>OX637574.1:1971873-3294491 GCA_951800085.1 Comarum palustre | reverse complement strand
CATCCGTATCCATCAATCTCGTACCTAATCAACGATGGCCACAAATTGAAGTTCATCGGTCATCATTAGTTCGTAATACTTTACAAGTACGATTCTCTTTTGCTTGCTATCATATTCTTCAAGTTTTGGTCTAATACTGGTATATTGAAGATTAACTTCTCCTCATGATCCACAAATATTATGCTTACAATTTTTATAATTGAAATTATGGAATTTAGAACATCTCCAATAGCTTATATAAACTACAATTATTTCTTGTTACCGTTTTTACTCTAACAGATCATGTGAAACATCCTCTGTTTTACCAAAAGTGAGAAGAGAAAGAAACATATCCTCTATATCTATAGAATTCTCAAAATTTGTATATTCATCTGGAAATCTCTAAAATTTATTGTTTGACTTATAGAGTACATTTTCTCTCATCTAAAAAAGGAAAGACGTCATAAAATTAAAATATTTAACATTAAATTTGATGTTTAATCTAAATAAATATATAATATTTATATAGATTCATAAATTATATAGAAAAAAAAAACATTAAATTTTGTACAATATAATAGAAGACTGTTGGAGTTGAGCTACTTTTTTAGAGATTCTGTGATTTCTTCCTCTAAAATAGATAAATTATATATGAGCTGTTAGAGATGTTTTTATATGTTAAGCTTACAACATCACAATTACATATGAGAGACTAATACCACTAGGTGGAATGATACAATAACAATTTACTCTATGTAAAAACAATAAATAAATTATATGGGGCCTTTTAGATTAAATGATTTAACTAAAATGACTTTATAACTAATCTTTTAGAACAAATCTATGTTTAAAAAGGTGAAGGCGTGAGGTGAGACGTCGAGTCGGAGCCTCAAGCCTTGAAGCGAAAAGATGAAGCCTTTGAGACATTCTAATATTTAAAATAAAAATAAATAAATTAATTAAAGATATAAAACCATTAAAAATACATTCTTACATTTAAAATTGAAATTAAGTAGCTACAATACGAACATAATGTCTAAATTTGACGTAAATTCATTCACTCATTACATTTTCTTCCCTCTTTATCACTAAGAGCATTTGCATGCCTTGAAACCCAATTTTTTCTCTTTAAATCCTAGTTTTTATCTTTGAACCTAAAATAAAACGACTTAGTTTAACTGTTTAAGGGTTTTAACTGTTGTACTAAAAAAAGATATGCATCAAGGCGCGCCTTGGAGCGCTTGAGGAGCGTTTTTTTCGTCATAAGACACGTTATTACTTGTATTTTAAGACTAACGTCTTTTAGATGATATCTTAAGATGAAATAATCATGTCTCGTCTATTATGTCTAAAGACGCATTATTTTATATACGGGAACAAATCATATGAATGACATTTCTATATCCAATTAATAATGCACGTACTTGAGTAGTGCATGGATCACGAGGAGTGAAAGTTGTAAACATTACAAAATTACAAACAAAATGATACGCATCATATTTATATATTCATAAGTTTACTTGTGGTCTCTAAAAATAATAATATACGCGTTCCGAGCATCGGAATCTTGCTCTTCTACTTGGATATATAGACAGATAGTACCATACGGACGTACCAGACTGAACCGATAAAGGTCAAATCAAGCTCTCAAAGAAGAGAAGAGAAGAGAAGAGAAGAGAAGAACAAGACCATTAAATTTTCAAAACCCCATTTTTAAGTCACAGCATAACTTGTCCCATTTTGCACATCTCAGATTACTCGTTTAGTCAAACTATTCCTAGTCAGCGCTTACTGATATTTCCAGATCTTGTTCTTCTCTTGTTCATAGATTTTGTTGTCTATGAAGTTTCTGATGAAGTGATGAACTGAAGTAGTTTGAGACAGCAAAGGAGGTAGGCTGTTGAGCTTCTCATGTTATCTTTGTCTATTCATATTCTGGGTTTGTTTGTTTGTTACTGTTTTTTATTTGATTTATGGTTTCCCACTGATGACCTACTTTTGTAGTTTGGTCCTTAATGATTTTAGCCAATAAAAAGTTTGCTCCTTTTTCTTCATCATTGACAGGAGGACTTGTTCTTTTTCCTCAAATCTGTTTTGGGTTCCCACTACAGTTCCTGCAAGTATTCTATGGTGTTGTTCTGTATTGGGTCTCTACCATTTTCAATATAGAGGCTCTTTGAGTGGAATCAAAAGTATTGATTTTTTGGGTTAAAGAGGGTAGGTGTGTATTGATGCTTTGCTGATTTGTGGGAATAGGGAGGCTTTGGTTGATGTGCCAAAGTGTTTTGGAGTGTAGGCTGAGTAGGTTTGTTTAGTTTATTGTGGATATGGGGGATTGTAAACCTGGAAACCCTGAAGCGGAGGTTGGGGAGGACTTGATTGTTGCAGCCAAAAGCATAGCAAGGGCATTGGATTCCAAGAAGAATCTTACAAACGGTGAGAGGAAGATTTTGGCTGATCTTGGTACCAAGTTGTCATCCCTGATGACTAATAGGAGCACACTGAATGAGATAAAGGCGGAGGACTTTGGTGACATTGAAGATCGGCTTAATTCGATTCAGGATAAGGTCATGGGATGGGAGGCAGATCAGACTATGATGTGGGATTCGAGCTCAAATGAGGCGAATGAGTACTTGAACACAGTGGAGGAGGCTCGGCAGGTGATTGAGAGTTTGGAGAGTTTAAGTAAAGAGGATGAGAAGTATGTGCTGTTGCATAGGGCTAATGATGTTCTTCAAACGGCAATGTCTAGGTTGGAGGATGAGTTCAGGTACATGCTTGTTCAGAACAGGCAACCGTGTGCAACAGAGCACATGTCTTTTCGTTCGTGTGAAGAGGATGTTGTGGATGTGTACTCATTGATGTCTTTTGGGGATTATTCAGTTGAGGACTCATTTCAGAGGGATAGTGTTAGCCGAGCCTCTGAGGATTCCATCATTGATTTGGTTCGCCCTGAAGTGATTCCTGACCTCAAGTGCATTGCAAATATGATGTTCATTTGCAATTATGAGAGGGAATGTACACAAGCTTATACCACCCTTCGAAGGGATGCATTGGATGAGTGTCTCTCCTATCTTGAAATTCAGAAACTGAGCATTGAGGATGTGAGGAAGATGGAGTGGGTTTCTTTGAATTCCAAAATCAGAAGATGGGTTTGGGTAATGAAGATTTTCGTGCGGATCTATCTTGCTAGTGAGAAATGGCTCAGTGAACAGATTTTTGAGGAGCTTGGACCTGTTCGGCTGGATTGTTTTGTTGAGGCATCAAAGGCTTCAATACTGCAGCTTCTCAAGTTCGCTGAAGCCATGTCCATTGGCCCTCATCAGCCAGAAAAGTTGGTCCGCATTCTTGACATGTATGAAGTACTAGCAGATGTTCTTCCTGATATAGATGATTTATACTTTGGTGAGGCTGGCTCTTCTATAAGTATGGAGTGTCATGATGTCCTGTTGAGATTAGGTGAATCTGTGAAGGCAACAGTTATTGAATTTGAGAATGCCATTGCATTAAACCCTTCCACTAACCCAGTTTCAGGTGGGGGTATACACCCACTGACTAGATATGTGATGAATTACATGAGGACTCTTACAGACTATGGTCAGACCCTTAATCTGCTTCTCAAGGACTGTGATGAAGGGGATCCAGTTTCATTGTATCCTGACACTAGTCCAACCAAAGAAGAGGAGAACAAAAGCACTGATGATTCTTCAGGCAGAAAATCCCCAATGGCTCGCCAGTTCCTATCATTTGCTTCAAGTCTGGAATCCAACCTTGATGAGAAGTCAAAGTTATATAGGGATGCTTCTTTGCAACATGTGTTTTTGATGAACAATATACATTACATGGCTCAGAAGGTTAAAGGGGCGGAATTGAGGCTTATATTTGAAGATGATTGGATTCGAAAGCACAACAGGAAATTTCAACAGCATGCAATGAGCTACCAGAGAGCTAGTTGGAGTTACATGCTTTCTTTGCTAAAAGAGGAGGGCATTCAAAATCCCGGGTCAAATTCTATCTCAAGAAGCCTTCTGAAGGAAAGGCTCCGCAGCTTTTATCTTGCTTTTGAGGAGATCTACAAGGTCCAGTCGGCATGGCTCATTCCGGATCCTCAGCTCCGAGAAGACTTGCAAATCTCGACATCCCTCAATGTGATCCAAGCTTACAGGACATTCGTGGGACGACACTCCAATGACATAAGTGACAAGCTCATCAAGTACAGTGCTGATGACATGGAGAATTACCTCATGGATCTGTTTGAAGGTTCCCCAAAATTATTACAAGGTTCCAGCCGGAGGTGACAGCACCATGAATAACTGGTATGTTACTTACAGCAGAGGAATGATTTTATTCTAAGTTTCCACTGTACTCATGTATGCTTGATTAATTAACAGTTTAATAGGTTCTTTTCCTCGTTAGTTTCTTCTGTGCAATGTAATATGATGAACGGTGTTCACTTTGTGATTCTACTCAATGTGATACTACCTAATGGATGCTGCAATGTTGTTTATTTAACTTCTCCATGTTTTTCTTCTGTTATTATTATTTTTTCGATTGTGGAATGGATGAAGGTATACTCTTGTGATAAACTCGACATGCTTCTGCAAACTAGAAACATGAGGTCAAGTAGATTTCTGGTAGGAATTGGTATTGTATTTGAAGTTGTCAAGTTGTGTACCCAACTAGCAATATGAATTGTCAGCAGATTTGTCAAGCATGTGGTCATAAAGAAGTGAGAGCCTTGAGGGGTCATATTTTGTGGTTTAGGGTTTTAGGGGTTTAGGGTAGTGGTACAGACACTGAATTGGGTGGTGTCTTGTCTATAAGTTTGTGGAGGAGAAGACCACATCAAGGCCAAGACGAGTGCTTTTGAGGAAGTAAACTAGCACCAAGATCTGTCATTTGTGCATCAATGCATGACATTGCCTATCACATTTTCATTCAATGAAGGGCCTCTCAATGACGAAAGAGCTTCAATTTGTGCTACTGCTCAGATACACGAGTAACCAGATAATTCTTCCAATCACCTAAGGATCCCAAACAAATGGACTGAAATACAGCCAATGTATACCAGTCATAGAAACAGCCAGATCGTAATGTACACATTGAACATAATAGCGAGTATCAGAAGCTGATATGCATGTTATGTCATATTTACATATCTGCAGTGTCTGACCCATGTTCATAATCTAATGAAGAAGAAACCACCCTTAAACTACAACTATGCTTCTAACCATGACCTACTAGAACCAATACAAGATACAACATATCTTTTCCACTAACTCCAGAGAAAATTGACCAGTAAGTGCCTCAACAGACCCTGCACTCAGAAAACACACTACCGAGGTCATCACCTTTAGCTCCATCTTTACCCTTCATTGTGCCAACATTCCCCCAACATGGTGCGTATGACCATTCTCCACTAACTGACTAGGCACCAACTCATAAAGCCCAGGAAGGCTTTTGAGCTGTTACTGCAACATAGTTGCTAGTGGGTGATTATTCATCTGTTTCCTCGGAGTCATCATCATCTTCTCCATATTCCATAAGCTTGACCAAAGTATCTGATAATAACCAAAGGAGCTGTAAGAAAAACAACAAATAATTCTCTAACACACAATTATACTTCACATCAAATTTTTAACACAAGAAGCATCAACATGAAAAGCAAAGCAGAGCAGGTGTTCAGGCATACCAGGTACGTTATCAGATTTTGTCTTATTCAGATCATTGTTCCTGTCAATCTCATTCACAGCCTGTGCTAATGATGTAAATTTCGGTGGAGGTGGGGGCATGGTTCTGGGTGGCGGTGGTAGCGTTCTATTTGATACCTGTTGGACCAACTTCTTTGGAGCTGGCATAGTTGATTCATTCCTCACACCCAAATCTGACGCCGGTTCAGGTGGCCTTAACGAGTCTGAATTCTGCAGTCAGCAGTTAGGGAGAAAGAAAACAAAAAAAAAGCCGATAGCTCAATAACCAAAAATGGGGAAACCCAGAGCTGGACTTAACAAATAGAAAATGCAGTATGTTTTGCTAACATTCCCAAGTAGAAACATTAAACTCGACAGTATGAAATGGATTAACTACTGGATAAAGCTCATAAGTGCTCTTGAAAGGCACCCCAAAATTTGAAACCCTGTAAAAATGGAAACCAATGGCCCAATTGAGAGGTCCAGTATCAGCCAGTTAGCCTCATAGAAGGTCAGAGAAAATACCTGGAATAATAAGCAATGAAAGAGTCAGCCACAGATTCAATGTTATCAAGGTGATGACAAAATTGATTAAGTTAAAATTAGTACAAATGACATCTCACTGCTGGAAAAAGAAAAAGGAAAAAAACAGAAGCCCTACAAAAACAAAGGGCAATCTAAGGAAAAGTTCAAACAAAAATTTATTGGCCTCTCACAGTATTTTACTTAAGGCACTTCAATTTCCATGCTTATCTAACTATGTTCAACTAAGTTAAACAGATTTAGCTTTTATTTTTTTTTTCCAAAAGCCAAACCACCAAGGTTCATGCATTGATACCTGATGAACTTTAGCAGGACCACTAACTGGTAACTCCTGAAACTTCCGCCTTTGTGGAGGCCGCTTTTCCTTCTCAGAATCAGAACTGAATTTTGTATTCAGCTTTGGTTCAGTGCTTGGGACTGATGTTGTGGGAGCAACTGTAGACGTCATAGGGGATATTGACTGTCTAAGGGCCAGGGCAACTTGTTGTAAGGGTGTGACTTGAGGATATATCCCACCATATCCACTGTAGATTGTCCCACCAGATAGGGGTTGTGGACCACCACTGCTTGCCTGAGATTGCACACAGTTTAACAATCCTCCAGACTGAGATATTGTCCCTTGAGACAAAACAGTAGTGATCGCAGGAGTCCCAACTGAAGAAACCGGGAGAGCTGGTGCAAGACCGATAGTTGCAGATGCCAAAGTTGTAATGGCTCTCACCTCATTTCCAGAACTTTGAACTCCAGCCAACAATTGATTTGGCGGAGGAACAGCACTATATACCTGCTGTGGGGGTGCAAGAGCACTATAAACCTTAGATGATGAAACCCTATGACAGAAAATTGCAACAAGTTATATATGCAATTACAAACTACAGGACAAACAGAACAAGCTAGTGGAAACTGCATGTCCAAGCCATAGGAAAGAAACCAGAGTGGATTCTTAAGCAAAACATAGGAACCAATTCACAATTAATTCCCATTGTGGATGAAAAAGAAAAAGAAAAAGAAGAGAACAGATGGCTTTTACAAAAAGCAACTGAATATTCTGGGAATACAGGTAAACCGTAAACCATACTTTCATTCTCCGAAATGGATGTAGCCATTACGAGTGAGTATAGAATCGCCCTCAGCATATTAAGCAAGAAAAGTTAAATCCAATTACCTGGAGACACCACACTCTACGCTGATTGTATCTAAAAGATGTTCAGCTAAAAGCCTAGCATCTTCGAGACTTTTCAAATTATTACTTGACAAGAACAAATGCAGCGGTTGTTGTCCTTCTGCAAGAAAGATAGAAGAATACATGAAATGACAATAAAAAGACGATCATCAGGCTTCTGATAAGATAATACTATATGAAAAAAGGAATACCTTCGCCATGTAAACTACCGATATTTCCTGATCCATGCCCTCTGAGTAAAACAGTTGCTCCTGTTTCATTCATAATGTGATTTATATACTGGTCCTGCATTTACAAACCGACACCCGACACAAAAACAATTTTTCCCAATGGTATGGAGATGTCAGAGAAAGCTTCAAACATTAGAATCACTTATCTTCATAAAGCAAGTTTTACATAATAAAATGCTAAAGGTAAGAGTTAAACCTGATGATAAGCATCATATGATACATGCAATTGAAGAAGCAATTGTTTTGTTTTTTTTATAAAAAAACTTGAATTGCTGATCAAAAGATTGATCTAATAAAAGAAAGAGGATAGAAGTCCACAAGATTAGGCAGTATATACCATTGCATCATATCCATGCAATGAACTATACTGATTAAAACATATTCTTTAAAATCTACAATGAAAGCAAGTTCATTGGATTGTAAAAAGGACTCACCCTTGAAAGGATGAATTGAACTACATAAAGGTTACAGATTGGTATGGGAAGGGAGGGAGGGGGTAAAAGAACTCACACTTGGTCCGCGTATCCGAGCAGCAATGTTCAATGATGGATCTGGATCAAAGCCTAGATATACACATGTGCTTGGTTCCTGAATAGCCAAGTTTTCATTAATGAATTTATGCCATCAATTTGCCATACCATTCAGAATAGGACATTTAATGGAAACATAACTTCAGTCCGTTACTCACTGTAGAAAAAGATGATAATGACGAGGGTTGTAATTTCTGACCCTGTTTTAACATTTCTTCAACCATGGCAGAAGCACGATCAACTGCTAAAATCCGTTCTGTTGTCTCTTTTATCTAGCAAGTCAAACAATTATAAATACTCCGTGAAAACTCATACTGAAAAACAGTTTGAAATTTACGATGTGTCCTATACTCCTATCAAAAGGTGATAGGTTGCAGATTACTACATCACTGATTTTATAACTATCTAACTAGGCATCGGTAGTATAAGTTCAAACAATCTAAGATGATTCTACAACATACTTTTGACAAGAACTACCAAATCGTTGATATATAAACCTAATTCTCCCAATTTTTTTCAATATAATTGTAAGCCATCATCATCAAACATAATACATCTATTACAACATGCACTAATTTGTCAACAGACGGAACCAAGTGTACTTACATTAGCCCCAGCAGATATATGAAGATATAATGGCTTTTCACCACCAGTTGATGCATTTGGTGGACGATACTTCCCCCTGCAAATTCAATCATATATATGCATTACATACCATTATACATGAGCAAAAAGCTGACTATGAATGTCCCACTGAAAACCAACCTTGTTATCACCACAGCACCAGTGCATCTTTGGATCTGCAAAGTTTATACACAATCAAACTCAAGCAAAAGTATCGTCCAATACAGACTAACAGAAAGAGTTTCAGTACAGAAAAAGAAAAAAAAGACTATAGAATGAAAAACAGTCACCTCCTCCTGTGTCTGGCGTTTTGTAAGCTTGTACCGAATAGAAGACTCTGCATCATTAATAACAATTTCTCGTGCTATTAACTCATCTTGGATCATTGGCTATATAGCAAATCAGTCAACACATCAATTGCACATCAATTGCAAAGAAGAAATTCGAGAGAAATCAATTTGTAATGTCAGTTGAAATACCCGAAAAGATAACAAATAACTCACCAATGAAAACCAGAACATACGTGGTAATAAAACAAACATATCCCAACACTAACTATAAATGCTACTGAAAGTTACAATCACAATGCTTCTACAAAAGATAACTCACTTGAATCAGTTTCTGGAGAACTGTCGCAGCTTGTTGTGGAATCAGTGGCACCTGGTACACCTGCGGTACAGTAGTAAATCCAGCAGCAAGTGGATTGATCAAATGAGCACTGGACATTGGACTCACACCGGACACCGCGACTCCAGCGAGCAGCCCCACATTGTTCAATGGGAGTGCCCCCGGCACTGCTAATCCAGCCGAAACCAATGACTCTGCCGGTTGATCCCACTTCCTTTTCTTTCTGTTGCACAAGCAAAATGTCACGATGTTGCGATGGAATTACAAATGCAGCAATAACAATGCAACAAGAGTCAAGCTTGAATCACAATTCACAAAATCACAGTGACAATCTACAGTCAATTTCAGCGAAAAAAAACTCGAAAACTGCATAAAGCTAAGTCTTAATGCCTAGATATTTCAAGTTACAAACACATCAATCACAATCCATATAACCTAGCTCAGTTCAGAGTTTCAGAATTGGTAAAATTACAATCGAAAATGCAAAATTGCAAAGTGAACATCAAGGAAAACCGGAATCGGAGCACACACATCGGAATAATTCAATTCCAACATCTAATCGAAACGAAACTTGATAAGCAAATACAGAACCAGGTTGAAATTCTGGTGCGGATGACAGAAATTGGGGGTTTGGTTGTTACAGGAGAGATGACGATACCTTTGCCTAGTTTGCGATGTATCGCTGGCAACCCTAGCGCCGCTCTCTTCCGTCATTGGTGGCGGAGAGATTTTCCGATGAAAGAAAAGAATTGGTTTTTAGTTTCGCTTTCTTTTTTGGTTTTCTTATTTTTAGGCTTTTTCAGGGGCCAATAAGTTTTATATAGGCAGCAAAAAAATTAGATATACAATTACTAATTTATCCTCCACAAAACTATAAAAATGTGGGAGTCATTTGTAGAGTTTAAGGTATGGGGTCGCTATATGGGCCAATTCGACAACTCATTTGTAATCGTGTTTTTCAAGTGAGATAAATCGTGGTTTTTAAATCTTAAACGTCAAACTCTACTCGTTTAAAAAAAACATCACGCAATCTTATACAATAACTTATAAGTATTTTTCTTTTCAGCTACTTGCTGACTTTGCGAGTCATTGAAGACAATGACAAGCTCCCCAACAGTGGGTACATTTTTGTGTAACAAGATTATAACATTTGAGTTTGAATTTAACTAAAGTTTCAAACTTTAACCAAAATGTTAATCGAAATGATGAGTGCTGATTTTCCATCATAAAAAGGTGAAAATCTTTATCTAGTTTCTCAAACCAAACACAATTTTCAGAAGGTTTTGCATTTAGGGAACATGGAAAATGAGTAGCATAAAATATGTGCAAATAATTGTGAATTATCAAATCATTTTTTGAGAGCAATATCAATAATTTCATTAAATGGGGATATAATATTACAACTATGAGAAAAATCGGTGGTGGAAATAAATTTCTCACTTTCCTTCCTACCTACCTGAAAAACCAACAATTACAATGGACAAGAACCGATATGGGCTCAACCGTAACCTAACCTAATTTAGAAGTATCGATACATCCTTACAGTTAACCTCAAGAAGAAACAACTTTTTCAAACACTACATGTCAAAATTATCAGCATATATGCACAGTTAACCTCCTCATTATATTGACAACAAGAACTAACAAATATTAAAATAGTCTCTAAAAATAACATCATAACTATAGTTCACCCCACGGCACGGCCCCGACACCAACCTACCAAACTCCCAAACACTCTCGTTAAAAGATGAGGGACGACCCAAACCGAAAACCTCTCTCAAAGAGAGAAGGGTCCACTAAGACCTAAACAAAACCAAAATACAAAACTTGAAAAAGAATGACCCAGACCTGGCCCAACCCAAACCCACACAATACCAATGCTCATAGCACAAACCATAGACCTAGCCCAAATCCTATAGGATCTCAAAAGCAGGCCCAAAGATCCAGCCCAAACAACTGCTGCAACTTGCATGCGAGCCATTGCACGTAGTCAAAGCCACACCGCCATACCACCACCCGAGATTGACATCCCTCGCAGCCCTCTTGAAAGAGACATGCCACCCCTTATATTCAAACATACCAGACAAAATACGGTGTTTGAATCCAGATCGCTCGAGCAATCAGGAAACCATCGCCGCTCCATCCACCCCTTTTCACCGCTCCACAACCCCATCGCGCTCCACCGTAGACAGTACCCAGGCCACCGAAGAAAGACGACAACATAGCATCACCGTTGAGACACACCACTTGCCATACCAGATCTGCCATCAACTGTCTGCACCGTCCTAAGGAATCATGGCCTTTCGATCCACCACCACCGTCTTAAGGAATCATGGCCTTTTGATCTACCGGGTATAGCACCACCCGGACATCTTCAATGCCCGTCCAACAATGAACCTAACCACATCGACGAGGCTAAAAGCCATCGCCGAAAGGTAGGGCGCCGCTCGAGAGCCACAAACTCACAAAAACCCTAAACTTCTCCCTCCTGGTTTTACGGAGATTGAAGTTGCAAGACTCAGCCGTAGAACATCCGTGTTGGCTTGGGAATTGGGTAAAGTTTTCAAATGCCTAACTTAGGGGAGTGTATTGTGTTCAAATTTTTGGAGACTTTTTTTAAGTGATGGATTTAAAAAGAGTTATTAGATTTATGAAGATTTATAAATTCTTATGGATTTATATATATTTTAAAAGCTAAAAATTTTAGTATTTTTAAAAACAAATGATAAACTTGTGTGGATTCTCGTAGAATTTAATAAACAATTTATAAGCTGTCAGTAGATAAAAAAATTATAACATGAAAACTCTCATGTTAAGTTCTATGTGTGTACCAAATCTTTAAAGATATAATATAGAATGAATGAAGAATTCTTATCCATAAGAAATCATTTTGAAAAGCTCATGTCAAAACGACAGATCGTCTATATTACACTTATTGATATAATTGAAACAGTTTAATATAAGAATTATAATAGTATGAAGAAAAAAAATAAACTATATATTTATAAAGAGATAATTGTGGAATAGAAGTGTTGTTGAGAGACATATAAAACTTAAGAGGTCAAAAAAATTATTTACTAGTGTCAAAAAGAAAAGAGATGTGTAAATATATATAAGAGGGAGGGAGGGATCGATACATAAGATAAAAAGATAATTGTGAAATAAAAGAGTTATAGCCGGACGTATAAAATTAAGAGATCTAAAAGAGTTGAAACATTTCAATATAAGAGTTATAATAGTATGAAGCAAAAGAAATAAACTATACACACAAGATAAAGAAATCATTGTGGAATAGAGATGTCGTAGAGGAATGTATAAAAATTAGGAGGTCTAAAAGATGATTAGCTAAAGTCAAAAAGAAAAGAGATGTGTAAAAATTTATATAAGAGAAGGAGGGAAATAATAAGTACAATAAGAAAAAAATTATAAATTCACGCAAATCTTGTGTCTAGGGGGTCAAATTGTTTTTTTACAATTTACACTAGACAATCCGTACAAATCTATTATTTAATAAATCTTTAACAATTCGTGTGTTTACTAAATACCTTCAAACTTTTATGAATTTAAAATCTTCATTTATAAATCATAATTGAATATCCTCTAACTTTTCCAAATTTTAAATCTTCAAAAAAAATACTAATTAAATACCCTCAAACTCTTAAAATCCTAATTGAACTGCCTTCTGCAATCACGCTGCTAATACCAGATGGTGATCACCTTCCTCATGTTGACAATCCCACCTCTGTTGTGAAGCTAATTGCAGGGTTCGCTTGCAATGACCGTTGTTGAATGGGACTAGACTGGTGCAGAATTTCTTCCCTCCTAAAAGCGGAGGCCATTGGTTGATTTGGTTCTTTGCAATAGTGTTGTTTGTCGATTGTACATTTGTTTAGATCTGTAGTAGGTTTGAAGATAATGTTGCGATGCAAAACCAGAATAAGCAATGAAACAGTGAGCACTAGTGTAACTAGTATATTCTATCAAACTCATATACTTTTGAGCTGTTTCTGAGTGGTTCCGAGGACTCACAACACACTTAGAATCTGTCGTCCTTCGATCTACTTCCTCGGTTACATACACAAGTAGCAAGATGTCAGACGTTCAGACCGGGGTTCGCTCGGTCGGTCTTAGACTTTCTGATGTTTAAGTTAGTGAGGTCACACCACTTGTAAGGATGAGAGTGAGACGAATTTAGGACTTACCTGATTAGGACGGTTGTTGCTTTACAGGCTTGAGTGGAGAGAGTTCTGGCTTTCGTTACTTTGTGACTTTCATCGATGAATGTACTAGGATGACTTGGATATCCTTGATGAAGCACAAGAATGAAGTGTATTCCAGGTTTACTGAATTTCATAAGATGATGGCGACTCGGTATCAACAACAAATTCGGGTACTTCAATCTGATAATGGTGATGAATATGTGAATGGTTCAATGTCTGCATTCACCCAACTTTATGGAATTCGACACCAAACTTCAATTGCATATACTCCTCAACAAAATGGATTGGCTGAAAGGAAAAATAGACAATTGTTGGAAGTTGTTTGTGCCTCCCTCTTTGGTATGTATGTGGATCGAAAGTTGTGGGGAGAAGCTGTGTGTTCTGCTACATACTTGATCAATCACACACTTTCCCGTGTGATTGAGTTCCAGAACCCATATCAGAAGTTACATTAGTTGCTCCATGTACCATCTTTACCGAATTTGGAGCTTAGAGTTTTTGGATGTACGGTGTATGTGCATATCAACAAACAACTAAGAGGCAAACTTGATCCGTGTGCGGTGAAGTGTGTGTTTGTAGGGTATACTGAGTTCTAGAAAGGGTACCGGTGCTATGACCTGGTTCTTAATAAGATGCACGTTTTCTTGGATGTTTCATTCCGTGAGTCTGAACCTTATTACTCAAGGGGAGTTTCAGAGTATTCCCTTCAGGGACAGAGCAAGTATGTAGGACATCCTCTGAATATGGATGAATTTAAAGAGTTGGAGAACCTGGAAAGTCAATTTAAGGTTGGAAACCTAGAAGAAACTACAAAGGAGCTTACGGTTGATGACTTAAGCGACTCATCGATTCCTCTCAGAACAGAGCTAGTCGACCTGCCAACGAATAGGGTTGACTCGACTACCGGACCAAAATGTGAACTTCCTCTAACTGAAGAAATTGTGTCTGAAGACCCCCCCCTTCTACTCCATCAACTGAAGGACCCGTCGAGAATGTCCTCCCAGAGGTATATAATAATAACATTGAATTGAGTAGTGTGAAAACTTTTGTACCTAGAAGATCTCAACGGGTAACAAAAGGGGTTCCAAAGAAACAATATGAGTCTAGTATAGAAGCCAAAGCCAAGTATCCTATTTCAAACTTTATATCTCACCATAGGTTGTCTGGATCACATGCACTTGTTGTTAACCAATTATCCACAGTATCTATTTCTAGTAATGTACAGGATGCCCTGGCGGACCCAAAGTGGAAGCAAGCTATGAATGAAGAACTGAAAGCCATGCAAAAGAATGAAACATGGAATGTTGTTCCTATGCTTCCTGGTAAGAAGACAGTCGGGTGTTGTTGGGTGTTTGTAGTGAAGTTGAAAGCTGATAAAAGCATTGACAGATTTAAAGCTCGCTTGGTTGCTAAATGATACACTCAACGATATGACATTGACTATCAAGAAATGTTTGCTCCAGTAGCCAAAATCAACATTGTAAGAATTCTTATCGCATTGGCTGCTCGTTATGATTGGCCACTACGTCAGTTTGATGTGAAGAATTTTTTCTTGAATGGAACTCTGGAAGAAGAAGTGTACATGGATACACCGCCTAGTATCAGCGGTAGACCATGTGATGTTGGAAAAGTGTGTCGACTGAAGAAATATTTGTATGGATTGAAGCAACTGCTTAGAGCTTGGTTTGGGAGGTTCTCTAAAGCCATGAAAACATTCAGATATCGACAAAACAACTTTGATCATACCTTATTCATTAAACGCAAGGATGGTAAGATTACTGATTTTATTGTGTATGTGGATGACATGGTTGTTACAGGTGACGATCCAGTTGAGATGGTAAGTTTACAAAAGCGTTTGTCCCAAGAATTTGAAATGAAAGATTTAGGTGAATTGAAGTATTTTTTGGGGATTGAAGTTGTAAGGTCCAAGCATGTGATCGCTTTATCACAAAGAAAGTATGTGCTTGATCTTCTTACTGAAACATGAATGCTGGATTGCAAACCGGTTGACACCCCGATTGAGATGAATCATAAGTTGGCACTATATCCTGATCAAATTCCAACAAACAAGAGCATGTATCAGCAGTTAGTTGGAAGGTTGATTTACTTGTCTCATATTAGACCTGGTCTTGCATATGCTATAAGTGTTGTTAGCCTGTTCATGCATAATCCAAGTGGGGAGCATATGGATGCTGTAATGCGCATTCTCAAATATTTGAAGCCTACACCTGGTAGAGGTCTACTGTTTAAAAAGGATGGTGAATTTGTAGTTACAGGGTATACAGATGCCGATTGGGCTGAAGATAAGACTGATCGCAGACTTGAACTGGGACAAGCGTGGCCCGTGGATCACTATTGTACCGATACTGTCCCAACTTAATCACCTTTAAGGTGTTGGGTTTTAATAACAAAAGGGCTCAGTATAATTGGATACTATCTATCCAATTATAAGTTATGTTTTATTTGTCTATTTTCTGATATGAGATCTTACCTCTCCAACACTCCCCCTCACGTGCAACCTAACTTTTTAGGTTGTTACGTGAAATTCTTTCAGTCCAATTCCCACATCAGAAATCAGTACATTCATTCGGTCCAATTCCCATTTCGGAAATTGGGGTATGCGGTCCAAGGCCCACTGTAAGCACTTGGTATGGTATGAGCCATTCAGAATTTTTCTGACGATTCGATGAATCTAAATTTAGACTCATTATGATGGGAGACTTTCCCCGTTACGTTGAGAGAGGTAATTGAAGAGGGACCCGCTCTGATATCAACTTGAACTGGGACAAGTGTGACCCGTGGATCACCATTGTACCAATACTGTCCCAACTTAACCACCTTTAAGCTGTTGAGTTTTAATCACAAAAGGCCACGGTACAATTGGATACGATCTATCTAATTATAAGTTATGTTTTATTTGTCTCTTTTCTGATATGAGATCTTTCCTCTCCAACACTATTGTAGTCCTTCGATGTGGGACTTTCCTGGATGTGACAGGTTCGTTGTCTCCCTCTTGTGGGATCAATAGTTGGAGTATGGATCTACGATAGACCCAAAGAGGAGCGGCCGCCGTAGTTTGGGTGCCGGAGAGGTGTGGAGGACAGCGTTGGCCGTGCCGCAGCTATCGAGATATGACGGTTCATTCTCAGTCTTCTCAACGTTAGATGAGGGATGTGAACAAAGAGAGCGGCTGGGATGCACCTGGCGCATATGTATCGCGTCATTCACTGTTATTTTGTTACAAGTTTTAAAAAAAGAACAAGGAAAGAAAACCAAGCTCGGATCGACAGTAACGATACCAAACTAAATGAAAATAAAAAAAATAAAAAATTAAATTTATAAAAAAAAATTAGTCTATAATACATATGTCCGAACAAGTGAAAAGAAAAAGAAAAAAAAAGAATAAACATACACTCATTCTCACTAATGTAATTGTACCAGCTACACCTGTATACGCTCAAGTATGTGTGGAGAGTGGTGTTTATATGGACAATTAGGATCAGTCACTATCAAATTTACATCCAAAGTTAAAAATAAACAACATTGCTTAATAATAATTTTTCCATAATTAGATTTAATATCATGATTACTGAACATGAATCTCGTCTTATTCACTGCTTCTCATATACGCTGTAAGAAATTCTAATACGTGTGGGTAAACCTGACATTTCAACACTCAAAGAAAACATAAAACAAAATTTCTTGCTTAAAGTCCAAAACGGTGCGTTTCTGCTCGTCTTCACTCCTGAAGTGTTAAACCCTAAACCCTAGCGAAACCACAGAGCCGGCGACAGAAGCAAAGAGAGTGACAGAGAAAATGGAGATAGACGAAGGCACAGAAGACAGGCAAGTCCAGGTTCGCTTCGTGACGAAGCTTCAGGACATCCCCTTCAATGTCCCCAACACCACCATTCCCGCCTCCTATTCCCGTCTCGACCTCTCCAAAGTCGTCAACGCTCTCATCCAAACCGGTTAGGGTTTTCTCGCCGTTGATTCTCTTGCTTAAAGTTTTCTTCTTTGCTTAATTTGGGTATTAAAGTTTGATTCTTTACTAATTGTGAACAGAGAATCCTGAGTGGGAATCGGAGCCCTTTGATTTTCTGATCAATGGCGTACTGGTTCGGATGTCGCTTGGACAGTTCCTTCTTGCTAAGGGCATTTCCGCTGTAACTTGGCTCTTTCATTGTGCACTTTGATGTTTTTTTTTCGAGTTGCGGTTTTAGGGTGTAAGATTGGAATGCTAAGGGTGTGTTAAAATTTATGCCTTTTATTCGGAGAAAACCCGAAAAAGGAAATGAGAAAACTAAGTTAGTATGAAGAGATAACAACAGTTAATATGCACAATGTACAACGGTTAGCTGTGATGGGATTTTATGTTTTGTGTACTCTGTATTGCCAAAACCGTGGGAGGAAGGGTGTAGAATTGCCTGTTTTGGATAGAGTGATGATGACTTGAGAAGTCTGTTGTTTTGTGTGTGTGTCTTGTTTGGATGGGTAACTGTTACTTATCCTGTTATTACAGGAGAAAACATTGGAAATTGAATTTATAAGGGCTGTTGTTCCGCGCAAAGAAGAGGAGCCTTGTTTACATAATGACTGGGTCAGTGCAGTTGATGGTTCCAGTCCCGGGTATGTACAGAAAATTTCTATGCATATCTTGTAGCTTTACAGCAGTGTGAACAACTCTATTTGTTTGGTTTGCGCTTTTGGGTTTAACTAAGAGTATTATAAGCATGGTTAATTTACTTCGTCTGAGGAATTCCAGTAGATACTTATTTAGGATAGCATGGTCTATGGAAAGTAAATTGTCACCTCTAGATCTCTCCAGGTAAAACTATCATATTGCATGTCTCATTGTCTTTGTCATTCATGGACCTCTTCACATCTTGTGGGTTATGTTGCAATAGACATGAATCACCATGGAACATGTTAGTCTGAATGCTGATAGTTTTGTTGTCTCATAGTAGTGTCTTAAACTTCCTTGCTTTCTGTTGTGGCAGGTTCATTTTGACAGGGTGCTACGATGGTTTGGGAAGGTATTTGTACTAACAATTACTGGTTTTTTATTCCTGTACTTTGGGATTTCTCATGGTTATATCATGTTATTCATAACCATAATAAGGATGCTTGACAAATTCTTTCTTGAATCTGATCTTCTGTAGGGTATGGAAAGCTTCTGGAACATGTACACATATATTGCAAGGACACAGTGAACCAGTTACCTCTGTCAGTGTCATCAGTGCAGAAGGTAACTAAGATATAGTTATCTGATTGACTTAGTCCGTGTTGTGGGCCACCATTTTTCACACCGAACCTTCAAGGGTGTTACAATTATAAACTCTCACTATTGATTTTCAGATTATGTATCCTCCAAGGAAAGGGAAAGATTACTGTTGGATTTATGAATCCCAGTTGGTACCACCTCCAGATGACCTCTTATGATGGCATTCTCATTCTTTTTAATTTATAGGTTAAAGACCATATATATAATTTATAGTGTTTTAGATATCCTTCAAAACACGTGAAGTTTTTAATTACATAACTTTGTGATCCATGATACTGTCTGTATTGAGTTGTCTAAAGTCTAATGGTTCGAAAATATATAAGATACTTGTCTATAGGTTTAATTCTTTCGATGTTGGACCATCCCAGGGGAACAAAAGTGGTTTTCCAAATGTTATCTTGAATTCTGAACTATCTGGTCTAAATTGCCTGAGTACTTTTCATGTTTAGGGGGAGATTCTTATTCACTTGGGTTATTTCTTAATAAATTGTCACTTAAATAGCTATAATATCCATCAATTGTTGCTTGAGCTGTGCTTTTTTATGCAGGGGGAGAAAGTTATCGCGTAGCTACTGCATCGAAAGATCACACACTGAGGCTCTGGAAGGTAATTTGCTGTGTCCCCTGCTTGTACAATGATGACAGAACCCATGTACAGAACACCAATAATTATATTCATTTTTTCATTGAAGTTTAATACAGAAGAGCCAACAAACAATGCTTTGAGGACAACAGCGTATAAAATTTTGCGTGGGCATGGAGCAGCTGTTCAAAGTGTCGCCGCTCATACATCCGGAGAAATGGTAATGTCTACTTCGACTTTAGAGTATATATATTGAGAGTAAGATGTGTGAGATTGGGCTTTAATGTCATTTTTTACTTGCATTTCATTTGGTTACAGGTCTGTTCAGGCTCCTGGGATTCCACAATCAAATTATGGCAGACAGATGAGCCTGATATAGAAGTTGATGTGTCAGTTAAGAAGAGAAAAAAAAGTGACGAAGCTAAGGAATCTCAATTGGAGGTATTATATTGTATCATTCCTTTGTCATTTCAGTAAAAGTTTTGGGATGTCTTTGAATGTCAAGAACTTCCCTCTAAGCTGAAGAGTAAAAGTTCATTTTGTGAAAATAATATGAGCACGATATCCAGCTAGATTTTCTTCCTTACTAAGTTACTCTTATGAACACTTTTTTTGTATCACATCATATTCAGGCAGAGGCTGTTTCTTCTCTGGTGGGCCATACCCAATGCGTGTCTTCTGTCAAGTGGCCTCAGCGTGACATAATCTACTCAGCCTCGTGGGACCATTCTATTAGAAGATGGGATATTGAGAGCGGCAAAGATGTACTGAACATTGTAAGTGCAAAGAAACTTTCTTTTAGGCTTTAAGCACCATTGTTCAGAAAACTGGTTCGAGGATTTTCTTTCCCAGATATCTTAAAGTTCAGATCATGACATTCTCTTGTTGCACAGCCCTGCAGCAAAGCTCTCAATTGTCTTGATATTGGTGGTGAAGGTTCTGCACTTGTTGCTGCTGGTGGTTCTGATCCCATTCTTAGGATATGGGATCCTCGTAAACCAGGTTTGTTAGATGATCCAAGTTTATACTCTCTCGCTCTCTCTCTCTCAAGTAACACAGACTACTGAGATAAAGTTATTACGTTGTAGGAACTTCTGCTCCGGTTGGTCAATTTTCGTCTCACACTTCTTGGATTACGGCATGCAAGTGGCATGAGAGTTCTTGGTTTCATTTACTATCTGCATCTTATGACGGCAAAGTCATGCTATGGGATATGAGAACTACTGTGAGTTTTCGTCTCTTTGCCTGCACTCTAACAATAATTCATGAAAGTTGTCCACCAAAACCCATGAATTTTTTTTCACTGAATGGTGTTTTCTCTTGCAGTGGCCCTTATTTGTCATTGTTTCACATAAAGACAACAAGGTAATTACATTACTCTTCGTTCTGTAATTGTTCAAGACAGATTGAAACTTTTGATGACAGGAATTTAACATATTGTCATCAACCTTTGGATGTCACTCAGGTACTGTGTATGGACTGGTGGAAAGGTGATAGCGTGGTTAGTGGTGGGGCGGATACAAAGCTTTGCATCAGTTCTGGCATTTCCGTGCATTGAGGTACATACATTATTTGATGAATTTATTTGGATTTAGCCATTTAGGTTGCAAACCTCACTACTACTAGTGCACAGCCAGTATCTCCGGCTTTAGAAAACCTTAGATTGTTTATATGTTATTCCCACTGCCCTAAACTCAAACTCATGAGTAACTTGGAAGTAATGTTTAATACCATTTTTTTATCATCTGGGCAAGTACTACGCAGCTGAGATTTGTTTTCTAGGTTTGTGTCTTGTCACATGTGACATTAACACCTGCTGTTCTTTACCCTTCCAGCTAAATTTCGAAGATGGAAGTTCTTGCACATGGAACAGCACATCTTCAGCCCTCTAGTTTTCTAAAAATGGTAGCAAGATTGAATCACTGTGCCAAGGGTGCCGAGCTCATTTTCACTCCGGAGTTTACCAAACTGCATCAAACTTATATTTCTCTTATACCAATTATCGGAGACCTATCTATATTGTCCAATAGGCTCAGGTGTAAACTTTCATCACATTTCATCGATCTACAATTTTGCCATGTATTTTCTTTTCCATAAAAATTGTGCTCGTTGAAGTGCCTATCAAATCCACCCATGAAAGCCCTTGTGTCAAATAAAGCCAAAGGAGAATGTAAATCTTCCCTCTTTATTTGCGAAGAGTCGGATTTGGGAAAAGTGACTTCATTTATAAACTAAAATTTCAAAAAAGAATTAAAACAAAAAAGGTTTGAGAAAGTAACCTTTTACAGGTGAGAGTCTGTGACAATCCGTGAACGGGTGGTAGCCCGTGAAAATGACTGAAGTGCCACGATCCGGCACCGATGCTGCCCATATCATTAGGGGTGGGTTAGTAATTTAGGCCCCGGTCAAACTTATTTCCATTGCCACATTTCATGGCACCACCTCAGTCCTCGCGCCATTACTCTCTCTAATTTCATTCAATCACACAAATCTCAGTTTGCATTTGGTTTCTTTCCTCCCTTCCCAAACAACCAAACCAGCTGAGAATCATGGATCTTTGATCGTCCTCACCATTTTTTTTGCGTCAGGTGGTTTCTGCATCTACATTACTCAATTTTAATTTTTCTCAAATCATGATTAACATTGGCTTTTATTTCATTCTATTTTGTCACAGCTTATTTTTGTTGATGATGTTCCTACACACAATGTGTTATTAATCATCAGAATTGTGTTTAACAGGTAGGATGAGTATTATTTCATTGCCTGATATGGCAGGTGTTGGGATTAATATTCCCAACCTCGCCTTGCCGTATTCAGGTGGACATTGCAAACATGACTGCACTGGGCCACGCCGGCCTCTTATCTTCAGAACCACCTCTTATAGAAAACAGTATGTCATCTCTTGTGTTTCTCCCAGTTGTTTCTTTCGCAATCGTTTTTGATTGTGTGAATATGTACATGTTGTTATCTTGTGGAATATTATTTTGTTTGAGTTATTATCAATTGGAATGCTTTGCAGGAAACTGTTCCTCGCAGAACATTGGCCAAGTAAACCAAGAACAAGCATTTTTTCAAGCATGGTATGCCTAATATTACAGATACCTAGCAGATATGTTTATCTATGTTGCATCAGTGTCATCAGCATTTAGTTGTAAAAAATTAAAGTTATACCCTGGAACAGAAGTTAACCAATTGCATTAGTTATCTTGTTAGTGGAAGTAACAGCTTTTTTTTGAAGCTGATGGGGTAAGTAGTCATGGGTTTTGATTTTTGTGACAGGATGATTCCGGTGCTACAGATGTTGTTGACAACAGTGACGATTTTTCTTCAGGAAGAAATGAAATGTTGGATGTACAAGAGGATGAGTTAATGACAGCTAAGAGAGCACTTTCTCAGGCCCAAGCTAGACAAGAAGCCATTGAGAAAGAGAGGGATCAATTGCATGAACAGTTGGCATGTGCTGAGGCAAAACAACAGGAATATGTAGCTACCATTCTGCAAGACAAGGATACGGCTGTTTCGGAACTTGAGGCTGCAAAGTCTTTCTTCAATCAGAAGCTGCAGGAATCAGTTCAAGAGAAGTTTAGCTTGCAAGATAAGTTGGCCATTATGAAACAAGATGCTGTTGAACTTGCAGTACAAGTAGAGAGGTTAGCAGAAATTGCCTTTCAGCAGGCAACATCTCACATACTAGAAGATGCCCAGTTGAGGGTTGCAGCTGCAGAAACTACAGCTGCTGAAGCGTCTTATCAGATAGAAAAGCAAATTAAGGATATGACTGAAGGTACTATATTGTCGATTGTGGAACAGTCAAAAAATGCTATAGAGAAGGCCTTGGATGTGGCAGAAAAAGCCAGTGACCATGCAACAAAAGCTGCATCAGCATTTAATGACAGTATGAGTCCACTTGACGAGCTTGCTTTGGTCCAGTCAAAGAACATCATGCTGCAGGGTGATGTGAATGATTTAGAATCTCAGTTATTGCTTACAAGAAGTGATGTCGCTAAGTTGAAGTTGGAGTTGGAAAAGGCCCATGCACATACAAAATTGCTTGAGGTCCGAGCTGCTGATGCCGAGAATGCATTGGTTGAATTTCAGGATTCAAGAAGGAAAGAGAATCTCCAGAGAGAGCAGGAAATCATGTCATTGATGGAGCAGATGAAGAAAGATTCATCGGAAAGAAACCAGGCTGCTTCAGGAGCTTTCAATGTTGAGTTGCAAAGCATTAGGGATGCTATTGAAGCTGCAAAAGAAACTGCACGTTCCAAAGATGATGCTTACATGAGAAGATGTGAAGCACTGCAAAGATCCTTGAAGGCATCTGAAGCTACTACAAAGATGTGGAGACAGAGTGCAGAAATTGCAGAATCCTTATTATTGAAGGAAAGACAGCAAGGTGATCAGGAAAAAGATTCCATCTATGTTGTTAATGGTGGAAGGATAGACCTTTTGACCAATGATGATTCACAGAAATGGAAACTTTTAAGTGATGGTCCTCGCAGAGAGATACCTCAATGGATGGCAAGGAGAATATGTACTATCCGTACCAAGTTTCCTCCAAGGAAGATTGATGTAGCTGAAGCCTTGAGTTCAGAATTCAGATCTTTGAACTTGCCAAAGCCTGAGGAAGTATGGTCAATAGCTCTGGAAAAGCCAAAGGAGGGAGATACACTTGTCGAGCATGTTTTTGAGAAAGAAATAATAGAGAAGAAAAGGAAGGCTCTTGAGCGTGTTCTGCAGCGGAAGTCCACACAATGGCAGAGGACTGAAGAACAAACAAAATTAGGTGAGTTTCCTTGCATTCTGAAACTGCAAACATGTGTCCCAACTCCCAAGACAAGGCCTGTATCTTTTGACTTCTGATAATATGTTGACGTTTTGCAGAGCCAGGAACCGGAACAGGACGTGAGATTGTGGTATGTCATTACTTCCTATTAATTAAAATTCCAATCTTAATCCTAATCTAAGTAATGGTTGGTGATGCAAGGCTGTGTTTGAACTTGGTTTTTTTCTTCTGCATTACTCTTAGTCTTACAAAATGTTATCTATTTTTTTTCTCTCTCAACGTCTCTGATTATACTGCAGTCTTCAGAAAATTGTTCTTTTTCAATTGAGGATTTTTCCTGTCATATGTTATTTTAACCATATAGATGACCAAAGGCATAACCTTGACTGAAAATAGCTATATCTCAAGTAGTATGATGTCATGATGATATGATATTGAATGACTAGATATGACTCACCATAATCAATACATCTCTCTCTCTCTCTCTCTCTCTCTCTCTCTCTCACACACACACACGCACACATAAATAAGCAATCTAGGCATTGTCTTACCTGATAAATCTCATTCTATTGCTTTTAAAGTTTCAAGGTTTCAACTGGGAAAGCTGGAGAAGGCAGTGGTACCTGGATTTAGCTTCTAAAGCTGCTGATTTATCTAAAATTGGGGTAACATCAGTGTGGTTCCCTCCACCAACAGAATCTGTTGCTCCTCAAGGTTCATCTCCTCTGTCCTTATTTTGTCATCATTGTTAGATAGAACCAGTGCCTGGATCTGACAGTCATGTACATGCATGCACTCACTCTGGTGGCAGTGGTATTGCTTGATTGTATTACTGTTGAAATCCTACCCGGTCACTTGATATGCATTATATTTCTTTTGTTTAATCTGTTTAAATATTTGATGGGAAATTTACATTGTGTATATTTATGTTTGGATTGTATTAATTAGGTGCTTCAGGTATAGCGTAGAAAAATAATGAATTAATGAAGTTTTGGGCTGTTCAGTAATATATGTATGGCATTATAACTGGTACTACATTGCCATGCAGGTTATATGCCTTCTGACCTTTACAATTTGAACTCGGCGTATGGTACTAAGGAAGAACTTAAATATTGCATTGCAGAGATGCATGCTCACGATCTTGTGGTACTTCTTGATTTTCTCAGTTTACTAGTTTAATCTTAGGCGTTGAGGTCAGTTCTTGAATCTTAGGCAATCTAGTGAATCTTGGATAACAAATTTTTACCTTTTCTGTTGTCGTTTTTGGGAAAGGTGAAAATAGTGGAGAGAATGAAATTGGCTGATCATAGGGGAAAAATTTACTTATCAGAAAATTAGATATAGGGGCCCAAATTGAATCCCCCTATTTGCCAAAAAAAATTGAATTCCCCATTCTGAAGACAGCTATGCATGTAAATCAGGCGTATTTTTTGTTTTTGTTTTGTTTTATACCTATTTTTTCAAGATCATGTATAATATTAGTGTTGAAAAGTATGTTGAATGTCACCACAGGCCTTGGGAGATGTTGTCCTGAATCATCGATGTGCTCATAAACAGGTACTTGATGATTAATATTATGTTTGCTATTTCAGTGTTCACTTTCCGAACTTCCCTACAGTGGTAGAAGTGTTTCCTGCAATATTCCTTCTCATTTTACTTTTCTATAGATAGCTCTAGCAATCAAATGAAAAAGTAGGCTCCACAACATATAAGAACAACTTGCATTTTGTTTATCAGAGGCTTTACTCTTTATCCACAGCATATAGATTCTCCTTATATAATTTTGGTGGCCGTTTCCTACAATATATAGCTATTGGCATAGGTTTTATCTCGTTCTTCAAAAAATGAACTGCTATTTATATATGTCAACTAACACCAGTTGGATAACTCAGCATGCCATGGTTGAGGTGTCAAATCTTTTTCAGACTCAGGGCATGCAATTTTGTCTAGGAGGGTGACCTTATAGTGATATTTTTGCTGATTTTAGAGTCCAAATGGCGTTTGGAACATCTTTGGTGGAAAGCTTGCTTGGGGGCCTGAAGCAATCGTTTGTGATGATCCCAATTTTGAGGGCCGTGGAAATCCTTCAAGTGGTACTTGCAACTTCCCTCATTCTTTATAGGGCCATCATGTTAATTTTGCCAGGAGCCCTTAAGTAGGCATTAAGATTAAAATGGAAAGGGATGAGTCTTTGAGACATGATCTCTTTAACACTCAGGCTAATGATCCTTGTAATTTGATTTACATTCTTTAGCTAAAATGTTTCCTAGTTGATAACGTGCTATTTACCAACCATGATCAATTCTGCTTACAGAAATAAGATTCATAATAAAACATATACAATAACATATCAGAAGATTCAAGCTTACACTCTTGCTCATCTGCTGTCAATTTACTGTAGGGGATATATTCCATGCAGCACCCAATATTGATCATTCAAAGGACTTTGTAAGGAAAGATATAAAGGAATGGTTAAACTGGCTTAGGAGTGATATTGGGTTTGATGGATGGCGCCTTGATTTTGTAAGGTGAAGATGATCTCTTCTTCTTCTTTGGTTGGAGTGGGGACCAGAGACTCCAGGGTGTTTCATTACTTTTCAGTAACATATATTTCTATATCTTTTACTGGCCTTATTTGCTCATCTTTTTTTTAATTCAAATTCCAAGTAGGATACTTAGTATAAGCTTAAGCAGATGTACAGAAGTACTAGTTCGCCTATTATATCCTAGTAAATCATGCAATCTAGTGGTATGGTAGTGATTAAAAGTTTAAAACACACCCTCAACCCCCCACAACTCCTCTTTATAGCAATTAGGTATTTCTGGTATCAGATGGACATTAAGATGCTGCCATTATACCAACAGGCTGCCTGGGAATTTTATCAGGCCTTAGTCTTTGGGACCTTTTTTTCATGTATAGATAAAAAGTTTAGGCTATAATTCTTGAAACCAATGAACGATACGATAGACACAATCAAAGTTCCAAAGACTAATAAGCACTTCTCCAACACAAAGCTTCAAGTATGTGTTCCATGATATAATCAAGGCACATACAAATTTGATGCTCAAGCCACCCATTGTGCAGGGTTTGTTTGAGAATGTCTGAATGCTCTTATGTATTCAGATTTGTGTGTGTGTGTGTGGGTTTAACTCCCTTTTGTTGATTACAGAGGCTTCTCTGGTACCTATGTAAAGGAATATATTGAAGCTTCAACTCCCGCATTTGCTATTGGAGAATATTGGGACAGTTTAGCTTATGAAAATGAAAATTTGTGCTACAATCAAGGTAAGAAGTTGTGAACTGTAGATTGAATTTGTAATTTCGGTTTTTGATTTATGAGTAGGTGGTATGAAGCAAACTATTGAAAAACCCTTCTCATCTCATTCCAAATCTGCTGAATACTTCCAATTTTTAAAGCAGGCATGCATAAAATTTTTGGTAATGGGTCAGAATCTGGAGTAACCTGTGATAAAATTTCTTTCCATTTTCATCCTTGCCGCAAACCCCCTCAATCTAATTTATTAAAATTCTTTTTCTGGTTTCAGAATATTATAGAAAATTTCTGAAAAGTATTTTGGCCTGGATGTCTTGAAACATGCTTTGCTACCCAAATAAGAGTTGAAGTTGTAGATGTATTTAACAGAGTTATGGGGTTCTTACTCACAGTCACTAACAAAACTGGGAATAGGAAAAACAATAATGGTTGGGTGTGAGTTCATTGATCACCGAGTCCTCTGTGATGCTTTCATATTATACTCCTGGAATTAATTAAACTCCATTGCCATATATGGATAAACTGTTTAATGTTTTCCTTAACAGTTAACATGAACTTGTATGATGAAATTTGTCTATATTTCTAGATGCTCATCGCCAAAGGATTGTTAATTGGATCAATGCAACAGGCGGCAGTTCCTCAGCATTTGATGTCACAACTAAGGTAGTCTGCTGCATCCTATGTTAATTTACATCCTGAGATGGGATACTTGCCATTTCAGCTTGGTGCTCTTTTCTCAATAAAAGCATAGAATTTTAATCTATTTCAACGTAATACTCACCGAGTCTTGAACTTCTGCAGGGAATTCTCCATTCCGCTCTTCATAACCAGTATTGGAGGTTAATAGATCCTCAAGGTAAACCAACTGGAGTTATGGGATGGTGGCCCTCACGTGCTGTTACATTTTTGGAGAACCATGATACAGGATCAACACAGGTCTCTCTTTCTCTTACACTCGCATAAGATCCAGACGCTGATTGCAAATATGTGCATAAATATTATCACTTTAAATACATTACTTTGTAGCCTTATCAAAAGCTTAAGGCATGAGCTAGTTAAATATGAACTTTTGGAAACAATGAACTTCTAACATGTCTATCTTGCTTCAGGGACATTGGCCATTTCCGCGAGAAAAGCTTACGCAGGGATATGCATACATTTTGACCCATCCTGGAACAGTACATCTCAATCGCCCTATTGCCAATAATGCTTTCCTTTTCTTTTTGGGGGTGAATAATTTGCCTTTTTTCTTTTGGCAGCCTACCATCTTCTACGACCATTTATACGACTTTGGTCTTCATGAAATCCTAAGTGAGCTAATTGAGGCTCGGAGAAGGGCAGGGATCCATTGCCGGAGCTCTGTGAAGATATACCACGCAAATAATGAAGGATATGTTGCACAGGTAGGTGACAGTCTAGTAATGAAGCTCGGGCATTTCGACTGGAACCCCTCAAAGGAAAACCATTTGGAAGGGAGCTGGCAGAAGTTTATTGATAAAGGAGCCGATTACGTTGTGTGGTTACGACAATAGTTTGATTCAGATATAAGAAATACTTGTAAAAACACCAAATAAATTGTAACTCCCTTTTGCACGAGGTCGATGAACAACTAATAAGTGCAATGTGAAAGAAACTATGTAAATAATCATGTTACAGATGCAAATAAAAAAGGCAGAAGAGATCGTTGTGAAGCCATTTTTCATTGCAACCTCCGTAAATGCGTGAAGGAAAAAAACAAAAAAAACAATATTATTGGAGATGCAGGGGATCGAACCCTGTACCTCCCGCATGCAAAGCGGGCGCTCTACCATTTGAGCTACATCCCCTAATTGTTATTTCTCATGCGATAATAAAATAATATAAAGCAAGTCTTACCAAACACATTATTTATCGAAGTCAGTCATAGCTAGGGATGGGTGTTTTGCACCGAAAATACGGTTACGGACTCGGACTGCATCAAAACACGATTCGGTAACCGCACCGAACTAAAACGGTGTTATTTTATTAACACACCGCACGCAGACCGCATAAAAACGATTCGGTTGTGGTTTGGGTTATAATTCAACCACTTTAAACCGAACTGCATCGAATTATATTTTTCTTATTTTTTTTTAAATTTTCATTGATGGAACCTAATATTTCACCTTTACCGGGTTACAATTCAAGAAATAACCCCTAAAGGTCTGGTTAATTGTTAAATATGCATTGTTTGTTGAGCTTAAATTGTTGTTTATAGGGTGAAAGCCCAGTTAAATTCGAGAAGCCACTCTGGGTCCTTTGACAGGGCCATTTCGCCGTAAAAGCTAAACAAAAAGGGAAGTTGTTCCCACATTGGAAAAGGACAAAACATGCTGCCTTTAATGCTACTATAAATACCGGCGCGGGCCTCCCGGTAAGGGGACGCGCAACTTCTTAACTATTCTTGAGTTTTCTGCTTAGCTGACAGTGTCTGACTTAAGCATCGGAGTGACTTCCCTCGGTAAACCCGGGGACGCCTCTTTGACGTGTTTGTTCTTTACACAGGAAAACTCGGAGTAAAAGGAAGTTCGCTATTTCTGGAACCGTGCAACCCCCTAAAGGGACCGCGAGTTTACCCGGAAACAAGTAATATATAAAAAAATCATTTATGTTCAAGTTTGTATTTTGCAAGTTGTTGTGTTTGCATTAGAGTTGATATATATTAATTATTAAGTTATCAAATATGGTGTTTTTGTTAGTTAATTGATATTCTGATGACATTTGTAGTAGACTTGTATGAACTCAAAATGCATTTAAAATTTTTTATATACCTTATATGAATTGATGGACAAAGATTTGGACATCTCTTATTTGTTAAAATAAATAAATCGGTTCACACCGAAACCGAACCGAACTGAAAAATTATGTAACCGAATTATTCAAAAACCGAAAAAACAGTTTGGTTACAGTTTGAAATATTATAAAACCGAAAAAAGATATTCGGTAACAGTTTAAGCCTCAAACCAATCCGAACCGCGTTCATTCCTAATCATAACATATTTACTAAGGTGGATGCAAAATCTGCAGGTTCCTACAACTGATATAAGTAGATTTTTTAATTTCTTTTTTTTTAAAACTTTGTTTATCTAAATTTATCAGTGTAATTTTTATTTGGAGAATCTCTTATAAGACAAATCAGAGAAACAAAAACCAATCACACAACCTTTCTATTTAACTTAAACTTTAAAGCCAAATAATAAATCTGTTCAGAAAATAAAAGCGCAGCATCTCCACGCGTGTACAGAAAGCGCGTGCCATCCGAATATCCCGTCAACTTTGCCTCCTTAATCCACGAGCAAAAGACGCACGCTGACGCCAGCACATCTCTCTCACCGTCCATCCGCCAATATCTCCATCCAACGGTCCATATTTTTCACCGGTACCAACTCCTCCCCAGTACAATAATGCTCCCACACCCGAACCTCAGCTTAGGACCCGAACCCGGGGCGGCTCTGTGTGAGTTGGTTGGGAAAGAGAGAGAAAGAGAAACATATATTTTTTTGGGCAAGCGTTTCGCTTTATCTTGGGTTTTTTTTGTCCGAAATTTCATTTCATCTTGGTTCCTCTCTATCACACTCTGCTTTTTCACTCCAAACAGAGTCTTAGCCAGCGAGGTCGGAGCTCGCCGTCACCGTTTTAGGAGCTTTGGGAAGTGTGAGGAGGTTTTTATTTAATTATTTAAAGCTGCGGAAACGACGCCGTACTGTAATTTGAAGAAGAAAGTGGAAGAGGAAGAACCCTAATTTTTGTGCTGGGTTGGATCACAGTGTGAGCTTCCCACGAGTCTGTTTAGGAGTCGGTGCTGAGTGAAACGGCGCGTTTTGGTAAGAATGAGGTTTCGATTTCTAGTCAATTTGAGGTCGGTCAATTTTTGGTGATTTGTTTTGGGGGGCAATTGGGGGTTTAGGGATTTGTTAGGTTGAGATTTGGCTGTGTTAGGTTTTTGGGGTGTAAAGGTTTGATTTTTATTTAATTTTTGGTTGATTTTAGTGTTTGAATGCTTATTCAGTACTTGATGAAGTTTCATTTCTGGTTCTGGTTTGCTTGCTTTGCTACTTTGTGAGTTGAACACTGTGTCTCTAGTTGAGATTCATGAGTTTGAGGTTTGAAGTTAGTTGAGAGTATCGAAAAGTTTGGATCTTGAAGCTGCTATATGCTATCCCCTCATTTCGAGTTTGTTAAGTTTTGTGCTGTGGTGTCTAAATTTAAGTGATTGAAATGATTTCTATGCTTTGCTAGGAGCTCATGAGTTTGTTAATCTGGATTAGGATTGGGAGACAGTAACTATATAAATGAGACTCATTTTTTGATTTGTGTGTTTACTGTTTGGTTGTAGCTTCCATGTTTGAATTTTGGACATCTTACTAGCTTCGCCTTAATTAATTGTTCAATTGTTGGGAACGTCTGTGGATACTGTCTTTCATGTGTCTGCTGATACTTTTGCGCTCTCTTTAATGCAGGATATTGTTATTGTATGTTTCTATGGGAACTTTGTGGGAATTTTGGTGTAACTTAAGTGCGTAAAGGCTGCCCTGAAGTGGAATGGTAGAGATGCGGCAGCTTGATACATTTGCCGCATCATAGCTATTTTTCGAAAAAGCAATTAGTTGGGAAAATTCGTTGCCTGGAAATTTAATGCCTGGTAACGAAATTGAAGGCAGGATCCACAAATTGTATGAGCTAGACAACTATTCCCGGAAGTCTCAAGTTGCGGATGGTAATTGGCCTGGCTATAGTTACAATCAGTGGCAGCAAAGAGATATCAGTGAACCTCTAAGTTTCGGTCTGAAGAGCAACATCCAACAATTAGGTAGAAGTGGTTCTGCTTTCTGTGGTTTCCTCTAAGTCCGCATAATTATGTGTTTCAACAAAAGGTTCTTGAAACACATAATTACCCTCCCCTTTTTCATCCGTATCAAGATAGTTGATTGATGGTAAATTGAAAATCCCTTCAGTTCTTGAATTTCCTAATTTACTGTTGTGGTATTTTGCAGATTCTGTGAGAGGACATGGCAATGGATCTTTGAATGTTTCATTTGATCAAGACTATACACCCTTGACTCAGAGACCTGGATTGTCCAATATTCAACCTAGACACCAAAATCTGCAGACGAATGACTATATGCTTGGACGAGACATTTTGCAGGCAAGCCAGAATCAAGTTCAGTTTTTGGGTGAGAGCACAGGTTTTGTTCCACATAATTTAACGTCACATGGCTTATATATTCTTAAATCAGAGCAAGAATATGCATCAGGTGATAGTCCCACCCTGACAGCCAATTCAGAAAGGTCTGAAATCACTGAAGCTTCCAACGAGATTAACTTTGTTGGAAGTCAGCAGCAGTTTGTGAGGGGCCAACAAGGCATTTCACCAAATCATTCAATGCAGCAGTCAGGGTATAATGAAATGCAGTTGATGCAGCAGCACCTAATGTTCAAGCAATTGCAAGAACTTCAGAAGCAGCAGCAACTACAGCAGCTTGGTGATTCAAGGCAACAGAATTCAGGGAATCAGCTCTCTGCAGTTGCTATGCAGGCTTCTGGAGTTCAGTTTTCACCGCTCATCAATGGAACCCCTATTAATGATACACCCCAAATGTTAATGAATTGGGTGCAGCGAGGTGCATCTCCTACCAGACAAAGTGTATCTAGTAGAGTTAGTTTTTCACAAGAGCAAGGTCAGAATTTGCGTTCAATGGGTCAGGCTCATCAGGAATTTGATGTGTCCTTATATGGTACTCCTATTACTGGTGGAAGGGGAACCATGAATCAGTTCTCCCATCTCCAGTCTGTGTCTCAAGATTCTGTAAATATGTTGACCAATGCTGGCAATCAAATACAGAAGCCTGCTGTGCAGGCATCAGCTTTCAGTAACTCTTATGCTGGTGATCATTGTACTACTGATCAAGTTTTCTTGCCTCAAGGGGCTTTCATCTCCAAACAAGGCTTTCAGGGGAAAAATATGTTTGGACAAGTTAGTGTTCCAGGTTTAAATTCTTCCTTGGGGAGCCTCCAGCAAGAGAGTGCCTTGCAAACAAATACATCTCTGCAGGAATTCAATGGAAAGCAAGAGCGAAGTAGTTGGCCTGGTATATCTCAAAGCAATACAATGCAGCATGGCCCTTCACAGGGTCTGGTTCCCCTAGATCCAATGGAAGAAAAGATTTTGTATAATACAGATGATAGCCTTTGGGATCCTTCATTGGCAAATTGCAATGATAGTGGTGGTGGAGGGTTAGGAAGCTGGAGTGCACTTATGCAGTCTGCTGTGGCAGATTCTAGTAGTGATACCTGTCTGCATGAGGAGTGGAGTGGTTTAAGTTTTCAGAATACAGAATTGTCATCTGGTAATCAGCCTTCGAACATGTTGGACAGTGAGAAGCAACAAGGAACTTGGGTGGATAACAACCTGCACACTGCCTCTTCCTATAGTTCCAAGCCTTTTCCCATGCTTAATGATTCCAGTGTGAGTTCTAGCTTCCCTGGATTTCAGCAGCCAGGAATTCAATACAGACCAGAGCACAGGGAAAGTCTCCAGCGGGATGAATCTCATGAATCCAGTCAGAGGTCTCCCAGAAGTAATAGCGAATGGTTGGATCATAACTCCCGTCAACAGGTTCAACAGACACTTGAGCATTTGGACAATTCATGGGTCAATCAAAGAAACGAGCGCTCAGAGTGTGATGCACCACAGCAGAGAATAGACCCATACGGCATTGCTCAACCAAGCAATAAACTAGAAGGTAGGAACGATAGTTTTCTATCGGCTGGTGGAAATTCTTCTATTTTAAGCTCCCATAACACTGGTTGATTATTGGACAGGTGATCTTAATGAAGACATGTACAAGAGGAACTCTGATGGCAGTCTTTGGAAGAGGGATGGTGAATCCAGGGTAACTTCCTTTCCAAGATCGGCTGGACAATTGGAGCAACTACAATCTAGTTCAAAGGATACTCTGAGGAGCAGACAGAATGCACATATGTTTAACTTCCCTTCTGTGCCAAATGCACACATAATCAAGACCCATCAGGAAACCAGCCAACAAGTCCAAGTTAACAGTAAGCTTGATTATGTGCAGCACATGTTATCTAGCAACAAAGAGGAGGATGAGGGCATGGGTGAACAACAACGACAAATGAGTAATAGCTCTCCTATTATTCAAAACTCTTATGGGAGGGACGAAAAAACATATGAGCAGCAAAGTTGCTACCAAAAGGACAACTCTTATGACTGTAAGCCAGTTGATATATCTGCTACAGTGGGCAGATCAGCTGGTTCTAGTGGCGTCCATGTCACAGCTGGAACAAGGTAGTTGCTAATGTGTTGATTCGTGCTAATGATGATTTTGCAAAGTAAAGGGAATTTGTACATCTTGGTTCAGAGCTATTATTTACTCTTTACTGTGCATTTGCTCTTAATTTTTTGCTGTTGTTTGTGTTCCAACCATCCTTTTCTAACTCTTTTCTTTTGTTCCTTTGTTCTTGTGTAATCTTTGGATGACTCAATCATGGCAGTCAAAATATGCTGGAACTTCTTAACAAGGTTGATAGGTTGAAGGAAAATACCTCTGTGGCACAGTTTGACACCAGTGGATTTAATCCATTATCTGAGATGACTGATGCAAAATCTCCTGTAGCATCTGTTGATCAAATGTACAGTCGGACTTCTGCTTCTCAAGGTTTCGCTCTGAAATTGGCTCAACCGTCTCAACGACAGTCTATTTCAAACTCTCAGTTCTCCCCTCAGGGTTTGCCACCCAATTCACACTCTCAGTTCAACCCTCAGGGTTTGCCACAACCAGCTAGGCAAGTGGATCCTGATTTTGGAGAGAAGAATCAGACCTACTTGGCTACTTCACCAACATCTCAATCTTTATCCAGATCACATGAATCATCACCAAGAAGTTGCTGGGATGATAAGTTTATTAGTGGGGGACAATCAAGCATCTCCCAATCTTATATGCATGGAAACTCTATTGCAGAAATCACATCCAGTCCTACGTTTCGAAGGAATCAGTTTCAAACACAAGGTTTGTTTAGTCCACACGCATCAGGTCCATCTACACAGGCAACATTACCTGCTACTGCCACTGGACATCCACATTCGAACCTGCCTCAATCTCAAGATAGTTCTCAGCAAACGTTTGTCAACTGTGATAGTCAACAATTCCCTATTCTGGAGTCTGTGCCAGTATCTCATCCTGGTTTTATGTCAGCCACACCTCCTCAGGGTGGAGTCCTGTTCAGACCACACAGTTTATGGACAAATAAAGGAAGTCTGCAAAGTGTTTCTGGAATGGAACCTCAAAGGGTTCCCACGGTAGTTCCTTCAAATGATAGCATGGGAACTTCTCCCTCGACGTTGAAGGAGCTAAGTAGTCTAAATTCCCAACAAGGTGGCGGGCATTTACAGGGCTTCAGTTCTCCAGAAGAGAAGCATGCCAAAGAGAGGGGCCATAAACCAATATTTTCTGGAATGCTCGAGTCTCCACAAACTGGGGTAAGGAATGTCTCTGATCCAGGTGGTTTGTCCTTAGATTCATTGTTGGTTAATTCAAACTTACAGGATCCTGGTAGAATACATAATGGTGACAACAATGGTCTGTCTCCCACGGCAAGAAACGTCCAATTGATTGGACATGCTCTAAATCCATCACATGGTTTTCGTCAAAACTACTCCCTGCTGCAACATGTGCAGGCAATGAAGAATTTGGTGAACAATCCAAGTGGGAGGGATCTGGATGTACGACAGGCAACTGTTATGGCTGGACAGCAGTCTGTCTATGATCATAATAAGGATGGTGAACTGATTTCTGAATCACATCTTAAGTCATTACCACGTGGTAATACCAATGTACCCGGCTTCTTGTCAGAAGCAAGAGAAGATCCGAGCATAAAAGCTTCACCACAATCTGCTCTACAAGCTCTAGGGATGGTTGCATTTAGTGAAACTGATTCTCAGAGTCAATGTAATGGAAGTAATGGGACAGCCATTCATGCCGAAGCTTCTCGGGCCAATCTATTTATGGCAGCCAACTGGTTTAAGCAGTATGGAAATTTCAGAAATGGACAGGTACCACTGATGCAGGATGCAAGGACTGCTGCAGGGCAGTTCTCACTTTTCAAGCCTTCTCAGAGTCTAGATATACATTCGTCTGTGGACCAAATAAATGCTTCTGAAGCTAATCAAAGCAGCAAGGTCTGGCCAGGTACAGCTGCCAATTTTGTACCAAGTGAACCCTTGATAGCTCCTTGTGAGTTGAATTCAAATGCCAGCAACCAAAGTACGGATATGTTGAGACCAAAGAAACGAAAGATTGCAATATGTGAGCAACCATGGCACAAAGTGACACAAGGTTCCAAAGAGGTTCAAGATTTCAGGTATCTGCTTTTTGACCAATTATTTTAGTTTTGTGCTGTCATTTGTCCTCCAAATACTCTAGCTCACAGAAGCTCTTACTATTCCCTTTTCCAATCAGCTTGGAATGCAAGAAAATTGCATTCTCCTAACCACCACAGAAACTCTGGTTTGTCGTCTGTTCATATTAAATGATGGAATTTTTTTATGCAGTATGGCAGAAGAATGGGCATTGGCATCCAATGGGTTGATTGAAAAAGTAAGTTTCTGATGAAGTATATCTTGCAGTTCATTATAGATTAACTTTCCTAGGTATTGTAATCCAAGTGACCTAACATCTTCTGCTCCAATGACAGGTTCCTGATGATTTTGGAATGATAGAAGATGTGTCGCCAAGGTTTCGAGCCAAGAGAAGACTTATTTTTACTACACAATGTATGCAGCATTTGCTTGGCCCCGCACCGGCATCATTTCTCTCAGCAGATGCTGCTCTGCACTATGATAGTGTGACATATTTTGTGGCCAAGTTATCCGTAGGGGATGCGTGCAGTCTGACCTACAGCAAGAGAAACAGTAAAGTTAAGCAACTGAATGACAGCAACATGTAAGTGTCATGTTCATGTTTGCCAAGTGAACAAAGGATTTATTAACCTGCTTTAAATATTTACAAAAAGACTTGTGATCGACAGTATCACATGAGGTTCCTTCTAAAAAAAACTATTGTGATCTGTTTTATATAGGATTCTGGATAAGCCCAAAGTTCCTGAGAGTGATGATAACCAGTTCTTTCCAAAAGTTGTTGGACACTTGACGGATAGATCGAAGAAGCTGGAAAATGAATTGCTGAGGTATGCATAAATTTTGGTATTCGTCAGATCTTTCTGACAATTCTTGTCACTACTGTTTTGTTAGTTATAGGGAGTTGAATGGAAGATTTCTATTTGGTTTACTTTCCAAACCATTTCTAAGCAGTTTTTCTAGGGTTTAGTTGAGTATTCTTTTTCCTTCAGAATCTTTGAGGGAAATGATCACCTCCATCTCCAAGGTACTTGCTTGCTATCCTAAGATTGAAAAAAATTCAAATTTGATGGTGCAGGTTAGACAAGGCAGTATCAATTTTAGACGTAAGACTAGAATTTCAGGAGTTGGAAAGATTTTCTGTCATCAACCGATTTGCGAGGTTCCATCTTCCCCGAGCAGATATGTCTGGAACCTCATCTTCATCAGGTAAATTTACAAATGCATCTGGACCATGCCCCCAACGATATGTCACTGGACATCCACTGCCAAAGAATCTGCCAGAGGAGGTACAATGTCTCCAACTGTGATTTTCGATTGGTCAATCACTTCCCCAACCTGATGCTCTTCCGCTCTTTTGATCTACATTGGCATTCCCATATACCACTTACCGCACCTGTCTGTGATCATCTCTCTTTATACTGACATGCTGGCATTGAAGAATCAATTCAAGGATGGAATGGAATGCAGGAAGTCCGCCCCAATTAACTAAAGGCTGCTCGTCCAATTTTGAACCAACACCTATTGTTGTCATTTTTGGAAGTACATATTGTTCTGTTGTATATTTCATGAAGCCCAGAGGAAGAATAGGTAGCACCTGTAGTAGTTGCAGGATGGTTGGTCAGAATGTGTCTCTAGTCGCCCAAGTTTTAAGTTAGCATACCTAATTTATACAACAATCTATGGCATTGTAGTTTTCCCTATTTATGTATTTGACAGGTATGTTCTGTTCTGCATGGAGTTGTGCTGGTGAGAACTAGGGAACCTTGAACAGCAAGCAATTAGTTATGAGGGGGAAATGGAATAATAATATTATGAAAGGTATAGTTGCTTGTAATTTTATAATCATCCGACAGATTCTTATTTGGGAGACTTCACCACAAACATGGGAGCTCTTTTTAGAGATTTGCCTCTTCTGACCTTTTCCTACCATTAATGATTTCTTTTCATTATTAGTCACATGTGGATGTTGATTGATTACCTGACTTTTGTGTTATTCTATTTGTGGGAGCAGAAAATCTATCTGAAAGGGTTGCTGATGCTTCCTTAAAAAAACATGGTTGAAAAGTACAAGGCTTCAGTTGGGCATTGATATTCTAAGACATTGATTCTGTTGTTCCTTCTTCCATAAAGCTTGGAGATAGAGTAATGGACAAGGGAAAGGGCTTGGCTTTTATTAAAGAGGTGACAAGGATTCAAATGATTCCTATGATAATGTACCGTGGTACTTGTCATTGTCCGTGATGATCCTTATAATTGACTGAACTGGTCTCCACTGTGGCTCTTTGTGTCTGTATCAGGCTATCAGTATCTGATCAACATCATTTTTGGAATGTGATGCGTGAGAGAGACCAAGTCCTCCAATACGAGGAAGATTGATGAGGCTGCTTTGATTACTGTTGAATGCTGACAACAATGGCATGAGGTGCTACTGGGAACTACTGCGTCTTTCTGTTCTGTAACACATTGTTTTGAATGTTTTCTTTTATGATCGTCAACATTGTTTTCTTTTATGATCGTCAACATCTCCAGCCCACCTGTAATGTGGGACCTTTGAGCTCGTCCATGTCAGCATGTGTACGTTGCACCGGCGACCCCGTCAACCCCCTCCACAAAAATTTCACCAATTCTGATAATAACCACAATCAATCTAGAACCTTCGGAAGGTGAACAAGATGGTCCAAAAGACGCAGAACCCTGACAGGTCGCTGACGTCATCTTCGTCGAAGGCGAGGGCTGTCGTCAGCGTTGCTGACAAGTTTTGCAGGGGGAGGAAAGATTAGGCACTCACGTCGGCGTGTTTGTTTCTTGCTGATATACAAATCAAGTTGGGTTGTATATGCTATCTATGCCTGTTAGATTTGATTTGGGTTTAGTATTGTGTTTTCTTGTTTGGGTTAGTTCATAGGCACTCTGGTTTATAATGTTGAAAGAATAATAGTAGAGACTGATTTGCTTTGTTTTAAAACACTGCATATTTTGACTTGAATTTGTGAAAAGTATATTTTGAATTGGTAATCTGAGCATCTTCTCTTAATCCTAAACCATTAAGAGTCTCTTGACTGTGACGAGTAAGAAAAGAAGGTTGAAGTACTACGGATATCGGAGCTTCAACACTAGTAAGATATTGCTGCAACAAATTCGGAATTGGTAATCTAAGGGTACTTAGTTATGCAACATTGCTGCATCTCTTAATCCTGAGAGTCTCTCAACACTTGCTGCAACATGTGCAATTAATCTTATGCATTACTGCATGCTTGATTGTTCTATGCATATGCATTTGATCACATTGAGCATTGTGGGGTGATTGGACTAATCAGGGACGACCCTATGTAATATGAGGCCCTGTGCGAAAGTTTGAGCAAGCCCCCCCTTTTTTCTTTTTTTCAAATGTGGCCTTCGTTACATAATATTGATCCGGAATGTATTAAACTCATATGAAGAAAAACACAAAAAATGGAGGGAAAAAAGAAGGTGAAAACATGAAAGAAAAGAAAAAACTGGGAAACAACCCATAATAAACTCACAAAAACAAAAATACAGAAAATAAAGAAGAAGAAGAAGAAGAAGAAGAAGAAGAAGAAGAAGAAAAGGCGCGGATATCTCTAGTTCAATTCTCGGAATGCCACTATATATACAATGTTTTCCTACAGTGAGAGGACCTGAGCCTGATTTCACAAAAAAGAGAGGAAAAATGCAGGAAAAGAGAGATTGAAACACAGAAAAAAAAAACCAAAAATAAAAAATAAAAAAAGAAGAAATTGTAGAAAGAAGCCGACTAAAAAAGAGAGGAAGGAATAAAAAGTAAGAAAAAGGAAGAATAAAAGATGATGAAAACGTGAAGAATTAGAAGACTCCAACTCGGGTGGTTTAGGTTGAATAAATATATCTTAACCAACTGTATTACAACATAACATGTTATATGTGTTTTATAAAAAAATTTCAGAGGTCCCTGAAAATCAAAAACTAGACGACTGCACGCGTCGCATGGCCCAAAGGCCGCCCCTGGGACTAATGCAGTGGTATCGCGGTTGCGGTAGGAACAATTAAAAAGAAATACAAGGATCTTTATCCCATACTTCAAGGATAATTCCCAGCTGGTTTGCCAAGTTGGACATCAATTCCAAATTTCGGATCCCTTGAAATGCTTCCTCTGTTATCGATCCTGTAAATAGGGCCGGGCATGGGACCGGATTTGCCGAATCTCGTCCCGTCCAGAAAATATATTATCGGGACGAGATTGCATAATTCGAAACGTATCTAGTACAGGACGATCCCATTTGGTACCGGGACGGGATCGTGACGGGACCAGGATCCCGCAACGATAGAAAAAAAAAAATTAAAAAAAACATAGAAGAGATAAGTTGATCCTAAATTCTTGAAGAAATTTTATATATATTTTTATAAAGTTAATATGAACTCATCCAATATTGATGAGGGTTTTATTGTGTATTAATTTCTCATATATATATGTATTCTATAGTGTTACTTTTTTTCATGGTATAATATTCTATAGTGTTACTTTTTTTCATGATATAATTGTCCTAATTCTAAACTCCTAACTCTATAAGTACAAGACGAACAAAAATTGTAAAAATTAATAAAAAGGGAATCAATAACCAATTAATTAAATGTTTGTAATTTGTATCTAACTGATTAATTAAGATCTCGAGAAAACTCTCAAGTTTGAAAAATCAAAGGAGCTCCAGTTATCACTGTATAGCTTCGTGGTGGCGGTCGATATCTTTCATATGATTATCATCATAAAATGTGAATGAATTATCTAACTCTTGTTGTATGGAACTAGTATTGTGAATTTATATTTAGGTTCTGAACACCTCATTAAGTGTATTTGAGTTCATTGTAAGATATTATACACCTTAAAAATCAGACGGTTATGATCGGATACAAGTACATTTATACTTTTAAGATGGTCTCGTCCCGTCCAGTTTTCAAACTATCAGGACGGGACGAGACGGTACCGTCATTTTAAAATTTTATTCTACCCCGTCCCACCAATTTTGGTACAAGACCGGAACGAGATCGAGATTACGATACGAAGTGCGCAGCCCTAGCTGTAAATGCTTCTTGGGACTAGGGAGGTGTGACTAGTCTGCAGCTGTTTGTTGGACTCGGTCTGTCGGTGAATTAGCCCTGAGCACAGAGCATTGAAGAAAGCCAGTGATTTTGTTAAACAATTTCCAATTTCTAACTGGATTTGGCTTTTCCTTGTGAATTGCATTGTGGATGGATGACTTCCAAATTTTGAAATCTTGTGTATATGAGCATGTGAATCTTAATTTGTACCATTTAGAAGCGAAAATATGCAAAAGTTGTAGAACAGAAATAGGCACTTCACTCGTTTATATTTTAACTTGCACTAAACTTGATAGTAAGACACAGGTTATCATTCGGATACTTCAGTGTTTGGATATGTAAGGTAAAAAAATGATACATCAGGTTGCTGCTGTATCAAAAATGATACAGAGCAACAATTTTTGATACAGTAGTGGCTGCTGTATCATTGGTAGTCCAGACGCATTTACAATTTTTGCCGGGTGGTGCTATTTGCTTACCCCCCTTACAGGAACAAAAAAATTACATAAGTTTGTGTCGTTTCACTTAGCATAGCTGACGGTGCACAAATATAATTAGCATTCTACTTTTCGCATAGACGGCACAACCGATCTTCTATTTGGTCTCCGCTTCTCATTTGTCACTCTTCTATTTTTCTTCAATCAATCTCAGACGGTAATGCTGAAAGTCATGGTGGTGGTAATGATGTTGTTAGTGGCAATGATTTTCATTTTGAAAATCATTATTAGTATTAATGTTGTAAGAAATAATGTTGTTGGTGGCATTGTTTCTGATGTTAATAGTATGAAAAGAGGTGATTTGGCTAATGTTACTGATGAGAGTTTTAGGAAAATGATGGATAGCACAATCCATTTTGCCGTCGAACATTCGTCACCAAAGCTTTCTTTCCAAAAGATAAGATGTCACATTTGAAGAAAAAATCAGTGAGATACACAGTATTGTAAATTTTTATTGAAGCTTTTCTTTCTACATTTCTATTGAACTAGCAAGAGCTATTTATACAGATTACAAACATGCTAATTTAAGCAAACTAAGTTAGTACATGTTTGAATACAAAGAACTTGGAAACATGGGACTATGAATGGAATTGACTAGTTTGAATACAAAGAACTTGGAAACTAATCAATGTGAGGTTTGACTGGTTTAACACACCCCCGCAAGCTGACAGGGCGAGTACGCACAGGAAGCTTGGCAGCCAGAAAACGGAAGCGCACAGGAGACAAGCCCTTGGTGAAGATGTCGGCAATCTGATCAATGGTGGAAACATAGCCAACCATGAGCTCCCCACGAACAACTTTTTCACGAACAAAATGATAGTCGATCTCAACATGTCGTGTACGAGCATGGAAGACAGGATTAGAGGCAAGAGAAATGGCACTGATATTATCACACCACAACCGTGGACGAGCCAAATGTAAATGCAAATCACAAAAGAGAGAACGAAACCAAGAGAGTGCAGCAGTGGTATAGGCCAATTGTCGATATTCAGCCTCAGTGCTAGACCGAGAAACTCCACCTTGCTTTTTCGAGCTCCAAGAGATTAGATTGGAGCCAAGATATAGACAATAACCACCAGTAGAGCGCCGATCGTCCGGATCACCAGCATAATCAGCATCGGAGTAGGCTGTAAGAGACAAAGAGCTAGGTGTATATAGAAGACCATGGGTAATAGTACCCTTGAGGTATCTGAGAATCCGCTTGACAGCAACCCAATGAGTGGTGGTAGGTTTATGCATAAATTGGCACACTTGATTGACAGCGAAGGCAATGTCAGGACGAGTAAGAGTCAAGTACTGGAGAGCACCAACAACGCTACGAAAGTGTGTAGGGTCTGGAAGAGGGTCACCATCTGTGATACTGAGGCGCTTGCCAGGAGCCGCAGGAGTGGAAACGGGTTTAGCATCTTCCATGTGAGCTCGGAGTAGTAGATCTGTGGTGTATTTAGTTTGGGTAAGAGAGAGACCGGATGGAGAACGGTTGATTTCCATTCCCAGAAAATAATGAACATTGCCGAGATCTTTCATGGAGAAAAGGCGGCTGAGGCTAGAAATGAGCGTGGAGATATGACCTGGGTGATTCCCTGTTATGAGGATATCATCAACGTAGATAAGTAAATAGATGCGAATTGTCCCAGAATAATAGGTGAATAAAGAGTAATCAGCCTTGCTAGATGTAAAGCCCAAATCCTCAAGGTGAGATGAAAAACAGTGAAACCAAGCTCGAGGAGCTTGCTTAAGCCCATAAAGAGAACGACGCAGGCGACACACATGGTTAGGGTATTGAGGATCTTCAAAGCCGCGAGGCTGTCGCATATACACCTCATCAGTTAAGTAGCCATGCAAAAAGGCATTTTGGACATCAAGCTGACGAACTGGCCATGAAAATTGAACAGAGAGTGCTAAGATCAAGCGAATTGTAGAGTGATTGACAACAGGGCTAAATGTTTCACCAAAGTCCAACCCCTCTTGTTGATGAAAGCCATTGGCCACAAGTCGAGCTTTATATCGTTGGATTGAACCATCAGAATTTCGCTTGATTCGAAACACCCATTTATTGGGCAAGACATTCATCTTGGATTGACGAGGGACAAGAGTCCAAGTCCCAGCCTGAACAAGAGCATTAAATTCGTCAGCCATAGCTAGTCGCCACTCCGCAACTTGATTAGCCTGGGTAAAACAAGTAGGCTCAAGAAATTTATTAGCATCAGCCTTAAGAGTCGCATTTAAAGCATATTTAGGATTGGATTTACGAATACCGGCCTTACCACGTGTGACCATGCTATGAGTATTAGTATCTCTTACCAATGAGTCGGGTGGTAATGGTGGAGGATGTGTGGAACTTGGCGGGCTAGTCACAAGTGAGGTAGTTTGGGTGGGTCGGCGAGTATAGACAAGAAGAGGTGGATGAGAGGTAGGCTGCGGAGCAGGGGATTGAGGTAGCTCCATAGGGATTAGGGTGTCGGGCTGGTCCATGGGGTTATTAGGAGGTGAAGATGAGATAGGTATGTCTGTGGTGGGATTGATGGAAGTGATGGGTGAAGGGTGAAGGGACTCCAAAAGCGGACTAGGTGCCTCATGTGAAGGTAAGGACGGGTCGAGGTGCTGAAAGGGAGACAAGTTGGGCGGAGGAGACAGGGGCCCAGAGATGCACAGTGGAGGATCTGGCCTTGGGGAAGATGTGGAGACAGCAGACCGATGGAACGGAAAACTCTGTTCATCAAATAGAACATGGCGTGATAGAAATATGCGATTGGTGGAGAGATCAAGGCACCTGTATCCGTGATGATTTAAAGAATAACCAAGAAACACACAAGGAGTAGATTTAAATTGTAATTTATTAGCGTTATACGGTCTAAGATAAGGAAAACAAGCACACCCAAACACTTTAAGAAAAGAATAGTTAGGAGAACGACGAAATAATTTTTCATAAGGAGAAAAATAATTCAAAATTTTAGTTGGAAGTCGATTAATGAGATAAACAGCAGTATGCATAGCCTCAGCCCAATAGGAAAGAGGCATAGAGGCATGAGCAAGAAGGGTAAGTCCGGTTTCAGTAATGTGTCGGATCTTGCGTTCAGCAAGTCCATTTTGTTCTGGATGATGAGGACATGACACTCGATGATGAATGCCATGTGTGGTGAGAAAAGTATGGAACAGAGTGCTAGTGAATTCACCTCCGCCATCTGTCTGAAAAGATTTAATGTTAGTAGAAAACATGTTTTCAACAAGAGATTTAAAATGTGTAAAGTGTGTGAAAACTTCGGATTTAAAACGCATAGGATAAATCCACGTATAACGAGAAAAATCATCCACAAATAAGACAAAGTATTTGAAACCGGAGACAGAATTATTAGAGGCACTCCATACATCGCTATGTATTAATTCAAGGGGGGCAGAACTAACAGATGAGGAGGAAGAGAACGGTAATTTCATACTTTTGCCTAAAGGACATGAATGACAAAGAAATTGAGAAACACTCTTGGTGCCCGAAACAGGCAGCTTATTTGTAGAAAGTAAATGCTTGAAAATAAAACTGGAAGGATGCCCTAAACGAGAATGCCAAATCGGTCCACCAACGCGTATGCTATGAAGAGCCATACGATTGAGAACTGGCATATTTGATGAAGGAGTAAAAGGGTAGAGGCCGTTCCTACTCTGTCCCTGAAAAAGGATCTTCCCCGTTGCCAGATCCTGCACAAGAAAATGATCGGGAAAGAAAACAAAACTACAATTATGGTCACGGGCAAATTTGTTCACAGAGATTAAGTGAGTAGAGGCACTTGGACAATGAAGAACATCATTCAAAGAATAAGGTAGATTGTGAAAAAGGATGTAGGAAGAGCCAATATGTTTGATGGGCAAACCTGTTCCACCAAGTACACCACCAACGGAGTCGGAACCACGATACTCATTAGCAAGGGATAAAGTACTCAAGTCATTAGTCACATGGGTATTAGCACCGGTATCAAAAACCCAAGGTGCGGGTCCTCCGTTGGCAGTTTGAGCAGAGTAGGCAGTAAGACGCGCAGGAGGACTAGAGCTTTCATATGCGACATTGAGGCGGTGGCGGCAAGTTAAGGCAGTATGGCCTGGTTTGTTACAAATCTGACAGCGGACTAAAGACTTGGTGGGCGGTCCATGAGAAACTGAAGGTGAAGAGCCCGGATAAGGACCCAAGAGCCCAGCGGAAGGCCCATGAGATCTAGAAAAACCCCCACGCTGATTTGGAGAACCACGGGAGCCGCTGCCAAATGAAGAGCCGCGTTGAAAGCCACCGGTGCCACCAGAGGAGGAACGGCCGCCACGATCACGACCATGGGACGAGTGGCCGCGACCACGAGCAGCAGTGAGGGCGGTGAGGGTTCCGTCAGGAGCGGCGGCGGCAGTTGGCTGAAGCCTTTGTTCAGCCGAAAGAAGAAGAGCCTCAAGGTCTGGGTAAGTGATGGGAGTCTCCCTTGCTTGAACGGCAGCAACTGTATTTTCATAGAGAGGGCCGACATTGGTCATAATGATAGTGAGAAGATCAGAATCGGAGACTGGCGAACCAGAGAGGGTGAGATTGTCGGCGAGCCGTTTGATCTTGTCAAGGTACTCAGAGATAGGCAGATCGCCGCGCATCGTGCGGAATAGTTGGCTTCGGAGCTGGAGAAGCCGATTTTGATTGGAGGAAGCAAAGCGACGCTCAAGAGCAACCCATACTTCACGGGCAGAATCAAGACGAGAAACGGTGGAGAGAATGGGAGGGGTTAAGGAGGAGGTAATCCAAGAAAGGACAGTTTGATCTTTTTGGATCCATAAATCATAAGCAGGGTTGGGAACAAGGTCTTCAGTTGGTTTTGAAGCTTGAGAGGCATTAGAAGGTTGAGGGTCTGTTTGGGGTGGTAGGAATTGAGGTGGGCAAGGCTCCGTGCCGTCAATGATGGAAAGAAGACGGCGGCTGCGGATAAGGGGGCGAATTTGAGCAAGCCAGAGGGGATAATTGTTTTCATCAAGCTTCAGAGTAAGGGCATGAGTAATGGTGGGGAGAGAGATGTCAGATGTAAGAGAGGAGGAAGCGGAAGCCATGGAGGATCGGAGAAGATGACGGCAAGTCAGAGAAGGGATGATACCATGTAAATTTTTATTGAAGCTTTTCTTTCTACATTTCTATTGAACTAGCAAGAGCTATTTATACAGATTACAAACATGCTAATTTAAGCAAACTAAGTTAGTACATGTTTGAATACAAAGAACTTGGAAACATGGGACTATGAATGGAATTGACTAGTTTGAATACAAAGAACTTGGAAACTAATCAATGTGAGGTTTGACTGGTTTAACAAGTATAACTATCAAAGTAACTATAAGTGTATCTAGCATAGAAACTAGCAGTGGACATACACAGCTACAATGAGAAGAATAGTGCAACTAGCAGGTATCCAGCAAAGTAACTATATCATAGGAACCGAACATGTAGAGATGATATTCAACAATTCACAATACCCAAAGCAAAAACTCCCCCAAGCATGAGTTGTGAACTGGAACTATCACACTATTTAGTTTTTGAATATTTCATTTTCAATTGTCCAACATCTGATGATGATGATGATGATGATGATGAGAGAGAGAGAGATATCTCAAATCCAAATTTATCAGTGGTGATCGAAAAATCTTGCCAAAAATAAGCCATAATGACCATAACAAGCAAAAAAAAGAACAGGAAAAAAAGCAAGGAACAATTGCAACAAGAGTACACCTAAGGAAACAGACATGTACTGAAACTAAACATGCACTCAACAATCACAACAAAAAAAGGAAACAACATTTCAAATACGACTACGACCTTTGGAAAAAATGTCGAGTACTTGAGGGCTTACCACATAAAGAGTGGAGGTGAAGTTTTAGGAATAGTCACTGTTAGGAGATAAAAAAATGGCTGGAACAAAATTGAATGGACTAACTTCTGCAAGCAGAAGATTTTAAATAAGCAAGGTCACATTGCAACTGGATTACATAGACAATCACTTAACTGGAAAATCTCCCTAGATAAACCCATATATATTGTAAAACATCTAATTTTCTCTAAAGATACTGGCAAAATGATACTGCTATGAAATTTGATGTATATATAACTCTATCATATAACAAAACTGAGCAAAATCAAATTGTACCAGTACTACTAATCCAGAAACCAAAAAGAATATCTGAAACAACATAAATGTAAATACAGTTTAGACAACATAACTAGCAATGTAACTACCATTTAACTATAATGAAACTAACATGTAACTATATGTCTTTGAATGTTCAGAAAGCAAGAGGTGAGGTACCAATTCAATTCAACTATGCTTCAATTACATGCATGTAACTAGCCAAGTCTGAGCAGAACTCCCTAAACTCCTGCAAACAAAGCCAAAATAGGAACCTATAAGCTACTTGATTTTCCATTTGCAAGCAGGTGACTCCCTCTCATGACCCATGACACCAACTTCGTCAGACAAACACAACACCCATATGCCAAATTCATCTCTCTCAACCCTTCACATGTAGTGAAGCACTGACCTCCAATCCTTAATAGCTAGCATACCTTTTCATAAGTCCCCAAACAAACCAAAGTTTGAAAGAACATGGCTGCATAAAAAGCCATTTTCTTGGAGACCTTAATGGTGTTGAATAAGATAGGGACATGGCAGTAACTCCTCTATACTTAACTTCATAGTAGAAGCCACCTGACCTGATCTATTAAGCAATTGTACCTTTGCAATTCATGGACAATAAACTGGAATCAAGAAGAAAAAACAATTGTCTTTTTTTTCTCCTCTTTACAGTAGGAGTTTGGCGAGGCCAGCTCAAGAAACCACGTATGTCCAAATCATAATAACTTCAAAACTTAACAAATGTAGCGACCGAGCAAAAAAGTTCAAATTGCTGATGAGGTTTGAGAAAATCAAACCAATTTAAGTAAAATCAAACTTTTTTGCTTATAGAAAAATCAAAACTACTTTTCTTCAATGAATACGAAATTACATGGCAGTAGCTCCTCTGTACTTCATAGTGAAAGCCACCCACCTGGTCCATTAAGCAATTGTGGCTTTGCAATTCATGGATAGTAACCTGGAATCAAGAAGAAAAAGCAATTGTGTTTCTTTTTTTTTCTTTTCTTTACTTTAGGAGTTTGGGGAGGCCAGCTCAAGAAACCATGTAGGTCAAAATCATCATAACTTCAAAACTTGACAAAGGTAGCGACCGAGCAAAAAAGTTCAAATTGCTGATGCGGTTTGAGAAAATCAAACCAATTTAAGTAAAAGCAAACTAAATATAGAATTCTGAAATCAAAAATACTTTTCTTCAATAAATATGAAATTACTGACCAATGAAGCATAAAAAGAAGAGTTCAACCAAATATCACCAATTCTCTAAAACAAATAGATAAAACCACAACCAATTGTGCTACCTTATAGTTTGAAGCTATTGATTCGGGACTTAAGGGTTATGAGTAACTAATAACCAATTTGTTCTGCCCTTTAGTTGTCAGACCGACCTGAATACAACTTCACGAAAACGGAAAAACTTTAAAGAACATCGGCTGAATAAACTACAATGCCACATTATTCCGGCAACTTATGCAAGAAACCAAACTACATAAACATACTCACCTAGGTTTGAAAATCCCTAATGAATTTCATCAAGACCTAAAAGGAAAGAAAATAAACCTTTAACGCAAAAAATCAATATGAAATATGCAAAATTGCGTAAGCATACCTTACCTTTATATTTATGGAGTCATCCTGCTTCAGTTTCGGTCATGACCCTAGAAACACAGATGAAAACCAAATCAATTTCATACTAAACCAAACATTATAAAGTAAAAGCTTCAGCCGCAAAGTGAATCACGATTTGATTAGAAATTGAGATCAATCAGTAAAGGAATGCACAAATATCAAATTAACCTACCAGGTATGTTTATTGTTCGAATTTCCAATTTGCTCGAGATCAATCCGCCCCTCTCAAACTCTTCTTGTGGCATCTTCTTTACCATCGTCTCTAGTAGGAATACTCTGAATCTGTACAACCTGAAAAGCCAAAGTTTAGATCTTCAAGTTAGAAGTCAGGTAAAAGCCAACAGATAGATATTATGTAGTTTCTGATAGTGACTTGCTTTCGACTGTTACTGATTTGATTTTCAACTTTGAACCTTGAAATTTTTGGGTCTAGATTGTAGTTGAAAAACAATGATATGTTAGATTTTATCAGTTTAAACATGATATTATCATTTACATGCAGAAAAGAGCATTCAGCAGTATAAACCTAATTATGTTTGGATTATATTCATTGAGAGTTTAATCGAAACAACAATATTCTGTAAGAGTTTGACTCCCGCTACAATCAGTAAACGTCTAAACCTGAACTAAAGTTATATAACGAGTAGAAATAGCCACCAGTAAAAGTAATTATTTTAATTCTGAATAGAGCAGAAATTTGAACTCAATTCAATGGCTTCCAATTTAGTTGAAAGTTGAAACTATTCTTTTCCGGTTTTTGATCACTTTCTCACTGCACAGAATCCAATTAAGAAGCATTAGGGAGTACACTGAAATATTGATGAAGAACAAAAAAACATCGGGGTTGGAAGATTTGTTCAAGAATTAAGGGGAAAACCAATCCCATAACGAACCTTATGAAAGCATCATTAATCTCACCGATACGATGAAACCAATTTCAAAATGAAGCCCAATTTCTTGAAAGAATCCTGAAAGACTGAAATATAGTGAATCGTAAAATCAATGTACAACAGAATTCGAAATTTAGCCACTTAACCAATTTATACCGTGTTTGATTCTGCTTCGTTCTTCTTCCTTCGCTTGTTTTGTACTTTCGTACGAATTGTAAATTGGGAGATGGATGAGCACGCCGTATGTATTTCAGAAGATCAATCCCACGTCGTGCATTACGTCGTGAACTTTTTTATCAGTCGTAAAATAAAAGGCAACCATTTTTTGGGAAGTGAACAACTAGAGGACTTTTTTTATCATTAAATGTCTCAGAGCCATTTTTTAACATACTAGCTATAAATATTTACTTCATTCGATTAATGTAGATATATATATATATATATATATATATATATATATATATATATATATACATGATTGAAGCGTAGATGGACTTTTTAGGAATATTTTAAGACTAATTAAGTTATATATTTTTCCAAGTCAACATTCAATTCACATTTTTGGAATATTTTTGAAATTATTGTAGACATTTTTGCGACAAAATTTATAGATTTGGTGGCATAGATTAAAATAAAGAATTAAAACACATTTTAATAAGGTAACAAACTCTTATAACATGACTTGTATTTATTGGATTAGCATGATAAATATTTACTTCATTCCATTAATGTAGATGGATATTTATATTTAAAAGTTCAAAACATAACATTGCTATAGTAGATTTGAAAAAACTCTTATAACATGACGCCGTCTTTGCGTTTTGTACATGTCCGGCTCCGCCCCGCCAAATGGAAAGGGGTGGGATGGTTCAGTTTGACACTTAAACCGCAACCGAACCAATTTTTTTGGTTTTACAATATTTCAAAATGTAACCAAATTGTTTTTTTTCGGTTTTCGAATAATTCAGTTACATAATTTTTTGGTACGGTGCTGTTCGATTTCTGTGTGAACCGATGTATTTATTTTAACAAGCAATGAATGTACAAATCTTTGCCCAACAATTCCTATAAAGCATGAGCAAATTTTGAATGCATTTAAAGTTCATACAAGTCTACAAATGTCATTAAAATATCAATTAACTAACAAAACACCATATTTGATAACTTAATAAATCAACATATATCAACTATGAAGCAAACACAAAAACTTACAAACTACAAATTTGAACATAAATTATTTTTTATATATTACAAATCAAATTCCATCAATGAAAAATTAAAAAAATTAAGGAAAACATAATTCGGTGCGGTTTGGTTTAAATCGGTTGAATTATAACCTCAAACAGCAACCAACCCGCTTTTATACGGTTCAGAGAGGTGTGACCATAAAACTACACCGTTTTAATTCGATGCGGTTACCGAATCATGTTTTTCAGTGCGGTTCGGATTGGTAACCGTATTTTCTATGCAAAATGCTCACCCCTACAAATTGATATATATATATATATATATATATATATATATATATATATATATATATATTTGATTGAAATGTAGATGGATATTTAAGAATTTTTAGGAATATTTAAGACTAATTAAGTTATTTTTCCAAGTCAACATTCAATTCATATTTTTTGAACATTTTTGAAATTATTTTAGACACTTTTTTGTGACAAAATTTATAGGTTTCATCACATAGATTAAAATATTTACGCACTCAAGCCTTCCGCCAAAAATTTGGGGAATTTTCAAACCAAATATTTTGAAAATTTCAAAAGCCTCATTCTATCATTTTAAAATGATAGTGTAGTAGTAAGTGCATCCACTACCTATTGACGAAGTTATGGGTTCGAGTCACGATGGGGGTAGGAGTAAAATCCTTTGATTCTCTTTTAAAAAGAAAAAGAAAAAAAACTTGATCTAATTCTCTCAGTAGTGGTCACCGGCCTGGTCAATGATTGACCAAAAGATTTATGATCATTTACAATTAGATTTACATACAAGGGTTGAAAACAAAACAGTTCAACTTAAAATAAATTCTCTCCACCATTAGATTTACATCCAACGGTGACTGACAATGAATCTTTTGGTCAATCACTGACCAGGTGAACACTACTGTTAACTCTCTCTCCCACTCTCCTCACTTTTGTTCCTCGTTCTCTCTCTTTCTCTGCCATAAAAAGAACTCATTATTCTTCTTCTTCTTCAGAACCTAACCATCTCAACCACCTATTTGTTTCCCTCGCCATGATCCATCCCTCTCTCTTCCTCTCCACCAGATTCGCCTCCTCCCTTTTTGAATTTAGGAGGCGTCCTCCTCTGCCAAATCGCTCTCTACTCCTTGATGTCATCGACAAGCGAGGTAATAATCAGATCTGTGTAGTTTTCATATTCAATTTATGTATTCCTTGGAAATTTTATATGGCTGTATGTGGTTTTTGATGAAATCCTGCAAGTATACAGGATGAATGTAGTATAGAGAATGAAAGAAAAATGGGTTGTCGTTCACACGTGGATATTAGTTCAATCTAAATTATAAAACACCTAATCTAACTACTTTAAAACACACAAGAACAAGAAACAAAATGCAACGAGCACAATCACAATGACTCAAGACTAAATAAACCTGTGATTTTTAGGGTTTTGAGAAAGGGTTTTACGAAACTGAAAAGTAACTTGTAAATAGAAAATAAGAGAAAACAATTGAATTCGAAAAGAGTAAAAATATGATGATGATGAACCTAGGGTGTCGGAATCTACCACAAGCAATCTGATCTACGGCTCGACATAACTAATGAATTCTTTTGTTTCTCTAGATAACAATTCTCGTATCTAAGTTCAATTACGGCACGTAGACCTTAGTTCTCCCTATTAGTATGATACTCTCCAGGTACGGCAGAGATCGTATACCATAATATGCAGTCTATCCAATTACGGCATAAATTTAACATATAGGATTCCTGACGTTTTAGAAAACAAAGAATCATACAAACTACCATTCCAGTTACGGTAACAATATGATTCACAATCCCTAATCTCAAGAAGCTAAATAGAATTATATTACAGGTACGCCTCAAGTTCTATTTCTGATAGCTAGATGCAAAGCCTAATGGTCGTGAATCAATAGAACTTTAACTAAAGCAACAAATCAAACACAGATTAAGAATTTATCTGAAAAGAAAGGAGTCTTTTTGTATGGGTGCTCTGAGGGATGCTTGATATTCACGTTGGGCGAATAGTTTGTATGTTGAATTGGTTGTCTTTTGCTCATTCACCTTGACCTCTTTATATAAAGAGCTAGAACTCATATTCTTACAGATCAAGAAATATCAGACCCCCTTAACCTAATTAGGAAAGAATCTTCCCTAACCATATTATAAATAGATTCTTGGTAGATTCGCAAATATCTTGTCATATTTTACCCATAAAGAAAATAAAAAATATATATATACAAAATCCAGACCGTCGATATCAGTCCACGTATCATAAATCTAATATAGACTTAGATACAATATCGTAGATGAAGATATTCACCTCAAATCTAACTCTTGAAGATTAGTTAGATATGCATGTTGATTCTTGCTCAATCTTGATAGTCCAACAAGCCATCATTAATCACCAAATCTATAATATATTCAGATTTACACCAAGATGACTTGACCTCCAAAACTGCTCAAATAACCTCGATCACAAAACAAATAACTCTAAAGATATTCGAGCACATCCACGTCGAACCACAAACCGATTCTAAGATGCAACATTTACAGGAATGTAAATTTACATCTAAACAATATAAATGTGCAGTGTGCATGAGAGACATGTATCTCCTGAGTTATTCATCAATTTGAATGAGTATCATTATTGAAAAATGAATTTTAACCTGAAAGTGGTTAATTAAACTCGATCGATTAATCATACCTTATTAGGTCTTTAGGTGCCTAATAATCAATAATTTAAGAATCATACACAAACTGAAAAGAAGAAGAAAACACACAAAAGAAAATCAATTTGAATTTAATAAACTACTGCATATCAGATTTGATTTGATTTGAAGAAGAAGAAGAAGAAGAAAAGGTAGTACTTCCTCTATATAGCCATCTTTTTTCTTCTGTGTATCCTTGTGTTTCTATCTCAGTCTCTCCATCTCATCTGTCTACGCGCAACTTTTCTTTTTATTTGTTTGTGCACATCTCCATTTGTTCCCATTGCGTTTACGTGGCGTCAGGCTGACGAGAAAACACCGAGAGGGCGCTGTGCTGGACTTGCTGGGCCTCTCTTCTTTATTCCTGTTTTTTTTGTCAAGTCTTCCTCTGCAAGCCTATTACCTAAGCTTTCATTGTTTGAATATTAATTAATTACGTTCAGATTTTTGGTTTTTCTCTTTTGGGTTGTAAAAAATAACTCAGAAATCTATGCTAGTTAATTCTGGGTATTTTTGGTACCAAGTCCCAAGAGAAGTAGAGACATGCTCTGTGGCCCTCCTTATACATGTCTCTCATGCACACTGCACATATATACATTTTCTTGGTTTGCTGCGACTCAATCTGAGATTCTGCATCACACATTCAAAGTGCAATCGATTTGCATATGCATACAAAGTACTCGGAAATTTTAGGCCTAATTCTTGACAGCCATATGCGCCAAATGCAAGCAAAACAGGAAGTAGCTAGCAAATTTTGCAAATACCATCTGAAAATTATTGAGCTTAAAAGATCAAATGAAAATTAAGTTTGGCCGGCGAGTAGGTTGAGCTTCATGTTGTGAATTTCAAATTAAATTAAACAGAACAAAAGAAGAAAAAAATCTAATACCCAATTAAATACCCTCTTTTTTTCATTGACAAAAATAATTAAACATGCCAAATAACTAAACTATAATACATCAACATTAGTGTTATCTTCTTTCTCAGTACTACTAGATTCATAAACCTCAATGAGTTTCTGCAAAACCACCACCTGGGTTCTCAACAGCACGATGTAATCCGCTGTGTCCCGGAACAACTTATCTGCCTGCACCGCACTAGCACTACTATTCCCCTTTGGAATGAGGTTCTTCAGTGTCTCCAATTTGGCCGAGACCACCTTGGAACACTTGACCGCTGTGCGCTTTCCTCCTCCTCCGCCATTATTAAAGCTTCTCCGGATCCGAGCTTTAGGGCGACATCCACGCTTCGACGACCTGAGCCTTCTTGTCTGTGTTCTTCCCGCAAGAGCTGCCTTGAGGTTTCCTGGAGTTGAGCTCATTCTGGAGTTTCCGTGTGTATGAATGAGAGAAGAGGAGAGAATGTGATGATGATGAAGAGGAGGAGGCGTTGGTTTCAGGGTTTAAGTAATGGAGGGTTTGGAAACTCACACTAGGGTTGTTGGTTACTACGTAAATGCCATTGTTGGATTTTCCTCCGTCGTTTTCTTCCCAAGTTTAATTCCTTTCCCTTGTTTCTGTCACCATGTTTTTTACAGGCTCTCTGTTTTGGCATTTGGATTGTGGTCGTGTAAAATTGAAATGGGAAATATCTTGAAGACGCCAAAAGGTTGGTGGATAAATTTGCATGCGAGATGGAGGAGGGGTAGAGGTGTAATTTCGTAAAGATCTCGCATCAAAAATTAAGAGGAAAGCGGGAATAGGGCATAACTTGCCAGCACAACGACGCAGAAAGCCTCTGTTACCATCTCTTTAAAGGTCCCCGGAACGTTATGTGCTTTATTTCTCAAATTACCCCCTCAAATTTTACTTCCCTGATTATGTGTGGAGTAAATTTCGCTTCTTAGATCGATTTTTGTGTTTTTGGTCATTTTTCTATATTTATATGTATTTTTCTTCAATTTTCACATGTTTTAGAAACTATATATTACTTTCATCATGGTTACGATGGGTGAAAGTTCAAAGAATGTAACGTTTGAATTAGTTTAGTACCATTCATACAGGTTAATAAACACACTAATCAAAATAAACATCGACAATAAGATATCTCAAGGTTTAAAATAGCTTGAAATTTAAATACCATCTAAAATAGGGCACAAGACTTGTTACATACTTTAACAAAGACGATCTCAAATCATTACAAACATTCGAGCGCTATGTATGTAATATGCGAATTAAAGAGGATACAAATCAAAAGACAAACATAAATAATGTTTTAGAGTCACATCCACAGCTCCCAAAAGGTAATGCCAAGACATTTACACAAATGAAACTTCTCTTCATTTACACAGTTGGAATTTCCCAAATATACAAAGACAAAGCTAATTTATCTTTCTTAAGAATCCATGTAAAGAACCAATTTGAATTGCTGTTTAGGAATAACACAAGGGGCTAGAAGGGCATTTGGGGATGTGAATAAAGGATGCATGTGAAGGTGATATGGGCCAGCTAGCAAATTCCCCTCCCTCTCAATACGGAGGGGTTGAGATGAGAGGTGAAGAAGTTGATAAGGGATTGAAGGAAGAGAGGTGAAGCACAGCAAGCAAGCACATGGGAAGCACATGCAGATGAGGAGTTTTGGAAGGGTGTAAGGCATGTGAAAAATTGGGAGACAGTGAGGCAGCATGAAATGTACATCATGTTTTGCACATTCCCTTCATGCAACTGATCATATGGCAACACCCTTGCACCTTTTCCTCGTCCCTCCTTCCCTCTCCCTTCCAAATAATACTTTGTATTATTATTCAACCTTTAATCATGTACTTTTTCTCAATCCATTTTATCTCAAATTCCAAATATTGCTGTAACCAAAAAAATTCCAAATATTGTTGTTTGGATAATATATTATTTTGTGCTGTTATATGATGAAAATCTTCTTTCTTTTTTACCGGAAATCATACAGTTTTTTTCAGAGACTTTCTAAACCTAAAAGTTAATCGATCCATTTTTAAAGAATGTGTCATAACCTATTCTTCCTCCATCTATCAAGAATTGACTGTGACTTCACTTCAACCAACCTCAGCATGATATAAACATAGATACAATTCCACACGCAAGGACTAAAATTTTGATAATTACAAAAATATTGATCATCCGAAAAATGGATATTTCAACAGTAATTTGAAGAAAAATAAGAAAATTTTAAATGAAACTTTGAGAGATGTTTATTTTCTTCATTATCTACTATATTTGAAAACAAAATATGGAATAAACATTGATCTATAATGAGTTGTAATAATTTAAGGTGAAAAGTACGCCCTAAACCATTGATAATTTTGAAAGTTTACTTATAAACTATCTAATTTCTTTTATGGTTAGAAACTCAAAAGACGGCTAGTTGATCACGCCTTATATATATATATATATATATATATATATATATATATATATATATATATATAGGGAGGCTTGGCTAAGGACGTCCGCACCAAAGGGTTTGGTGCGGATGTGTGATCTTAGTTTCAGATCTTAACCATTCAATATCTAGGTATATATGTATAGATCATCTCTGTAATATTTCATCTCATTTGGTGATCGTTAAGGCATTCAAATATGTGATTTACCATGAAAAACGGGCGGTTCCGGTTAAACTGTTCAAGAACCGTCCGTTTTTTATTTTTATTAAAATTCGTCGGCGAAAGTTAAATAAATAAAAAAAAATCAATAAATATAGCCGACGAATTTTATTAAAATTCGTCGGTTAAAGTTAAATAAATAAATAAATAAAATAAATAACTATAACAGACGAATTTAATAAAATTCGTCAGCTAAAGTTAAATAAATAAAAATAATAGCTATAGCCAACAAAATTTAATAAATTTTCGTCGGCTAAGGTCCAAAATTTCGTCGGCTAAAGTCCAGACTGTAAGCGACGAAAATTTTTTTCGTCGGCTAAATAAATGACTTTAGCTGACGATAAATAGTAATTTTGTCAGCTAAAGTCTTGGCTGACAGCTTTTTTCCAACGACTTCTTAGCCTCGTCGGCTAAGACTTTAGCAGATGAAATTTTGTACTTAGCCGACGAAAATTTTTCATCAGCTAAAGTACTAATCCTGATATGCTAAAGTACTGATCCTGGTAGTGGTGGTATGCAAAGCTTTTGTCACGGAAGAGATATCCATCTTTTAAAAAGCAGTAATTGCATGGTTCATATCTCATGCACTTGCTCCAAATTTCTTTAAAGTCGTCATCCTCCTCAAATAGTTTCTTCAAAAATTCAAACCTTATAACTTTTTGGGACAACGTCACCAATAATAGGCTTCTTCGACTTAACTCATCGGTCACTCGATTTAGGGTCCCAGACTTGAGCTTAATTACGAAAGGAAACTTCTGTAAGAATGAAACCCAACGCACATGCATCTTGCTCACACTTTTCTGACTGTTAAGATACTTCAAGGCTTGATGATCTGTGTAGAGAACAAATTCATCTAACTATGTGTGATTGGAAACTAATTTGATTGGCTTTGTTGGGTTTACTATGTGCGATTGGAAACTAATTTGATCATCTAACTTCTTCGATGTACATATGATTGATACAACTATTTTTCTCTTTTATGAAAATTTTTACAGAACACTGATCCTTTTAATTTGGTGGACAATATTCAGATCAACCTCCGGTGTACACTGTAGTCTTTTAGGTCAATTTGGAGCAAATTTTAAAAAGCTTTGGTGTGCAGGGTCAAGTGGAAACGTAAATAACCCGTATCATGTATTATAAGATTATAATATCAACCTCAAATGCTACACCTTTTTTGTATTATAGGCTTCCAAACCTCAACGTGCTATGTTATGCAAACCTTATACTGTAGTCGAGTTCTACTGTATTACTATGCATCTACTGTATTACTATACAATATCTGCAAGTTCTATGTCCTACTATTAGTTGTGATTACACTATAAAGAAGCAATCGAAAAATTCCTTTTCTGGACGTTGATATTCTATCTAAATATGCAATCAGTTGCAAATATCTAATCTATTGCTAGTAATCTTTTGTTTTTCTATTGTATTCCGCGCTGGTGCAGTCAATTAACTTAGTTGGATTCAATTAGAAGCATAGTAGCATACTATTCACTTCATTATTCTATATAATGTCTAAACATGGGAAGATATGATCTTGTCTTCTTTTAGGTTGTACTTCTCTTAGATTAATCGATCCTGTCTTTATTATTCTATAATGGTATTTGAAGACCAACGTGCATAGTCGTATAAAACTTCTCAAGTTGTTCTATACGAGTATATTATTAGTCATGATAATGTACGAATCATATGAATCGCGAATCCAAAATCCACTCGCATACTTGGATGGTAGGGAATGAACATGGAAGTATGGGAACAAGGGATCGACACGATGATGAAAGGGCACTGTGTTGTGTTGTGTTGTGTTGTGTTGCGGGAGAGAGAGATCAGAGATGTGATGTAACATCTTTTGCTAGGGCTTCATGTCATTCGCCGGCAATGAGTTGCAGGGATGATGAGGTTGAAGAGAGAGCTAGAGTCATGCATGCATGTGTGGGAGGTTTTCCACTTTATTCCTTTTGTTCAGTGGTCGGCGGAAGCTGCCATAAAATGATAGAACGAACATGGATCGCTCGCTCCTTTTGGTTGCAAGCCGATGACCCACTTGTTTTGTCCAATCTCAACAAATTCGATTCAATTCCCTTTCTCGTTTGCTTCCTTGTTCCTTTTCCTCTTATAAGCATGTTATGATGGAAGGCTAATTTTATCTTGTCGGCTCTCTGATAATCCATAACGTGGAAAGGACTTCAACTTAACTAAGTAGGGTTGTGAGCCTAAGTTGTATCTCTTTTCTTTTGGACATGTCAATAAATCTAATGAACACTAACTTAGACAGCTAGTTGAGTTAACTTGACGTCTCATTAGTTTTTAAAATACACACATATTTCAACAAATTAAAGATACAAAGATCAATATCGACACATAATTCTTCTACCTTATAAATAAGTAAACTTGTAAATGGAAAATCATTTAGTTTTCTTTTTTCTCAAATTGAAACAATTTTGCGGCTAGCATAAAAAAATGTTCATTCACTTCAAAATTTGACACCCTACTTTCCATTCCAATTTTTAAAAAAAAAACATTGACCATTTGAATTTTCAAAAGAGAATTTGTGCCCATTAGGTCTAAACTCTTAAGACATTCTTAAGAACCTATATTATTTTAGTACCATTATACCCCTCACCCTTTAAATATGCTTAGAGAGAGAAAATGTAAAAGAGAGAAGGGTTGACCAGAACCTCATCGACTATGGTCACATGCCGCTGGATTCTGGTCACCGATCGTCTGAATCTGATCGTTGGCTGCCGGACTCCGGTGACCGGATTCATGTGGCATGGCCGAAATTACTGACCTTAGTAAACATTCAATTCCAAGTTTACTACCCCTAGTAAACTTACATATGTTCCCAAAAACCAGACTCAAAACACCAAAACCAAGTTTACTTCTCCGAGTAAACTTACTTCTGTTCCAAAAAACTAGACTCAAATCATCAAAACCAAGTTTACTAGGAGTAGTAAACTTACTTCTGGGGTTAGTAAACATCAATACACATGATAATCAACAACATTCATATCCAGTAACCCAAAAAACCCTAGAATCAGTAAAAAGATAAACCCTAAATTTTTATGCATCGTGCCCCATCTCGATCCCAGAGCTCCATCGGTGCTCACTCTCAGCCCAATTGAGTTCAATGTGGGCACCCAATAATTTTTTTGATCTGGGCACCCACCCAACGCGCCTCCTCACCTCTCCGGTGTTATCTGACGTGCTCACCACACCAGCTCCAGCCGGACAAGCAAGCCCAACCACCTCCGAGCTCAGTGTGCCTTTCAGACAACACAGACCGCTCTAGACCCGGATCACACGTAGACACAGTTTTAGAAATTTAGGAGTCGAGTCTGCAACCCAACAACCTTGCTCACCACTCCGGTCTCGACCCAACATCCACGCAGAGCCTCCGATCTGTCGAAGCTAGCCTAATGACATGAGCAGCTGAGCATGGCCCTTGAGATGTGTGGGGTAGTTGTCATGGTTGAGGATCTGATATTTTGATCGGAGAGAGAGATAGAGAGGTGAAGGTACATAGAATAGAGATTAATTGAATGAAGAGAGTATAAATATATTTTTACCAAAAACTGTTAGAATGAGCAGTAATAAATTTTTTTAGACCTAATGAACTCTTTTTTTTATTTTTATAGTGAATGGTCATGGTTCACTTACGAATAGATGGATTGAAGCCAAGGCGAAGCCCAAGGATCACTCGGAGCGTACCAGAGGATCCCATGTGCGTCACTGCATCTATCCCATGTGTCTCACTTCTGCCTCTGCCCAAATCTCTCTCCTCGATTCAACTGCCCCTTACCAAATTCTAGGGTTTACCCATTCCGCCAACATTTCAGGTACCAAAGATTTAATCTTTCTACTCTAAAGTCAGTTAATTTTCAGATCGCTGCTCTAATTCATCAAATTTCTGCATTATCTACTTTGCTAATATCTTTGGATTTCTCTCTGATTTGATCTTAGATTGCTGGTAATAGTAATCGGTTATTGTTGCATGTAGCTCTATTTATATTTGTTGGTGTTTATATTGAGCTATGTTGTGTGGTTGTGATGATAGTGTTGAAGTGTTTAGGCTGCTATTCCTTTTCAGAATGTTGATGTCAGTAGAAATTTCGATTTTGGTTGAAAGGGATTTATATTGCAACCCAAAATCTGGCTGTGAATCTGTGCATTTGCATGTTTACTGGCGTGTAAATGTACCACATACAACCCTAGTTTTAAATCGTGCCACGCATTTCTCGAGTTACCTGCACAAGTTTCACTTGGGTGGTACTTGTTTTACGGAACTTGGAATGACAATGCTGAGTTGGATCCACCGCTTTCCAAACTTAGTGTGTTGTGTCCCGGGTCTTAGGCTGTTAGATGATTATGTTGTTTGATGAACTGCAGTTGAGCCGATTTTGAATTGTATGTTTAATATCTGATCTGCCCTTTTCTTAACTCTATCTAGAGCATGTTTATGTCAATTTCCGCTAGTAGTTTGATGTGTTTAGTGTTCTCTGTTTTGAAAATGTGCTCCTTTTATTTTCTCAGGGCTCTTTTATTTGTGTACTGACTTAGTCCCTTCAATGGAGTAACTTTGGCGGGGCTGGATAATTTATTTATCTGTATTTTCTTGTGAGCAGAAAATGAAATGCGATGAGGTTCTGAAGGCTGTTTTTCCTTATCTGGAGGGTGAGGATCTCGCATCATGTATGGGAGTATGTAAGCAGTGGAGAAGCCTAGCTCAAGATGATTTCTTTTGGAAATGCTTGTGTGCTAAGAGATGGCCTTCTATCTGCAAGCAACCTAGCCCCCCGACTGTAACTTACTACAAGCTGTATCAAACCTTTTATAAGCGGAAGCAGCATCGAACTCTTCTTCCCCCAAGACTTTCCTTTGATGACTTGGAGTTTTTCATTGATATCTGGACTGAAGATGGATTTATCTTTTCAGAAATGGTTCCAGGACCAATCCTACAGAGTGGTATTAAAATCCCACCACCAGGAGCATGTGACATGCTTAAGTTTCACCTGGAGGGTCCAGAGTACAGGATGAAACTCCCTGTTGACCCAAGATTTACTGTTCCTCTGAGCCAGACAGTGAGTGTTTCGGTCCTAGTGGGGCGGAAGGATTCTAATAGGGTTGCTTGTATCATCAATAGATCGATGTTTGATTATATCGATCGAACAGCGTACCGAGCCATGGCCAATGACTACCTTGACTTCTCACCTGTCTACCCCTTTGTTTCGGGTATCCGAGCATGGATCTCATTGCTTTTCATGGAAGAAGGAACTGAAGGTGCCATTGATGTTTTTGGGATTGAAATGGATTTCTGTGATGCAGCCAACTCCAAGGAAGAGGTTTTGTGGCTTTTAGATATGCTTGATTGGAAGTAAAGGCTTGACTTGTAAGTCCATGCAAACATCAAAAAGCCTGATTTATTTGGATATAACAATGATGATTTGGTCCTCAATGTTCTGTCATGCTCTGAGGCTGCCTATGGAAAACACTGCAATCTCATGGTTCAAATACTCTTCTTTGTTTTTTGTGTTCTTTCATGCTCAATTGTACATACTCTTAAATCATTGCTTTGAATAATTATGAACCTTTTGCATTGTATGGAATCCAGGAATTGTACTTGTTCAGTGTTGATTCACCTGATGTTGGAAAAACCGAGAATATTTCTACTGAAGTATGAACACAAAGTTGAGCATTATAGGTTTTTTAAGTTTTGAACTGCTAACCTCTTGTGCCTTTTGGTTCCTCTTTATTTTCTAGTCAGGTTGAGTAATATGAACTTATTAAGTACTTTTGAGTTGAGAATAACAGCAGTATCCATATGTAGCCAAATTTCTCTGCTATCTTAGTACTTCCAGATTCTGGAAAACCTTGCTATAATCTATTCTGGTGTATTTACTCATTCTTGTAGAGGATAGGGAAGTTTTTCAATTATATTTCTCTTAAACAAAACATGAATCAGGAACAACATTATTACCGAGTACTGAAAAATCTGAATTACATGGACTGTAGCTGAACAGGTAAAAAATCAGACAACTAAGACAAGACTAAGCAAACGTTTCAGCTTATGTCCTAAAAATTTCCATTCCCCTCATAGGTTTGACCGTATTGCCAATTCGCTGGTGCAACATTTTCTAACCAAAGCACGTCCCCTTTTCCAGCAGAGACTCGGAATGATAAGCTTTCCCCTACTAATCGTGCATCAGTCTGCCAAACTTCTCCCCAAATGCGCTTCAACTGAATCCAACCAGAATTCGACCCCTTAATCGCGACATGGTTAACCACACCATTACCAGCAACATTATAAACCACAACAGTAGTCCAGTAGGGGTTCCCCTTGATCTCAAACTTAATCCCTCCCTGTCTTACACATGGGATTCGGCGATATTGAACCGGAATGATTCCGGCTTTGGATTCTGCAAGTTTTGTGAACATAGCCATGGACAAGTCGAAGTGTTTGCGTGGAGGGTTGCACCAATGATCAGGAGCTGGAACCCAATTTGGTGGACAGAAATTTGTTGCAGTGATTTTGATAACTGCGTTAGGTTTACACCACTGTGGATCATTGACACACATGATCTCAAAACAAGCACCACAAGAATGTCCATCGTTAAACAGTCGCGTACTTAGAGCTGCAGTCTCCAGACCATAACCTTGCTGTACGAGATTACCATATCCACAAGCTCCCTCTGATAAAGAAACAGAACAAAAACACGAAGTTAGATGTGAATGTATAATCGACAACGAAAAATCGATCGCAATATGTGTGTCGTTTTAGTTACGAGAACTTAGTGACTTACGCATGGTTTCTTCTCCCTGCATGTCGCCGTAAAACGTTGCACTGGCATGTTGCCAATCACGGCTCATGGCTTGAACAGAAAGAGTGATGAACATTACCAATCCAAACAAGCTCTGAAACTTGGCCATGGCTGAGATCTCTGATAGTGTGAGAGTAAAGGGACAGATTGCGGCTTATGCAACCTGAATATGATGTTGATATATAGGCCTAAAATGGGGTAATAACAAAGGAAATAAAAATCTGAGGTTCTGAATGGAGTGAAAATAGGAAGAGACAGAATGTAATGCTTCCATACACGTATTTTGGCTGAAACGTATGATAATCCTCTGTAATATTCCTAATCAGCTGAAAAATCTTTGGCAAAAATCGTTCCGTCTTTGGCAAGGAAATTATAAGCAACATTAAAGGATTAGAGCATGCATGTTTATAAATATTCCTTAGCTGAATATTTGGTACGTTATGAAAATCGAAAGGACGTGAAATATATAGAATATAGTACTGAAATTGTGGTGAATTGCTGGCTAACTTCAATAGGTATGAATCATTTAATTCACTCGTTTTCCAGAGGATAATTTTGGAAAGCAAAACCAATGATGTTTATGCCAACGATTTACTCGTAGAGTATGATATCTCTTGGCCACTTAGTGACCGGATGAACATGGGTAGGTTTGACAATTACGTTCCTTTCATTATATTGTTCGAGCCTACATTTTGACGTACTTTTACAACTCAAGGGATTTAGTGAAAGTAGATACGACCATGTTTTTACGCCTGGATCATCCTTTGATTAAAAAAAAAGATTTAGTGAAGGATGATTTTGAGCCAGAACTTTGATTCAATTCAGTTGCAAAAACCCTGGTGTATATCCATGCATATCAGTAATCCTGAAACTAAAGTATTGCCTCTGTCCCTATCGCAATTACAAGAGGCAAAATCAAAAGAAAAAAAATATCTTATAGTAGTTCTCAAGATTGGCATTCCCTTCATAAGTTCGACCATCTTCCGATGACTAGTAGTGACATGAAATGATAGACTTTGCCCTACCAACTTTGCTGTGGTCTGCCAAACTAGTCCCCGATTGCGAGTCATTGGAACCCAACGAGAGGATTCAGAACCCTTAACTGCAAGGACTGTAACATCACCAGCACCACCAACATTGATAGGAGTTGCAGTAATCCAATTGGGATATCCATTGATCTCAAATTATTCCCGGGTGTTGCTTGTTTTGATCATAAGGTTATCGACATTCAAAATAAGAGTTAATTTCCCCATCAACAATATTACCAATCTATCTCATACGGATCTATTTCATTCCGGACTGAGCCGAGATGGGCATCCTGACAAATTAACCTTGCAAGAGAAAAAAGAAATACTCAGTAGCAAGGGAAGACATCCTGCTGATAAAAGATGGTTCCACAACAACTATCAGATAAAAGATGAAGTCTCTACCAGCAACATAATCAACAACTTATGAAAAGATCTAGAATGACAAATCACAAATCAACAATGTACAACCATATCCCAAATGTATAACAATACTGATGCAAGAGCCAAGAGGCTTGTGCTCTATTACCATGACAATCTATACAACACTGATGCAAGCAATGCAACATCATGAATTAAATGAATCAAATGCACAAAAAGTGAAGTCTTTGTCCAACATCATGCTTCATCAATAAAAATTCGTATACCAGAACAAGCAATAACAAGCAATCAAATCCAATGAACAAGAAAAAGTACTGATAACATCTCACATTAAAAGTATTGAACATCCTACATTAAAAGAACTAAATGAACATGAAAAACTCAAATTTGAGACAATAAGAGGAACTGAGTGAGTAAGGCGTCTAGTTTATTGTGAGGACTGAGAGATCGAATTGAGTTAGGTTTAGGTTTTTGGAATCTAACAGATGGACGGCTAGGATCGGTAATTGGAGATATCTCTAATCTTCAGGATCGTCCTGGTCCTGTCCCGTTTTCAAACTTTCAGGACGAGACGGAACGGAACATGATCGTCATTTTCAAACTCAATCTCGTACGTCCTGCCAATTTTCAATACGAAACTGGGATAAGATCGAAATTCCGGTACGAAGTGCCCAACCCTAGAAAAAACGAGGGCTATATATCACTATTAACTTCATGAATGATAGTGAACATGTAATTTGTTAAATGTAAAAACAACTTTCACAACAAAGGTTGAAAGATGATGCATAAGCTGAGGGTAAGAATACCATCTTCAACCAAAATTAAACTACAAGGTATGCACAAACTGTTTACTTACGCATGGTTTCTCCTCCGCTCATGTCGCCGTAAAACGTTGCGTGTCCATCCTCCCAAGCACCGCCATTTTCCCTACCAACAAGGAAGTTCTCGGCAATGGCATGCACCGAAGTAGTGCTGATGAACAACACTGCAAGCGTGAACAGGTTATGATTTATGAAACTTAGCCATGATGGTGACTTAGAGAGAAAGTGGATCGAATAATCGGTTGAGATTAGAAAATATAATATTGATACATGAACAATTAAACATATGAACTAAAATTGTATCCTGTATACACATATCGTGCATATAAAATTATTTTACGAAAAATTTTAAGTAAAAAGGGGTAAAAGAATACAATTCGGTTATATTTGGAGACGAAACTGACCTGGACCGTTCCACAGACGAAACCGTTTGAAGAAATTTCTAGAACTGAAAACAGTTAAAACACCCAATTCGCTATCGTTTTTTTTTCTACTCACCAATTCTGTTATCACTCTGTATTTTCACTTCAATTGCATTCTTCTTCTTCTTCTTCTTCTTCTTCTTCTTCTTCTGTGTAAGAAGTGAAGCGAAGCTCTGTAAGGCATGGCTTCTGGTTTACTCCCACCTGGTTTTAGGTTCCAGCCCTCTGATGCTGATATTATCAGGAATTACTTGATGTACAAGATACTGGGTAGGCCGCAACCTCATGATCCAATCGTCACCGTTGATGATGCCTACTCTCTTAGCCCTGAGCAGCTTCCACTCAGTCAGTACTTCTTTCTCTATCTTTATTTACGTTCTGGGTTGTCTCAACTTGAAGCTATGGTGATTGAGATTTACTGGGTTTGTTTCTTTATCTTTATTTACGTTCTGGTTGTCTTGACTTGAAGCTATGGTATATTGGTGATTTTACTGTTTCTGATTCTTTTTCTTGTACTGCTCAATTGCTATGGTTTCATTGTTTTTAAGAGGGTAAATGTGTTGCTCCATCCTGTGAAGTGTTGATGTATAAAGATTTGATATAAAGATTCCATTATTCGATTTCGTACTGAAGTTGGAGTATAAATTTGTTGCTCTAAATTCTCAATTTTGGAGAATGAATGAAAGTAATCAACTTTGATGCTTGGTGATCTAGACATTTGGTTATTGTGAACTTTTTGCTATAGCCAGAAGAATGCTGTTCACATGTGAATCTGAGATTGGTTAAATTTGAGCCTTTTGGTCATCCCTATCAGTCTTGAAGTGCTGTGAAGTTTTTGTTTTCCTGATTGAAATGGGAGATGGAAACTTAGCCCTCAAATACCTCTGAGTATAATGGGACATGAGATGTATGTGCACTCCACAGTTATATATATCGGTTTGTGTAAATTGGGCGCTTGCATTAAAGCCTTGGAAGTGAAAAGAGTACCCAGAATATATGTTACATTAGTTCTGTAAACATTGCCTTACTGCTGTACTATGATGACATAAAAGGGGATCTTCAAATGTTCACTATTTCAGTTGAGCTCACATAATGCTACTTATCTTAATCTGTTGTTGAATGATTTGCAGATAATAATGATGGACGCTTCATAGACAATGAATGGTACTTCTACACAACTAGGCCAATCAGACGCCGCTATGTTACAAGAAATGGCTACTACTTCGCGACCAGCTCTATGGATGAGCAAATCTTTCATAACAATAAAGTGGTCGGTTTCAAGAGGATTCTGAAGTTTTACCTTGGTACCACGGCAGAAACAGGAATCGAAACCGAGTGGTTCGTCCATGAGTATCGAGTTAATACTGTTGTATTTCGAGCAGACATGGTAATTACTTCCTAATCTTTAGTTTCCAACTGAGAAACACAGCGCGCTGATACTGTTATATTTTATCTTCTTGCTGCAGGGATCCTCTTTGGTAATGTGCAAAATTATTCGTACACCAGAACCTTCTGACAATTCATCGGAGAAAGGAGTCAAGGATGCACACAATTCTTCGAGGACTAATATGGATGGGCTGCAGGGTAAACAACTGTTTCTACAAAGTAGTTTGTAGATATATCTGAAGTAACTAAGCTGCTGCAGAAGATTAGAGCAGATGTAGTTTAGTTTTGCAGATAGTTTGAGGATTGATATGGATGAGCTGCAGAATAAAAGACTGAACCTACAGATTAGACAAGTACTATTTGAAGGAACTAAGCTGCTGCAGAAGATTAGAGCAGATATAGTTTAGTTTTGCAGATAGGTACTTTTTTGGTATGATGATAGGCATCACCTCTTGGTTTGCAGATCAGCTGACCAAAAGAGGATCACAACATTCTTTGATCCCCTTAATTGTTTTGTGCAAATATGTCTGTACATCTTGCTAAACAGATAACAGTTGCATGATTTGGAAAGACTTGAAATGAGGTCTACTGTTCTTGGAAATACTATTCTCTGATAGTTTATGTATTCCCATATGTGCTAGCCATTAAAACTACATATTTGAGGTGTTCTCTTTTGTTTATGAAACCTGTAGAGAAGAACAGGTTGGTTTCTGCATGTGTGGTTTTATATATGTAAACCAAATGGTCTTGCAAATTCTGAAGTATTTAGGAAATTAGGAGAACTGATCAGCTATTAGATGCACCTTTTTCCTCTTTAGGTAAATTCACATAATACACACCCTCATTTACTTGTAATCTTCTTTATTAATACATATGTAGAGGATTGTTCAGGCGCGGGACGAAACAACGGCAGCCGTCCGATCTTTAATGAATTGATTATGTCCGTTTAATCCTATCCGTTAGATCAATTCATTAAAAATCAAACGGTTGTCATCGTTTCGTCCCGCACGGCGCTCTTGCGCCTGAGCAGTCCTGTACATATGTATACCCTTGTAGCCAAGATAACCTTGGATGGAAAAGAAAAAAGAACAAGGAATTTGGATATAGATGACCATGGTTGAGAGCTGCAAGAATTGTTGAATCTTTAATTTGGTCAATTAGGTATAAAAATGGACTTTAATAAACACAGTAATAGACTAATAGCTCATTGTTGTATAATCATATTGAGGGAATGAATTCTCCTTATCTTATTGATAAAATGATGCTCTTTATATAGGCAAATACATGGGCCTCTTGGGCTATTACATGGATATGCGTAAAGCTCTATTACAACATGGATTACTACATAAAACCCGTATACAAGCATGGACCAAGACACATATATATATATATATATATATATATATATATATCAAATATCCTAGAACATTCCCCCTTGTGTCGCGTGTCTTCATGCCAGAATGGTGTTTACGGTATTGCCTCATCAAAACCTTGCCAAGTAACAAAAACCCTGTGGGAAAACTAAACATTGGTCGAAGGAAAAAGAGTACAACGCACCAACTACTCAATTGAGAACTTGCCATGTGATGTTCCCCCTGATGTGTACTTCAATCGGATTTTCCTGATGAATAGTGCATTCCAACATGCTTCTCAAGAGTAGATGTGAGCCAAGACTTGAACAAGTTTGTCATGATCAACCACAAATAGGAATCAATGGTCTTAGTGCTGCTTGCAATGTTACCTCGTTAAAAACATTGTCAAGCAAAAACCCAGTGGGACAAAAAGCTGTGACTAAGGGAAAAAGAGTGCAACATGGTTGATACAAACAACCACACCCTTCACATTTGATCGTGACATGTGTATGCTAGATTTTCTTTCAAATCTGCATCTCCCCCTGATCTCAAGATCATTCATAGGGTGCTTCCGGATCCTTAGTGGCCACGGAGCTGTTTTGACAACCTGACAGTTGTATGCTCTTTTAACATGTCTCAAATGTGGCATTACTCAGTGTCAGTAGCTATGTGCACGGTGCCTAGTAGCTGTATGCACAACGCTTGGCAACTGGAGTGCACAACGCTCGGCAGCTGGCGTGCACAGCGCTCGACAGTTGAAGTGCACAGCGCTCGGCAGCTGGAGTGCACAGCGCTCGGCAGCTGGCGTGAACAGCGCTCAGCAGCTGGCGTGCACAGCGCTCGGCAGCTGGCGTGCACAGCGCTCGGCAGCTGGCGTGCACAGCACTCGGCAGCTGGGGTGCACAACGCTCGACCGCTGGTGCACAGCGCTCGGCCGCTGGTGCACAGGTGCACTTATAGTATCTGGCAGCAGTGCAAGTGTGCACAGGCAGCGGTGTCTGGCAGCAGTGCAAGTGTGCACAGGCAGCGCACAGGCAGCGTGCACAGGCATCGCACAGGCAGCGTGCCATATATCCGACAACTCGGCCACTAAACCAACCGGTGTCTAGATCATGATTCAACTTCCTATGTATCTTGATTCATGCATGGCTATCGATGACATAGGCAACAACCTTTCTCTCATGCCATAGGGATTGAATATGTCAGATACTCTTAAAGTATTCAAGTGATGTCTTTTGTCATATCATTGGCATTGCGTGGGCGCAAAGCTACTTAGCTTTATAACGAATGGAAGAGAGGTCAAGTCTTTCTTTTGATTAAACAGATCACTCTCTCTTGGAGTAAAGACCTTGACTAATCATGAGAGTATATAAAGGTTTCACTCTTCTTCAGAGAACCTAAGCCGATTGATGGAAATACATCATCAATACACAATCGATCGACTTCAATACGAGATTGTGTCTTTCCCAAGATACTTTTCATTCCAACATCGGATATCCAGCATATACTGTGATCATCCGGAATCAATACGCAATGACATTATTCATCATATCCCATCCGAAATCAAGGAGTCATATACCGGTTAGTCCATATATATCTATTGGGTTCTTACTGTTGTCACTTATCGTTATTTAACAGGAATTCAAGAATGCGTTGAAGGATGATACAGTTGATTTCTCAACTTGCACAGCAAATGTCAAAAGAAAACGTCCAGCCCCTAGGAAAGGAAGGAAATCTTGAGTTAGAGATGATGATGATGACGACGATGAAGAGTGGTCAGGCGGGGTTCAGAGGCTGAGTTTTAGTGGGAGGAGAGGTGGTCAGGCTAGAAGTGGACAATGATAGTGTAAATGACAGGTAGACGTAGAAATGCTAATTTGTACATTTAGGAGAAAGGAATAGAAAATAGGATTTAACGAGAGCAGGAAGAACAGATCTGTGAGAAGAGTAGAGAAATCAGGTAGAGTAGTGCTTTCTCTGTCTCAGTATTTTGCCTGGGCTTGTAATTTTTTGTCAATGGTGTTCCGCCTGTCTGTATATTAATATTTTCTTTTGTTGCGCCATGGCATCTAATGAAAACGGCATTATTGATTCATTGCTTTTATGAATGAAGTCATTATTCCTTGTGAGTTCCTAAACTATGCGCTTATGTGTCTCATTATAGAGCATTGTTGGACCTTATTTTTGGCTCTCTTGGTATAGAAATTACTAATTGCTTTTGACTCCGTTTATGCTCTGCCAGCCGTGAAAAATGAGGTTAGATTTGAAAGTTGGCATATATGGATTATATGCTGTGTTTGTGTTTGAGCAATTGCAGAGGCGAAATCAAATCGACAAAATAACTCGAGGTTTAACATTAGTGAAGAAAAGGTGAATAGTTTCACAGCCATACTTCGTAACACCTCCTTAAGGAGGCACAGATATTGTGTTTTGAGATAATCCATAGCCTGACACCTCACTGAGCACCATGCCCTATCCTACAACTCAAACTGTGAATAACGGGAAATTCAACCAGAATCGAAACACCATTATTCAAATTTAAATTACAAGTGAACATAATAGTATCAAAAAGTCGGTCCAGAATTCAGCATCTTCATTGTTTGTCACCACAAGGCTTATACAAAATTCTTCAAAGTTGCTCACGGTGCTATGACGAAAAGAGGCTGCACAAAGAAAAGCATACCACTCAGATGAATTGATCATTACAGAGCACAATAGTGCAGGTATGTGTATCAAAAAGACGGGAAGAGAGTGAGAAAAGATATTTACCGTGTCTACGCTCACTGGTTTTCCATCCTCAGCAATTACCTCAACTACGGTTCCAGATTGATCAGCCTGTAAGAGAAAGCACAATGAATAATTTAGAATGCTGCAGTTTACCAAATGCAAGTAGAGCCAATTCATTGTGCACAACATAGGCGTGACTGCATGAGTAATGTAAAGCCATACCTCAATTTCATTCATCAACTTCATTGCCTCAATGATACAAATGACTTGACCCTTCTGCACTTTATCTCCTACCTGAACAAACATTTGAATAAGCCATGAGGGGAACTGACCATACATCCAAAGTAAACTTATATGTAACAGACAAAGCTTATATCTCTAGTTGTTAGTGTAACGGACATATGCACCTAAAATAAGTGATCATGTGTACACAATTTTCCTTGTGATATAGCTCCTAGATCTCAAACACAGACAGATAGGACTTGCCTTGACAAAAGGTGGTTCGCCTGGTGCAGCACAACGGTAAAAGGTTCCAGCCATGGGGCATTTCAGTGGTGGGTGAGCTGATGCACTTGGCTTTGTAGGGGCAGGTAATGCAGGTGCTGATGCTGCTGGAGCTGGACTTGCTCGAGCAGGAGCAGCTGCTGGGGCTGGTGGAGGTGGACCATATTGCATAGGATAAGGATAAGGTGGAGGTGCGGAAGCAACATGAGCTTGTGGTGCTGGCTTCTCCAAGGCTTCCTTCTTTCTTATTACAAGCTCTAGATCTAGTTGCTTCATTTGCAACTCCACAATATCTCTAGAATCCACTAACCTGCTCATGAAAATGATCCCAACATATCAAAACTGTTTAGTGTCTCTGATCCATAGTTGCTGGTAACTTAAGAAGACAAATATAGGCATACAGAAGAGAGCCGCTGCAACTTACTTGACAAGGTCTGATACTTGGGCCATAAATGCTGAGATTGATGATGCATCTGGAATATTGTTTGAAACCTTTTCAGCATCATCATCTTCAGCCTTGGTGTTATTTATGGGTGCAGAATTTGCAGGTTTCTCAGATGTGACCTTCAATCCAATAATTGGAGCAAAAAAAGAAAGAAACTTCAATTCAAAACGTAATTTATCACCGTCAATCAGTAAACTTTCCACATTCTAAACTTATAGTAAATAATCTACCTTACTGAGTGCCTGCACCTTAAAACCACCAGATTGCTTCTTGTTGTTGCTCTGCACATGTTAACCATATTTTCATAAAAATACACTCAACAATAACAAAGTTCCACTGCAAAAACTAGATTATCATTCATCATATCATCGCCTTTTCAATTCAAAGCCATTGACCAAAAAAAGTTACATCCTTTATTGGTCTGATCAAGCTGGTGAACATCAAAGACAGTATTTTGAGGCGAAACAGTATTGAGTTCAACTCACTCAAAAACCTTACTTTTGACTACCAAACTTATCAAACTATATAAATTCCTATGCATATCCAACACTAAAGCATTTTGGGTGAAATCAAACTGGGTGCAGCTCACTCAAAATCTTACTCATGACTCAAAATTTTCACAAAAACAAAGTTCCACTGCAAACACTAGATTATCATTGATAGAATTATCACCTTTTCAATTCAAGCCTATTGACAAAATAAAGTTACAATCTTTATTGGTCTCAGCACTGGTGTACATCTAAAGACAGTATCTTGAGGTTGAACAATACTGGGTTCAGCTTACTCAAAAATCCTAATACGTCCATCAAATCAAACTACATGAATTCCAAAGCATACCCAACAATAATCTCAGCATTCTGATTGGAATCAAATCGCGTTTAGCTTACTCAAAATCTTACTAAAGATTCAAACTTTTCACCATATGATTTGTTCTAAGCATACCCAACAGCTCTTTCTACACTATAAAGTCCCATTTGTCTCCCTTAAAATATAAAACACCACTAATCAACTAAAACCCAACAAGCAAATACTAATCACTGATTAAAACAAAGTAGAGAAGGAGTAGATAATGAAGCAAACCTGAAGGGTAGAAGCTTGGAGAGACGGCAAGGGAGACCGGTTGAGGCAGTTGTGGAAGGAGAGGAGGTGCTGCTGGGGCTGTGAACTCTGAGACGACCCAAGTCGGACAATTGGGGCATTGGGACAAGGGGCAGTGAAAGAAGCCATTTTAGGCTCTCAAGAGAAGAACAGAGGGAAAGATGTTATGGGGGAATGAGATGGGGATCTGAAAATTGGAATGAGGGGATTAATGTAGGGGAGTATGGACGAGGAGGGCGATGAGATCCAAGAGAGAGCTTTGGTTTTGGTCTGAGAAATCAATCTGAGAGAGAGGATGTTAAATGTGTTGTTGAAATGTGTGTTGTCTGTGTGTTCCGATACTTCCAATGCGACACCAAAGATAGTGACCTTAAAAATTAAACAAAAAAATAAGGGTCAATTGTGTTATCCACCCTTAACTAACTGCAAACAACAAACACACGCGGAATAGAGAGAGAAAGAGGTGGCATTTGTGTGTGTTGCTTTCCCTCCAAACTCCAACTGCAAAGTCAGCTGTGTGTGATGGGGACAACTAGAGTGGGGTCCTTAGATTTTCACTACTATCCATCTCTGTTTTAGTCTTAAGAATGTTCTTGTAAGAGGCTTAGAATTGAGGTGGCAAACGAGTCGTAAAGTACGGATACGGTACGAGCACAGTATATTTAAAAGTGGTCTGACACGGTATGAGTACGGTACAGACACGGTACGAGCACGCTACCGATCCGATACAATTTAAGCATGTTATCTTAATGGGTCAGGCTGGGTTTAGAAAAATAAGCTCACGGGTCAGGCTGGGTTTAGCCCGTTATAGGCCCGGTCTGATCCAAGCATGATAAGTTAAGGCCCACGGTCCGGTCCGCTTTAAAATATATATATATATATATTCTTTATAATATGAAAATTATATATTTATAAATAATATAAAATTTGTTTTAAGTGTGAACAATAACTTATAAATACTAATAATTATTCATTTTGATTCTCTTATACCCATAAAAAGTTTTGCTAAAACATTACCAAGTATAAATAATGATCATATGATTCATATATCATATATTTCTTTAGTTTGTTGGCAAAGAAAACAAATAATCGATAGAAAATGTGAGTTATTTTTCATTTGTTTTGTTTTGGTATACTATGATATCAATTTTGGACTAATTTCTATTTTTAACTACAAACGAGCCCGTTAATGGGTCATGCCCGATTCGACCCGAGCATGGCCCAATATGTTATGAGTTTGGGCCATGGGCATGGTTGGGCCTTAGATTTGACTAAATGGACCGGCCCGAGCCTGAGCCCGTTAAGACATGGACCGTCGTGGGCCGGCCTAAACACAGCTTGAAGCCTGATTAAACAGGCCAAGCCGGGTTGGGCCGGCCCTTTTGCCACCTTTAGCTTAGAATATCGATGCATCTTTTATTGGTTTTGATTTATAGTAAACTACAAATTAGTTACTAGTCAAATTTCAGTGTACAAATGTATCCATTAAGAAAATATCTAAACATGCAAAGACAAAGTTTTACAAATAAGGACAAGCTGTTATGTTGCTACCATGTGGCAATAACGTAGTTACAATCTTACCATTCACACAAAAAATTAGAAAATAAAGGTAGTTAGTCCCCGTCGTTGTTGCTGCCTACTGTCGACAAGCAAGAGTAAATGCTACTATCGATGAGCAAGCTAGAGAAGATGCTATTGTCGACTAGCAAAAGTAAATGCTATTGTCAACGGGAGAGAGATGCTACTGTCGAAAACAAAGAGCAAAGGTGCTACTGTCAAATGAGTGGTGCTATTACCAAACAACAATGGTGGTGCTGCCAAACGAATGGTGCTACTGCCAAACAACAATGGTGCTACTGCCTAAAGAAGAGTGGTGCTACTACCAAACAACAGTGGTTCTACTACTCAAAGAGAGGTGCTACTGCCAAAGAAGAATGGTGTTACTGCCAACGAAGAGATGTGCTACTACTAAAAAAGAGTGGTGCTACTGCCAACGAAGAGTGGTGCTGCTACGGCAAGAGTGGTGCTACTACAACGAAATTGAAAATTGTCTCAAACACAAAAGGTTACCTTGTAAGCCAAAACCCTTAATTGAAGACGAGAGAATGAGATTGTTGTCATAATCTTCAATATCGCACCAACCACACGACCTAATTAAAGATAAAACTAATCAAATCAAGTTGATCTCATCATGACACGTACAACATCAATCTCACCCCATCTCCCACCATACCAAAACACAATTGAATCAGATGCGATAGCAGTTGGTGACCATGTCGTTTCCCTAGAAGAGAACATAGATAAAGAAGAGTGGCATCGTCGCTCCTGATGGTGACAAAGGAAGAGTGGCAGAGATCTAACGACGAGAGATCGAGATGAGTTGTCGTCTCCTCTATTTAAGGGATTGGAACGATGACGACTTCGTTCACGTCGTCATCGAGCATCGAAGGTTGGAGGCGATGGGTTTCAGTCGTCGTGGCCAAGACGGCTAATCTAGTCTGGTGTTGAGAGAGAGGAAGATTAGGGAAGAGATGGTGTTAGTCATTTAATATATGAAATTCGGATCGGGTCTGATGTAATTAGTTTTGGGCTTGGGCTAGTGTAGTAATTTGTATAACAAATTATGAAAATGAGTTTTTTGTGTTTACAAATTTAGTTAGTTCCTTATATGTAATTCCCCTTTGGTTTACGAGATCAATTTGGGAATCTCCCGTGGTGTAACTGTGAAGAAGAAGCTCGGAGATACACGAGTGTCACTGTCTTACGTGAAGGTCTTCATATGGCATTTATTCAAACATTTTTATCAAAAGCGACTCAAAAATACTTATTAATTGTCTTATTGGCCTGGGAAAGCCTCACGGTCATTTAGTAACGGACCGTCTTGCTTTATTTGGTCCATTACGCTGATCTCTGTTAATATAATTTAGGGCCAATTACATACAAATCTCCTTTGAGACATTTTATCCTATAGAGATCTATTCAAATATTTTTGTTTACATAAGTCCATCCAAGCTTAAATATTTTTGTATGTTAGATATTGAAGTTTAACATAATTACAAATTGTCATCCAAGACAAAAAATTAGAGTATTTCTCTTATATTTACAAAAATACAATTCATTCTATGAAAAGTCTTCGGCGAGGTCTCCGGCCGACCTCCAATGAGGATTTCGATGACAATAAAAAGTTACTACCGCCGGCAACAAAAACTACTACTGTTGACAACAAAAGATATTATCACCAACAACAAAAGCTATTATCTCTGGAGTCAAAAGTTACTACCAACATAAATTAGAGATACTACCACCAACAACAAAAGCTACTACCGTCAGCAACAAAAACTACTGCTACAAAGACCAAAAGCTACTACCAATGACACTAAAAGCTATTGCTTACTACTACAAGGACCAAAAGCTACTACCACATGCATCAAAAGCTACTACTATTGGCACCAAAAGTTATTATCGCCAGCAACAAAACTACTTCCCCTAACTACAAAAGTAAGAACTACCTACACCAATAAAAGCTATTACTGCCAGCAACAAAAACTACTGTTAGTAGCAACAAAAGCTATTACCACCAACTATAAAAGCTACTATGATGAGATTTCCAATGATGGTACAAAAATATTGTTGCCAGCAAGAAAATCTACTACCGCTACCTAAAAAACTACTATACCCAAAATTTACTACCGTCGGAAACAGACTACTATCATATATATATCAAAAGCTACTATTTTTAGAATAAAAAATACTATTGTAAGAGAGAAAAGTTGTTATAACTGCACATAAAAAAATACAATATCAAATAAAGAAAAGCTACTACTCGTAGACAGAGAAGTTATTGTTGTATATAATAAAATCCACTATCAAATAATACAAACTATAATATCAGTGTGTTTCGGTTTCCATATGAACCCTATGTTATAATGTGGAAAAAATAATATCACAATGACAAAAGTATACTATCACTGTGTTCAAAATGTACTACTTCCGTGAAAATCTACTACTGATCTAATAAGGAGGAAAGAAACCAATTCAATAGCTAAATTATTGAATCACTTCACAAATCAGCATAAGATCTAAGAGACTATACATGAGTCCATCTTGGCGGTCAAGGAGTTGAGAGAGAATAGTAAGCCGAACCTTGTCGTCAGAGGAGGGAGAAGAACAAACGGATAAAATCAGAACGCGTAGTTGTCGATCTGAAGGCGGCGTTGTCGAGTTCGAAAGAAGACGCCTGAAGACGTTGATGTCAAAGCTGGATCAGAGGGGAGCCGACCCATACTTCGATGAGATCGAGGACTAGGAGTCAACGACGTCGTTATCAGAGATGAAAGGAGACGATGTAGAGGTCGTACAAGGCAGCGGAGGCCCTAAGGTTCCGGCTAGGTATCAGGATGGGGTCGGTCTAGGGTTCCGACGAGGCTCAGGTGCTCAGGTTCCGGTCGGTATTCTCGCCGGCAAGAGAGAGGAACAAAAACTAATTTTATTAGATAGAGAAAGAGTATTTTGGGTATGGAGCAAAAGTAAAGTGACAAATCTAACCTATAAAATGGACTAACATAGACAAAAATATTAGAATGAACTTATGAAAAATAAAATATTTAAAATGAGACTTCTATCACATTTTCTATATAATTTAACTGCCACCCTTTATGTACCTCTAACATTCATTTGGATCAGTTGTAAAAAGATGTGTAGTGTAGAGATTGTGTTGCATCTTTTTGTTCGGTTCCGGCGCTCGATAACACAAAAGTATCAATTTGATTCGATATCCAGGTAAAACTGGAAGTGGAAGAGCTTCGGGACTACATGTAAAAAACAATTCAGAATATTCACAAATTGCCTTACCCATATGAACGTTCAAATGTGTAGCAAATCACATTCACAGTTGTAAACTTGTAGCATGCTTATTTTTGAAAATGCCATGTCACAAAATAGAGAGAACCTATAACATATTTATGGGAACCAAAAAATACACAGGCCTCAAAAGCTCTCTCAAGGCGAAAATTAACCAGTAGCATAAAAGCAGCATAGTATTCTCCAAGATCAAATTGATCATGAAAGTCGCTGACGAAAATAATTAATTCAAACATCTAGTATCTGTTCCAGTATGTCCTGCGTCTGAACCAGTTGTAGTCGGGCAATTTCTGAATGGGACCCATGGCAACAATTGCAACATCCTGTGGGCAGTGAACAAAAAAGAAGTTTTGAGCATTCAGATTGATATACATGATTCAACCTCTCGCAGAAATTACTACACGAGTTGTAAAGCATAAAGGTCTTACCCTGTCATAAATAAAGCGGTTTGCAACCCGCTTGATAGTGCTTGCATCAACGGCATCAATTCTAGCAAACAACTCAGCTAACGGGATTCTTCGACCATATGTGAGTAGCTATATTGGTGTGTGAATCAAAAGAGTCAGTAATAGCAATCATGCAGGATCAACTTCTGTTCAATGTACATCTGCAACTTCTTTTCAATGTATATAAAACCAGTTCTTCAACAATGTCAATTAAGCTCTTTTACTAGCAGATTTTAATTATCAATAAGCCCTGTACTAATAATGCTCCAGTCAGCTGGTCAAATTATACAAGTGATTTCTTAATACTGGATGCATCCCAACTAATCCCGTCAATGTTTCCATATGAAACGGAATATGTACCTGGCGCCCAATATCTTCCGCTACAGGACATGTTCCATCCAAGTGTAGGAGGAGAGAAGCTTTTAACTGCCAAAATATGAAAAAGGTCAAGTGCCAGTAACACCATGATATGGTGGATAACAAGAAATGGGTAAAACAAATATCTACGTTCAAAAAAACAAAATTAGAATACAAACACATGTAACTAGAAAGCATGAATCTACTAATGAGAATGTGTAGATACCTGATTGCAAGCACGGACAACATCAGCATCAGAAACTCGATAAACTAACTTGGTTATCTCATACATTATTGCATAGGCCAAATCATCCAAACCACCCGGCTGAAAACAAAAGAAAACAGAGTAAAATAACTGCTCAAAATTTGTAAAGCTTCTGGCATTTCTTTGTAGTCACTCCCAAATAACGAAAAATTATTCAATCAACTCCTACAAAAAAACTCCGTCTGGAAAATTAAGTCAAAAACACAACACTGTCCATTCTGAACTATGGTCCCAAGACTGACGGAAACAGTCAGGCATACTGGTTGACATACCAATTAAACGTGTTGGTATAAATCTATTGCGTCACCATCAACTACAACTTTAATCCTCCACATCACTGACATAAAACTTGAAATGAACCTTACCTCTGCAGTAGCGAAAACACCGAATAAGCCAGTGTCCTTGTAGTTGGTGTTGAAAGCCATCATGCTTTCTGCTATGCCATTAATAGCAACCCTCTGTGTCAACTCAGAGCTGTTTACAGATGGAAAAAACTAATCATTGCATGTTTTTCCAACAGTTAAATAGATACCCATTATTAACAAATATTTAAGAGAAGAAATGTTGCATATCATGTAAAGAGCTGACCCCATGTGTTTTCCACCATTGATGGCCTTACTCCATGAACCCAACATTGATTGCATGACCATTAGAGCAATAGAGTCTGGATCTGTCCAGGATGCTCCCTCAAATGCAACAGCAAAATTTGCATAAGGCAAGTCGTCATCAACAATTCTGATCTGTTACAGAAAATTAGATTAGAGAAGGAATAATCATCAAGGAGAATTTATAAGTAAAAGCAGAAACGATGTGTTACCTCAGAACCGGTGAAAAATGAAGGTTCTTTTGCAGCTAATTGACTAGCTGTCGTTGGATCAGCTGACAAGTTTGTAAACAAACCCTCAACTTGCCCAACAAGATCTTCGTGCTTAATAGCTCCTGAACCAGCAATCACCTATGAATAGAGATCACCAAAAAGGTTAACAATAATGACCGACTGAAGTGAAATTGCAAGGCTGTATCAGTTATATTCACGATAGACTGACAACAAAGGAAACCAATCGCACCAGTTCTGTGATTTACAGTACAAAATAGGAACAACTAATTTGAATCAAAATTACCATTCTGGGAGCAGTGTAGTGTGTTTTTATATAATTCTGAAGATGCTCTTTGGAAATAGTCTTAATGTTTGCAGCAGGCCCAAGGATAGTTCTGGCCAAAGGAGAGTACTGGAATGCACTTGCATGTAGATGGTCAAAAACGACTTCATCGGGTTGCTTCTCAACCTGCAACACCAATCCAACATATAAGCACACGGCATTAAAAGATACAATAACTGATGAAGTATCACATATACGTCTATGTAAAAAAACACTGAAAACAAATATCAAAACGAAAAGTTTCATTTATGTTTACAAGCCTGTCCACCAAATCAATGCACGTATCAAACAACCTAAAGTATGAACCTTTCCGCATTTAAAACACTTTCCTAAGCTATCTCATGCTCACAAAAACAAAAAAACATGAAAAAAAACCTCATTAGCACCCAATTTGTAGCCATACTAATACAATTTACATCCTGAATTTCATTTTCCCACCTGAAAAACACCACAGAAGTAATGCGCAACCTAAAATCCAGAAAACAAAGCCCCAACAATCTTAAAGTTTCGATCTTTATATAAAATTACCTCCTCCATCTCCCTCAAAATCACATCCCTCTCCCGGCGAATCCGGTTGTCATCAAACTTGGAGTTCTGCAAGATATCAGCTAAAATCGACAATGCCTGGGGCACGTCCTTGTCCAACACCTTGGCATAGTAGGTCGTTTGCTCCCTGGAGGTATAAGCATTCAAATGCCCACCCATATTCTCCACTTCCACCTCCAGATCCAGCGCCGTCCTCTTCTCCGTCCCTTTGAAGATCATGTGCTCCAGAAAGTGCGCCGTGCCGTTGTTCTCGTCGTTCTCGAATCTCGAACCCGAATCGATCCACACCCCAACCGTCGCCGTCTTCGCCGCGAGGTTCGACTCCGTCGCGACTCGCAATCCGTTCGGGAGCGTCGTGACACGTGTCTCCGGCGCGGCGAGGATGTGAGAGTGATCTGTCATGACTGGATGGGGCGAGCCGTACTTGAGGAACCTCGGGTCGGGGTTTTCGAGGCGCTGGAGCTTTGACTTGACGTCCTCGGCGAGGCGATCGTAGACCATGGCGGTCGGCGGCCTGGGGAGAGGATTTGAGAGCGAGGGGGATGCGACGGCGGTGGAGCTGGATCGGACGGCCTGGGCCATTTCCGGTGAGGCCTTGACCGACCGGCGGCGGGCCAGCGCGGTGAGGAGATGCTTCATCGTCATGGTTGTAGCTCAGAGAGAGCTCCCCTAGGGTTTGGTGAGAGACTGAAACAAATCCTATTGGGTTTTCTACGCAGAAATAAGAACGATCTGTACGGTGACGACGTCATTTTAATTGGGCCTGACAAAGTCCATAATAATAGGTCAAACTACTTTAGCGGGTCTAAGAATTAAAAAGGCCCAAATAGATTGTAAAGCAGAATCTTCAAAACCCTAGGCTTCGTCTTCCTCGGCCTCCATAGTAAGTGAACCATGGCGACGGCGGACTGTGAAGGACGTGTCGCCTCACGAGTTCGTGAAGAGATCCGGCAAGGTAATACTTGCTCAATATTCAATGTGTGATGAGGTCTTTGGTTTATAAATGTTGTGCAGCTTCCATGGCAAGGAAGATCTACCTCGGGGGTGGTCTCGGTGTTGGTGCTTTCAAGAGAATCTATGGTGGAAGCAAGAGGAACGGAAGTCGTCCACCCCATTTTTGTGAGAGCAGTGGTGCTATTGCCCGGCATATTCTGCAGCAGTTGGACGAATTGAAGATTGTTGAAATTGAGCCAAAGGGGTATGTTGTAGGTTCTCATGATCATTATCTTTCTATCTTAAAGTTTTGTGATCATTTGTTAATGATGTATTGTCCTGATGTTTTTACAGTGGGAGGAGAATCACATCAAATGGTCGACGGGATCTTGACCAAGTTGCAGGAAGGATTGTGGTCGCCTTCTAAGCCTTGGACTTACTGTAAAACCTATAAATGAATAAAGTCGGGACCAGCCAAAATTATTACTTTAACGGGTTTTTATAAATGAATAATTTATTCATTTATCGAGTGTTTTGTTGTTATTCTTAGTTGAATTAAATAACTTAGTCTAGTTTGACTATCTTATCTATTTCTAACTGGATATTTAGTCGTATTACATTTATATACTTTTCAAGTTAGGGGTAATATAATACCTATAAATGACTCTAATTAGATAGAGAAGAAAGAAAGCTACATAGAAGCTTGTTAAGATTTTTTCGACATTATTAGTCCAGATGAAGGCATTCACAAGTTACGTGAAGCAATTTGTAGTCCCCGTTATAGAAATGAGATAGAAGTTGAGGATATTCTGAATTATTCTAGTGAAAATGAGACGGTGATTGAATCACTTACTGATGAAGAAATCATTGATGAAGTTATGAACTCGACTACTGAAGATGAACAAGATCTAGACGATAGTTGTGCATCACCATAAGTTTCTTCCAAAGAGACATTTCAGACAGCGGTAACTTTGAATAATTACTTACTACAAAATGAGAAAGACATAGCTAATGTAGTGCATGTCTTACAAAAAATTAAGGATGGGGTTTAATTTGGTTTAGATACAAGAAAAAAGCAAAGAACCATGCATGGATACTTTAAGAGTAACTAAATTGAGAAAATAAAGATTGTTATAAGTTTCTTTATTTTGTATAAAGAACATTATTTATATTTATTTTTATGTATTTATCGATTATTATTATTATTATATTTTATAGTTTAATTAATTAATTATTACTTTATATATTCGTTGGGACTTAAAGGGAATCAAAAAATTATTATCTTATGCATTTAGCGAGAAACCTAATAATATAAACTGGTCTCGAGTCGGGACCAAAAAAATTATTATTTAAACGAGATTATTAATTTATCTAATATTCTTTTATCGAGATTATATCATACATGTCTTATAATTTTAGGTTTCGGTATGTAGTGGAAGAGATGTCGCTACGCCGAATGTTTTGGGTGCAACCTGTTGCTTTTTTGTTAAATTTATGTCAGCTTGACATTGCGTTTTCTTTAGAACTAGCATATACCTTTTAAATTGTGTTCTTTGATTCTATTTTGATGCTGTGATCTTGCTCTCTATGATATGCTGGCAAAAGTTTTAGGATTCGATCGAAATCTCTTATGATCTAATCTTTTATCATCAACTTCTTTCATCTTAATGCTGCTGAGCAGGCGCAAGCAGATGCTTGAAAGTCTTCTCAGATGCAACCAAATGTTTGAACCTTTTTGATATCTGTGTTTGATTTAAGCACATTGTGACCTTTCTGTTTTCTTGTTTTCTTTCTCTGACCTTGAAGATTTATTTAGTATGCACCACCCAGATTTTAAAGAGTAGAAAGATGATACATGGTTACTAGATCTCTGTTTTGCTACTTAATGCTAGAAAACCAAGAGGAACGATCCTGATGGTTATTTGGGAATTAGGTGCAAGCGTGTAATGCCAAAATCACTATGCCATTACCAGATGATGGAGACTCAATAAGAACAAAATAGATGGAGTATCCTCTGATCATGGGATACTACAACCACCAGTATTGCCTACATCCAATTTCTGACTGCTTGCTCAAACATTATGAATAACTGAAATATGCAGATAAATACTACCAAATTTATGAATAATCACAGCTTCTTGATGTAGTGTCTTTCGTTAGGTACATGTTGGGTATACACAAGACTTGTCTCCATTCTCCGTTATTGTGAAACCACAAGTCGAAATATCAACACCACAAGAGCACACAAAGTAATGAGACTGCTTCTTTTGGCTATGAATTTTGCTGAAAGATGATAGTAATTACGAGCATGGTATGTTCTCTGAAACCGTTAATTTGATGCCCCTACTCACCTAGTTGCACTTATATTTTACAATGAACAATTTGATGACAATGTAAAACAATAGAAAAATAAGAGTACAGTAACCATATATGCACATTAAGGTTTCTGCACAAATATTGGTGAATGTGAAATACGAAGTTAGCCTCCTTCCATTAAAGTTTTGTGATGATTTTAGGAGATCGACAAAAAACATAATATCCAGAAGATCCAAAGTTCCAAACACCAACACTGACAGTTGAAGGAAACCTAATACAGTATAAAACAACACATGCATGAATTTAGGGGTGCAGTCTGTGAACCTCTAACTAAGCTAACATGGATATGGTGTGAGCCAAAGACTTAGAATAGGACTGCTACATGATGTGGTTGCTAAATAATCCTCAGGAAAATGTAGAGGTTTAATGGTGCTATCTTTCAAGGAATACACCCCAAATCCACCATACCATCCACTCATAAAAGTAAAATAGATGCAGTTTTCCCAAGTGTCTTGTCATTGATGACCCTAGAGCTTCGGTCGCTCAGAAACAGTGTCCGATCACCAAGGTCAGTAACAGGCTCCCATCTCATTCCATCCGGACGGTCAATCTTATCATTGGTCTTGTACACTTTGAACCCTTCTTGTACATTCTTCTGTCGAAGCACCACAAACACCTCCTTGGATGCATAATCTTTCAAGGGTATCGCTATTCAAGATCAACAAGATGCGGAAAAGGAACCGAGCAAAGACCAAGAGACCTTTGAGCCCTAATGTCGACATTGGCAACAGGGGCCATGTCAAACACCATTAACATCATCTTTCCTTCAGTAACAGCATATAATTTTCCATCAAATATTTCTATATCTCTACACATCTGCCAAAATTGCTGTCAATGAGGGTCCACTTTACATCATTAGGCCTACAGAAAGCCAAATTAACTGTTTTTGTTAGTGCAGCGACAGCACAGTCCACTTCCTGTAGCACTGGAGATGAAGAGGCTACAATTTTCTTGAAGAACAAGGTTGAGTTGACGCATTTGCCGAAGGTGGCTTCAAGGGTAGACTGCGATGGGAGAGTCACTCGGACATGAGATAATGGATTCAAGAAGATGTTGATGACAGTAGTGCTGTATTGATTCTCACATTGTTGATGAGCAACTACGATCTGTCAGGAACCAACTGACCCAAGACAAGCTAGAGAAGCAGTAGGGGTACTCCCAGCGAGTTAATATCTGTGGAAGGAGAAGAATCGGCAATCTTAATTGATGGGAAACATCTGGGATCACTTACACATGAGAATTGGTTTTCGATGAAGAAAGCATGAAGACTTACAATCTTCCAATTTATGAATATGTATCATTGTGTATGTGTTTATATTGGTTTATATAAGATTACTGCTTGATCTTGAACATTAAATATCAATTTTGTAGGTATACAAGCCCAACTGATAAGATAATGTCCCCGGTAACAAAGGGGCTTCTGGCAAGAAACAGAAGGGGTAGTTCCCTCTATAAATTACCAACAAGTAGCTATGTCGCTCTCCTCATTATTTTTTACTGTGAATTATGTACAAGATTAGTGTAAATGTGTTTGTTATGGTTAGTATTCATCGTCATGGTCGTAAGTTAGTATTCATCGTCATGGCATTTGTACAATGTTTTGGAGGAGAAGCTTATGAGTCTCAAGTGTTACAGTCCCGATCGTCGTTATTGTGGTTCGGCTCATGGATGGCTGATTGCTGTGGAGGCTAAAGATTTGTCACTAATCCTTGTGAACCCTTTTATGAGATTCGGGAAAACTTCACCGAAAGAGGATTCAGTAATTCACCTTCCAAGATTGGCACCTCCGTCAACAAGATTCAATCCTCGGGAAAATGAAGGTGAATACTTTGTTTCCAAAGCTACAATCACTGCAGACCCTGTGTTATATCCAACCAAGTGTCGTGTTGTTGTTATACATGAGTTTGGAGTGGCTTTCATGAGGCTTGAAGACAAAGAGTGGACATATTTTGAAAGAAATGCACCAACTCATGAGATTGTGCCGGTTGAAAACGGCTTTCTAGCTGTTTCGGATGACGCTCTTTTGTCTCTGGATCTCTTTTCTAATTCTGTCACACGATCTCTCCAAGGTTTCCTCCTACTGACTATGAGAAGAAGCTATATCTTGTGCAGTTAAAGGACAAGAGCATTGTAATGGTTCATAGGGTGCTGAGTAACATAAATGGGAAATCAGTGACAAAGTTGTTCAAGCTTTACCAATTGAATTCGGAAAAGAAGTGGACCCGGTTGAGAAGGCTGGAAGATGAAGCACTTTTTGTTGGTGGCAACTCATCCTTTTCAGTAACTGCATCAGATATTGAAGGATGCAAATCAGACTCGATATATTTTGTCCGGGATGGGGAAGGGTCATGTGGCACCAGGGCATGGAGATCTGATCTTGGTGTTTATGATGTGTACTTGGATACCATGTCTCAGTTTCTGATTTCCAATACTAATCTCATGAAGAAGGCAAGACAACCTCCAATCTGGGTGTTGCCAACTTTTCAACTCTGAAGAAGTCCCATACCAACTTTTCAACTCCAATCTGCCTTTTGTGCTTTTGCTGGTGGAATAAGTAGTTACAATTGTATTGGGGTATCCAGCTGATGTCTTTGATCAACTAGTTTTAAGGATGCTAGGACTCCTGACCTTACTAATGCTAGTTTGACTGGTTGCAAGTGGCTTTTGAACATCTAAACTTTTCTACGTTTTGAAGGTTATGTAGATTATCTATGGCCTGTGCATTTCTCTTTCTCATTTAGGTTTGGTAGTCTTTGCAGCATTTTCTTTTCGAGTGGAGAATGGAAGTTAAATAAGTCATACAAATTCTGTTCCTTTTGTGTTCTTTTCTTTTCTTTCTTTCTTTCTTTCTGGAAAGAAATAGCTGTGTATCAGTCTTAGGGGTTTGGTTGTGTATCAGTCCAGTAAAAAGAAGCATAGAAATTCTGTGTATCAGGTCAAATTTGCCATAGAAATAATTCTTCTTTTCCTTCTGAAAAAGAAGCAGCTAACCGTAACCTCCCAAAGAATCAAATTAATGAACCAAAAATTGCAACATAACTGGTTGCATATCATTCTTTCATGCAGAGATCAGAAAGAACCAGAACAATTTGGCAACAAAATAGAAGGGATCAATTGGAAATGCAGGTTAAATTCACCACAGAAATACACCTTTTCCTTTTGTTCTTTCTTTCTTTCTTTCCTTCTTTCTTGTTGAAAACAAGAATCAAACTAATGGAATCAAAATTGCAACATAACTGGTTGCTGGTACGCTTCATTCATGTACAGAGATCAGAAAGAACCAGAACAATTTTGCAACAAAATAGAACTATAGAAGGGATCAATTATTCATAACGGGGGAATAAACATGGCTGTGAGAAACATGTCTTCAAGCTTCACTTTGATAAGAGTAGGAGCTCATATCATCATTCCATGACATGCAACATTTGATCTTCTTGTGTTGAGGGATATGGAACTTTGGGTCTTTGGGTATGGTTGGATGCTTCATTGACCTGAAACACAATCAAAAACAAAAGTACAAGCAACCTTAACCACATCAAGTTATTATGTGTGCTATATATGGAGGAATGGTATATTAGTCCCTCTTTCTTGAAAGTTAAAAGCAAGACATAAGCAATTTGTTTGACCCATTTTGTGTTAGACGGAATCCCCAAGATGCAATAGTATCATCAGCATTTTTCTAACCCAAGACTATAATCTATAATCCCTATAAAGAAAAAATAATTGTAACAAAAACCTATTTGCAGAGACACGGCACAAAAAAGCAAAGGAAGTCAGTTCTCAGATCTTTCTTCAGAAATTAAGGGATCTGAATACACCATCATTTTCATCCAAAATAAGAACATCATCCAATCAAAAAGTTATATGCATGTAAAAAAATTGAAGAGAAAGAGCCTATTACTGTACAACCAGATGAAAGTTTTACCTTCTGGGAATGAAAGGCCTGTCAAAGTAGGGCATTGGCTGTGCTTTTGGAACAAGCTCCTTTCTCAGCCTTCGTATTTCTTCCTCTTCTGCCAACTGCAAGTCAAAATAACAAAATGACTATTCAGCTGAAGAAAACCTATGATAAATATAAGATCATCAAGTACACAAAACTCTTAAATTTCAAGTTACCTTCTGCAGTCTCTCTCTTTCCATCTTGTATTGCTCAAACAGGCTCAGCTTCTCTGCCACCTGTATTTGAATGAACATCTCATTTTTCAGTCCAATATCTGAAAAGTTGTAACCCCATATCATAGACAAATAACCAATCTACTTTTGTTCCATTAACATGGTGATTCATGGCTCGGCTTGATAGTGCAGATCTTTACCTAAATAATGAAATTATAGGCTGTCTACAGAATGTACTAAGAGAATCATGTAAACTGTACACCTTTTATCTAACAGTTCTCTAATCTCTACAATATTCATGTCAGCATGCTGGCACAAAGGCTTGTTGTAAAATAGCTTACTCATTCAAATGTTATGATACTGAGGAAAAAGTTTATTCAAAAGCTGGTTCCTGAGTGCAGACCCAAACACAATCACTAATAAGAGATGTATCTTATATTCTTATATACAAGTGGCACAACTAGTTTACATGCACAACTAAGTGAATGAATGAAAACATGATTTTATAACGCACCTGATGGTCAAACTCAGCACGCTCTACTGCCCGCATGTCAGTGTGTAGCTTCGGGTCTGCTGGTCTTGTGCTTTCTTTTACAGGAGGTTTTATTAAGCACTGAGATGCAAAACACCAAAGATATACATACAAGTCAGCAAATCAGCATTGTCTGTATTAAAACAATTACAATAGTGTCCATGTAATGGATTTATAGCCACATTGCGACATCACAGTGCAACAGGATATAGAATAAAGCAATCAAAGGTTACCTCTGGTTCATCTGTTGTCCATGGGAGCCCCTGAGCAATCGGTATCCGCTGCCTCTCCTCCTGTATCATCATCTCCTGGACCTTCTTCATGAACTCTTCGCCCTTCATTCTCCCCCTTTCCTGCATCAAGATTCAACTCCCAAAGTTATAACCAACACCAAATCAAGTATACAAACTCGCATACACCATTCAGTTTCACAACATTTACCTCAGTCCTGAGCTTGAATGGTTTAAGGCTCGTAGCTCTCTGCTGCTGTTTCTTCTTCCATCTACTTCCTCCAATAGTGCCAGATGACTCCGAGCTCTGCAACGAAAAAATCAACAATTCCACTAGTCCAATCTAAACACAAACAATCTCACTCTTGATATTAGCGCGAAAAAACAGTAACAAACAACTTACATTTCTCCGGCTTCTCCTCCCTCCATTGTTGGAAACGCTACATCAATCAACACAGCGAAAACAAACACAGTTAGAACAATGCATAAAACCTACTGAGGCATTTAACCAAACACCTCATGTGCATAAAATTCTACCTTCCCAAGCTTCCATCCCAAGACGACGAAACCGACGGCCGGCGAACCAGCCCGAGATTCTCGGACGTCAGAAACAAATCCGACTCATGCGCCTGCGGCGGTTGAAGCCCAGGCAAGGCCCATTTCCCACTCTGCTTCTTATCACTCTCATCCTCTCCTTCTTCTCCTTTCGGAATCGTCAGAAGCTTCTCGAAGGCCTGAACCAAATGCATCACCTTCCCACGCTCCGGCACGCTCTGCCTCGCCTCCTCCAACAGCCGCGCCCTCCTCCTCTTCACCGTCGAGCAACCCGGACCCGTGTCCTCAGTCGGGTCGGCCTCGCCCGGGTCGCGATCGTCAAACTCCTGATCCTGAATCAGCAACGCTTCTTCTATTTCCTGATCAGCCTCCTTCGACCCGCTTTCGGGTTCGGGTCCGGGTCGGGTCTTGAAAAACTCCTCCTGAGACGCCCTGAGATTCTCGTACGCCAAGCACATACACTTCTTCGAATCGCACTTTCCGCACTCGGAGTTCGGATTCGGGTTCGGATCCTCCTTCGCTCGCTTCTTCGCCACCACGAACTTCCTCTCCCGGATCTTCTTCCTCGGCGACTGAAACAAAGCCGGTTTCGGGTTCGGATTCTTCGACGCCGATTTGGACTTGGCGGATCTCGGGCCGGGGGAGATGTTAGGGTTCAGATTCTCCGAGTGTTTAGGATTCTCCTGCTTCTTGGATCGGGAGCCGTGGTGGTCTTTGATCGGAGTAGTCACGGCTCCGGCGCTCTTGCCGGCGGAGTCCATCGGAAATTGACCGCGATTGGGTTTTTGATTTTGATATTAGAAAATTGGGGTTTTCAGAATTTGGGGGTTTTGGAATTTCAGATAATGAATGAGGGGATTGAAAGTGAGAGAGGAGAGAAAAGGGGGATGTTTGAGCTCAGGACGCTCTATCGAGTAACGGCTATAATTTTTGGGGTTGTATGTGGGCCGTTGGATAAGGGTTTTAAATATTATGTGGATGTTTTGGCCGTTTGATTGAATGATTAGATAGTCGCTAGTTTGCCAACCGTTATAGCCGAATCAGGATTGTTGCGTTACGGAAATTGCCCCTGTTCTTTGGCTTATATACTGATTTAAAAGACTAATTTTTTTGGTAATGATTAAAAAGACTAATTAATTTGGGCTGTTATTGAGTTTTGTGTGTAGCAATTTTGAAGTATCGAAGCCTTCTAATTTAGAGCCAACGAGGGTCGATTGGTATGGACGAACTACGTCAGGTTTGCGATATGTAAGTTCTTTTATGAAAATCTATACATAGAGACTGGATCCCCTTCTTTTGATATCCATATTATTTGAGATTCACGAATGAGCTGGATAGATGAATCTCAAATAATATATCCGTTTCCTATCGTTGAAGAGCTCTAATTTTTAAGAACTTTTGATCCACCGTTATTTCCTAATTGTGTGGTTGGATTTTCACTTTTGATATGATTATCATGCGCATAATTCACTAACATAAACATGCATCTCAACCCTAGTAAACCATAGAACGATAAGAGTCATCTGTCACATTTAGCTGAGGTGATTCAGGCATGTAGAACATTGATGAAGCTGAATGGTAGATCGAGCATAGCTAGCCTTTGTCGTTTTTTTTTTTAAATTTAGGTTTACCAACGAAATATTCTATCGGTTAAGAATATTTTTATTTAAAATAATTCTGTCGACTAAGATGATTATTAATTTATTTTTATTTTAAAATAATTCCGTCGATAGAATTTTCCTTGGCTAAGATCTCCTCCTCTACCACCGGTGTAAAAATGAAAAAGTAGAAAAAAATTATTCAAAAATACAAGAAATAAAAAAAGAAAAAGAAAATAACTATAGCCGACGAATTTTAAGGTAATTCATCGGCTAAAGATAATCCCACCAGGCGGACATGCTCTTTCGTGGTCTCAATCTGCCTGACAGTTCGGGCAACAATACTTTCAAGAACTAGGCCTCTATTATCATGGAGAAGATGAATTTCGTCAACGATGAGAAGCTTGAACCGTTCTGCATATTCTCCTTTATTTATATATTTTTATCAATGTAAATCATAATTTTAGCCGTTTAAAAATTTAATTAACCAATCAAGATCACATATGCAAAAAATCAATTTAAAAATGATCGTTTACTCAACCAAATACTTCAATCAAATGGACAGTTATGGTAAAAATTAGCAGCCTCATGAATTGCCGTCCATTTGATTGATGCATTTGGTTGAGCAAACAATCTTTTTTCAAATTGATTTTTTGCATAGGTGATCTTGATTGGTTAATTAAACTTTTTAAACGGCTAAGATTATAATTTACATTGTTAGAAATATGTAAATAAAGGATAGTATGCACGCACGCGTCAATACCGGTATTGATACAAGTATTTTCTAGCTTCTTAAGCCTTCCACAACCTTTGGATGGGCAGGACAATTGTCTAAGCTAAGAAGAACTCTTCTACCATGTTGACAAAAAAAGAACTCTTCTACCATGCATTCTCTTGTCAAACCATGAAACAAATTCTTGAAAAAGTAAATTTGTCATCCATGCTTTCTTGTTTGCTCAATAACAACAATTATTGACGCAAGTATTTCCCGGCTTAAGAAATGTTGAGTTACTTTTCTTGCCTCCTAATACAACATCAAAGATTCAACTATGTGATGCTGGTATTATTCATGCACTGAAAATTCATTATCGTCGTCGTTTTTATTGTAGCATCTTGGAGGGCTATGAGGCAGGAGCAATAAACCCTAGGAATGTTAACATTTTGACTGTTATCAATTTCATCAATACAGCCTGGAATGTTGATGTGAAGACAACTACCATTGCAAATTGTTTTTGACATTGCAAGATCCGATCAAATGAGGATACGACTTCTGAATCACAAGTTAGTGCAGATGAAGACATTCACAAGTTATGTAAAACAATTTATAGTCTCCGTTATAGAAATGAGATGGAAGTTGAGGATATTTTGAATTATCCTAGTGAAAATGAGACAGTGATGGAATCACCTACTGATGAAGAAATCATTGATGGAGTCATGAATCTAACTACTGAAGATTAAAACAGGATCCATACGATAGTTGTGCACTACAACAAGTTTATTCCAAAAAGACATTTCAGACAGCGGTAACTTTGAATAAAAGACGCAGCTAATCTAGTGCATGCCTTACAAAAAATTAACGATAAGGTTCAATTTGGTTTAGATACACTACCAGGATCAATACTTTAGCCGACGAAAATTTGTCGGCTAAGTACAAAATTTCGTGGGCTAAAGTCTTAGCCGACGAAACGTTGTTGGCTAAGAATTCGTCGGGAAAAAGCCGTCGGCCAAGACTTTAGCCGACGAAATTACTATTCATCGTCGGTTAAAGTCATTTATTTAGCCGACGACTAATTTTTCGTCGCTTAAATTATGGACTTAAGCCGATGAATTTTTGGACTTTAGCCGATGAAATTTAATAAAATTTCGTCGGCTATATCTATTATTTTTATTTTATTTATTTAATTTTAGCAGATGAATTTTATTAAAATTTGTCGGCTATAGTTATTTTATTTTTTATTTATTTATTTAACTGCTACACGCCCTAACTATGAAGATGTGGCATCATTCTTGCGTGTTGATAAGAAGGGTTTGTTTTATTTTGACAATAGTTTCAGACCTGTCCCTCTTTCACAACAGTATATTGGAATTACTGCAAGGAAGTCATGGCAGAAGTACCAGTTGATGAAGCAACTATGCAGTGAAAAGGTGACGGCTGTAGCCGGAAAACATCAAATTCTTGTTTTTGTGCACTCAAGGAAAGAAACAGCGAAAATAGCTGGCGATATAAGAGACGCTGCTCTTGCTATTGATACCCTTGGTAGTTTTCTGAAAGAAGACAGTGCTAGCTGCAAAATCATTTGTAGTGGATTGGTCAAAATCAAAAGCAATGATCTCAAAAGTCTTTTACCGTATGGTATTGCTATTCATCATGCTGGTTTGGACAGGGTAGACTGCCAACTGGTCGAGGATCTCTTTGCTAAAGGGCATGTACAAGTTTTGGTTTTTTCCACCGCAACGCTTGCTCGGGGTGTGAATCTGCCAGCTCACACCGTGATTATCAAAGGGAGCATGGACTGAACTAAGTCCCCTTGATGTTATGCAGATGTTGGGTCGCGCAGGAAGACCACAGTATGATTTGCGTGGAGAAGGAATTATCATTACTGGCCTCTGCCACCTCAATACTTTATCCGTGTTGTGTCTGACAGGTGGCTTAGGTCCAAGACTGTTTTACCTGTTTTATTCAGGCACCTCATCTTACCTGAACCTGAAGGTGGTGTCATGCGTGTTGTGTACATTGCACCTTTTGATGGAATTGCCAAGGTAACTTATGTTGACTGGAAGAAGAAATTTGGAGATGGTCTCAAACTGCACGCTGTAAAAGTAACAGGGGAAACAATCAGACTTGAAACTGCTCGAGCAAGGGCATGTTATATTCAGCACTCCAGAGAAATGGGACTCTTTATCTCGTCGCTGGAAATAGAGAAAGAATGTTCAACTGGTTAGTCTCTTTATTGTAGATGAACTCCACTTGATTAGTGGTGAGGGCGGACCAATCTTAGAGACATTAATCACTAGGATGAAATTTATAGCATGTCTATTATGGCTCTTTTAAGTTCTGTTGCAAGTGCTGAGGACCTTAGAGAATGGCTCGGAGAGGCCCGCCTTTTCAATTTTTCTCCATCTGTGTGTCAAGTGCCTCCGGGTATTGACATTCAGGGGGTTGATTTGGCAAACTCTTACGTGACGGAAGCTATGGTGAAAGCAACATACTCTGCAATTGTTCAACATGCCAAGAATGGGAAACAAGCTCTTGTGTATGTTCCTACATTGAAGCATGTCCTACAAACTTCTAAGAATCTGTTGACTTACTCAGCTGACATTGTTGAGAAGTTGTCAATTTTATTACAGTTTTCAGAAGATGTTGGAAAAGAGATGCCAAGAAAATCCTGGAAAGTGTGCAAACCGTGTCTGATTTGAAGGAGATGATGGATGATGAGAGGCGTGAGCTCCTTCAGCTGCCAGAGACAGAGTTGATGGCTGTTGAACATTTTTGCAAACAATTGTTTCCAGACGTTGTGATAGACTATGAGGTGCTGAACAGTGAGAATGTAAAGGCCCGGGAAGAGTTCACTCTGGAAGTGACTCTTGAGTGTAGGCATATGGTGAGAACAGCGCAGCTGGGCCATGATGAGGCTAAGAGGTACCCAATGGGGAAAGAAGGCTGTTGGCTTGTGTTGGGGGATACCGAGCTTAACATAGTTGTTGCTATAAAGAAAGTTCCCCATGTTAGGAAGTTGACGAAAGTCCCACTTACATTTGCCAATCCTGCAGAAGCTGGAACCAAGAATTATAAATTGTTTCTGATGTGTGATTCCTATATGGGCTGCGATCAGGAATCTGACTTGATTCCTGTTGAAATAAAAGTAGTCTGCCCGAAGCATCACCTGAAAACTTCTCTGACGAGCCAGGTGTTGAGCTTTCTGCCTGTACTTGTAAACTCCAATTATCCATGCTACTTTGAATTTGTTTTCAATTTCCTTTGTTCTGTAGACTTTTTCAGATATCCTTAAATTTTATGTTTTTTGTTATTCATAATTTTCGATACAATATAAAAAAATTTGCCTCAGCCTTCTGGTTAATCATGAATTTGCTGCCTTGCGGTACCTTTATTCTGTACTTCGAATTTGGAGTTCTCTTCTTTATTCGATAGTTGATCTATACAGAGTATAGAATATAGACTACTACACTAGTGTTTGTTTCTTATGAAAGTAAGCTTGATTTTTCAGATATTTGCCGGCTGGAAAGGTCTAATATCATAAGATGTTAGTTACTGTTTCCTCCTAGGCCAGAAGGCACCTATTTCCAATTAAAACTGCTTCGCTGAAAGGTTGAAGACTAGTGTTTGAATGCCTTTGGGTCTTAGTCGCCAGCTGAATCATTTTAACAGACTTTTTTGGCATTCTAAGATTTTAGATTGTCAAATCATCTCCAGACAGAACTTATTGAACAGGTAAACAGTCACCAAAATCTCACTCAGTTGATCATTATGATTGTGTATATTGTAAAACTGTGCAGGGTTTTAGGTGTGCAGGGAGGAAGCAGACTGTGGCTTTGTAAAGCAACAACTAGGGCTGTTTTCGGGCCGGGTCGGGTTTTAAAACTTGAAACCTGAACCCGATATTTCCGGATCGGTCTGGGTTGGACATTTTTTAGACAAAAACCGTTTGTTTCGGGTCTAGATCGGACCGGGCCGGTTTTGCAGGTTTTCAGGCTTAAAATGACAAGAATTTTTTTTCTCAAATCATCTTTATTCGATTTCCATATTCAATAATCAATAGGTTTGCTAGTTTTTTTAGCAAACCTTTCCTGCCAATCACAAATACTCAATTGCAATATCACTTAACAACCCCATCAAGACATTAATAAACAACTCATGAACTTAACTCAGTCTCAGAGTCTCAAACTGAACAAGATGCCATGATTACACAGTTCAAATGTTCAAAACTTCAAATACTTCAATCGTTCAACATAGCACTGATAGCAGTAGCAAATAAGCAAAATCAAAATCATAAAGTTTCTGAACATAGTCAGAACTCAAAAAGTTATAGTAAAGATGTAACAATCAAATTTCAAAATACAGTAGTAAAGAAAGTTATGAAACTAGCCTTAAAACTTCATTTCATTTTCTTGCCTTCTTTAAAGATCCAGCAGTTTCTTTTCAGATGATCCTATTTTCAGACCTGCATTGACATTTGATGCCAGTACTTCAACTATTCCTTTTTGTTTTGATTCTCAAACTCATTCTTTAAGTTTCTTGACTCGTTTCTGTTTTGATTTGCCTTGCTGACTATGAGCTGTGTCCTTAAGAGCATCTATGAATTAACAAAGACACAAAGTCAATTAATTTATAAATCAGTTAAAGATTAAGATAATAAGGAATGAAAAAATATATTTTATATACCTCTTTCAGCTTTCTCGTAGAAAGCCATGTCTTCAGCTGTTGGGACATACTCTATACTTTCAATGTTTTCTGACCTCAACCAGTTTTGATAGCATATTAATGCTTCAACTGTCTTTGGAGACAATGAACTCCTAAAAGGATCGATAACCCTCCTCCCTGTGCTGAAGTAACTTTCACTAGCAACTGTGCTCACTTGAATGGCTAGCACATCCTTGGCAACTAATGCAAGATTTGGGTACTTGAAACCATTCAACTTCCACCAATGAAGTAGCTTCCAGTCTTCACCTTCTAGAGGGTCTTCAATAGGGTCCAACAAATATCGATCCACCTCATGTGAAATAACGGTCTGAGAGGAATCTTCTAGTGCCTGTTTCCAATTAGCATGCATTGTAGCCCTCTTTCCACTGAAGCATGAAGAAGTTTTTGATCCATAGTTGCTGCTCTTAGTACTAGTTACAGATTTCTCAACAACCTTGTCACTTGGTTTTGCCAATTTGGTGCCAAATGAGGTTGCATAAAGTCTGTAAGCTTGAATACCAATTCCTTCACCTCATCAGACTTCTGCTTGATTCTTGTACTATTATAGTGCAGCTCTGTTTCACATATATGTTGAAAGTAGCGCAACTTACAGCGAGGGTCAAGAATCAGGGCTACCAAAAGCAGTTGATTAATATTGTCAATGCTTCCAAAATATTTTTTGAACTTGGTCTTCATCTTCCCTGCCATCTCATACAAGGTCTTTTTAGTTTGGCTCTCAGCATCAAGATGTGACAGTTTGAAAAGGTCCTCAATCTCTTGTTCAATTATCACGATATCATGGAATGCTTTTTGAGCTGTGAGAGTGTTAGTTGCAGAAGCCCTCAAGGTCACATCGAAGAATTGCTACAATGTTAAATAAAATATATATTAGTTCACACATTCATAATTTCATATACATAATTACATTCAGTAAAACACAATGACAATAGTGTATCAATAAAAGAAATTTTTGTCAAGGGAGATAGAAATTAGAAAAAACCTCAAGGAAGTTAACAAGGACTGTAGCATGCTTCCAATCACTATCAGTTGATGGCCCTACTCGTTTTTCTCTAATTGTTGGCTTGTTTTGACCTTCTGTTTCTGGTACATCTGCCTTATCATCAGTAAATTCTTCTTCCTCATCAAAATAGTTTTTATACCTTAAATCCTCCTCTTCAGCCATACGATCAAAAGCTTTCCGAAGCTCAAGAGCTGTAGCCAACATTAGGTAGGTGGAATTCCATCGTGTTGGCACATCCAATATACACACCTTCTTGCAGTCTAATTTGTGTTTCTCTACACACTATTTAAAAACATCAAGCCTAGCTGAAGAACTCCTAACATAACGCACTGCATTTCAAATCGAAGCCATCGATTTATCTAGAGTCCTTAAGCCACTTTTCACAATAATGTTGAGAATGTGAGCCAAAAATCTCACATGTAGCCACTTACCCCCTAAAATAGGTTGTTTATCCCAAGTCATCATCTTTCCACAAATGTACTTGAATGCCACTTTGTTTGCTGATGCATTGTCCATTGAAACAGTCAACACTCTCTCTATTCCCCACTCAAGCAAGCATGTTTCCAAAGCTTCCCTATGGTGTTCCCTTAATGATTAGGAATTACACAAAAGTTAAGGATCATTTTGTGTAAATTCCAGCCACAATCTATGAAATGCGCTGTAACCACCATGTAATTTATGTTCTGCACTGATGTCCATGTATCAGTGGTTAAATTTACACAATGATCTACAAGCTCCTGCCTAAGTTTCTTTTTCTCATCAGCATACATCTTCCAGAATGTTTTCACAACCAAACTCTAACTGGAATCTCGAACCTAGGACAAGCAGCTCTACAAAATCTCTTAAACTCTGTTTCTCTGTTTGGATAAATGACATCTCATATATTACTATCATCTCAACACATGCTTTTAGGATACTATCCTTATCAATTACTGACATATGTAAGGTAGGTTCATTCAATTTTCCACCTGCAACATACACTCTCTGGTGTTTTTCTAAGTCTACCCTACCTGGATATCTTTTACACGCATTCAAAATATGCCTCTTCAAGGTACTAGTACCATTATCAGATGAATTACTAGCAAGGTCTTTAGAGCAATACTTACATTTTGCCCGCATATCAGTACGAACCAGGATTTTCTTTCCATCCTTGTACTCATAAACTGACAGCTCAAACTTCTCGTAATGCTCCCATACCATTGAACGATCTCTTGACTCTGATGAAGACCCAGCAAAAGAACTTCCTCGATCTCTTTTGAGGTTTTAGTGGTAGGGAGATGTCATGGTAGATAGTTGCTGTAGAAGAGGGTGGATTTGTTGCAGGGATGATAGCAATTTGGCAAACCGAATCAACGCTTTCGGTCTCTTCCGGATCCAAATCAAGATCCTCGATATCTTTTGCATCAACATCCTCGATCTCTTCTGGATCAGAGGGACTCCCACAACTTTCAGTTTCAGTTTCAGGTGTGTTTCCATGGGACGAATCCATGGGTTTTCTGGGTTTTTTTTGGACGAGAGAGAGAGAGATGTGAGACTGTGAGAGTTCAAGAGACTGACTGAGAATGAGTCGAGTGAAAGAGAGGCGAGACTGAGTTAACAACTTAACATTACGGTTTTTAGGTCCGGGTTTTTTCAGTCCGGGTCGGGCCTTCAAACACCAAACCCGGCCCGAACCGGGAGTGTTAGAAACGGTATGGGTTTGAACCGGCCTGTCAATTTCTGCTTCAGAGCCCGGCCTGATCGGTCTGGGTTCGGTCCCCACCGGTCTGGGTTGGCGGGTTTCGGGCTAACAGACGCACCCCTAGCAACAACCATAGAGACGAGGAAATGGTTTGATCTGATAGGAATTGAACCTGTTTACACAGGTTACGCTATTGTTCATACTCTATAAAGAGTTATATGACTCTGATTCAAACTCTTAGCATCATATACAGCTCTACGCCTCTATCTAAAAAATAATAAAATCTCAATATCATTTCAAGAAACTTTCAGAATACAAGGAATGCTTAACCTCAAAATGCATCCTTGGCCGAAAAGATACCCCTAACAAGTATAATGAACAAGTTCGTATTCTAAGAATTAAAAAACATACTGATGCATATTGCATTAGACGAAAACCAATTCAAGATCATAACCTAGAGAATCATAAACTGAAACAATCGATCAGGTAGGCTTCGATAGTAAAGCTCGAAGCTACATGTATTAATGAAAAATTGGGTTGTTGTCAATTAGGGTAAACGGGTTGCTTTAGGTGCCATCCAACGCAAGGAATCCCAGAATTCAGTGTCTATTTTCTCTGTTGGATAGTTGACAATGTAAACTTGAAGCTGTTTGAGAAGAGGCAGCGGTGGAGGGCAAATCTTCCTGAAATCTTTCGGAAACGTCCAAGCTTCTGGATCATAAACAAATAGGCTGTGTTCCGTAGCAAGAACCATAGCATTTTTTAAGAAAATCTCTGAGAGCAGAGAGGTGTGGTGCATGATGACTCACTGGTGGGTTTGTCCTTGACTCCAACTATACCCTCGCTTAGGTTTCCACTTTCCAGTCTTTCCTCAATAATGCGATGCTTCATATAACCATTGAAGGAAAAATACCTTAGGTGTGGTGCATTGATGGTAGCCTTCATGCTCTAATTGGTTTGTTGTCAATTAGGGTAAACGGGTTGCTTTAGGTGCCATCCAACGCAAGGAATCCCAGAATTCAGTGTCTATTTTCTCTGTTGGATAGTTGACAATGTAAACTTGAAGCTGTTTGAGAAGAGGCAGCGGTGGAGGGCAAATCTTCCTGAAATCTTTCGGAAACGTCCAAGCTTCTGGATCATAAACAAATAGTCTTAGTGTTCCGTAGCAAGAACCATAGCCTTTTTCAAGAAAATCTCTGAGAGCAGAGAAGTGTTTGCATGATGACTCGCTGGTGGGTTTGTCCTTGACTCCAACTATACCCTCGCGTAGGTTTCCACTTTCCAGTCTTTCCTCAATAATGCGATGCTTCATATAACCATTGAAGGATAAATACCTTAGGTGTGGTGCATTGATGGTAGCCTTCATACTCTCATTGCATCCAAACAAGCCAAGCCTATACAAGCACCGAGCATGGATCTTGATACGTCTCAAGTTGCAGCATCTCTCCAAGCTTACTTCTTCTATTTCTTGATGTTCAGAAGCGAGTGTGAAAGATTCCAGATTCGCAGCTGTTACTTTAATGGAGTATCTACAGCGACTCACTTCTAAGGTCTTCAGGCTCGAACTTGTAAATGTAAGTAGCTTATCAGGTAGCCAAGTCAAGCCAGAACATGAATCCACTGAAATATGCTCAATGGAAGGAGACCTAGAAATTAAGCTCATGAACAAAGTGCAATTACCACCAGTACTTATCCAACCAAACTCAACATTTTTGAGGGAAATTGTTTTCAGGGATGGAAAACTTATGCGTTCCATGGTGCCTTCCATATTGACATACTCCAAACTTAGTGCAGTTATAGTTTTTGCACTAATAATGTTATGTGGAAAACAGATGTACCAGGAGAAGCTCATAAGGCCGATGTCCAACTCTTTGACATTTTTCCTAACCGCAAAATTTAGCCACCTATCTAGCACAGTCATATCTTCGCAGTGACATCTCATGTGAAGCCGTAGTTTTTCTAAAGGACTGTCTTTGTCACGCAGCTCCAAGTACCTTAATAAGAAGTTGGTGAACTTTCTATGTTCATCCATGCTAAACTCGCTGCCGTCGCCACCTTTTTCTTGGAGATCTATTGCGGGGAGAGAAGACCACATGTCTAACCAATTCTTCGAAAGAAAGCTCATGCGAATCGCAAGTTTTGTGGGAAGGTAGCAGAGAATTTGGTGGATAACATGGTTTGGTAAATGGGGTACGACGGCCATGGCGTTTTGGTCGTCATGGACATTCTCTACATTTCTGCTCCTAGCCATCATAGCTTGATGACTGCTGCTTGTTGATATGAGAAGGCAACAATCAGAGCACAATCCCTGCTATTTATTCTGCATGTTAGAAACTTAGAATCCCAATAGAGCAAGGTAAAGGAGGTTAAACTTGTACCTATACAAAAAAGGATTACATTGTCTTTCCTAATGGAGTTATGCTCTGTAGAAATTTTTAGATATCGTTAAATTTTGTGTTTTTAGTTATTCATAATTTTCAATACCCTATTAAAAAATTGGCTCCGAAGCCTTCTGGTTAATCATGAATTCGCTGCCTTGCAGTAACAGACCTTTATTTGTACTCAGAGTTTGGAGTTTTCTTATTGGAGAGTTGATCTATAGACTTACAGAATATAGACTACTACTAGTGTTCGTTTCCAATGAAAGTAAAGCTTTGATTTTGCAGGACGGAAAGTTCTATATAATAATAATTACGTACTACGGTTTATCAGATCTTAGTTGCTTTGTCTTGGTTATAATCCAAAAGTCACCAATTTCTAATAACAATTAATAACTACTATACTGACAGACCTTTCATGTGCCTGAGGGTTTCTCTCGTTTGGATCTCTACGACGGTGGATCGGCGCCGCTTGTCCTTTGTATTAGCGATATGTCAGGACTGAAACTCATTTGTAATTGGGGTTTTTTGAATGGAGAAACATCTAGGGTTGGGTTTAGCAAGTCGTATGCGTCTGTTCTCGCGCATCCATCTGCTCCCTTGGCTTCTCTTCCTCCCCCAGTGATTGAGGGAGTGACAATATCAGAAGAAGGGTACCAATCTGGTTTGGCACGATGCAAGCATATGCTTTTGGGTCGTTTACAATTGGAATGGAAGGACAAACCCTACTCTCCATATGACTTGCAAAACAAATTGAGTCAGCTTTGGGGTGATATTGGCTGCTGGAGAGTGATTCTGTTAGTTTTTTATTGTAGTGGCTCGAATACCACTGTTAGAAATTGTTTAGTGCGGAAGCTGTATTGATGATGGGCTATGACAAGGTATTAGGAGCTAACTTTGAGAAGGATGTTAACTAGCACAATAGGTTTAGACAAACCTAGTTTAGGAAGATAGAGGAGATATGAAAATAGAGGAGGGAAGGCTTTTAGCAAGCTTGCTTTCATTCATTCATGAGTGTTACAATTACAAGTACATATATAGAGGTCTTTAACCGACCTTTTATAGTAGCCACCGATCAGTGGGGTAGCCAGACATCTCACTTAGAAGGGTCAAATTTGATTAACGAAAAAATTAAATGATCTTCGGTTACTCTTTAGCAACAACACGATTTTGCTTCAAAAAGTGACACAAACTTAATTTCAACACTGTTCCTTATACCAATTCAAAATAAAAACGCGCTCTCAAACAAACCATTAATTCATCTCCAATAAACTTCAGAATTTCAATGTGTTATTTTTGAGACATAATGTACGTCAATGCATGGTAAACATCAATATGTTGTTTCCATTTAGCTTATTTATAAAAAATAAAAAATCATAAATGAAATTTAAAGCATTAAATTACATATTAGTAGGGATCAATAAGGTAAGAAACTTTGACATGGTTTGTATTAACTGGATTAAGTATTTAAAATAGTATAAATTTTTATTTCATTTCATTATTATTGAAAAATATTAAAGACTGATAAAAGATTTCTTAAAAGCGAATGGTCAATTTATGGTTCATTTCCTTTAATATCTGATAAAAATTAAGAGTAATTACTTTTAAAAAAAATTGAGAGGAGACAATTGACCTCCTTATTACCCCCTCCCTAGCTACGCCCTTGCCACCGACCCACTAAACATTCTAGACACATCTAGTTAATTAACTAGACGCATGATTACATTTGGTTGCTTAGACACTCTAGACAACTCTAGCAACCCTTAGACATTTCTTAATTACTCTAGACAATTCCATCATGCTCTAGACTCGTGTAGCAGCTCTCAGACTTTTCTACATTGTTGTCGAGAATTCTAGTTCTTTCAATGTGCATTATCATTTCCAACAGATTCATTGATGACTCACTGGTGGGTTTGTCCTTGACTCTAACTATACCCTCGCTTAGGTTTCCACTTTCCAGTCGTTCCTCAATAATGCGATGCTTCGTATAACCACTGAAGAATAAATACTTTAGACATGGTGCTTTGATGGTAGCCTTCATGCTCTTATGGCATCCAAACAACTCAAGCCTATACAAGTGCCAAGCATGGATCTTGATATGTCTCAAGTTCCGACATCTCTCCAATCTTACTTTTTCTATTTCTTGATGTTCAGAAGCGAGTGTAAAATATTCCAAATTCTCAGCTGTTACTTTAATGGAGTAGTCACAGTAACTCACTTATGAGGATTTTAGGCTCGAGCTTGTAAATGTAATATTGAGATATGATACTATTCTGGTAATACTCACCACCATATCTAGTTGTTAGGTTGTGTGGTGATTACAACCATTCCTAGTTGGTGTGAAGATTACTGATGTTACTAGGCTGATTATAGAGAATTAGAAGTATGACAACATGGCTGCTGCTCATGTTAGGTATAGAAGTATGGCAGCATTACTGTTTTTGTGGCGAAGGTGACCTGTGTCTCTCCCTATATATTGTTGAGTCTTGTTCATTGATCAATAACATATAAGAAACACTTTGAATCCATTTCTTTATGGTATCAGATAACGATCATCTTTAGGTCTGACTCTTTGTTGAGTGTGTTCAAAAATGGTTGAGACTGAATTCAGCTCTGCCCAAACTTCCGTTACTTCACAAAATACTGAAGCTTATTTTAATCCAAATCGACGCCTTTGTTTAGTTTTACTCAATGAGTTTAACTATATTTCTTGGTCAAGAGCCATTATTCTTGCTCTTTGTGGTAAAACCAAGCTTGGTTACATCAATGGAAGCATCCAAATTACAACTCCTCTATCTTCTGAGTATGAAACATGGCTTAGTAAAGATTATCTTGTCATGTCTTAGATTCTCAACTCTATGGAGCTTCATATTGCTGCTATTTTTAGTTACTCTGAGTCCTCATTACATCTCTGAAAATCTGTGAAGGATATGTATGGAAATCAAAACAACTGTGCTAGAATTTTTTAGCTTCAAAGAGGCATAACCAGTCCCAAACAAGGAGCAAGCTCATTTGTTCATCATCTTGGCAGCATGAAGAGCATGTGGAACGAGGTAGACCTATACAGACCTCACACTGTTGATCCAACCATACTTCTAAAGAGGGCTGAGGAAAATAAAATCTTCCAACTTCTAGCCAGCTTAGGCCCTGAGTATGAAGATCTTAGAAGCCACATTCTCATGAGTCTTGAACTGCCAACTTTGTCTAACATATGTGCTACCATTCAGCATGAAGAAATCTGGAGGAGGGTCATGAATAAAGAGCTTAAGGCAATTGTGCCTGAAGTTAGAGCCTTTGCAACTGAGAAAAGACCTTATAAAGGTAAACGTCCTGATCTTCACTGCACATATTGTGATTTTCCAGGACATCTAAGAGAAAGATGTTGGATCTTGCACCTTGAACTCAAACCCAAGTTTAACAAACCAGCTAGAGATGCTGGAGTTCATCCAAAGTATCAAGGGCATAAGGCAAATAATGTCTCTTCTGCCATTGAGGGTTTGTTAAACTTTACTGCAAATCCAGCTGCAATAATTAATGAATTTGCAGCATATCTCTAACTGAAGCAAGGAAATGAAGTTGTTATTGAAGATTCAACAACATTGCTTGGAAAATTTGCTAGGTTTCTAGCTAAAGCAGATGGAGTAAATCAGGATGACATGTCAGGTATCTTAAAAGCTTTCTCTACAGCTTTACATGCAAGCATCATGAATGATTTTTGGATAATAGATTCTGGTGCCACTGATCATATGACAAACCAAAACTCTAAGTTTCAAAACTTTGAAAAACTATCTTCACATGTTTCTGTTGCTAATGGTGAAGGTGTACCCGTTTTAGGAAAATGGAAAGTAAACATTCTTTCAGAAACCATAAAATCCACAGCTTTGTATGTACCATATTTTCCTTTCAAACTAATGTATGTTGAGAGAATTACTAATTCTCTCAAATTCCTTGTCATTTTCTATCCTAACAAGGTTGTATTTCAGGATCTAGCCACCAAAGAGCAGATTGGTGAAGGGTTCCATCTTAATGGTTTGTACTACCTATCAAAGGATTTCAGAGTTCCCAAAGTCTTCCAATCTCATCTTAGCCTAACTCAAAAGCATCAGTTATGGCATCAACGTCTAGCACATCCCTCAGACCATGCTTTATCTTCTATCTTTCCAAATTTATATAAAGTTTTCCTTCAATGTGAAATTTGTCATCTAGCTAAATCTACTAGACTCTCTTTTGGATCATATGTATCTCGAGCTAGCAAGCCTTTTGAAATTGTACACTATGATATATGGGGACCAGCTCCTCTAGATTCATTTGATGGTTATAAGTATTTTGGTACATTTGTTGATGATTTCTCTCGAGTCACTTGGTTATATCTTCTAAAGCTTAAGAGTGAGTTAGTGTCTGCTTTTAAAGATTTTTATAATTTTGTCACAAACATATATTCTGCTAAACTTCAAATTCTCAGATCAGATAATGACACCGAATATATGTTCCAAAATCATGTCACAATTGCTAAACTCAAATGGAATCCTACACCAAACAAGTTGTGTGGGAATACCACAACAAAACGGTGTTGCTGAAAGAAAAAATAGGGATCTACTTGAGAAAACAAGATCATTATTGTTTCAAATGAATGTTCCAAAAAGATTCTGGTCTCAAGGGGTTCTTATGGCCACATATCTGATCAACAGATTACCAAGTAGAGTCCTTAATTAACTTCAAAGCTCCTTATGAAGTATTGAAATGAAGAAAACTTGATATTTCACACCTCAAAAGTATTTGGTTGCGTGTGTTTTATGCATGTGCAATCTATTGACAGGGACAAGTTAGATCTTAAGGCTACAAAGTGCATTTTTCTGGGATATTCATCTATACAGAAAGGATACAAGTGTTTCAACACAAATGTTTAGGAATTTGTTTGTTTTTAGAGATGTTAGGTTTGTAGAAACCATCCCTTTTTTCAGTTCACCTGATTCTTCTCCTCAGGGGGAGTTCTTCCTTGATTTCCTTAATCTCTCTATTTGTGAAACCAATATAGAACCTCATTTGGAACTACAAGGAGGAGGTTCTATCATACAACATGTGAATCTTGATACTATTACTCAAAATGAACCAGAAGCAGCCCCAAATGAAACTGAAACTCCATCATCTTCCTCACATGGTAGTTTTGATCCTCAAATGGATGTTGTTAATGATGAAGGAGAAGTTATTGTTAAACCTGAACCAGATCAACCTGATGAAAGAAGATATCCTACTCGGATTAGGAAACCTCCTCACAAGATGCAATATTACAAAGTGCATTCTTCTGAATATCCTTTAGAAAACTTAGGTGTCTAAGTCTCATGCTGTTTTTCTCTCTGCTATTTCAAGTTCTCATGAACCTAGAAATTTTCAAGAAGCAAAACAACACAGTGTTTGGACTACAGCTATGAAAGAAGAACTGAGAGCTTTGGATGAAAATAAAACCTGAAGTGTTGTTAAGCTACCAGAAGGAAAAAAAAGTGGTTGGCAGCAAATGGATCTTCAAGACAAAGTTCAAGTCAAATGGAGAAATCGAAAGACATAAAGCTCGTTTGGTAGCTCGAGGGTTTACTCAAACATTTGGTGTTGACTATAAGGAGACTTTTGCTCCAGTGACCAAAATGAACACAGTTCGTGTCCTTCTTTCTGTTGCAATTAACAAAGCATAGTCTTTGTACCAAATAGATGTAAGAAATGTATTTCTTCAAGGTGGTCTTGAAGAAGAGGTCGATCTATATGCTGCTTCCTTCTGGTCATCCTCAGGAAGGTGACTCCAACTTGGTGTGTAGGTTTCACAAGTCCTTGTATGGTTTAAAACAATCTCCTAGAGCTTGGTACTCTAAGCTCAGTTTTGTTTTGAAAGCAAATGAGTTCAGAAGAAGCAGTGCAGATTTATCTATGTTTGTTCGAAGTGACAGCAATGGCATATTGGTGGTACTTGTCTATGTTGATGATCTTATTATTACAGGAGATAATGAAGATGAGATCAACACTTTTAAGCAATCCTTACACCATAAGTTTTCCATTAAGGATTTGGGAGTGTTGAAATACTTTCTTGGTATTGAAATGATGATAACATCTTACAAAGGGTTGTTCCTCAATCAAACAAAGTATTAGTGGATCTTCTGGAGGTAGCTCACATGGTGGACAACAAGCCTTGTGTTACACCTCTTGACAACAAATTGAGGCTGGAAGTGGAAGGCAATAAACTTAAAAACATTGGTGAGTATCAAAGACTTGTTAGGAAGTTGATCTATCTCACCATTACCAGACCAGACATTTCATTTGTTGTAAGTTTGGTGAGCCAATTTATGCATGCACCTACTGAGGAAAATTTTCAAATAGTAAAAAGAATTCTCATATATCTCAAGGGTCCTATTGAAAGAGGAATATTGATGAAGAAAAATCAGCATACTCAGATTATGGGATTTTCTGATGCAGACTGGGTTGGAAATGCCTGTGATCGAAAGTCTACAACTCGTTATTACACTTTTGTTGGTGGTAATCTAGTTTCATGGAAGAGCAAAAAACAAAGTGTCATTGCTCGATCTAGTGCAGAAGCTGAGTACAGAGCCATGGCCTCTACTGCTTGTGAGTTGATTTGGCTAAAATATCTCCTATTTAATTTGAGAATCAAACATGATCAACTTATTTCTATGTTTTGTGACAATCAAGTAGCTATGCATATTGCTACTAATCCAGTTTTCCATGAGCGCACCAAGCATATTGAAGTTGACTGCCATTATGTGCGCTTTCAGGTTCAAAATAACGTGATTAACACAATTTTCACTAGAAGTCATGATCAGCTTGCAGACATCTTCAATAAGGCCATTCCTTCTGCTCAGTTTTCACGTTTGCTATCCAAGCTTGAGGAGGAGTATTGAGATATGATACTATTCTGGTGGTACTCGCCACCATATCTAGTTGTTAGGTTGTGTGGTGATTACAACCATTCCTAGTTGGTATAAAGATTACTGATGTTACTAGGCTGATTATAGAGAATTAGAAGTATGACAGGCATCCTTTTCTTTTCTGTTGAACAGATGATGCAAGTTAGATTCCGTTTCTTTTCTGTTGAACATAACAGGCATCCGTTTTCAAGGAATATATGTCATAACCAATGATTGACGAAAGTAAAAAAAATTTGGAACACCTATTTCTTGAGTGCAAATGTATATAGTATACGTATGTAAATCTATATTGTGAATTAAAAATTGGTTTATAGGAACCATATATCTATTGATAAACATAGTAGAGACATAGGATGACTGTATCTGTGTATGATGACTCTTTCTGGGTAGTATTGGATTCTTTTTGTTTGCTGACTTTATCGGTTGTGTCATGAATATGGTGGCTATATTCAAATGTGCACGACTGTTTACTGATTGTCACCCTGTATACAAAACTGTTAGAATCTTTGTTTCTTGCTTTTCTAGTTCTTCATAGGTTGGTTTTAGTGCAAGTCCTACTTTGCATATCCAAAGCACCACTTCAAATGTGGCTTCACTTGCAGGACAAAATGATTAACAAACGATCTTTTGGTGATGAGGGTTCTTATGAGGTTTCTTGTAAGCACCCCAGACATTTGGAACACTATAATGAGTCTGCTCCATATGCGGATGTTTTTTTTCATTTGTGATGCTTCCCAGAAATTTCAAACTCCAGGTATCAAATAGTTGCTATCTATAATTTGGTTCTCAAATCATGCATATAGGGTTTCGTCGAAATCGTGTATCTAATTCACATTATCTAGTTATAGATGCAATCTGGACGTGAAATGGATTTTGACCTTCCAAAAAAAACAATGCCACCAGGACTAATGCATGGTTTTCGATTTTTTCGAGTAGAATTTGTATATGTTCTGTTTGACTGATAAGTGATATATTAACTGTATGAAGATGGTGAAGATGAGGGGAGTTGTAAGTTTCAAGAGGAAGGAAGCTCTGCAGCTGCAAGTGACATGGCAACTGATGTCTCAAATGACAGTTGCAAAGACTTTGAGACCGGTGCTTCTGGAAGTATGGCCAAATATTTGGGGGTCAACAACAGTAGTGTTGAAGCGAGTGTAAGATCTGTTAGAAGCTCATCTTTCATTATTCCCTGAATTTTTTGGACCTATAAACCAATTGAGGTATATACTTCATTTTGACAAGATCTGTTCATCTCCTGTTGATTATTCTTCTCATAACCTAGTTTCTGTTGGACCTGAGCATCAAGCTTATGTTCCAGACTGGGCCATGAGGGTTCTCACACTTCAGATAATCCGGCTGACTTGGATTCTCAACCTGAACGTCCTATGGGTGTTGATGAGGAAAAACTAATGGGTACCTGTGTCCTTTCTATGCCTGACCTTGATGCATCTGTAAACTCTTTCTGTGAAAATTTGGGAGCCAGAGACAACTGTATGTGCTGACTCAGGTTCTGTAATATGTGTCAGACAGCACGTCACAGACGTTAGGCAGAAATTGAGGGAAGACCTTGGACAGGAGCTTTCTGAAGAGTTGGGATTTTATGAAATGGGGGAGGTGGTTGCGGAGAAATGGAGTGAAGAGGAAGAGCATCTGTTTCATGATGTTGTCCTCTCTAACCCGGCATCATTGGGTAAGAACTATTTGCATAGTCTCTCGGTGGCTTTTCCTTCACGAAAACTTACGGATATTGTCAGCTATTATTTTAATGTCTTTGTGCTCTGGAGGCATGCTGAGCAGAATAGGTTTGATCCACCAAGCACTGATAGTGATGATGATGATGAGTTGCAAAAAAACTGAATTTGGACTGGTGGAGGATGATGAGGAGCCTGTGGTGGTATCTCCTGTTAATTTAGATGCTTCTGCTAATAATCAGGAAGACAACTTACGGGATGGCCAAGAATACATTGAAGATGCAGATGACGTAGATGGTTATGCCAATGCTCCCGTGGTTTGTTGCAAAGGCATAAATGAGAATGAGGGGGTGATATAGATGATGGCCCAGAACATCTCATGCTGGGAATGCCCCTGGTGATGTTGGCGGAGCTGCTGAATCTCAGCTTTTGTGTAAAACTCCCGACGCCAATTGGGGGGACTATGATATTCAAGATGATTCTTGCATGTCCTACGACTCAGCTAGACAGTTAATTGGTAAAACCATGGGAATTCAGGCAATAGACTACTGTACAGGATGAACATGCTCATTCTCGTAATGGGTAAGCATCTGAATGAACCTATTTGCTTTGTCAAGTCAATAAGTTCAAGAAGAAAAGGGAAGCCAAGGATTTTTAAACTGGTTCTATAAACAACTAAACAAGTAGATCTCCTTCAATGTTTTCAGCCTATTAAGGTATGGGAAGATGGGTAGGTACAAACAATAGAGACTGTAATGTAAGTTGTGTCCACGGGATGGGACTACCCCAACGGTTTTCCTCAAGTGGATGGAAACACTAAACCTGTGAGGCAAGGGGTGATCTCTGATACAGAAACAAAATCAAAAGGTTACGAATATTTTCGCTGTTTCTTTCCTGCTGGTATTGTACTCACTTGTGAGGTTCATGTTACAGCCTGAAGGCTTTCCTGTTTTGTTTTGGTTACACGTACAAAAAAAATTACAGTCCATGATATGTGCTTGAACTATATCACCACTCGAGCTAATATAGTCAAATTAAACACCACCACCTTATCCTGATAGCTCGTTCTGAGTTATGTTTTCGTACGATACATCACCTTACCCAAACGCCATTGTTCTGAAGCTCTTGAGGAGGCTATCCCTTCGAAGGTGCTATTGATGTCGTCTGCTGCACCAAGTTCCACGATCTGCAGTTCCTAGACACAGATACTTGGCCGATAGTGAAGTCGTCCTTAAGGGAGTACGGTATTTTATGGACACTGGATCTGGTTGAAGGTAAAATGGAAGTCTCTAAAACCAACGGGGCTGATGAAGAAGACAGTATTTTCAAGGCAATTGATATTTTCAGGTATTGGATTGCTGTTGTTGGTTCACAGAGAGGGTAAAAGATTGTGTGGAGGATTAAGAAGTAGACACAACCAAGAAGGATGCGAGGGTTAGAATGACAAGTGAAGTGATGTGGGTCTCGAGTCTTTTGTTTATTATTTTGAAAACCTAAGAATTTCTTTAGTTTTTTTGTATGATAGTCCAGCAATGATGACAATTCAGTGTTTGTAATTCAGATTCCTGGCGGTAAATCTAAATAATGTAATTTATCTCAAACCATGCATCAGATATTCAACAATCTTCTACAGGTATCAATTGTAACATTGACTGCTGCTTGCTTTCTTGATATGAGAGAACCCCCTTCTCTCTTTGCTAACACGAACAATAAAATTTATTTTTATATTCTTACAATCTTAAACAGGACTGCAAGAAGAATCTGAAGCAGGCATGCAAGAATCTCTTCCACCGTTGACTAGACATGCAAGAACCTCTTCAACCGTTGACTAGGTGAGCACCAAATATCTTCCCAAGTTTTCAACCCCTCACTGAGCTCCTTCACAACAGTTGCTACCTTCTTTATCTGATCTAGTGTAGAAGGAATGCTCAAAGAGACAATAAATAATCCTCCCAATACCAATAATGAAGGCTCAATCACTGAGGGAGTGAATTTTCTTGCATGGTCAATTGTCTTAACCTTTGAGATTGTCACCAGACTGCTCTTAATGGATACTTCCTCCCCAAGATGCAGACAGACACCTCCAATTTCGAGTCCAATTCAGACTTCATTGAAATTTCTTCTTCATTCATAGCCTCCAAAGCTGCAAGCACATTATTCTGCTTCTCCCTCAAGGCAGGACCGAACATTTTCTTCACCGGAGATATAACCTATCTCTCCACTTCCATTGGCTCTAAAAATTGTTCATGTGCTTTTCACCGAATGAGCCTTCAAGTCTATCTGTAATACCAACACACTCAATCCAGCCGTAAGAAGTCTCAATCTCAGCATCCCAGCAGTCAGCAGCATAATGAGCCATCTCCTCAGCAAGATGCTGCCGGAACGAGTGAGGAAAAGATACACTCTCCCCATGAAGTAGCCAAGAATTTCATTGTCCACAATCTTACAGTGCACTGCTTCCCCTAGTGAGATTAGTCTTGCTGATTGGCCGGGCACTTGTTCATCCCATGGGAACATAGGAAGTTCCAACTTCTCAACGCTTGTGAACTTCCGAAGGGATTTGTCTTCAGGATCAACAAAATGCTCAATCTCCGCGAGTGTGAACTCTCAGACTCTTAACAAGCTTTGGCCAAGAGATATCTCGTTGCGTAAAGCCTGGCCAACTTGAGCTGCGGCGAAAGGCAGTCTACAGCCATTGTCATAGTACATGTCCATAAAGTTCACAAAGATGCCCTGTGAAGTTTCTGGCCTAAAGAATCCGGTAGTGCTTGAGCCGCGAGTTGAAAGGATAAGGAGCCGCGAGTTGTTTGCCACTTTCTGGAGCTTTAATCTCATATTTCTTTATGTATGCACCAAGCTCCTGAGCTGTGAAAACATCCAGTTTCGAAAGCACTTCTTTCAGCTCCATTGCCTTCTCTGAGTCCTCCCTAAGCCTCTCAAGCTTCTTATTGCAGAAATCTTTGAGCAAAGTGATCGGCACGGTAGCAAGTACCTCTCTCTGTATCCTTCACCATCAGATCAGTGAACTTATCAACATGGCCTGATTCCTCCAAAACAACCTCAACAACCTCTGGCGTGAGGCAAGGGCAGTCGATCTCCCACATGTTCTATTCCATCACAAAGTGCTGATTCCAAAGCACAAGGACATTCTTCTTGAGTTTGCAGCCAGGGGAGCCATAGTCGTAGAGGCCAGCAACGCCGCCGTAAATCTTGAACGAAGGGATGTAAAAGAAGCGCCGTTCAAGAGCGTTGGTCAGTGCTCGCCGGAGTTCTGTAGCGTCACTCATATTCAATTCAATGCCTGTTTATAGAGGAGTAATATAGAAAAGCTCTCTGGTAATTGGTAAATCTTTTATGTGTTTCAGGACAGTTTCTTTAAGGAGCCTCTATTTGTAGAGAGCAGAAGATACAGCCTGATTGAACCAGAGATCATATTCTAAACCTAAACGTAGAATAATTCACTTTCCTTAATCTAGCAGTCTAGATATGATTACTCCTAAGAGACTACGCAAACACAAACAAGGTTCCATAATGCAAACACAAACTAGGTCAGTTTCAAATGTAGTTTAACACCCAAAGTTCCCAACTTTATTACAGAAATGCCCACACGGACTATAAAAGCTTGAAGGACAAAGTGGGACAAGAGAGTCTCAGTCCCTCTCTGAGATCATACCATAACCTTTTTTGGAAATAAAGATCATACCATAACTTTTTTTGGAAATGAAGATCATACCATAACCTTAGCTTGCTTTCCATGCAAGGATTTCTTCACCCCTCTTTCCTTCCAAATCCGGCATACCTTTTAGAGAGAGAAACCCCCTAGCTAGTGTGAGAAAGTCTGACTCACTTTTTCTCGGCTCTCAAACACAGCTCAGTCTTTCACCGACTCCAAAACCCAAGAAAAATTCAAGTACCCAAGAGACCCGAAGAGATAAAGATCACATCTTTGGGACCCAGATCTTCTTCTTCTCCAAAACCACTCCCAACCCAGAAGTGGGTTCTTCTCAAAACACTCAGAAACCCAAAACTCTGATCTGGGTCCCCTGTTTCTTGAAGCCTCTGTTTTTTTGGGTCTGTAAATGTGAAACAGACCAGTTTTCAAATTTGGGTTTTTCTAATGAGAGAGTTAAGGGGCATGTGTGCAAGTTCTGTGGTCAGAGATTTGTGAGCGGCCAGGTCCTGGGAGGTCACATGAGGTCTCACGCTTCCAAGAAATCAATCAAATCAGAGAGGAAGAACAAGAAAGCCCAAATGGGTTTTCAAGATAAAGGTGATGCCAATGTGGGTTATGGCCTGAGGCTAAACCCCAAAAGGTCATGGAGGTTTTCAGGGAAAGAAGAAGAGGTGGAGACTCTGTGCAAGGTTTGTTGTAAAGCTTTTGATTCAAAGCATAGTCTTTTTGGTCATATGAGGCATCACAGTGTGAAACAGAAGAGTGAGGCTCAGAGGTGTAGGGATTGCGGTAAAGGGTTTGAGTCTTTGAAGTCTTTGACTAATCATAGGAGAGTTCATACAAGAAGAATGAAGGGTTGTGATGAAGAAGAGAGGAGTTTAGCCAGAAGCTTTGTTGCATTGAGAATTTGGGTGTGGTGAGGAGGAAACGATCTGCAAGATTCAGGTACAGGTTTGGTTCTTCTCCTAGTTCTTCATCGCTTTCTGGTTTGAATTTGAATGAATGTAAATATGGTAATGGGTGTGGTGTAGATATAGAAGAGGCTGCTTTTTGCTTGATGATGATTTCCAGGGGTTTAGGGAATTGGGGACAGATTAGTTCGATGCCTGAGTCTCAAATAACAACTCGTTTTCTGTTGCGGTTGTGTCACCAAGTCAAAAGAAGAAGAGAGTTAGGGACAATGTGGTTGGGGGTTTTGCTTGTGATGGTGATTTTGGGTCTTCACTTTTCAAAAGGCCCAAGGTGGAGTTATCTGCTGATTATTTTTTGGATTATGAGAATGGGTCTAGTGTAAAGGGAGTGTCCGAATATGGTGATGGGTTTCTAAGTGATAAGATGCCTAAATCTGGGTTTGTGTTATATGGCATTGAGGAATTGGATGTGAAATTGAGTGAGGCAGTAGAAGTGGGTTTATCAGGTTTGGGGTCCATGAAGTTTGGTTTGGGCAAGGAGTCTGTGTTGAAGGCTTGTGATTCTGTGAACAAAGTGGTGTGTGGTACTGAATCTGAAACCTGTGCTGATTCTGAGACGAAAAGAGAACACATGTGCAGGATATGCAGAAGGTTTTCAGCAGCACCTCAGGCACTTGGAGGCCAGCAGAGAGTTCTTAAGAGAGGTTACAGAAGTTCAGGGATGAAGAATGAGGATGCTGAAGACAGAATTCAGATTGGCACATTTTGTGAGGATAATTGCAATCCTGCCAGGCTTCAATGTAGTTATAGCTCAGTGGAGCAGGAGATGGAAACTGTGACAGTGGTAGGTTCTGAGAGAAAGGGTCACATTTGCGGAATCTGCTTGAAGGTTTTTCCATCAGGCCAAGCTTTGGGTGGTCACAAGAGGTCTCATTATGTCAAGGACTCGGAGACAGCCACAGAAGAGACCAGAGTACTGAAGACAGAATTCAGATTGGCACATTTTGTGAGGATAATTGCAATCCTGCCAGGCTTCAATGTAGTTATAGCTCAGTGGAGCAGGAGATGGAAACTGTGACAGTGGTAAGTTCTGAGAGAAAGGGTCACATTTGCGGAATCTGCTTGAAGGTTTTTCCATCAGGCCAAGCTTTGGGTGGTCACAAGAGGTCTCATTATGTCAAGGACTCAGAGACAGCCACAGAAGAGACCAGAGTACTGAAGCAACAGGTTTCTGATATCTGTGATGCATTTGAAGTCAGTCACCCATTCAAACTTCAGGAGGTGTTGAATATAAGCCATGGTGGGCTGGAACTGAACAGAAGCATGAGATGCAGGTGGGTTTGATCCCCAACTAAGAAGTGACTGCATCAATGAAATTTCTAGTGGTGTTTGCTCATTCATAAGTAGAGGTAAAAGCTTCCCTCCCTGCTGCTTAAGCATTAGGTGGCAATCCAATTTTGTGACCTACTTTCTGGATTTGCCTTTTGATATGTAGACATTCATATAGCTGCAAATTTGTAGACTACGGATTCATGTGGTATTGTGGAGCTTAAGTCCAGCAATGTAACAATTTTGTAATATTGATGAACTATAGTTCACTATAAATCTATCAAATACATAAGCAGAAACATTACATTCTTTCCCACTCTTTTGCTTTCAAGTTGAGAAAGTCTGAATAGAACACCTAATTTTAGGACCCTTTTGTACAATTGGTTATACCAACCAATTACACTACAACTTCCCCTTGTTTAGCAAAACTTATAAATGTACAGATATATGCTCCACTTTTCTAGGAGCGATCTTCCGAAACCTAGAAACCCTAGGTTTTCGTGAGCAAAGCGGCAGCAACCTGGAAGGGAATCTAACTGCACCAAGGCGTCTCTGGTGTCGGTTCTTTGTGGGAGGAGACAGAGGACTGATCGAAGCACCAATCGAGGCTAGGTCACGGGACGTGGAGGAGGCTCACACTTTGAGGCTTGTGACAGTGTTGGAGACATTGAACATTGAGAGCTCGGGCTAGACTTTGCCATCTCGCAAGCTAAGCTAGGGTGGAGGCGAATCTTCTAGGGAGGAGAGTCGACCCGACGGAGGACGTCAAGTATCCTTTTCGAGTAAGGTTGGCGTTTTAGTTCCTTCTGGTGCGGCTTTTTTCACTTTGTAAGGAACAAGTCAGCATATCGGCAGCAACTCAGGCTCGGCCCATTTCAGATTAAACTATGGCCGAAACTCGGGGTCGGCCACCTGAACATTGATAGGCGGCGACGGCTTCGGTTCATAGTGAGAGAGGGAGGGTTTGGGCTAGAGTTCGGCTTATTGGGCCACGTGGCCTAAGGGCTAGGTTGCGGGCCTGTCTTTCTTCTACTCTTCTATCATTTGACCGGGCTTTTGCAATGTAGGATCTCTCTTGTGCTTTAACACTTACCTTCACTCATTTTTGATGAAAGGTACACCGTTAGGATCTTAGACCTCTAATCGAGAGTTTGAATTTGTTGTTGGAGCACAGAAGGTTAATTTGTTTTCTAGTTGTTAGGTCCACTTTTTTTGACATAGTTTTGAGGTTGTTATTTTCAATTTCTAGTTGTAGTTTTGATTATATATTTAACTTGTTGACTTGAGTGATCTTCGAATCCTCTTGTTTTGACCTTTTAGGGCCGTTTATGATCAATGATCATGGGAATACCCTCTTTTACCAAAAAAAACTTCCTCTTGTTTAGCATGTAGCATAACAACACATAGTCGATGCATACTTCTCTCCATATATCATGTGTCAATTCTTTTCGCGAGTAATCTTAGACACTGATACACCATCTGCAAGAATCCTTGCAAACTTTGAAACTGTTCCTTTAACTCGGAGATTTTTGTTGAGGTACCATTAGGTGGTTCAGTTGGGCATATACCTAGATTGAATACATAAAATATTTGTGCCACAGCAGTGAAGATCATGTGTATATAACTATAGATGGGATCACTAGGTTTTAAATCTATGCTAACTGGCCATGTGCATGTCTGCCCTGTAACATTTTAGGACGTGCTAGTGGTGCTACATATTAAGACCGGCCTCTGTGGCTTCTAAATTGCCACTACTCATGTCAATGCAATGAAGTAAATACCAATGACGAAAAAGCAAGATCTAACTGCATATATTACTTCATCATATGATCGTATTCATTCCATACTACATGCCATAACCTACATGTTTTGGTACTACAGATGTAATACAAACCCATGCTTTTGTCAAGTATAGATCAATGCCATGAGAGCCGTGTTTCAGTTTCATTTACTTTGAACAAATTATTAAGCGCAGATAGTTTGATTTCCATCGTTTTCTTATTAATAAAACATACAAGAACAATAAATTATGAAAATGTTGCAAATTATTTGTCATTGAAGAATGCAATCATAAAACATACTCAAGAGTTAATAACTAATGACAGCCTCAACCCAAAACTTAAACTAAAGGCATAGAAGTTTTTATCTCAAGACTTTACGAACTCAGCATTGCAAATGTTCCTAAGGTCGTCCATCAATCGGTGCATCCTGACCTGCACAAATCATAAGCAATGTCAACACCAAAAGGTCACAAACTACTAGCAAAATTTGCAGCGCCAGAAAAAAATCAAACTACTATCAGCATAAAACGTATAACTACTTCATAGTACATATATCCACACAAAAAAAAACAGCCAGCAACCACAGTGGATGCCACAAGGGAAATTGTCCTGTACAATGATTAACAGTTTCAAGTGGCGAGACACAATCATAGGTCCCTGATGAAACCTGGAGGTAAGGAATAACATGAACTGTGTACTTTCTCTGACTGTGACACCATTTCTTACTGGCATTCTGAGGAGGGCCCAAACTCCCTTTTCTTAGGATGCTTCGTATTGCCTGGTCGACTACCTTTCGGTTGTGGATTGGAAAGGGATAACCCTTCAATCCGGGAATAATAGTGCATAAACCTTCATCCCCCAATTATGAACAGGATTTATGAACAGGATAAAGTAAACGTTGCTTTACATGATTGCCAATGGCAAATATACGACGTTTACCTGCTACTTCGACAGAATGAGCTAACTTACCTGGCCGTAGTGAAGGTACAAAATTCGAGAGACACCGTGCCAAGTCTAAAAAGACTATGGCCGGATTCTTCTCAAAGAATTCCATATCTTCATGAACGCCCCTAGTGTTTGCTGCTCGATCAAGAGGCCACAAGGTTCTCTTGCTAAACAACATTCCAGGGGAAAAGATTCCTTCAAATGTATGGATCTTTTGAAGATGAAGCGTAAACATTCCAATTTCATATTTCAAACTTGAAAATATGTTTGGAATGGCAGATTTCTCAAAGATCCTAACATCATTAGGTGTCGATTTCAATGATGAACCAAAAACTTTGAATTGTCCAAGTGATAGAACATTATTCTTGTCATCACCAGGGAACTGATGGATACTTTCTGTAAAAAAAAATCCGAGAGTTCTAGTAGAGTTTCTACAGCTTGGACTTACAAAACCAGCTTACAAGATAAGCCCTGTGGAGCTAACTTATTAGATACCAATGGCTTCTACGGCCTTTAATGGGGGGGGGTTTAAATGCACTTAGAACTTACTTCCACACAACAGATTTGTAGGAAAAGATGTCCACGTGTCCTACACTAGACATCTCTAGTAGCAAACAGGAAGAACAAACACAAATACAGCAAATAGGATACAGTAGTAACATACCAATAGCTACATGATCAAGTGCTAACACCATTCACAGCCTCTAATCTTCACTAGCAATCTCATCATTCAATCTAATATTCTAAAATCTTAGAACTTTGCCAAAAAATTACCAGCTAAATATTCATAATCAAATCAAGCATTTTCCCTAATTACAGACAACAAGAAATAGCTAAGTAGCTAACAGTTCAGATAATCAAGCCTCAATCTTTTTCATCAAAACAATCGAAAGATTCCAACTAATTAATCTTCCAATTATACCTATCGAACCCTAAATTGAAAATTCCAACCCCAATTGAAAACCCTAACAAAACCCAGGGCATAAGTACCTGTGGACGAATCAAACCTCCATGACGCTCTTGAGCTTGGGCGCGTAGAGAGAGTACACCACCACCTGGCGCGTGGCGACCTCGAGCTGAGCCTTGCCGTCGGCGAAGGCGGCGGAAATCGCGGACGGGTCGGAGAGGCTTCGGTTGTCGCGGAAGGCGTCGACGGCTCTGCGCTTGGTGTACTCCCTGATGTTGTAGTCGGTGAACTTGCGAGCGACGCGGAGGAAGGAGCGGTAGAGATGGAGGACCTCCGCTCGCGACGTAGCTGACGCCGCTGCTATTGTCATTGCTATTAGAGAGAGGACACTCGAAGCCTTCTGTTGTGGGTTTTCCGTTTATTCGCGTGTTAAAATGTTTTCAATAACAATAATAGTTTTTTATGAAGTTAGTGGGGAATTAAAGTTTTTTTGACAGTTATAATTTTTTCCGTGACAGTTATCTATTTCTCATTTTTTTCTCCTTCGTTATTTTCTTTTTTATTTATTTAATTTTTATATTTTGGTATTTACTATTTTTAACATTTATTCTTAATAGTCTGAATTAGCTTAAAAAGAGAAATTTCAGGGTGAATTTTTTAACTTCTGGCTTTATAGTAGTAGAGATATGAAGGTTTCCCAATTTATGGGTAGGACGACGCCTTTTTTGCAACTGGTGGATGGATTCGGGTCACTAGTTAGGATTATTCGGTATTACATTTGTTTCTTTTTTTTAGCAAATCACATATACATCATCTAAAAAGATTTGAAACATAAATAAATCCACATGAGTTGTTAAACAAATAAAAACAGTTTTTAACAATTAAGGACAATTCTATCTCTGTAAGTCATCTGTTATGGTTTAAATTATCAAACTAACCCTACACTAATTAAATATGTTTTTTAAAAGAGAAAATTTTATCTTTTAATATTTCCAATAAATGCAATACAATAGCATATTTTAAATATCCAACTAGTTTGAACCAACATATTTGAGGAGTTTTCAAGTTTGTGAGTATTTGACAGTAAATTGGCTTGATTTTGCTATGTTAATGATAGTTTTTCATCAGAATCTTACGTGGCCACGCTGAAACGGTTTGTGATCCATGAGTCAATGGTTCATGGTGAGAGATCTACTTGGAGTGAGGGTGACAACATTAAGGTATTGAGATAGTGGCGGCGTCGAGGAATCGAAGCGTCGTCGTTGTTGTAGTCGCCGTGGAGGTAGCTGCATGCCTTCATAGTCGAGGCATCGAATCCAGAGACCTTGTCTGCCACTCCCCAACTCGAGTTTATCTCCCTAAACTTGAGGTAGAACGTACGGGACCCATCCTAAGAGAGGTTTTCTCGTAATCCCCCTTGAGAAGGGATAACCCTTAATCCAAACCATTTTCAAACAATCCAAACAACACCAAAATAAACCTCACTATACTTGAGGTTATCCCGATGACCGAGTTGAATTTCAATATGAACTATTTCAGATAACCTAGGGTCTAGATGTTATTTGTCACTTCACCCCAATCTTGATCAGGTTGCTTACGTACCCTTTGAAGAGGAATCAAGCCACAAGTAGCTCTTATTTACTTAAGCATCATACTCTGACAGATCCGACTTTTCTATTTATCGGTCAAATAGTTATTAACGCTAGCATACATTTATCGCTAATCCAGAGTAACCCCTCCGCTGAAGTAACATTTAACCAGCTTTTTATCTAGATTATCCAAAACATAATCTCATACAAATATACAACATCCAACAAATATTAACCACATAAATAAAACATAATGGCAACCATGTAAATAAACAAATCTACCATGGGCATGAAAGTAAAATCAGCATTAATGACACCCTTGTAATTATCCAAACCTATTAGGGGCAGTATGGTCATTCTAGCCTTAATGGCAACTTATAATTAAACAGAACTATCAGGTGTAATGTTGTCTTATTGGCCTCAGTGGCAGCCTTGTAAATATGCAAAGCTACCAAGGGCATTTTCAAAATTTCAGGCTTAGTGGCATCTCCGTAATTAACTCAAACTGTCAGGGATAGTTTTGGCATTTCACACCCACAGTAAATGGTAGAAATACCAGATCTACCGTGATAAAAACCCAGAGTTTTATCCCTTTTTACTCTAACATCACCGATCGACCCACCGGCCGAGTTGAAGGCCTACTTCGGCCATCCCCGTCTCCTCTCAGATCAACAACCACAACCCTAACTACAACCAACAACAACAAATGCAGCGACACAACAAAAGTAAAGGAGAATCAGATCTGAGACTCACCAAAGAGGGCACGACTGTGCCTCGACTATCTCTGCCTCGATCGAGCTCCCCATCACTCTCCTAAACTCCTACCCTCGCTGCAGCTCCGCCTTGACATCAAAAAGAGGATCTGGGGTCTCGTCGATATCTCTCTGGCCTTGCACTCGGGTCTTGAAAAAACGAGACTGCACCTCGATGCTGGCAGCAGTTCGGCCTATGCTAGGCGAGCAGATGTAGAGGATGTGGTGGAAGAGAGAGAAATACTAGAGAGAGACACCTAGAGAGATCCAGAATCCCCCCTCCTCGGCACTGATCCCTTATATATATATATATATATATATATCTAAAAACCAACGACCCAGATTGATCTCCAAAAATCAACGGCCCAAATTAACTAATAGAAAGTTACTGTCAACAGTAAATGGATATCTTGTTATTTACTATTTACCGCCCAGTAATAACACATTAACCTTAATAACTTCAGCAAACGAACTCCAATTAAATCGTAAGACATACCCACGAGTTCGTATTAAAGCTCTCCACAACTTCTTCGTATGAAGTTTTTCCAAATTCTTGACTTATCGCCAAGTCACATTTTTACGGTAAAATAACTAATATTTATTATTCCCGTAAGCTGAATAAATCCATATTAAACAGCTCGTAGCTTTGGAAAAATTCTGGACATACCAGAGGACTCGTATTAATATATTATACACCCTCGGTGTCATAAATTCTATCTTCCTCAGAATCGAGAGCATCTCGAAATTAAACTCAAATATTAATTCGGAAAAACTAACAGCACTGTTACAACCCTCTGTAACCGGTTTGATCCCGATAAAAGGGTGAATTTTGGGACAGGGTATTACATTGTCAATGTTTTCGCAGATCGACCGGGAAAATTATTAGGTGTTCCGGGCACATATCACTGTAGTGTTCCCCTTTTATTCTATTAGTCCACATGTTTTTTTAAAAAAATTATGATTGGTGTAATAATTTTAATTTTCTTTCTTTTTTTCACCCCATTTTAGTCTCCACATAATTCAACAAATCTTATTGGTCCACACTAGTTAGGGTCACTGTCACGTGGTGTTTCATGACCACCTAATAATTACTCGATCAACAGAGAGAGAGACAGAGAGAGAAAAGGGGGAGCTGAATCAGATTTGTTTTATATAGATATTTTGTGGTCGTAAAGTGAGAGTATTTTGATCATTTGAATTGACAAATCGGATCAGGCTTAGGTGTAGTGGTTGTGGGCCCGATGCTTGTTTCATAATTTGTATAAAAAAATTGAAAGTGAGTTTTTTATTTTTTGAAATTTGGTTTGTTCCTTATATCAGTTATATGTAATTCTCTCTTGAAACATAAGGCTCTCCAAAACATTGTTAATCAGGTCCATCACCATTTGTTATAGTGACATCAGTCCTCCTCTATGTAAGTGTGAGGTCGTGAGTTTGGCTCATATCAGACTCGTTATAACACTAGAGTATTTAATTGATAAAAAACCACTGTCAATCGGTGACTTTAGTAAAGATAATCGAGGAGGACTAACCTCGGTGACTTTAGTAAGTTGGTAACACACTGTTGGGGGTTGAAATTGAAAGAGGATCTAGGAGCTTGTCGTTGTTGGGTTTCCTGATCCGATCTTCCCCTTTGAGGTTGTGAGACTAGGGCCCAAAGTTTTTCTAAGATAGACTTTGTTGTGATGGAGAGACTCCGAGCATGCGATATCAATACTGAAGGGACTTAGTAGTTTGCATGGTTTGGGAGCTAGGATTTTGCTAGTGTAACGTCATGCTCATCATGAAAAAAAGTTTATATGCGTGATGATATGTTGAGGTATGGTGGTGGTGGTGTCTAGAATATGTCTAGGGGTGTTTGAAGGGATGAGTATGGTGGTTGTGATCCAAGGTTGGTTATGTATGAAGAGCCTGGTAGCGGCTTCTTTAGCATATAAGAGTTGTGTGTTGTTGTAGTCCACCCTAGTCCTTTTATATAGGATTGTAGATGAAGACCAAAGGTTTAAAAATGACCCGTGACTTATTATTTTAGCAATGGTTAAGGTTTTCCTTACTGCCATTATTTGAGTTGTTGCTCTCAATATCTCTATCATGACTATTGGGGCCAATGATCTTGATCTCTTAACAAAACTATTCTTAGCTAAGAGTTCATGATGAAACATGATCTTGGGTTGCCTTAAGCTTATGAGACAAAAGTTTCGTGATGTCAATCCTCTATGTCTTAACATATGGTGATGAGATAAGGTACCCATTTGCAAGTCTGTGCGCTGGAAACTCAAATTCAAGTTTGGTCTTCGACTCCCAAGAAGTTTGGACACTTGATGTAACACCCTGTCCCGTTACCTTTTTACCGGGATTAGGCGGGTTACAGAGGGTTGTAACTGCGTTGTTAATTTCTCTGAAGTACCAATAATTGTAAAATTTGGCAATTTTAGTGGTATTGGAACGTATTCGTACCTTCAGGAAGAGTGCCGAAGTATTCAGAGTTAAGGGACGCGTGGAAACGACTTATTTGGAAGGGTCAAAGGTTGACTTTTTCTACGTTGAGTTTCTCGAAAAACTTCCTTCATGAGAGTTGGAGTGCTCGACGATACGAGTCCGTGGACATGCATCATGTGTGAATCGGAAACCATGTGAAGAAGTTATGGTCAACGAAAGTTGGATTTCCGTTTTTAGAAAGTATATAAATAGAAAGGATGAGTTTCCAAAAAGGGGAATAACACATTTCATTTCTCTTTCCACACGTGCGTGTGTTCCCCTCACTATCTAAAAATTTAAACTGACCTGACCCGAACCCGGCCGACCCGACCTGACCTTTGTGGCGAGCTTCGGCCACCGAAGACGTCGAGGGCGGTCGTCATCTCTTCCTCTTCTCCGTGCGAGCCTCCCTGTGGTGGTGGCGTGGTCCAATTCAGCTTGGATCAACGCCTCCAAGCTTGCACAGTACGGCGTTGAGACCCGATTCTCGACCTGACTGTTTCTCCGGCGTGGGGCGGCGGCGAGACACGAAACCAGTCTAGAAAGGACGCCCAAGACGTTCTGGGCGGACCTCCGGTGGTGTCGAAGTTCAACACGGCGGCAGGAGCGGCTGAGGAGGAGGCAGCCCTTTCGGAGCGGTTTTGGGCCACTTCCCGACCGAGTTGATCAAAACCCCAGGTATTAAAGTTGCTCCCTTTACTGTGATCTACAACTTTCATGTTTTGAGCTTCTTGAAATTATGTGTGTTTTGAGGGAGGCGTGTGACGCCCACGCGACGCCGGTGGCTGTGCATCCGACAGTTCTAGGAGTTATGGTTGCTCCTATAGGCTTCCTAGGGTTGTTGTGGTTGCTTGTAGGTGGTTTTTGAGTGAAGTTAACCGGTTTGAGGGTGGTGGCGCGTCTGACATCTTCTGGGGCAGTGTGTTGTCCCAGGATCATGTACTCGTCGATACGGGTGCGTGGATAAATAATTTGTCAGTTTCGGTTGTCGTTTAGTGCAATGTTCAGCCGAATCGAGTCAATATATTTAATTACGGGACTACCCCTGATGTTAAAAAGACAATATTACCCATGTTAGTGTTAGTTAATTACAGGGCTGCCCCTAGAGGATGGAATTCTAGAAATACCCTTGGTGGCTGAGCATAAATACCAAACTACCCTTTACGCTGAATTGACAACACTACCCATAGAGGACTGGTTATTTTCGTGGACGCTAGTATGTTATATTTATGTGTGTTTGTGGTTTATGAGTTTGGTTAAATGTTATAGTTAATCCCGTTAGGTAGTTGAATGGTAGATACCTCAGCGGAGAGTTTAACCTCCGTATTAGGATGAGCTTGAGCTATCCGTATTAATACATCGACCGATAATTAGAAAAGCGGGATTTGTCCGGTTAGGGCGTTATTTTAGCAAGAGCTACGTGTGGCTTGATCCCTTAGGACAGTGTACGTAGGCAGCCTGACCGGGATTCAGGTGTAGTCACATTTATTATTAGAAACCCTAGGTCCTCCAAATGAATGGTTTGAGATCCAAATGCGGGAATCGGGATAACCTCCGGTGGTGAGGTCTATTCCGCCACCGTTTGGACTGTTTGAATTTGATTTGGAAAGAGGATTATCCTTTCTCAAGGGGGATTTCGAGTAAATCTCTCTTGAGATGGGTCCCGCACGTCCTAACTCAGGTTTAGGAAGGTAAACTTGGATCGGGGCTTGACAACTAGTATCAGAGCTTAGGTTCAAATCTCGGACCTAAGGTTTGGATGATTAGAATCCTTGGAAATGTTTAAAGGTATTATTTACTTTCCAAGTGGAACAAGTCACTATACTTGTTAGTGTGTGTGGTGGCCAGGGGTTGCCACCTGTGGTTGTAGTTAGTACGGTTAAACGTAACATTAGGTTTTACGATATCAATTGTATTTAGATGTCGATATATACTTTTTATGGGATCGAAAAGTCGAGAGGTTCGTAAGTTTAGTAACGAACCAGATTTGGGAAAAATAAATTCGAATTTCAGTATTTGGCGTGAATTGGCTTAAAAGTGCGCCTGATATTATTTGAATTTATAAATCGACAATTTTCGAGCATTTGAGGGTTTGAATTTTGTCAATTAGTTGGGAAGTGGTAGTCAATATCCTGGGTAACCCAGGAAAGACTTGGTCAACCCTAAAGTCCATCATTAACTTTTCTTGGTCAAACTAGGAAGATGAGGTAATTAGATTATTTGTTAGTCGTCTCGCATTCCGAATTTGATTGATGGGCGAAAAGAGTAGGTATGACCAATTATGTCAACACGTTGGTGTTGCGTGATTATATTCGAAGAGAATCAGGGATGATCTGGTTATTGAGGTGCTAGATGTGGTCAAGAGAACCAGATTTCATAAAGTGTCAAGTGGCGTAGCAGAAGCGTGCGGGTCCGTAAAGCTCGAGGAGGAATATTGTACGACGGTCAGAGTACCAATTTCGGGCAAGAGAGACGTCATTGAAATGAGGACGGTTAGAGTACCGTACCTGAAGCAGGAGATGCGTGGCCAGTATGATGATTGGACCTTGATTTGTTTTAAAGAAATATATGCCATGGTTTAATAATTAAATGGTTTACAAAGGTTCCCAGAACGATTGATATTTCAGGTTTCTGTACATTTTCGATTTCCTTTGGCTTTGCGAGCACCCCAATGGTGGGTTTTATTCGTTTATTTTCATTTGAGTTATGGATTTCAACTTGTTTGTTTTCACTTAGATTTTGAATGGTTTTTGACTGGAGAGTCCCGTCGTACAGATGGGAATCGGACCCGATGTTTTACTGAGATTTGATTGTTTGACATATTACCGGGAGTTAAAGTATTTTTGGCATTTGCCTAGATTTTAAATAGGCTTCAGCCTGGATTTTATATGGGTCTCGGGCCTGGATTTATAGAATGTTGGGAATTTGTTTTAAAATTTCACCATAAAGGGTCGTTAGATGATTTTAGCTAGCAGGCGGCGCTCCTCGTTCGACGGAGTAGAAGCGCGCTTACTAGCGCTTCTCGTTCGGCGGAGTGGAAGCGTGTGATATGTGTGTTATTATGGGGTGTGGATGTTATGCGAGGTTTGCGTTCTCACTAGATAGTGGATGAGACGCCAGAGCTCTTAGCTCCGACCTTAGCTCTCGGAGCTCACTGTCATGATGGGTCATCAGATGTATTGTTTGTTTTTAGCTAGCAGGCAGCGCTCCTCGTTCGGCGGAGTGGAAGCGCGCCACTCGTTGCGCTCCTCTCCATTAGGGGAGATAGTGGTGTTAGCGCGAGATTGCGTCCTCACAGAGAGGTACGCTAGAGCTCTTAGCTTTAACCCTGTTATGTGTGATCGATGATTTGTTTTATACGGCTGCATGTCATGATTTGTTGTATACGGCTACAAGCCATGATTTGCTTTATACGGCTGCAGACCATGATTTGTTTTATACGGCTGCAGGCCATGATTTGTTTTATAAAGCTGCAGACCATGATTTGACGGCTGCAGACCATGATTTGTTTTATACGGCTGCAGGTCAGGAGTTGATTTTATATGGCTGCAGGCCACGATTTGTTTTATACGGCTGCAGGCCATGAGTTGATTTATATTTGGCTATAGGCCACGATTTGTTTTATTTTGGCTGCATGCCGGGATTGGATTTATGTTTGGCCGTGGGCCGGGAAATTATTGGTTTTTAGGCTTAAGGCCTGGTTTGTTTTCGGGAAAAATGAAAATGAAATTTGAAATCATGATTTTGAACCATTAGTAATGACATTGATTTTTGGTCCACTCACTCTACAGCTTTCCACGTCTGAGAAGTTCAACCCTAGTTCGGGTGGCCGACATGTCCACGTGAAATATTGATAGTGTACAAAAGTTAGGAGTGGGTTACTCTTGATTTTCTAAGGGTATAGTTGAAGGTGGTTAGGTTTGCTTGTGATCAAGTATAGGATTAGGTCACAGAGCAATGAGAATATGTTTCTTGCGGTGAACCCTTGGACTACACATCACGTGGATGTCTGGTTACATGAGTAATGGTTGAATTTTGGTAAAAGAGATCATGGTATCTCTTAGAGGAAATCCCACTCATGAGGAAGGAAATTTTGGGTTGATGATTAGTAAATATGTATAAACGTGACACTTGAAATATATTAAGCTAAACTTTCGTCATTTAGTCAGGACTTGAGCACACATGGATTAGTGTGCGAGTTTGTTAGCTCTTATTGATGTGAAATGCTCTACTATAGACTATTTTTCGAGAAATTGGAGTAGGATGAAGAAATTCATTGTGACTGAGTATGTGAAGATGACATCCATGATGACGCGAAGTCACCTTGCGGATTCATCGGCTCGAGTGAGCAGTTTCGAGATCGCATTGTGGTATGCACATTCGTTTGAGCCTTACGATTGAAAGTTAAGGTACGAGGAACGAGAAATTGATAGATTTTGAGTGAAGAACGTAGGAGATAATATGTCCATGGTCTCGAGGCCTAGTATAGAAAGTGCACGATTCTGTTGTCTCGAAAGGAGCGAGAGACGTGTGAGTTCACCTATAGTGATGGACAGTAGGGGTTCCATCCTCCCAAGAGGAAGACATTGGAATAAGTGTCAAGTGTGGCGGTTGTAAAAGTGGAGCATATGTATTGACTATGAGTTAGTCTACATTTATGTCTCGGAAGCTACCAGCTTGTCTTAATGACCATTTCGAGAATTAACTCGAGAGGAGTTAAGAGGCAAGCCTTATGGAGTCGATTTATGACGAAAGTGATAAGACGAGGGTGTTGTGCCCGAGAAAGTGTGTCAAAGCGTGTGTAGTTGTGTATCTTGCATTACAACTACGAGAAGACTTTGGTTTTTAAAGAAATTGGTACAAAAGTTGGTGACTCTTGTTATGCTTGAAGTTCGATCCAGTGGAACTTAACGACATTCCTGGATGGCTGGACCAATAAAGTTTTGGAATGTGGATCATCTTTAACTATTTTGTGTCATTAGGAATGACAGATAGTTTCACGTCTAGCAGTGGAAATTTCGAGGACGAATTTTTTTTAAGGGGGGTAGATTGTAACACCCCGTCCCGAAATTTACCTTTATACCGAGATTAGGTGGGTTACAGAGAGTTGTAACTGCGCTGTTAATTTTCCTGAAGTATTAATGAGTTTAAAATTTAGAAATTTTAATGGTATTGGAACGTATTCATACCTTCGGGAAGAGTGCCGAAGTGTTCGAAGTTAAGGGACGCGTTGAAACGACTTATTTGGAGGGGTCAAAGGTTGATTTTTTACTATGTCGAGTTTCTCAAAAAACTTCCTTCACGAGAGTTGGAGTGCTCGACGATACGAGTCCGTGGAGATGCGGCTTGTGTGAATCGGATACCGTGTGAAGAAGTTATGGTCAACGAAAGTTGGATTTCCGTTTTTAGAAAGTATATAAATATAAAAGATGGGTTTCCAAAAAGGGGAATAACCCATTTCTTTTCTCTTTCCACACGCGCGCGCGTTCCCCTCACTATCTGTAAATTTGAACTGACCCGACCCGAACCCGGCCGACCTGATTTTTGTGCCGAGCTCCGGCCACCGGAGACATCGAGGCTGCCACCGGAGACATCGAGGCTGGTCGGGATCTCTTCCTCTCCTCCGTGCGAGCCTCTCTGTGGTGGTGGCATGGTCCAGTTCGGCCTGGATTAACGCCTCCAAGCTTGCACAGTACGGCGTCGAGACTCGATTCTCGACCAGACTGGTTCTCCGGCGTGGGGCGGCGGCGAGGCACGAAACCAGTCTAGAAAGGACGTCCAAGACGTTCTGGGCGGACCTCCGGTGGCGTTGAAGTTCAACACGGTGGCAGGAGCGGCTAAGGAGGAGGCAGCCCTTTCAGGACAGTTTTGGGCCACTTTCCGGCCGAATTGATCAAAACCCCATGTATTAAAGTTGCTCCCCTTGCTATAATCTACAACTTTTATGTTTTGAGCTTCTTGAAATTCTGTGTTTTTTAGGAAGGCGCGTGACGGCCACGCGCCGGCGGCTGTTGCTGCGCGTCCGGCAGTTCTAGGAGTTATGGTTGCTCCTATAGACTTTCTAGGGTTGTTGTGGTTGCTTGTAGGTGGTTTTTGGGTGAAGTTAACCGGTTTGAAGGTGGTGGAACGCGGGGCCCACGCACAGCAGCCTGTGGCGGCGCGTCTGACATCCTCTAGGGTAGTGAGTTGTCTCAGGATCATGTACTCGTCGATACGGGCGCATGGATAAATAATTTGCCAGTTTCGGTTGTCGTTTAGTGCGACGTTCAGCCGAATCGAGTCAATATATTTAATTACGGGACTACCCCTGATGTTAAAAAGACAATATTGCCCATGTTAATGTTAGTTAATTACAGGGTTGCCCCTAGAGGGTGAAATTCTAGAAATGCCCCTGGTGGCTGAGCATAAATACCAAACTACCCTTTATGCTGAATTAGCAACACTACCCATAGAGGATTGATTATTTTCGTGGACGCTTGTATGTTTTTATATGTGTGTTTGTGGTTTATGAGTTTGGTTAAATGTTAGAGTTAATCCCGTTAGATAGTTGAACGGTGGATACCTTAGCGGAGAGTTTAACCTCCGTATTAGGATGAGCTTGAGCTATCCATATTAGTAGATCGACCGATAATTAGAAAAGCGGGATTCGCCCGGTTAGGGCGTTACTTAAGCAAGAGCTACGTGTGGCTTGATCCCTGAGGACAGGGTACGTAGGCAGCTTGACCGGGATTCGGGTGCAGTCACATTTATTATTAGAAACCCTAGGTCCTCCAAATGAATGGTTTGTGATCCAAATGCGGGAATCGGGTTAACCTCCGGTGGTGAGGTCTATTCCGGCCCCGTTTGGACTGTTTGAATTTGATTTGGAAAGAGGGTTATCCTTTCTCAAAGGGGATTTCGAGTAAATCTCTTTTGGGATGAGTCCAGCACGTCCTAACTTAGGTTTAAGAAGGTAAACTTGGGTCGGACGTGACACTTGACATGAGGCATCTATAGGCTTTGCAAAATCATGTATCATTCCACACCACAACCAACTAATAAGTCTCATTTGGCCTAGTGGCTTGGGTCCAAGTTACTAGTTGGCCGCGTGGTATGTTATGATAGACCCGTTGAGACATATCTTCGAAGGTGCTTATGCGTAACTTTGTTTGGCGTGTGTTAGTGTGTGCGAGGAGTGAGCGGACACATGGTTGTTGAAGCGTGAGTACGTGGTTATTGAAGCATGTCCATGAGGAGCGCGTCACGTGCTTAGATAGAGGGAGTATGCTGGGGATCATGAAAAAAGGCCCGACTCTCAAGTAGACTTGATATAACTTTATCTAAGGAGGGGCTTGGTGTAACTCGGTAGATGAAGAATATGCAATGATATTTTTTCACCTGAGAATTGAGAATTGAGAATAAAAAAAAGACTCCAACTGTGTTTTTTCTTTTCTTTGTGAACATTTTTGCGTGCCTATTACATTTACATTAGCCTTCTATAAATGATTTAGATCTCTGGAGGCTTTCTTTATTATGTAGTCCATTTTCCTCTAATGGATTTCCTACTAATTTTTCCGTACTTTTTCCACCTTTGAGAGTAAGACGTGCTTTTAAGGGATCACATATTCTTCTTCTTTTATTTCTTTCTGGTAGAGTCCCACATATTCTTCAGCAGATGAAACATGGTGTTAGTCGCCTAGCTTTTTGTGGTTCTCTAAAGCTAAAATGAATCCAATAACATTTCTTTTATGCCAGTCAGCTCAATAACACTGCCATTCAAATCATAATTATTTTGTTAGGGGGAGATAAACTAGCTAGTAATTTGAAAAAACCTAACTCGATCTGTAAAAGTGCTATTGGAGCAACTCTGTGTTGAAGAAGAACCAGACCCTTGGAATGGTCAATGTGTGAATCGCACCAAACATACAAAGATAATATTCTTCGTATGCACACACTCGGCATTTGGTCATCCAGCAATTCCGACTAGTCGCCTTCGCCAAACTCTGACCTGAACCTTCCAACTGGGAAAAAACCAACATTTTAGACATTTAGTATGCTAAGCAGATTATTTAGGGTTTAGGGTTTAGGTGAATGATTGAAGAACCGTTCTTCTCAAAAAAAAGAACCAAATTTATGACGTGCGAGTTTAAAGCTCGCGCCACACGTCCTCTTGTGTAACCCTACGATGCCACACTCATGTTTCAGCCGGCATGTTATGATGAGCAAGTGCCATGGAGGCATGGACAAAAGAAAGATATGCCATGTAGGACACTACTGGCCAAAAGAAAATCCTAATGCTCTCATTATAACAGTCAGCTGCAACTACCATGTACAAGCTCGGCAATGCCGCCTTATCCCAGTCTCTCCAAATCGACCCTGGCATTTTATAAAGTTGTGGCAACAACTAAGTTTGCATCGGTGCAAAGCTTGCACCAGCAAACATACAATATAATTTCCAGCCCACGAATCGATTTACTATTTGGTTTCTTGTATGACTTGCCTTGGTCATTTTCCAATAGCTGAATATGAATTTATAGTCATCAAAAGGGTGACGATCATGATTTTGATTTGCAAAGAACGTTGATGATAGATTGCCGACAATACACAAGACTTCCAAACTTGAATTTAGTCAATTTACCCAAAAGTTGTGGAGAATGCGAAAATGACATCAAGCATGAAATTGGTGTATTTTTGAAACTTGGTGTAGAAATCATAGGTCTTAATTATTTAGTACTCAAATTTTACTCTGCATTGTAGTATGAGATAAGTCCTTTCATGTTTACATTTTATGCATGTGTATGGTGATATTTAGAAGCACCCAAAAAAATAAAGACTTGCATGTAGAAGGATAAGACAAACACTTGTCTACGGCTTTTTGGAAGCCTATTTATACATAGATGAACCACAATCTAACATAACGTCTTTTTGATCTATTTGTATCAAAAGGTACTTAAAAGGGTTCAACAAATTAAGTTGTTCGGTTATATGGTTATTGTACTTGAATTTCTTAATCACCGTCATACGCAACATTTAAAAGTGCTAAGACTCTAAGACCCAACATTTAACTAAAAAGACTTAGGCTGGGTTTGATGCATCTGAGCTTATAAGATATAAGCTGATTTTTACTTTTTGCAGCTTATAAGCAGAAGGTGAGTGTTTGCAGCTTCTCATTTTCCTTCAAAACACTTTATACTTTTTTAAGTAGCTTATTTTTGGACTTACCAAACACCAAAACCTTTAGTATTTAAAAACAAAGGAGCTTATAAGCTCTTCCAAACCCACCCTTAAAATCTCCAAATACTTAACCAAAAAAGGGTCTTGAGATCCCAAAGTAATGACTATGGAGAAAGGGGTATAACCAAATCGCCTATCAAGCTTTGAATACTCCCAATCTAGCATCAGTTTCATTCTTGTGCCCAAAGAAAGCATGAAAAATGTTTTGTTTTATGCAACAAGAGATCCCCTACCCTACACTACTCCTTTCATCAATCTCATGGTTTCCACAACTGCATCTCTATAGTTTACACTACACTAGTCCAAATATGACCGCTGAAACTATTACGTTACTAAATTTAACCACACACCCATCACCCTCCTAACTAAATTTAACCACACACCCATCACCCCAAGAAGCTACATAATAGTTACCCAAATTAGTCTTATTCTAAATCTGGGTCTAAATATTATCATCCCCACAGAGTCTCAAAGGTCAAAGGTTCCCCCCACAATTCTCCCCAACACGATTTGGAGTTTTGACTTGAAAAAAATTAATTAAATTTAAAAAAGAAAAATCAAATTAAAATTTCTGGGAAAACGAAATATGATCGGACTGATTGACCAATCAAAGAGGTCCGCACAAAAACAAAAACAAAAACAAAAATCAAAACCCCCAAATATTTTTGCTCTCTCTTCCTTCACATTCCTTCTTCTTCTTCTTCTTCTTCTTCTCTCCCAAACTTCGATATTTTAATCCTTGGTTTCCCAACCCAGAAACCCAAATTGAAAGCTTGGTTTTCTAATTGAGCCAAAAGGGTATCCGAAACACATGAAAAGTCTGAGCCTTTGAGTCTCCAATGCGGTCTGTGAGAGGACCCAGAAGAAGAAGCAGAGTTGGGAGAACTAGATCTGAATTGGGTTCAGGGAATTGGGGCGTTGGGGTTGGTGGGTTTGGATCTAATGGTGAAGGGATTGGTCGCATTGGTGAGAATATTGGGTGTTGGGTTTGATAGGGATTTGGAGAAGAAGGAAGTGTGTTTGGGGCTGCATAGACGACGATGCAGCTTCACTTCTCGCCGAGTATGAGAAGCATAACGATCTCGAGCAGCAATGGGTTTATTGACTTGATGAAGATCAAGGTCGCAGCTCGTCACATCTCTTATAGAACAGTCTTCCACACCATTCTTGTCCTCGCTTTCTTGTTGCCCTTTGTCTTCATTCTCACTGCTGTTGTTACTCTTGAAGGTGTCAACAAGTGCTCCTCATTCGGTACCTCCTTTTTTCGATTTGTATTTGTTACCATAATGATCCCAGCTCTTAGTTTTTTCATGGATTTTTGTTTGTTTGGATTGGTTTGTGTGGCTGTGTATGGTGGATCTCAGATTGCTTGTTTCGATTGTTTTTTGCTGTTATGAAAGTTGATTTGATCGACCCTTTTGGATGCCTGAATCGAATTTGTATTATTGAGTTTACACATTGTGTAGCACTAGAATTATATGTCATTTACTAGATATTTGATATTTGGTTGGATTTGAACTGAATCAATCTCTTGTGTTTGATCGTGTTGATTGGTTGAATTGGTGATGTGGGTTTCTGTCGGCACACGAGTTGTATCGAATATATGTTGAATGAATGATTAAACATTCTGTGAATTCAGTGTTTGAACTGTTCTGCTATGTTGTACATTTGTTGTAATTTCTATTTTCCTTACCTTTAGATTTCTTGTGTCTGATGGGATTAATGGCTTTATTGTGTCAATTTTTTTCCTTTTAAACTATAATAGCTAATGCTTGGAGTATTTCTAGTTATGCCGTTTCTCCTTTTTTTGTTTTCTCTGAAAATCCATCTAAAGAAACATATTAAAACAGAAGGGCTGATATTCTTGAAATGGCAAGAATTACCTTCCCAGGAATGTTTTAGATATCCCTGATACAATCTACATTAGTTTTAAATTCTGAGTATTTTATTGCTTTAGTTCCATGAGTTTACTATCCATTGATATCAATGGATAGTGTTCTTTTCTCTTTTTTTTTTCTAATATTTCAACAACATATACTTGCCAACCCTTTTCTTTCTTTTTTATGCTGTAAACTTTGTCTTTGCCTTTCTATGCGTGCTGATTGCATATGCTGTATTTATGTAGTGCTTTGATATTGAGCTTGTGATTTCATTGTTGCTTTACTCCATGTTTCAGATTGTTTAGGTAGGCGATTGGGACCAAGGCTTCTTGGTAGGGTTGATGATTCAGGGGTAATTGACTTGTTTACTCAAACACTGATTCCATTTCTTTATCTAGAGATTACATTTGAAACAATGTATATATCAATTTCAATTTAATAAATGAGTCCGTTTTCATATTATCTAACTTGTAATTCTTTGGTGACTGCAGAGACTGGTTAGGGACTTTTACAAGATTCTCAACCAAGTGAACACTGAAGAAATCCCAGCTGGTCTAAAGCTGCCAAATTCATTTAATAAACTTGTTTCTGAAATGAAGAACAACCAGTATGATGCAAGGACCTTTGCTTTCATGCTAAGAGCCATGGTATACTACTACTCTCATGTTTCTTTATATTACATTATTTCTTTCCAGTGGGAGTAGTTGTGTTTCATCTTTTATCATGTTATGTCACATCTCATTATTTAAGGGAGATTGGTGGGAAGGGTCTGTTTGTATGTGGGTGAGGGGTGTGCATGAAAGAGACAGAGAGAGAGAGGGGCACCATCAAACACAATACACTCCACCCATAAAAGAAATTGAATTTTGGCCAACTCTAGTCACCTTTTAACAAACAGCGCTGATTTTTTTTTGCAATTTTTTTTTCGTGTAGATGGAGAATTTTGAAAAGGAACTCAGAGAGGCTAAGTTTTCAGAGCTGATGAACAAACACTTTGCGGCAAGCTCCATACCCAAAGGCATCCACTGTCTGTCTTTGCGTTTGACTGATGAATATTCATCCAATGCTCATGCCCGGAAGCAATTGCCTCCTCCAGAGTTACTTCCGTTGCTCTCTGACAACTCTTACCACCACTTTATCGTATCAACTGATAACATATTGGCTGCTTCAGTTGTTGTTGCTTCTGCTGTCCAGTCATCTCTGAGACCTGAAAAGATAGTCTTCCATGTCATTACTGACAAGAAAACTTACGCCGGCATGCACTCATGGTTTGCATTAAACCCTGTCTCCCCTGCTATTGTTGAAGTGAAAGGTGTCCACCAGTTTGATTGGTTAACAAGAGAAAATGTTCCAGTTCTTGAAGCTGTTGAGAATCAAAATGGGATCAGGGATTATTACCATGGGAATCATCTTGCCGGGGCCAATCTCAGTGCTACAACTCCACGAACTTTCGCATCGAAATTGCAAGCTAGAAGTCCCAAATACATATCCTTACTCAATCATCTTCGCATATATATACCAGAGGTAACTCTCTCTTAGATTTTGGAAATCTTTTATTATTGGATAAATAGATGATGCTTGGTAATAAAGAAGTTTCTGTTTTGGGAAAATATCTAAGTAAAATATTTAAATCGTATTTTTTGTAAAAATGTACCCTTTGTCATGTTTATACACCATTCGTTTTATACAACAATCGTTGGAAGCGATTTATGTCACTAGCATTCTTTGTAATTGTTTTTTAAAACTTTCATTGAAAGAACTTTCTTCTTAAGCAATTAGCTATTGCTGTTGCTGCAGTGAGGCACTCTGTTAAGCAATTGGGGTTACTTCTGGGGTTTGATAGCAATACTTATTTCGTAATAAGTATATCGAAGAGATTCTTTTCTTGTAATAATGTAAAGGGTGAGTGTGCTAACCATGTATTTTTGGACAGTTATTCCCGAACCTTGACAAGGTGGTTTTCCTAGATGATGATGTTGTGATTCAACGAGATTTATCGCCACTTTGGGACATTGACCTTGGGGGGAAGGTCAATGGAGCTGTCGAAACTTGTAAAGGTGAAGATGAGTGGGTAATGTCCAAGAGATTCAGGAACTACTTCAACTTTTCGCATCCCCTCGTAGCAAAGAATTTGGACCCTGAAGAATGTGCATGGGCGTATGGGATGAATATCTTTGATCTTAGTATCTGGAGAAAGACAAATATAAGAGAAACTTATCATTTCTGGCTGAAAGAGGTAAACTTTAAGTACTCAAGCTTTTCACACACAATTGGACTTTTGTTCATCTTGTTATTAAGTCATGTTCTGTTGCAAATTTCCACTTTTACTGCCCGAGTATTTATAGCTGCAATTTCACTTTTTCGGGTTCTTGTGCAGAATCTGAACTCAAACCTCACTATATGGAAGCTTGGAACCCTACCACCAGCTTTAATTGCGTTTAGGGGTCATGTTCACCCAATTGATCCATCGTGGCATTTGCTTGGATTGGGTTATCAAAATAACACCAGCATTGAAAGTATTGAAAAGGCTGCAGTTATCCACTATAATGGTCAGTCAAAACCCTGGTTGCAGATTGGCTTTGAGCATCTTCGGCCATTCTGGACCAAATATGTCAATTACTCCAATGATTTTGTTAGGAACTGCCACATCTTGGAGTCATAGTTAAGCATCTGGAGGAGCTTTAAACAGGAGAGATAGGAACGGGGGATGACACCGTTGATACAGAATTCATGAAGTTTTTTGCAGCTCGATATTTTTTTTGAGATCTATTTGAGAAGATATACAGACAATTTACTTACAGGTAAAACTTCCCGGTTCCAGAATCACTGTCATACCTTCACCTTCTGCAGACAATGACCAGCATCGATCTCACTGCATGAGATTCATTCTTTTGTTCTGTAACATAGCAATCTGCTCACATTTTTTGGTTGGAAGGATAGTATTATTGGTCTTCCTGGAAAGGGGGTTTTGCTTGATTTCTTATCAAATATATCTGAATAAAGTGAATTTCAGAAGATCAAACAAGTGCCTATTCATAGCATCATACGGTTGGTGTAGGGAAGAGAAAGACTAGGACAGATCTTCTGTGAGGCTCTCCCCCATTAGCCCAGATATGTTTTTCACTTTCTATTTTGTTCTTTTTCCAAAATCTTTTGCTGCCTTCATTTTTGTTAGTACCCATTTCCTCCCTCTTTTATTTGATATCCTGATGTTGAACTTAGGAGTAGGTCATGGAGATTGCTCTGTTACAGTTCCCAGTGAATTGGGGAGCTATTTTAGGTCATTATCGGTATTTGTTTATGTACTGTTCACAAGAGACGTTTAAATGTGCAGATAAATTATTTTTCCCAGATTCTTATACTTGGCTCTTGGTATTTCTGAATTCTTGTGTCGCAAGTGATTAGATATGGATGTCAAGGATGATCAATCACTGATTAGTATAGTAGATTTTCATTATTTCATGTCATCTAGAAGATCGAGTGATTAGTATAAGCCTGGAGGCTTCAAAGTTTCATCCTTTGTCATTTGGCCACCATGGAAAAGGGTCTATAATGACAGGTCTTATTGAATAGTCGGAAAATATAAGCTATAGCCGACGTCCAACATCTATTTCTTTCAATATACTAATCCCAGATTCCCCTCAACAGAACTGTGTTGTTTCATTTGAGTATATAAGATTCTTGCTGGTTCATGATGACAATTAAGCAACCCACATCTTTATTTGATTTGGTCCAGCAAATTTGGTGGTTCTGATATTTCAATGTGTATGGGGTTTTCCTTGTGCTACACACATTCCACATTAACTAAAGGAAATTGACCTGCAATTGATTGTACACTTTTGGCAGTTTGCTTTCCTCTAAAAACATCACGTGTGTGCGGGTGTTTTTTTGAGGTAAATGAAAATAGTTCCTATAGGCGAAAAACTTACTGTCAATACATGAGTAATTTGATGTTACACTTAATTTAATAACCTAATTTAATAGATCTATTTTAAATTAGATCTACTTTTAAAATTGTTTTAAAATACACCTAAAATTATTTATTAAGTTTATTTAAACAAAATAAACCTATTATTTAGAATAAAAAATAGGGTAGTGCTATTAACACACCCATTTTATCTATTCACACACCCTTTCTGTTTTTTTATTATTTTATTTCATTTTCATTAACAGCCTGCCCAAACTACCCTCTAAAACTATCGTCTTCCTCTCACTCTCTCCCCTCAAACGATTCCAGGCCTCTTGGTCGACATTTACAATTCGAGTTGAGCACCCTGAGCACGTCTTTACTACCCGAAAATTCGAGCCGGGGAGCTCTGACGCACGAAACCCATTCTAACTCACCCTTCTCTCTCCTCCCTCCACATAACTTCTTTTCATCTCCAGTGGTGAATCGTAGAATGAGATCAAGCACCTCAAAGGCCAAGAGGCCAGTGCAAACCATTGTTTGAGCTTCGACATCGTCGAAGTTGGCTCTGTTGGTGAGAGCTGGGTTTCCGAAAGATGAAGACTCGCTGTGATTGGCCAGAATATTGAGGAATATTGGGGTGTGGCCTTGTGGGAAAGAGAGTGGGGTGGCAAAGTTTGGCGATGGAGATGGGAAGAACAGAAGGAGGTGGGAGAAAGAGGGTGAGTTGGGTTGAGTCAGGGTTTGGAATCGTTTAAGGGGAGAGAGTGAGAGGAAGACGATAGTTTTAGAGGGTAGTTTGGGCAGGCTGTTAATGAAAATGAAATAAAATAATAAAAAAACAGAAAGGGTGTGTGAATAGATAAAATGGGTGTGTTAATAGCACTACCCTAAAAAATAAAACCCATTTTTTTAGAATTACAGAAGTTGACATTATCTATAATCGTTAACAAAATTGTATCTCATGAATATATGAACCCTAAACCCTAAACCTAAACCCTAACCCCTAAACCCTCAACTCTAAAACCCTATACCCTAAACCATAACCCTTAAACCCTAAACCCTAACCTAAACCCTATACCCAAATCCTAAAACTCAATTCCTCTATTTGTAACATAACTTAAAGGTTATAAACAAAATGCATTCGATACCTACACCATAAGCACAAATTAAAATTAGAATGGCCAAACCGTCAGAAGAAAAATGGAGACAAATTTTAGTTTTAAAAATAAAACTTATAAAGCAAGTTAAATAATTTGAATTGGGTGTAAATTAAAATGAAATGTGTGAATGAGTTTATTTTAAAAGAGGCTCCATTTTTTGAGTTTTTCTCTAATTTCCTCGTAACATTAAGACTACTCACATATAACATTCTACACTATGAATTGAAAAAATAACTTCAAAACTACAGTCTAAAAATGTGGACATTTAACGACTAGAAAGCGAATAAAAATAACCTCTAAACCTATACAACCTAAGATCAAAACACATGTGCCTAAATCCCATTGGTGTACGTTTCGGTCAAACAAATATTCTATCCAAAAGGTCATATAGGGTGGAGGTGTCATTTCCACGAAAGTCTAAAACAAGCTGGTCCATCTGAGGGGAAAGAAAAACAGTCATTGGCCCATAACCCTCCAGACCCCTAGATCCAGCCCAACAGAGCCCAAGTAAATTGACTAGCATGTCTCTCTCTGGAAACCCAGCAAACCCGATCGGATTTGACCGTTTGTTGGAGTCTCTGGTCGTCAGTTAATCCGACGATCTTTCAGGCGGCTCCATCATGTCCAGGTCGCTCTAGGTGCTCCTCCTAATTAACAAACAGCTCCACAAACCTTTACCCAAGTTGTTGGTTCAACTTCTGCTCAGATACCTTTGCTGGAGCCTGAAACTGATGGCGAGAACCAGTGGCAAATCTACAGCCAACAAGAGTGAGACTCAAGTCCCACCCAAATCACTTGGGAAAAAAATTGTAGCATAGCCAACAAGTCTCGTTTGATATCTAAGCCATGAATTTAAAAACAAACTTAGAAATGACTCAAGAACAAGCTTAGACATAAGATGAAATAAAAACTTTTTTGTGATTGTATTGCCCTCTACATTGAAAAAGAATATGTTTTTTTTTCTGTTAAATGACTTTGTGATAAACAAATTAATTTAAAGTTTCAGGTACTCGTAGGGTTATATTTAGTTACTTATGCTAAAATTTGCATCTATATATTTTGGATTTATTTAGCTTCTTTTGTCTTGCATCTAGAGACTTTTTATAAATCTTGTTTTGCATCATTCGAGAGGTAAGCTCATTACGTTCTCCTCATCTAGATATATCATTATTTTTCCTCTATAATATTGCTCCCACAATCGATTATTTTTTTCTAATGATGGAAAATCAAGTCTCACCCGACTTCAATTTATGGATCCGCCCCTGGTGAGAACATCCCAAACTGTCACTGCTGCGCACGTCATTGCCTTTAAAGAAGATCTTCACTTAAGCTCAGAACCAAGAACCTTGCCGCTTTGTTCCAGCAGCCTCCTGATCAAAATGCTACCCAACCAAGAGCAAGGATCGTTTTGATCTCTCTTCTTATACACGACGTCTAGACTTGACCACATCGCGCAGGCAGAAACCCTAGGTCACCGCCACCCTTGTACATAAAACCTTAGGTTTCGGTTTTCACAAGCTCCGAAGAAGTCGGAGCTCGACTTTTGAACTTCGTTTGAGATTGTAGTTTTCTATTTTACTATTTCTCAAAGAGAAAATCAGTATATATCATGTTGTGTGTTTAATTTAGTGAATGAATGGTTTAATGAAAATTGGTTGGATTTGTACAACAACTATTGATTATTCCAAAGATGAAGGGTTAAAACTGAATAATTTGAAAGGTTCTTGGACAATATAGACGTCATGGTGGCGTGCCCTATGATACAACACATTGTACATATTTATTTGTGACAGGTCTAAACCCTGGATTCGGACAGTGTTTTGCTGAAGGGAAGGTACCATCATGTTCCAAAATTTCATTCTTGACGGCCTTCACTAAATGGTTGGTTCAGAGCCTCAGAGCCAACCCATAAATTCTAAAAGATGCTATGAAGAGTACCAAGTGAAAAGTGAATGGTAAAAGACTAGCATTTGCAACGTATTGAGAAATGAACGGATTGTATTATATTTATCGAATTACCGGTCAATACATATTTTCGTTTGTTGTTTGAGAAAATGAAGATCATAAATAACTATGGCTGGGCATGAGACGAGATGAGACAAGATTCGGCGAATCTCGTCCCAAAAATATATTATCGGGACGAGACAAGATTGTAGTTTTAGAAATCTATCCCACACGGGATGATCATGTTCTGCACCGAGACGGGATCAAGATATCGCAAAGAAAGAAACAAAAATAAAAATAAAAAACTTAGAAGAGAGAAATTGATCCTAAATTCTTGAAGAAATTTTATATTTATTTTTCATAAAGTCAATGTCTACTCATCCAATATTGATAGGAGTTTTATTGTGTATAATATTCCTATGTATATATTTCATGGTGTTATTTTTTTTCATGGTATAATTGTCCGAGTTCTAAACTCCTAACTCTATAAAAATAGAAAACGAACAAAAATTGTAAAAATAAAAGGGGGGTCAACAACAAATTAATTAAATGCTTGTAATTTATATCTAACTAATTAATTAAGATCTCGAGAAAACTCTTAAGCTTGAAAAATCAAAGGAACTCTAGCTATCACTACTTAGATTCGTTGTGGCGGTCGATATCTTTCATATGATCATCATCACCAAATGAGAATGAATTATCTAATTTTTGTCATGTAAAACTAGTACTTTGAATTTAGGGTTAGATTTTAGACGTCTCATTGATCGTGTTTGAGTTTATTGAAGGAGTATACACCCTAACAATCAGACGGTTACGATCGGATACAAGTACACTTATATTTTTAGGACGGTCCCGTCCCGTTCCGATCCCGATCCCATCCCGTCTTGTCTTGTTCCGTTTTCAAACTACTGAGACAGTACGGTACGGTACCGCCAATTTAAATTTATGTCTCGTCCTGTCAATTTTCGGTACGAAATCGGAACAAGATCAGAATTACGGTACGGAATGCCCAGTCCTATAATAACATTACGAATGATCCAAAACTATTAGGTAAATTATATGGACGGACACCTTTCCATACAAAATGCTTGCTAATCCCAAGTGCAGGAGTCGTGTAGTAGTATAGACTCGAAGTACGAGTATCGTTTCCACCGAGAGCAATGAAAAAGTACACAAAATTGTAAACTGAAATAGAAAACAATTAAATGAGTTTAGTTGAAATAGAATTTGATTATGAGTAACAGTAAGATTCGGGGTTCCACCTTAAATCATCTATGCAATTATATCAATTCGACTCATTTCATTGAAACTTACTCAAGAAATATGACTATAAAGATAAATTCAATTAAGGTTGTTCATATTCATAAACCAAATAATTTCATATGAATTCCTTAGCATAACCTGTACATACGGCAACAACCTATCAAGATACAATTCCACCGAAATTATCAAACACCTGCTAAATACTTAATACGAAAGCATAAATATTTTTACCAAACAATAGGAAAAACATGTCTGAACATATGAATAGATTATCAAATACCCATCAATCGAAATAGCATTATAAGCAGAACATAAAATTGAATAACCAAAAACTGAATTTGCATTGAAGTTTATTGTCGAATCGAATTAATAAAAACTACATAAATAATCCAAAGTTTCTCCCCTAACCTTAGCTAGAAGATTAGTTCTCCATAATAAAAAAAATTGAAAACAAATAAAAATTGAGAATTTAGATAATACAGAATAGAATTCCAACCGAAGAGAAGGTGAAGAAAAAGGGAGAGAGGCCGCGCTATCTACTCATGGAAGCCCTTCTAGTGAGGACCTCTAAGTTGAGGACTAGTTGAGGACTTTTCGGTTTATCTCGCTTTTCGATCTTATATCCATATCTTAACTGTTCATTTTATAAATATTTATGAGTAGATCATTTCTGCAAATTTTCAACTAAATTGAAAATCGTTAAGACATTCATAAGTGTGATTTACCAATTATGAACTTGAACGGTTCATGTTTAACAGATTTGGTTCGTCCATTGATTTGATCTAAAACTAGTACTTAACGATCACCAATTTGGCTAAAATTTTGTATGATTGATCTACTTATATAAATCTACAACTTCAACGGTTAAGATGTCAAATTTTGATAAAAAAGTTGGTCTAATAAGTAATTAATTAAAAAGTCCTTAACTAGTCATCAACTTAAAAGTCCTCATTAGAATGGCTCTCATCTACTCATAGCCTTTTTTATATTGCTAGCAGCAAACCCTAGTCGATACCCAACATCTGAAAAGACCCCCCTGATTTCTCGTAGCAGGCCGGATCTCCCATTTCATAGAGAACCCATCTTGATTGCACTTTCCTTTCTAGTCCAAGGAATTCAGCAACGCTGGGCTGTCCATAACTTCCTGTCGTTCTTTGCTCCCCTTCAATTAAAATATCTCTTCAATGGCATTTGTGACCATTTATCACAAAATATCATCATTTTATAAATAATTTTTTAAAGAAAAATGTAGTATTGACACAGAGGAAACAACGACCTTTCTCCTTATGTCCTCTTCAATGTTCGAGCGGCAGGCCATTCTTCTCCTTCACCATTTCTATCTTTCCCACGTTCCTTTTTTCCTCATTCATGACTGGTTCCAAAGATAAAATGAGTAAACCCACAAACAAGGACTAGGGTCCCAAAGAATGTCACAACAGTTCTAAAACAAATTCACACACATATATATATAGGTTGGTGAGTGCCTCTCATTTACTGTATTAAGCTTCTCAATTTCGTTTTGGCATATAAACACAAGAAAATAGAGACAAATTGGAAGGTATGAAAGGCCAAAGGGCAGTGTTCCTATAAATTTAAAAATAAAGAAAATTATTTTTAAATTAAGTTATTTTATTTTCAAATTTTAAATTTACCGTTACTGACCATAAAACGGTCGGTGAACAAACCAAACGGTTTCACATACAAAATAAGATAGGAAAAATGTGTCCATTTCCCATAAGCCGAGTGGAGATTGGAAGAAGGCAAGAATGGAGTCATTGACCACCAATTTAACTTTGAAAACTCCGAAACAGCCTACTATTACTTCTCTCTTGCTTATTATTTCATCTTCTTCATCATTAAATTAATTAAATCCCAAGTCGACTTCTTCTCCTTCTTGGGTTTCTGAAACCTTCTTCCCCCAACTTTGAGCTGAGACCCAGATCAGTTCTGCAGAGCAAAGTAAGAATACCCAGTTGTGAATTTCGTTTCTTTTTAGTGTTTGCTTTGTGTTTGGGATTAGCTTAGTTGATAAAGTCTTCATCTTTATTGGATTCTGGTCACACCCATTTGAGAAAGGTTAGTGTTTTCATGGATGGTGAATCATAGCTGTTTGAGATGACCCAGTTGAGAAAGCTGTAGTCTTTATTGGATTCTAGCAACACCCATATACAAAGTTTGGGTGGTTTTATATGTGATGGTTTTAATTCACAGCTGAATTATAGCTGATACTTATTTTACTTGTGCATGAGTTTTGGTGTGACCAAGATTATTTAATTTACTTGCTTTTTTGGTATTATGGTGTTTCCTTATTTGGATTCTAATCTTTTGGAAATCTTTGAAACGCGTTGAATTTGAATTTGGTGTATTCATTGCTTTGTAGCAGGAACCCCAATAAATTGATGATTCATTTGAGCAAGTAGAAGAAGAGAATCTTGAAACGTTTATCGGAGATGGCTGGAGTGCAAGACCAATTGGAGATCAAGTTTCGGTTGAGTGATGGATCAGATATTGGCCCCAAAAGCTTTCCTGCTGCTACAAGTGTGTCAACCTTGAAGGAAAGTATTCTTGCACAATGGCCTAAAGGTTTGGTTTTGTATTCTTTTCTTCTTAGCTTAAAAGCAATGATTATTCTTGATTTAATTTGGTGTTTGATTATGGAATGAATCAATATCGGCAAGCCTAGGTGTAAAGGATTCAGGTTTGGAATTGGAATAGTTCACATTCAGATGATGGTTCGGACTATCCTGGATTTCTTTTCTGAATCCGTACTCTAACCAGTATCAGGCCAAGAAATCTTATAAATGTCTCTATGGGATGGTCTTTTTAGACACTTAATATATGAACATGGTATACTTGTAGCAATAGGTGTGCTGTTTTGTTGGAAACGCATGCTTCACTGCATGACATATATACTATGCTTGGGAACCCTTTTTCGTTCCTAAAGTTTCACCATTGTGATGGAGAATTGTAGCATTTGAAGTCTTCTGTGTTTTAAAGTTTAGATACTTCATTCTCAGGTTTTCTTTAGGGAAAATTGAACGTTGAAGTTAGTTTTCGTGAAGTTTGTTCCAATTCCATTTGAGGTCCTCTTAAACACAACTTTCACTTGAGCAACAATGTGAGTGCTAAAGTGTACCGATGATGCTTCTTTGTTACCTGGGCTACTGATCAAGGACACGTGTATATATTCTTCTAGGGCAACTATTTAAAAACTTAAAATCTAAGTAAACTCAAATGATTTTGTATGACAGAGAAGGTAGTCTCTCACTTGCATTTCTATCTGAGACCATTATGGCTGGTAACATGGACCATGGCATAAGAGCGTTACATAGCACGAAGTATCAAACTACAAAATATTTGAATGTCCATGTTTTCATGTTCTTTAAGCTTTCATAATCCCAATGAGAAGATTTCTGCTCTTTTTTTTGTTTTTATGCGTGAATCCTTGTTATTCGTTATATATATATATTAATCATGCAAAATTTTCTGTTTGGAAAGATAAGGAAAATGGACCAAGGACTGTTAAAGATGTCAAGCTGATAAGTGCAGGAAAAATATTGGAGAACAATAGAACAGTTGGGGAATGCCGAAGCCCAATATGTGATGTTCCTACAACTATGCATGTCGTCGTTCAACCACCTTCTTTGGAGAAAGGTACGATATACTATGAGACTTACAGAAAAGTGTTACCAAATTCTGCTGTGTACAGAAGATAAATCTCTCTTCTTTTTCTCTGGTCTCAAAGAAGTCATAGTCTCTTTCCAATTGGTTTATTTTGCAGACATCTCATTTGTATACTCTATACTGGTTCTATGTATTTGAGGTAAATGCAAAAAGTCAAGGAGATAATCGGTGTTTTGTAATTGCAAATTCTTGCAAATATCAAACACCTTATTTTAAGCCTGCTATATATAGTTGTCTGCCTCCTAAGTAGTAGAATCCTCCATCATCAAGTGGAATAATCCTTTCAAACGACATGTGGGATCATGGCTTTTAACTAATAAAGATTATTGTTTTCTTTTATTGCTATATTATCTGTAATTTAATGTGTATCCTTTGACTGTGGCAGAAAAGAAAATGGCAAGCGAGCCAAAGCAGAACAAATGCGTCTGTGTTATATTATAGTTTTTGCAGTTCAATAGTGGGGATTACATCATTTTAGGTGAGTTTTATGCTGATATCCCTTTCTTTGAAGATCTATCTAGCGCGTTGCACCTCTAAATTCCAAACCTTTTGCCTTAAGTTTGTCTTTCCCTTCGTTTTTTGTTACTGTAGGTAGAGAGTTGGTGCTAGTAAAGAAAATGGATTTGGTGAAATTGATTCATCTACATTGGAAATATGCAGACTTCATAGAATCATACATTGTTTGGTTCAGGTCCATCATACTCTTGTCTGTTTTCAACTCCATTAGACTACTAAATCAAACAATATTATATAAGTTTTTTATGTAAAAAGTTCATGGGTGTACCTACTGCGTTTGTTTTTATACATTACATTTCACATTCCAGTCACTATGGTATAAATGTTAATGGATGATCTTGGGAATCGTACTTTGTCACAGAGGAATTGCCAGTGTTCTTTGAGTTGCCCAAGTGTCGCACTTTTCACTTCTTGACTTGACTATGTTGATGCATGATCAAGCTACTGCATTTTTCATTTTAGATTGTGTACTGTCTGAAGATTTATGTCTTGGATTTGATTCGTTCCAGACTTCAAGTCATTTTTTCTTACTCTGATCTATGTTCAAGATTAAGAAGCAAGCAGAGCAATCAAGGTTGATTTTTTTTAAACACGTAACAGGAGATGCCCTCCTAATTAGTGTGAGTTGAAGGCTCGGTCTTACACTTTGCTCATGCTTTGCGTCCTTCTGAAGTTATGTCAAGGCTTACATTTAATGTTCTCTTTGAATCCCCCAATATGCCATCTGAAAACAACAAAATTGAAAATTTTGTCTTGGATCGGTGGTTAACCCCTATATTTAGGAAATAGAGCTGTGTATAGATTGAGCACTAAGGTTTCAAATTCCATTCAGCTTCAAACTTGAAGTACCCAAATGAAATTAACTCAGTATCTGATTAATGCAAATAGTAGTTTCTCCCTAGTTCGTAGTAATTTTTGGAGTCCCATGCCCTATGTCAGCAACACCATAATCATCTACACGACTACACCGCTGCTGAAAGCAGGGCTTGATCTTATTGAATTTGTGGCAAGTTCCTCAAACCTATACTGTGACGAGGGTTGTTTCTTTTGAGTGATGACATTCGATTCTGATAAGGTTCATATAAAAACCAAAACTACATGGTGCTCCTCCCCCAGATAACACTTCACAAGAAAGAAAAATCTTAATGTCTACATGACAAACATATAAACTTCTTTGTTTGTATGATATATAAACTACAGAAATTAGCTACTTACGTGAGTTGTTTGAAAACTGGATCTATTTAGTAGCTCCTCCCCCAGTAGGTCAACTTCGTTGCTGGCTTTCCTGATGCAAAGCAAAGCGTCCCTTGAGGGAGTTCAGGCTGTTCAAAAGTCGAGCAGACCGACTTTGCTTCTCCATTTGTTCTTGCTTTGGCATCCTCTTCTACGGCCTGTTCATCATACCAAAGAGCCAGGTTCATTCTATTCTGTGAATCCATCCCATGTTCTGGCAACCGTCACTGAAGCATCTCGTTTTTGTTTCACAACATTAAAGAGATTCTGTTGAATTGTATCAAGCATGTCTTTCACTTCCTTTACCAAGTCGACCATACGAATGTTCACCTTGGCAGAATTGTCACGCCATACGCAGTGTACTTGTTTCTTCTTCAAATCCTCTGGTCTAATTTCAATCCTTAGTGGAACACCTTTCAGTTCCCAGTGTGAATGCTTCAACTCAGGCGAGTACTAGTCCCTCAAATCAGCCTCGACACGAAGTTCAGCTTGGCTCAACTCCTCCACAACTTTCGAGCACGGATCAAATATAGCTTGTGCATCAGCGTCCTTGGAAGGCCTTGGAATCACAATGGCCTGGATAGATGCTATCTTTGGTGGCAGTATCAAGCCTTTGTCATCTCCATGCACCATTACAATCACTCCAATCGCTACAGTGCTATAACCAACAGTTTTGCCAAACAATTGCTGTTTCTCCCTTTTCATTTTCATAAGTAATGTCGAACGTTTTACCGTGATTTTGGCCAAGACAATGTGCAGCGGCGCCTGTTACACCGCGGCCAGTATTTGGAACGAAAACCTCCACACATGTGGTGTAAATAGCACCAGCAAATTATTCATTCTCACTCTTTGTTCCCTTTAAAACTGGAACTGCCAGATACTCGTATATCCTCCTGTATAGTTCCAATATCTCAAGGACCTCTTTATCTGCCTCCTTTGTTGCAAAAGTCGTTGCGCCTTCTTGGAACTCCAAACTTCTGATAAATGGGGTGGAATTGTTAGATTCTGATCGAACTACATTGCACCACTGATTTAACTTCAATGGCAAGTCACGGTGTCCTCTAATCCACTTTGAGTAGGAAGGATGGTCTCACTCCTTGGACGAATTGCAATACGCTTTTGCAATTCAGATTATCCAGTCTTTGTGACCCAAGCAACCTCTGACTCCTCTATCTGATCATTGTGTTTTTCAAGAATAGTAGTGGAGACAAACAAAGGGAAGTAGCAATATTGTCCATGGCCTCCAAATAGAACATCCAGAGATGTCAAGGTATTCAATCATCTCACTTTGAACAACCTTCGAAAACCACTCTTAAAAATCCTTTTCTTCACCTTGGCTATGGCACTGGTCATTTTCCCATGGGCCACAATCGACACCCCCACCCCTTCGCTTTGAAATTGGTATCACCACATGTGTCAGCCATGTCTTGATTCTTCTAACTGCTGAGCGATTTAGTTGTAGAGAATCGAAAGAGAAGCTAGACAAAGTTTGAACAAGTAAACGCTGTTGTCCTAAACCCTAGTGCGTAATGCCTCCAAGGTCAGATTGATTACCTTTTGCCACACGATGAATCTCCTAATAAGAATAATCTCAAGATTTAGTTCCCGTATAGGATTAGGTAAGAAATATTCAGAATCTGTATGAAATTTAATCCTTTTCTTGAAGGGATTAGGGATATGCATATCTCGGTATAGGCTTCATACCTAATTAGGTCGGGAAGGTTAATCCTAATTCAACTAGGAGAACTGTGGTTTTCTTCTGGATTTGATTCGTGCGGGTTTGTGAAGATAAATTAAGGAATTTCAGCGTTTCATGCTCTCTTTCAAACCCCAAGTTAAATTAAAGAACAAATAAAAAGTTTATCTTGGATCATTGTGGTTAGCCCTCAATCATAATTAATGAACAGAAAATAGAGCTTGCTTAGTTAAATCATGCAACAGAGTTGACAATTAAAGAATGTACATCATACAAGAAGATCAGGACAGAGAATGAAAGGTTTCATAATTCAGTTTTTGGCCTGTTCGCTAATCGGTTACAAACAAGCACAGATAATTCCATTATGGCTGAGAAACAAAACAGAACAGAAGATTCAAACTAAATTCAGCATCCAAATTAAAACTAATAGAACCCTACTCCTAAAATTGAATAACAAAAACAGAAAGGAAATTGCAGAAGAGAAATAAAGCTTTGATTCATAGATGGCTGCTACAGCAGCTCTAGTACATATTGACCATGCTGATCTTGTCACTTGAAGAAGATCCGACAGATTGCGACAGCCTAACCCTAACACACTTACTGAATCCTAATGGCTACTTAATTCAACTAACAACCATTAATTAATTAACCAACTCGTGCCTCGCACGTGATAAGCTGAAACACTGGTTTTCTTGATCCAGCTGGGAAATCCCTAACATTGCATTTTGCTGGTGATGAAACTTGAGGACAAGTTTCTGCATTAAATTTCAGAAATCGAGCTTGTATCTTGGAGGCAAATTCCCAAGTAGCTTCTTCCGGCGTTGTTCCCAGCCATTGCACTAGCCATTGTGTTGCAGCTACATTACCCTTCCTGAGCATATGCATTTGTCTTTGCAACACTGCTACTGGTGCCCATTTGTAACTAGATAGATCAATGATTGGGGGCAGCTGATACACCACTGCTTCCTAGTCTCCAACTTTCTTCTTCAACAATGAGACATGGAACACATTGTGTATCTTGGCTGATGAAGGAAGTTTCAATTTGTATGCCATAGAGCCAATCTTCTCCAGCACTTCATAAGGACCATAAAACCTAGGAGACAGTTTGTGGAAAGCTCTCTTATGTATTGAATGCTGCTTGTAAGGTTGAAGTTTGAGGAACACCATGTCTCCCACTGCAAAAGACCTCTCAGTGTGCCTTTTGTCAAAGTATACTTTCATTTTCTTTTATGCTCTTCCTAAGTTTCTTTTGAGAACAGCCAACAACTCATCCCTGATTCCTTGCTCCTCAATTGTTGATCAACTTCAGCTACTGTCGTGGACCTTGGAGTGTAATGGCTTACTGGTGGGGTGAAATGTCATAAAGGGCCTTATAGGGGTCATTTGAATTGCTGAATGGAATGAGGTATCGTACCACCATTCTGCCCAAGGAAGAACCTGAGTCTATTGATGAGGTTTCTCTCCAACCACACATCTTTGGTATTATTCAAGTGATTTGTTCAAATTCTCTGTTTGACCATCTGACTAATGGTGGTAAGCTGAGGATTTGCTAAGCTTTGTTCCCTACAATTTGAAGAAATTTTTCCAAAATAGGCACATGAAGACTGGATCTCTATCTGATACAATGTTTTCAGACATGCCATGCAGTTTAAAGATTTATTTTACAAATATTTTGGCCAAGGCGACTGTTGTATATGGGTGTGCTATAGAGATGAAATGCACATATTTAGTTAGTCTACAGAACCTAAATAACTGACTTACATTCTGAGCTTGGTAACCCTTTAATGAAATCCATAGATATATCACTCCATGCCTTGGTAGGGATGGTAAGAGGTTGTAGTCCTAGAGGCAAAATGGTCTCATAATGATTCTGTTGACACACTGCACATTTAGACGCAAACTTCTTGATATCAGCTTTCATTTCTGGCCAAGCAAAGTTTATGTCAACTCTCTTGTAGGTTCTGGCTCTTCCAATATGTCCCCTTTACACTCCATTGTGGAGCTCAACAATGATCTTCACTCTCCAATCATCCACTAGAGGAACAAAAATTTAGTTCTTATAAAACAACTGAGAGTTGCTGAAAGAGTAGTGTTTCTTGAGCTATAGCCCTAGCTGCTGCTCCATGACTTCTTGAACTGTTCCATCCCTCTGGCAAGCATTTTGCATTTCCATAATAAAATCATGTATTGGCTGTGACACTCCAGTGATCACAGAAATAGTAGGGTTCCTAGACAAGGCATCTAGTACTTGGTTATTTTTTCTAGCTTTGTAATGAATGGAGTAGTCATATCCCATGAGCTTAACAAGCCACTTCTGCTTGGCAGGGGTTGTGATTAGTTGTTTTAAGAAATTTTCAATGGTTCTATGATCAGTTACAATTTGAAAATGGTGTCCTAACAGATAATTCCACCAATGCTGAACTGCTGCCACCGCTGTCAATATTTTCTTATCATTACTATGAGAGCTAAATGCCTTTGAGACAAAGCCTTACTCATAAAGGCTATTAGATGACCATTATAGCACTACCCCAATCACCAAATCAGATGCATCACATTCAACAGTGAACTCCATAGTGAAATCAAGAATAGCTAAGACTGGCGCCTCAATGAGAGCTTTTTTTTTAAGTTTTTCAAAAGCTTTTGTTGCAGTAGAACTCTAAAGGAAGACATTTTTATTGAGGAGATCAATGAGAGATTTGGTTATCATTCCAAATCCTTTCACATATTTCCTGTAATACCCTGCCAAGCCTAAAAAACCTCTTAATGCCTTTAGGGAAGTTGGTTGAGGCCATTTCTTGATGCATTCATTTTAGACAGGACTCCTTCTAAGCTTATGATGTGACCTAGATACTCAACTTGCTTCACTCCAAAACTGCACTTAGTCTATTTTACCTTCAAGGAATGCTGCAATAATCTTTGAAAAACCAGCTCCAAGTGTTTTAGATGTTCTTCCATAGATGAATTGTATATCTGAATATCATCAAAGAAAACTAATACTCATCTTCTTAACAAATCCTTGAGTATCTCATTCATGTTTGACTGAAATGTGGCAGGAGAATTTGTTAGGCCAAAGGCCATCACCAAGAATTCATAATGGCCTGAGTGAGTTCTGAAGGCAGTCTTCTCAATGTTCTCCTTCCTCATCCTGATCTGATGGTACCCTGACCTGAGGTCCAACCTTGAAAAAAAACTTTGCCCCATGCACCTTATCAATGAGCTCATCCACTACTGGTATGAGGTACTTATCCTTTATTATGGCAGCATTCAAAGCTCTGTAGTCCACAGACAGTCTCTAGCTGTCAACCTTCTTCTTAACCAATAACACAGAAGATAAGTAAGGGCTAGTGCTAGGTCTAATTATACCACAATTCAACATTTCCTGCATAATTTTCTCAATTTTTTTTCTTCTAAAAATGGGGGCACCTGTAAGGTCTAACACTTATGGGAGTGGTGTTAGGGAACAATTCAATTTTATGGTTCTGAGCCCTATCTAGGGGCAGTTGAGTTGGAGGTTCAAACAACACAGTATATTTTACCACCAGAGGTTGGATTGCAGTTGGTACCATAGGTGTATGTTGTAACTTAGATGCAGCTTGAACCATAACAACCTCTATTTCCTTCCTTAAAAGTTTACTCATAGCCTTGCAGGAAACCACAGTTGTCCGAGTATCAGTTTCTCCCTGCAGCATCTGTTGTACCCCATGAACTTCAAACTTCATTGTTATCCTTTCAAAATTTCAAATTATATCACCGAGGGTCTTTAACCAATTAGCTCCCAAAATAACCTCACCCCCTGAGATGTTAAACACATAATACTGAAATGAAAAAGTGTAACCCTACAGCTTAATTCCAGGTTGGCGGATCTAAGGTCATCAAAACCTTTCCACTAGCTACCCTCACCCTTATAGGTTTGATATTTGTCACCTGAGCCTTCACATTCTCAAATATGAAAAGATGTACCCTCCTCAATCCATAAGAGTATGTACCCTCCTCCTATTACATAACCCTTTAAACTGTATAGTACTGCTACTTCCATCCCCTATAGCATTTAGCTCTACTACATGGTCTTCCTGCACTTCAGCTTCTTGATTCTCCACAACTGGAACATTCTCAAGTCCTCCTATCGCCAACTCTTTTGGCAAGACCTCCATTACCATCAAGGGTTGTCCCCTCCTACAGTTATGACCATGACAAAAAAATTTATCACAAAAGAAGCATTGGTTTCTCGCTTTCCTCTCCTAGTACTCAGACTGTGTAAGCCTCCTATTGTTACTTTCCCCAAGGGCTCCCTATTGCACTGATGCTCTAGCATGCAGATTGGCTCTAGGTTGGGGCATGAAGGCTGGCCTTTGGTGTTGTACCATTGTTCTGGTCAGTGGTGCAGCTTTGTGAAGTGCCTTCAACAGTCTTTCTTTTTCTTCATAAACCTTAGCCAACTCACAGGCTTCATAGAGGGTTCTTGGTTTCAAAACTCGCACATCAGCTCATATAGTCTCTTTAAGGCCTCCAAGGAAAAATGACAGCAAATTCTGTGAGAAATAACCAGTAGTCCTCCTAGTCACTTTAGTGAAGTCCTCCATGTATTGTTCAACTGAGCCAACTTGATTCATCCTAGCTAGTGCTGACTGGTAGTCCACCTAATTTCGATTTCCAAATTCACAAAGAAACAGCTCTGTCAATCATTTCCATGAGTTTAGAAACTCGTTTTGGAATACAATCCAGAGGTCATATGTCTTACCAGTAAGACTCATCGTAGCTAAAGCCAACTTCCTATCCTCATAAACCTGATAGAAGTCAAAAATTCACTCCACATGATCACCACCACTATAAACACTAATTTCTAACTTCATTTGCTTCAATGTTGGCAAGTTGGGGTCATGGAAGTGCTAGTGGTAGAACTGTGACGTCTGGGGCTGCCAAGCTTAGCTCACTGTAGGCCCAAAGTGGTTCATATAATATGGCATTGGTGTAGTGGTAGAGGCAGTGGTATATATAGGTTGTGGCTGTGTAAAGCTGTAAGGTGCAAAATTTTGGTGTGGTGTGGAATTCAAGCCCTAACTGTGCTGAGCAATATTTGGGAAGGAACTATGTGAAGCAAAACTTGTGTAAAATTGAGGCTGCACAAAACTGGCAAAATTTTTTGGTTGAGTAAAAGTTGGCAAAACTGTGTTGTGGTATAAGTTAACACCTTGTGAATTTAGAAAAATTGTGTTGTGATATGAGTTAGCACCTTGTGAATTTAGCAAAATTGTGTTGTAATATGAGTTAGCACCTTGTGATGTATGCTGGTGTGGGTTTGTGAAGGGGTAGCTGGTTTGGTTATTGTTGTGGTTAGCTCCACTGCTTCCCCCTGTGAATGATGCTGAAACAAGGGCTTGAGGGGCTCTGTATCCACTCATTTGCCCTTATTCTCATCACTAGACTACTCTTTCTCAAAACTCATGCTTCCGACCATTGTTGAATTCGCTCCCACCTTGGTGACAGTGAGAGTATCTAACACACCTCTAGAAGCATTAGTGATAATAGGTTTGGTGGTGTTAAACTCCATTAACTGCTTAGTCTCCTCATCAATAACTTGCAAATATATCTCCTCATTTACCAGATTCAACTTTGAAGTAAAGAAGGGTCTCGTTTCACTACCTCCCACAGAGTCAACAGCAGAAGTGGACTGCCCTCTTATTAACCAAGCAGATGCCAACGCTGTCGTGTGAGGAGGGAGCCAAGCGGCGGAGGTAGGGATCCAAACTTCAACATTGAAGAGTCCAACTTATCAACCGCTACATCAGAGGCCGCTTGCATCACTCGAAGCTTCTTCCTCCATCTCAGCTCAGAATAGATTAAGAGTCTCGTGAAAGGATGTTTGCAGCTCAACAAACTTGGAATCTGTGAGCTCCTTGTGATTTTGAAGGTTCGAATCGACCAGCGCTAGGTCATTGTCGCCTTGTGGCTGGCTGCTAGCTCTAGTGGTTTTCTGTTTCCCCATCCACGCACCATGAGCCGAGGGCTCTGATACTAGATAATAGAACCTTACTTCTAAAATTGAAGAACAAAATCAGAAAGGAAATTGCATAATAGAAATAAAGCTTTGATTCATAGAGGGCTGCTACAAAAGCTTTAGTACAGCTAAATAGTCTATATTGACCATGTTGATCTTGCCACTTGGCAAAGATCCGACAGATTGCGGAAGCCTAACCCTAACACATTTACTGGACCCTAACGGCTACTTAATTCAACTAACAACTATTAATTAATTAACCAACTCGTTTACTATATGGATTGAAGCAATCTGAACGTATGTGGTATAACCGTCTAAGTGAATACTTGGTTGGGAAGAGATATGTAAACAATGAACTATGTCCATGCGTGTTTATTAAGAAAACATGTTTCGGATTTGTAATTGTCGCTCTCTATGTTGATGACATGAACATAATTGGGACTCTTGACGAGGACACTACAAAGTATTTGAAATCCGAGTTCGAGATGAAAGATATTAAGCTGACTGTTGGATTAATATTCCACTACTACGGTGCTCTACAAAGTACATTCTGTTAGCACTCTCATGATCGTCTGCAGCCTAGATCCAAAAATGGATCCATTTCGTATAAAGGATGAGAATGAAGAAGTCTTAGGGGCTGAAGTGTCTTACCTAAGTGCAGTAAGTGCATTACGATACTTAGCTCGATACACAAGAACATGCATCTCATTTGTTATAAACTTGTTAGCTAGATTTAGCTCAACACCCACGCAACGCCATTGGACTGGCATAAAGACAATCTTCAGGTACTTAAAGAGTATGATAGATATGGACTTGTTCTATCTCTACAGAGAGGAAATAAGAAAGGTTTTCATTGCAGGAAACAAGGACTCCACCAGTGAGGGTGCCGCCATTAGATCAACGCCCACACAACGCCATTGGACTGACATAAAGACAATCTTCCGGTACTTAAAAGGTATGATAGATATGGACGTGTTCTATCCCTACAAAGAGACAATAAGAAAGACTTTCATTGCAGGAAGCAACAACTCCACCAATGAGGGTGCCGCCATTTGTTCCTACATCCCCTACACCAATAATCCATGTGATGTGTTGGTTAGTTTTACTAATGCTAAGTATCTTTCTGACCGGCACAAAGGTCGTTCCCAGACCGGTTATGTCTTTACCATAAGAAATACCACGATATCTTAGAGGTCTACAAAACAGACTTTCGTTGCTACATCTTCAAATCATGCTGAGATTATTGCTCTATATAAAGCTGTTAAGGAATGCATATGGTTGAGAGCCATAATTACACATATTCAAAGATGAAGTGGTCTAGAACCAACCATAAATGAACCTATATGCATTTATGAGGATAATGCTACATGCATTGAGCAGATGAAGCTAGGTTACATCAAAGGCAACAACACCAAGCATATATCACTCAAATTTTTCTATAATCAACATCAACGACAGTTTCTCATGATCCAAGTGAACCAAGTTCGATCTTAGAACAATGTGGCAGACTTGTTGAATTAGTCAGTATTGTTATTGTTTGTGGTGACATGTACCACAGAATAAAAAGAGATTCATGCAATCATGTTATCTGTAATCTCCTATAAAATGAACTCACTCGTTCGGATGAAAATACACAATTTTACTGAAACTGAAAGAGTTTACTATCGGAAAATTCTGTCGTCCAGGTTGTCATGCTGACCAGTTTTCCCGTTCAGTCCCCGCCCCCCCTCCCCAATGGATTGCACGTGTTTTTCCTTCCCCATATGCGGATACCATGCTGATATGTACAGCAGCCTTACCCACATACTATCTCATACTATTTCATAATGATCGAACAGAAAGTAGAGCTTACTAAATTAAATCATGCATCAGAGTTGACTATTAAGAATGTACATGATACAAGATGATCAGGACACACTGGCTTCTTGTTCATGAGGCAGTAATAGGAATGAATGGTTTCATAATTGATAGTTTTCTATCTAATCGATTACAAACAAGCACAGAGAATTCATAATGGCAAAGAAACAAAACAGAACAGAACGGAAGATTTAAACTAAATTAGGATCCAAATTAAAACAAACATAACTCGGTCAGCATCTGATGTGCTTCATTTTTTGTTGTTCCGAGTCTCCACGCCCCATCAGTCCATGAATATGATGCGGTTCACCGATCGAGCACCATAACAATTTATATAGCTGCCGAAAGTAGGGTTTGATCATATTGAATTGCATCCAAGGGCCACAAATCTGTGCCAAACTCCTCCAATATATGTTGGTCACCGAACTTGTTTTCTTTATAACATTCAATTCTGATTAGTTTTTTTTCCTGTGAAGCGAGAAAAAATCGAACACTATGAGCACAAATGTACCACTTTCTGTCACAAAAACTGGTCGTAGCATCTTATCCGCAACATTCGCAGGCAAATGATCAGCTGTCCTGAAAGAATAGAGCAAGTTCCAAGATTCAGGAACATTATACTCTCTCATGATCCAGAATTGGCAATCAAATCTGGTAGAACGCCATAGACAAAGGCAATCTCCTAAACGAACCAAAGCGTCCGATGCGTTTGGAATAGAGTAAATGTTCATAGAGTCAGGTGGCAATGGCATTTGCCGGAATTCTTCCTTCCCCAAATCAATAGCGGCGACAGTTATCTTGTTTTCCACTGCATCCAAGGTCGTCCAATGCAGTGCTTCATTTAAATAAATCCCTGGATGATCGTACAAATGGCGTATGTTCGAAGGAACAGCAATGCTTTTCCAACACTTGGTTCTCCACGAGAAGATCGCTTTGCGAGCGTATGCTGGTGATTTTGTATCCCATTCAGTTGCGAAAACAACATATTTGTAGTCATCAGTTGCGTTAACATAACCAAAACCACTTATAGTATATTCTATCCAATTCTCGCTCAGTGATTTTCTCTCCAATTCTGACTCAATCGATAAGTTGCGGACGAAACCGGTTGAAGGGTTCCAGATAAAATATTTTGTATACCCACATGAATATGTACTTATACATACCAAACCATTGCAAGATCCCAGTAATTGGACAATATCATTCCGACGGTTTTCCTTGAATGGCGAGGAAAGAAAGGAGGACTTGGAAACATGGTCACCAGCCAAGACCTGTAAGGACTGAAAGTTTGGATCACTTGAAGTGTAGGCTGAACGTATGCTTGATGGAAGTTTAAATCGGCTGGAAACAAGGAGTGACTGACCAAGGGTTCTCTGCTGGGATGCTACTTTGTAGTGGGTTTTGGAGAACTGGGGGTCATGTAATATCAAAGATCGCCATTTCTTCGAAACGCAACTAAATTGGATCATATATTTGAAGGGCAACTTGAGTAGAATTTCAACAATAATTTCTTCAGGGAGCTCGACAACGCGCTTCAGCTTGATCTCCTCCTTGGGCTTTTTATTGCACCAGATGAAGCAAAGTATTAAACGTAGTAGGTATTTTATCTTTAACCAGAAGCAACGTATTAAACCTAGAAGGTATTTCATCTTTAAACCGAAGACAATGGAAATTGAAAAAAACACACTGATTGTTTATCGATGTATTATGAATACATATATGCGTCGTTCTGTGGTCTCTCTCTATATATAGGCTTAATACCAATTGCTGATAATCATAATGCGACCAGGATAACTTTATACCACCAAGCAAACCTTAATGGTAAAGGAAACTCTGAAAGTATTGACTAACCATTAACTGTTTTAATAAAACATTTCCCTTTTACTTTGGGAGTCCGAAGAAATATTGTTTGAAGTAGAAAATAATTACATTACCAAAAAAAGTAGAAAATAATTAATAAAAGGTGGAGCTGAATTGGTGGATTCTAGGCAATTGCAAAGTAGTCGGTGTTCATAATTTGTCATAGACCAAAGGAATTTGGATCCCTTTATAGCAAAATTCTGACGGCCAAGAATTAAGACATTCTCTAGATCAGTGTGTTTATGCTATGACCTTGGTTGACTTGTATACTTTATGTTGATCTGGGGTTCAATGTTAGGACGGGATCTCCTATCAAGTCTACTTTTCTATAGATTTCTATTTGGGTAACCGTAAAATCTTCATGGCAAAATCGTTAGAAGTTAGGTTTTCAGATTTCTATGTTCTTTGTGGCAGATGGAGACGAAGTAGAATCAAAACTAGGGGAGGTAATGGAAGGAGTGGCTTCAATAGTATTGTGACCATGTGGTTCTATATCAGGCCGCTTCATCAAAGTAAATGATCACACCAACATTTGCTATGGTCTTCATGGAACTGGTAATTTGTTTTGCTTTGTTTTTCTTCGTTTAGTTTTGTATTTGGATGTTTAATTAGTGATGAATTTGTTGTATTGGTTTGGGTAATTTGGATGTTTATTAGTGATGAATTTATTGTGTTCTTTTGGCAGAGTTGCCTTGTGAAAAGGAGTGTAGCAGAGGTGGGGACTATCGCCTGATCAAGCTTGCAATCATAGACTACCATGTATACATGATTGTTCCTTGTTCATAAAGATTGGGGGTTTGTGATTCTTTGTGTTAGTTCTTTTAATGGGTTTGGATTATGATTTGTGACAGAGAAAGAAGGAGAAAGTTGTTGTTGAGTGCCTAGGCCATGATGCTGCTAGGTTGAATAGTGTTGATCGTGCTCATGGGTAAGTCCATGTTTGATTTCTCTTACTGGTTTTTGGAATGTGGAAGTTTTAGATGTTGTACCTTCGGTGCTTTATGAATTTAGAGATAGTTAGCTTTATGTTAGTCAAAAGGCCATGTCTTTATATTGCTCTAAATTTCTACACTGATAAAAGAACCTTTTGTAACATGATCAAACTGATAGTAGGCTTTTGATATGATAGAATCATCTCCAAGACTACCTCGTTTCAACTTTGAAGTTCTTGCTTTTAGTACGATTTTCCCTTTGCAAGTGATCATCATGTGTATATTAACATGTTTTGTCTCTTGTTCGCTTGTATGGTACACAGTTGAGAGAAGGATATGGTTGATGAACAAGATTGTGGTTTCGTTTAACTGTGAGACACTCAAATCTGACAAAGCAGCAGAAGATCATATCAGCAAGTTGCCCAAATTAGCTGGCCTAGATGCTGTTGTGTAAGGCTTCTTCTTCCCCTTCTCATAACTTGTATAGTTATATGGATACCATTTTTGTTGAACTTACGGAGTAGTAACATGTATCTAGCTAAAGATCTGAACCTTTGCAGTTGCTAATGCAGAAGTTAGTAAATTTACATTTCCGAGAATCCTATGAGAAACTTAAGTTTCCCCCTTTTTGGAGTATTTCGGGAAAGCAAGAGAAACTGAACATATGTATTTGCTTTGCTCTAGCTTCCCTGTTTTACACTTACATCTGTATGACGCTTATCCCTATGTTTCGTATTTGTTGAATGTGTAGTCTGATGTGTGTACTACTTACCCCTTTCATATATAGATATAAATTCATCAAACAGAACATTTTGCCATAGGATTAGAACAAACCAACTACAATGTTCAGAAAACAGATGTAGGAACAGTTTCAAACGGTAGTGAAAATGTCTTCATACCTCTACCTTATGGAATACAATCTTAGCATTCTCGGTTGGATATGTAAAAGCTAGCAAAACTAGCAGTTAGATTTTGCAGTAACATTGGTAACATACTACGAGACCAAGTACAAAGCATTAGTTTCACTTTAATCCGTCTATACTCATTACCAATCAGTGCTTTAGATGCCACACTTGTATCCTGGTGCCTTCTCTATTATTTGGCATGCAAAACTGAGTTTTGCAGATCAACACATTGTTCTAGATGACGCCTTCAGCTATGAGTAAGCGGTTGCATACGTTTTATTGGATAGATCCATATAAACATGATTTTAAAGACGGACTGTAGCTACATAACAATATGGATGGATCATTTTGAACAAGTGTAACATTACTGCAGAAACCAATTTTTGATCCACATAGAGCATACATAAATGTACATTGTATCATGAAGTTCACAGTAACATCTTATGGAAAGGGCAATTGGAAATAAATGGTTAGCTAGAGCTTCTAAGACTTCCATCGTAAAACATCTGAGCAGTGGTTTCATTCAGTTCAAGCCCCCTAATGTGTCCAGCCTAGGCAACTTTATGCTTGCAAAATGGCAAGAAACCTGCAAGAGAAGAGGAGGAAGAACAGTTATTCAATAACAATAAAGGATGGTTTCTTGGGAGATTAAAGCGAATACTTGAAAATATGCTCCTGCTGTATCTTTTCATTAATGAATCAAACAGTGAGGAAACATTCACATATTCATACACTTAATCTAATATCTCACTTGAAATGGCTGCTTGATTTGAACTTATATTTGCAATATGTTTCCCTGTCATAAAATGGTTTTTGGAAGGAAAGGAAAAAGAAAAAAGAAACAAACAAATTAGGTGCAGGAGCATACCACTGTTGCAACTATCACTCCAACTCCGATACCTCTTCTGAATCAGATAATGGTAACAGAGTACAGATCCCAAGCATATGTCCATTGAGGCAAACAAAATACTCGATGCAATCCTCATAAGCGCCCAATCTGCAGCTGGCACTTTGAGGTATCATTTTGGCTTGCAACATGCTCCACAACTTGGCCTTACAATATGGGCACACCTCTGTTGGATGAAGTTCGGCCCCCCTCTTGATCAACATCTTCCGGACCTTTGACATTGAAAATGACTTGAAAATTCCCCGGAAGAACCCCACATCTCCTTCTTCTCCTTGGTCAAGATGTTCGCACGGGTCAGAGACATACAATACATCTGTTCTGCATTGTGGCAAAAGAAAGCTCTTCCCTGATGTCCTAGAAAACCTGGTCCTATACACAAAGTGACCAGGGATTTGAACAGTGTTAAAGAGGCCACCCTTCTTACTTCCTGAACAATAAATAAGCAGCTTCCCCAGTGCCCTCCAATTTCCATCTACACTGTGACTCCCACTAGATTGCAAATCAATCATCATCTTTGGTGCTCTTGTTTTACAAAACTCTTTCCAGAGTACACGTTTGGCAAGATCATCAAACCATTTGCACACACAGGAAAGTGTTGCAATTAACTTGGGATTCCAATTCAATTGCTGAAAAACTAGGACTATCGCCTCTTGACTTATATGCCCTTTTGTGCATCGACAGCTTGCAGAATGTATACATCGATACTGCTTCGTGAGAATCATTTTGCCCACCTATTAAGATTCAAATGCAACAACATTTACTCTTAATTCATTTAACTGGCAATATAAAACAGACATAGAAACAATAGTTTGTGAGCCAATTAGAAGACCACATGTTTCCAAGAAAGAAGCACCTTCCCAGGACCATCTTACAGAACCATATTCTCTAAAACTAGTAAGATTGACAATCTATCAGCAACAAAGAAGAATTCTATTAAAATGTTAGAATTTGAAAAACCTAGAAAGGGAAGAGAGCATTATCTCCTTCAAAGTTTATACAATCAACTTATCCACCTAATAATTTCCCATATCGCGCTCGGATGCAAGCATGACATACATTTTAGAGCATAATTCACACATCCATAATTTTTCTACGCATGTAAAGAGTTTAGGCCGGATATACCTCAGATATACTCAAACTGCATATCTCTATGACCATATGAAGAGCATGGATCACTAATGTAATACTGTATCATTAAGTAGCTGTGCATTTCACTAGAGCCTACAAATTAGTCTCAACATAACAAAACACAGTACCAATAAGGATCAGCTCTGCATTTCCGCTACTTAACTCGAACCATACCAATCCCAAAGTGTGTCTCATTCAAATATTGCAACATTTCCATATAACAAATAGCACAATACTGGATCATTTTCTTAGATCCATAAGTCCCTCCACATAAAAATCCAACCTTTTCAAACGAAAACCCCTACTTACTCCAACCCAACTCAATCCACATAAAACCCAGATTGATTCACTACCCAATTGCACAAATTTCATCAAAAAGACAAAGAATTTACAAAACCCAAGTCGACATCAAAACCCAACAAACCAAACTCACACTGAAACAAATCGTAATCATGAACAAATTGGTAACCCAAAATCTTACCTCAGCTGTAATCCAATGATTCAGAGAAGATTGTGCATAGTGCCAAAAGCCCTAGAAAACCCAACTCTGCGAAATCGGGCAGAGATTATTAGGGATTTCGCACCCAAAAAATGGATGATAAAAAACACAGATAAAAAGAAATGAAAAAAAACCAGAAGAGAAGGCTGGCTTTGGGTTCTGGAACAGAAGAGAGTTGTAAATTACGAGAAAAATTATTAAGGTTACCTGTTTGTGAACTGCGTTGAGAGACCACGAATGGTGTCGTGACACGTTTTGGAGGGGAAAGTGGCGGCTACGGTGTTAGATTGTATCATTCGGACAGAAATTTTGGGTCTTTTGCAGCTGGTTTTTTCTTAGATTTTCGGTAGTGGTTCTCACTCTAACGGACTAATAGATTCATGCTCAAGTATTGTTGGATTTGGATTCGATAATGAGAAGAATTATGATAGGAAGAAGTGTTTTGTTTTCGACTCAGGTTAAATATCTAAGTGATTAAATGTGATTTTATGTGATTTTATCAGTAACTCGATGATTATGTAAATACAGCTCGTTTCATAATATTTTGTGTTCTTATAATATGAATTGAGCTACTTGATAATGTTGGGGTGAGTCCTACCGGTCCTTCACTTGTACAATAAGGATTGTGTGTATATATTGTTATTATTAAGAATCTTGTGTGGTAACTAATTTCTTATTATGAATATATGTATCTTGTATAAATATACTCCATCGTTGGAGAAGTTATCAAGTAAAAATAGTTTCTCTCCTTTCGTGTTGGCGATCCTTTCGGACTCGGTTATTTTTTCCGCTGCAAATTTTCTTTTTTTCTTTTGTCGGTTACTCTGTGGGATTTGTCAGTTTGATTGTGAGGTTCATCTGTTGATTCTTTGGGGTTCGTTTGATTGTTATTTTTTGGTGGTGTGAAGGAACCTTGACTTAATGATCAAGTGGTGGGACGTGAGGAGCCTGGTGATTTCCTCCTTCCCTGGAGTTTTATGTTTGCTGCGTTGGAAGTTTTTTTGTGTAGTTTAACTATTTGAGAAGGAAAAGAGGATGTCAGATCTACCTCTTATCGAAGGTAAGAAAGAAGAAAAGTTTGGGAGTACATCTTGAGAGAAGAAACGAGAGATTGTTGTTGTTCAAAATGTTACAGACAACTTCAGTTTTGGTGTCAAGCTTGATAGTACTAACTATTAATTATGACAACGACTTATGCAAATCCATATTAAGGGAATGGGAAAGTGGAGTTATGTTGATGGTATTGTCACACGACATATTACAGAACCCAAATTCGATGAGTGGGATACGATGAATACTAATGTGATGGGAATTCTCCTTTAAGCTATGACTCCGGAGGTGATGCAATTTTTCTCTAATTTTGATTCTCCTAAAGCAATTTGGGATTCTGTAACTGCTACTTATTATGATGGTAACGATTTTGCTTGTGTACATGAATTGAACGTGAAAGCTTTCCAGATGACTCAAAGTGGACAACCTGTGGCAACTTTTTATGCCAGTTTGAAGACAATTTGGCAGGAGCTTGATCAGAGAAACCATAATCCTATGACATGTGACGCAGATATTATGTCCTACCGGAATGTACAAGACAAGATGTGTGTTCATATTTTTCTTGCTGGGTTAGATCCTCACTTTGAAGGACCAAAGAACGAGTTATTGTGTCTTGCAACTCCACCAACGTTGGAGCAAGCTTTTGCCTATATCCGAAGAGATGAAGCAAATAAAGCAGCTGCAAAAATTCTTCATACTGAAATTTCTGGTTTAGCAATACATGCGACACCTCAACCTCAAATTGGTAACACTGTCTCATCCCCTCTCAGAACCAGTATCAACCTCAAAATCTGAGATTTCAGAATCAGGGTTATGCTCAGACAATCTGTAACTATTGCAAATGAGCAAGTCATACCAAATTCTATTGCCCTAGGCTTCGCAAGTTGAATGACAACCCTCCTAGATGGAGAGGAAGCAATAATGGAGGATGTGGAGGCCGTGGTTGTGGACAAAGAGGCAAAGCAGCAGTCCAATTAGTGCCAGAACCCGACTTCTATGGCATTGAAGGGCAGGACCCTTCATAGGGTAATGTTTCCTTAACTAAGGAAACCTGAGGTAAAATTAGAGTTGCTTTACATGTTTCTGACTTTGCTGGTAGTGATACTTGGATTTACTGATTCTGGTGCTTCCAATCATATGACATATAATAAATCCCTCTTTATGTCTTTGTCTTCCCCTCATATATCTCATGTTTCTAATGCCAACGGTGTGTCATTTCCGATCTTAGGTATTGGGTTCATTCAAGTTACACCGTCTATTGTTTTGCATGATGTGCTTTATGTACCATCGTTGTCTCACCATCTTTTGTCTGTGTCCCAATTGAGTTCTCAAAATAAATGCTCTGTAACCTTTTACCCAATGTATGTTGTCTTTCAGAATCTGTGCACCAAGGTAATCATTGGCAAGGGAGAACTGAGGGGGAGACTGCTTCACTTGGATTGCATGTACACAGGGGTCAACACAGCCTTTAGCCCTGACATTGAATTCTGACAGATTAAGTGAATTATGGTTGTGGCACTGACGCTTAGGTCACCTGTTTTTTAGAGTTATGAAGAAGTCTATGCCTTCACTTGTCAGGACCCACCCCGAGTTAAACCCCTTTAACTCGGAGTAAATCCTGCGGGGACCCCCTCCCAAAGAAGATTCTGCCGAAAAATCGACATAGTCTCCCTTGAAAAGTGGACAACCCTTAACCTGCAATAACCCACAGTACACTTCTACCAATATCCAACCGAAACTCCTGGAGCCATCCTGCTCCCCAATAACCAACAACTCCACATGATACACATCTAATAAAAATCCAACAATTAATTCAACATCCCAAATGTAAATGGTACCGAACATTCCAAGTCTCAAAGAGTTCTCCAACAAATAAACTACCCGATGTGTATCAGAGCGTCTAGGATAAAAGTAGGAACATAGATATATAATACAAGTAGGTCAACCCGGAACCTACAGATAGTGCGGAATGTGGCAGTAACTATGCTGGGCCTCCAAGTAGTCTAGGTGGGTCGAGCACTGCAATCTGGGCATTTTAAAACGAAGGGCCCAGGGAAGAAACATTGAAAACGTCAGGGTGAGTGGACAAAAATAAAATATCGAAACTTAATTCCTTTAATGTCCTCCCTCTACTTTTTCTAAGGAAATCCGCATGCAGGTAAACGTAAACAATGCATTGGCTCAAATCATAAACAATTATGTGGGGTGTTAACCTCATCCACGAGAAAACCCGACCTGCTCTATTCGGGAGGGTCTAATGACCAGCTACCACCGAAGAGGGTCCCCGACCTGCTCTATCCGAGAGGGTCTATTGACCAGCTCAACCGGAGAAGGTCCCTGACCTGCTCTACCCAGAAGATGGTACCCGCTCTAACTGGAGAGGGTCCATGCTAGCAAACAATCCTTATATCCTTTTCCCTTTTCCCTTTTTCAAAATCCCTTGAAAACCTGTAAAACCTGTAATACCTCGTAAAACCTCGTGGAAACAATAAATCGAAAACCCCATTTAAAATCCGTGAGCCACATTCCTCCTTTAAAAACATCCCCCTCCATATTCCCAAAACGGTGATAAACAATAAAACCATACCCCGGGAAAAATCCTTTAAAATCACGGGATGGGTATGAACCTCTTTCCCGGTTTGTTTGCCTTTAAAATCCTTAAATCCCCTTTTTCCCAAATCACCGTAAATCATACAAATAGAGGAAATTATATATATGCAGGAGAAACCAATCAAGTATAAAGCATGCAATTTAATTTAAAACAAAGTCCACTCACAGGTGCCGCTAGGTCTGCCGGCTACCAGATGGCTGCTCAGCTCGAGCTCCCCCACGTCCTGTCCAAAACACACAACAAGTCTTAAACCCATAATCAAGGTGAGGGTAACCATAACGCTCTACCCTTGGCGTTCAACCTTAACCATCTAACAAAGTGTGGATGTCGGTCTCTAATACACCAAAAAAGCGTACAACCTCTTAATTACGCTCTCACGCCTAGCCGGTTCTCCCTAAACGACCGTTTAACCTTTAATTACACAAACAAAACCCCAAAGCTTCCAAATATACTTAACGCCTCAAATAAATTCCTAAAAAAAACAGCAACTGCCCCTAATGGATTTCCCTTAATTTTTTACAATTTAAATGGGCAAGAAAACTGCCCAAAAGTGGCGGCTCCGCCGCCGGCGGCGGCCGCCGGCAGGTAAATCCGGCCAAAATTCCGGCGACCTCGGATCGCCACCAAATTTTACCAGCAGCTTCGTCTCAACATTTGGGACAACTTTCTAGTTCAACTCGAAGGCCAACTCGGCCCCTAACTAGGTCAATCGACAAGAAATACACAACCCGAATCCAAAAGTCAACCCAAACTTCAAATCCATAATTCTTCCTACACACTTCAAATCTAGCTACCAAATTCTAGGGGCTTAATGTACACCTCAAACCCATCAAAACCATATAAAGAACTCACCGGGAGGTGGCCGGAGGAGGGAGAAATCCGGTGTCAATGAACAGTGCACAGGTCCCCCCTTCTCGCCGTGATTTCTCTCAAACGGCGGCGACCCAGCTCCGATGGCCACCACCAACTTGAAGGTGGCGCTGCAGGCTTCAATTCGGTACCTAGCACGCGCCCTAACTCCGCCGGTCGGAGGAGAAATCCGGTGATGAAATCCGGCGAAAAAAAAAATCGGGTTTCGGAGGGATTTTTCGAGGTGAACAGTAACTTTTCCAATTTTCACCTTTTCACCGAATTACCCCAGTAACTCACTATATATAGGCTTTTCACCCAAATAGTAACTTTTGTTTTTTGACCATAACTTCTTCATACGATCTCCGATTTAAGCGTGCTACGTGTCCACGGACTCGTAACGACGCCCTCTACAACTTTCAAGAAGAAAGTTTCCCCAAATTCCTGACTAAACAAAAAGTCAACTTTTTGACCTTTCACGGTAAAACGGTTACTACGATACGGGTAAAGATCAAAGTAACTTAGGTAATCACCGACCGTAAATGGTTTTAAGAACCGGGATGTGACAATTCTCCCCCCCATATAAAAATTTCGTCCTCGAAATTACATACCTGTCATTCGAAGAGATGGGGGTACTGCTGCCTCATCCGAGCCTCTGGTTCCCATGTTGCTTCTTCTAACTCATGGCTCCTCCAAAGTACCTTCACTAGAGGAATGGTTTTGTTCCTGAGTATCTGCTCCTTCCTATCAAGGATCTTCACCGGCAATTCTTCATAAGTCAAATCTCTTTTCAAATTAACCGGTTGCTCTTGCAACACATGGGATGGATCGGCAACATACTTACGAAGCATAGACACATGGAAGACATTATGTATCTTCGCCAACTCAGGAGGTAGGTCTAACCGATAAGCAAGTGGACCAACCCTCTCAATGACCTCATAAGGGCCTACGTACCTTGGGCTAAGCTTTCCCCGCTTGCCGAAACGTACTACTCCCTTCCAAGGTGATAGTTTCAGAAATACCCAATCACCCACTTGGAACTCAAGGTCTCTCCTTCGGTTGTCTGCATAACTCTTATGTCTACTCTGAGCTGTCTTTAACTTGTCCCTAACAACCTTGATCTTCTCATTCGTTTCATGAATCAAGTCAGGGCTACACAACTCTCTTTCGCCAATTTCATTCCAACACAAAGGTGTACGACATTGTCGTCCATAAAGTGCCTCAAACGGAGACATACCAATGGTGGAATGGTAGCTGTTGTTGTAAGCAAACTCCATTAAAGCTACATTCTTGTCCCAGCTTCTTGAGAACTGCATGGCACACGACCTCAACATGTCCTCTAAAGTCTGGATAGTCCTTTCGGACTGCCCGTCGGTCTGAGGATGAAAGGCTGTGCTGAATTGCAATCGGGTGCCCAAAGCTGCCTGTAAAGCTTTCCAAAATCGGGAGGCAAACCTAGGATCCCGATCTGACACTATAGTCTCTGGCACCCCATGTAGTCTCACAATTTCAATGACATACAATTCCGCCAATCTTTCCACAGTATACTTCTTGTTCACCGGCAGAAAGTGTGCTGATTTGGTCAATCGATCAACGATCACCCAAATACCATCATGCCCATCTCGAGTACGTGGTAGACTAAAGACAAAATCCATAGCAATGTCATCCCACTTCCACACGGGGATAGGCAAAGGCTGAAGCAAACCAGCAGGTTTCTGTCTCTCAATCTTTACTTGTTGACAAATCAAGCACCTACTCACAAATCCCGCAATCTCTCTCTTCATATTCGGCCACCAATAATGATTCTTCAAGGTCTTGTACATTTTTGTACTTCCAGGATGAGCTGCATATGCGGAACTGTGAGCTTCCTCTAAAATTTCCAACTTAAGCTCCTCATTCCTTTTTGGAACACAAAGTCGGTTCTTGAACATTAAAGTTCCATCCTTTCTAACCGAGAAGTCAACTGTTGTCCCATCAAGTGTCCGCTCAATCAACCGTACTATGGACTGATCATTATACTGTGCCTCTCGCACCTTATCAATTAAAACTGGCCTCACTTGGAAACTAGCCACCAAGGCTTCTACTTCATCTTCCCAAAGTTCAACACCAGTAGCCCGCAACTCATAGAGAAGCGGAACCCGAACCGCTCTCATATGAGCCAAAGAGACGGAAGGGTTGCGGCTAAGTGCATCGGCCACTAAGTTGGCCCTTCCTGGATGATACTCAATGGAAATATCATAATCTGCCGGTAGTTCCATCCATCTCCTCTGCTTCAGATTTAAATCCCTCTGTGTAAACACATAACGGAGGCTCTTGTGATCAGTGAAAATCTGACACTTAGCTCCGTAAAGATAGTGTCTCCATAACTTTAACGCGAAAACTATCGCTGCAAGCTCTAGATCATGGGTGGGATAATTTCCTTCATGCAACTTCAATTGTCTAGAAGCATAGGCAATGACTCTCCCATGTTGCATTAACACACCACCCAAACCTTGTCCAGATGCGTCACTATACACCACGAACTCACCACTATCATCAGGTAATGCCAAAACTGGAGCACTCACCAAACGATTCTTTAATTCTTGAAAACTCTGCTCACAGTTTTCACACCATTCAAACTTTACACCTTTTCTTGTCAATCTAGTAAGAGGAGCCGCAATCTTGGAAAAGCCTTCCACGAAGCGACGGTAATACCCAGCTAGACCCAAGAAACTCCGTATCTCCTTTACATTAGTGGGTCTCCTCCAACTCACAACTGCTTCTATTTTCTGGGGATCCACCCTGACACCTTCGGCCGTCACAATGTGGCCCAAGAACCCCACTTTATCTAGCCAAAACTCACACTTGCTGAGCTTTGCATACAACTGAGCCTCCTTCAAAGTCCGTAAGACCAACCTCAAATGCCTGGCATGTTCCTTAGCATTCTTGGAATAAACCAAAATGTCATCTATGAACACGATAACAAACCGGTCAAGGTATGGGCTAAACACCCTATTCATGAGGTCCATAAATGCTGCAGGTGCATTGGTAAGCCCAAAAGCCATCACTACAAACTCATAATGGCCATAACGTGACCGAAAAGCAGTCTTGGATATATCATTCTCCCGAATCCGCAATTGATGATATCCCGACCTCAAGTCAATCTTCGAAAAGAACGTTGCCCCCCTCAGTTGATCAAACAGGTCATCAATACGGGGCAAGGGATACTTGTTCTTCACAGTAACTTGATTCAGCTTCCTGTAATCCACACAAAGTCTCAACGTACCGTCCTTCTTCTTAACAAACAACACCGGGGCACCCCAAGGAGAGGAACTTGGTCGAATAAATCCCTTATCCAACAACTCCTGCAATTGAGTTCTCAGCTCCTTCAATTCAGCAGGGGCCATTCTATAGGGTGCTTGAGAAATGGGTGCGGTTCCAGGAAGTAAATCGATCGTAAAATCGACCTCTCTTTCGGGTGGCAATCCAGGCAATTCATCTGGAAAAATTTCTGGGAACTCCTTAACAATAGGTATATCATTCAAACCTACTTCCCCCATACTAGTATCCACCACATGCGCTAGGTAGGCTTGACAACCTTTACTTAGCAATTTCCTAGCGGCTACTGCTGAAATTAGACACTTTGGAAGAATCTCTCTTTCTCCTTGAAACGTAACTTCCGGCAAACCGGGACTACGAAATACCACTTCTTTCTGGAAACAATCCACCATGGCCCTATGGGCTTCCAGAAAATCCATGCCCAGGATTACATCAAACTCTATCATATCCAGAGGAATTAGGTCAGCTTCAAACACAAATCCATTTACTAACACCTCACAACCACTACACACCCAGTTAATCTCCATTGTATCCCCAGAAGGCAGGGACACACGCCACTCACCTGGGAGTGGTGAGGTTGGCACATTGGCATGGAGTGGAAATCTACTCGACATAAAGGAATGCGTAGCACCCGGATCAATCAAAGTAAAAGCAGGCTGACCAAAGATTAATAACGTACCAATAATGACCTCTGGAGAAGTACGACCCTCCTGCTGAGTCATGGCATGCACCCTAGCATGAGTAGTGGTGGAACGTCCTCTGCTGCCTCTGTTCTGCTGAGCACCACCTCTATCTGGACCCCACATACGAGTACCGCTGCCAGAAGCACTCGCTGAAAACTGTCCCACTGACTGAGTAGGATCAAACATGGATCTCTGCATCCGGATAGGGCACTCTCTCTTAAAGTGATCTGGCTGACCACAATAATAACAACCCACAGCCTGCTGCTGACTCTGCCCCACCTGAAGTGACTGGCCACCTGAGGCCACACTCTGACTGCTAGATCCCCCACTAAACTGTCCAGAAGAGCGTCCACCAAACCGGTTCCTAGGATGTCTCCTGCCATACCTCTTGAACTTCCCTTGAACTCCGGAACCAGAACTCGAATGACTACTATACCCACTGCCCGCAGATGATCCAGAACCCGAAGTAGACGTCCCCCGCCTAGGAGGAACTCGGCTAGGATCACCAAAACCATATAGGGGGCCAACTACTAACTCCTGTGCCTCAATATGCATGGCAAACTGTCACACCCCGAATCTTTTGAAGTTAATAAAAGTTACTTTTCACAGAGATTCACGAGTTACCGAGGATTTTTAATTACGATCGGTAATTCGTTAAGTTATCGCTCGAGTTAATTTTCAAGTTTTTAAAAGTACTCCAAATACCTGAATCGATGACTCGATGTTGTAGTACGTGTCAACACGAGTCTCCCGGTATTTCCGGAATATTTTTCGAAGCTTCCGGTTATTTTCTGTGAATTTCTGAAGTGTATGGTAACTTTTAATTATCCATCCGGTAAAAAGGGAGTTTTACCATTTAACCTTTTTACTTTTCACTCTCTTTAAATCTGGACCGTCAGATCATTTGGAGAATGAATCTGGACCGTCCATTCAAGTTTAAATTGGAAGTGAGTTGGTTGACTGGGTCAAACCAGAAACTCGGGTCAAACCCGAGTCTCCCCTCTCCTTCGACCTCCGTCTGCTCTTCCTCACCGGAGCTGCGTCCGGCCACTACACGCCGGCGGACCAACACCATCCAACTCCACTCCACCTTCTCGTCCTAGCCCATCCCTCTTTTCACCGTATCGCCCACCGTGAAGGGAGATCAACGACGAGACCAGGCGGCGGTCTTCGCCGGATTCCGGCCGTTTCAGGCGGAGTTAGGGCGCGTGGAGGGTAAGGTTCTTCTCCTCTGCACTTCCTCTTCCTTCTCCTCAGTTTTGTTGATCGATTCGAGCCCAAATCGGGAATTTCATTTTCCACTGTTCTTACCTGCTTTCTGTGTTTTTACGGCTTCCTGGGTTCCTTGCTCCGGCGACGCCATCAGAGGAGCTACTCAAGCTCAGGTGAAGCGGGAAACAGTGGGCTAGGGGGAGATGAGGTTTTGGGAAGCAGTAGTTCGGATTTGGAGGTGAGGGACAGGTTTCTGGTTTTTGGTTCAAACTATTGGGCTATTAATCTGTTTGAAATGTTGCTGAATTGTGTTGCTTTGTCGTTGTGTCGATAACTAGGAGATCCGAATTTACGGGGAAACTCTGGCGAAATTCCGGCAAAGTTGCCGGAATCTGGTAACGATTCCGACGGCAGTAATCCGGTTGAAATGCCGAGGTAGTCTTCGATCCCTTTAAATGTGTGGGTTCCGTTTAATAAGAGATAAACTGTCGTAAGTCGGAAATTTCGTAAGGAAACGTGAAAAACGGAAACTAACCGTAATTTGGGGAACCTTCCATTTTGGGAAACCTTCTAAGTTTGGAAACCGTTAATTTGGGAAACTTTCCATTTTGGGAAAGTTTCCATTAAAGGAAAGTTTTCACTTTGGGGAAGTTGCATTTTCAGAAAGATGGTTAAAGGGTTGAAGTTCAATGAAGTTGGACACTAGTTGGTTAATTCGGTAAAGTGTTAAATTGTTATCGGAAATTGATAACTGGAATTTATGAGGAAAGGTTAAGTCGGTAAATCGACTCAAGGTTAAATGTACTGATTAATGTGACACGTTGGGTGTCCATAGTAATTCAACGAATTAATATTAAAGTAATAAATGAAGGTTCGGAAGCTAAGTCGGACTTCCGGTAAATTGAGTTAAGAGTCGATAACCGGGAAAGAAAGTTATAAAGGTTAAGTGCTATAAGAAAGGAACTTGGTCAACGTGTGGGTCAAATAGGATTTCCTGGTCAAACTAGGAAAAGACCAAGTCAACTGTGGTATGACTAATGTGATGATTTGTTGTACAGTCTCTGGTCGGACGTGAGACGGGCTCGACTACGCGGGTAGTTCGAGGGTTTCGCTCGAGGAGCTTTCCGAGCGGAAATGTCGCAATAGTACTGTGAGTGGACATATTATTTTAATTAAATGCATGCCCTAATTATTGAGTAAATTGCATGGTTTTTATGATGGTTTTCGAGAATTATATCTTTCTCGGGTTCTTGAACGTTTTTATATGGATAAAGTTTAGCGGGAGCCTCGGTTAAAGATTTTTACAATGGTTTGAGATATTGACACTTATACGTGAAGTATTTACATTATTACACAATTTACTATTTCTCCCGAAAATGGTGATAGACGGTGATGGCCGTCCTTTGAATGGAATTGAACCCGAGATTTCGTTGGAAATTGGTTTTATGCATATATGACGTGGAATTGTTTTACTTATTTGTTTTGGGAAGAGAATTTGATTAATGTATTGTTGTGAATTATATTTTAAGGGTTGACCAATAAATATGCTAGTTAGAGTAGCGTGAGGGCGCTACTAGAGCTCTTAGCTCCGACCCTAGCCTGAGAGGTCAGGCAAATTACGTAGTGCACTATGAGGGTTGACCATTTCCACTTTATCCAGAGCTCTTAGCTCCGACCCTGGTCTGAGAGGTCAGACAAGCCTGAGAGGTCAGGTTGATATTATAAGGGTTGACCGTTATCACATATTCTAGAGCTCTTAGCTCCGACCCTGGTCTGAGAGGTCAGACAAGCCTGAGAGGTCAGGTTGATATTATAAGGGTTGACCGTATTATTTTATCTAGCTAGCATAGCGTAGCGTGAGGGCGCTACTAGAGCTCTTAGCTCCGACCCTAGTCTGAGAGGTCAGACTTATTATGTTTGGTGAACATTTCTCTTCCCATATTCCTTGCTGGTTTATCTTATCATGCATATGCGGAAATTTAGTAATTGTGGGCATGCATAAATGATTTTTAAATTGATATACTTTTGGGAGAACATTACAGGAAATGAAGTTTTTATATGTGATTTTCGTCCACTCACTCTAACAGTTTTTAAATGTTTCTCCCCTGGGCCTTTCGTTTTTAAATGCCCAGTGATGCAGGGTTCTTGAGAGGAGGTCGAGCGCGTACGAGAGTCGAGGCATAGTCGATAATTCCGTTGCTGCGAAAAATTCTTTGGGGTAATCATCTCTGTAGACTGCTCTGACTAACCCGGTTTAGTTAGTTTAGTAGGAAGGGTTGGCCATTTCAAGGGGGTTTCGGTAAGAAGTTCCCTTGAGGTGGTCCCCGCAGGATTTACTTCGGGTTAAAGGGGTTTAACCTGGGGTGGGTTCTGTCAATGGTATCAGAGCATTAGGTTATCGTTTCCTGTTACTACCTCATGTACTTAGTATCACTTAGTGTCTATAGAGTGATGGTCCGACCGCGGCGGATCTATCGGCATTTTATGCTTGGACGCTTAGTGTTTATTGAGGATATGAGTTAGTACTTCCTGATTGAGATATGGACCGAGTGGTCCTATAAACGATCGAATCTTCAAGACTATGCCTCAGTACGCGCGACCTCATAGAGAGTTCCTGTAAGGAACAAGGTAAGCTCGTTACGTATTTATGTTTTTGTATTCCCCATTGATTTATGAGATTTGAGTTGGGGATCGAGCGGTAAACTCCCGCTATTTAACGAGCTTGAACATTTGTGTGAGTATTCGGTGGTGAAACAGTTAATTCACACCTGGAAGGCTGTCATGGTGGTTGACAGGGATGCTGTAGAAGCCTAAGACAAGGCTTGGATGTTCGTGTTATGAGGCTCTTAGCAGTAAAGAGTCGTACGAGTTACTGGAGGATGTTGCATCCTGTGATGGAAAAAGGAGCTGAAGTCGCCTAGCGCGATTATTCTGAGAGGATGAATATTAAGGTTTGACGATTGCCACGATTTTGTTGAGGTTCGTCATTAGTGTGGTTTCAGAGAAACCAACGGACTCATGAAAGTGGAATGACTCAGGGAAAATGAGTGTAGTCATTTTGGGATCAATGGACTTGTTTCGGGTGACGAGTCCATGATGTGACACTGCTGGAATTGTTAAGGAAGTACAGGCTGGTTTGGTCCCTCGATGCTTTATGGGACATCCACTGAAACTAATGGCGTGGGTCAGCTTTGGTGCTGACATTGTTGTCGTCAGCTACGACTAGAATCTCTTCGCTCCAGCCACCCATGATTGGGGTACTAGAAGGTTTGATTTGTTAGTGAGTCCAAGCGTGATTTGAATTGTTGGTGACAAGGGTCATTGGGCTATGTTTCGTGGAAGCAGAAATTGAATCGTGTCACCAGATCTTGGGACTCATGGCAACCTCAAGGTGAGTTATCCACCTGCGGTCAAAGTGTTGTAATTAGTACACCAGTGGAGGAGTCTCCAGGTTGGCTGTATTAGAGATCGATTTTCAGATCGAGGAAGCGTTACTAGTGGTAATTAAAGGTAATTGGTTTCGGAATTTAAAGGAACGTGTTGGAAGTAGCAACAAGCCACCGGGTCTCGGACCAAGGGTGCTTGGGGTACCGGAGATAGTGATACGAGCCTTGATGGACTTGGTATTATTGTGGGTAGGAACCGGTAGTTGTGCAAACGGCACTGTTTGACGGTTGAAGATGTACATGTGTATACCCCACATGAGCACGTGTACCCTCCTGTGTAGGGAAGTGGTGAAGTTGAAATTTGGGTAGCACATGCTGGTAAGGCATAATTATAGTGTGCAGTTTTGTGTGGTCAAAATGACACCAGGTAGGTGACTAATACTAGTGATGACATCGTCTTAAGAATTTCTCATGAGAGTTCCATTTAGTGAGAACGGAGATTAGGGACGTTTGGTTGGAAGTTTCTGTACAAAACGTCCAGAAGATGGCCTAACCATTTAAGTATATGTCGGAAGTGGGTTATTGTTAGTGGCTCCGACTTTTATGAGGGTTAGCGAGATTATTACATGTCGTTAGTAGGTGGCTGAGTGCATGTTGAGTTAGATGCACGGAAATGGTGAAGGGACAGCAGTGAGGCAAGGTTTACTGGGTCATTAATTTGAGCAAGAATGTTTGTAGTGGCTCAATCTTGAACCTGCAGTCCCAGTCGTCCGTTATGACACTTGGTTCTTCGAGGACGATTAACTGAGCTTGATGGCATGGGAATTTGTGCACTCACTGGCTGTGGGCTAATCTAGTATTGTAACCGAAAGTGTACTTAGACGTGTGTGGGAATCATTAGTCATATCCCCTGCAGTGACAGGCGATAATCTTAATATTGGAATGAGGATTAAGGTCTGGAAGATCAATTATTGAGGTTAATCTAAAGAAATCCTGAGAGGATTAAACTATGGTAGGCATTGTTATGGTCATTGGTCATTTGAGTAGTGACCCTACTTGTTAGGAATGATTGACCTAACGACAATTCTTGGCGCCACGAGTGTGAAGTGGTAGCAAGAAAGATCATTGGAGATGACTTGCGAAATTGTCAACATTTCGGCGAGTATGAAATGCAGTGAAACTGAGGAAAGAGTTTCTTGATGACTCAAAGGTGTTACGAGTCAAGGTTTTGGAAACCAAATTGTTACAAGAGTAGTAAAGTATGTTGCTAAGTTGTGCAACACTCCATCGGAAACCGTGGAGTGATTATGCCACGTCCAGATTAAGTTATGATCTGAGAGGATGTTAACGTGTGGCAGTGGATCTTGTGATTTAAGATCTAGAGTGGTAAGCGATTGAGAATTTTGAATCTTACCGAATAGAGGTTGCGGTGGATGGTAAACGCGCAGCGCTTGGGGGACAGTTTTGTTAGAAACTGACCAGTTGTACGAGTTGACTCTGTGGTGTGTACTCACCCAGTGCGGTGATAACTGGATGCTCGGTGATCAATGTGGCTAAGTTCAGGCGGAATTAATTTCCCGATGCTTTGATCAAGGGTTCCTTTGGGTGTGCACCAGTGACACTAAATTTCATGTAGATGTCTGGTCTGGTTAAGTGTCCAGGTTTGTCGGTTGTTACCAGACGATTTGGTAATGGAGGCCTTTGGGAATGAAATATCCTTGTTGAGCGGGTAAGGCTCTGGGAGTCATTTAATGGTAAGTTTATCCCAGATTGTGATGCAGATATTGTTTAATTGACGCACGGTTATGGTGGAAGTGCAAGTTCTGCACTATGCGTCATTCCAGGTTAAGGTAAGAGATAGGGAGGTCAGTGGCACCTCACCTATGAGTAGTACGGAGATGTGTTACCAGTGGTAAAGTACGCTGTAGTTCCACGAGGTGATAATTGAGTTAGCGTTTATATGCTTGGCTTGTGAGTAAAAAGGGTCCGGATTTGTTGTTGTCAGAATAGTCACGTGAGCAGTGTGTAGCCTGACAATTTGTCATCATGCGGGGAGTAAGTATTGTGGGATCTCGATGTCTGGAGACTTGTATCTCCCTGATTTAAAGGCTATGGTTTTGGATTTACGCAAAAGAATTCATGGTAGTTCGTGTCCTGTGTGTGTCAGTGGTTTGAGTGATGATAGAGTAAGGGAAGACAATTACTCTACAACAGGACAACTTGACAGAATGGTTTCTAGAAAGCGTAAACCAGATCAGGAAACCTGGTTCAAATGAGGTGATGGTTCGTGTAACACAAGTCGTTATGATTTTCTCGTGGGCGGGTCGTCATGGGTGTTGACCCCACGTTATATTATGTTACCAGAGGATTTAAATCCATTAGTGACATCGGACCCTACTCCTCAGGTGTGGTAATCATTTCCTGTATAGGGAATGTGTGAGCTGATATTTAAGGTTCCACGAAAGAATACGAGTATCTTTGAAGGAATTTTTACCCGCGATAAGTGAGGGGTGATGGGATCAGAATGAGTATTAGCAGTTTTGTGACGACGTCACTTGTGGTTGATAAGAATATTTGGTTGTGTTTAGTAGACATTGGAGAGCAATATTAGTATTTTAAGTGGTACTATTCCTCACTGTATTGGACTTGGAGTATAGAAATTTCGAGGACGAAATTTTTATAAGGTGGGGAGAATTGTCACACCCCGAATCTTTTGAAGTTAATAAAAGTTACTTTTCACAGAGATTCACGAGTTACCGAGGATTTTTAATTACGATCGGTAATTCGTTAAGTTATCGCTCGAGTTAATTTTCAAGTTTTTAAAAGTACTCCAAATACCTGAATCGATGACTCGATGTTGTAGTACGTGTCAACACGAGTCTCCCGGTATTTCCGGAATATTTTTCGAAGCTTCCGGTTATTTTCTGTGAATTTCTGAAGTGTATGGTAACTTTTAATTATCCATCCGGTAAAAAGGGAGTTTTACCATTTAACCTTTTTACTTTTCACTCTCTTTAAATCTGGACCGTCAGATCATTTGGAGAATGAATCTGGACCGTCCATTCAAGTTTAAATTGGAAGTGAGTTGGTTGACTGGGTCAAACCAGAAACTCGGGTCAAACCCGAGTCTCCCCTCTCCTTCGACCTCCGTCTGCTCTTCCTCACCGGAGCTGCGTCCGGCCACTACACGCCGGCGGACCAACACCATCCAACTCCACTCCACCTTCTCGTCCTAGCCCATCCCTCTTTTCACCGTATCGCCCACCGTGAAGGGAGATCAACGACGAGACCAGGCGGCGGTCTTCGCCGGATTCCGGCCGTTTCAGGCGGAGTTAGGGCGCGTGGAGGGTAAGGTTCTTCTCCTCTGCACTTCCTCTTCCTTCTCCTCAGTTTTGTTGATCGATTCGAGCCCAAATCGGGAATTTCATTTTCCACTGTTCTTACCTGCTTTCTGTGTTTTTACGGCTTCCTGGGTTCCTTGCTCCGGCGACGCCATCAGAGGAGCTACTCAAGCTCAGGTGAAGCGGGAAACAGTGGGCTAGGGGGAGATGAGGTTTTGGGAAGCAGTAGTTCGGATTTGGAGGTGAGGGACAGGTTTCTGGTTTTTGGTTCAAACTATTGGGCTATTAATCTGTTTGAAATGTTGCTGAATTGTGTTGCTTTGTCGTTGTGTCGATAACTAGGAGATCCGAATTTACGGGGAAACTCTGGCGAAATTCCGGCAAAGTTGCCGGAATCCGGTAACGATTCCGACGGCAGTAATCCGGTTGAAATGCCGAGGTAGTCTTCGATCCCTTTAAATGTGTGGGTTCCGTTTAATAAGAGATAAACTGTCGTAAGTCGGAAATTTCGTAAGGAAACGTGAAAAACGGAAACTAACCGTAATTTGGGGAACCTTCCATTTTGGGAAACCTTCTAAGTTTGGAAACCGTTAATTTGGGAAACTTTCCATTTTGGGAAAGTTTCCATTAAAGGAAAGTTTTCACTTTGGGGAAGTTGCATTTTCAGAAAGATGGTTAAAGGGTTGAAGTTCAATGAAGTTGGACACTAGTTGGTTAATTCGGTAAAGTGTTAAATTGTTATCGGAAATTGATAACTGGAATTTATGAGGAAAGGTTAAGTCGGTAAATCGACTCAAGGTTAAATGTACTGATTAATGTGACACGTTGGGTGTCCATAGTAATTCAACGAATTAATATTAAAGTAATAAATGAAGGTTCGGAAGCTAAGTCGGACTTCCGGTAAATTGAGTTAAGAGTCGATAACCGGGAAAGAAAGTTATAAAGGTTAAGTGCTATAAGAAAGGAACTTGGTCAACGTGTGGGTCAAATAGGATTTCCTGGTCAAACTAGGAAAAGACCAAGTCAACTGTGGTATGACTAATGTGATGATTTGTTGTACAGTCTCTGGTCGGACGTGAGACGGGCTCGACTACGCGGGTAGTTCGAGGGTTTCGCTCGAGGAGCTTTCCGAGCGGAAATGTCGCAATAGTACTGTGAGTGGACATATTATTTTAATTAAATGCATGCCCTAATTATTGAGTAAATTGCATGGTTTTTATGATGGTTTTCGAGAATTATATCTTTCTCGGGTTCTTGAACGTTTTTATATGGATAAAGTTTAGCGGGAGCCTCGGTTAAAGATTTTTACAATGGTTTGAGATATTGACACTTATACGTGAAGTATTTACATTATTACACAATTTACTATTTCTCCCGAAAATGGTGATAGACGGTGATGGCCGTCCTTTGAATGGAATTGAACCCGAGATTTCGTTGGAAATTGGTTTTATGCATATATGACGTGGAATTGTTTTACTTATTTGTTTTGGGAAGAGAATTTGATTAATGTATTGTTGTGAATTATATTTTAAGGGTTGACCAATAAATATGCTAGTTAGAGTAGCGTGAGGGCGCTACTAGAGCTCTTAGCTCCGACCCTAGCCTGAGAGGTCAGGCAAATTACGTAGTGCACTATGAGGGTTGACCATTTCCACTTTATCCAGAGCTCTTAGCTCCGACCCTGGTCTGAGAGGTCAGACAAGCCTGAGAGGTCAGGTTGATATTATAAGGGTTGACCGTTATCACATATTCTAGAGCTCTTAGCTCCGACCCTGGTCTGAGAGGTCAGACAAGCCTGAGAGGTCAGGTTGATATTATAAGGGTTGACCGTATTATTTTATCTAGCTAGCATAGCGTAGCGTGAGGGCGCTACTAGAGCTCTTAGCTCCGACCCTAGTCTGAGAGGTCAGACTTATTATGTTTGGTGAACATTTCTCTTCCCATATTCCTTGCTGGTTTATCTTATCATGCATATGCGGAAATTTAGTAATTGTGGGCATGCATAAATGATTTTTAAATTGATATACTTTTGGGAGAACATTACAGGAAATGAAGTTTTTATATGTGATTTTCGTCCACTCACTCTAACAGTTTTTAAATGTTTCTCCCCTGGGCCTTTCGTTTTTAAATGCCCAGTGATGCAGGGTTCTTGAGAGGAGGTCGAGCGCGTACGAGAGTCGAGGCATAGTCGATAATTCCGTTGCTGCGAAAAATTCTTTGGGGTAATCATCTCTGTAGACTGCTCTGACTAACCCGGTTTAGTTAGTTTAGTAGGAAGGGTTGGCCATTTCAAGGGGGTTTCGGTAAGAAGTTCCCTTGAGGTGGTCCCCGCAGGATTTACTTCGGGTTAAAGGGGTTTAACCTGGGGTGGGTTCTGTCACAAACATCAAGGCCTGCTGGAAAGTCTGGTAAGGTACAGCCGTCATCTGACTTGCATACAAACCCCCAAGTCCCCTGACAAAGTGGTAAATCTTCTCCTCATCTGTCTTGACCAAGTCAGGCACATAGAATGCCAACTCCCTAAAGCGCTGCTCAAAGGCTGTCACTGTCATACTGTTATCCTTCTTCAAACTCATGAACTCCAACCTCATGCGATTGATGTGGGCTGGATTGATGTAACGTTCCCTGAAATGAGCTGTGAACTGTACCCAGGTCATACCCTCAACTCCATCTCCCAAGCTCCTGCCCAAGTCTATCCACCAATGCCAGGCTTCCCTTTCTAGAAACTGAACAGCTATGGTCACTTTCTTGTTCTCAGGACACTCTGCCTGCACAAACATCTTCTCCATGCACTCCAACCAACTAAGAGCGTCTAACGGCTCATTGGCATGAGAGAAAACCCGGGCTCCATTCCTGCGAGCCTTCTCATAAGTGATATCGGAGGTAAAAGTAGTGAGTCGCCTGAAGAAATGTTCTAATGGACCATCAGCTGATGCTCCCTCATCCCCACCTACTGGAGGATTGGGAGGATTTGGAGGATTGGGAGGATTACCCCTACGGGCTCGACTACGGCCACGACGCATAGTTACCTGAGGAAGAAAACATTTAGTACCATGTATAACATCAGCACTGGATTAACTACTAAAAATACTCAAGGAATACCCAGTATCTTATGCATAAATGCTAATGATCTGCCATGGTCAGACCATCACTCTATAGATACTAAGTACTCTTAAGTACGAATAGTAGTAAGAAGGAATCGGATAACCTAATGCTCTGATACCAATTGTCAGGACCCACCCCGAGTTAAACCCCTTTAACTCGGAGTAAATCCTGCGGGGACCCCCTCCCAAAGAAGATTCTGCCGAAAAATCGACATAGTCTCCCTTGAAAAGTGGACAACCCTTAACCTGCAATAACCCACAGTACACTTCTACCAATATCCAACCGAAACTCCTGGAGCCATCCTGCTCCCCAATAACCAACAACTCCACATGATACACATCTAATAAAAATCCAACAATTAATTCAACATCCCAAATGTAAATGGTACCGAACATTCCAAGTCTCAAAGAGTTCTCCAACAAATAAACTACCCGATGTGTATCAGAGCGTCTAGGATAAAAGTAGGAACATAGATATATAATACAAGTAGGTCAACCCGGAACCTACAGATAGTGCGGAATGTGGCAGTAACTATGCTGGGCCTCCAAGTAGTCTAGGTGGGTCGAGCACTGCAATCTGGGCATTTTAAAACGAAGGGCCCAGGGAAGAAACATTGAAAACGTCAGGGTGAGTGGACAAAAATAAAATATCGAAACTTAATTCCTTTAATGTCCTCCCTCTACTTTTTCTAAGGAAATCCGCATGCAGGTAAACGTAAACAATGCATTGGCTCAAATCATAAACAATTATGTGGGGTGTTAACCTCATCCACGAGAAAACCCGACCTGCTCTATTCGGGAGGGTCTAATGACCAGCTACCACCGAAGAGGGTCCCCGACCTGCTCTATCCGAGAGGGTCTATTGACCAGCTCAACCGGAGAAGGTCCCTGACCTGCTCTACCCAGAAGATGGTACCCGTTCTAACTGGAGAGGGTCCATGCTAGCAAACAATCCTTATATCCTTTTCCCTTTTCCCTTTTTCAAAATCCCTTGAAAACCTGTAAAACCTGTAATACCTCGTAAAACCTCGTGGAAACAATAAATCGAAAACCCCATTTAAAATCCGTGAGCCACATTCCTCCTTTAAAAACATCCCCCTCCATATTCCCAAAACGGTGATAAACAATAAAACCATACCCCGGGAAAAATCCTTTAAAATCACGGGATGGGTATGAACCTCTTTCCCGGTTTGTTTGCCTTTAAAATCCTTAAATCCCCTTTTTCCCAAATCACCGTAAATCATACAAATAGAGGAAATTATATATATGCAGGAGAAACCAATCAAGTATAAAGCATGCAATTTAATTTAAAACAAAGTCCACTCACAGGTGCCGCTAGGTCTGCCGGCTACCAGATGGCTGCTCAGCTCGAGCTCCCCCACGTCCTGTCCAAAACACACAACAAGTCTTAAACCCATAATCAAGGTGAGGGTAACCATAACGCTCTACCCTTGGCGTTCAACCTTAACCATCTAACAAAGTGTGGATGTCGGTCTCTAATACACCAAAAAAGCGTACAACCTCTTAATTACGCTCTCACGCCTAGCCGGTTCTCCCTAAACGACCGTTTAACCTTTAATTACACAAACAAAACCCCAAAGCTTCCAAATATACTTAACGCCTCAAATAAATTCCTAAAAAAAACAGCAACTGCCCCTAATGGATTTCCCTTAATTTTTTACAATTTAAATGGGCAAGAAAACTGCCCAAAAGTGGCGGCTCCGCCGCCGGCGGCGGCCGCCGGCAGGTAAATCCGGCCAAAATTCCGGCGACCTCGGATCGCCACCAAATTTTACCAGCAGCTTCGTCTCAACATTTGGGACAACTTTCTAGTTCAACTCGAAGGCCAACTCGGCCCCTAACTAGGTCAATCGACAAGAAATACACAACCCGAATCCAAAAGTCAACCCAAACTTCAAATCCATAATTCTTCCTACACACTTCAAATCTAGCTACCAAATTCTAGGGGCTTAATGTACACCTCAAACCCATCAAAACCATATAAAGAACTCACCGGGAGGTGGCCGGAGGAGGGAGAAATCCGGTGTCAATGAACAGTGCACAGGTCCCCCCTTCTCGCCGTGATTTCTCTCAAACGGCGGCGACCCAGCTCCGATGGCCACCACCAACTTGAAGGTGGCGCTGCAGGCTTCAATTCGGTACCTAGCACGCGCCCTAACTCCGCCGGTCGGAGGAGAAATCCGGTGATGAAATCCGGCGAAAAAAAAAATCGGGTTTCGGAGGGATTTTTCGAGGTGAACAGTAACTTTTCCAATTTTCACCTTTTCACCGAATTACCCCAGTAACTCACTATATATAGGCTTTTCACCCAAATAGTAACTTTTGTTTTTTGACCATAACTTCTTCATACGATCTCCGATTTAAGCGTGCTACGTGTCCACGGACTCGTAACGACGCCCTCTACAACTTTCAAGAAGAAAGTTTCCCCAAATTCCTGACCAAACAAAAAGTCAACTTTTTGACCTTTCACGGTAAAACGGTTACTACGATACGGGTAAAGATCAAAGTAACTTAGGTAATCACCGACCGTAAATGGTTTTAAGAACCGGGATGTGACATCACTTTTTTGGGAATTCGTGAGTCTAATTTGCACTATGAATCTTGTGCTTTGGCTAAGAGTCATAGGTCTAGCTACCCATTGAGTTTTCATTCTAATACTATGTCTTTTGAGTTAATTCATTCGGATGTATGAGGTTCTTCTAAATACACTACCCTTTCTGAAATGCGATATTTTGTGTTATTCATTGATGATTTTACTCGATTATCTTGGGTTGTGTTACTTAAGTCTAAAGATTATGTTTTTCAGCTTTTACAGCATTCCATAATCTTATTCGTACTCAGTATGATGCCCGTGTTAAAATATTTCGTTCTGATACTGGGGGTGGGTTTGTCAATCATTGTTTTCATGAGTATTTTCAAAATCATGGCATAGTTCATCAGACTTTTTGTCCACAGACACCTGAGCAAAATGGGGTGTCTGAACAGAAAAATCGTCATCTTCTGGACATGGCTTGATCTCTCCTCTTAAGTGCTAACATGCCTAAGTATCTTTAGGGAGAGACGATGTTGTGTGCGTCATATTTAATTAATCGTCTTCCGTCAATTCTTCTTCAAGGTCGTGTTCCATTTAATGTCTTGTCTCAATATGTCTCTATTCCATAGTCTAATACTCTCCAAGCTCGTGTTTTCGGTTGTGTTGCTTATGTTCATCTGTATAAGAATCAGAGGTCAAAGTTAGATACTAGAGCCCTTAAGGGTGTGTTTGTAGGGTATGAGTCTCATTAGAAAGGTTACAAATGTTACCACCCTCAATCCTAAAAATTCTATGTTACCATGGATGTTACATTCAGCGAGGACTTGTTATTTTTACCCCCAACGACTTCTCGTCAAGGGGAGAAGTCGTGTTATTACGAAGATTGGTTCATCCAGCAATATGCAAAACAGACATTTGAGAGACCAAGACTTGAGTTATTTGATGCTGACATTGACGCAGACCACAATGGCTCATCTAGCCCATCAAGTAGGCCCATTAACAACTTGTTGGCTCTAGACTATAGAGACAAAACTAATGGTTGCACTTTCACTGACCTGACTGCTCTTGAAACCGAGGCCGGTGGTCACTGAACCAGACAAGCCACTTCTGGCGACCATCAGCCCGCCGTCGAACCAGAGTCCAGTGTTTCTCGAGGCCATCCGAAGTCCAACTCTTCCTTCCGTTCAACAAACGAGTTCTGACAAGCCACTTTAGGCGGCCAACAGCCCATCGTCGAGCCAAGTGTTTCTCGGGGCCACCCGGCGTCCAACGCTTCCTCCTGTTCAACCAACAAGTCTGTCGATCAGATTGCTCAGGAAGAGAATCTAGGCGGTCAGTTTTCGGGCAGCTCTCCGACCAACAACAGGTCTTTAGAATTTGATGGGCAAAGATTGGCGGATTATACACTTCTGGACAGTCCTCATAATCTCAATCAAGAGCAATTTGTTTTACCAACTTCTAGTCCAGCTCATATTAAGAACAACTCTCCTTCTCCCTCGCAGGTCTCTCAAGTTCTTGAAATACCCGATGTAATTTCTAGTTCTTCTTTATCCAGTAATGTGTCAACTCATAGATTACCCAATCGTGTAACTCGTGGTCAGCCTCCCAAGCAGTACGAACCCACACTAGATGCAAAATCTAAGTATCATGTTGCCAATTATGTGTCACCTCATAGATTGTCAAAGTCATATATAAGATTTGTGAATCAATTATCCTCTGTATCTCTTTCTAGTAAAATGCAGAATGCAATGCGGGATAAGAGGTGGATGCAGACGATAAACGTTGAAATGAATGCTCTTGAGAAGAATTGTAGGTGGAAGTTAGTGTCATTACCACATGGGAAGAAGACGGTTGGGTGTCGGTGGGTTTACACAGTGAAACATAATTCTGATGGTTCGGTGGATAGATACAAGGCCAGACTAGTGGCGAAAGGCTACACTCAGAAGTATGAGGTGGATTATAATGAGAAATTTGCACCAGTGGCTAAAATTAACACGATACAAGTACTTCTTTCGTTAGCTGCTAATTTTAATTGGCCTTTGCAGCAGTTTGACGTCAAGAATGCATTCTTACATGGTGATTTACATGAGGAAGTTTATATGGATTTGCCTCCTGGATATGATACTTCCACTAGGGAGCGGATGGTGTGTAAGTTAAAAAAGTGGGCATTTTCCATGTTTATAAGAAGATTGGATATCGATAGAGTAATTCAGATCATACTTTGTTCATTAAGCATCGTTATGGTAAGATGACAGCTTTAATTATTTATGTCGATGATATGGTTGTGACAGGTGATGACAGGGAGGAAATTCAGAAGTTACAACGCCAGTTGTCTTCTGAATTTGAAATGAAAGATTTTGATAGTTTGAAGTATTTTCTGAGAATTGAAGTTGCTCGTACTAAGAATTGTATTATGTTAAACCAAAGGAAATATGTTTTAGACTTGCTTACAGAAACATATATGCTTGATTGTAAACCTGTTGATACCCCAATCGAGCAGAATCATCGCTTATAAGAATATTTAGATCAGGTACCCACGAATAAAGCGAGGTACCAGAGGTTAGTTGAACGGTTGATTTATTTGTCACACACTAGACCTGATTTGGCGTATGCTGTTAGTGTAGATAGTCAATTTATGCATAATCCCAATGAGGCTTATATGGAAGCTGTATTTCGTATCTTGCGATATTTGAAGTCTGCACCTGGGAAGGGATTAATATTCTCCAAGTACCGACATTTGGATATTTCTGGATACATGGATGCAGACTGGGTAGGTAATATTACAGATCGCAGGTCTACTTCGAGCTATTTTACTTTTGTTGGTGGTAACTTTGTCACTTGGAAAAGTAAGAAGCAGAATGTTGTTGCTCGTTCTAGTGCAGAAGCAGAATATAGAGGAATGACACGAGGACTTTGTGAGATGTTGTGGTTGAAACACCTGTTGAGAGATTTGTTGTTTCGACAAACGAAAGCTATGCCGCTCTATTGTGATAATAAGACTGCTATTGAAATTGCTCATAATCCTGTTCAACATGATCGTACAAAACATATTGAGGTAGACTGACATTTCATTAAAGAGAAATTAGATGGTCGGGTTATTTTATTCCCTTTTGTTCCTACTGAAGAACAGTTGGCCGATGTACTTACAAAGGCTCTCTCAAGTAAAGTCTTTCATAACTCACTTGACAAGTTGAGTATTTGTGACTTGTATGCACCAACTTAAGGAGAAGTGTTGGCGTGAGTCCTACGAGTCTTTGCCTTGTACAATAAGGATTGTGTGTATATATTGTTATTATTAGGAATCTTGTGTAGTAACTAGTTTTCTATTAGGAATATATGTATCTTGTATAAATATACTCGATCGTTGGAGAAGTTGTTAAGTAAAAATAGTTTCTCTCCTTTCGTCTACCTCAACATGTTTTGTACGATGGAAAAACAACCGGAGTCGATGGAATCATTTGTTCCCTCTCCCTGCTTCACTTTCCTTCCTGGCTCTATTGATCTGCAAACAAATAGAAAATTAGGGCTTCTGATTCACAGGAATTAGCTGAGTGATATTGTGAGGAGCAAGGTCGTTCTTGGGGATTAGAAAAAGAGGCTTTGTAACCAATTAACAACGGCTGATGACGATTACAATGAGATGGACATTGGATATGAGGATGAGCCTGTGGAGCCAGAGATGGAAGGTCATGCAGAGGAGGGGGATGTGGATAACAATGATGATATGGCTGGAGATGCCATTGAAACTGATGACAATGAAGAACAAGCACCAGTGGAACGGCCTCGCAAAACATCAAAATTTATGACCAAATATGAACGTACTAGAATCCTGGGTACCCGTGTTGTGCAGATTAGCATGAATCCACCTGTGATGGTAGAGTTGGAGGGCAAGACTGACCCGCTTGAGATTGCTATGAAAGAGCTTTGTGAGCGGGAGGTGCCCTTTACCATCTGCCGCTACCTGCCTGATGGAAGTTATAAAGATTGGAGAGTTGATGAACTGATTGTGGAAGATTCCTTGAAGAGAGGTGGGAGGTAACTGATACTTTAATTACAAGCAATGAAAACGCATTACTAGCAAGGAAAATGCATCGAGCTCCAAAATCTTGTTCAGAGGATTTTGTTCTTGTCATTTGTGTTTTGACACTGAACCTATCCTATGTTTGAAACTTTAGTGTATGCTGCTTATTTGTCAAAAAAAACTGAGTCGATGGAATGTCATTAGCAAATCTAAACTTCCACAATCTAAATCAAGACGTTAAGTCTATGGAATATCATTAGCAAATCTAGACTCGCGTATTTTCAATCTGAGTCGATCTTAAGCTCACTAGTAACATTTTTGTTGAACCTAATTGGATGGCTAAATCACATTCAATAGTTTATTTGCCTGACCTGTTAATCAAGTGCTTCTTCGATCGTTAACAAAACCGGATATTCATGACATGACGACAATATTTGCCCCATTATCTTTGAGCATGGCCCAAGCCTATCTTCCCTATCTTCCGAAGCAAGGCCCGTGGCTGCTAGTATTATAACTATCATTGATTTTGAGTTCTATATAAACCCTAGAAGCCAATTGGGTCTTCATGTCAGACTTCCAAATCACTCAGATATAGCTTCCTTCTTCAAGTCTCCACTCCAGCTCACTGTCTCAATCAATTTCAGTAGCTCACTGCCCATTCCGACTGTAACAAGCCAAAGTGACAGTTTTCTAGTTGCAACAGGAATAACTGAATTAGAACGCTGCCTTTTGTGAGTTTGGCGCTGAGAAATTCATGTGCAATGCACATGACTATTCCAGCTGCTTTAGGACAAGATTTCCCTAAGTAGTTAGATGTTGAACAAGTGGCTACATCCCATACATCAAAATATGGTGTTTAAAGGCCTTGTAAACCCTAGTTTTGGTATGAATGAACAATCTGTTTTTTCTTCCTTGCTGTTTATTTTCCATTTCTTTCTTTGTTTATTACTTTATCTTAGTTCAAATTCTAGGTTTTTAGATCTGGTATCAGAGCTTGCTCTGAATATCGAGTCACAGGAGCTGCTTCAATTACTGTGAGCTCTTAAGGGAGTGAGTCTTCTCCACTCGAGCTGGAATTCCTGTAACACAAGAAACAAATCGCTCTGCAAATCGAGGAGCTTCAGAATACCCTAAATGTTTATCAAGAGTCTCTAAATGCCTTCAGATCTGAACTGATGGCTGAGTTCCGAGCACTGAGGGAGACTGTTGCGCCAGGTGTAGCTGCTTCTCCTTTGAAGTTCGGATTCTTCCTCCCTGTTTCTGAATCTGCTATCTTAGAGGAGCTACAGGCTTCAGCATCATCTACTCGAGCTATGGTGAACTCTTCTGCAAGTTATCACAAGGGTACGAACTCTTCCCTACCTGTTCCTACAGATACTAACTTTCGTGAAGCAGAGCAGTTGCTGCAGTCTAATACAAGTTTACCAATTATAACTAATGAATCTGGAGTGGTTATGAATACTCTCTCTGTAACTAAGTCAATTGATCCCAAACCTTACTCTCTTTCCCGATCCCTATCCCTCGCCCACTCTCCCTTTCTTTGCCATCAAACCGAATCGGCCACAACCACCGTAGAACACGGTCGACCAGATCGTGATGTTGCCATTGTCTGAGCTGCTTATCTCTTCGTCGTCCAACATAGTTAGTGGGTCAACTCCGTTCGGCTTGAACACAGTGAAGCAGGAAGGACGCAGGGGACCTCGACGAGCTCAAAGCATCCTCGAGTCATGGCAGTGAGGCTAGTCGACGTTTGGGAAGAGGCAGAAGGCCTCGGGAGGTTGAGGGAGAGCGGCTGCAGCGGTTGTCACCGCAGTCGGAGGGCTCCGCCCCAGAACCTTACAGGGTAAGTGTCCCCGATCTCTTTTTTTACTGTGTTCTAAGTGTTTTGGGATTGTTGGGTTGTGCTAGAAGCTAGGTTTGCAAGTGAGGGGCGAAATCCGGCCATGTAGACAGAGATTTTGGCCAGAGAAGTGATCGGGAGGAGAAGGGTAAAAACCTTAGGTTTTACTGAGGTAGATCTGATATTTTACCATTTATCATAGGTGTGAAATGTCGGAACTACCCCTGATAGTTCAGGTTATTTATAGGGATGCCACTGAGGCTGAAATCCTAAAAATCCCCTTGGCATCTTTACATATTTACAAGGCTGCCACTGAATTCAAAAAGACAATATTGCCCATGACAATTCTGGTTAATTACAGGGTTGCCCATGAGGTTGAATCCCAGAAATGCCCCTGGTAGCTTAACATAATTACCAAGTTGTCATTGAGGTTGAATTGACAATACTGTCCCTGACAGTTTTAGATAATTACAAGGGGCCATTAATACTGATTTTACCTTAATACCCTTGATGGATTTATTATTTACACGGATGTCACTATATTTATTTATGTGATTAATATGTCTTTAGATGCTGTTTATCGGTTTGGAAATAGTCCACTATCCTTATTCCATGTCCCTTTTGAAGTTTGTTTCTTGCGGCTTGCTTGGCCTTGGTGATGGTGTTCATGGGAAACTTGGTTTATACAATCCTTTCAGAAATGAATACCTATGGCTTCCACCACAACCTGAAGATAGATACGAAGTCAAGTACGAGGAGTATGATTGTCCATTTTATCTCTCATGCCAATCCGGACGTCTCTTGGGGCATGGTGGTTCGTGTTCATGTTTTTGGCGCTTGTTGATGTCTTTGTATCTAAAGGGTAAGTTGAGATATGGATGTATAAAGAACCGAAGTACTGGACAAAAAATCACAGCTTGCATTACGTTGTTCTGTTAGGTATCGCTATTCTGCTGCAGGCGCTTGGGAGCAAGGCATATGCATTGTAAATCATTCAAATGTTATTGAGGCTGCACCACTGTACTCTACTGTGGTCTTATGATCTCAGATATGATAACATGATAGAATATTGCGATTACCGAAAGGAGCTGATCCAGTTTAGTTATACCGGAAGCCTGATTTCTCTGAAACAGTATGATAACTTGAGAAGTGAGAACGGATAGCCAGGAAGAGAAGAATTTTTATGATATGCTGGAGAGTCCGAATTTCCAGAATATTTTTCTAGGCTGCTGAAGCACCAAGGGTCAAGTATTAACATGTATGTTTTGATCAACTTGTATAAATCTTTATTTATTTTACTCTTTGCTCCAATATATGGATGTTTCCAAGCTCATTCTATTTATGAATAGAGATGTAATCTAAGAATTTACTGATAGAGATGGACAAGGGCAGAGTTTCTTAAACCTGGTACTTTCATTAGTGTATGTATGATAAGAACAAAACCAGAAAAAACCAGAGTGACAGTCATCAATTGAGAAAGAACGGAAGTTCTTATCTCTTCCATAGTTTTCATAATATGAACTGCGCATAATTGTTTCAATCAAAAGATAAGAAACTACAAATCAATCATGTATATCTGGTATGTAATTCAGGATACCGTTAGGATCAGTGCTCGCAACAGTCCCATTCAAATCTATGACAACTGTAGAAATCTACCTACACATATTTCCAGTGCCATAAGCTTGTAAACTCATATTCACAAATTACAAGCCTGGCTTTATTACCTGATCATATGCTCCAACTCACACAACAGAATTTGCAGAAGGTTTGCGCTCTTGAAGTGAGATCACTGTTTCAAAAGCACCAACTAAGGCCTTGACCTTACTCTTCCGAGATTCAACCAGTTTACTTGCAGTTTCTTCGATTACGTTATTAAACAACCCCTTCTCGTCTTTCTTCCTCTGAACATCTTGATGTCTCAAAACAACTTTTTCTGCACCAGCTTCAGTACCAATTGCATCGCCATCAACACCTTCCCTCTTCTTATATCTTCGCCTTGGGTTATCAGCCTTGACGTTTTCATCCCCCAACACTATTCCTCTCCTGAATTTGAGCCTCCTTGGTCTATTATTCTCAAATTGCATGGCAACCACCTTTCCCCTCCTAAACTTCAGAGGATGGCTATCCACATCTTCAGAACAAACCATCCCAGACTTTGTGGGCTTCCCTTTGTAATCCTCATCTAGGATCTCTGAATTTTCTTCATTGTCAACTTCACCATCTTCTGAGAAAGAGTCCTCTTCTGTTTCCGTAATCGTATATTCAGACTCAAGATCTTCTCCGTCATGGGATGAAAGAGGCATGCTGTTTGGGAGTGACACAGACTTCGGCGATGATGAGGATGAAGGTGGTGATGGACCTTCACAATTTTTCTCTTGAACAGATTCCAGAGGTTTATTCTCAGTCTCAATCTTGATGACATATAAGGTCTTCTCCGGAGTCTCATCATTGTGGAGTTGCTCAGCTATGACTTTTCCAATCTTGTTCTGATTCTTCAGAGTAACTTTCACATTCCTGTTCTGTGCTTTTAAGCTTGCAACTCTCCTGAGAGAAGGTTTTGGGGACAATGATCCTGTTGGGGGCATCAATGCTTTTTTCAAAGTGACTAAGGATGTTCCCGCCCTCTTGCCCATCTTCACCTCACTTTTCTTGCGGCCATTTAAGCCTCCTGAAGAGTCGAGAGAGGCAATTTGCTGTCCAGCCAAAGAGTTTGCCTTCAGAGAGGTGACTGTCCTCTGGTCTACCTTTGAATAACTGTTTCTTATCCCCTTTAAACTTCCTGAAGTATCAGGCGATGCCAATTCCTTCATGGCTAGCGATTTTGGCTTCGAAGAAGTGACATGTTTTGTAGACAAGTCTTGCTCCTTCAGTTTTGTCCAACCTTTCTTTGCAGAGACTTTCAGCTTTTCTGGAGATGATGAAGTGACATGTTTTGTAGACAAGTCTTTCTCCTTAAGTTTTGTCCAACCTTTCTTTGCAGAGACTTTCAGCTTTTCAGGAGATGATGAGACTTCTTGCTTCACAGTTTTGGGCACAGAAGATAAAGGAGGTTTTGAATCAGATGACATTTTGAACTTTACCAATGATAGCTTCTTTCTCCCAGTAAGAAGTTCACTCCCAACACCATTTTTTCTGTCAGCTGACCTTGTTATCATTTGCTTCTTGGCCTGCTTGGTGATGGTACCTGTATCAGGTAAGAGGGTTTTCGACTCATGTGAATGATTGGGCTTGATTACTGATATATTCTTCCTCTCTCGCAAAACTACACTTTCTGCTGAGTTATGGCTATCAAGTGATATAGTTGAGAGTCTCCTTGGTGCAACCCGTATCGGACATCTTTCCTTCTCTTCAAATGCATCTTTCCTCCCATACTTGCAAAAATTATGACAGGAACCAGTGGAAGCCCTGAGATAATGAGGAACTGTTTCTACGCTGTTTGACGATAGTATCTTTCCTGTAGAATTTCGTCTCTGGTTACCCGCATCTAGCTTTGTTAATTCTTGGGCCATTGGTACACTGATACTTGAATCAGCCATCAGAAAGGAGCGAGATATTTGGAACAAAATTTAGAACAGATAATCCTGAAAACAGCAAAAGCAAAATTATTATGGTGCACATGAGAAAGAAAGAAAGTATGCATAAAACCAGTTGGGTGCTAAAACAGTAATTCAAGCTTCTGAAGGTCTGGGTTCAAGGGAACTTTCAAGGAAACTAACCAAAGCCAAAACTGGCCTCTAATATGGGAAAAGAAACAGTAATCTACACCAAAAAATGTCAAAGCAAGAAGAAAGCCATAGTATTGTCCAAGAATGTTTTTACCATCTAGTTACTTTAACCTAAAACAACATAATCACACTTCCTTTATTTAACGAGGTCGATCAAGTAGTTGAAAGTGCTCGCAACACTTAAATACAACCTACACCATTATAATCACATTCTTTGTATAAGGAATTAGGAAGCAGATTCGATTAGTTGACCCTATAATCATTCGTCTTCCAAAGAAAGAAACAGGGAAAATTGACTAATAAATCTGTCCACAACTAAGGAAACAGTAACACCAAAACTCTCAAACAATCCCACAGAGTTATAAGCTGATACCAAATCGAACAATCATATCTTACAGTCTAAACTCCCCACAACTAATTCATAATCTAAATCTTTTACAGGATGAAAGTGAAATATAAACTAAAGTCCATAACCAGCCAATCCTAGTTGCATTTACAGAACACAACAAGTCTACAGATTTACTAAACCTCACAAAAGCCGAACAAACAGTATGTAAACATCGAGGAACACCTCTATAACATCTACGAGCAACCCGGAAAAAAAATCAAGCCTAGATTAGCACAAATCAATCCAAAGATTGTAACTTTACATAAACCAATCAAACTACGATACAATTTCACATCACAATTTGCACACAGAACATATTAAACAACAAAACGACAACGCACCCTTAACAGCAGAGCACTCTTAGAACCCAAAGACCCACAAACAAAATCACAGTATTGATCGAACCCATTTGAGATTTGTGTGAGAAAAACAAAACCCATCTCCCAAAATGTGGCAAAAGGAACACATTTATGGTCTCAGAAATCAGAAACGCGTAGAGAAAAGGGAAAGAAAAAACGGACCTTTTAATCCTGCGCTGATGGCTCTGCTTAACCAGAAAGAAACTGAAGATGACGTGAAATTGTGAATGATGAGAGTAAAGGCTACTTCTTTTTGGGTATTGGAAGAATTTTCTTTCTTGGGTTTTAGAGATCGTGCAAGCAACTGAATGTAGTTTGGGTTTTGGCTCTGGCGTTTGTTGCACTAGAATTGTAAAAGAGGGAAAGGACTGAATGAATGCGTCCTGTTTTTGTTGTTGTTGAAACTGTATAAATACCTGTTTGGGAATCCCAACTTCTTTGTATTAGGCTCTTTGCTGTATTCAATTTTGGAATTACATATTTCTGTTTTTGGTATGCGAGTATTGCTTTTCAAAGAGGAGGTGGCCTTGTTTGGAATGAAATATGAGAAATATTTGTGACATTGTTATTGAAAGATTAATTAGCATATAATGCTAAAAGTTGATAAATGTGACGCTCGGTCTAAATAAACGAAATTGAAAGCTTATGAAGTTTTATAGAAATAGAAAATTTCATAGTTAATCATATTGAGGTAGGTCCGAAGATGTGATATTCAATTCATGTAATGTGATGTAATGTATTTTTATGAATCAAGCAGTGCAACAGATGTATTTACAAATAAATATAGAAAAAGAAGAAATAAGGAAATGGAATATTTGTTTTTGTGGTCTTGGATGCTTGTTAATTTGCATATATATGGAAAATGCTTTCATAACCAATACTCAATGCAACTGACAAAATGTTGTTTGGGGTTGGTAGGTAGTAGCATACTCTGTTGAACACAGTCGATTTATGGTTGGCTAAATAAAACTAAACTAAAATTAACTAGACTAACCATTTACTTGTCATTTAACAGGTTTCTCAATCGCATTCTGAAACACAAATAGAAAAACCTAGACTTCTGAACTAATCATGAAAGAACACAAATGCAACTTTTGATAATTGAAAAAGAGATGCATTATTGGCACCACGTCTACTTAGTTTTCTGATTTATATCACAAAGTCATGGTGTGTATATATTGTGAAATGGGATATACTCATTCTATGGTTTCATTTGCTTAAGCTAGCTGAATCCAATTTGTATCGCAAGAAACTACACAGAGAAATCGATTGTCAAAGAGACGATTAATTACAGATGAAAATTGGCATAGATGAAAATTGGCATATCTTATTTGGTTTAATCGAATTAACTTGGAGCGAGTGAATCAAAGTTTTGAAGGTATCATTTAAACACTGTAATTAGCTTGAAGAAATTATTGTTAAAGTCAATGTTATTTCATAATAGATATTTATTGGAGGATTAAGACGATCTTTGTTATTCAATAGTATGTTAAAGACGTGATACCATCTCTTTTGATGATGAAGAAGAATAGGACCTTTTTCTTTAGATTATTACTTTAGTTTGAAAAATATTTAAAACTAGAGAGGTCGGTTGCTTTGATTGTGATTCTTCTGACTTGTTAATGGCCAACACCAAGTTTCTAGCAAATACCAAGTCTTATACTAACAACCTTTAATAACCATGAAAAGCTAACGGTAAGTTGATCGGATCTACCATTTCTCAGGTAAGAAACTGTCACAAGCATTGTAGTTAGATGACGTTGGTGATGTTTCGGCAACATGAATTCAGCGCAAATGAGATAGTTTACTTGATCAACGGTTGATAGTCGTGCACGCCAAACACACGGCTCATGTAATGCTTAGTCTACTTTATATTGTGGGAAACCTACGTGGGAGCAACTCTCTTCACTGTTTCCCCACCATGGACGAAAGTTTGCGTAGTGTTTTCAAGCACAGCATCTCTCACAGACTTGAAGGAAGGCCATGTGAGTGTTTCCAAGGTGATGCTCAACTTTCTTTTGAGGGTGGCAGTCATGTCCTTTAATCATTGAGCAAACCATGGAAGAAAAAAATCTAAAGTGGTTGGCTCAGTTCATGAAGGCATGCACTAAAGCTTGAAAAGTTGTGGCCAAAATGGAGCAAAGATAGCATAAAGAAGGAAAAGATCACCTAGGATTCTCACTAGCACTCTCAACTTTTCGAAAATTTCAGATCTTGGCAATCCAATTATCAAAGGAAAAGACCAATTAATTTGATCAATATCAAACTCATTCCGTGGTGTAAAATCAGCTATAAACAAGACATCAATCAACAGAGTTTTACAGAAACTAAATACACAGCTGGTATAGCAGATTTTAGTTGGGAAGTTGACCGTCCAACGACTAAATTCGACATTTTCGATGTGTAGGAATATCGATGTCTAATCCCACTTTATGATTTTCTTTCAAGCACATATATTGGTCATTAGGACATGCATTAGAGAACAAAATTTCAATTCTCCAGCTATCTGCTAGCTGATACCAGCTTTGATTCCTATACAGCTTTCACCTACTTGAGTTAATCCCATGAATTGACAAAACAACATGGGCATCTATGGCTACCTAACTTTCAGCTATCTGTAACTAGTCGTGAATGTGGAAGGTCACCTAATTAGGCTCTAGTTTCAGCACCATCTTGATAAGTTCCAACTGAAGTGCCAATTTTGGAAGAGGAAATGAGGGACATGTCCTTGACAAGGCTCTTTCATGGGGCAGGTTTTATTCCCTAATGCAGAAAGATGTAAGGGAGAGGATCACTTCCTAAACTAAACTGAGCACAACATCTGCAAATGCATGCATTAACATGTCCATATTTAGTCCCAACAGCAATACCTGTTCATTCTGATATTAGTTCTCCTTTGAACTTTCACATGTAATGGATGATCACAAACCTCCATAACCCAAGGCGTGTTTTGTTTTTGACATTCTTTTATTCTTTACATAATTATGTATTCTGTAGATAACATCTAATAAAATTTTGGAAACCCAGCAACTACCTATATGCTTTGCCTAGTTTCTCCAACCACCAACAACCAAGAGGACAAAGCTTACAGAGACTTCCATGCTAAACACCATAAGAATGATATGTCCTCTATGAACATCACTTTTTATTATTATATCATGCATATTCTATTACAGTTTGAGATAAACAGAACATCTTCTGGATGTTAAATTGCATTATCATGATGAGTCACAAAAACTTTACCATTTTGGACAAAATATTTGTACTTTACAGGATGGTAATTCAACAAGTGAAACTCCTATCCATTTTGTGTCATCTTTTCCGACCTGAGACAGTTTTCTTCACAGCTCCTACTGAGACCAAAATCTGATTGAGAGATGGTTTTCATGTCATCGGGAGGAAAGTAACTAGCCGCCTTTCCCATTAGGGATGTGAAGAGAAGAGAGAGTGAGGGCCGAGTTGCAAAACTATCATCCAAAAGATCATCCAGAAAGGCAAATGCAGCTAGGCAGCTTGCATTAATTGGTGCGGCAAAATGAGCAGGAAATATTCTCCTGAACTTCCAGTCCTGTGAAATTCTATCAATCCAATCCCTGACCTGAATAGGTAAGATGAAAAATGATTTTAGTTTGAAACACTGATAGTCACAATCCTAAAATTTCATTCAATTGCTTTAGCCTTTTGTGAGCACATGCAACAAATCAATCCAAGGGCATCATCAGCCTATGAGATAGATTTTTGGTTGTTTCACCAATGAACTCGCATACCAATAGGCAACCCCAATCAAATACCAAATATGAACAAGCTCAGCAAAGAAATTTGCATCTAAATCGGTTAAACTACCTTTTCTGGAACTTTGCTGAAGATCAGAGTCTTCACAATGGGTGAAACAATCAACTTTTGTGACATCTGTGCAAAGCTAGCCTTAGGTTCCAACAGGTTTGATGGACCAAGAAACAAAATTTGCAAAACCATTCTTTCCCATCCTGCACAGAGAAAAGAAGTATTATTCAGTATATTTTTACAAACCATGCATGACCCCTCAAAATGGATGACATTGTTTGACTCAAATGTAAGATTTTTATTTGGTAAAAATTCCAATGTAAGATAGAGATTCAACCTTTCTGACGGTTCATCTTGTTGTCTACTACTGGTTCTTCAGATACTTCTTTTCCTTTACTTAAAATTTTCACAGCCAAACCATTATTTGCTAATACAATCAGGTGGCTGTCTTGGCACAAAAATTACAGCATCTGTTACCAGTAGAGTTCTCGAAGGATTGTGATAGAAAGCTACCTCCACATAGGGTCCAAACCTGATAATTCATCAGCAAATGTGTTTGCAATTCATAAAACTGAAGTCTTAGATATTACTTCTGCACATCTTACCGACTTCTGGAGAACTTAGAACTTTCTGCTCAATCTCATTACCCATGGGGTGGACAAATCTTCATCTCGTAAGGTTTTAGCACGAAGGATACCAAAAAACTCCAGTGGCAGATTCAAGGGCCAACTCCACTGCCTTGATGCCACCCATACCTAAGCTCGAGGGAACGCTCTAGAAAATGGACCAACAAAGATTTTGTGCTCGTAAGCAGATGTAGGCAGCAATATGTATTCAACAGGTGCCCCCAACTCCTTCAGAAGCTGGAGAGACAAGCGCACTCATAAGAAAAGCATAATTGGTTATCGTTAAAGTTAAGATTGACTAGAATTGTAACCGAAATCTAACCTGAATACACTCCTTGGTTGGAGCAATGGGTGCATGGACCCATAATCCTCCAGATTTTAGTTTCACAACTGTCATTCGAATGTTCGTTGACACACTGCTGAAGCCTAATGCTTGCTCTTGCTCAAATAACCATATGGAGCCTTTCAGACCCTACAAAAAATGACCAAATGAGACAGAGAGTCGGTACAAAACCAATAAGTTGGTAGCCTCAATAATTCTCTATTCAGAATCTCAGATTACACTATATGTACATAACTTGTCTGAGAAATGGATCCTAAAAAAAGTGTGCACCCTTTTTTTCAATAACCTTCAGAATCTCACTATGCTTCAGCAGAGTTACCTAAACACATTCGCACTAATGTACTGGAACTTGTAGCAATGTGCACATTAAGTACCACAATCTACAATAACTTTCAAAGTGTCTCTCTTTAATTATCAGTTCATCACAATTTGATAAATTGTTATAAACATTTGCTTCTAACTGAGTAAGCTGTAAGTGACAAGTTGAAAAGATGAGAAACATAAAGAAAGAAGCTTGTCGTGCCACGCCTCCTAACTGAAACAATCACAATTAGGTTCAATATGTTAAACGAAACAGCATAGAAGAAGCTGACCTCAGTCCTAGTAGTGCTCCTATTGAGAAAAGGTCCCAGAGGAAAAGGAAAACCAGTGAAGTTTATGTAAAACCGATCACCTCCTGACCTAGTGCCACTGATGCTTTCTTTGGTGGTGAGTTTTGCTTTAGCAACCATCATATTGGTGGCATCTTTGTTCTTGTTTCGGGGTTTCAATTGCAAGCAATGACCCTTTAAGGAACTACCAAGAAAGCTAGAACTGGGTTCTCTGTGAGAGATATGGTTCTGCAAAATGGTGGATTTTGGTGAAGAAACAGTAATGGCTGCCATTGCTTCTTGAAACCAAGTCAATGTTTTGACATAAAGTAACGAACTAAACTCATCGAGAGGGGAGTAGTGGTGCATAATTCAGTCATGGGTTGCCATTCCAGGCTATGCTTCTGACACGTGGCGGATCTAGTATGACATGGGACTCTTCCGGAAATTTAAGATGTTATTGTGGATAGTGGGAAACAATTGTAGGAGAAGCTTCAGTGACCATTTTCCTTTGCCAGGTGAATTTATGTCGAGGATTTGTAAAGAAAAGTGACGCTTCTCACTTCCTCACCTCAGATAAGACTCAGATTATGATACTCTGATCACACATTAACAAAACTGGGGCTTTAGTACCTCAATATTCAAGTGTTTAACAACAAGTTACCATTTACGAACCAAGGCATGAAGAGACAAACAAGCACAAATGGTCATTTGGTTGATGTATGGAATGTGACATGTCCAACCCCAGTGCCAGAACTATAGCAATGTTAAACTGCAGGCATAGAACTATAAATTATTTTTAACCGATACAAAGTCTCAATAGATACAAAATCCATGTTCATTACCTATTTGACTATAACCAACCAACAGCATTGAACATCCATGTGGTATCTGTTGGCAGATGATTGTACCGCATCAACACTTGAATGAAATTTGAGAAGCTAACACACACCCAAGCCAACATCTAAAAGAGCTGAAATGATTCCAACGAGATAAACAGCAGCGGTAACTGAGTATCTTGGAAACAGGTAAGTCGTCGAATTGCATAGTAAACACACGGATAAGAGGCACCTTCATGTAGAAGCAAACTTATGCTTGAAAACAAGAAGCCACTGACACCTCAGGTGATGATTTCCCTCACAAGCCAATCCAAACTAGGATATGCAAAGTACAAGATAAGAAATGATGGGAGAGCAAACAACACCGTGATAAGTACGTACAAGGCCAATATGGCTGCACTGGCCGGTATTGCATATAAGATGATCAGAAGAAATATGACAACCAGTGGGAACTTTGCTGTCAAATGAACGAAGAAAAACAGTGATTTCCGAAGGGAAGAATGTAATCGCTCCATATTGAGGTAATTATTCAAGTTGCCATGATTATGATTTGACCCTGGTGGCTCAGGATGGCGAACAAATTGTCCCCTCCTGTGGTTCAGTTGACTTCCAGTGGATGTATTTCCGTTTACTGCCCAGGCTGGTTGATTATCACCGGAGCCGGTAGTATGAGACTTCACTCTGTCACCATTCATGCTTTCAACCATCCACAGAAGAAAGAAATTCTTGCGAGGAAATTGCAGGTTTCCCCTGTAAACCAGCCGAAAGGATAACAAATTGCACCATGGGCAGGAGATAAAAAGCGGAAGCTGAATTGGTAGGGTGGGGAACTTGACAACGGCCCATTGCAGACCCAGAATGCAATTTTTACAGAGTGTATGGCCGCACCATAAAACGTACGGCACATTCTCAACAATATTGAAAGATTCCCAGCAAATAGGACATTCCAGTCCTTCCTCTCTGCCAACACCAGTAGAACCCTCATCATCGGAGCAGCATTCAGGAGTTACTTGAGTCAGCCTTGGAGAGTCATTTTTTAGACCAACATTTCCAGCTATGCAACTAGATGCAAAATTCCACATTTTAACCACAACAGGTGTGTTCACTAACACATAACCACTAGCTTAAAAGTTCCCACTATGATGATTAAAAGAGGCCCTGAAGCTGTCCTATATCCAATAACAACGGCCAAGAGCATGCATTTCCAAAATGCAAACCTGCAGAAGAATACATCTAGTAAGTTCAACACGCAATAAACTAATCACCTTACCTTCCAAGTTCATTTTCACACATATAGTTACCCCTACGAGTTCAAATAACACGCCACACATACACATCGAAAACTCGATAAAAAATGAACAAAATCAATGCACCTAATCAGTAATTAAATGACTATAGTATCATTAGTATGCATATAACTGCTCAAAACATACATTCAGATCGAAAATTACAACATTCATGAAGTTCTAGCTATGCACATTCACACAGAGCATTGCCCAATTCATCATCTAACCAAAAATCAACAATGAAAAGAAATTAACCAAAACCCAATAACCAATTAATCAAGCAAACAATCAGTACCCAAAAAACAATCATAATCTCATATTCCTGATAGGAAAAGAAACCCAATTTATATAAACACGAATAAAGATCGAAACTTTAGGGCACAAATGCAAAACCCATCTTCAAAAATTTGAGGGTTCTGTAAATGAAGACGAAATCGAAACCAAAAGTGTAAGGAGAGGCGATCTTACTCATTGATTTCGCGGCAAAATTAAGATGGGGAGAGGGATAGGGGGATAGTTCACAAAACCCTCAATCTCTCTCTCAAATCCCAATTTCGCAGTGTGTAAATTGGAATTGGAATGAAGGGTTTTGATTTTGGGGGAATTGAATTGAATAATGAATAGAGAGGAGAGTAGGATGGAGTGGCATTGGTGTGTGATCCAAGTGGCTCTGTTTAAAGTGGTTGATTGCGACCTCAATCTAACGTCGGCAATTTGACCCATTTCCATTTACGTTTCTATTTATTTGGGCTTCTATTTGTATTCGGGTCAGGCCCATCTTCCATAAGGCCCAATTACTAACAAGGCTCAAGGTTTAGTTGCTTGTGATACAATTTATCGAATGGGATTGTTCACCTTTCAAGTTTGGTTGTGAATTTGTGAATATAGGATCGTTGGGGACCAAAGCAGCTTGTTCTCTCTTTTGTAACGAAAGCTAATGCAAGTTTGTAACAAAAACCACATAAAATTGATACAAAATATCTAACGTCAACCAGTTATCTATAGGTGAGCTATATATCATCTAACATTTTCAACGAACTTCAAACACAAACATTTAAACTGGCGGACCCAGATAATACAACAGAGGGGGGGGGCAATATAGGAGAAGGTTATTATAAACCTTCCAAGTTAGCTAGATCCTAACACAAAATACATGTGAAGCCAAGCTTTTGAATGGTGTCATGACAGTATGACACCTCTTGGTCTGTGTGTTAGCTCCGCCAGTGAACACTTTGTTCATGATTGCATGACAGGTAATCAGTGCGAGCATATTGCTATGCTCATGTAGAGAATGAATTCGATCTCTTAAATTGGGAAACGTAGGGACGCATTATTGTTGTATCGTTAGTCTGTTGGGGGCGTTGTGTCCATATGTTTGTTCTTAATGATTGCGTTATTTAAGATCTTTGTGATATATCGAAAGCTTCAGCTACATCGTCGACATAGAACTTAATTGATGTTGCTAACACTTATCTGTTTCAGGGCCAACATAACACATACATGCATTTTCGACCAAGAAAGTGCTATAGGCACTCGATGTGTTTCCCTAATTAGAAATCGATTGTGCTCCTTGCCTAGGTCTAATTAGGTATATGTACAAATACCATGTCGCATTTGGTAGATTGTTTAACAAGTTAATCAAGTCAGTTGTTCATATGTTATGGGGATTTAAGCTGAATAGGCTCACGTAGTGACATATTCCAATAACCAGGGAAATCAGAAGTAAATATATTAGGTACTTGTGTCCTGTCCACTCCATTTCTGATCTATATTATTCTAATAACGGGAAAGATTGATCTTCTTCAACCTCCTCAAGTGTAACTCCAAAAATCAAAGGGGGCCCAAGATGTGAGATTGTTGTTGTCATGCACATGATCGATGTATAGGCTTACCCCTTTGTATGCGAATGATTGATTCATCAACCATCAGACACATCCTTGTTCATCAATTAACATTTAAAAACTTTATATATATGTGAATGATTGCTTCGTTTATTTTCTGTACCATTGTTCAAAGCTAGGTGAAAGTCATCATCGTGTACAATATATATATTCAACCCATAGGAAAAAGTTCTATTAAGTACCTTTTTTAAGAAATAGTTGAAGACTTTTTCGTTTCATCTTATTTTTAATTGCATATTCACATCCTGACCTTCTAATTTATAGATATATATGAGTAGATCATCTCTATAAATTTTCATACAAATTGAAAATCGTTAAGACATTCATAAATGTGATTCACCAATTATAAACTTGAACGATTCATGTTTGATATACTTGGACCGTTCATTGATTTGATCTATTTCGATGTCTTAACGACCACCAATTTGACTAAAAATTTGTAAAAGTGATCTACTTATATATACTTATAAACCGAACGGTTGAGATAAAAAAATGTGATTGAAAAGTGAATGTAATAAACCATTAAGGAAAAAGTTCTCAACTAATTTTCAACAAGAAAGTCATTAATGAATTCTCTCCCTCTACCTTTATATATACTTTATGAAGAAAAAAACAGAAGAAAAACAAAAAACACTTATAACGATTAACATCTTTATAAATAGAATTACTTGTGTATCACTCGATGTTTTAAAATAAGGTCGCCCCCTGCCCGCTTAGGCCGTGTAGCCTAGGCACTTCAAGCCGAACTTCTGTTCTAGTAGTGTGTAGCGAGTTCTCTAACCATGGCTATATGTTGTGTGTTTGGGTCAATATTAATATTTTAGGAGAATTCAATTATATTAAGCCTAGTGGGCTGGTATATGCGGTCTAGATTTTGTATATATATTTTTCTTTTCTTTATAGATAAAATATATCAAGATATTTGTGAATCTGTTAAGGATCTATTCATAATCCGGTTAGGGAAGATCATTTCTTAATTAAATTAAGAAGTATGATATTCCTTGATCTGCAAGAATATGAGCTCTTAGGTTATCTATATAAAGAGGTCAACACGAATGAGCAACGGACAGCCAATTCAATATACAATTCAACATACAAACTATTTGCCAAACAAATATATATCAATCAACCCCTTGAGCAACCATACAGAGAAATCTCTGTTTTTGTAGCCCGTACAGAACCATCCTTGCTATTTTTGTAGCTCTTTGTTCCTTGCTCGATGGTTATCCACTTGCTAATCCCTGCTCAGGAGCCAACCAGCATCTGATCCCTGCTCGGATACCGTAATTCGGTCAAAACCATTGTTAAGGTGTAAAATCCTTAGCAAATATCCAGTTTTTGACGTGATTATTGCTCTACTTGACCTTTTACGGCTCAAGTAGGATTTGACCATCTACATAGGTGGAGAAAAATCCTGAACGAATCTGTTAAAGGTTATTCAGGTCTAAGTAAAGAACTTCGACATGGTATCAAATTAAGGAAAGAAATGCAAGGGATGGGAACGGATCAATGGAAATCACTTTTGAAACTATTTTTCATAGCAAAATTTACACATATATACCTATTTTCAATCTTATGCACATAAACTAAGAGTCTTTTTTTCTTGGGTAGTGTATACTGTACCTTGATGTATACCATATGCTCATTTGATGTAATTTCGTTGTCGCACATCAAGTTTGATTAATTGTAATCTCGGTTCTGCTAGTTATGTGCATAAATGAGAGTTTTACATAATTAAACGAAATTAACATATCGACAACTATTTGTTTGTAAATTTCTAAAAATGTTGTATGAAGTAAGTAACTACACCTAACAAAAATAAATTACCTAAACAATACATTTTTACCACGATGACAAAAACTGTTCTGTAAACGAGTACGTGTCGTATACATGAGGTACCGTAGGATATTTCTCTTTTTCTGGCAAAGGCGCAGCATGGAATGAGAAAGAAAACACCTAGCTTACTAACTCGAAAAACAACAGAGTGCCGATATTAATGAATATGTAGAAGTACTGATCCCTCCAAGTTTCCAACTAGGAAGATTCCACTTCTATCATTTTCCTACCTCTCCAATTCGACTAGCATTCCCAGCCAACTGAATTCTTATTACAAAGTCCGGATCCTTAATTTCTACCCAGTTTTCTTGCATCTCTCTTCGAAAACAAGAGCTAGTTACCTCATGAGCTAATAAGTACGGAGTCTAATGGCGGTACGGAAATGAATTTGTCTTAATCTGACTACTGATATTGATGGACTCGATTAGATTAGAGACTGTGCGAGCTCCACATGAACACTTATCTATTTCAATTGAATTATTGAAGATAGATATATATGTGCAACAATAATCAAGATCGCTGTATGTTGATTAGGGCCTCTGGTCTCTACTGTTTCCTCTCCTTCTCAAAATCCAAATTTTGTAGGACCTGAGAAACTGTTTGATGTTCATGTGATTTTGTCTTTTAATTTTCATGTTGGATTTTGAAAGTGAAGCAACGAGTGCGCATCGCCAATTGTAGTGAGAAAAGAGAAAAGTGAGGGACTTCCTAACCTCAGCAAGCATTTCAAATTCAGATAATTAACTAGAATCGATCGGCATGTATTTCAGTCTTATTCTACAAATAGAGTATATCCTTCTGCAAACTCTAAATAGAATTATCTAATTTTCGAAACAATTTTCAAAAAACATATACGTCGCAATCAATCACATTACTCTGCTGTATTAAGAGTGTAAGTCTGGTTTAGTCATTTTGTATCAATAATCCCTATATGTTATGAGAAGTAATTCTACGTTTACACTATTGAGAAATACAAAATGTACGCACGAAGTCGCTACAAGCATTCGGCGTTTTCATTTCTCTGCTTTCTTTTGTTTTCTGCTTCCAATTCAATATAAGCCATGGATTCCTAATAGGTTGAACCTCAATCAGATCAAGTAATACATGCATGTGCCCCTCATGGCCTATGATCGTACGTAGAAACATTTCCGTAAGTGAGAAAATTTCTTTGTCCTAATCTTCAATGAACTTGTTGGGAAAATGTATCTATCAGACTGCTATCAAAGCCTCAAACCTAATTGAGGGATCGAATATTAGGTAATATTTGCTGTGCTTGTCCAAGTTCGATAAATTTGCCAAAGGCTAACGTGGTGTTTCAAAGATAGGTAGAGTTTAGAGACTCTGTGGCACCAATATTTGATATAGTTGTTGGTTTTGATATCTTCATGCCATTTCTGTATTACTTCGAGTTCTTATTTACATGGCCACAGCACACGTCTGCATGCCTCACGTTTTGCTTTCAATTTTCAATATATTACAAGAAATGCAACCTCAGTTATCAAGACACGGCTGGAGGCCGAGAGTCTGTGCGTCTGACGCGGCTGGACACGGCGGAACTGCGTGTCCGACACGCCACGTGGCATGTATGCAGTTTTGACTTTTCTGGACGCGTTGACAACACTACGGACTCGTTTATGACGCGGCTGTGACACGCCACGCCACCACTTTTTTAAAAAAATCCGATAACCTTGATCAAAACCTAATCGAACCAGAGAAACAAAAAAAAGAGGCGACGAGTGCTCCGATCTGTGCCCCCCCCAAAGAGAGGCGAGAGAGGCGACGAGAGCTCCGATTCATCCATCTTTGCGAGAGAGGTGACGAGGAGACTGGGCGAGCTCTGACCGAAAGGCGACGAGTGCTCTGATTCATCGATCTGTGCGAGCGAGGCGAAGGCGAATAGTGCTCTGATAACGGTTGTGCCCCCGACCTCTGCTTCCCGTAAGTTTTTCGATCTTATCCTGGGGAATTTTAGGGAGATTTTTATGTGTTGTATACATGTATGCCTGTATGTAAAATGGAGATGCCTGTATGCCTGTTATGTGTTGTCCATGTTATTAGGGAATTTTAGGGAGATTTTATAGATTTTAGATTCAGTTTAGTGTATTTTTATTGTGTAATTCGATTACTTGCTGGGATTTGAATCCAAATACTTTAACAATTGGCGTTTGAGAAAATTTCTTATGAAGGATGCCTGTATGTAATGTGTTGTCCATGTTATTACGGTTGCTTACATACTAATCTTATTGAATTTTGGGTCATGAGAGAATATGGCAAATTGCATGATGATTGTCGTAGACTAATCTATAATGTTTCATAAATAGGATGAGTTCAGAACCTAGTGTTGAGTCGAATATAGATGATGACAATATATGCACATCTTTGAAAGTATGTCACTAAAGGAGTAGTTGCTGATGACGATGGTGGAAGGAAGATAGGGGGATGAAATATTCCTTTCACTTGTAACATCTGCAATGTCGGGTACACTGGGTCACATTCGAGTGTCAAAACTCATTTGCTTAAAATTCCAAGAAAAGGGATCAAGATTTGCAGCAAAATCACACAAGCACAAATTCTAGAAGTAAAAAAACTTCTAGAATCTTGTGAGCAGCAGTTGCGAGAAAAGACTCCTAAAAAGGTTGCTTTACCTCCTTCAAGTATGTCTTGAAGTAGTTCAAATTATTTTTCATTGATGGAGAGGGATAGTGAAGTAAAAAAGAGAAGGGGAGTGAGTCCACAGCTATGCAAAGCTTTCAAGCTTGAAGAAAAACAACAATGTGATGCTGAGATTGCAAGATTGTTTTACATTAGTGGATTATCGTTCAATGTTGCAAGGAATTCACTCTACCAAATCTCTTATTCTCGTGCTTCAACAATTTCAGGTTATGTTCTCCTAGGGTACAATGCATTGAGAACCACACTTCATGATAGTGAGAAGCGTCGTGTTGAACGGACACTAGAACCCATCAAGAAGATATGGAAAGAGACCGGTGTTCTGATGGGTGGATTGATGAGCAAAGGATGCCATTAATCAATATGATGGTTGCTGCAAAAAAGGAGCTATAATGTTGAAAGCAATCAATTGTGAAGGCCAATATAAGGATAAAAATGAAGTTGGAAGGTTGCTTTTGGAATTGTCAATGAGATTGGTCTTGAGAATGTTGTTCAAGTGATGACAGATAATGCACCTGTGTGTGCTGCTGCTGGTTCAATTGTTGAAAATACAAATCCGCATATATTCTAGACATCATGTGTGGTTCATACTTTGAATCTTGTTTTGAAGGATATATTGAAAGCAAAATCCTATCTACCGGGTGAGAATGTTTATCCAGAGTTGGGGTGGCTTATGGATGTTGTCAATGATGTTTGGTTCATAAAGAATTTCATCTTGAATTATAGCATGCGTTTGTCTATGTATAATGATAATTGTGCCTTGAAGTTGCTCCGAGTTGCCGAGACTAGATTTGCTTCTCATTATGTGAATCTTAAAAGGTTTAGAGATGTGAAGAGTGGCATGCAACAAATGGTGGTTAGTGCAAGATGAGATATGTATAAACTATAAAGAAGATGATGCTTTAAGAGCAAAAATGGTGAAGGAAATGTTATTGGATGACAACTTATGAGACCAAATTGATTTCATTATTGCATTCATGAGTCCTATATATGAGATGATAAAGATGGCTGATTTGGATAAATCTTGTCTTCACTTGGTTTATGAGTGGTGGGATGTGATGCTTAAGAAAGTAAAGAAGGCAATTTTTATGTTCGAATTTGAACAAGGCATAACAATGCATTGTGGGGTTTCAAGGTTTTATGATGCTGTTCACTCCATCTTAATTGCTCGGTGGACTAAGAGTTCCATCTCACTTCATTGCATGACACACTCTTTGAATCCTAAGTACTATAGCTCTAAATGGCTTGAAGAGGACTCTAATCGGCTTGCTCCACCTAGGGATACCGAGCTCACAATTGAAAGGAGGAATTGTCTTCAAAAGCTCTTTTCGGATGCTCAAGAACGCAACAAAGTGATTCAAGAATTTGCCTATTTTTAATTAAACGAGCTCGAGGGCGATTATGTAAGAGCAGATACTTTGGAGAACAAGTTTTATTTTGAGCCTATAATATGGTGGGCTGCCTATGAAGCTTCTACACCAACACTCCAAACTTTGGCTTTAAAGTTGCTAAATCAGCCTTGTTCGATCATCTTCTTGTTGCGAAAGAAATTGGAGTACATATAGCTTTATAATTGGTTTGAAGAGGAACAAGTTAGAGCCAAAAAAGCTTAAGATTTAGTCTATGTTCATACGAATCTTAGACTTTTGGCCAGGGCTGATCCTAACTATCATAAAAATAAGAATACAATGTTGTATCTTTTGGGAGATGAGCATGACTCTATGGAACCAGGGGTGATGATGTGCTTGAGCTTGCAAATTTGTCCCTTGATAAACCCGCATTGGAGAGGATGATTATTGATGATGAAATAATGTTTTGAAGTTTATAGGTAAATTCTAAACTCATTGCATTTATCTCAATTATTTATGTTGATGGTTGATGATTGTTGATGGATAGATTATAGAATAATTGAAATCTTATTGTCTTTTACTCTATTATTAGGTGTTGTTGTTTTGAAGGTGTGCTTGTGCTAAGTTGCTGTCCAATTTTTTTTTTGTTTATGCTGCCTACTTTTTATTTTTAAAGAACTATTGGTATGTGTTGTGTCATTATGATTATTTATGAATTCTGAACTTATTATAAATTTATTGGCAATGTTATGAACTTATTCATGAAAAACATCATGTTGGTAATATTATGAACTTATTTTATATTTTAGTATATATATTTTATGTTAAATATATTATTCTATTTATGTGTCCAAGCCGTGCTGAAAATGATGTTTTTAACATTTATCGTGTCGACGTGTCGCGGCGTGTCGTGTCCGCGTACCCGTGTCCGTGCAACATAGGTTATCATGGATCTCCTTTAACCTATATTTCCAGTGACGACATTTATGCTCTTACGCATTTCTCATGCTTTTGTGTATTTCGTTTCTGATTGAGTACTGTTGTAAGAGAATCTCAAGCCTCTGATCTAATGCACCTAATGTGCTTGACTCCCTAGCTGATGTACGTGCCTCCGATGATCTCATTTATTCCCGGAATAATGAGAAGGAACAATTAATGAATATGCAATACTCCGAGCAAGAGTACACCCCTATACATGACAGGGATCACCCAAAACCGGTCAGTTACCTTTACCGGTGACAAACTTGTACATCGTTTTCTTTCCTGTGATCAACTCCAAGTAGAATTTTTTGTACAAGGAACAAAACTCAATGATCGTACGTAGGAGAGCATTGTGGAACTAAAGCAAATATTGCCATATTGGAATTACTGCTTGGATTTGGATGATTCTTCAAGGTTGATTTGCATGCATCCATTCCGGTAACTATTAACTAAGTATGCCTTGATGGTTTGTCCAGTACGTTAGGGTTTCTTATAGGAACCTTCCTGCAATTCACAAAGCAAGTGAAAAAGAGAGTTAAAAAATGAACCTAGCTAGAAGAACAACAAAGTTGGGGAAGCTAGACGCAGTTTTCTGTCGTATGATTTGAGGTACTGTTCGATTCCATTTGTGATAGATAATTTCACTTGCTTCTTATAAATTTCGAACGAGTTTTCGTCTTTTCGTCAATAATTTCATTTCTTTAGAAGGAAATTTCCTCTAGCATATATGTTATTCGTTTATGGATAATTTACTTTGCTGATCGAACAAAACATAGTAGAACATCAAAGAACGAAACCATTTAAAGACTACGTACTGTGGCCGGGAAATAACAAGGAAGAATTTTTGGAGCATAGAAAGCTGATTGTGAAGTCGTGGCACCAAAAATATATGAATGTACTTGATGCAACAACAACAGTACAACATGTACTTGGCTTGTTTTAGTTTGAGTGGCTAGCTATGAATATATTTCATTCATACACGGCATTGTCTTCCTCTTCCTTCGTAAGTGGAAGGCTAGCGGTTCAACTTGAAAGGCTAATTGAAGCATATGCAGTTCGATCAGAATTTTTTTTATTTAATGGGGTTTGAAACTCAACCTAACCTGGAAGGCTCAAACCCACGTCTGAATTATTATTAAAAAAGAAAAAAAGTACAAATAGGAAGACGGAGGACTAGACCAAAACCGTCCCTATGACCTAAACGAAATAAATAAAAAGAGAATATGATACACCTACCTCTTATACGAAAAATATATGACAACATGCAACAGCCCCAGACATGTTAACATTCCCTATGATATGAAAAACCCTTTGCATCCATAGACAGAAGTGAGAGGATGATGATGGGGGAGAATCATACCAAACTAAAAATGATGATGTCAAACCAAAACACGTTATTTTATCAACCACTGTGTTACCCACACCAAAAATATGAGAATATAAAAAGTTCATGACACGAATTCATTCAAGGCAATTAATCTATAGTATCCGCAGCGGCCATGGTGAATTAAAAGAAGAGGAAGAGAGACAAGCCGGTACACTGGTGGAGTCACTCTCCAGCCAAATATAATGTCACCCCAATTGATAAGCTAATTCAACACCAATAATGACTGTCATTAACTCAGAGAAAAAAACATATTGATGATTTAGTCCTTGACAATAGCCTCCAATAAAATTCTCAAACTTATCCCTGAAAACACCACCACAAGCAGCATGGTTGTGAGACCCCGAATGTTTTTACCGTGGTTAATGACGAGTTACTGAGGTTTAAGTCACATTCGGTAACTTCGCGAGTGAACGAACACGTTCATTTTTGAGTTTTTCAAAGTTCTTTAGATTCCTCATTTAAGGACTCGATGTCATAGTACGTGTCGACACGAGTATCCCGGTAATTTCAGAATATTTTTCAGAGCTTCCGTCTATTTTCCAAAGTCCATGGTAATTTCTAAATTACTATTTTCTGATTTAAAAAACCAACCTTTAATCTTGGTCCTTGATCTCATCTAACATTGTGAGCCCTTGGATCTAAGTATATAAGCTAAAAACCCTATCTTCACTCTCTCATTTCTGTCGAGGGAGAGATACAGAGGGATCGAGAGTGAGAGAGGCAGCGTTGCTGCCGCGCCTTCTTACCACCGTGCCGTCGCGTCAGGCCGCCGTCGGCCGATCCAAGGCTACCACCGGACTCGCCTCTCTCTCTCCCTTCTCTATCTCTGTGCAACCTCGACATCCACACACTTTCATCTTCCAATCGAAATCAAATCCCTTTACCCCTTCTTTCTTTTCTGGTTTCTATCTCGTCGCCGCCTCCTTTCTTGGTGTCGTTGTCGCACTCGGAGTCCAACATCGCCGTCGTGGCAGGGAAGAGGAAGCCAGAGCAGTAGCTCAGACTAGAAGCAGCAGGGCAGACTCGAGGCTGGGTCTCAGTGAATAAGGAGAGAGAGACTTCGATTATTCAAGGTGAGGTGATTTCAGTGCTTAAGTTTATGGGTTTGATTTTAATGTAAAAGTTGGAATATTGAGGATGTTTAATTGAATTGGATTTTGGAATTGATGATGGAGGAGGAGGCATGGCAGCATGGTGGAGCTCGGTAAAGGCTTTGGAGTCTTTGACTGTGTGTAGCAAAGCGACAACGGAGCAGCAGTTGTTGTTGTGGAATTGGTTTTGGAACAGAGACAGAGGTCTAGTGTTCCTGCCTCGGATCAATTCTGAAGGTGAGAGTAGAATTATGGTGTTGATGTTGTTATTGTTGTGTCTGGTTGCTAATTTAATGTTGTTTTCGTTGCTTGTATGTCGTAACTTGGAATCGAAGAAACGAGAGAAACTCTGCCGAAATTCTGACAAGTTAACCGGAATCCGGCAAGTTGCTGGAATCCGGTGACCGTTCTGGTGATGCAGTGAATCCGGCTGAAATGCCAAGAGGTAGTCTTCGACTCTATAAGAAATGTAATGTGTTTCCGTTTAACCGAGTTTATGAGTCGTAGTCAGAAAAATTACGTTTAAGGAAACGTACTAAAACAGAAGTTAACTGTAATTGAGATTTTTCCATTTTAGGAAACTTTCTAGTTTTAGAAACCTATTATTTTTGGAAACTTTCTATTTTGGGAAAGATTCCATTAATAGAAGGTTTCCGTTTTGGGAAAGTTCCATTTTCAGAAAAACGGTTTAGTAAAGAATTGAAGTTCAACAAAGTTTGACACAATTTGGAAAAAAATGCTAAAGTGTTAAATTGTTATCGGAAAATGATAACTGGAAATTCTAGAAAATGTCAAGTTGACCGTTTTAAGAAAAATTGGTGATTCATGTAAATCGATGTATCGACTCTTGATTAAAGAATTGGTTAATGTGGCACGTTGGGTGTCCATAGTAATTCAACGAATTATTATGTGACACCCTAACGTTAAATTAAAATGGTTAAGGAAAGTTCAGAAGTTAAGTCAGACTTCTGGTAAATTAAGTAAAGAGTCGATAACTGAAAAAAAGTCAAAAAGGTTAAAGAGTTAAAAAGGAAATTGGTTGGTCAACTTGGTCAATGTGGTCATTCCTAGTCAAACTAGGATTGTTGAGGCCTGTTAACTGTTATTGTTTCTTCGTTGCTAAGCTACTCTAATTCTGCAGTGATTCATTGGACAAAGTAGCTTACGCGGTGACCTCGGATTACCGAAGCGGTTCCTAGAAGCTTGGAGCTTACGTAAGGAACAACTATTCCAGGTAGGGAAGCTAAACCCCCTTTTGGTAGTGGTTTTGTATATATGAGAAAGTGCATGATTTTGTATGCTCATGGTCGATGCATCGGGAAAGTTTTCTTTATATTATGTGATAAATGATTTATGATTGAGCAAGAAAACCTGAGGCTAGACGTAAATGATTTTTATGTGATGATTCAAATCGAAAAGTAATACCGTTGTCCTGATTTCCGGTGCTTGGCTTGAGAGTGACGGGACCTAGTATATAGCACTCCTACAGTGTCGATGATCGTGAACCTCGGGAGGGGAAATGCCCTGTTTATTTTATTTTCCCGCTTACGCTTGTCTCGTTCAGAGTTAAGCGAGCCATAAGTGCAGTGTGTACTATTAGTGATGTGTTGGATATTAGCTGTAAATGGACACTCTCGCTACTATTCGTCTTAGAACGCATAGGTAGTTGACCCCGGTTTGCTGTGAAGACAAACCCAAGATTCGGCCGTCTAGATCCGTGAAGCCCTGAAGACTGTATTATTAATTAAGCGCTCTGGCCCCCTGTTTTAGCATACTGCACAGTTTTCCTGAAAGATATAAAATGATGTTTTTGTGTGCCAAGGATTTTCTAAATGATTTTGTCAAGAGCTCAAATTTATATGTATATATATATATATATGGTTTTATGGTTTTCAAACCTTTCATTGGTGGGCCTATATGTGCGCACGCGAGGACGACTCTTACCCCTACAACAGATTGTTTGCAGTACTGTGACGGGATAGATATAGAGAGCTGTGCGTGTGAAGCCTAATTCTTTCCTCGATTTTTGGTCTGAGTTATACTCACTTTTACTGTATTATCCTTCGGGTCATTTACCAGAGCTCTTTATATAAACTATAAATGTGTCATCCTGAATTGTTGACCCTGTTTTATATTTTCATTGTTGTCGCTAAAGTTTTTAATTGACCCTTTAATTTGACCTCCTTTCGCGAAATTGGAAAACCTTTGATGAATGATTTAAGAAATTATTTGGTGACATTCTAGTTAAAATTTAATTTTATTTTACTTACTAAAAAGCCTACGACTTTAGGTTAATAAGTTGTTGGCATGTCCTTTGGACATGTTGGCTTCTTATTGGCTTAAAATCGTGGCCACTGTAGTTTCCCTTCCTAGGGCGCTACAATGGCCAGGATTCCCTTTAGCAAGACCATCAGTATTAAGTTTTAACCAAGAGAAAAGAGGAGGGTGCCAAATAACCAGACGTGGAACCCACTGAATTTTCGGCACTGGAGTGACATGTAACCCCATTAGCAACTAATGTCCAAAATCCCTGTAGAATGCCCAGGCAAATATAGAGCAATAATACGGATCCAAGCTTTAATTGAACAAAAAATCTTCATTAGAGAAGGCTTTTTATTCTCAAAACAGAGTTTGTTTCTAGTCTTCGAAATAGCCATAAGAGAATAAAGACAACTAGCAATCCAAATATTCATCAATTGTGAGGAGAATCGTTTACTAATAAATGATCTCTAAAAATCAGAAAGCGTGCCTGAAGAAGGAAGGTGGGTACCAAAACAACAAGCAAGTCACTGTCATACATGTTGAGCAAAATTACAAGTGATAAAGAGATGGGTCAGCGTCTCATCATGGCCAAAAACCATACATAGTTGACAAACCGAAACCACATGAACACCTCTTTTTCTCAGCTGATCATCCGTAGGTAATTTATTATGAAATAGACGCCATGCAAGCATAGAGAACCAGGGTGGAGTACCACACCCCCATATTTTAGGGATCCAGTCTTGCTCACCAAAGCGAGGCCGAAGTAACTCATAGGAATTAGAGAATGAAAGGGTACCAGAATTTGAGTTTTCCCAAATAAGAACATCATGCTAGGGAACAGTGGGAAGGGGAGTATTCATAATTTCTTGTGCTAAAATAGGGTAGGCGTTGCGAAACCCAATGGGGAGAACCCATTTTTGCTCGAAGATATAAGCTGCAACCTGTGACTTAAAAAACTTTGAGAGATGATTAAGTTAGAGATTATCAATGATCACATGATTCAACCACTTGTCCGTCCAAAACAAGACTAATTTACAATCACCAATGCTCCACCTTGAATGTTGATAAATTAAAGGAAAAGAAACACGTAGCCCATGCCATATTGATGAACCAAAATACTTATATTTCATGTGTTGGAAAATCGAAAACCTACTGCATGCAAACACACTCCATGAAGTAGAAGTTGTGAGAATATTCCAACTTAGAGTGAGAAGTGCTACTTTATTAAGAATTGGAAGATGACGCAGACCTAACCCAGCTTCATTTTTTGGGCAACACACCTGCTTCCAAGAGACTGTTACCAACTTTTTGACTGCTACGTCCCCAGACCAAATAAAATTCCTTACACAAACTGCAAGTTGCTTCAATAAAGAACTAGGCCATAGATAAACAGAGAAGCTATGTAGAAGCATACTTTAAAAAATATCTTTAACAAGCTGGACCCTACCTGCCATAGAAATAAGATTTCCTTTCCAACTAGTTAATCTAGTCTTGGCTTTATCAGCGATTGCTTGAAGATGTTGGCGTCGAGGCTTACCTTTAAAAATAGAAACTCCCAAGTATGTAAACGGAACCACACCGAATTTATACCCCAATAAGCGGTGCACACGTTTACGATGATATGAGTATGACTCTCTCATATAAAATGTGCTCTTGTCTTTGTTCACTATCTGACCTGAAGTTGCACCGTAATCCTCAAGAAATAAACATAGGTTTTTTAGGGAGGCAGCATCTCCTATACAATATATAAATAAATCATTGGCATAGAGAACATGTGATAAAAAGCACCCGCGGGGCAAAGAAATAGGCTTTACACGCCTAGATGCATAGAGAGATGTCAAACCTCGACTAAGAGCGTCTTCAGCAAGACAAAATAATAAGGGAGACAGAGGATCTCCTTGTCTAACCCCACGAGAGCATGAGAAAAATCCATGAGGAGACCCATTGATGAGCACTGAAAGCCGAGCTGATTCAAGAATGGTATGAATAAAATTCAAGAAATCTGAAGAAAAGCCAAAGCGAGTAAGGACCTGAGAGATAAAGCTCCAATTTAAAGTATCAAAATCTTTAGCAAAATCAACTTTGATCCAAACTTTACCACCTCTGATCTTCCGATCCAATAAATTAAAAACTTCAGAAACAAGGACAATACAATCTGAAATACGACGACCCTTCAGAAAGGCTGTCTGTTGCGGAGAGATAATACGAGAAGCTATAGAACCCAACCTGTCAGCCAAAATCTTTAGGATAATTTTAAATAAAAAATTAGCCAAAGCAATGGGACGGAACTGAGAAATCATATTAGCACCCTCAACCTTCGGGAGTAGGACAATGAAATTAGAATTTACAGTAGAGTAGAGCCAATTATGTTGGAAGAAATACTGCACAAATAAGATGACATTTGAACCCACAATATCCCAACAGTTATGATAAAACAAACATGGGAAACCATCAGGCCTAGGGGCGCTAGTGGGATCCATGCTGAAGACAGTATTCTTAATCTCTTCTGAAGTTGAAACTGCAGTCAACATGCTATTTTCTTCACTTGAAACCAAACTAGGTATGACATTGCAAAATTCAACAATCCATGCTGAAGGAGTACTGGGACCATACAGATATTGATAAAAAACACTACATGATCTGTGATAGCCTGTGGATCAGACAACGAGACATTGCCATCATAAAGACAATTGATCTGGGCCTGAGCTTGTTTCTGACGTGCATATGCATGGAAAAAGGAAGAACACTTACCACCCTCAGTAAGCCACTTAGCCCGTGCTCTGTCCCTCTAGAAAACCTCCTCACATCGCAAATGATTTAATACCTCAGCCTGTGCCACAACCTCTTGTTCAAAGAGTTTATCAGAAATACCATTCAAAGCAAGTTGTCGCTGAATGTCTGCAAGCTTTCATCTGGCAGCCTCTAAATTTCGATGCACATCCCCAAATACTTCTACATTTCACTGTTTTAAACACAACTTCAAAGCCTTTAATTTTTGGATTGTAATATGCATGGGACACCCAACTAGGACAGTCGAATTCCAGCAATTAGCCACCACATCCTTAAAAGTCGGATGAAGAGACCATATAGACTGAAATCGAAATGGTTTGGGCCCAGTAAAGACTGACTTAGTAGTCATAAAAAGAAGTATGATCAAAAACAACCCGTGGAAGCGCCATATAGCTCGTATTCTGAAAAGAATCTAACCATATGTCATCACATAAAGAACGGTCAAGTCTTCTTTCTAAATGTTTTTGACCCCGACCCTTGGACCAAGTAAAGAAAGTCCCTGAAGTGTCCAGATGAGAGAACTGACAGCCTTCCATTGCATTTTGAAAGTCATCACAAGAGATCCTCAGAGGGAGTTTACCACCTGTACACTCATGTGCACCTAAAACAGCATTACAGTCCCCAATTGCCATCCATGGAATCACAGTGTTATGCCTCAAGCTGTAAAGGTTGTCCCAAAGTTGCCTTCACTTTGAAATTGTCGTTGCTGCATAAATAAAAGTGTATTGGGCTAGAATTCTATATGTAGTGAATTGTGCAGTGATATGTTGTTCTGAAGAGAGGATGAGAGACAGAGCAGAACACTGCAAGGAACTAAAGAGCCATATATTTGGAATACTTACGCCTCGATTATTCATTGTGAGTAACTGTAAATTTAGAGATACCCAAAAAGTGGTAGAAATAGAATGAAATTCCACCATAGGTTCAAAAATACATACCAAATCTGGGTGATGTTGATGACAAATGTTTGAAAATTCAGATTGGGAATCTCAATTCCGATCCCCCTAATGTTCTAATATAATACCTTCATTGGAGGCGTTTGGACTTCACACGAACCCTGACAGGGTATGGAGAAGCACGAATGTGAGAATGTCCAACCAACTTTTTTTCCATAGCAATTGTTTTTTTCTATGAATTTGTAAGCATCGGGATAAAACCTTCAATATCATCACCATTGGAAAATCTAGCAACTGCATCCATCTCCAGCACTGCTCTGGAGTCTTTAAGAGAAAACCTTGGTGGGTGATCAGGCTCCTCATCATGCTCTTCCACAACAATATCATTCCAAGAGTGCGACACAATTGTTATTAGAAACGTCATTATCTGAATGTACGAAATCATGTGAAGCATGATCAGAAACCTGATCCTCATCCTCCTCATTGAAGACCTTATCAGCTAATTGTTCAATCAATTCTGTCCCCACTTCCTCAAGAATTTCGTTGACAAAAGAGTCAATCTTCTGAGGCGCTACATCCTCTCTAACAACGGGAAAGTCATGTACCTCATCATGTTCTGTTATGACCTGTGGAGGAGCAAAATCTCCAATCTCATGATTGTTGGAATTATTAACCATTTGTTTACTACTTTTCAACAGAACATTGTTGGCTGCATCCTCAGCTGAAGCAAATGGAGCTGCATTCTGTAAAGAAGAAGACATATTATCAAACCGAGGAACTATATATCACATGATACTCCTGTCTGACTAGCTGATGTTCCTTAACTTTCACCAGTATAGCTTTCTTCAGAGGTTCCTTCTTTTTTAGTTGTCTGCAATTCCCTCTTTCATGTCCAATCACCCCATAATGGCTACACTGAGGAGGCAAATTTTCATACTCAATACTCACTGAAAAACTGTGGTGTTCTCTTTCAACCATAACAAAAGTTGGGAGAGCCCCAAGCAGGTCCACGTCCACCAAAGCTCTAGCATAGTATCCGAAACGCTGTTATTTGGTGGCAGCATCCAATTGAAGAGGAGTGTCTACTCCATGAGTAATCTCCATGATGTGATGATGGTGGCAATATTCCTGACTAAGACCATAGATCTTAATCCACACTTGAGCATGAGTTTGAGGTAACAACTCACCAGGTTGAAAATCCGGTTGTCATTGCGATAAACGAAACAGACCAAAGGCCATGGTGCATGTTCCACCGCCCCAAACCTTAAGCATATCCGCCTCAGAGTTGAAATGAATATCAAAGTAGCCCTTACCTATAAGGACCAGCCGCCAAGGACCCAGAGGCTGTCATAGAGAATGAAGCGCCTGCTTCAGAAATTCAGTCTTCAAAGGTGTTGTTCCCTTTCGGAGGAGTACCCGCCCGATAAGATTGGTCCAGCACGCTTTAATTTGATCTTGATAGATTTTCTCATTGATTCTCACATAGACGGTGTCTCCTTTGATTGTTGGTGTTGACATTTTAGTGATAGGAACATGAGATTCCTCATCACAAGTAAGAACTGAAGCAAAAGTTTTTGGCCGCTGCAATTTCGATGACTCCGACTTTTGGTCGATGGTTGATCTAAAAGGGGACTGAGAAAACCTCATGGGCAGATGACCCTGGGCTCGTACATGGCGGAGAAAGGAGCGGCCGCGACCGCATGAAAACCCCTGCCACGATCAAGAGTTTTTTTGCAAGGCGCGTGTCTAATAACCTTGCCCTTTCGTTCCGTTATTTTGTTTGTAAAAATTCTATAGATTTAGATGATATGTTTTTATCTTTTTCCACTTTTTGTATTATAGATGATTCTTTACATGAGCTATTAGAGCCAAAAAATGATGTTTTCTTTAAAAATAGAGATTATTCTAGTTTTACATGAGTTGTTGGAGATGCTTTAATACTTTTATGTATCTCTTTAATTTCCTTGGCCACACAAGAATACGAGAGGAGAAGAGAAAATAACTGAGATAGATCACTACTACAACAAGTAGAGATAATGAAATCAAAGAAACTGTGGTGACGATGGCTCTGACCATCAAATCAACCATGGCTGAAATAAATGATACATCTCTCACTATATGTTTCTGGGCCATTCTTGAATGATGCAGAAGAGGTTTTACGAGTTATGACTGTTAACTACGTACTAGAGCCAAATTCAATGATTATATTCTGATCCACATTCGATTCATTTTCTGGAATACCATATTATGTGTAGAACAGTATATATATGCCCCTTGCATGAATTATTGCATGATCAATATATCCTTTTACTATACACGAGAGATTAGAAATTGAAGGGATGGTGAAATTCAAACTAACAAGATTAATTAAGTCTAATGACAATCAATTTCACCTAAAAATATATAATTGAAGTATTTTGACATGATCCGTTGTTTTTTACAATCTATGTATGACATAAAAACAGTCTTAATTTCAAGATATTGTGTGATCACGAATAAAATGTAATGATAATTTTCCTAGCTCACTTAAGCTCACTATTTTCTTAAAAAACACACTATTTTTGTATAATCTAAACTTTGGTTGTTCTACTTTCTTTATTTTCCTTCCCAAATTGTAAATGTAATACAAATGATCATAACACTTTTCCTTCTAGCTTCCTATTGGCAGTTAAGAAAGATCAGAAACAAGATATAGCTAGATTGCTAGGATATTGTCTTTTCTGTGTATACGAAAACTATACCCTTGCAGAAAAAACCTCTTGGACAAACCAAGTTTACCTTATCAAATAATAAAACTCTAGAAGCAAAAGCATTTACCGTGCGTTATTAAGCAAGTTAAAGTTTGCCACTCTAGTAAGACATTCATGGTTAAAGAATGTTCACCTCGGATTGTCTTGAATTAACTTCCAAAAGAATTTTCAGTTTGGTGGTTCGTACACCCTGCTAGGGTTCAGTAAACCAAACACGGAAGATTCCGGCATTGATTCTATTCTCCACGTTTAGAACTTATGAGACATGCAGTTACATCATTTAACCATGAAAGTGCATTTTTTTACTGGCGTTCTGTTCAGTGTGTAAGACATGTGAAGTCTGGTAAGATCGATCGAATGTAAGATGACATAGGGTGGTCCTAGGGTAAAGATATATATCGGCTGTGACATAGAGAGCTCAGTCGTAGACCCGAAGACTTTGCTGGGGAAAAAGACCAGCTTAACCACCACCCCACCACCACCATCAGTCCACCACGTCCACTTGCTTCCCTTATTCGTTCAATAAAACCCTTTCCTCGCTTCATGTGCTACCTGACACACTCACCAATTACCCTAGTGACAAATTGAATCCCCCCCTCAACCCCAACTATAATTAATAATTATCGTCTTCCTCCTCTCCCTCCCTCCATTTCTTCCTCAGCCTCCTTCCTCCTTATCAGACAAGGCTCCTCTATATGGTTAACCTCTCTTCCCTCTCTCCATCACCATGTCCTCCAACTTCTCCCTCCCAAGGTTTCACCTCCTCTGCTCTCTTATTGTATCTCTCTTAATATACAGACTCGATCGATCTCCTCGGTGCTGGTCTATTCATCGCGAGTTATGATAAACAAACCGGCATCGAGGAGCTGAGATGAGCTCAATCCTAAGTTTAGTTAAATTTTGAAACTATAAATATTTCTTACGTGCATGAATTCTGTTCTGACTGTGTTAATCTCAGGTGGACGGTATTCCACCAGCGGCAGAGATCACAGAACGTTGGCGGCCCTAGCGACAGCAACAACGTTGTGGAAGACAACCCGATCTCCATCTCGACCTCGGTGGTCGAGTGCTACGCTTGCACTCAGGTCGGAGTTCCTGTCTTCCACTCAACCAGCTGCGACGGCGCTCACCAGCCTCAATGGGAGGCCTCGGCGGGGTCTTCCTTAGTCCCTATCCAATCCCGCAGCGACCTCAAGAAGGGCCTCCGCCGCAACCGCCTCCCCGTGGGACCCTTCGGCGAGGTCCTCGACCCTCGAACGAAGCGCGTGCAGAGATGGAACCGCGCCTTCCTCCTCGCGCGTGGCATGGCCCTCGCCATCGACCCCCTCTTCTTCTACGCCCTCTCCATCGGTCGTGGTGGGACCCCGTGCCTCTACATGGACGGCGGCCTCGCAGCGATTGTGACTGTCCTCCGCACGTGCGTCGACGCCGTCCATCTCTGCCACCTGTGGCTGCAGTTCCGGCTGGCTTATGTTTCCAGAGAATCGCTGGTGGTCGGCTGCGGGAAGCTGGTGTGGGACGCGCGTGCGATCGCGTCGCACTACGTTCAGTCCTTGAAAGGCTTCTGGTTCGACGCCTTCGTTATTCTTCCAGTTCCTCAGGTGAGTCTGAGAATACTACAATCAACTCATCAGTCAGAGTATGGATGCGTTTTGATTTATCTGAGAATTTGAATTTACCACTTGCTTATTTTCCCTCCCTGTAATTGTACTATTTTAACTTTGAATAGTTTACCACTTGCGCAAGTAATCATATGTATCTGAACGAATGTTCTTTTGTTTTAGACAAGAAAGAGAAAGAGAACAAAAAAATTGCAGAGAAGCTAGAGGAGTATTTTTTTAGTAAAAGTTTTCACGTGAGGAACAGAATTAGTGAAGTAAAAGATAGCTGTTACTTTGGGACCAGATTGATGGAGTGGTTTTTGCCTTTGGATCAAATTTGATTCTTGATGATTGTAGGAATATTTCAACAGTGAAAAGTGGTGCCTCAATGATTTAGGAAAACACTTATGTTTAGCATCTAAGTACATTTTGCAGGTTGATTATCGAGTTGTTCGCACTTATTAGCTTGATCTGCATTAATTGTGTCATTTGTGTAGGATTTTGCTGAAAAATTGAACTCTGTTTATCTGTTGTTGCAGGCTGTGTTCTGGCTGGTTCTTCCAAAACTGATAAGGGAAGAAAAGATTAAAGTGATAATGACAATTCTTCTAGTAATATTCTTATTCCAATTCCTCCCAAAAGTATACCATAGCATCTGCTTGATGAGAAGAATGGCGAAGGTCACGGGGTACATTTTCGGCACCATTTGGTGGGGGTTTGGCCTCAATCTCATCGCCTACTTCATCGCCTCACATGTAACTACTCTACCTCATAGTAGTTCTACCTGTACAATATTTTTTTCACTAGTTATGTGACTTGAATGGTGATCATGTGTTACAGGTTGCCGGGGGATGTTGGTATGTGCTTGCGATACAGCGAGTGGCTTCCTGCCTAAAGCAACAGTGTGAATTGGGTGGGAATTGCAATCTCTCTTTGTCATGCTCACAGGAAGTTTGTTACCAATCTCTGATACCGGATTTCATGGAAGCAGCTCCATGTGGTGGCAACGTGACAAATGTGTTGAGAAAGCCTTCGTGCTTGGATGTTAATGGAACATTCAACTACGGCATCTACCAGTGGGCGCTTCCTGTCATATCTAGCAACTCGCTAGCTATTAAGATCCTTTATCCCATCTTTTGGGGCTTGATGACTCTCAGGTATATTGTATAACAAGTAAAATTCATGCATTACTGCATAACTTTGCTTCAACTCGTTACACAGTTTATCTAATTGAGAACCTTTTGGAACAATTACAGCACCTTTGGCAATGATCTTGAACCAACAAGTCACTGGCTGGAAGTGATTTTCAGTATATGCATTGTGCTCAGTGGGTTGCTGCTCTTCACTTTGCTTATAGGGAACATTCAGGTGAGTATTTGTTTGGATGCGAAGTATTTCTACCCTAACTCTGAGTATAAGGACTAATCATTGCTTGTGCATTAAGGTATTTCTGCACGCGGTTATGGCAAAGAAGAGGAAAATGCAGCTGAGGTGTAGAGACATGGAATGGTGGATGAGAAGAAGGCAGTTGCCATCTGGTTTGCGACGAAGAGTTAGACATTACGAACGCCATAGATGGGTGACAATGGGGGGAGAGGATGAGATGGATCTGATCAAAGACTTGCCCGAAGGACTTCGGAGAGAAATTAAACGCCACTTATGCATAGACCTCATAAAGAAGGTAATACAAAATAGCCTCGGGGACATATATATATATATATATATTCATAAATGGTCTATATGTACAGGAATAACAGGATAATTCATAACGTGTACTACTGATTTTTGTAGGTACCTCTGTTCCACAACTTGGATGATCTTATTCTTGACAACATATGCGATCGTGTTAGGCCTCTGGTCTTCTCTAAAGATGAGAAGGTACCAAAATTCATCTGCACAAGAGTTAATATCCTTTTGTTAAAGTTAAAAAGACAATGTCAATGACACTGTGATATGAATTGAACAGATTATTAGAGAAGGAGATCCTGTGCCAAAGATGCTTTTTATTGTGCGTGGACGCATAAAGCGCAGCCAAGGCCTAAGCAAAGGCATGGTGGGAACCAATGTGCTTGAACCGGGTGGGTTTCTAGGCGATGAGCTGCTCTCATGGTGCCTACGCCGGCCCTTCATAGATCGCCTTCCAGCCTCATCCGCTACATTTGCTTGCATTGAATCAACAGAAGCATTCGGCCTCAGTGCAAGCGACCTAAGATACATTACAGACCACTTCAGGTACAAATTTGCAAACGAGAGGCTCAAAAGAACTGCAAGATACTACTCTTCCAATTGGAGAACATGGGCTGCTGTAAATATACAATTTGCTTGGCGCCGCTACAGGCTGAGGACTAGAGGTCCTGTGATTCCTGTAGTGACCACCGAACAAAATGGAGGCGCTGATCGTAGGCTCTTGCAGTATGCTGCATTGTTTATGTCACTTAAGCCTCATGATCATCTTGAGTGAATGTATAAAAGCTCTAGTACACTATTGTACTGATGCTTCTTGTTTTGCATTCTAGACCATATTGTTACTCAATAAAGTCTTCTTCATTAGGACTGTGAAATTGTTTGTGCGGCAAGATCATGTTGTAGAGGTTTGAAAATTTTGTGTGGAATTCATTTGTTTCCTACAGCTTTTTAGTAAGATTTTGAAATATGATATCATGATGATGTACAACTACGTAGGCATCCACAATTCGACACACTACTAGAAAAACCCTCTTAAGCGACAAAATTTTTCAAGACAAGCTACAATTCGTCCCTTAAGTATGACTTAAGCGACGGAAACTTCTACCGTCACTTTGCCTTCAGAGTTCGTCGCCTTAGAACATCTTATGCGACGGAAATTTTGAACAGGAAATTTGGAAATTTTCAACGAGATTTTGAATTTTTAAAAATTTTGAACTGGACTTAAGCGACAAAAGTTCTAGCTTAAGTGACGGAAAAGCGCGACGGAAAATTTAGAATTTTTGAGCGGGATTTTGAATTTTTTGAATTCTTGAACGGTACTTAAGCGACGGAAGTTCTCGCTTAAACGACGAAAACTTCCGTCGCTTAAGTCCCATTCAAAATTTCAAATTCCCGCTCACAATTAAACCGAGGCATTTTTCTTCTATTTCATCGCCACCCTCAGTAGAACACCGCCACCCTCAGTCAAACACCACCACCCTCTCTTCTTTCCTCGGCTCTCACATCACCCTCCTGCTTTTCCTCGGCCCTCACCTCCTCTCCTTACCGGAATCGAAGCCGAATCGACGCTACCGTTTCTCTGCTTTCCGGCTACAGCTGCGCGCATGGCTGGTATGTTTGGATTCTTCTCGATCGCCGAGTCTGTCATCTCTGTGGTCTCAAAACACACATGCGTTATAGTTTTTGCAAAAGCCCGATTTGGTATCGAAACTTTCCGGCCAGATTTCTCCTGTCTCCGGGCACCGTTTCCTTTATGTGTGGTAAGATTCTTGGTCTCCTCGATGAGTTCTACAAGCCTGTATGATTAGTTTGTCCGATCGGTGATGTTTTAAAAATTCTGGGTTTTGAAATTTTGAGTTTTTCGATCTCCGGCTACTGACTCCGGCAACGACCTATAATGGCGTCTGGGCATTTTTGTGTTCATTCAGGTGTGGGATGAGAGTGTCGGTGGTGTTGATGATGAAGAAAAAAGAGTGGCTGGAGTCGGCCGGATTTTTTTTGTGTGAAAACCTATTCACTTAAGCGACGGAACCCTTTGGTCGCTTAAGTCCATTCGTTTTGTCACATTAGTGCTTGTGCGGCGAATATATTTCGTTGCATAACAACATGACTTAAGCGACGGATTTTACATTTTCTGTCGCTTAGGTCTTAAGCGACCAGCTTTAAGCGACGGGCCTTAGGCGACGGACATTCCGTCGTTTAAGTGCTTAAGCGACGAAAAGTCAGACTTAAGCGACGGATACTTTAGTCGCTTAAGAACGTTTTAGTAGTAGTGACACTGAGATTTTGCAGAGTGAAACCAAAGCTAACGACACTGCTATTAAATGGTTCTTGTAAATATACCAGCATCTTTTCCCAACTCAGTTCAGACATCACAAGTTGCTTTTGTTTCTACGATGTTGTGTCATTTAGCCTTCTAGTACGTAAGAAATTTATATCGTTGTTTCGTTTTCTTGCTGTTGGAATAAAAAAATAGACAACAGTAGCATGACGATAAACCATAACACGACATAGTAATTTTGGCAATCAGATGATTCAGACATGCATGAGAATACAGTTAAACTTCCAGTGTCATATAGTCGTTGTCACTACTGGATTCTTCAATTTCAGATAAAATATTTTTAAACTCCAAGATCTTGTTCAATATATACACTAGTGAAAATTTCACGTTCGATCACTAGAAAATTCAAAATTCCAGCATTGTGAAACATTCTTCAAGTTAATTTCGGTCCCGCCAATCCCAACCGTCGTAAATAAGTGTTTCGAGACTAAACAATAATTACTATTTTTTTTATTATTTTTTTTGAAGGGTTTGGAACCCAGCCTAGCTGGGAGGCTCAGCCCTACGTCCGGTTATTATATTAATAGAAAATAAGAAAAAAGAAAATATAACGTCCGAAAAAGAGAAAAAACAAGAAAATAAGAAAAGAGAAAAGGATAATCCAATTTCTTGTACAAACATGATTGTGTGCTGCTGCCATCAAAGAGAAGACCGATAATTTGGAAGTCCCAAAGCATCAGCCTGTAAGTACTTGTGCAGCGCTGGAGGAGGGCTAACATACCATGTAAATGAATCACAAGAAATTCTCAAATTTGTCATCTTGTCTGCTACTGCATTTCCTTCTCTAAAGATATGACTACTTCTGAAATTCATTTGATCAATTAATTTCAAACAATTTTCATATCTGACTCTCAGATCCCAAGGAGCAGGGGAAAACAACCTGGAGGAAAAAGATGCTATCACACTAATAGAATCACTTTCCAACCACAGAGTGGACCAACCTCTCGAAAAAGCCACTTCAATAGCCACAATGACAGCATAAAACTCTGCGTAGAAAGATGATTTACATCCTAAGGATTGACAAAAACTCCCTAAAAAAACACCAGAAGCATCACAAAAAACCCCTCCACAAGCTGTAGGTCCAGGGTTACCTTTGACTAGGCCATCAGTATTAACTTTGACCCAAGGGGAGATAGGGGTGCCATATGACAAGTTAGATCTTGGGCGCTCTACGAGGCTTGGGACCAACACCCAAGGAAGAAAAAAGCTGAGAGTCTAGAATACCCTTACTGTAACCAGGAACTAGAAGACCAAAATACTTTATCCATGCCATAATTGAGCAGCATATTGATGAAAGTTTTGGAGTCCGATTATCAAACCTGAGCCTATTCCTTGCCTTCCATATTGTCATAAAGGTTAACAGCCCAGCTGCCAACCACAAATTAAAAAGTTGTAAGGAAAAAAGGCTTGTGACAAAACCCAGTCCAAAAATCCAACAACGGACCATGTGCACCAATTGTAGTTCCAAACTGGGCTGCAAGCCAGCCCCAGATTCGTTGGGAGAAAGGATAATATAAAAATAGATGCAATGTCGTCTCATCAGAACTATTACAAAGTTGGCATATTGACACAACCGGAATCCCACTAATTTTCAGCCGATCATCAGTAGGCAGACGGTTAGACAGAAGACTCCAAGCCAGAAAACAATAACGTGGAGGAATATAAGAACTTCAAAATGCAGAAGCCCAATCTCTGGAAATGAAATGTCGTCTCAGTAGATTATAGCTAGTAGAAAAGACAACTCACCAGATGTAGAGGACTCCTAAATGATCGTATCAGATTCACTCACTGTTGGAAGACACGTCGCTGAAATTATCTTGTACAAGTCCGGGAATACCTTCGAGAAAAAAGGAGGAAAATGCCAAGCTTGATTTGAAATGAAGTCAAACACCTGTAAATCACTAATTCCTAGCAAATTAGTGACTCCCAAAATATTTATAATAGAATCATGGAGCCATTTGTCCTTCCAAAAAGACATAGATCGGCCATCACCAATAATTCAATGATAATTTTGGATGTTATGAGGAACAATAGAACGAATACCTGGCCAAATTGATGACTTTTTGTAGCTCACCCTTGATATGGATAAGAAAGGATACCGAGACCGCATGTAATCCCCCATTGAGTACGAGAAATAAGGACATCCCATGCCAACTTTAAAATAACTGCCGAGTTAAGCGCCTTTAGGTCACGAATACCAATCCCACCTTCGTTTTTCAGAGCACAAACCCAGTGCCACGAAATAGTAACAATCTTTCGAGTCTCAATATTACCAGACCAGATATAATTTCTTGCCCATGAAGATAATTTTCTGATAAGATGAGTTGGCCACTGATACACTGAAAAACTATGAAGAAGCATGCTCTGGAAAACAGAACGTACTAGCTCACTGCGTCCAGCCATTGAGAGAAGCTTGCCTTGCCAGCCATTAACCTGGACTTAGCTCTATCAGCAATAACTTAGAGATGACAATTGCGAGGTTTTCCACAGAAAATAGAAACTCCTAAATGAGTGAAAGGTAGTTTTCCTGCCTGAAATCCCAATATGCGCTGAATTACTGATTTTCGATGCCGATACTTAGCACCAATATAGAATGTGCTCTTCGCTGCATTAATAAATTGGCTTGAAGCGGAACTATAAAGATCCAGAAAACCACGTAGTCTGTTAAGAGTGTGTTTATCTTCTCGACAAAACACCACATGATCATCTGCATATAATACATGAGAAGGAGGAGTGCAATTTCTAGGAAAAGATATAGGCTTTAGCTGATTAGTATGAAAGAGCAAAGAAAAGCCTCGGCTAAGAGCCTCCTATGCTAAACAGAATAGCAAGGGGAAAGAGGATCCACTTGCCTAACCCCTCTTGCACAAGTAAAAAAACCCTGCGGAGAACCATTAATTAAAATAGAAAGTGTTGTTGAATGGAGAATGATACTCACCCAGCCAATAAATACGGGAGAACAATTTTTTATTATTTCTTTTCTCTTGGCAGAACAATTTTCATCCAAATATGGGTGCCTAGAAATCCAAAATTAGCGCTGGTTTTTCAATCGCAATGAGGTTTTCACTGCCGCTCTCTCCTTTCCCAACTAACGGTAATGGAGGTCATCATCACCTTCTACACCTCCTGGCCACCCTGACCCCAAACATTGTTCCTTTCTTCCAGCTAATTCTAGGGTTCCCCATTTTGAATTGGGGTTTCATTCTGCTCTGCCCTAGAATTTGCTTCCAAAACCCATTCCCTTTCACCAATTCATCAACATATCATCCATTGATGTTCACCTCTGCAGGTAAAACATTAATTACACACATTCATAATTAAGTGGTAATATTTTTGTTGTTAATTAAATTGATGTCAGGAGTTTGTTCATGATATTTGATCAGGCAGCATTATACCATAGGCTAGTAAAAATGGGAACGAAGTTAACAAAGGCACAAGCCCTGCCGGTGCCTGGAAAGCTTGAAAGCCAAACGTTACAACACCAACTGATCAATTGCGTAAGTAACAGCTTTTACATCCGTAACTTGGTGTCCAAGCAACGGAGGCGAATGCTTGTTGCTGGCTATGATCTTGACATGTCTTACATTTCGGACCGCATTTTGGCAATGTCGTTCCCTTCAGAGCGAATACGTGCAATGTTTCGAAATCCTCTATGGCAGGTCAAGTCTGTGCTTGATATGAGGCATCCAGACCATTACAAGGTATGATATTGGTGTGTCCTCAAATTAATTACACTAATGGCCTCTTGATGATTTTTATTGTAGTCTGGTGTTGATGAATGAGAGTGTTTTCCAGATCTATAACCTCTGCATTGAAGAGCATTATGATCCATCTCATTTCTATGGCCGTGTGGAGAGGTTTCCTTTTGATGATAACCATGTTCCACCTCTTGCAATGGTCAAGGTTTTCTGCGAAAGTGTGCAATTGTGGCTCAACAGTGACCCAGAAAACATTGCTGTTATACACTGCATGGTAAGCCTATTGTAAAGCAATTTCGGGTTCTTTATTTTCCCTGAGATCTTTTACAACCTCAAGTTTCCAGAATTTGGCTAGTAATGTGTGACAATCAATCACCAAGTACGTGAATCTCTTTCATTGTTAGTTTTTATCTAACTTCATTATCCAATGCAATAATCACACCATACTAAAAAAAGGTTCAAAATGAGCTTCCCCTAGCTGCAGAAAACTACCAGCAACAAATAAGAATGCAGTTACAATGTTTGAGTTCTTCACTATGATTTGGCTGCAGGCAGGAAAAGGTCGAACAGGCTTAATGGTATGTGCATATCTAGTTTACTGTGGGATGTCTGCAGAGGAAGCACTTCAACTCTATGCTCATAAACGGACCACCAATAATGAAGGAGTAAGTCACACTAGGTATAATACAAAATCAAGTCACATTCTCGTTCTGAGAATCAGTTGCTTAGCTTCAGATTGATTTTTGTGATTCTGATATCATTATATAGATTAACAAGCCCATTGCCATGCCTATATGTACCTGAACAGGTCTCGATACCAAGCCAACGTCGTTACGTAGGGTACTGGGAAAGTTGTCTCTCTTTCCCTTCAGAAGCCGATAAAGGACCTCCTGAAGTCAAGTTACCACAGATGTGTAGCAGACAACTGCGAAGAATCCGATTTTATGACACACTTCACATTGATAAGATCTTCTTTGTGGTCTCTGAGTTGCGAGAGGTCTACTATCTTCTATGTACTGATCAGCTAACATAGGAATCTAATTCTGGCCATGACAAACTATTCTTATACTTCCTTATATCTACTTAAGAGAAATTTTCAAACCATGTTAACAGATTCCGGGTCAGAGATATCGTCCATCTTCAGAAGTTGCCAGGAGTTCTTGCAAACAAATCAAGAAAGGGTATCAGAGAACGAGTAGTCCTCGCTATTATCTCTCTTTCGCCGAAGGTGATGGAGAAGACAAGAAACTGGATCCAGACGCGCCTCGCGTTGTTGTTCAAATGGATACAGAAAGTTCCATACTATACCAGAAGGCATGTCTTGAATATTACTTTGATAATCCTGTGCAGGTAAGTTGATGATGGTTATGAAGTAGAAATTTGTCTTAATGATGATGTTGTCACTGTTTCTAAGTCTGTTCATCACATTGCTTGGAAAGGTGACCGGAGATGTGCGTGTCATATTCTATCAAAAGATGAATGGAGGGCGTCTCTTCTACGCATGCTTCAACACCGCTTTCATTAAGAACAGTTTGGTACAGGTATGGTTTCTCTCCTAAAAACACCAGGAAACATGAAGATTCATAAAATGTAGATAGAAAAGTTTTAGGTTGTGGATTCATGGTTGCTTAATTACAGCTCACAGTTCGGGATTTGGATAAAATTGGGAAGAAAGGAAAATCAATATGTGGCCCTAAATTCTGCTTGGAGTTGCTATTTGGTCCTGCAAATGCCAAACACTCGCCCTCAACTCCAGGTCAGTCATGATGTGCTGTGAAGTCCTAGCATGGATGTGTTCAAGGAGATTTCTACTGGTGGTTTTCCAACTCTTGTTAAAAATTTCACCTCTGTAATTTTCTCAAGAATTGATCCAAAGGCTAAAATCCCTGCAGTGTTACTGCTTAACCGTATACATCTAATGCAAACCAACTCATTTTTCCTGCTTTCGTGCCATTTTATTTTTCGTTGGCAGAAAGCTGTAGGAATCACAAGAAGTTTTGTATCAGAGTACTTGGAGATTAATTTTGAAGATGTAGTTCAATTTTGGAACCATTTTTGTTTCTGTTCCAAGTGGTGAAATCTGCATTACAATAACTTTTGTTCATCCAACGTTCCCATTACAAATCTAGAGCCGCACAGTCCATAAAATCAAAACCTCAATCCTACTTTTATTAAGCATAAATAAGAGAATGAAGAAAAACATTCAATATCATTTAACCAGTTATAACTTGGTTAAATGTTCAAATATCTAAAAAAGGCATCCAAGTCAGTTGCTTGAGGTTTCTAAATGTCTGGTACTCGAGTATTTCATAATGCACACAGAACATTAACACACAGTCCCAAAGTTTAAAGAAGTTGGAGCTAAATACAGTAGTTGGAATCAGAACCAATTGTAATTTTAATTTCATTTGCATAAGATGTCGTTATACACAGGAATTGAGCAATAGAAATGCGTATCAGTCTTCGTTTTCCTACCTAAGACACACTCTCAAGTCACACGAATTAAAAGTACCACCATGATGAACATACCTGCCATTAGAAAATCAAAAGCCATGTGAAACACGAAGTCTTGGAGGTCTTTGAGTATATATCAGATGCACGTGCAGTAGCATGGCCAGTGCTTGCCAGGCTCCTTTAAATAGCCTCCTCAGTAGAGTCAAGTAGCTTTTCAGTGTTCTTCACGGAGTGGCTCATCACGAGACTAGTCTCTTTGAGTTGCCTTGCCAACCCAACCATTTGATCAGTCAAATCCTCTTGAAGTCTTCTATGCTTCTCAATATGCGCTTGAGCTGCAGGCCTGCAGCGTCAAGTTTAACAGGCGACGAAGCATCTGTGCTGATACTCTCACGAGTTCCATCTTGTACATTCGAGTTGGGCACAAATCTCCTTCTAAGATCAGGAGAATGAGGACTCTGACTATCTCCAGTCTCAGAAGACACTGCTTTAACCGAAATCCTTGCGAGGGACTCCTTCGGTTCTTGCAAATCAGGCAATGCAGCAGCTAATTTCAAAGCAACGGCTTCGATCTTGTCAGAATAGTCACACAGAACAGCCTTGGAAACTCTCGGTAAACCTTCCGGTGTTCTCTCCTCAGCTAGCTGCTCTACCAGCTCTCGTAAAGTAGCGACATAATGCGAAAGCTTTGCCTGGTTTTACGCTTTCATGTCATGGTTTTCCAAAAAACACATCACTATCATCCATATCAATGACATGACAAGTAACCTCATCGTTATAAAATTCTCCTATAGAGATGGGAACTTTACAAACCTCTGTCACATGTGCACGATCATCAATCCAAAATGGATTGCTCAACTTCACCGTCGGTAATTGAAGAGAATGAACAACCTTGCTTGCAACAAAATTCTCATACAAATCACTATCAATTATTGTTGACCATACCTTGTTTTTGATGAAACACGTTGTTCTAAAATCATCGTAATCCGGTAAGGTAAATATCAAACGTTCCATGTAGCTTTCTTTTTTCTCTTTTTTTTTGCTTCTGAATCAAATCAATAGATCACTCATCAGAAATCCACCAAGCTCTGATTACCAATTGATGCAGCGAAAAATAAAGGGATAGGAGATAAGAATTCACCAATCTGTTTTTGATTTCGAATCCACGAGAGGTTTTGGAATCCACCAGGAATTGAGATAAACTCAAAAGGGGTTTTATAAATCAAGGTTATCAAATACAACTGATAGAGGCTCCTTATATAAGAGTGAAGAAACCCTAGGACAACTAACAATGCAAACATAAAAGCCCATGGATTAAAATAAAATAAAGTCTAAAACAAATTAATTAAAATAAAAAAAAACAAAATAATAAAAATAAAACTCAAAAATAATTAAAAATAGTCTTCTAGAAGCCCAACGAACTTAGATGTCCAGAAATAATTTGTCACGATCAAACGGTTCTCCAATCTTTATTTTTCGTCAGAAAGAGACCCCCCTTCGTTCTACATCAGAGACTGAGAGATGAGTGCAAGAGACTAAGTTCGAGAATTAGGTTTCAACGAAAATGGCGTCGTTTGTTTTTTCTTTCTTTTTTTCCTAGCTGACCTAGGTCACCGAGTTGCACCGAGTTGACCGAGTTAGACCGAGTACTCGGCCGATTTTCTTTCGGCCTACTAGAGGCACTGAGTAGACGAAAATCGGCTTGGCAAGCAGCCGAGTAGTGAGTACTCGGCCGAGTTGAACGAGTTTTAGAACATTGGTAGTACATGCCACCACAATAGAACCATCTTGACTAAGTAAACATTGACTAAATAAACATCTACATATTTATAGGAACATAATTATCCTATAACACTCCCCCTTGTTCCGTACATAGTAGATGTTGCTTTCTTGATGTTTCTGCAATGCCTCCTTAAAATCCTTGTCAAGCTTAAAAAAACCTTTGTAGGAGAAAAAATGATCTCGAACATGTAAAAAAGAGTGCAGATCGTCAGGGATAATAATATGACACTTATCTATGTTGCCTCATTAAAACCCTTTCAAGTAATAAAAATCTTTTAGGATAAAAACAACCTTGGTCAAGGAAAAAGAGTACAACGTATCCTTAACATTTAGAAACATTCATGTGTATGTCAATGTTTCTCACATGCTTCTTAAGAATAGATTTATGACATGAGTTAAACAAGTCTGTAATGTGTAATGATTAACCTTAACCAAACACATTTATGAGCAACCTCATGTTGATCAATGGTCTCTGCATGAGACAAGCGGGGCATGCAATGTTGCCTCGTTAAAAACTTTGCCAAGCAAAAACCCAGTGGGATAAAAAGCTTAGACTAAGGGAAAAAGAGCACAACATGGTTGACATAAACAACCACACCCTTCACATTTGATGATGACATGATATGCTAGACTTTCTTTCAAATTTACATCTCCCCTTGATTTTAAAATCAATCATAGGGCGCTTCCAAATTCTTAATGACCACGAAGCTACTTTAACAATTTGGCAAATGAATGCTCTTCTAACATGTCTCAAATGTGTCATTATCTTCAGTCTAGATCACTCACACATAATTCATGTGGAGAAGGTCGCTTAGGGAGTCAAACCACTAGTTCATGCAGTGATTCAGATTCTCATACAGCATGACCTTCGAGGACTAAATCAGCTCTAACTCCCTGTACAGAACATATATGAGAAATCTGTAAATTGCTTTGGAAAGTAGACATTTATAGCTTTCCAACCATAGGTCACATAGCTTCTGGTTTGGCCGGAGCTATCCAGAAAGCTCTATTGAAGTTAGTGACTATTTGACAAAATCAAATTCTGATTCCGCTTTTGATGCATCTTCATTCATGTATAGCTATCGATGACATACATAGTTTATGTTTTCACATGCCACTGTCAACATAGGGATTGAAAATGCCAGATACACTTAAGTATTCAAGTGATGTCTTTTGCCATTTCATTGTCATTGCGTGGGTGCAAAACTACTTAGATTTTTAATGAATGAGAGGTCAAGTTTTTCTTTATCATCTCTCTCTAAAGGAAAACAGATCACTCTCTCTCTTGGAGTAAAGTTCTTGACTAATCATGGGAGTATATGAAGGCTTCACTATTCTTTAGAGGGCCTAAGCCGATTGATGGAAATACATCATCAATACACAATCCATCGATTTTAATATAAGACTGTGTCTTTCTCAAGATCTTTTTCATTCCAACATCGGACGTTCAACATATACTGTAATCATCTAGAATCAATACGCAATGACATTATTCATCATATCCCATCCAAAATCAAGGAGTCACATAGAGGCTCCACTTGATTTGGGCTAATGAAGTTTGTTCAAGACCTTCATGTATATCTCGGATCCCATAGAGATGTTAATATGATCATATTCATAAGGCTGCATGTTCAGTTCTTGGGGAACTACCAAACTGACAAGGTAGTGGAGTGCAATGACATCCATTACGAAAGTATTTCTCATCGTAGTCGATCTCAGTGCGTGTTTGTGAGAAACCTTGGGCCATAAGGGAGTCTAAGCTCTTGTTCTCACTACGCTAACCAACAAAGATTAATTTGATAGGGTTTATACTTGCGGTGTCGGCGGCACCTGCCTAAGGACTTATCTCTTTGTCTGGGTCGCATATTCCCATAAGGCCAATCAACTCTGTCGATTTATCAACAAAATGTGGTTCGATAAACTCATTATTCCACGTCTTCATGTACACTAGTGTAGTACTTGTAGATATATCTCTATATGGATTGGATGTGACGTTGAAGCGTCCTCTAACGATAATCACAATTCAGACTCTATAAGACGGATTGAGTATTACTGATCAATGGACCAGGTAGTGCCAAACTCGCTTTCTCTCTAGTTCAAGTAAGTATCGAACCTAAGGGCTTCCCCTAATCTTTTGGGGAGCCACAAGGCCTAGGACGCCATGTTGCCACATTATGGTGTCAACATATCACCACTCAAGGTGATGACGTCAAGACCATCTTAATTTGGTCAAGTCATGTCCTTTTGGTAAGACATCATTCCTTATAGACATATAAGCAGCATTAATCTCGTCACTATAGCTTTTTTAACATTTAAGATCATATTGAGATTTAGTGGTGACAAACCACGACATTCACGTCGTTCCACTTGAACACTGGCATTCGTATCTCCCCCTAACAATGGGAATACAGTCTCAAAGCGACAATCCGCAATATAGCGGTTTAAGTAGATCGTCTATCAAGGAGCAAACATAAGCGGACTTTAGGTGAAGAGTATCAAAGTAACTCATATCAAACCTTAGAGCATAATCATCTCACGTGACACATCATCATTAGGCACTGTGGTAGTGCAATTTGGCACATTGTCGAACTCAAGGCTTGGAGATTCTTTTCCTGCCGAGTTCAAGGATTACAATATCGTGTCAATCCTAGCACACAGTCACAAGCTGTCATGCAATAATACAATGATGGTATGTCATGGATGAATTAGTTATGCTGCATGCAATATAACTTTCGTTAAGGACGAGTAGTGAGCCCATAGAAGCATAAACAGCATGAGGTAGACGATAGTGTAACACGTGACCAGTGTGTTAGCTCTTCAACCAACACCATAAAAGCATATACGGTGTCCTTACATTGGTTGTATCTGTCTACATAATCCCTCTTTGAGTTTGTTATGAGAATGAAACGTTATCTTTTTTTGACATAGCATACACAAAATTCATTACTATTCTCATACATGATAATTGTTGGTGTGTATTTTCTTAACCCACTTCAATGTTTGATTGCCTCTCAATATATGGACGACAAGGTCGTTCATCTACTACCCTTGGGGTAGACGAAATTCGGCATAATCATGTCATGATATGAATATAATTATCAAACCAACGATTTAGTTGAAGTCTCATATGCCAAAGACATCGATACGACATCCATATAACTTGGAGAAAATCAATGACTCCTCCATGACATCAAACGTCAGAGGTATCTCAATTTTGATTTTTTGTACACTCTTTGTACGTTTGTTGTATGCATTCACTCTTAAAAATGAGCTTTCATAAATTGTTTTGACAAATGGGTGTCTAAGTCTCTTGGTTTTTCTAGACTTCTGTTGATTTTATTGTATCCATGACCCATATTGGACATATTTCAAACAGTGGCAGCAGTATCATGCACATGGCTACCGACCGAGTGCACATGACATTCTTTTCTCTCTTTTGTTTCGATAGCGTCTCAAACCTCAAATGAGGAGCGTGAGAGATGTCAAAACACAAATGAGCAGCAAATTGCTTTGCTCATGCATACAGAACCAAGCTGTTATGAGACTCGAGTCCGATCACAATGCTTTATTGGTTTGTCATCGGGACTTTCATCCGGAAAAAATTTGCTAACGTTAATCCAACACAACGCGGGTGCTATGAGTGACCACTTTAATAAACTTTGATAACGGGCGCTTCAAACAACCACTGTAATAGGAATTGCTAACGTTGATCCAATACAACACGGGCGCTTGAAGCAACCACTTTAATAGACTTAAACCGCAACCAGAATGAGGTTAATCTCTAATTCTGGACCCTAGGAGCGAGGTAATTCTCACAACTCCGGGATTTTCCACAAACAACCTGCATATATCACTGACCCAAGCATAGAATGGTGGGAGAGAAGGGAGGAACTGATTTTTTCATCCCCGATGTTATTGAAACTTTTAAATAATTGTAACATAAAACTTACTTGCTAATCTGTCAAATAAACTGCATTGAGTTGCTGGAAAATTTTTATGTTGAATAATTCTGATACGTAAGAATACCACTCCATGTGTGACTATGAGTCCTTTGGGTCATAATTTTTCCAATGCTAGCAACCACAAAATAAATAAGTGATTAGCAATTCATTCATACTATCTAATCAATATACTAAACATAACTAAATGTATGCATAGTAGCCCATGTGTGTATTTGTATCAATTGTATGTATATGCACAAACAAGAGAGTATATTATGATCAAGAGCAAGATTGCTTAGCTTTGCTTGTATATCTGATATCGTCTTATAGTAGGAAGAATATACATCATGGTCTTTAGCGTTGCTATCCATCTGCAATTCTGCATATGTATTTGTCTTCTTTCTCCTCAAAATCCTCCATCAATTAAACCGGTGCATAGAGAAACGTCAATTGTAGCGTGAGCGTTGTTGGTCTTGGGATTTTTCCAACGCTAAAATTCTACCCATTACCATCTTCCATAAAAAAATAAATCATTAGCATCTTGATCATGTACTACAGCATGTTGCTCAGCATACATATAGTGGATATAAAAAGCTAGCTAGATTTTCATAAGCATGTATATTAAGTGCCTGAGCGGCAACTTCTAGAAGAGATTGTATCCATACTTTGTAGGTAAGCAATATCTATATATATGAATGCCATAAACCGATAGCAAAGAGTAAAAAGACTTATCTTTTTAATTTGAAAGAGCGACTCGGTAACTAGAGCAACCATGATTCCATAATAGTTCTGTAGATGTTGGAAAGGCTTTGATCAATTTGCACTTCAGTGAGAATAGTCACAATATCAACTTTTGGAGTGGCTCATACCCCTTGAGGATTCTTAATTTTTCAGATGCTAGCAACCATTGAAAAAAAATGATTAGCTACTCGTCACTATATACTATATATTGTTATGTCAAAATTATAGTATGACACAATAACTTATATTGATGCACAAAGAAAGAAACATAAATTATGTTATTATAAGAGCTAGAGGTCGACTGTGCTTAGCTTTCTTTCACTGTGTTTTGGTCAAACAAGAAGGCTCCAAATCCTCTTGCTTTTTAGTTCAGTTAATCACAATCTGCTTCAAGTAATCCTTATTCTGATTTCTTCTTAAAGTTTAGACCAGGCGGACGCGGAGCTAAAGTCGAGGGAGGAGCAGCGCGCGAGGCTGCTAGGTTTGGGATGCGCTTTGGTGTGCGCAGCTAAAGGCATGAGATGTACACGCCGGACGGTGCTTTGCTGTTCTGGACTAGGCTTCGATCAGGGTAGGGACACCGACCGACATGAAGGAGGCATCGGAAGGTCGAGATAAGGCGAGGGTGTTTCGTCTGTGTGTGGTGTCAGCGGGACGGATTCGACATGATTTCGGCTCAGCTCAAGGGTAAGCGGCTGAGCTAGCCAGTGGCATGGGGAGGATTTTTTTTCTTCTGTTTTTGGCTATCGCCGGCGAGGTGGAGCTCCACGAAGAGAGGTATGGAGGTATAAAAATTTAGGGTTTTGGGATTTCGTTATCAAGCTCGGTAGAGCTCGTGCTGATAACGTGTTTTAGTAGAATTGCGTTGTATATCATCAGAATGAGTGAGCTCCTATTTATAGGAGATTACAGATAACCAGAATACAAGAATATCCCTTTGTTCTGTGATGCATGCTACCACAATAGAATCATCTTGACAAAGTAAACATTGACTAAATAAACATCTACATATTTATAGGAACAGAATCATCCTATAACAAATAGGTGTTAGACTTGGTGGTTAAAAATCAAATCATAGTAGTATGATTATGATATAGTTGGAGATTAGTTGAGTGAGGAGTAACCATTTAATTCTATTTAGCATTTCTTGGTTTATAAGTTGATGTGCTTCTTTCCATTAAGAAAAGCATTAGAAAGAATAATATGAGTTAAGGACCTAAAAAATGAGGAGTATAAATAGTACTAAGACCAAGACTGTTTATTTGTTCGGCTCTTCAAACTTGTGTGCCTAATTTTTTTTCCTAGTTTTTTTAGAACTCTGTTTTCTCAATGTTCATTAACTTATGATGTTGTATCCTTTAAGCATATTCCTTGTTTCTTTAATTCTGTAGGAATGCTTGATGCCTGCTTATGATATATGGTAATAATGGTTGAGTGTACATATGAAGGATGTTGACCAAATAAAAATGATCAAGATCTCCACCCTGGACCATCCTTGAGGTCACCATAGGCGGAGCTAGTAGGGAGCCAAAAGGTGTCATGATACTCCTTTGATTATTACTTAATGGTATAATTATGTGTATGATTGTTGGATTTAGAAAGAAAAAACACTAATTCTTCCATCATGACACGTCCTACATGGTAATTATTTGAAAGTTTTGGTAGTAAAATTCTAGTTTTAGTTTCGTGCCACTACAATAATAATAATTTCCTAACAATAATAAAACACAAGATTACATAATTGGTACTTCTTTAACATTAAATTATAGCATTGTTCATATCTTTTATGCTTCTGTTTTTAGAGCAATAATAAGAATTTCATTAACCGGAAATAAAATATTACAACCACGAAAGATATTTTCCTACCTACCTGAAACATCGATTATAGTGGATAAGAACCGATAGGGGTTCAGCTGTAACCTAACCTAATCCCGAAGCCTCAATATATCCTCACATTCAATCTCAAGAAGAAATAACTATTTCAAACACTACATGCCAAAACTACCAACATATATGCATAGATAACCTCCTCATTACATTGAGAACAAGAACTAACTGACATTAAAATAGTCTCTGAACACGACACCATAACATATCACCCCCAACGACACCAACCTACCTAACATTAAAAGAACATACCTCAAATCAAAACAAATATATGTATCATGCTTCACCATTTAATTACAAAGGAGATCGACTATAATCATTGGAAAGTGGAATATAGAAGAGTCCATACTGTATTGATGGATAAGTACATAAGAAAAATCTTTAGTAAACTACAATATAGTTTACAAATACACAATTTAGATAATATATTACACTTTTAAGGACACAAATTAACAAATTAGAACAACTTAATACCCCACCTGTCATCTGTCACTACATATTTTATCAAATTACCCTTCACTATTTATTATAATGGTATTGTCAAATTACCCCACCTGATGCTAGTGCGCACTGCTACTGCCAACTATATAATGAATGTGAGCTACTACTGTTTGATGTTAGTGTGCTGCTACTGGCTGATGCCAGCACGCTCTGTTACTGTCGTATATATCATGCTAGTGCGCTGCTACTGTCAAAACTTAGAGTCTGATTTCACAGTTGAAAACCTTAGATCTAATAAAATTGAAGCAGATCTGCAAACTAAGAGTTCGATTTCGTAAACAAAAACACATCAAAGGCCTAGATCGATCCAGATCAAAGAGAAAAAGTACCTGAATTCCATGCTCGAAGCAATAAAGCTCCACCGGCGAGTCGTCGGCGCTTGAAGCCACTACAAAACCCAGCCTTCTCTATTTCTATAGTAGCAACAAATCTCTGTCACATCCAATTGTATGTATCCCCGCCAATCTCTCTTCAAGCCCAATCTTAGTCTCCATAACATCGCTTCCTCACCGGAGTTTCCGATCTCATTCGCTACCGATGAGGTCTCGTTGGAAATCTCAGAGAGAGAGAGAGAGAGAGAGAGTAGAACAAATTAATATGAAAAGATGAGAGGGGAGAGAGAGATGAGAGAAGATCTGAAGAGAAGGAAAAGAAAACGACATAGAGGGAAGAAAGAGAGGAAAATTGGGGATGCAAGGGTATTATGGTTATTTTATTGGTAAAATTTGGATCAGACTTGATACTTTAAGTTATAGGTTTGGGCTCGTATCCTAATTTATATAAGAAATATTGAAAACAAGTTTTTTGTGTCTCTAAATTTAGTCGGATGCTACTATGTCATTTTCCATAAATCTATTGGTCTCCAAGGCTCCAATATCTGATTTGGCTGATCAAAAGAACACATCGAATTGCTTACCATTACTCAAAATTGGATGGTGCACCATTGAATATCAAATCAAGGTGGCCCTTCAAATAGCATAAACATGGCTGCCTCACTCGAAGTTATTTGTACAAGTTTTAGTGTCTCACAACAGTTGCGGTTGCCAATCGTGCCGAGCCGAGGATCATTCAAACCACCTCTCACCAGCGTCTCCGTTCAGCCGTGTTTGCACTCTAGCACCAACACTTGCTAAAACAGGCAGGGGCTGAAGATGGCAAATTTGACAGAGTTTGGGCGATCGAATTCATCTCCTAATCAATTTTGGAGTCTTGGATGAGTGATCAATTACGGGGTCTCTGTGCTTCATTCAAACTCAAACGTATGCAACACCACACCATTCAGATCAAGCTTCAACAATCCGGCATCGAGCCGGAACATGATCAGTACTCTCAAAACAGGCTTGACCCCATTCGAAGCTTGGAGTATCCTCTGCCACATCGAGAGGTTGATCGGAAGACGAGCGTTGAGAACTCTTGGCTCTTCGCCACCGATCGTGACTAAATTTAACCAAACAACAATTATTCAAGAAAAAAAATATAATTGCTAGATAGGATAACTCAAATGTAACCAATATGAGTTAAAAGACACAGACACTACCAGGATCAGCACTTTAGCTGACAAAAAATTTTCGTCAGCCTGTTCATCAAATTTGTCTGCTAAGATGTGGTCGACAAAGACTTGTCGGCTATACCTTTAGCCGACGAAATAAGAGTGGTCGTCGGCTATAGTTTTACACTTAGCCGACGACTTATTTTTCTATTTTTCTTCGGCTAAAGAAAGACTAAAGCCGACGAAATAAATTGTCATCGGCCTTAACCGGAGACTTTAGTCGACGAAATATTAATATTTCGCCTGCTAAAGTATTTAATAAAAAAATAAAAAATAACTATAGACGACGAAATTTACTATCATTCGTCAGCTAAATTTAGAAAAATAAATAAAAAAATATAGCCAACGAATTATAGTAACTTTCGTCGGCTAAATACTATTATACCCAACGAAATAAGTCATATTTCGTCGGCTAAACCTTGAGAAAATAAAAAAATACTATAACCGAGGAATTATGGTAAATTTCATCATCTATAGTACTTTTTATACTAAAAAACCCCAAAATTTCTAAATTACCATCCAAGCAAGCTACAAATTATACAAACAATTTTATATAACCAACAACACCATCAAAAGTGGTCTAAACGTTTTTCATTAAATTATTTATAAATTGTTCATAAACCCATAAAACTATATAAAATCTATATCTAAATCTATATCTGCGTCATGAGGAGGTTGTTATTAAGGATGTTGCGGCGGATAAGGTAGGGGAATAGGCGTAGGCATGGGCGGAGTCGAAAGTATCTGAAGTTGGGCTACTGAAAACTCTTGCAAGTACTGGAACAGCTGCTGCTGCTGTGCCTGCTGGGTGGCATATACTGCCGCATTATACTCCTGTAAAGCGGCAGTATAGGCTGTCTGGGCGGCTTGTTGTTCCCGTAGCATCTGAACTTCCGCCTCTAGCTGAGTCGTCCTGCTGTTAGTCGAGGGTGCCTTTTTTGAAATCCGGGAGTGGTCTTCAGTACCCCTCGCCCTTTTTTTCTAGACCCCGGCAGTAGAAGTTATTTCCTCACGGTGAGAATGCTGTGCCCATGATCCTCGACCCAACCTTGAGATCCGAAGTGTCGATCCGAGACATGGCTTCAGACATGTCTTCCTCCTGCATGTTCTGGACATGTCTCCCTCACTATAGCAGTCATCACCTCGTCACTAGCTTGTCTCACCTTCGCCTAATTGGATATGAGAAAATAATTAATTAACATTTTGAAATATATATATATATATATATATATATATAATTTAAAAATTTTAAAAACGTAAAACGACTTACAATATCCTCTTGGGCGTCAGGATATGCCTTCTACGTATAGACGTATCGGTTAACTTCTGGATGTTCTCTGGCCGCCTCATCCATCAACGATGTGAACGGTCTAGAACCGGCATGATGGTTCCTTGTGTTGCGTTACCGGTTCTGAGCGTTCGTCTGGGAAACAGCATACAAAGGAAAAAAATTAAAAAATTAGTAAAATATTTTAAAACGTATTAATTAATAACAATATAAGAATTTTTTTTAATTACCTATTTATGAGGGTTGTTGAATTCTGATATCAAAAGCCAACGCCACTCGTACTCCCTAAACTGGAACTCAAGGAGGTAGCAGAACGTGTGTTCCCATGCGTAGTCCAGTGGGTCCGCAACTCGTTCTTCCACTCCTTGTACCTACAGATACCACAAAAAATTATAAATATTATTAAATACACATATAATTTTGTTTTTCCATTAACTTTCCAACGTACCTTCCCTCATGCACAACGTCCGCCCAGGTGTTCATCAGGTGCTGGGGAACGTCAAACCACACCTGCATTAAAACGTTTATTAGTTTAGTTTTTCATAAATCAATAAAATATTACATAATATTAATTATGAATTTTTTAAACTTACCGACATTGCGTTGTGGACCAATTCCTTAACCTCTTGTGGTATCTCGCCCCAGTCTGACCACAACATAGGGACTCTATCCCTAATGAGCGCTCCCAAGCGACCGGAGTACATCTTCGTCTTCCCGCCCGATACTACGTTGTCATCCCCATTAGTATCGATGACGATCCTTCTCGAGGTACTCACGGTCTTCTCGAGAGCCTTCCCTATGACGGGGCCTCTCTTCTTCCTTGTTGGCTTGGCTCCGACGGTACCTATCACAAATTGATTATTAATAAATTATTCTTATTATGACATTATAAGAAAACAAATTGTTTATATTTCATTACCTGAGGGCGCTGGGACGGACCCGTTTGGCCATCTTATTTTGTCAGCTAAGATAGTTTTAGCCGACAAAACATGATATAATTTGTCGGCTAAAAATATCTTAGCCTACGAAATATGACCTATTTCGTCTGCTAAAACTGAAAAATACATAAAAAACAGGCTGTTTAATGTAAATCATACCAATTTCAGGTTCATAAATCACCAAAATTAAACAAAATTATGAATTCAACAGCTTGTAACATATAAAGCACATATCAATTTGTATTACAAATTCAAACTAAGAAGACTCGTAATCTATGCATTAATTTCTGGCAATCTATGCATTTCCTCAAAAAAATGGGATGACCAACAACCATGGCATGCATCTGGAACATCTCAAAAAAAAACCATGACATACATCTGGAACATCTTGTGCATGTACTTGTCATAAGTGGGATGACTAACGTTCCAAAAAACTTAAGCTCTTCAATCAAGGGTCTCAAATACACATCGAGACACTTTCCTGGATAACCGGGCCCCAGAATCAACAAACTCAACATATTTTATTCCTTCTTCATGCACATCCATGGAGGAAGGTTGTATGGTACCAAAATCATCGGCCATACACTGTATTGAAGACTCATGTTGCCAAAAAGATTGAACCCGTCGGATGAGAGCCCGAGCCTCACATTTCGGACCTCTGACGTAAAATGAGGAAACTCCATGTCTATATGCTTCCAAGCCTCCCCGTCAGCAGGGTGTATCAGGGTATTTTCGTCATGCAATTTCCTATTAGCATGCCATCTCATAGCTTTTTCCGTGTGTAATGACATGTAAAACCGCTCCAGTCTATCCCTTAACGGGAAATACGGAAGTACCTTCACAGGTTTCCTATTGCCTACAGGAGTCAGCTTATACCTGTCACTCTGACATATCAGACATGCTTCAAGGCCACCAAGGTCATTCCCTTATGGATCTTTACCCCAGAAGAGAACACAGTCATATCTGCATGCATGGATCTTGATGTAGGAAAGCCCAAGATCTTTCAGAATACATCGGACTTTATGATGAGTGGTAGGAAGACGATGACCATGGGCAGCATCGAAACAGTGTACTGTAGATAATCATCAACAGCCTTCACGATCGATTTTTTCTCAACTTTAATCTTCATTATGTCCATCACACTTTCAAAAACCGTCTTCTGATAACCGGGGTACATAGGGGTCTGTTGGAAAACAAGTAGTTTGTTGTACTTGTCAATACTAGTAGTGTTGACAACTCTAGGGAAGGGTTGCATCGACTCAGGCATATACTGTCCTTGAGAGCATACATTGCTCTCATAAGAAAACATATCGTTGATGAAGGCCGTTGTTGGATCGTTGGATGTACTGCCCATCTCAAAAAAATTACCCATGATCATGCGGATCCCCTGATGATGTTTCACCGTGATGTATCCAACATGTGTACTTCTCCTAAAACCCGTTACTTTTCAGGTGTTGCCAAACTATGTCAATCGCAAATCGATGCATATCGCTATGACACTGACATTTAGTGCACGGGCAATCGAAAATTGTATTCCCGTTAGCATTAGCCATCACATATTCAATAAAACTAATAACTCTTTTACCATATCTTTTGTCCTATTTTGGAAGCTAAATCCAACTCTTATCCATATCCTGAAAAGATAACAAAATATATATGTATAAACTCTAATTAATTAATTAAATTTTCAAATCATTTAGTACTCTATCTACAACGTACAATTAATTAATAACAAATTAATAATTAACACACACACACACATATATATATAAACATGCATATATATACTAATTACTAATTATATAACAATATTATATATCAATTAACATCAATCATAATCAACATATTAATTAATTCATACTATGCATCAACACAATATTATAATTAAATTAATATATATATATATATACTACTATTTATTAATAACAACAACTTCATATATATTATCAAATCAAAATCGATCAACTCAATCACACTCAAAATCGAATAATTCAACTCAAATTAAAACTCAAAATCAATATATATAACTCAAATAAAACTCTTAACTCAACTCAAAATCAAGATATATACACATATATGTACATATATATAGCTCCACAAATTAATTTTGGACACATTTCGACGACACCCAACAATTTCGACAATACCCAAAATTTTTTCTCCCATTTTTTTTCAAATGAACTGTTGTCTAGATTTGCAAATATAAGGACTTTTAGCCGACGAAATTATATATTTCGTTGGCTAAACTTTAAAAACTTCGTCAGCTATAGTTTACAGACTATAGCCGACGAAAAAATTAGTTTAACCGACGAAAAAATATTTCGTCGGCTAAAAGTCCACTTTAGCCAACGAAAATTTAACTTAGCCGACAATTTTTTTTTCGTCGGCTAAAATTGACTTTAGCCGAAGAAAAAAAAATTCGTCGGCTTGTTTCTTTTCGTCGGCTATAATGTTTATGCTTGTAATGAGAGGTTCATGAACAAAATGATAATGATCATTGGGTAACAAATAAAATGAATCAATAGATGACAGGACCCACCCCGGGTTAAACCCCTTTTACCCGAAGTAAATCCTGCGGGGACCACCTCAAGGGAACTTCTTACCGAAACCCCCTTGAAATGGCCAACCCTTCCTACTGAACTAACTAAACCGGGTTAGTCAGAGCAGTCTACAGAGAGGATTACCCCAAAGAATTTCAAGCAGCAACGGAATGATCGACTATGCCTCGACTCTCGTACGCGCTCGACCTCCTCTCAAGAACCCTGCATCACTGGGCATTTAAAAACGAAAGGCCCAGGGGAGAAACATTTAAAACTGTTAGAGTGAGTGGACGAAAATCAAGTATAAAAACTCTATTTCCTTTAATGCTCTCCCAAGAGTGTATCAATTTAAAAATCATTTATGCATGCCCACAATTACTAAATTTCCACAGATGCATGAGAAGATAAACAAGCAAGGAATATGGGAAGAGAAATGTTCACAAACATAATAAGTCTGACCTCTCAGACTAGGGTCGGAGCTAAGAGCTCTAGTGGCGCCCTCACGCCATGCTATGCTAGCTAGATAAAATAATACGGTCAACCCTTATAATATCAACCTGACCTCTCAGGCTTGTCTGTCCTCTCAGACCAGGGTCGGAGCTAAGAGCTCTAGAATATGTGATAACGGTCAACCCTTATAATATCAACCTGACCTCTCAGGCTTGTCTGTCCTCTCAGACCAGGGTCGGAGCTAAGAGCTCTAGAATATGTGATAACGGTCAACCCTTATAATATCAACCTGACCTCTCAGGCTTGTCTGACCTCTCAGACCAGGGTCGGAGCTAAGAGCTCTAGATAAAGTGGAAATGGTCAACCCTCATAGTGCACTACGTAATTTGCCTGACCTCTCAGGCTAGGGTCGGAGCTAAGAGCTCTAGTAGCGCCCTCACGCTACTCTAGCTAGCATATTTATTGGTCAACCCTTAAAATAAACATTCATAACAATACATTAATCAAATTCTCTTCCCAAAACAAATAAATAAAACCATTCCTCGTCCTATATGCATAAATCCACTTTCCAACGAAATCTCGGGTTCAATTCCATTCAAATGACGGGCCATCCCCGTTTATAACCGTTTTCAGAAAGAAAAAGCAAATTGGTGGAATAATGGTAAATATGTTTAAGCATAAAAATCAAGAAACCTTTAACCGAGGTTCCCGCTCAACTTTATCCAAATAACACCTCCAAGAACCCGAGAAAATATAATTCTCGAAAACGATCATAAAAACCATGCAATTAAATCGATAATTAAGGCATGCATGCATTTAAAATAATATGTCCACTCACAGTACTATTTCGACCTTCTTTCCGCTCGGAAAGCTCCTCGCGCGAAACTCTCGAACTACCCGCGTAGTCGAGCCCGTCTCACGTCCGACCAGAGACTGTACAACAAATCATCACATTAGTCATACCACAGTTGACTTGGTCTTTTCCTAGTTTGACCAGGAAATCCTATTTGACCACATGTTGACCAAGTTCCTTTCTTATAGCACTTTAACCTTTATAACTTTCTTTCCCGGTTATCGACTCTTAACTCAATTTACCGGAAGTCCGACTCAGCTTCCGAACTTTCATTTATTACTTAAAATTGACGTTAGGGTGTCACGTATTTATTCGTTGAATTACTATGGACACCCAACGTGTCACATTAATCAGTACAATTAACCTTGAGTCGATTTACCGACTTAGCCTTTCCTCATAACTAGTAACCCTCCATAAAGGGAAAGTTTTCCAAAATGGAAAGTTTTCCTAATTTGGTAAGTCTTCCTTAAAATGGGAAGTTTCCCAAAATGGAAACTTCCTAATTATGTCTAATTTTCCGTACATGTCTCAATTACGAATTAACCGTACTTTTAACTCGAGTAACGAAGATTCGATTTCTACCTCTTCGGCATTCTGCCGGTTTACGGTATCACCGGAATCTTCGTCGGATTCCGGTAACTTGCCGGAATTTCGCCATAACCTCCTCGTTTCTCCGACTACCAAGTTACGACAACACATGCGTAGGGGAAACAACCAACAACATCATCAGCAACAGATCAACACAACAACAGCAACTACAAATTCACAGTAACTAAAGAAACCAGTAGATCGACTGCCTCTCACCTCCCAAAATCGATCTGAGGCATACAACAGCCTCCTCTACTCCTGTCCTTCCCTCTGTACATCACTCCTCCTCAGCTCACCGAGACCTGACCTCGGGTCCATGCAGCTGCTCCAGAACCACTGCAGCTTTTCCAAGACCTCACCAACTGTCTCCATACTCCTCATCGGTCCTAAATCGTTTCTTCCTGCTCCACCTGAGCTTGAGAAGCTCACCAGAACTCCAAAAGAGCACGGTCGCCGGAGCCAAGCCTTGAACCCAGAAAACAGTGAAACACACAGTGAAAAGGGAGTTTCCGATTCAAGCTCCAAATCGAACGTTCCAAGACATGGAGAAGGAAGAGGAAGTGCAGAGGAGAAGAACCTTACCATCCACGCGCCCTAACTCCGCCTGAAACGGCCGGAATCCGGCGAAGACCGCCGAGTGCAGAGGCGCTAGATCTCCTAGCACGGTGGTTGTCTAGGTGAGCCAAGGGTAGGGATGAGCAGAGGAGGAAGAGAGGAGAAGAATGGAGCTGGTCCGCCGCCCTGGGGTGGCCGGAATCACCGGCGCCGGGTGAGCACAGTGGAGGCCGAGAGAGAGCTCGGGAGAAAGAAAGAGGAGAGAGAAAGAAAAAGGGGAAGACTTTGACCAAGTCTGACCCGTGCCCCTATTTATAAGAGAACGGACGGCCCAGATCTTCCCTCTTAAGATCTGACGGCTCAAATCAAACTTCATTCTTTTACCATTTACTGTTTACTGAATTACCAAAGGTAATTTCCTTATTACCGAAACTCCCAAAATTCGTAGAAAATAAACCGAAGCTCCGAAAAATAATCCGAAAATATCGGGAGACTCGTGTCGACACGTACTACCACCTCGAGTCATCAATTCAGGTATTTGGAGTACTTTTAAAAACTCGAAAATTAACTCGAGCGATAACTTATCGAATTACCGATCGCCATTAAAAGTCCTCGGTAACTCGTGAGTTTCGGTGAAAGGTGACTTTTAGTAACTTCAAAAGATTCGGGGTGTGACAATAGAAAACTGAAAATCATATATCATGAACATCGATCAAGAACAACAAGTTACATCATATAACCTTGATCTTCCTAGAGTTCGACAAATAAAAAGAAACAATTCAAGGTAGAGTTGTGCTGATAACGTTTTATAAACTAAAAAGAAGAGAAAGAGAAGACACAAAGATAATAGTTGAAGGAGGTAAAAGTCTACTCATTCATTCTCATTATTACTACCAGAAAAATGATTTTAGCCGAAAAAATAACCAAAAACAGACCGACAAAATTTTTTTTCGTCTACTAAAGTAGACTTTAGCCAACGAAAAAATCTTTTGTCGAGTAAGTTAAATTTTTGTCGGCTAAACTAATTTTTTCGTTGGTTATAGTCTGTGAATTTTAGCCGACGCAATTAGGGTATTTCGTCAGCACTTTTTAGTTACAAAATTGCACTACGGATATTTCAGTGTCTGAATGACTATTGTGATACCAATCTGGAAGCTGCCTGGACCTTCAACTGAAAATAGTTTCAAATCAACGAGACGTAACCAGTGGTATAAAAATTTTATGAAAAATAACCACCAGAGATATGGATACTTCTAGGGAGAAAGAATGAAAAATTGCATTGACCACAACTATCGGCATCGAGACTTTAACGGAATTACGTGATTTTTCAACCGTAGACGTATTTCACCATTCCAGTCATATCTTATTTCACGACTTTTTTCATTTGAAGCTTCTACGTATAGGGTTTAGGGTTTTAGCCGACGAAATTAGGGTGTTTCAAAATTCAAAATTTTTGGTGGGGATTTTAAAAATTTTGAACTTTACCTAACGAAATTAGGGTATTTTGCCAGCTAAAGTACCCTCAAATTTTCAAAATTTCTGACTAAAATTTTGAAATTTAGCCGACGAAATTATGGTATTTCGTCTGCTAAAGTTCAAAATTTTCAAAATCCTCGCTGAAAATATTGAATTTTTTCTATATCTTTTATTCTTCTCTTCCTCCTCTTTATCTCTCTTCCTCCTCCGGCGGCAACACTCCTCCTCCTCCTCCTCCACTCCTTCTCATTCTCCCTCTCCCTCTCCTAGCCTTCTCATTCTGCTCCTCCTCCACCTCCTCTGCTCCTCCTCCTCATCCTTCTCCTCCACCATCAACGAAAAAAAAATTAATCAAAAATAAAATAAATAAAATATAAAAATAACTAACTATAGCTAACAAAATTTTAATAAAATTCGTCCGCTAAAGTTAAATAAATAAAAAATAAAATAAATAACTATAACCGATGAATTTTAATAAAATTCGTCGTCTAAAGTTAAATAATTAAATAAAAAAATACGGCTAAAGTTAAATAAATAAATAAAATAACTATAGCCGGTGAATTTTATTAAAATTCGTCGGCTAAAATTAAATAAATAAAATAACTATAGCCGATCAAATTTAATAATATTTCGTCGGCTAAGGTCCAAAAATTCGTCGCCTAAAGTCCAGACTTTAAGCGACGAAAATTTTTTTCATTCGGCTAAATAAATGACTTTAGCAGACGATGAACATGAATTTAGTCGGCTAAAGTTTTGGCCGACGGCTTTTTCCCGACGACTTCTTAGCCGTCAAAATTTTTACTTAGTTGACGAAAAAATTTCGTCCGTTAAAGTAGTTGTTCTGGTAGTGTATCCTCCTTATATAGTGGTAGGGTTTACATCAGAACACATAACTAATGTGTTTTACGTAGACAACCACATAGATATTAATATTTATAACAAAACGGTGATTGTTGTCATATATTATTAAATATATTGCATTATTTATTTATGTATTAACGGTTTAAATCTCAAGCCTAGCTGGGAGGCTGAGCTTCACATGTTACACTCTAAAACGGCAACAAACATAACTAAGAAATTAATCTGACTCCGTAATAAATTTCGTATCTACCTAAGAGCGCAATGTGTGCTTATTAGTTATCCAATAAAGTATATATATGTATGTAAGAGCTAGAGGAAATCTATTTATTTCATTCTAAATTTCTTTCTTTAGCTTTCCTTTGCAACCTCATATATAGTACTCTACCATTGTAAAGGAACTTGAGAAATAGATAAGTAGGATTAAGGGTTTTGAAGCTATTAGCTTATGCACTTCAACTGTGTCTATAGCGCCTCATAAACCGTAGAAGAACTCGATCTAGTCTTCGCTCAGAAGTTGTATTCTAGATAGCAAAAAGGTAACAACTTTTTCATTATGTTATGATTCTATATTCTTTGTTTAATTGCACAATTGATTCTGTTAATTTAGTTCTTCTTGCCTTGTACTTTTCAATATATTATGAGAAATGTTCAATATGATCCGTTTAATTCATGAAAAGCATGTGTATGTATCAGTTCATATCCAGAGAACAGAGCCGAGCCTCACTTTAAAATTAAAATGCGGGTCTCCTTACTTGACTCATTTTTAGGTTACATTTTCATATCTCTATCGCCTAGTGTCTAGAACATAATGTGTATGTCATCTTTTGTGTAAATTGTGATTACAAAAGCTCAAATGATCTTCAAATATGATGAAATTTGATATAAATTATCTACGTACTGTGTTCTAGACAATGAAATGTTAAGTTGTGGAAATAAGACCTGAAATTGAGCCTAATTAGAGACCCTACACTTTAATTTCAGAGCCAGACTCAGCTCTATATAAAAACTGGTGTATGGTACTTATATATGTAGCTTGTAATTCATTGTTAGAATATTACTTAATGAAGTAATATAATTTAAAAAATAATCAGGAATAGACAGTTGATTGACTGATCGTTGATCTTGGTATCGAGAATTGCATTTGTATAAATCATGCTAACTGATTTCTCTAGTGTTGAAATGAATGAAGTTGATATTCATTTCCAAAATGAAATTTGTGGGGGAATTTTATGTTAATGAGAAGGAATTCAATGTGCTTTACCGTAAGTGTTGCCCACAACTACTTCCTTTTCCTAAATTGGTGATGTATTACAAATAATTTTAAGCTATTTAGACTACTCATTTTGTTTTCCGAAAAAAAAAACTCATTTTAATTAGTTATGAATACATAGCCAACCCAATTTAAGTCATAATTGGTTTGAATTTCTACTCTCTTTTTTAATAAAGGGCTATGAAACTGCTGAATTCCCCTGCTGAATACTACAGTTTAAACCCCTGATCATATCAATTTTAGTCGTTTACTACAGTTTACTTGTGCATCTGAACCATCCCAATACTTGCTTCAATCTTAAGAATTATTCATCATTTCAATCTCTGATGTTTGTTTGATCAACTCATTTCAGGATGGCTTTGCGTTATTCCCGTGAAGAGAAGGGAAAGTTCTTATCGAGGAGTACTCCTCCTAGCGAGTATTTTTCTCCTGTAGCGAAGGAAAAGATTTCAATCATGAAGAGTCATGAGTTTGAAGAAGTGGCAAGAGCTATGAGTGAAGATGTCTCAAATACTCCCTATGGTTATGTCTACAAACCCCTCTGGGATTCCATATGGAATGCCAGAGTCCCCGGTAGGGTAAAAATTTGTGCTTGGAAGGCTTCCATGGACATTCTCCCAACTCGTGCATATCTCCGGTTCAAGGGTATGGCTCTACAACAACGAGGCTGCTTGTTTTGTGATGGTAGTTCTCTCGAATCATCTCTGCATGTCTTGAAGGATTGCCCTTATGCAACTTCTGTATGGTTCTCTAGTGCTTTAACTTTACGCACTAGCGAGTTGCAGTCCAACACCGTTAAGGATTGGTTGTTACATCTCTCTAAAACCCTATCAGCTTCTCAGTTTGCAATGCTGATGATGACTCTTTGGTCAATCTGGACAGAGCGTCATTCTCTTATGTTGGGGAAAAATATCAGGTTATCACCCCCTGAGGTTGTTGCTCGTCGTGCCGAAACTTGGTTACAAGAGTTTATGACACTTCCGCAGAACCTGAGCCCTAAACCTAAACAAGTCAATCAAAAGTGGTCGAGGCCAAACAAGGGTTGGGTGAAGGTCAATGTGGATGGTGTTTTTGATAGAGCTTGTCATAGTGGTGGGATTGGAGTGATTCTTCGTGACTGGAATGGCGATTTCCATGGCGCATTAAGTAAGAAAATCTATGGTCGACTGTATTCTCAGGTGGATGCCGAGGTCGTTGCATTTCGGGAAGGTGTTCGCTTAGCTCTCGACCGTGGCTATCGCCAGGTATTGTTCGAAAGTGACGCACTGAACACTATAATTGCTCGCTACAATATAGAACAACATCAAGAGGACGATGAAGATGTTTATACAAGTGAAAGCAGCAGTGAGAGTGAAAGTGATAGTGACACCGAATATGATAATGCGTTAGAAGCAGCCATGGCAATTAGGCTTACGCCTGTTAGTCGAGTAGCAAGGATGGTGCTGGATAATCTTCGTGGCCCGACGAGTAGCTTGTTACCAAGTGTTGATCATGTTCATCATCATCCTGCTGGTGCCGGTGATTCGGATACGTCTTTGTATGTCGGATTGTTCCACACGATTGATCCTGTGATTGAAGACACAAGGGCAATGCTGCGTGATTTCCAGGGCGAATTCGAACCAGGCTTAACTCATGTTCATCCCAGTGCAAATTCTGTTGCGCGTCGATTGGCTATGCACGCCTTGTGTATGGAACAATGTGACTACTGTTGCTGGTTTACAGAGCCTCCAAACTTCATCACGGATGCTCTGCTTGAAGATTGTAACATTTCTCCGACCCTGAAGTAAGCCTAGCTCCTCCATATATATCTGAGTGTCTATGATCATATCTTCTTGAATTCAAGGATGATCAAGATACTTCATCTTTCATTTCAGTTCTCATGCAAATCAAGTGTTTTGTTTTATATTCAATAAACAGTTACTGAGTGTCATTAGTTTAAAATTGAAACTTATTGTTCATTGCTAATGATATTGATAAGTAACTCAATCTTGGAGGGTTGTTCCAAGAGAACTTAGGTTTTGTTTGATAGTTTGATTGTTGGTTTCACCCGGTTAGACAATTTGAATGGTGTTTCTTATCTGTAGCTTTTTGTTTGGTGGATTTTATCGTGTGCATCACTATATCTATAATATATATCATATATCGGTGACATTGTGTCACACATTAACAGGTTACAAGGATCACGAAACATGCTACAATAAGAATTCGAGTCATACATGATTTACTCTGATTTATGTTTTATTTGACGGATAAATTTGGTCGTCAAAATTGAGTAATCAAAATACAATTCCATTTACTTGCATAGTGGCTGAGGATAGAAAATATACAAAACTGCCTTTAGATCAGAATCAATTAAATCTAATGGTTGTGATTTAATAAAGATAAGGTTGAATGATCCATTGAATTTAAATGATCCTAATTTAAAGACAGCTGTGTATATTTTTAGTGACTAAACACGAATAATCATATTTCATTAACAAATTTACCAGAATCATAAAATACACCATATGAGACATAAACTCAGAATATCTTCCATCCGATTATAATCATAGATAAGACAATCCAAGACTTCTCATATTGGTTTCTCTTCATCCTCAAGTAAAAGGCCTAGTGTGTTCTTACACAATTGGAACCTACTAGAATACCCAACACCACAAAAAAACCCAAACCCGGCCCAACTCACCAAACTCGGTTTTATATTTATAATTTTCTTGTATCCCAGCTCTCGGAGTCTTCTTCTTCCTCAGAACTCATGAATCTCGCTCTCCCTTAGCTTAACCCAATCAATCTCAAAACCCAAAACCCTAATTACCCAATTCAATTAGAGCCAAACCATGACGACCCCAAAACCCCAGAGGTCCAAGGAGGAAGTCGAGGACATAATCCTCCGCAAAATCTTCCAGGTCACGCTGACGGAGCCACCGCCGCCGGTGGACCCCAACTCCAGAATCGTCTACTTGGAGATGACGGCAGCCGAGCTTCTCAGCGAGAACAAGCCCATGAGGCTCACGCGCGACCTCATGGAGTCGATCCTCATCGACCGCCTCATGGGTGGTGGCTCCGCCGCCGGAGTCGAACCGCCTTTCCAGTACCTCGTCGGGTGTTACCGACGCGCCTACGACGAGAGTAGGAAGATCACCGCGATGAAAGACAAGAACTTGAAATCGGATATGGAGTCTGTGATCAGACAAGCGAAGAAGCTTTCGGTTTCGTATTGTAGGATCCAGTTAGGGAACCCGGAGTCGTTTCCGGGTTCGGGTTCGGATCCGGTTAAGGCTTCGCCGTTGCTGCCGTTGATTTTTAGTGAAGTGGGAGGCACAATGGACGAGTTTGGAAGTTCTAGTAGTAGTAGTGGGGTGCAATGTCCAACTGGGTTTTTGGATGAGTTCTTTAGGGACTCGGATTTTGATAGCTTGGACCCGATTTTGAGGGGGTTGTATGAGGAGTTGAGGGAGATCGTGCTTAAGGTTTCGGCATTGGGGAATTTTCAGCAGCCGTTGAGGGCTTTGTTGTATTTGGTTAGTTTTCCGGTGGGGGCTAAGAGTTTGGTGAATCATCCATGGTGGATTCCGAAAGGAGTTTACTTGAATGGGAGGGTTATAGAGAGGACTAGTATTTTGGGTCCATTTTTTCATGTTAGTGCATTGCCTGATCATCCGATTTTCAAGAGCCAGCCTGATGTGGGGTGAGTTTAACTTAGCTACTTGTGTTTTATCAATGTGCATTGTGTTGTGTGTGATTGCGCAATGTTGTTGTTGGTTGATGGAATATTGATATAGGAAAAGTACAGAATCATAGTATAGTGTAGAACTGTAGATTGCTTTTTTGAGACTGTTAAATACTGAAGCTCTGTTTGGCAGACCATAGCAGATTTCTTTTGGGCTGGTTAAACTTGCTTTACTTTATCTATGTGAGTTTAGGAGTCAATCTGCTTGTTTTTCTTGTTGCCTCTGTTTTTGTTTTGCTTTGTTTATTTTTCTTCTCAACTTCCTCATCTACTAAGAGGACTACAGTTAGTGATTTTATGCTTCTTCAGTTGAATATAAGAGTTATATGTGTATGCAATTGGTAAATATATGTGCATATGGTTCCCTTGGTAAGTTAATTCATTTTTTTCCTGCTTGTGGTTTCTTATTGTGTCAAATTTTTCTTGAATGTTGTCAACACCAGGCAGCAGTGCTTTGCCGAAGGTTCAAGTGATAGTGGTCTGCGATCTTCATACAGCACGATTAAGACATTGATGAATAATTTATATGACGGCCTTCAGGAACTTCTCCACACACTTTTAAAAAATCCAGAAACTCGTGAGAGTGTTCTTGAGTATCTTGCTGAGGTTATCAACAAAAACTCATCAAGGGCTCATATTCAGGTATCTATCTTCTATTATCAGTTTTTCCGGATATCTTTCTCTAGTGATAACTGATGTCTCTGAAATCTTCAGTCTCTTGTGCTCTCAAAATTTGATATTCCTTTATAACCTCAGCAAGTTCATTGTCACAGGTTGATCCTCTTTCTTGTGCAAGTTCTGGCATGTTTGTCAATCTAAGTGCTGTCATGCTTCGACTTTGTGAGCCATTTCTGGATGTAAATTTAAGTAAAAGGGACAAAATTGATCCAAAATATGTATTCTATGGTAACCGCCTGGAGTTAAGGTGAGAAGATTTCTGATTAGTGGGTGTCCTTTCTTTTCTAAATTTTGTACACGTCTGACAATTGTTTATGGACCTACGTTAGAGGTTTGACTGCTCTGCATGCATCATCTGAAGAAGTTACGGAATGGATTAACGAAGATAGGCTGCGGAATGCTGGGGGTGATGGTCAAAATCGACTTTCACAATCCCAACAAGCCACCAGTTCTGGCAGTAATATCTCTCAACCTTCTAACCTGAAGCCAACCGGTGAAAAAACTAAATATACATTTATTTGTGAATGCTTCTACATGACCGCGAGAGTTCTCAATCTGGGTTTGTTGAAAGCATTTTCTGACTATAAGCATCTAGTACAGGTAATTGGGCATATGGTTATTTATTTGTGGATGAGGATTGCTGCACTTTAATAAGTGATGTTATATAATTAAACTATTCACTGTAAATTTTGTTATGTGGGAAACTTACATGTAAAAATTTACTCCATCCAGGACATGCAGAGATCTGAAGATACACTTAAAGCCTTGAAAAAACAGGCATCTTCTTCTCAATTGAATATTGAAATAGCTCGCCTTGAGAAAGAGATAGAGTTGTATAAACAGGAAAGGCGTTGTTATGAAGCTCAGATACTAACGGTATGCCTGAATTTTGTGAATGCATGTTTTAATGAGCATCTTGTCTTGTGTGTGCGTGTGTATATTGATTGGAGTTTGTTATGTAATATCTGTAAATGATTAGACTTCTGTGAATATTGTTTTTCTTTTCTGTATGGGCATTGGTTTTTTTGTTACTGATTCTTAAAAATCATGGATTCAGGATGAAGCACTCTTAGAGCGTGCTCTTTCTTTCTACCGGTTGATGGTGGTATGGCTAGTTCGCTTGGTTGGTGGATTTAAAATGCCTCTGCCATCAACTTGCCCTGTGGAATTTGCATCTATGCCAGAACATTTTGTGGAAGATGCCATGGAGTTGCTTATATTTGCTTCGCGGATGCCAAAAGCATTTCAGGGGATCTTGTTGGTAGGCTTCTTATCATAAGCAGTTTACCAAATTCTTATTTTCACTAGTCTCATATTGTTATCTTTTTTTGTTGATGTATTTTATATTTTATTTTGCAGGATGAATTTATGAACTTCATTATAATGTTCATGGCAAGTCCAGAATATATTAGGAACCCTTATCTAAGAGCAAAGATGGTTGAGGTCCTGAACTGCTTGATGCCTCGTCCAAGGTGGTTTGATGTCTCCCTTTTATATTTTGATTCTTGCATTTTGAAGATTACAGTTGGGTATTTATAGATTTTTTCATGGCATTTGCAGTCATCAACCACCTTCTGTTACTGCTGCTGCTGCTAGCCTGTTTGAAGGGCACCAACTGTCTCTTGAGTATCTTGTGAGGAATCTCTTGAAACTGTATGTCGATATTGAGTTCACTGGTTCTCATACACAGGTGAGTACTCTTGTGTTCATGTCTGTTAATGGGAAATTTATACGATTCCACTCAGTGTTATCAATTACATTCCTGTTCATTGGTGTTTTCTTTTTGAGCTGTGTAGTTTTACGACAAGTTTAACATCCGCCATAATATTGCCGAACTTCTTGAATATCTTTGGCAAGTCCCCAGTCATCGAAATGCTTGGAAAAAGGTAGATCAAGTTCATGAACAGACTTAGAATTTTCAATTATGTGTTCACTAAGGTGTTCTCGGATCTTTATGGCATTTGATTGACTATACCAACTTTTGTTCTGTTCCAGATTGCTAGGGAAGAGGAGAAAGGCGTATATTTGAATTTCTTGAACTTCTTGATCAATGATAGTATATATCTTCTGGATGAAAGTCTGAACAAGATTCTTGAACACAAAGAACTGGAGGCTGAGATGTCAAATACCGCAGAATGGGAGAGTAGACCTGCTCAAGAGAGGCAGGAGAGAACCCGCCTGTTCCACTCTCAAGAAAATGTTCGTCTTGTTCTCCCACAACACAATTACCATAAGTGTTATTTTCATAAATTAAGAGACCTAATCAAATGAATACCATTGTGCTTTTACAGATCATCCGAATTGATATGAAGCTAGCAAATGAAGATGTGAGCATGTTGGCATTTACTACAGAACAAATTACTGCTCCTTTCCTACTTGCTGAGATGGTAAAATCTTTCTCTTGATATTAACCCTTTGATGATCAGTTTCCCCTTGCATTTTTACCATATTATTGTTTAAAATAATGTGTTATTTGTTTTTCCAGGTCGAAAGGGTGGCAAGCATGCTCAATTATTTTTTGTTGCAATTAGTAGGTCCTCAAAGAAAATCTCTTAGTCTGAAAGACCCGGAGAAGTATGAATTCCGTCCAAAGCAATTGCTTAAGCAGGTTGGCATAACTTTTTCTTTAAATTGTATCTTTCGTGCCTGCTGGAAGATATATGTCTGAAATTACCTGCATAACTTATGGAATGGGGCTTTGGTTCGTCACCCAATCTTATGATAGAAATTTACGTTGGACGGTGGTGTATCATTAATACCGTTCAGACTCTTAGGTTTGATTGTTACTGTGAGGCCTTTGCATTTAAGTCCCCTGCTGGCTGTGTGTTATTAATCAATGTTGATGTTTGGGATCTAGTTGGACAAAGAATGATTTGAGCTCCAAGTCTGTCCGTTGAAAATAAAGATGGGGACCTTATTTGTATAAGACCCACGTCGAACATGTTGCTGCATACTGATGTTTCTTACAGTAATTCCGTAGTCACAGTGCTTATGATTTCAACATGGAAATGCAACTACAGATTAAAATACCTGACTAACTTTTTCTTTATCTCTATGAAGATTGTGAACATCTATGTTCATCTAGCAAGAGGTGATACAGAAAATATCTTCCCAGCTGCCATCTCAAAGGATGGTCGATCTTACAATGAGCAGGTAATTCAAGTGATGCAACACTTTAATTTACTTGCAGTTGTTATTTTGGCTTTATGATTTTGGTGCTAGAATACAAACAACAATTATATCTGTTTGTTTTTAATGCCCTGTCTGACTGGAAGAATCCGATATTTGGATATGCCTGCAGTTGTTTAGTGCTGCTGCGGATGTCCTAAGAAAAATTGGTGAAGATGGGAGGGTCATACAGGAATTTGTGGAGCTTGGTGCCAAAGCCAATGTTGCTGCTTCTGAGGCCATGGATGCTGAAGCTGTTCTTGGGGATATACCAGATGAATTCCTTGACCCAATTCAGGTATATTCTTTGTTGTTTTATGATAAATCAGCTTTGAGCACACTTTGATTGTATTTCTTTTTGTTGCAGTACACTTTAATGAAGGATCCAGTTATCTTACCTTCTTCAAGAATCACGGTAGACCGTCCGGTCATTCAAAGGCATCTTCTTAGTGATAATGTACATCATCGCCCCGTCTTTACTATACAGCTGATACTACTGTTATATGAAACTCTTGCTAACATGTATGCTGTGATTTTCAGAGTGATCCATTCAACCGTTCCCATCTTACTGCGGACATGTTGATTCCTGATAATGAATTGAAGGCAAAAATACAAGAGTTCATTAGGTCACAGGAGTCAAAGCGTGGGGAAAGCCTAACCATGCAGAGTGACAAGGCAACAATACAAACCACATCTAGTGAAATGCTAATTGATTGATTCATTAGAACCTTGTTAATATGATACTAGTTTTTGGGGTGGTGGTTAAAATCAAGGGATGATTCAAGCAAATGATCATATGGATATTTTCCTCGGTAAACTTTGCTGATCTGTAAAGTTATGTAATTTATGTCCCAATTAATTTTATGAGGATAGTGGATTCCTACAAAAGTTGGAAAAAACTTCAATGTCTGGTGGTTGCATGAGTTTGTAGACTGTTAACTGCTGAAGCTGTGTCATCCACATTAGCATCAAACAGGATAGACAAGCATGGTGCTTGAGAGCAGACTCCAATTGTTCCCCTTAATAGTCGTTTTAAATAGAACACACCCAATGATAGAGAATTTACCGAGCCACCAAGTGAAGCCGAGATTGATGTTCTTCTCTACTATGATATTAGCTTAAAGACTGTCCTACAGATAAAACTAAACAATAAGAGACCTAATTGGTTCAGTTGAACAGTTACACAACAATGGTATATAGTAACCCGAACAGACATGATCCTCCAGATATCCGGTTACTAATGATCCATCGTGCCGCTTCCAGAATGATGTCCTATGGAGCTGTCTTCCAAAGACCAGTTTTGTGCTTGAAGATTATATCTGGCATGCGCTGTTCATCAATAGAATGCTTTTTTACCATAATTTTGAGATACATGTCTGTCATCATTAAGAGATAAAGAACATATATCAGTGCAGTTTTCTCAAAGCCTTGGTGTAAGCAGAGCTGCCTTCCGCTTTGCGTACTCGTGAGCAATGCTAATTGAATTCTTGCTGTGACGCAGAGAGAACTCAGCAAGAAGAATTTGGTTCTCTTCAGGTGTCAGATCACCATGACTGCCCTGTAAACACCAAAAAAGATAATGTCAGCTTTGGTGGTATAAATTTTCACAGATTTGGTATCGTCACTTTAGCTGTTTCCCCAGCAGCTAAAGATAAAATGAATCAGTGAGAAAGCCAATAAACACGTTTCTGACCGAGAGGACTCCAGCCATAAAAGAACTGAAGGAAAACTTCCGGTTCAAAAATACGCAATGCAAAAGTTTGCACCCTTCTAGAAATAAATTTCAATCCTTCTAGAAATAAATTTCAATAAAGGACTTATTTAACATTACTGATAGCCATCATACAATATATGACTTTGATCATCTAGTACCTATTCTCATAAGCTTAAAATGTGCTTGGAAAGAATACACAAGATAAAGATCAGTGTAAATATGGCCTCAAAATATCTTCCAAACAAAAATGTAAGTATGCAAAAGAAGAAACTAAGTTATGTCACTTGTGTGTATTGTTGTGTGAAGGATGATGCACAGGTATACTATCATTACCAGGCGAGATGTTCTGTCACTAACAGCGTGGTGCATGAGAATGCCAGCAGCAACTGAAATATTGAAAGAATCCACCATTCCTTTCATTGGAATACTGCAATGTAAATCTGACATCCAGGGCCTCATCACTTATTCCCCTACATTCACATGGAAATCAATATTTAGGAAACTACAAAACCTAAGAACAAACACGGGATGCATTAACTTCAACTTAAGCAGAATAAACGATCAATATGGAACTTCATCCACAACTGTATCATCATGACTCAGGGTTCTTTTATTTGCAGAGGGTTGTACACAAAAGTATAATTTGCTTATGTTAGTAATATTTCTTGGCTGAATAGTTCATCCCTAGCTGCTACAAAAAATGAACACTTAGTTTAATTTTTGGCACAGTATAAAAGCAAACAAACTAGAAGATGGCCCAGTGGGCTGATATCATATTCATATTTTTAAAGAACAGTAAAAGGAAAATACACAAGTACCTATTTTCATTTCCGACAACTATTGCAGTTGGGCAAGACCAGTCCATATCGTAAATAAACACCTTCAATAGCATGAAAGGGTTACTCAGACAACTGCTTCAAATTTCTTGATACAGAACAACTAAGAATACAAGGCAGATCAAACATTTGAATTCAGAAAAAGGATAAACTTGAACCCTTTTTAGATCAGTGTGAGACCCCTGGAATTCATAGTTACTGTTTTTCAACATCTTTTTCATGCAAAAAAATTCTACAGGAGGAAAAGAAGTGGATAACTACCGCATCCATCCCCACATGTGTGGTGGCAATTCGATAACCACGCGATGTTAAAACCTCAAAGCATTCTCGAGTGGAGTCCCAAAGTTCAATATCCAACCATTTCTCTGCTCCCATACTGACATGGCGATTCTCTCTGTACCTGAAACAACATCAAGCGCAGGGTTAACAAAGTCATGTAATCATGAATGAAATGCATTACAAAACAATGCTACATTGTATATAAACTGTACTTAAAAATTGATATTGGTAAGGATCTCTAAGTTGAGGACTAGTTGAGGACTTTTCAGTTTATCCCGCTTTTCGATCTTATATCCACATCTTAACCGTTCATTTTATAAATATTTATGAGTAGATCATTTTTGCAAATTTTCAACTAAATTGAAAATCGTTAAGACATTCATAAGTGTGATTTACCAATTATGAACTTGAACGGTTCATGTTTAACAGATTTGGTTCGTCCATTGATTTGATCTAAAACTAGTACTTAACGATCACCAATTTGGCTAAAATTTTGTATGATTGATCTACTTATATAAATCTACAACTTCAACGGTTAAGATGTCAAATTTTGATCAAAAAGTTAGTTTAATAAGTAATTAACCGAAAAGTCTTCAACTTAAAGGTCCTCATTAGAATGGCTCTCCTGTTTCTATATCTCCTCTTATCCTCTTATAACTCACTTGTCCTAGTTAACAATCATCCTTTCAAACCTAGTTTCTAGCTAACTTGTACTAGCCTATAACATCTAACAGCTTCCGCATTAAACAATTTCTAACAGTGATATCAGAGCCACTATTATAAAAAACTGACAAACCTCCTCGTCTGATAGATTTCGTGGCAGTCACCCATTCCTTTATCTTATCGGAGAAGAAATGGCTAAAATGATGTTCGTTGGAGAGGTTCTCAATCTTGTTGAAGACTGATTTGTTTATTTCCTAGACTTATTAGGAACACAGCTTGTAAGTGTCAAGTTTCTTTTTGCTTAGTTCGTATTCCTCTTCCAGTCGGTTTTGTTATAAGTTATAACTATGAATTTTAATACGGTATCGATCAGTTAGTCTCTATTATTCAGAAAAAAATACTATAAATTAAACCCGCCTCCATAGCCGCCTAGAGACCCGTGTGATCTGCATCGACACTGACATAGATGTAACAACCCAAACTAAAGGGAAACCAAGAAAATGTCGTTTTTTTCCTTCCAAAAAAATGTCTCATGTACTTGAAGCTTTGAGGATGTTTGGTGAAACGTGTCTAAGGAAGCACCAAACCGTAGATACAAGCACCACACCGTAGATACTGTTGTTCATATATACGTGATGTAGCTTACAAACACATGTACTCCAACTCTAACCATCACCATGTCAAACTCAACAGATTCTCAAGCACAGCGTCGTCCTCACATAGCTCTATTCCCAACTGCCGGAATGGGACATCTGACTCCTTTCCTCCGACTCGCTTCCATGCTCTCCTCCTCCCAAAACTGCCTGGTCACCTTGATCACAGCCTCCCCTCCTGTCTCTGCAGCAGAGTCCACCCACATTTCCTTGTTCCTTTCTCAACATCCAAAAGTGAACCACCTCGAGTTCCATCTCCTTCCCTCCGATCCAACCACCACCACCATTCCCGACCCTTTCTTTCTCCAATGGCAATCCACCAACCGTTCCCTCCATCTCCTCTACCCTTCACTCACTTCCGCATCGCCGCCTCTCTCGGCGATCTTCTCTGACTTTGTAATAGCAACAAGTATGGGAACAATGGCCGCACAGCTCAACATTCCCAACTACATCTTCTCCTCCACTTCATGTAAATTCTTTACTCTCATGGTTTATCTTTCAACTCTTTTATCAAACACTTCGGACATTAGTACTCTCACTCATGTCGACATCCCTGGCCTCTCCCCTTTGCCAATGACAAGCATTCCTCCCCCATTTAGGAATCAAAATCACATTTTCACATCACTGATTCTTCAAAGCTGTCGAGCTCTCTCTACCGCGAAGGGGGTCCTAATGAACACCTTCCATGAGTTTGAGTCAGACACTCTAGCTGCTGTCAATGAAGGCAGAGCCTTAACCAACATTAGTCTCCCACCAATCCTCCCAATCGGGCCGCTACAACCTTTCGGGCTCAAGAATGATGACCAAGACAAGTACTACCTGTCATGGCTAGACAAGCAGCCAAAAGAGTCTGTAGTTTACGTTAGCTTTGGAAGCAGGACAGCTATGTCAGATTCACAGATAAAAGAGCTCTCAAAGGGGTTGGAGACGAGTGGTCATAGGTTCTTGTGGGTACTGAAGACTAGCAAAGTCGATAAGGACGATGTACAAGAGGTGAGTGACATGGTGGGAGAGACATTTCTGGAAAGAACAAAGAACAAGGGAATTGTATTGAAAGCTTGGGTAAGCCAGCAGGATATTCTAGCACATCCAGCCATTGGAGGGTTTGTGAATCATTGTGGTTGGAACTCAGTTATAGAAGCAGCCCGGGAAGGGGTACCGGTGCTGGCGTGGCCGCAACATGGAGATCAAAGTGTAAATGCTGAAATTGTGGAGAAGGCAGGGTTGGGGATATGGGAAAGGAAATGGGGTTGGGGGTTTGAAGCGTTGGTGAGTGGTGAAGAGATACGAAATAAGATTGTAGAGCTGATGGAAAGTGAGAAGGTGAGGGGTTCTTCTAAGAAGGTTGGGAATGAGGCTAGGAAAGCTGGTGGCATTGAAGGGAAATCTGAGAAGCTGGTCATGCAAATCACGGAGTCCTTGATGAAGAAGAACTAACAGGACGTTGCAATTTCAGAATTTTAGTCTACAATTTGTTCTCTATATTTGTTTATGATAAACAGAGGAATAATCACAGGCAACAACTCCTCACTGGATTGATGCCTGATCTGAAGCAATCTTTTTGTGATCCTAAATGAATGCAGCAATCACTCTGTGATACTAAATTAAAGAAAGTCAAGAAATAATTCTAGAATGTTTTCCATATCAGTTTCATGTAATTGAAGTGCAAAGATGTTTACTTTAGATAGATTATAATTTCTGTATATAAAGATGGTTGCTGTAATATAAAAGATGATCCAATACAATACAAACTTCTCCAATTCTTCCTTTGTTTTTTATGGTATTAGAGAGGGTTACCCACGTACACGTGTGACGTCCAAAGGCCACACAAACTTCACGACCACCCAAGTTGTTGTCCATGTGTTAGACTTGAAAATTCTTTATGGTATCAAGAGCCTAAAAGATCTAAATTTTCTTTTCCCCTCCTCGCTACCCACATCTATCCAATATCGTCTTCCTCCTCCACCACTGAAAATTTTTCCTCTGTCACCAATTTCCTCACCATCAAACTATATCGTACGAATTACCTATTGTGGCTTGCTCAGATGTCTCCTATTTTAAAAAGTAGGAAACTTTGGTTGTTTGTAGATGGCATGAATAAGTGTCCTCCATGCTTTGTCACATACAAGGATGGAAGAGTTACTGATGAAATCAATCCCGAATATGAACCCTGGCTTTTGCAAGACCAGATGGTTCTAAGTTGGATTAACGGCTCCCTCACACCCAAAGTCCTCTCTACAGTGGCACACTCCACTTCCTCTCATGCCACATAGACTGCATTGGCCACCCATTATGCTTGTCAATCCCAGCATCGTATTCTTCAACTAAGGTCTGATCTCATTCGAACTACTAGAGGTACTATGTCCATCTCTGATTATTTGGACAAGTTAAATTCGATTGCAGATAACTTGGCCCTTGCAGGCTCACCTATTCCCGATGACGAACTGGTCAACATAGTTATGAGTAACGTTGGCCCCCTCTATAAACAACAATCAGTTCTGCTCAGGCTCGAGACACTCCAATCTCTTATGAGGCTTTGGAAGCACTCCTTAGTGCCGAGCGCAGGGTTTCTGAATATGATGTCCCTGCTGCTGATGAAGGGATCCATGCTCTTCATGTTAATCGAGGGCGTGGCTCTAGTCGAGGTCATTCCTCCTTTTCCTCTGGCTTAAGCAATTCATATCGTGGGGGATCCAATTCTGGTAATTTATCATCAGGCTCCTACAATTCTGGATTCTCCTCAAGGGGGTGCGGTGGTTTTTCTCCCTTTCGTGACGCATCCTCTTCCTCAGGTTCTTGTGGACCTTCAATTTTGGGACCGGCCCCAAACCATGGACAATCCTTTTTCAATAATGGTCGAATCTAATGTCAAATTTACTCCAGATCTGGTCATTCTGCTATTGATTGCTTCAATCTGATGAACCTCTCGTTTGAGGGACGTGTTCCTTCCTCTCGGCTCACTGCCATGACAGCTCATCAATCTCCATCCGCTGAGACTTGGCTCATTGACACAGGGGCGAATTCTCATGTCACTTCTAATCTAGGTAATATGCCTCTCATCAACCCTACAATGGTTTTGATAATCTTGGTGTTATTAATAATACTTCCGGTTTGTCTATTAAAAATATTGGCTCTTCTTTCCTTAACTTTTCTTCCTCCTCCTTTCATCTTGAAGATATTCTTCATTTTACATCTGTCTCCACAAATCTTCTTTCTGTCAACTAGTTTACAATTGACAATCATTGTTATTTTACCTTCTATCCTAACTATTTTTGTGTTAAGGATCTGAAAACCGAGAAGATGCTCTACCACGGGAAGAGTGAGAATGGTCTTTATCCATTACGGCTTTCTTAACCAAACTCCAAATCATCTAGTCCGTTTATGTCAGTGCTCGAGTCTCAGCAGCAACTTGGCATTCTCGCCTTGATCATGCTTCATCTCGAATTGTTTCTAAAGTTTTATCCAATAAAGCTGTACCTTTACTAGGTTCTAACAATTTTCCTTTTTGTCAATCATGTCCATTAGGGAAGAGTACAAAGTCCAATTGTCAGATTCTGCCTCTCATTTTCTGTTAGAAATAATACATTTGGATGTTTGGTGTTCACCTATCATATCTCATCAAGGTTTTAAATATTATTTACTCTTTGTTGAGGATTTTTCACGATATTCATGGATATATCCAATGAAACAAAAGAATGAAGTCTACAACCTGTTCATCACATTTCGTACTCATGTTGAAAAATTATTTAATTTTCCTATCAAAATACTTCAATGTGATGAAGGTGGTGAGTACAAAAATCGTGTCTTTCAATCTTATTTGTCCACTAATAGAATTTTTCAAAGATTTTCTTGTCCAAAACATCCTGAACAAAATGGTTTGGCTGAAAGTAAACATCGACACATTGTTGAAACTGGTCTCACCCTTCTAAGTCATGCAAAAATGCTATCAACTTATTGGGTTGATTATTTCAATACCGCAGTCTACATCATTAATTGTCTCCCGTCTCGAGTTCTTAACTATGTCTCTCCTTATGAAAAACTTTTCAATCGTGTGTCTCAATATCACTCTTTCAAATTTTTTGGTTGTGCTTGTTTTCCATATCTTCGTTCCAACAATACCCCAAAATTACAATTTCATTCAAAACGTTGTATTTTTTTTTTGAGATATTCTTTAAATCAGCAAGGATATCGTTGTTTTGATCCTTCTTCTGGACGTATTTTCTTATCTCGTCATGTAATCTTTGATAAAAATAGTTTTCCTTTTTTTGATTACCTTCCACTTTGAGCCTATCACCTAATCAATATTCTGATTCTCCATTAATTTTTGGACAATGACATCAAGCCTATTATCTCATAATCCATCCAATTCTCAAAGTCCTACTCCTACACTAACTCCATCTTCTTCAGCCACATATCCGTTCTCTTCTCCACTTATGTCTTCCTTAGATCCACATCACACATCAGAAACTCCTCTTTCTTCTCCTTCGTCTACTCATTCGTCTTCTCTATCTCCTTCTTCTCCTTCCCCAACGCATCCTCCCACTGAATCCACTAACATTAATCCCCAATATTATCATTACCTATGTCATCGCACGTCAATCAGGGCGGCGTTGTTACTCGGAGCAAACATGGAATTAGCAAACCCAATCCTCGGTATGCTATGCACTCTGCTCTCCTTGCTCTCCCGCTAGAGCCAACTTCTTATTCTCAGGCAGCAAAGCATCAAGAATAGTGTGAGGCCATGGGTACTGAATTTACGGCACTACAAAAGGCAGGTACCTGGTTATTAGTTCCTCCATCATCCTCCATGAACATCCTTCCAAACAAATGGGTATTTCGAATCAAGAAACTCTCTGATAGGAGTATTGAGAGATATAAGGCAAAACTTGTTGCTAATGGTTTTCATCAACAAGGTCTTGATTACACAGAGACTTTCCGTCCAGTTGTTAAGCATTCAAATCGCTGGCCCATCAAACAATTGGATGTCCAAAATGTGTTTCTGCATGGGCACCTTACTGAGGATGTCTTATGAAGCAGCCTATTGGATTCGTTGATCCCAATTTTCTGAAGTATGTATGCAAGCTCAATAGCTCATTATATGGTCTGAAACATACACCTCGCGCCTGGTTTCAATGCTTTTCTGATTACTTGGAAGAACTTGGTTTCATGGAATCTATGGCATATTACTCAATGTTCACTTTTAATGACAAAAGAGTCTATCTCATTCTGCTCATTTATGTGGATGACATCCTTATTACTAGTAACAGCTCTTCTCACATATTTTAGCTTATTAATAATCTAAGCTCTTTATTTTCTTTGAAAGACTTAGGTTCCATTCATTATTTTCTTTGCATTGAGGCTGCATACAATGGTGATCAATTGCATTTCACACAACAAAAATATATTGTGGATTTGTTGAAAAAGACTAAGCTTCATGATTCCAAACTGTATCTTACACCAGTCTTATCCGGTAAAAAGCTCAGTGTTCATAATGGTACAAAGCTACAGTATCCTACTCAATATCAGAGTATTGTTGGGGCTTTAAAATATCTCACTTTTACTCGCCCTGATATTTGCTATGTTGTGAATCAAGTATGCCAATTCATGCACTCCCCTACTGATGTTCATTGGATAGCAGTAAAACGGATCCTCAAATACTTAAAGTTTACTATTGATCATGAGTTGGTTTATAAGCCAGACACTCTTAAATTAGTTGTTTAATTTTTGTATATAAAGATAGTTGCTGTAATGTAAAAGATGATCCAATACAATACAACTTCTCCAATTATTCCTTTGTTCTTTAGTTTATAGATGATAAAAATCAGAAATTCTTATGTACATGTCAGTACACAGTTCAATCTCAATTATTTTATAATAGAACCACCATGTGACTCACATTGTGTCATGCAATTACATGTGTCAAGCACTAAAAACACTCTAAATAAAAATGGATATCATGTTTTCTAATCTATGAAGATACTAGGGATCCAATCCACTCATTATATCATGATCTCTCTTGTATAACGATCTCCAATCACTAATTATATAAGATGATGACTAGGAATCAAATCCACTGAATCACTCATTATAGTGATTAGAGCAAGTTTAGATTATACCAAAGAATCCAACCCAAGAGGAAAAAACTCACCTTCCACCCATGAATGGAATTTCTCCCCATTTCAATCCAGACTTCTATAGGGAGAGAACTAACCCAGGCTAGAAGAGAAATCCAGCCCAGGTTGAATTCTTCCACCTCAGCCAAAAGCCAATCAAGGCCGTCACCAACCATTTGCCAACCCACGTGAAATAGGTATCACGCTCTCCTTGCTCGCGTGAGGAACACGACCTGATGTCCTCCAATCAAATCAGCGTGCTAACCCCTCTTTTGTCATTTCGCGTGGTTATAAAAAAACAGCTGAAAATGATATAAAATATTAGAAACTGTTATAGAAATAAATTCTTGTTTACATAGAATAATATAAAATAATCTTCTTTACATGAATATTTATGTTTTGATATTTACACTTATATTTTATAATGTAATTGGATATTTACTATTTACTTACCTTAGTAGTTCATTTTGTATTATTTATAAAAATCATTATTCACACTTGCAAACATTTTAAAAATTCAATAAACAGTCACGTGACAGCAATCTCGCATTTCAGACGAGTGAAAACTGTTGTCTAGTCACAGTGACCCAGAATAACCCATGTCACTTAAGTGACCCAAGTCACTGTGTTCATTCTAATCCAACAGGTGAACTTGCTCTTATACCAGAGAAGCGATAAACAAACAAATCAAACACGAAAGACGAAAAGAGTTTGTTTTAGTTAGGTTGTTATTTTTGAGTAATTGTGCATGGTGGTCCTATTCTAGGGGGAATTGGTTTGTGATGACCAACTATTTAGGAGTCTATCCCTCGAGTGTAGGAGTCATAATTTAGTCCTTAATATATTTCTGCATAGTTAGTTGTTGTTTTGCTATTTACGCAAGTTGATCACTCAATAAAAAAATACCAAAAATTATTCAGCGCACTTGGGTGCGCCACGCACCCGATTTTTTCATCGTTGATTTGACTCATAAACAGTGTTTAAACAGTGAAAATTCAAAATGACGATATCTTTATCGTTGAATTTTTCGGATGCGGTGAATAGGCTCTCAACAAATACTTTCAATTCCACAAATTCTTCTTCAATTTGCAGGAGGAAGTTCATGGCAACAATATTATTCGGCCTTAATACCAAGGTTTGATGGTCAATATAACCCATATACATTCAGCATGCTATGGAAAAATTTGTGCAGTTAAACAATATTTCTTTGACGGTATGCACGTTCTCCATGATCATTTGTGTAATTCTTGATATTACAGGGATCATTAGTGTCATTGCCCAACCCCAAAATCTAATTTTCTAATTGCGTTATGAGACTTGGTAATAGGCCATGGGAATCAATCTACTACAGTATACACATGCATGCTGAGTGAGTCAGATGACTACTAAAGAATGGACAGGCGAGTAGAAGATCAGGGCACACTCGTGGCTTCATTTAATCATTTTCATGCAGTAATAAGAAAAGATTTCAATGTTTCATTATTCATAGTTTGGGACCCTGCTAATCGGTTACAAAAACAAGCTTTCAAGCAAATGAGAATTGACAATGGCAGAGAAACAAAACAGAACGGAAGAATCAAACAAACTAAATTCAGCATCCATAAACATAACTCGATGTCTCGATCAGGCATCTAATGTGCTCCCATGCATTCTTGCTAATCGATCAGTCCATGATTACGATCGAGCACCATAACAATTTATATAGCTGCCGAAAGTAAGGTTTGATCATATTGAACTGAGCCACAATACCACAAAGCTCTATCAATCTCCTCAAATATATGTTGGTCGCTGCAAACAGGCTTCTTTTCTTTATGACAATCGATTCTGATTAGAAATCCATTCCTATCGAAGCTAAAAGTGTCGACCACTTTGAGCAAAAAAGTACCACTTTCTGTCACGAAAACTGGTCGTAGCTTCTTATTCGCAACATTCACAGGCAAGTCAGCTGTCCTGAAAGAATAGAGCAAGTTCCAAGATTCATGAACATTATACTCTCTCAGGACCCAGAATTGAGTATCATGACTGTTAGAACGCCATAGACAAAGGCAATCTCCTAAACGAACCAAATATTCCGATGGGTTTGGACGAGAGTAAGTGTTCATAGAGTCAGGTGGCATTGGCATATCCCGGAACTCTTCCTTTCCCAAATCAACAGCGGTGATAGTTGGCTTGTATTCAACTAGATATGGATCCAAGGTGATCCAATGGAGTGCTTCATTTAAATAAATCCCTGAATGATCGTCTTTGTACGTGTTCGAAGGTCCAATACTTTTCCAACACTTGGTTCTCAACGAGTAGATCTCAGCCTTTATCCCCAAACAATTCTTTTCAACAGCTGAAACAACATATTTGTAGTCATCAGTTGCATTAACATAACCAAAACCAGTATTAGCAAAACTTATGCTTCCATCATATAATTTGTGCAACAAGTGTGGTAATTTTGTGGCCGCGGATTAATCCGGTTAAAAGGTTCCGGAGTGTACTTCCATGCCTTGTCTCAAGCATTTTGCGGACGAAACCGGTTGAAGGGTTCCAGATATGCACGTTTCTATCAAATTTTGTTTTCTAATTTCTACGTATACTTATACATACCAAACCATTGCAAGATCCCAGTAATTTTACTGTAACATTCCGATGGTTTTCCGCGAAGGGGGAGGAAAGAAAGGAATTACGAACATGGTCATCACCAGCCAAGACCTGGAAGGACTGAAAGTTTGTAGTGTAGGCTGATGGAAATTAAACTTCGCTGAAAAGGAGTGATTGACCTAGGGTTCTCTGCTCGGATGCTAGTTTGTAGTGAGTTTTGGAGAACTGGAGGTCATGTAATATCAAAGATCGCCAATTCTTCGAAACGCAACTAAATTGTATCAGATATTTGACGGGCAACTTGAGTAGAATTTTAACAATGACTTCTTCAGGGAGCTTGGCGATGCGCTGCTCCATCTCCTCCTTGTTTTTCCCCGGACACTCCACAGACGGCTTTTCATTGTGCCTGAGGCTTTTCATCTTTAACCTGAAGATAATGGAAACTGAATAACACAATAATTGTTGACCGATGTATTATGAATGTATATGCAAAATCCTTATGTATTCTCCCTATATAAAGGCTCAATAGATAATGACCACAAGAACAGAAATTCTAATTCAACCAAGATAAGGGCCAGCTAGAAGTTATTTCGCGCATCAAATACAACTTGGTGATTTTTTTTGAATTGGTTAACAACATAGTGAATTTAACCTTCAAATCTCACAAACAATTCTTCTGCAGAGTGAGTAAAGCGAAAAACATGGAGTTTATTTTACCTTGGGATTGAAGGTACATAAGGCATGACCGACGCCTAAAACCGTGCCGCCTCGGCCCCTCTGCGATGCACCTCTCCGGAAGCTAAGAAGGTTCAGCGGCGGCCCCTAGTCTCGAAGACACGTCTAGCAAGCGATGAACTCTGAGGTTTTTTTTCCTTTCAAATTTTACATCTGAAACTGCTAATACTGTTCAACTCCATGATGTAAATCATGTAACCGAGAAACAAGAAAGCGATAATCAAGATCCTCACAGATAATGATAGCTATAGTAAGAGAGAGAATAACAACCCACTACTACAAATAATATCAAAACACAAAAAATTCATTATTAAAAAGATTTAAACAAATAAAGACAAATAGCTCAAACTCAAACTAATATAAAACAGATTTGGATCCACTTGTTTCTATAAAATAAAGAAAATATATACTATTTTTTAACAATAATTACAAAGCTGTCACTTGATTTAATCCACTTGCTTTTATCAAATGACAAAATATTATTTTTTGAACAATAATTACGAGGCTGCCACTAAAATTTTAAAACTTTTATTTTTTTGTTACAAACAACTTTTCTCATTTTTTTTTCAATTTATTATCTTCTCTCTCGTACGGTTGTAGGGAAAGAGACAGATTAATTTTGGATTCCCGATCGAGCTCCTCGAAATCTCCATTCCCTAAGCAATTCGGGCTATTCAAATATTGGTTTGTTTGATCATTCAAAAGATACAGATTAATTTTTCTTTCGAATATAAATATTATGATGGTGAGCTTGGATGGATTGAGTGTCACGATCACACATCTTTGAGATTTAATTTAGAGAGACATCAGCTCTCTTAGACAAGAACAACTCTCTCTCTCTCTCTATTATTTGATTATTAAAAAAACATTTTTATTAATAACTCGCACACTCTATATATGTGATCAGCTCTCTTAGACAAGAACAACTCTCTATCTATTCTTTGTTTATTAAAAAAATGTATTAATAACTCACACACCCTATATATGTTAATGAAGTTTGAACTAATGATCTCAAAGTTGTTAGTTAACACCTTAACCAATCAGGTCACAACTCACAATAGTCACAGACAAATCGTGGTTATTTATACCAAACAAAAATTCTATTCATAAAGGTGATTATAAATGATTATAATCCCCAAAACTACCTAGAAGGTGGGAGTAAAAAATGTCTCTCTCGAGCGGAAAAACAAAAACCCTAGGCCGCTACCTTGGTCCTTCATCACGATTTCCTAGCCTGTCCGACGACATGCCTAACAGTGGCGTCATCAGACGGGATGAATGAGGCTTGTCTTCATAGTTAATTAGCTGGTCCGGCTGGAACATGGATTGTGAGTTGGGGCAGTCACCGTCGTGGATGCATGGGTGTTGCCTGACCTTGAAGAGAAGCGTTAATGGCTGAGATGGTGTCTCACGGTGGTGGTGAGGAAGTGGGGGTTGCCTGGGGGTGATCATCGTGGAGTTCTCGTCGATGGGGTCTCTTGTGCCCGTTTTGGATCAGTTTTGATCCACTCGGGTTTATGGCTATTTTGTTTTGATTCAGGTTGAAGGTTTGTTGTGCTATTATGAGGGTGGAGCTATCACTGATAGTCACACTGTCGTTGGTGGTGGAATAGTAGGAGAGACGCAGAGGTGATGGAGGCGGCGCAGATCCTGTTTCATGGCTTGAGCTCGGTTTTGGTTACTGTTTGAGTATGGCCTGCTACGGCGGGCTAGGGTTTTTTTATATTCCTCTGAATTCTCAACATAAATCAATTCACATGATAAATGAGCCTAACAATTGAAATGTATATATATATATATCTGCAATTCAGCTCGCTAAACAAAATTCTCACTCCAAAAAAATCTCAGAGAAATGGTGCTGGTGTAGTGAAACTCCTTCGTTGGCATTATGTGGGCCAAAGCCCAATTCATTTTTAAAAGAAAAATAGTTCACGCATGGGAGCCAGACGAAATGTGGTAGGGCTGCGCGGTGGACGTGGCGTGCCTTTAAGTGGACTAACTGGCCCACATTTTAATATGGAGTTGAGTTTTCTAAATACTCTCACAGATATGAGCTTCTCCTCCACCGATTTTCTTCACATCGTCTGCCAAAATGAAAATCAATGCCAACTTGGTGGAGAGAATGGGGCTGGGAGTGTGGGATAAAAGTTGGGGTTGGGGTGAGGAGGAGATGGTGGTGAAAGCAGAGGACATTGCAGCGAAGGTTAATGAGATTATGAGAAATGACTCACTGAGATTGAAAGCACTGCACTTAAAGAAGAGGCAAGAGTGGCAGTAGGAAAAAGTGGTAGTTCTACAAAGAAACTCACTGCTCTCATTAAGACATGGAAGGAGTTTCAAGTTCGTTAAACCTTTCTGAACCTTACCATCATTAACAAATGGCTTCCAGAATTAAGACAGAGTAGAAACAATTATGCAATCAAATAAAGATCAAACTGTAATCTCATCAAGTTTTTTGTCAGGCAGCCAAACTGTAATAAGCAAGCAAAATAACTACTCTTTTATTATAAGTTACTGTTTCATGGATACTTCCAACAACAGATTTATTTTCTCAGAAAGTATGTACCTGTTAATGAGAAATAGCATTCTTCGATATAACATCAAAAGTAACTCCATTTTCTTGAAGCCTTTCTTGAAGATCGGTTGGACCAAATACAATCCCAGCTGGGAAAACTCCTCCCTTTGGAAGGTCGTCGCGTTGGCTCAGAACAATAAGAGCACATTGAAGTAGGATTATCGGGGTCGTTATGTAGCCAATTTCAGGTCCCATAACTCTTGTTACTATTTCCATATCAGGTTTTGTGTTTCCCTGAGAAGCAAGACTCCTGTCGCTGAAACCACGTCCAACAAACCACATCTTGAAAGAAGCACTTCTCACCTCCTCATCAGAGGGACCCTCCTTTCGGAACCATCCAACACTGAAGAATGAGGGGAACTTTAGAAGCAGCCACCTCCCAAACGAAAATTGACCCAAGAGCCCAAGAAAGATTCCAACTATCATGACCCGAATAATGCCCAACAGAGACTTGGTGCCTATCTTAACCCCGAAATGAGCTGGCTTCACTGTTGACCAGAAGGCTTCTCTTTTTTTAACATGTTCATCACTCTCGTTCCTCCCAGGAAGACCACCAGGATTTTCAGTCAGAGCTGCAAGAGTTCTTCGTACAACAATAGCATCTGCTGAAGGCAGCTTTACAGCCCAAAGGCCAATCTTTTTCTGGTGTTCAAATACTGGTCCTTTAGCAGGAGGAGGACCAGGAATCTGCAAACAAAAAAGTAAAATGATCAATCAATTAAACTCCCTGGCCATTAAGATACATATCATCCTTTGTTCTCAAACAAAAAAAAGCTACATTCTTTAGTGTCTATGGCTGCAAACATTTTAAGGAGAACTCCAAGCTATTGTACAGCAATAGAACTACAAAATGCATGAGTAAACCAGTCTGCATGTCTATTGGATAGCAATGTTCTACTGCTAGCTTTTGATAAAACATGAAAATTCAAAGGAACTTGCACTACGAAAACCTGACCTTAAGTTTTTATGGCTAGTTACGACAAAAGAACAACTCTTAAATTACAGTGTACAAAGACATGCAGGGTATCACGCATATAGCAATGGAAGTGCAGTACTAAACTATTAATAACAAACGAGTGAAACGACTGATTAGATCAGTAAGAAATTTGAACAAAGATACAACAAAGAACAAAGAAACACAAGCTTCAATTGCCATTGTTTTTTTCTTCTAACTAACCACAACAGCATAACATAAATTGAGCAACTATAACATTTCAGTTATGTTCTCCCCTACATTACTATCTACAAAAATAAAACATAGCAGAAAAGTTAACGACTTTAAACAACCAAATCAATCAACTAATCCAAACAAGTATGGTAATTCAATCAAAGTCATTACTTGTGGCCTCGGCTTTTTTGGCCTGGACCGCCTCAGCTCCATCAACTTATCCGCATTGGCCACACCCAAAACGGCCGACTCAAACGTCCCAAAGTTCCCAGCAATCTTCTTCTCACTCTCCAAGTTCACATAAGCCTCCACCCTGCTCGGCACGGCCGCCCCCTCCCACTGCCTCGAGTTAAACATCACCCCAAGCTCCGCCGGAACAGAGTCAAACCCGCAAGCCGAAATGACCAAACTACCCATCTCCGCCGCCTCCCCGAACCAACTGGCCTCCACCCTCTCCATGAACTCCGGCTCTCCGCATATGTCGAGATAATCACAACCGGTTTCAATGCACGCCTTGACGACAGGCTCGCCGTAGAGGCGGAAGGGCCCGACGCAGTTGAGGACGAGGCGGGTTTGGGAGCAGAGGCGGCGGAGGGAGGTGGGGTCGGAGGTGTCAGCGGTGAGGATGGGAATGGAGGGAGGTGGGGGGTTGGGGGCGGCGGCCCACGTGAGGGTTTGGGAGAGCTTGGTGGAGTTGCGGCCGGCTAAGGCGAGAGAGGTGAGAGGTGAGGAGGGGGTGTTGAGGAACTTGAGGGCTTCTTTGACGACGTACTTGCCGGTGAAGCCGGAGGCGCCGAGGATGATGAGGTCGTAGGGAGGAGTGGGGAGGTCTGACGTCATGATTTGGGAGGGATTGGGGAAGTTGGAGATGGAGTTAACTATGTTTAGCCTATGTCGGTGACGTGGTGTACTATGTAGTGAGTCACTGACCGCCGTAAATAGTTAAGAGAGGTGGCGTGGCAGAGTAAGACATGAAGGAACCTTCTATGCTTATCCTCTTCGTTTGAATCGATTTTTCATACCCATAAACTTTATTTGTTTAGCCGATAAAATTAGGGTATTTCGTCGGCTAAAATAACTTTTAGTTACAAAATTGCACTACGGATATATCAGTATCCGATTGACTATTATGATACCAATCTGAAAGCAGAACGGCCCTACGAGTCAAACTCATCGCTAACGCCATGACATATAGGTTTTCTTGGCCATCCGAATTCGTTTAAGGCTTCAAAATGAAGTTTTTCTAAACACTTAACACACGAAAATGCCCATATCTACACCTATATGAGGAATTTTGGTCGAACCTTCAACACAACAAAACACTCACTATAATAAGATGCAACTGTCCATCTAAACTTTTTGAGATATTTACCCCTCGATGATAGAACTCCCCATATAGATAAATAATGGTAAATAGTAGGCATGTTGTAATTCCGGTCATCAAAATTCACAAACAAAAATACGACCGTTAGATATCATCAATATGTTAAAATATATCTCTGGTAAAAAATTCAACTTCATCCGATAAATTTAAGGACTTCATCTAGACGGTCAATTTCGTAAGTCAAACCCCTAAATTGTATTGACTGCAACTATCGGCACTGAGACTTTACCAGAATTACGTGATTTTTCAACCGTAGACGTATTTCACCATTTCGGTCATATCTTATTTCACGACTTTTTTGCGTTTTAAGTTTCTACGTAGAGTTTGTTTTAGAAATGGAACATTTACTTAAAGCTTAGTAAACAAGTTATACAACATTAGTAGGCATGTTGTGATTCCGATGATAAAAGTTAAGAAACAAAATTCCGACCGTCTGATATGATCATTATGTTGAAATATGTCTATAGAAAAAAAATTTAACTTATTCTGACAACGTTAAGGGCTCGATCCTTACGGTCAATCCCGTAAGTCAAACCCCTTAACGCAAGGAAACGGTCATTTGACCGTCTAAATTACGTATTTTGCCTGGACCTTCAACTGAAAATAGTTTCAAATCGATGAGACGCAACCAGTGGTATAAAAATTTTATGAAAAATAACCACCGGAGATAGGGCTACCGTTAGAGAGAAAAAATGGAAAATTATGTTACCCGCAACTATCGGCACCGAGACTTTACCGGAATTACGTGATTTTTCAACATTAGACGTATTTCACCATTCCGGTCATATCTTATTTCACGACTTTTTTTTCGTTTGAAGCTTCTACGTATAGGGTTTAGGGTTTTAGCCGACGAAATTAGGGTAAATCGTCGGCTAAAGTTAAATAAATAACTAGAGCCGACGAAATTAGGGTAATTCTTCAACTAAGGTTAAATAAATAAATAACTATAGCCGACGAATTACCCTAATTTCTACGGCTAAAGTTAAATAAATAAAAATAAATAAATAACTATAGCCGACGAAATTCGTTGGCTAAAATTAATTAAAAATTTAAATTTTTTGGCGGAGATTTTTAAAATTTTGAAATGTTTTTGACTAAAGTTCAAAAATTTCTATATCTTTCATTTTTCTCCTCCTCCTCTTACTCCGACGGCAACAACGTACTCCTCATCCAACCTCCTCTCCTCCTCCTCTAAATCATTCTCCTCCTCCTTTATCCTCTAAATCCTTCTCCCCTCCTCTCCTAACCTTCTGCTCCTCCCCTAGCTTCTCCCTCCTCCTCCTAGCCTTGCTCCTATCCTCTTCTCCTCCTCCTCTTGTCCTTCTCCACCACCGGTGTAAAAACGAAAAAGAAGTAAAAAGTTTTAATCAAAAATACCATAAATAAAAAAATATGAAAAAATAAAATAACTATAGCCGACGAATTACCCTAAAATTCATCGGCTAAAGTTTAAAAAAGAAAAAAAATAACTTTAGCCGACGAATTACCCAAAAATTCGTCGGCTAAAGTTTAAAAAAGAAAAAAAATAACTTAATTCGTCGGCTATAGTTAAATAAATAAAAATAATATCTATGGACGACGAAATTTTATAAAATTTCGTCGGCTAAGGTCCAAAAATTCGTCGGCTAAAGTCCAGAAATTAAGCGACGAAAAATTTCTTCATCGGCTAAATAACTGACTTTAGCCGACAATGAACCGTAATTTCGTCGGCTAAAGTCTTGGCCGGCCGTTTTTTCCTGACGACTTCTTAGCCGATGAAATTTAGGGTTTAGCCGACGAAAAAATTTAGTCGGCTAAAGTGGTTGTTCTGGTAGTGACTGTTGTCGGTATTAAGTAACTACCTTCTGACCCGTAGACTAGAAAGGACTCAATTCGGCCGGGGCAGTTTCACGCCCGAAGTCAAGGCCTGGCAAAGGCAAAATCCAGTAAGGGCAGTGCAAGACTGCAGTGCCATGTGCATGTCAGTTCAGCATAAATGCAACACATGTTTGTCTCACATCGGTATGAAGTGAAGAGGATTTTAAACTAATCTTTGTCAACGTGTTAACCTTAGAAGAGCTAGAATATGCCAATTTACAATTACAAACCTAAAGACACAAAAAACTCTAGGCTCATAATGAGTATGTGCAAATTGAGTAGTGATTTTATTTTGAGTTTTTTAAGTTGTCAACTAATTAAACTAAATGCTCAAAGGCAAACTAATTTATCCTAAACTAAACTAGTGGGATAATGGATGGTGTTAGGATTTGAATTGTCCATCACTAATCTCTCTTGCAAGTATTGATGCAAACAATATGAATGATGTTAAGCTAATCAACTAATTTCTCTTCTTACATCCATCTCGGGTATGATAAGGGACATGCTCATTTTGTGGTATCAAGCAATCCCTCTCGGGTGTAGTACTTAACTGCTCAAGTCATGCATTTCAAACCGATTAGGCATCTAATGCAATACCCTAAGTGCATAAAATTTGGAGATAAAGAAACTATGCAAACCAAACAAGCTTACCTCTAAGTGATTGCAATTCTCAACCCCTACATGAACACCTAGTGTGTTTTCATGCTCTAACATTTAAAGGTTATCAAACTCTAAATATTGTATCATGACATAGCAAACACACATACTTAAAGTGGTAAATTCTAAGCATATGTATTCAACTCTTGAACTAACATGTAGGAATGTCAACTAAAATTGCATAAAATCATAATATAACATCAATCCATACAAAATTGGTTAGGGATTTCAACTCTAACCCCAACAAAGTAACTACTCACTCATATTAATATAAATCAACACCAAATCTAATAGACATCAAAGAAAATTAAAGAGTAGGAAAAATGTGAACTAATTGAAGCTTGACAAATTGATTACCGGTATGAATTTGTGGTGACAATGGGCCATGCCCATGCTGGTTCGGCCCAGTTTTGAAATTTTAAAATACTGCTCCCCGCTCTTTTCCGCGAAGTTTTGAAGTCTCTGTTTTCTTCCCAAATCCAAATACTGGGAAATTTCCAAATGGACGGGGACTTATTCGCGGAAAGAACGTACAGTATTGGATAGTAGAAAGCAATTTTTTTTAAAGAGCGACATAGCTGGTTAAGCCGGGGCTAGAATTTCTTCCCTATTAGTTCATAGAAGCTGCAGATTGTTGGGTACTTGGGTTAGAGCTTTTCGGATTTGAGATCAATCAGAGCCTATAACACTGGTATGAACAGAAAATTACCCTCATCCGTTGAGCTATTCTAATTTTAATATGATAATTAACTGAATCAAATTGTATTTTGTATCAAGTTTGTGGCAGCTCTAGAAATCAAACAGGTACCTCGTTGGTGTGGTTTTCTGCTTCATACTGTGTCACGTTCCCTTCCTTCCTGATGATCAGGTCCTTCAATTTCCGAGAGGCATGAGCAACTGCTGCAATTGCATTACTGTCCATTAATCGGCGATTTAAATCAAACAGCTTCTTCTTCAATTCTCCGAAGTCTCCATCAAAATGCTCGACTGCCTTTTGGAAGAGTGTTTTCAAAGGCTGGTAAGAGTTACTCACGAACCATACAAGGAAGATGCACCAGATGAAGTGTAGGAACATTCCGACAGGTAAGATAAGGACGATAAGCTCTAAAATCAGGGACAAACTTCCTAGTAAGATGGTGGCTTTGATCATCAGATCATCCAAATCTGCATCATTATTATCAGCTAGGATTGCCATCGCAATTAAAGAGAAGATGTAAATGCATGTCACAATAATGAATACGTCCATCAGCTGAGTGCCGCCGTAGACTGTCGCATATGGAGACACATTTGGAAACTTGACTTGCAGGCAGAATCCCAAGACGCTGATGAGAGGAATTATGCAGGTATGTAGTTTCACTATGGAGTATCCCTGAAGAGCACCTTCCCTCCTTGCGTTGGTGCTTTAACAGAGAAGATTAACTTAATCAGAACTGTATTCAATGTCCATGTCAGTTAAATTTCTAAAAACACTAGGGTGTGTGTAATTAGTTGATGATTCAAAAATTTGGAAGACAATGTTTAAGAAACAGGGGCTTCCTAATCAATCAATATTGTTGGATTATTTTATGGGAAAATCTAAAAGAGAATATTGGATTGCTTAATCTTTGCTAGAAATCGAAAACAGAAATGAGTAATAACAAATGGTTACGATTTAAAACAAAGATACATGTTGATGGACAGGACTTTGGTATCTCCCATCAGTCCCAAGAACCTTGATATGATTGTAGGATGGGTAAGGTGACTAAGGTCAAACTTTAAGAAAAACATTAAAGAACACTAGAATCTATAACCATGAGCAAGAAACAGAGAATAGAGTTTTTGAAAATTGATCTGGGAGTACTGAGTATTGACAAACTTGTCCACTGCGTGAAGTAAATGATTCAGTATGAAGATTGTTTGTGCATGTGTATATATGATGTTTATGACTGTGTATGTGTGAGTGGTAGCAGGATTATAGATAATGGACACAAGGCTTGACGGCACCTCAGAGTATTACTAGTAGCTGTCGGGATGGACTACCTATCTGATCATCTCTCCCTTAAGTGAGAAGGGGGGAGTCTTCCTTTATAGGAGAGGGAGACTCCACCTCTTTTACATATCTTCGATGTGGGACTGAGGTACAAAGTATGCTCTGGGAAGACATGTTAGTGAGGTCGGCAATGTGGCTTCCTGATGTCCGATCGGCCGGTTTTGGATACCGTTGCGTAGCTTGTATGTCGGTCTTTGTGATGTATGTCGTGGTCGGGTCGGGTCTCGTCATGGCTCGTAGGCCCACATAAATGGTGTCACTTATGCTTGGTGGTGTAGGCATATCCATGTCTATCCCAACAAGTCCTCAAAGTCGTCAAGTAAGAGCACATTCTTGATTGAGGAGTTAAACCAAGTCACCAAGCATAAATGACATCAATGTGACGCCCAACTCTACTAGTCTCTGAGCTCCTAAATCAAGAAGGTGTTCTTCAATATGTTTCTAAGCTTCGTTTGTGTGGCGGAATTAGATTGTTGCCGAATTGAGAAGTTCCCGACTCTCCTGCTTTGAGAGTCTGCTGTTGTTTGAAGGCGGTGGGCACTCTGAAGTCCGACGACACTCTCCGCAGACAGGGCGTTATCTGAACGTGGGACGCTACTTGAGAGCGGAACGACGCTTGATGACGAAATGTTGTTGGAGGCGTAGTGTTTGGAGCAGCTGAATGCTTGAAACAACGGGTTGTTTGTCGCTATATGATTTTTTCTTGCTCGATGGACGCTTGTCGTTATTTGAATGAGTGTTGGTCGCTACATTTTCCTTGTCTGATCACGCTTTCCGCTATATGAATGAGCAGTGTGCGTTGCCTTCCTCTTGGCTGATGAATGAGTATTGTTATCTGAATAAGCGCTGCTCGCTGGATGCGTGCTTCTATTTGGCGCGTTGAGCACGGGAAGTCCCCGAATTTCCTGCTAAGAAAACCACATGTTTGTAAGATGCGGTCGCATTTTCGTTGCGAAATGAAATCACTATATGATTATCTTTATTCTTGACGCTGGCTCAAGAGTAATAGCTTAGAATAATCATGTTTCATTTGTAGCGATTTTAGCTATACAAAAGAAAATGCATGGAGCGGATCCATGTATGTGTGCCGGGTTGTTCTTTCTTTTAAAAACAGTTTAATTTGAACATGAAGATCTTACAATAAACAAAACAGAGTTACACATTTTTCTTTCTTTTGCAGGAATGAAACACCACCAATGATACCATATCCAGAATAGGCTTTGCAGCTGTATGAGATGAAAGAGCAAATGAGCTATTATTTTGAGCTAATTTAACCTATATCTATTTTGCGTACACTGTTTCTAAGGCACTGTTCACGTCAGCAGTGCGCGGACGCCTTTACCCTCTGCTGAGTTATGTAATCCTGCTTATACCCTTAGTTTCAACCCTCGCTTTAAGACTGTTTTTTCCCTCAGTTTCTGGACTCTTCTCGGTTTCTCTCTCTCGCCCACGTTTCCTTCTGTTTCTTCTTCCTCTCTGTCGCCCAATAGATCCCCCTCTCCATCAACATCTGTAATCGCCACCTCTCTATAATATACGGTGTGAAGGGCATTTACTGTTCACTAACGCCAGTAAAATGACGGTTTTGCTCAGGGCTGTCTGTCGATCTCTTGCTCTCCTTTGGCTGCCTTAACTTCTCTCCAGATTCTTCTCCCTTCGATCTCTCTCTCTCTCTCCTCGGATAGACGACCGATCCAACAACGGTGATCAAATTTCCAATTGGGATTTGGATGTGATCATGAGAAGCATCGGTCAAAGCCCCGGTCGAGATCAAGTGCTCCAAGAATGGCCTCATGGCCCTCGATCACTTTCACCGCTTCGTCACCCAAGTCCAGAAGGAGGACCTGACCAAGGCTCAGGTCTTGCTGCATCAGAGCCTCCATGAGTTCTGCCACCGCAAGGCTCTCAACCTCGAGGCCTAAGGTATCGTTCAGTTGTCGTCTCGATAATAATTAATTTGAGATTAGTTTTCTGTAATCTTTTCTTATTATCAAGGACTTCATAACTTTGTGTTCTGATTATGTGTACTGTTGTGTGGTCAAGTTTTAGATAATTACTCAAACATGAAAAGAAATTCATGACATGTGTACATCACTGGAATCTGGTAATGAACTTCTCTTTCCAATGAATATATGTATATGAATTTTTCATAGTTGGTGTTGATTTCAGAACTTTCAAAAAATTGCCAGAAGTCGATATGTACCGATTCATCTACAATACAATTTTAAACAATAGTATTCACATGATAACATATAATTTGAAGCAAACATATGTTGCCTGTAATGTCAATACTATTGTTTAAAATTGTATTGTAGATGAATCGGCACATATCGACTTCTGGCATTTTTTTGAAAGTTCTGAAATCAACACCAACTATGAAAAACTCATACATATATTCATTGGAAATCACATGATGTTGGTTATAAGCCTTTTACCTGTATTTGTTTTCTTTTTCTTTTGGGTTTTGGATTCTTCACGTTTGTTTCTTCTTCAACTTTGGGTTTGTTTGCTTTATAAGATGGGTATTTTTTGAAGTGTAAATTCCAAATACTGATCGGAATTTTTTTGTTTTGACAGGTTAACAATCAGTGATCTTTGGGCATTTGAAGTATGTATGAATCAACATCTGGTAGCTCATACTCAGTGTAATTATTTTCAGATAACATGAGAGATATTGATTGAATTTTTTTCTTTTCTTTTTTTTTCTTTTTTAGTTCAGGCTGCAAAGGGATATGGGCAACTATAATATCTGGTGGATGGTAAATTTTGTGAAATAATTTCTGCAGAGGTAAATTTTGCTTCTTACTTTTAACCATGTGATTTATGGTGGATAGTGAATTAAGACAATGTAGGTATTTGATTTCAATAGATAGATTTCGAAAAACCTGTTGTGTACTATTTTGTTCATTCCACCAAAAATGAATTATATATGGTCGTCTCCTTGAAAAGTCTTGGGTTAAAAATAGAGAAGATGGGTTGTGCTTCATAAAGCTTTGTACACTTCTTATACATTTTGCTGTTTTGCTCTGTATGCATGCATATTCTACAGCTTGGAAGTGTATATGTAGAACCTCTTTTGACAAAGAAAAGGTAAAAGCTTTCAAGAGTCTAAAGTCTCTTGGTTAAAGACATGTACAATATGTGTAAGTTTTACGGACTCATTGATTGAAACATTCATATCAGCATATCATTTGAGTACTTCATAAGTGACCTTTTTCTCATGTAATTATTGATAATGTTATTGTTTGCCTTTTGGTTCTATATAATGAAAATTTGGGTTTACTGTTGATTGCAGGATCTTTACTAATTAATTTTTCTGACAATTGTTGTTTCCATTTGCAGTCTTATCAGATTTCACAAGTACCATGACTAGGCCAATCAGTGAAACTTCATGTGAAGAAGAATGAGCCAACAAGTACCTTAAACTAGGCCTATCATCTTCAGGTAAAGATCAGTAATAACGCTCATTTTTTGAGCTACCAATTCAGATTGGTCTTTACATAGTGGAAAATAATCTCTCTATATTCTAGCTTTTGATTAATACTTTTATTATAATTTTGGTAAGATTGTTTATTTGTGAGTTTAATGGTACTTTTTATTATTTTTAATTATATTTTTTAAGTTCCAGCTCGAAAACAAAGAATTTGGTTTTGTTGTTTATGTAATTTTCATGAAATTTTGAACGTGTTGTGGTTCATAGGTGTGTGCTACTTCTTCTGCATTCAAGATTTCAAACAGTTTCATATTATTTTCTTAGGTGGAATCTTCGGGGACTCTTCTGTTTTTAATGATTTTTGTAACAATGAAAAAAAGATTTTGCATAAATTGTTTGTATTAATTGATTCCAGATTTTGTTTAGGTGCTTTGCTACCTTTTCTAGGTGCATGTGGGTTTATTCTTCTATTTAAACAAAATGTACAAAAACATACTGTGTATAAAAAGACTTCTCCTTATAGATATAAGAGTTTATTTCTGTGAAAACTGTGATCAATGCAGATGCATGTGGATTATACTTCAAAGAATGAATTTTCGTTTCTAATTTTGAATTATTAAAATTGGTATTTCGATACAAATGACATTAATTACATCAGAGGTTCATCAAGTCTAACGATACAATCTTTTTTTTCAGCGGGAAATGAAGCTTTAACCAATGAATTTACTTTCTGAAGCTCCTAGCACAGTTGAGGTAATTGCTATTATCTTACGTAGTGTGATTCTCATGAGAATGTACATTGTAACATGCGTTGAGATACTGAAACTCCTTAATTGATGCAGCACTATTTTAGGATTTATCTGTGACCTTCCCCAACCTTATCTTTGTTCCAGTTCTTAGAAATGTTGTGCTTATTGCTATATTGTGCTTCTATTTACTTTTTAGTTATTGTATAAGCTCATTTCATGTAAACCATTAACATTGAGGTCTGCTGCAATTCTTCATCTTGGCATTCTGCATTTCCTCTGTTTCTTCTCTTATGTAGGTTTGTAGTTTTTCTCAATTATCTGATTGATATTTCCGTAAATAAAATCATTTGGCAATTGAGTTTATGCGAGTATGCTACTTTTTTTTGCACGTTTGAACATGGGTGTGAGTTGTTTGTGACTGTATCAAGCTTTGGTGATTTGAAAAACAATAAGGTTTTCTTCATCATGAATTTTAATTTCTCAGTTAAATTTTCTTTCAGTTGTTTGGTTCTGTATATGATGTATCGAAATGCTATGACACTGCAAATTAAATTAAACATGACACTGAGAAAAATAATTTGGTTGGTTGGGATATTTATTTTGTCTACAGACTGCAATATTTGGCTGGTTTATACTATATACTATGCGTTGTTGAACCGCCTTACTATGCATGTGTACAGTGATTTTTGTTGTTCACTAATGACAGTGTTGGCTTCAAAATTGGACCTGGTGCGCGTCATTTTTTCTCTTTTGCCTTCAATCTCTCTCTCACCCTCTTGCTCCTGAAACTTCTATAACGATCTACAACACATGTTCTGCTATAATTTGCAATTTGCATAAGCCCTTGATCAGAGGAGTAGAAGCTTCAGGCTGGATATAAAATCGTTTGTCTACTCTGCGCACCATCTCTCCTATTTTCCGTCGATCACTGTTGTTCTCTCCTCTCCTCTCCTTCGTCTGAATCTCTTTATTTTTATTCTTTCGTATATATCGATTAATAGCAGAATCCAATATAGTGAGAGAGAAGGTGCTGGAGATAGTGAGAAATGGAAACCGTAGAGAGATACATAGAGTAAGCCTTCTGATCTACTTTCGTCTTCATCGTTGTCTCTGCATTCACCGATCTTCTAAGAATAATCTCTTTCAAATTTTATGTTTCTCAGAAAATTCCCTGATCCAATTGGAGAACTTCATGTTCCATGATAGCTTGCATATCGAGCTCGACATTGGAAGTAAGCCTCATGTCTCTATTGAATTGGGTTTGTTAAACTTATCCATAAATCATCAAATTTTTGACTTGGGTGTAAATTTTTCTGATCTCAATTGAATTGAGTTTGAATTTTCCGATTTCAAGCAAACAAAAAGAAAATTTGCTTTCATCTTCTTGACTTGATTTTCATGTTTTGTTAATCTAAGACTATTTTTATTGGCTATTGCATGTGACCAGAATAAAGGGTTGGGGAGATAGCTTAAGCTGGAAACTGGAGATGGTGAATGTAAGCATTAGCTTGATAGCTTTGATGGTGTGCTGAAATTTTTAATAGGTGAATTCATTGTGAAAAATTTTTAGTTGCTTTTCGTTAAAGGTTAATAACAATTTGGTCAGTAGCTTCAAGCCCCCTTTGCAAAGAACGTTTTCCTCATTACTTTTGGTTATGGTTCTTCAGTGAGGATTGTCTAATCATTGTTTCCTTGCTTTTTCCTGTTGCAGATATGGGTTCTCATGTCTAAGTTCATTGATCAATCCAGAACCGACGTTTACAGGTTTGTCTTTGATTTTGGTTTTTACTTTTTCATTAGTTTTGATAGAAGCAAGAATCAGTTGCCTTTAATCATCGCGTTTAGTGATGCAGGGGTTTAGGGTGGATATTGGGTTTGTTGTCAACAACTCCACTTTTGTTTATGCTCGAGTCATCAGCAGATTCAAAAGGGGTGAGACAGCGGTGGAGATCAACCATAGAAGGTCTGTAGTTTTCTTGCTTCTATAAATTTAATTGGAGATGAAATGTTGTGGTGTTGAAATGTTTCACCAAGTAAAGGTTATAAGTTTGAATGGTTATGTGTAAATGTTTTGCTGATTACCGGGGAATATGCGTTTATCATTTTATGATTTAGCTTTCTAGCATGAAGGTCACCTCTAGCAGAATTCTTAGATTTATATTAGCAAGACTGTTATGCCTTCGATTGAATTTAATTGGTTGTTGATAGTACTAGATTTATATTAGCAAGACTGTTAGGACTATTATATTAGCATTTTCATCATGACGTATTATGTTAGGGATTGCAAGCATTTTCATCATGCCTTAATTATATCAAGTGCATCCGTGGGAGTACTGAAGTATAAAGGTATGCATGTATAATTGTTGGTCATGAGTTTCATTTTTATTGTTTTTTATATGCAGATCATGTGCCAAAATTATGGGTGTCGGTGTTATGTTGTTCGTCATGTGTAATTCTGCATTATCTCAGTTTTCTTTTCGTACACATTTGCATTTTTAAAAAAATTATGTGCATGATCTATTTTTGGCTGAATAGCATGATTTGATTGAGCATTTTACGATTTGAATTTGCATATTGACAATCATGTTACATTGTATAACTATTTTGATATATATTTTTTTTTATCATTTTGCAGAATTCAATAGCAGCAAGTCGTTACACTGTAAATGTTTCAGATTGTTGATTTGGGGAACAGTCAGCTCTTACATACAACTGTTTTAGATTCAGCCATTCAGGTATATCAACAATTTGTCATTGCAAGCTTCAGCTAATTTATCAATGTTTTGATATATTTTATATATCTATGATAATAATGCTACACTGCTACATGTATTAAACACATTCAAGTTTTTTTTTTCAGTAAAATGTATATGAAATTGGTCATTCTCAGTGTTCTTTTCAAGATAAAGTAGACTGCATTTCTTTTCTCAAAAATTAAGTATATGACAATCACACCCTTAACTTAGTTTCCACCATTTTTATTTTTGTTTAATTCTGTTTTATTCTTTTGTCGATTTAGATTGTGTAAAATGACAATTCAACATCACTGAATTAATTGCTTTTAGTCGATTCTAAGAACATAGATGTCTTTTTCTGTGAAAGATGGAAAATGATTTGGAATTTGGGTGGTACAGGGATTAGGATTCTGATATTGGGTCTTTTATCAAGAAGAAAGAAGGCAATTCTGGATTTCTGGGTTACACCCGTACAGGTAAACTCTACCATTATCAGCGGCTAAAGCCTAAACAAATATTCTTTCTTTTTTGGATATGTCTGGGGTGCTATTATTTTGTGGGAGTATTATGTTCTGAAGGAGGGCCAGAAAGCAATTTTTTTTTTATTTTAAGAATTTTGACTATAAGTTTCTTTTATGTTGACCAGTGTCGTCCGTCTAGAATTGAATTAAAAATGCAATTAAGTTTGCATATGCTATCCAGATTGCATAATCAGTTGGAGTTGCTAGCATATATATATATATACATATATATATATATACATACATCCATATATGTATATTTATACAACCCCTTCATGTTTGGCAGATCTGATGTGTCAATTGATTTTAGTTAGTTCAAAACCTTAACGATCACCAAATTGGATGAAATTTTGCAAAAATGATCTACATATATGAATCTAAGTATTGAACGGTGGAGATGTTGATATGTGATCGAAAAGTTGGTCTAATGTTTGATCTCTCATATATGTCAAAAAAAGATCCCTTAGTGGAAGGGCCCTCTGTATATATATATACATGTATATATATATGTATATATATGTGTGTGTGTATATATATGTATACTATTATTCTATTGTCATGGCTTTCTGTTCTTGATCATCATTCGCACAAAGTTCATATTGTGTGACCATGTGAGATTACACACTAGACATTGGCTTTTAAATTTTGTTTTTAGTTATGAAATCATAGTTATACAATTTTTTATGCCAAATAGTACAACAGGAATAAGATGTTCAAAGTTCATATGTTTCTCTTTATTTTTCCTTTTTTGTTCTGATAAATTTTCTTTCAATTTATGTACATTGTTAATTAATAAAACAATTGTTGGAGACCTATGTGATTGCAAGAGATAGTTTCTTCAGCCAAATGGGAAAATGAATCTTGGATTTTCAAGGTAATGTGACCTTTGGATGCCTTCTATGTTTTGTCATGTAAGCACCAGTGGACGGATTTGATGCCATTTCTTCATCAAAATGATGTTATTATTCCCTGGAGTGTGTTACTTTTTGCTTTCTAAATACATGAAGAAGGTCATAGCATCAAGTCATTTTGCCTTCTAGACTTCTGACATTGTTGTTGGTTAACTTATAAAAGAAATAATTAATATGTAATTTCTACAATTTCTTATAGAAATTCAAATTCTATATCAAATTGTATAAATAAAATTGTAAATTAATGTACAATTATAATCATATACTATTATTATTATTATTATTATAATAATAATAGTATTAAGTTTGTTACTTCTTAAAAGTCTTTTCTCTTATCTTTCTGACAATGTTGTATTTGGTTATGTAGAAGGGAAGTGGTTTTGCCATATAGCAAACAGTGCATTGCTGCCATATATACCAAAAGATGAACTGCTGGCTGATATAACACCGACCGCAGAAAAAAACACTCGAATGTCCCGGAGCAACGCCCGGGCAATTTTTCTAGTATGGACATAAAGAAACGAAACATGTTACTAACAGTTGCCACTGTTGATAGGTAACAGAAGCGTTGTCCTCCATTCCACGGCTGTTTGCCTTTTGAGGTCCGGGGAACTCATTCTCGCTCTTCGCTGCTCTTGTTTTCTGAGGAGATTGTATGTTGCATTTCAAGAACTCAATACGATAGGAAAGAGGAAAGAGGTCAGTTTGGGTTTAGGTAGGTTTGTCAATGCCGTCTACAACCGTCCCCAATTTCGTCTCATTGTGTCTGTTTTTTGTTTCGTTTTCTTTTAATTATCTGTCACCTATTTTTGTCTATGATTGTCTTCATGATTGTTGATGATCTTGATGTGGGGGTGGACTCACACCCTACAGTAGGGGTGGGCATGGGTGGGGACGGGCCGGGTTTAGGTTGATCCCGAACCCGGACCCGAAATTTTGAAAAGGGACGGGACGATACGGGATTAGCTTTTTTTATATGTGATCCCGACAAGGCCCGGTCCCGAACGGGACCGGGCCGGGACCGGGACTTAAACGGGTCCAAAACGGGCCTTGAACAAATAATTATAATACAAAACCATAGCACAATCACAATCAAAACCATAGCAAATAATTCATCATCAACTACATCATAAAGTTACAAGTCCAACAACATAACAACATAATAAAATGAAGTTGCCAACTCGAAAACATAAGTTTAAACATAAAATGAATACAAACTTAAGGTCTAGCAGAGTTGAAAAGACAAGCAGATCAACAATTCAACATCATAAGCTCACAAAAAGAACTAGTTGAGGTGTACCACAGCCTTTCCCTTTCCTTTTGATTTGGAGAATACTGGACATGTATTCCTAGTGATTTTCATTCAATCATGCTTGCGTGCGCGGACGTAACTAGGACGAAGATGTCTGTTGGGCTAAAATTATAGGTGTTCACTGCTTTTGGATGAAATCTAATTTTTTTTGTAGAGTTTGACAATGAAGAAAATAAAGGACTAGTACTTACTACTCCTGCCATACCAAAGTCCCCTAGCTTGACAATCCCACTCGTATCAACAAGCAAATTAGCCCCTTTGATGCTCCTACATACATCAACCGAACTGTTTAACTATTTACAGATCCAAAATCGAATCTATCATCAAATTCCAGTTTGCTGTTTATGCTAAGCTTGACACATGAGATTCTATCAGCATATAATTTTACCTGTGAACTGTGTTTGTTATGCAAGTAAGCCAACCCAGACATTATCTGGCGAGTAAAACTACGAACAATAGATTCTGTTATGGCTCCATAACGTTCATCCATATATTTTCACAAAGAGCCTGGATGGACATACTCCTGATATATATAAAATCGATCAGCAATCTGCATATACACGAAAGTATGTATATATGATTCGTTTCAGAGATAAATTCCATTAATGCACACACATGAATCTTGGATTGCCTAACCATGAAGCAGACCACTCACCATTTGGCTTCCATACACTCCACAATATTAGGATGCTTCAGATTGCTGACCATTCTAATTTCCTGTAAAAAGATGCAACAGGTAAGAAGCATAGACAAAGCATAGATGAACAGTTTAGCAATATGACATGCTGGTGGATCCAAACCGTTGGCTGTTGACTAGATAGTGACTTGCATATAGGCACAAAAGAATTAGAAATAACTTGGCCAGTGGAATGTGGATTATTTAAAGCATGTTTTGGACTGTGTGTGAATTGTTCTTTGAAAGTTCTTGGGGTTCCTCTTCCATGTTTACGATCATAACAAGTAATTTTTGTTTTTGGTCTTTATTTGATAATGTGGGCGGACTCTAAGTTTGTCAAAAAGTGGTTACAGTTTTGAGCGAGTTCAATACATAAACTAGTGCGGCAGTGAAATGAAACTTGATGAAGCATATTCCATACTATCAGTCATCATTAGATACAGATCAAAATTTGAAGAACCTAAACCTGCTACACTCATAGAACCAAAACCCTCACTAGACCAAATCAATCCACAACACAAAAATCGCATCACCAAAATCCACATGAACAATTTCACAGATCAAATGAGACTAAACACAATCACACGCGTACGATTTCACATAATCCTCACCACATTAAATAAAAACAAAACTCAAACAAACAATCAAATCCACAACCGATCGAAATTGCTTGAAGCTAGTATCGAAACTAAACCGCTCTAGCAGAATCGGACAGTAATCAAGCGAATCGAACCGGTTTGAAATCAAAATCACAACCCGAAACGAAAAGAAATCGGAGCAAAGAGGGATTTGAATCAGAGTGGTTACGGATCAGAGTGGTTAGGGATATAGAACTACCTGGAAACGGAGAGAGAGCTTGGAAAACCTTCGGGTTACGGATCGGAGCAAAGAGAGATTCTAAGAAATCGGTACTCCTCTGAAGCTGACGACGGAAGCCGAGCGAGAGGAGCGCCGGAAGCCGAGGGAGAGGAGCGCCGCGGCCTGGGTCGCCGGAAGCCGAGGGAGAGGAGCGCCGTTGCGCTCGCCGAAGTCACCGAGTGACGAAGGCAGGAAGGGAGATTGTGAGGAAGGAAGGGACGGACGAGGAGTGACCGAGTGAGGCAGTGAGGGGTTAGGTTTAGGTTTATTTTATTTTTTGATCAGCGATGAATCCAACGGCCTATATTAATTCATATATTATGATTTTTTTTTATTTCGGGACGGGCCGGGTCTTAACGGGTCCTATTCAACAAGTCCTGATCCCGATCCCGTTTTTTTAAAACGGGACGGGCCGGGTCGGACCTTTAATTTTTGAAATGAAGTCCCGTCTCGTCCGGTGAATTTTCGGGACGAAATCAAGACGAGCCTTCGGGATCGGTTTCGGATGCCCACCCCTACCCTACAGGATTATCGCATGGACTTGTATTTTGTTAATGGGCCAATTGATAAGGCCAGTATATGTCAAATCCATTCACATGTGGAATACTGCTTCCCCGCTCTTTTCCGCGGAATTCATGTCTTGTTTAAGCCCCCCAATACCCAAAATTAAAAAGCCAGAAATCTTCGAAACTTTAATAATTAATTATATAGTATTAATTATAGGAATTGATAGCTCATTTCAATGAAAACAGATCTCACCTGCTCATTTCAATGAAAACAGATTTGACCTGCTCATTTCAATTAATCTTAATAAAAAGACATTTTTAACCTTAACCTAAATATCTACCACTTATATCTCTCTTCCCCACTCTCTCTCTCTCCTCGATGAAGCACAGATCTAACCTCTCATCCCACCACCGCCTCAACGAAGCCCGTCATCGCCTCGAGGACGTCGGTGAACCGAGATTTGATCTGTGAGCTCTGATCTCGACGCTAGTGAGCTGAGATTTCGATCTGCATGTTTTGATCTTGACGCCGATGAGCCAAGTTTCGATCTACGAGCTCTTATCTCCAAGCAACCTCAATGACACCGGTGGATTCGATCTGCAAGCTCGAGAAAGAGACCGGCGTCAACTCCATCAAGTCTTCCCTCTCTGACATTGACCTTTTTGCTTGTCTATTAGGGTTAGTATACTTTGTTTTTATAGTATATTGGGGTTAGTAGATTTGGTTTTGGAGTATATTGAGGTTAGTAGACTTGGTTTTGTAGTATACTGGGTTTAGTAGACTTTGTTTTGGAGTATACTGGGTTAGTAGACTTGGTTTTAGAGTATACTTGGGCTAGTAGACTTGATTTTTGAGTATACTGGGGTTAGTAAACTTTGTTTGGGAATATACTGGGTTAGTAGACTTGGTTTTAGACTATACTGGAGTTATTTGACTTGGTTTTAGACTATACTGGGGTTAGTATACTTGGTTTTGGAGTATACTAGGGTCAGCAGAAGCGTCGTCACCTCGCTGACGAGCTTATTAACGCCTGTAGGAACTCCATATCTGATTCGAGCTCAATGACTACGACGTTCTCAATGACTGTAGCAAGTCTCCCTCAAATACCAATACTCTTTCTTTGCTTTCGTGGAAGAGAGGTCGGATCTTGTCAAAAATGAATCCAAGGTTTTTGAAGAACACTCTTATTCGGTGTCTTCTTCTTCTTCTTCTATCTGCTCCAATGCATCGAGTTTGTTCATCTGCTCGAGTTTACTACCCCAGTAAAAGTTTACTAAGGATAGTAAACTTTATTTAATCGCATCTAAGTTGATTTTTCACTGTTTTTAATGTGTATAATGGGTCTTGGAGATACTGTTTTGCAAGTTTACTACATTTGGTAAAGTTTACTACCTCTGGTACAAGTTTATTAGGGATAGTAAACTTATGATTTACTACCAATGCCTCGAGTTTGTTCATCTGCTTGAGTTTACTAACTAGTAAAAGTTTACTAAGGGTAGCAGACTTGGACTTGATGAAATACTTGGGTTAGTTGACTTGGTTTTGAAGTATACTAGGGTTAGTAAACTTGGTTTTGATTTATACAGTGACTTATTAGACTTGGTTTGGAGTATACTGGAGTTAGTAGATTTGGTTTTGTAGTATACTAGGGTTATTAGACTTAAATTTAGAGTATAGTGGGGTTAGTAGACTTGGATTTGATGTAGATATAACCTAGTAAACTTTTACATTTATTGCCCCTAGTAGAAAAAAAATCCGGCAAAATTCTGGCTACCAGTAATTTTCCGATGTCCGGTGACCGGAGTCCGGTGGTTGGTGACTAGAGTCCGGTAGTTGGTGACCGGAGACCGGAGTTCGGCGATTGGAGATGCTCTGGGAAATATTCTTTTTTTTTCTTTCCAAGTGTTTGTAAGGAACAAGGGTAAAATTGTCTCAAAAAAAATTATTTTATTATGAATTTAATAAAAATTTGTGTATTTAGACATTATTAAATACATCTTATATTAAAATGAGTATTTAATTTTTTAACAATTAATTTGAGGTTTGATTTTTTTTATTTTGTGCAAATGGTCATTCATTCTTAAAACTTTGTCTAATTTTGTACAGAAATTACAAATTGAAAACAAAGGCATGAAATAGAAATTACAGTGCTACACAGGTAGCTCTTTGCTGAAGTTCTTGGTTTCATCATGCTCCGTCGAATAGCGGCTCCTCTCGATCAGACCCTTCAGTTTCTCATAAGCACGACCGAGTCCAGCAACTGATCCCATCAACCGGCCATTTAGTGAGATCATGGTCAGTTGGAATGCACCCAAGGCACGTTTGCATAGTGTTTTGGACAGTTGGTACGAACCAATGGCAGTGATTATAAGATACATGCTCCAGAAGAATAAGGCGAACCATCCAAAAGGCGGAAACAAGATGAGCAACTCTAAAATAGAAGCAAGAGTTCCAAGCAAGACGCTGATCTTATTCATGAATTCACCAAAATCTCTATTACTCTGTTCGATTCGGAGTATCATGACCCCCAATATTCCGAAGTAAAGAGATATATCGGTAATGAATAGCTTTATCAGTATAGTTCTGCGGCAGTTCGTCATAAGTGCAGACGCATTTGCGAACTCCAGTTGGAGGCAAAGGCCTAAAATGGTGACGAGGGAGACTATGCACTTGTGCAGTGCCAGAATAGAACTTCTCCAAATTGCAAACTCCGACATTATGTTGCTGTGATGATCATAAATTCATGAATCATGAAAGTATTTATTGGAGTAGAATGTGTCATTGAAATTTTATGTACTAATGTAAACCAAGAAAAGTATTAGTGAATATAGTGATCCATAAATCGTTCAAACTATGAAGAAAAATGTAGTGATCCACCAACAAACAAAGAACTCGTGCCAGATGCCATAGGCCATATCACAGAACGTAGAATCTTTGACGAAGTCCATTTCAGAACTCTTGCTCAAAAAAAAGTAACAATATATTTGAGGACTCTAGAGTTACAACGAGAGATTCTTAACACATGAATGCTATTTCATCGAAAAACTTTGTTAATTGTTCTGTTTCTTTACGGAGCTGGGTGTGTGTATCAATTTACTTGAATAAAGAAAATCTTATGCTAAAATGTAAAAATAATGGGCAGGCACCTTACATCATATGTCCGACTCTATTCAATCTGTCGATATAGAAGAACTAGCAAGAACTATATATATTGGCAAACAGAAGACTTGCAACAAATATGATCAACCGAGCAACCAGGTAAAAGAAAAAGAAAAATTTTAGATGTATCCAGAGAAGTAACAGATTCGAACCCAGGAAGACCAAAACCAAAGCCAAAAGCATAAGCAGTGAGAGGATATACCAACACTGGTAAACGTTGAGACTTGAGAGTTAAGTGCCCTTCTCCATCGACCACATACAGCTTTCTGAGAGCTCTTGCTCTCGAGAAGACATATGTAGTGGAGGCTAGGCAACCAAAAAAGGCTTGACGACCAAAAAAGGCTCGTTTTTTTACCCAGCTTTTTGGTTTTCGTTTTCGTTTTCGTCTACGAAGCATCTGGCATCATCTGATGAAAATGTCGTAAATGTCCCGACGAATTGACATTTCTGATTTTCTGTTGAATCGGAATCAAGAATTCAAAGGAGATGAGAGTAATTTTGGGTAATCTACGTCTTTCCAAAATCCAAATTATTTCCATTCTAGAAGTGCAATTCTAGAATCAGGTCAACTCACAAACGCGGAACCCATAAAATCTTACACACTATTTTCCGACATGTAAAACGTCACTGACTCTGTTATGGCACGCAACACATTTCTGTCTCCTATTCTACCCAGAAACTAGGGTATACTGTAGTCAGACCGGTATAATTTGTTTTTTTGAGTTATTTATATTATTCTTTTAATGTATTACAAAATAGATCCAGCAGCTAGCCTAAGCTTGAAAAATTTTCCTTATTTCAAGTGCCTTCATTTTCCAAATTAATATGATGTCCATATTTTCGACACCATTTATATATGTATCAAGAGTTGGTGGCAGCTATAGAAATTACACGTACCTCATGAGTGGAGTGATTCTGATACTCCACTGACCATGATACAGCTTTCTGAGAGCTCTTGCTCTTTAGAAGACAATATGTAGTGGAGGCTAGGCAACCAAAAAAAGGTTTGAGAGTTATGACGTTTTTTTACCCTGCTTTTTGGTTTTCGTTTTCGTCTACGATGCATCCGACCGAATCAAGAATTCAAAGGAGATGAGAGTATCCATTTTAGATGACACCCCTTCTGACGTTGGGTAATCTTCAGAGTCGTAAATTTTAGACGTCTGATAGGTGACGTCTTGGCCTATTGTTTTATCAAACTTTGTCTTCAAGATCATCCCAAAAATCCTCTCCTTAGGGCTCACTGAAATTGCTGCTAGGATAGTTTCTCCTCAACAACATGCTTTTGTCAAAATGCGTAACATAGCAGATTACATCCTAACTACTTCTGAGTCTTTCAACCTACTGGATAATAAATGTTTTGGGGGTAATGTGGCAATAAAAGTTGACATCACAAAGGCTGTTGACACTCTCTCATGAGATTTTATAGTTCGTGTTCTTCAGGTTTTCGGATTCCATCAAACATTTATTTCGTGGATGGTAAGTCTGTTAAAGTCAGTCAAGTTATCACTTCTAGTTAACGGAAGATCAATTGGTTATTTCTCTTGTGGTCGATGGGTTCGTTAGGGTGATCCCCTTTCTCCATTGCTTTTCTGTTTGGCAAAGGAGGCCTTAAGCAAGGGTTTGTCTGATCTAATGCCCTCTAAGCGGTTGAAGCCCATGTCTGCTCCTCTGCTCCTAGAGGTACTTGCGCTTCCTCTCATGTTTTATTTGCAGATGATGTGATTATTTTTTGTCGGGGAGATAGAAAAAAATTTAGGAATAGCTATGAATTTCCTTGAAGAGTATGGTTCTAACTCTGGGAAAGTTGTCAACAAGGCCAAATCTCAAGTTTTATAAGTAAACATTTTCAGTACAGGCAACACTCGATTGTTTCTTCCTTGGGTATTCCAAAGGGGTTAACACCTTTTCTTTATTTATAGGTGCCAATTTTCAAAGGAAAAACTAAAGCTTCTCATTTTCAGAGTATTGTTGATAAGATCTGATTGCGGTTTTCTAGTTGGAAGGGCTCACTACTGTCGATGGTTGGTCGCCTCCAATTAATTAAATCGGTCGTCTCAAGCATGCTTGTTTATAGTTTTCAGGTTTATGAATGGTCTGTTTCCTTGCTCCGTAAGGTTGAAATTTGGTGTCGAAACGTTTTATGGTCAGACTCCATTGATAAACGTGGAATTCATTTAATAGCTTGGAAGTTGTGTTGCTATCCTTTTGAGGAGGGAGGTCTGGGGCTCAAACAACTTGTGGTTTTGAATCATCCCCTACTTCTTAAAAAAGCATGGGAGGTTTTCTCTTCCTCATCTGAAAGGTGTTACTTTTTGAAAGCTCGGTTTTGGAAGAATGGTTGTTTGAGGAGATCATATGCTTCTTCTTCTATTTGGCCAGGGGTTAAACAATTTTGGACTCATGTGTTAAAGAATGGACGTTGGCTGCTTGGATATAACTCTACTGTTCTGTTTTGGAGGGATAATTTTGTTGGTCGCCAATTATCTGATTATTTTGGTTCTCATGTTGCTCATTACAAGGGATGAGTTGCTGACTTTCTATTAGATGGGACATGGAATATTCCTGATCTTCTTTAGTTGCATTTCCCAGACATTTGTGATATTGTTCGTCAAGTGCCAGTTGCAACATGCCCCCAAGTGTCCGATCGTTTGGTTTGGATTCATTCTTCTTCAGGTGATCTCACGACGAAGGAGGCTTATTCTTATCTGCGTCCTCGTCTTTCTTTCTCGACCTGGGGAAAATTAATTTGTCAAAGTTTATTGCCCCTCGTATGCCTATTGGCTTGAAAGTTCTTGAGAGGTCGCATCCTCTCTGATGATTTTCTTCAAAGGCAGGGGGTGTCTCTTGCTTCTCATTGTGGCTCATGTGGGGTGTGTCGGGCAAATGGTGAGTCCATGAACCATATTTTCTTTTCTTGTCCGTTCGCCTCTACAATTTGGTAGCACATGCTTAGTAAATTTGGCCTCATGAGATTCCTTAGCTCAATTTCAGAGGCTTTAGGTATTGGGCTATATCAGGGTTGTAGTGCTCAGTTAAAAGAGTTGTGGTCTGCTTGCTTTGTCTCTGTTTTATGGTTCATATGGAGATCCAGAAATCAAGCCAAGTTTGATGATCAAGTAATTAATGTGGCTCATGCATGTTCCTTAATTTCTGATCATATTATTTCTTCGAGCAAACTTGCTACTGGGTGCATGCACAATTCACCTTCAGACCTAGTTGTTTTGAAGCGAATTGGTGTCAATTGCAGACCATGTCATGCACCACGGATAGTTAAGGTCAATTGGCACCCACCTCTATTTGATTGTATAAAAATTAATATTGATGGAGCATGAAAGAGAAACTTGGGGAAAGCTGATTATAGTGGTGTTTTTCATGATTATAGAGGCCATGTGATTGGTGCTTTTTGTTCAAATTTAGATATGTCGAGTTCAGTTGATGCTGAGATGATGGTTGTTATTCAGGCTATTCAGTTGGTTTCGGTGAGAGAGTGGAAACATATATGACTGGAAGTCGACTCAGAGATTGTGCTTAAATTTATTCGCTTGATCTCCATCTTTAGCTCCTTGGCATCTTAGCATTGCGTGGAGGAATTGCCTGCACCGTATCTCTCAAATGCAGTTTCATTCATCTTATATTTTTCGTGAAGGCAACCAAGTTGCAAATGTTTTGGCTAATCATGAAGTTAATTTGACATGTTTGATCTGGTGGGATATACCACCTCCATTTATCGCATCATTATGTAATCGTGATTGGTTCGGTCTCCCTAATTTTTGTTTTTGTTAAGCTTTTGTTTGCTTGTCATGATCAGATAAGGGGTTTTCTCATGTCTCTTATTTTTATTCGAGTCAGGTTCTTGTCTCCTGATGTAATTCTTTTTCTTTTTAATAAATTTTCTCGAGCTTCGAGATTAAAAAAAGATCCACAAGTAGATCAAAGAGACAGGCACACAAAAGGTGTTCAGAGTCTTGTTGCATCACCCTGTGCAATACTGACGGGCAAACCCTGTTTTAATTCGAGCTCAATAGAGTCGCAGAGAGAACATATGTACAAGTTTTGACAGAAGGAAAAAGATAAAGGCCGCTAGCCAAGAGAGACTAGTTTGAGACAAAGTACACGGATAGATCTGGATAAATATTTGTTGGGTTCAAAAGGAACAGATCAAGAAACATACCGAAAGGAAAATATGATAAGGGGAAAGCCGAGTAGCCTAGAGGAGAGCACGAAGCCTCAGATAGAAGAGGAAAACCGACCACGAAGGCTGGAGGAATGATCCTGAAAACAATGAAACTGAAAGCAATACAAAGCTAGAATTGAGAAAATTAGAAAAACAAGAAAGATCTCCCCCGATCTTTAAGCCAAAGATCCAGATCGGAAAGATCTAGATCTGGTCGAGGGATGGGTGAGGAGGAACACAGACTTGCTTAACTAAGGATCCCAAACTTAATGAAACAAGTTTCCACCTTTTTGGGTTTCAGAATGAAATAGGGTTGCTAAGCTGTGCTGGAGTTTCATTTCTATTCGTTCATAGAATCTGGGAGAAGATGCAGTGATTTTCATGAGTTGGGCTACTACTTTCGGGATGAAATATGAATCAAATCAAAGCCTATAGAACTGACAGGAATTGAAATCTACTCTCATCCCCTGAGATATCTAAATCATAACCCGACAATTAACTGAATCAAATTGTATTGTTGGCGTTGTTTTTGAAAAATGACGGAACCTAAAGGATGATTATGTAGAGAATGCGTTTGTGTTCTCACTGAGGGACAGGTGCCCAGTCCTAGAATGGGCTGTATATGTGGGCTATAATAAGAATTTTTGGTTGGAAATGGATCATGCTGGTTCGGCCCACTTTTTGAAATTTTAAAATATTGCTCCCCGCTCTTTTCCGCGAAATTTAAAGTGTTTTCAGCCCCAGTTCCAAATATTGGGATTCTAGCAAATTCCCGAATGAAAGATTCCCCAAATCAAAAATCATGTATTACAATCTCAATCCAGCAGATTAAACTTGAAAAACTGTTACAAATGTTATTTTATTACAAGAAAAGCCTTAATTTTATTCCAATACTGTGGCAGCTAGCTTTAGAAATTAAACAGGTACCTCATTGGTGTGGTTATGGTTCTGGGCTTCATGCTCTGTCACATGCCCATCATTCCTGATGATCATGTCCTTCAATTTCTGAGAGGCAATAGCAACTGCTGCAATTGCGTTACTCTCCATTAATCGGTGATTCAGATCAACCAGCCTCTGTTTCAATTCTCCAAAGTCTTCAACAAGATGTGCAGCTGTATTTTGGAACAGTGTTTTTAGAGACTGGTAAGACTTGATCACGAACCAAACAAGGAAGATGCACCAGAAGAAAATTAAGATCATTCCAAAAGGTGAAAGAAGGACGAGCAACTCCAAATTCAGTGACAGACTTCCCAATAAGAGGCTAATTTTGTTCATCGGATCTTCCAAATCTGTGATATCACGTCGACTAGCTTTAATTGTCATCAAAGAGAGGATGTAGATGCATGTCACAATAGTGAATACATTCATCAGCTGAGTGCCGTAGACCGTCGCATATGGGGACACGTTTGGAAACTTGAGTTGCAGGCAGAAGCCCAAGACACCGATGAGAGAAATGATGCATGTATGCAATTTCACTACAGAGTATTCTTTAGTTTGAACCAACCCTTGTGAAGGTGAAGAGATGACCGCAGTGGTGTTTTCCATATTTCACAGATTTTCATAGCATAACTAAACTTTGTTGGAAAATGCCTTCATTTAAACTTGAAAGTGTGAACTTAAAGTTTCAAGAAATGGCGACGTACGCGATGAGAACAAAGCTATACATGCCAAAGCGCACTGTTTGCCAAAGGAGGGATTGCCCTATATTTGGTATATGCTTCCTAATTTTCTACTGGGATCTTGCCAAAGAAGGGACTGCCCTGTATTGGATCTTTTTCGCCAAACTTCCTCCACATTGAACCAGAAATCGTTTCTAATACTGATACTGAGACTGAGACCCACAGAGTAAATATTTAAATTATCTTGCATCTATGTCTTCATTTGCCTACCGTATTTCTGTGGTATAATTCTGATTAGTCCAATGGTAAAGATTCTCAAGTTGTATTTTGTCTTCTCTTGGTCTTTAGAATTTTGTTTACAACGAAGAGAACTTGTTGTTTATGGCCTAACCGGCTAACTTTACATGCGTATTGAGCATATGCTACGTGCAAGCCTCGGCCATAATATCAAGTCCTATTCTCTCCAAGTGAGGATAACACGTGTCATTTACGAATAGGGTGAAATGTTTTTCTGATGCAAGGATTGGTGTTATTTCCCCTCCCTCAACTTGTACTTTTATTTCTTGTTAATAAAACTTGGAACTAAGAAATTTGTTTGTCTTTTTTATTTTTCAGTTTTACCTCCAAAAAAAGTATATATAAAGGACTTTGACACCTCCCAAGAACCAGCGTCACAGACAGATATTGACGTAAAATTACGAAAGAACACCTAGAATCTGCAAGTACGAAAGAGAAACAGAGCCACAGAGGGTACTTGTGAGATTGATCACTTAGTTTGTGGGTATGGCTTAAGAAAAGAATACTAGCTAGATTAACAAAATTGAACAATGGGATACAGAAAGAATACTAGCTAGATGTATAGATATACTGACATGCGCAGATTCGGAGGCGTAACAGAATTCGCCAAATCAAACATCAAATGTATAAATTCGTTGCAGTAGGTGCCTCAGTTTTACGTGGTAGCGCTATAGACATAGAAATTACAATGTTACACTGGAAGCTTCTTGCTCTGGTCCTTGTTTTCATCATTCTCTGTAGAATCACGCCTCCTCTTGATCAGATCCTTCAATTTCTCAAAAGCACGACTGAGCGCTGCAACTGCACTTTCACATAGTGTTTTCGAGTATTGGTATGACTTGACTGCAAGGGTAACGAAACATATGCTCCAGAGGAAGAGTGCGAGCCATCCGAAAGGCGGAAGCAGGATGAGCAACTCTAGAACAGAAGCAAGAGTTCCAAGCAAGAGGCTGATGTTGTTCATGAATTCACCAAAGTCTGCGTTACAGTGATTTGTTTGGAGAATCATGACACCAAATGATCCAAAGTAAGCGGATATGTCAATAATAAATAGCCTCATCAGTACAGTATTTCTGTAGTCCAGCACGAACGGAGACGCAGTTGTGAACTTCAGTTGGAGGCAAAGGCCTAAAATGGTGATGAGAGAGAAAATGCATTTGTGCAATGCCATTACAGAACTTCTCCAATTCGCATACTTCTCCATTCCATTGCTGTGATGAACATTACAACATTAATTGGAGTGGAATGTCATTGAAATTTGATGTATATGAATATATGATGTTGGTATTATCAAATATTAGTGAGCTATATATTTAAGTTGGTGTCGAAGAAAATGAGATGGATTCGTGGATCTAAAGTGGATGTTAGATGAAGAGGAGGGTGAGGTACAATGGGTTCAGAAGAAGAATATTTTCAAAAAACAAATGTTACAAAAAAAATCTGTTAACCGGTTCCAACGGTAACCCGCAAACACGTTTATAACATGTTTAACCCGTTAAAACCGGTAACCGGCTAAGATCCTCCCGCCAACCGCCGACCCGTCAAAGCTGGTTTTCTCCAACCCGAATACCCATATCCGAAGAAAAAACAGTAACCAGAGGCCTTGAGGTAAATGGGCGGTAGAAATTTGTAATTCTAAATAACCAGTTAAGGTGATCATTCCGTGAAGAATAGGCTGAATAGCTAATGCAGTGTGTATCTATTTCAAAAGAAAAGGAACGAGCAATATACATACTAAAGCTTAACATGATATACAGAGCAAGGTAACAGATTTGAACTAGGACATTTCAGATGAAAAAGGGGGACAAAATAGATATACTAACAGTTGCAAGGCTTGAGAGCTGACAATGGTAGCGTCCTCCATTAATACCTTCCACAAACAGCCTTCTGCAGAGAGCTCTTCGTTATTTATGTTCACTATTGGTGGAAGCTTTGACTATAAATGGGGAAGCCAAAGCCTTCGCCAAAAACTGTTGTATGATAGACAATTTTCCTTCTTTAGTTTGAGATTCTGAAGACACTAAGAGTGAAAGTCATGCATGACTGGTAAAAAGATAGATGCTTAAAGCAGCAGAATCTCAACCATGCATGCTTTTCCAGATTTCACATAATGCAATGAAGGTTTGCTTGAGATTCTGAACACTAAAATTGAGATTCTGAAAAATTTTAGTTTGATTGAGATTCTGAAGACACTAAAATTGAGAATTCAGTAACACACCTTCTTCCGTATGAACACACCTTCCCCACTTCAATTCCGTATTCCACACACCTTTTATTATATTTTTTGTTCTCCTTTTATTATGATTAATCATACAAGTCCACTCGATGAATGACTAATCTCTATTTTTGGGAAACAGAAGAACCATCAGTCGGATATCTTTGCCGCGGTGGACGCCTTGTCCTCTTTCCCCAACCTGTCACTGCCATACTTCTTTCCTCGTGTTCCTGCAGCTCCCCGCATTGAGGCTGCTGCTCCATCTGGGGCTGACTAACTGCAGCCTGCACAGTACTAGTAGTAGATAGAGTGCAAGTTCCCAAACGCTTCCTCCCTCTTCCCCCGCCAACCTTACCAGCACTTCTCTGCGATAAACCTGACTGCCAGCTGCCACCACTTGCTTTAATTGACCCTTCAAATGATTGAAGATCCTCAGTCACCTCATTTCTTGATAAGCAAGCAATACCGGGGAGAACATCCCTCTGGAAATCCTTTTTTTGCTTCCCTCTCCTAGTCGGACCCCTTTGTGGCCTTTTCGACAATGACACTTCTTCTTTTGGGTTTTCTGAAGGGATATCACAGCACTGATCTAGCTCGGTTTCCACCAGATTTAATGTCATGTACTCAAAGTGATCCATCGAGTCCAAAGAGGAGTCTTCATCACAGGCAGAACTACTTGCTCCGTTAACTTTCACAACATTATCCGTCTGTCCAAGATTTTGTTCATTTGAAGAAGCTATTTCCACAAACCACATAAGGGAGTTGTCAATTTCTGTTGCATTGTCTTCACGACAAGCAGAAATTTCTTGATCAAGACCATCTGCAGCATTTTCTTGCATCTCACGAGCTTGCGATGATGAGAGGGAAACCAGAGTCTCAGCGGCAACCTTGATTGGGCCATCATGAGATGAATGAAGTTCTTCACAGATTCTTTCCTCAGAAGCTTCACCAATGTTGACATCTCTTGCAACTACAACTGGTGCCTGCACATCTATTCGAGTTTCTTCTTCAGTTAAACATCTGTTCAAGTCTATATGGTGCCCGGAACAAGCTTTGTCATTCTGCGTTTTCAGTTTCTCTCTACACATCTGTGGCGTAGGATCATGAACTGTATCACCTTTCACAAACCCGACTTTAACAGAATTGTTAACTGCTAATGAAAGTGGTTCATAACAAAGCGAAGCTGCTTCAAGCCAATGCAGTCTTCCTTGTGGTGTATTTTGGCTCCCCAGTCTGTTAACAAATTCCTTATCATGCACATTAGTTGAAAGCTTTGCATCTGCCTTGCAACCTACACTTGAATAGTGCCACTGAGCACCAGGTTGTGTAAAATCTTTCGAAGCAGAACTACAGCTGCTCTCTGCATAGGGGAAGCCTCCGATGAGTGAAGGCTGATAACTGTGTAATTGATTGCTCTCAAAGTTTCTCCGAAAGAAATCACCATTTTGGTGTGACAGTTCTGTTTTTAGACCAGGAGTGAATGGTCTGGAATTGCAATCTAAAACCAATCTGTCCCCGTTAACTTCAGGTTTTTGCAGCAACATGATTGAAGTGCTATTAGAGTGTGTGGAGGTGTTATACAAACTGCTTGCTTCAACTGATGTCCAGTTGTTGCTTAAGCTACTTGGAGGTCTTGCCCAAGTAGGAAGTGACTCGGACCTGGCAGCCACATCAGACTTAGAAACCTGAGAATATGAATTTAAACCTCTATCCGAGATTTCTATACCGAAAAGCGTCCTCTTGGAAGGCTCACATGCTTTCCTAGCTTCAATTTTTGATGGTTCACAAGGCTTCTTAAAATCGGGAAGGCCAAAGCTTCCACCAAAAGTTCTTGTTTGATCTGAAAAGAAACAATTTTATTCTTTTAGTTTAACTCTGAAGACACTTCAGGCAAACCTAATAAATGAGGTACAGTTAAACAGTATGGAGTTTAGAGATTGAAAGAGACAAAGTTCTGATATAAACAGATAAAGAAACAAGAAATTACAAAACTACATTCTTACCCGCATTGATAGCATTTGCTAACCATTCCTTTTGGTTGCTGTCATTCTTCAAATGCAGATAACTAACTCCTCCATTCTTTCCCGATTGTGGGTTCTCCGGAAACTTCTTTGCAAAAGGCCAGACACCTCTGTACGCATCATCTGTTGGGACAGACATTTTGTCTATCTGAATGGGTTCCTTCAGACTGGTCAAAGAACTTCTCTCTAAATACAAGCCCGAGCTCAAAGCACCATCGTTGTCGCCAAATGTTCCACCAGTGTGAACAAATGACACTTTAGCCTCATTCCTTCTGTTAGGAGGATAATTTTCGTTTGCTGGTCCCGATAAAACTCCTTCTGGTTCTTCTCCATCACTGATGTATTGGTCAGCTGGAAGTTCCAGGTTGAACAATCTCCTCTGAAGCTTCTCGACTCCAATTTGGCTGGGGACACCACTAGTTGGCTGGGTGTTTCCAATAGAATTACAATATGATTGGCTGCTAATAGCAGTAGTTGACATAGACGGTCTATGGTAACCTGAACCAACCAAGGGAAAACCAGATGAAAAAAGAGGTAGTTGGGATGCCGCTGCTGCTTTTTGATTTTTGAGTAACTCTTTGCTTTTGATCTCATTCATCAAGTCCTTTTGTCTTTCGTAAAGACGATGAAGTTCATTGAGCTGAACGACAAAATCACAGATAAACATGTTCAAGTATCAAATAACTATTTTGTTAGTACACAAAGTTTGAGAGCATAAAGTACAAAGGTTGTAGAACACAGACCTGATGTTTGAATATGGATTCATGCTTCAATATCATTTGCCTCACTTGTTCCTTACTGCATTCATGAAATCCATTGACAACTGGCCTCGTCGAGAGTATGTCATACTGTTGCCCATTCGTCAAGGATTTGTTCTTGTTGAGTAGGGACCATCCACTACAGCCAACATTGCTAGTTAGGGTCGGTATAGAATAATATCCTGGTAGATACATCTTTGACTGTATTTCAGTTCCCATTCCTGCAATCAACTCGATAAACAATGCCGAAATTGGTTTAGATATAGAGTGAAGTACTGACCTTTAAAATGCATTAACAAAGAAGAACTGATCAAGAAACAGAATACTCGGTATCTTTTACCAAAACAATCAGCAGACCTAAAATACAGTTTGAAGCTAGAGGCGAAATAGTACTTCCAAAACTTTGACAAGATTCGAGAACAATATAGATTTTCCAAGCAAACTAACGTCAGTAATATTTCTACCAAACTCGCCAATGTTAATGTTGAGCGAAAGTATATCAGAAAATTAACTGATTCAGTAAGATCCCATTTTCTCTCTTTTCCTTTCCATAGTCCTATTGAAACTGCCATCTTCATTAAAAGCCGCAAAAAAGGACAAGAATTCGTTATCCAATCATGCACAACTAATGGAAAAATAGCATTCATTTTCAGTGAAAACCATATATCATACATCCGATTTGAACAGATCTTCAACCTGATTTTCACAGCATCTGGAAAGGAAATAACATATCATCTAAAACCTCACTGCAGTTCAAAATTACCAAATTCCAATTGTGATGGCATATCATGTGACCAAAATTATAGATATATTAGTCTTATTGACCATGAACTCACCTAAACTGCTGGTTCTCAGGTTCTCAGAAATGAAGAATTTTTTTACTCAACTAATAAACTATCTCTGAGAATTTACAGATGTCCAAAGCAATATTGACCATCCAGCTATATCCCAACAAACCAGTATACAGGAACCCCAAAGGAAAAAACTTGGCTAATCATCATGAAAAGAGTAGTCTATAAATTCAATCACCCAAATCAATGTTAATGTCTAGCTGGAAGAATAGCAAATCAAGACTAAGAGCAACCAAGAAACCAAAGCAAAGGCAGAGAGAAAGACAGCCATACAGAATCAAATCCAAAACACCATCAAATTCCAAATAAAGACAAAATTTAGAATCTACCTCATATGGTGAATCGGTGATCCTCCTCTAAGCTCCCCAAGAACAAGAACACAGAGCCAAACAGTGAATACAAGCCAAACAAGGAAGTGGGTACTTCTCTACTGCCATTGAAGATTTGCAGAAAACTTAGCCTAAATTATCCCCAGACAGAAGAAGAATATACAGAAAGAGAAGAGCAGTTTTGTTTCAGATCTGCTAGGCCAGAATCTGATGAGAAAATAGAGGAGGGATCCCACATCCCAAACACAAGATCTTTCCTACAAATGACTTCAATTTTGTCAACTTGTGGTCTACCATTATTCTAAAATACTTATATATACATATATATTAAAAAATGAAAATTTCTATAAAATTACAACCTTGCTTCACGTATGGCTTCGTTTCAATGATTTCCTTCTCTTTAATATTGAGTTTCCTTTTTCTGGGTTTTTCAAAGATGTGAAAGATATTGGCTTTTTTTCCACATTTTTTCTCTTTCTAGATTCTCTCCATGGTTTTGGGTAACTCAATATTATATTGTAAGGGAAAGTACTTAAAAAGATGTAGACACCTGGGTTTTACTGAAGCAACAACCCTAACAGTTTCCTAATGTGTCTCAGACCCTACTTCATTGGATCTGTCAGCCACCAGTCTTCAACCCCACGCGCGCGTGTTAGATTTTCCTTTGTCTTTGCAAAGTACCATTCTTTGTACTACTGTCTGAGGTTTTCGGCGAGTCTTAACCACGCGCCGCCGTTAGCGCGTGGGGATCAACAATCATAATCCATATCGGGTTCAAAGACTTGAACTTGATTAGAGCAAGTTGAATGGAATTTGCATTGAAATTACGCTGCAATTATGCAAAAGGAAAATAGAGATTTTCTTGTTTAGTTTTGTCCAAAATTGGTTGGATTTTCTTCCATTTGTGCAGGTCAACTCGAACAGAGGGAATATTATTTTTCTGGGGGATGAATTTTGTTTTACGTTTATATTTGCATCATGGCAATTATGGTACATAAGTAATAGGAAAATGATATTTAGATTCTCTATTGGTTATTGATGGATTGTTCACAATGTTGTTCGGACGTTGACATGTTAACTAGAAATGCTACATGACAACAAGGATGGGTGTTCTTATCTTCTGGAAAACGTAGAACTGGCTCTAATCACTCATTTCTTGTTTTCTAAAAATCATCGACGTGTTATGTCTCATTTGATTGTGGATAAAAATCGTACATTTTGGTAACATAATCTCGCACTCAAATTTGTTTCTTTTCTAAGAAAAAGATTGAGATATGAACATTGACGTGGAGTCAAAGGCATATACAATGGTAATTTAGGATAATGTTAATAATAGAGGAAATGTGTAATAAGTATTGCATCTAATTAATATGGTATATTTCCTATATATTCTTCATGTTGTAGTTTGACCTATACATGGTACTTGGTTGCAATAGATCATATACCTTTCTTGTATGCAGGGAAATCTTCCAATCATCGAAACATCAAACGGCCAGTTCATATCGAGTTTGAGGGCAGCAGGGTCAAGTGGAGAGAGATTTCAGAATCATCAAAGAAATGTTAGGAAATTCTTCAAGATCGATAACGAGTCGCATACTCACATTAGAATACAAAACATAGAATGCGAGGAAAATCAGAATAATTGTCATTAATTTGTTGATTTTACATTTTTAGAATTACAGCAAACAGACAATGACCACAGATCAACTATCTTTACGAGTAATTTTTCAGTGTTACCGTAGTACCACGTGACAATATCTAATGGTGCTACAGTCCAATTAGAATAAGACATGTGGATTTATTACGATTAAACTTAAACATATAGATTTTAGCCATATTGTTAAAGAAACTTTTGGGTTTCTTATTGTTTTTAAATACTAAACCCTAAGCCCTAAACCCTATACTAAACCCTGATCCTCCTGAGATTGATGCATTCATGAAAGCCACAGCAGTGGCTGGCCAGAAAAGTAGTTTGATGACAGATTATGTTCTCAAGGTTTGCTTGCCAGACAAGAAACCAATAAATTCTTTCATCTCTTGCTTGCCAAGCATAACAACTGCTGATTCTTTAACAGATACTTGGATTGGATATTTGTGCTGATACTATGGTGGGTGATGACATGCGGCGGGGAATATCCGGAGGGCAGAAGAAGCGTGTAACTACTGGTATGTATGAATCAATCTAAAAGGAATTTTTACATTTTCATCTATAGAGGGAACATTTAAGAAAGCAATGAAATATTAACCAACATGTGTGGTTACTGAATCCTGAATGCTTCAAATTGTATAATGTACAATATTTCTAGATGACTTCCTCTCTCAGACACAGACGCACACACACATTTACACTATAAACATGTATACAGAACGAAAATCAAAACAGCTTCCATTTTTTTGGATATGACAGTTTAGGTGCCGCCTATCGATATCTGTTTCTTTTAGATAGCATGCAGTTATGCTACTTAGGTTGCATCATCATTGAATTAATCCAAGTAAACATGTTAACTTTTAGGAGGGATTGTTCTATGTTTAAGCTGTCAGTGAGGATTGATTCATGATCATTTTCATTGGATGTAGGTGAAATGTTGGTTGGGCCAGCAAGAGCCTTTTTCATGGATGAAATATCAACAGGATTGGATAGTTCCACCACATTTCAAATTGTCAGGTACATGGGGCAGGTGGCTCATATTATGGACGTAACAATGATCATTTCTCTCCTGCAGCCTGCACCAGAAACATTTGACCTATTTGATAATATTATCCTACTCTCACATATCAACTATTTTTACGAGTAATTTTTTAGTGTTACCGTAACATTACGTGACAATATTTAATGGTGTTACAGTCTAATTAAAATAAGACATGTGGATTTATTACAATTAAACTTAAATATGTGTATTTTAGCCATATTGTTAAAGACACTTTTAAGTTTCTTATTGTTTTTAAATACTAAACTATAAACCCTAAACCCTATACCCTAAACTCTATACACAATCCCTTATATCCGATACACTAAACTTAAACTCTAGACGTTAGTATGAACTCACTAAATACACTTGAATGTCATTTTAAAAAATATAAAAAAAAACATTAATTTTTATTTTAATTGTAATAAATTCACATGTCTTATTCTGATAATTGAAATATAGCATCATTAGGCATTGTCACGTGGTTTTAGGATAACCTTAAAAATTTCTCCATCCTTACACAGCAGCTTGAGCTTCTCTTTCTCATTCCTGCTTTAACGTCAGCTTTTTAACGTTCGTTTCCGCTCTTATTTCGGTTTCAATCCCTGTGTTCTTGTAGATCATTATAGGCCACTATTGCAAACATAATGATGTGCAACACAAATGCAGCACAACAGTGAATTTTGATATCAAAACCACAGACCATGATGTAACTGAAACCACACTAAAAGACCAAAAACCAATCTTTGAGCAAAATCATATTAAGCATGGCGTTAAAACCTAAATAATCAGCATCAATTTTAAGACCGAAAAATTTAGTTATGTTCATACAGTTTCAGCGTTCAGGATTTATTAAATTTAACCATATTACTTCATATTTAAGCTACACTTTCACCTTACCAACTTAACAGGTGAGAAAGTGCTTTCCACATATTAACAAGATCACCTCATCCACACGATGCTATAAATGTACTGCAGAAGTATACTTGCAGAAGAAGTGCAGGAATTTCTGTAAGGGAGTACAGATCGGTTTCCCATGAATACTCTGTTACATTTTTCAGAAACCATGATGTGCATGGCTGGAGTTATAAGCTGCGAGCTGGTCCTAGCTAGCCTCATGTGTCTCATGTCAGTTTTACAGTAGTCTTAAAGCCAGAAGCTTAAATTTTATACTACCACTAATGAATTCCTAACTGCCTGTTTGTAACATTGTCTAGTAGTTTCTATAGGGATTCATATAACAGAAGCCAACCTAGCTCTCTTCAAGTTCTTACCTAACAATCTGTGAATGAGGTACTTTAGGACAGGAAAATATACAACTAAGATAGGATAGGTATGGATTCACAGTAGTACGTACACTACCTTGCATGAAAATAAATGCTTACTCTCGGATACTACTTATAAGGTCAAGTTTCCCACTACGTTGCCATCAAAATAACTGGTGATATTGTGTTACATCTTGCCACTATAATGTTGTGACATTTTTATAAAATGAGTAAAAAGAATTTGTACACGGTAACTATACAATAGTAAACTAACGTCTCACTGAACCTTTCTACGACCCATAAGCCCAAAAACCTTCTCCCAAAGCCCAACACTATTCGACCATTTCAGCTGCACATCCCACACTTTCCCTTGTCCCATAATACAATCCCTTCATCACCTCAAAAACACCACTCCTCCCAACTATCACCCTCTTAGGCCTCTCCAAGAACAGTTCTTCCTCCAAAGGCCCACCGAAGAACAACAACTGTCCGAGATTGTCCCAGTAACATCTAGAGCCTTCGATCTCGATCGACATTAGGGATTAGAGGCGGCCGCCGGCCGGTTCAGTATGATGCCTTTTGGGCCCGTAGGCCCAGTGGACAACCAAAATGACCGTTCGAAAATATGGACCCCGTCCAGCTTTTCGGTGCAAGGAGGGCAGGAAAGTCGCATTTGAAACAAAGGGTAATAGAGCAACTTACATGTGGTTGAACATGGAATGCCAATTCTTTTGCTTTGAAACAGAGTCGAACTTCTCTTGGGGAAAGTCGTAGACTCCAAGATTTTAGTGAAGGAATTTGAAGCAAGGAAACAAGCTTCCATGTCTGGTTCTTTGCTGCTCAAGTTTCTTTGCTCTTGAGTTTTGGTGGGTGATCAAAGGTTCAATGCTGGCAAGGAATAAAGGGCAAGAAGATGCTTATATATACAAGAAGTCAGGCCAATGTGCACCACACGGTTGTGTCTGATCCAGTCCCATTATTCATACCCCATCCAAATCCATGTTGGAGGTCTCTTTTAGCTTCCAAAGTATGGGCAAGTGGATATGACTACACTTCGGCACAAGAGGGACCTTGTCCCTGTTTCTGGGTGATGACTGATGACGTTGGATACTCACACCCAGTTATTTGTTCAGCCCTTGTTTCCCACTCTGAAACACCAAGTCACCAACTAGTGACCAGATGAATGATCTTACCTTCAAGAACACAGTTAAATTCTTGAGCAACTCTAGTAAAATTTCTAGTGAAAGAATAATTGCATTGGCAAATCAAGGCGGGGCAACAACCAAATCAGCCAGAATGATCAGTAATACAGCAAAGGCAGTAACAAAATCATCATGGCAATTGATGACAGTTACATGAGCAAGAATCATGCCATCCCCTTCTATATATCAACAAGTATACACAGGGACGGAGGCATGAAGGGACACAATGGGTCACCGGCCTCATTGAGCATTTTTCAAGCAATTTTTTTACAAATATGCCCTATTAATATCCCACTAATTATATAACCCACATTATTTAATATAGTGTATATATATACCTAATAGGGAGAGCCACTTTACTAATATATATATATATATGATTGATTAGGTTTTGAATATTTTTTATGAGTATCATCAGTTATTTATGGGTTATTTGATGATGAATGAGTGTTGATCGATGATTGAACTGATTACATGTGTCTTTGTAAATTTAAATTTTTTTTTATTTTTAGTAAAAAAAATTTTTAGTTGTTGTAAAAGGAAAAAGCTTTGGTCAAATAATCATTTCATCATCGATATAAATTATTATTATTTTCTTCATTTCACACTCTTTTTTCTCAAGCAATTCATTTTCAACTTTTAACAAAAAAATAACACTTTAACCAAGTAAAAATGGCCGAGAAATTTATAGTAGAACACTTAATTTAAATTTAAAAGACAATTAGTGTACATAAATTTAAATTTTAATATTAATAAATATTTTTTATTTTTATTCATACCTCACTAGTTTAAAATTTATGGTTCCGCCACCACTGAGTATACAAATATTCTTACACTATTGGTGAGAAGTTTCTCTCTGGAATCTTTTTCACCAATGTAAGAGGCTTGCAGATGTGAAGTGTTACTGGCCAGGTTTGAGTGCACCTATTCTAATGGTAATACACTAGTACTTGTTGAGGATGTGCCCACTTGCTTCAGATCCTTGCCTAGTCTGTTAATCATCCCATATATGTCGCTTGATTTTGGATGAACTGTATCAAACACTGTAAATTCATGTACCTCATCATCCACCTCGATGGAACTAGCCCCTGAAGTTTTCTGCACTCCTATGCTCCTCATTGGTAGCCTCATATTGGCCATGTTTTCCCAATCACCAGCCGCAGCATACATATTTGACACGATGGAAAAGTGTCCTGGATCTGATGGTTCTAACCAGCTGATCCAGGGCCTTCTCTGCTAGTTCAATATCACTATGCATCCTGCAGGCCCCCAAAAGGACCATATAACAGCATTTGGTTCCATTGGCATGTTATGGACAAGCCTAAAAGCTTCCCTGAGATGCCCTCCCCGACCCAAAAGGTCAATCATGCAACCATAATTCTCAATTTCAGGTACAATTATTTCCATCGCGTGGAATCATGAACTTTCTTCCCCAACGCAATCAAACCAGACTCCTCGCAAGCAGCCAGTATACTAATAATAGCCCCATTATCCAACTTCAACCCCTCTCTCTCCATCTGATCATACAACATAATCGCATCCTTAGCAAACCCCTTACCCCGATATAATAATAGTCCACGGAACCAAATTCTTAAACGGCATCCTATCAACATCATCCTCGCCATCCCCATATCCCCAACTTTGCTATACCCGGACACCAGCGTCGACCACGACACCACATTCTGCGGCATCCTCTCAAACAACTCAATCATCGAGTTCCAAGAAACAATGTCTCTCTCACCCATCACTCTAAACACCTTCCTCGCCGCAGCGACACCCTCCAGTCTGCACTTGAGTAAGTATCGATGAGAAAGTTAGGCATGAACATGTCCCCACAAAACATGTAGGGGTTCTCAATATGTGAATTGTTTAAGATTGCATAGTTAATCTGCATATAAGAATTTTTGGTAAGTGAAGTCATATATTATCTTTTTTTGTTAGTCAAATAACAACGTAATTTCAATACATGGTCATAATACTTGTGAATGTTGAGATTAGAAGATATAATATTAATATATAGGTGGTCAAACATATAAATTATTATAAATGACTAAGATTGTATCGTGTACATATACGGTCGTGCATATAAGAATTTTCTGTCAAATAATTGGTTGTAATCGATCAAGCTTGTGACAAAGCCATCGTCAAACTATCCAGACCGGGTCAAGAGAGTTAAAGATTTCTGTTGCAACTTGAAGTTTATGTTTGTCCCACTTTCACATGAAGGCAGGACCAAATGAGACTAAAGTGATATCAATTTTGTAAATTTTATGAGAAATTGATGAATAGTCACCACCGTTAAAGGTTTAGCGCATGTGTTAGTCAGAAGACAAAACAAACACTAATGTTTGAGGAATGGATACAAAAAACAAGTGTATCATAAAACGAGGTCTTTCATTAACATTATAAAAGCACATATACAAATGCACAAACCAGACTAATCCCTTCCACATTCTTTTGATGTGTGTTTTTAACTTTGGATCAGTCATTTGATAAGAGTTTCACAAAGAAAGTGGGAAATCTAATTGCCATTTAGGAACAACTTTATGACACTAACGCTAACAATATTTCATGTGAGCATGATTGTCCCCATTATCATATCGTTGCAACAATATTCCACATTTTTTCTATGACAACAAATCAACAATTTCCCTATATAACATTCGTGCTACACTATTCATAAGCCGAAGAAGCCTCGGCTCTGTTTTCCCGAGCCGCCACTGTTCATTCCACTATCCATCTACATTTTCTCGATCATTCCATGCTTTTTCTCAGTCGTTCCTCATTCATCTCTACTCCTCTCATCATTCCATTCATCTCTGCTCCTCCCATCAACCAAAATTCTTCACCCCACCTTCCTACCTCTCTCTCCTTCTCCATCGATCCTTCTTCTCCATCTCTCGGTATCTCCTCTTCTTTCCGATTTCTTCTGATGCCTCCAGTTCTTCTTCCTTCACCGTTCACTCGATCTCCTCTTCCCGATCTCTCACGAAGCTTCCCACAAGAAAAAAACTATCTTCGATCGAATCTGAGGCAGTAGAAATAGAGAAGAGACTGAATCTCCCTACCGCTATAGATCGAATCTCCTCTTTCATAGTTATCGATCTCTTTCGAAACACCCCCAATCGAGACTCAGCCCTGCCATCATCGAGATCTGGTGCTGCCAAGATCGGCGTCCGTACTCCTTCGAGGTCGGCACGAAGAAGAAGCCGTTGCCGAAGCCGAAATGGATGAAGGAGTCTATCCCCGGCGGCGAGAAGTACACAGATTAAGAAGAAGCTTGGGGACTGAGGCTCCACACCGTCTGCGAGGAGGCCAAGTGTCCCACCTCGACGAGTGCTGGTCCGGCGGTGAAACCGGCACCGCCACGGTCATGATTCTCGGCGACACATGTACGAAGGGTTGCATGTGAGGTGTTCGACGAAATGGCTGTGAGAGATGATCGAGGAGGCCAAGTTAGAAAACAACGATCCTTCCAGGTAAGCTTCTTATCTATCCATTTGTTTTCATTCAACAGCTTTATCACCATGTTTTTTGCCCAGTTGAATTTCTTAATCTTGAAGTTGGTTTCTGCAGAAAACATTCCCAGAAGACGTTGTAGAAGTTGAGATTATGAGTTCCTACTTGACCATCTTGAATTCAGCCAAAAAAGAAGCCCCGGCGAGAGTGAATGATGAGGTACGGTTTATTGTCCTAAATTCCAAAGATTAACATGCATTGAATTTGGGATAAGGTTTGTATCAGTAGTAAGTAAAGATTAAATCTTTATTGGGATTGTAGGTGTTTAATTGGATGGTAAGAATTTTACTGTTATAGCATTCGGTTACATTGGATTTGTGGTGACTTTTATGGCAGTAATAGGTAATTGATTGAATCTTTTTCTGGGATTGTAGGTGCTTAAGTGGATTAAATATGCAGAGGGGTTTCCAAGTGATCCCCAGGCATGAGATGGAGCTCTCAAAGAGTTGAATGAAACCTTGGTTGACAGGACTGTGATTTTGGGCAACGGGTACACACCTTCTGAAGCCGACGTTAGCGTGTTTGCGGCTGTGCCTTCTTCTGTGGTATGGATATATTTCACTTTTAGTTGTTAAAGTACCCATTCATATATAATGCTTGCATGTGCGTAAGTGTAACTATGTTATGATTACTAGATCCATTTTATCTTGGACTCTTTGTAGTTTGTAATTTAGGGTTTTCGATTATGTTAAGTCGGGAAAAGGTTATTTTCAAGATTGCAATGTTTCAGGGCTGTGTGGTTCATATAGAAATGCTTTCTACGAGAGCATTTTGTCTACATGTAATACCAGCAGGCTTGAAGTTTGCTTACCTTTTGATTTGTCCATTTGCAGATTGGCTTTTCGAATTCGGATAGGAAGAATTTTCTGCATGTATTGAGATGGGTGACTTACATCCAGGTACACCACATGTGACATGCAAGTGAAATTGCAAGAGAATTGGTTCTCCACAGCTTCTATAATTTCCGGTCTGAGAGTATAAGTACAAACATTTGTATTTATGCTAGAAGCTAAAGGCCTACAGTTCCATTTAGCTTTCTTCCTATTTTGCCGTAATCTAGGTGCATATTGTTTGTCAATGTGGTAATATAGCTATGTTTTACCGTAAACTGGGTTCTTCATGGTTTTTCCTTCTTTTTCTGATCGATTTCCATGTCTATAGCTTTCTATTTCTTTACCCATTAAAGAATAGAAGCAAGTAATGACCGCCCATGACTTTGTTTTTGATCGTTTCATGTGGGTTTTGGTTGATTTGAGTTTTAAGGTGATTCTATGGGTAAAGTAAGATGTGGGTGATGGAGTTGTGTATAATGTCAATAAAGTTTGTGGCTTTACGTCTTTAGAGTATTGTATATCTAGATGAGCTGTGTAGTCCGAAAGTGTAGTAATTTGCTAAATAAGATTAGTCTGACAATGGTTGATGAGTTGATGTCAGAATGTGAGTCAAATTTGTATCTTTGTATGTGTTTGTGTGGTGACATTTTCTAATGATTTGATGAACTTATATAATGAAAATGGATTATGTCTTCAGGTACTGCATTGTATATTGTGAAATTTTATATCTGTGTGCTTCTAAAAATGATGGGGCGTGTCGTATGAAACTGTGTTGATGTGTGTTGCTTATCTGGGTAGAAATTAGACGACATCGGGTTTGTGTATTGCTGTGTTTGACATGTATGGTTTGTCTGCAACAGTTCTCAGTCATCACCAATAAAAAAACATTTTCACCTGTGTTGATGTGTGTTGCTTATCTGGGTAGAAATTGGACGACATCGGGTTTGTGTATTGCTGTGTTTGACATGTATGTTTGTCTGCAACAGTTCTCAGTCATCACCAATAAAAAAACATTTTCACAGGGTCACATTAGGTTTAAACATAGTTGTATGATTCTCTTTGGTCACTTTAAATTGTTCTAGATTTCTGTAGAGTGACTTACTGATACGTTGTGTTGATATGAATTTTCATTGGGTGATGATTGAAGGGAGTGAGAACACCTGGAAGAAAGTTTTTGGTTTGACTCCAGCATCTTGACACTGGTGCCTACACAATCATGACAAGAAGTACCAACGACATAGCTGGGGACAGCAGGAGGTGAGAATAATGAAATTGATCCCCTATTCATCTTATACACTGGATTTTGTCCATGTAAGCTGTTATTATTTCCCTGTGATTGAATTCGTGTGACCTTTTTTCAGCAGTTTCAGATGGGTTTAGGGTTCATTAAAATAACGTGCCATCATGAGAACACAAATACCCTCACTTTTTTTTAACTCAAAGTTTCCCTTTTATTTTGCAGATTGGGGAGAATTCAAGTGTCTCAGATTCAGGTATGAACTTTGAATAATAATGTGTCTCGATAGGCCCAACCCGCGCTGGCGCGGGCATATTACCTAGTATTCCACATTTCACATGTAAAGGAATATCAGATGTCATAGGGTTGGTAGCAGAAGTAACCATTGCCCTGTCCTCTATATCCAATCCACCTAAGCTAAGCAACCAGAGGCAATCACAGATTCAAACTCAGTGCCTTGTCCCACATCGATCCACAAAGACAACCCAGACAAAGACACTAATGGAATATGTCAACCTTTGATTAGGGTTCACCATTCTTATGTTTCAATCTACCCACTAAGTTGAACCCAATAAGCCACCTACCCCCCACCCACCACCAAAATCCCAATTCTTAATCCCATCTTGTTTTGCTTATTAAAGCTTCGATCTTCATACCAAAGTTTCAATCTTTAGACCAAAAGCTTCGATCTGTTTGTAACCAAAATGGAGGCTCAACTGTTAAGGGCCTCCTCCTCTTCTGCGATTCTTGCTGCTCCTCGAGCTTCAGGATTCAATAACGCGGTGGCTCTGAGGAAAAGTAGCACCTTCACATGCATCAGCTCAGGCTTAGCTAATAAGGGCAATCTGTCAGTTAAGGCTACTGCAACTGCAAATGGGTACAAATACATCAACCCTTTTCTCTCAAATTGTTAAAGTTTGGTTCTTTTTCGTGTATGGATCTGTGCATTGGATTGTTCTGTTTTCAGGAGATGTCTGTGTAGTGCTGCATGTTTTGCGTGTACCACAAACCCAAATGACTGCGTTGATTAAGGTCTTTGTAATAAAAGAACATCTGAGCTAGGCAGTTTTTATAGTACATTTTCAAATTGTATGCATAGTTCAATGCCTAATTCAGAAGAATAAGTAGCCTTTCAAGTCTTCAGTAATAAGTCACAGTACTATGAAGAGTGTCTGAGCTGCAGTTCTTGTTATGTTTTTTCTCGATTCATGATCTTTTTTCGTTTGGGGTAACTTAACTACCTAAGTACTTTGCTTCAATGTAACTACCATTGTTGATATTTTTGTCTTGCATTTATATGAATAGTATTGGTTATTGGATGGATTTGGAGCTGTTGTGTTTTTGGGAATGACTAAATTTGCTTCTCTTTCGCTTTGTTATTTTTTTATAGTTTTAGTCAGTGATGTTCTTCTTTTTCTTTTTTTGGTCTCACTCAATTCAAGTGCTTAGCTCAGGGCATTACCTAGTTGTTGTGAATTCTGTAGGTCTTGCATAGAAACTTGCACTTCAGATACTCAAATCCATTGTTCATCATACCGATATGCATGTCTTTGAATGCTGGATAAACTGGGAACAACTTGATTTCAATCTACTTAGGCCAGATTCTAACATGAGTCTGCCGATATATGTAGATCGTTGGCCTTAAAGAATAGGGTGGATGAGACTGATAATTTGACCCTCGAAGGTATAAGACGCTCTTTGATTCGTCAGGAGGATAGCATCATATTTAGCCTTCTAGAAAGATCTCAGTATTGTCATAATGCGTCTACATATGACCCCAATGGTTTCCCTATGGATGGGTTCCAGGGCTCTTTGGTAGAGTACATTCTTCAAGAAACAGAAAAGCTTCATGCTCGGGTATGTACTCTTTGTTTCTGAACGGTATGAATAATTGAACAAAGAGTGGTGCTGGCTTTGTTATTCACAATTCATTGCAACCAGGTGGGAAGATACAGCAGTCCTGATGAGCATCCTTTCTTTCCAGATCAACTTCCAGCTCCAATGTTACCGCCTCTGCAATACCCTGAGGTATATATGGATACATTATGAACTTTTGGAATACCATTCAGCCATCTTATAATACGAAAATAGCTCACTTGGATGTGTCTTATTCTGATTGAAAATATTGTTGTCAGCATGATTTGATATTCAAAAACTTGGTGTATTACTTGCAAACAGGTGTTACATCCCATTGCCCATACAATTAATATAAATAGCAAAGTCTGGGAGATGTACTTCAGAGATATTCTTCCAAGACTCGTTAAGGAAGGAGATGATGGTAATAATGGATCAACTGCAGTTTGCGACACAATGTGCTTGCAGGTATTTCTTTTGATTATTTATTACAGCATATTTCTAGTTCAATTTGGAAGACCGTGCAATTATTATTTGCAAGTACTCGTTAAGGAAGTACTTTTCTTTTCCTAAATGCTAACTTTTGACCTCTTCCGTTGGTGGCAGACTCTTTCGAAGAGAATTCATTATGGTAAATTTGTGGCAGAATGTAAGTTCCGCTCTGCTCCGGAGTCCTATGAAGCTGCCATAAAAGAACAGGTACAAGTTATTGAACACATCTTCCTGGCTTCTGTCACTGTGAATCCTAAATTTTTGGATATTTCTTGCACTTGCTGAGACAGCTCTTTTTGTGGGGGTGCTGTTTTATATTTCAGAATAGGGACAAGCTGATGGCGTTGTTGACTTATCCAACTGTTGAGGAGGCAATTGTAAAGAGGGTGGAAATGAAAGCCAAAACTTATGGGCAAGAGGTTACAGTGTACAAAGTGAAAGAAGAACAACCTGGCTTGCAGGTTTATAAGATAAAACCCACCCTGGTCGCAGATTTGTATGGGGAATGGATCATGCCATTGACAAAGCAAGTTCAAGTTGAATACTTATTAAGAAGGTTGGATTGAGAGAGTTATTCTCTAATACCTGTTTGTCTGAAGTACAGAAATTTGTGGGTTTTCAGACATATCCCATGTTTATGGCCTGCTATCTGTAATTTGCTAATTCATCTTTAAGTGGGATACAGAGCCATGTTATTATTGTGTGATTATAATAAACACCATCCTATTCGATGTATGTAAGTTTTGAAATAAGCATGATAGCCATAACCGTTATAATGGGGATTAACTTCCATGTTTCTTGTTTGGTTGCTGACTTTGCTTTGTCCACAAGTTCTACATATGATTGAAAAATACCCCAGTAGGTTGTGCATTTTCTTTTTCTCTTGGATGGAATAGTATCTTTGGAGCAAGAACTGGCAAAGAGAGTACTAGCAGAAAGTTTTTTTTCTGTTCAATTAGCAGAGATATCTATGATGAACAAGCATCATATAGACTAGATATGAGGCATGCAACTCTGATCAGCCCCTCCACGACTGGACTACCGGAGGTGGAAGAGATATTCTATGTGACTAGGCACTACTATTTCTTGTGCAACAATGGCTTCTGCTAAATAGGTTCAAAGCTCAATCTACAAGTCCAAAAGTTTAAACAAAACCAGCTTCTCAAAAGTAACAAGATCAGCAATGAACATTCATCATGAAGCTCTTCGACTTGCTTTGAGTAGCGACTTTAGAACAAAGTTGTTGTTTTCAGCTTTTGCTTCAAACTTGTTGCTTGAATACCCCCCCCCCGAGCATTCAACTCGAACTGAGAAAAAGTTCAGACCTCCCTCAAATTGGGGAGTGCTGTGAAGATAATTGAGATGACAGATCGAGTCTTTTTGTCAAATATATATATGAGGATTCAGGAATTATGGAAAGTTTAGGGGATTTCCCTCCTTGAAAGAGGTTACTTTTATGTTGCTCTCCGCTTAATTAGACTTTGTTTAAAGAAGTCTCACTGTCATAGTTTACATGATGTTACTTTCAGAATCGTGAGATGTTGGACAAATACAAATTTATGAAGTTAACAACTGGGAGATTTGTATACCTATATGTGCTAATATCATTAAGCTAATGCTACTAGAACAATCATTGTGACCTTCACAAAGCTGGACATGGAAGACAGAGTGATCTGGCCTCTATCTCCCTTCCCACCAAATCCTTTTAAATCTGGGAACTATAGGGAGGAATCCCGACAAATCAAACCCCAGTTGCACTTTATTATCATATCCAAAGAAAAAAACGAAAAAGAAAAAAAAGAAGAGCGCTATCCATTTATCATTAGTCATTGGTAGATGAACTATTTTTCTTTGCTCTGGAAAATCTATGAGCTTTATGCTAATCAGAATAAACATCACACATGAAAGATAGGTGATTGCGCCCCAGTTATATCTCAATGGGATTTGTGTATAAAATGTAAACAAACTCGTAAAATTATGTACAGACAAAGTTCAAATTTTAAATCTCTTTTCTTAAAATAGAAAACAAAATAATGTCTCCGTTACATTCAAAAATATTTGACAATATTGGAAGAGAATATATTTTGCTTGATATATTTTGTAAGGCTTACATTTTCAAACATATTTACATGGACTTACAACCTGTGCAACAGCTTGAATGTGCAAACCGAACCATGCAAAAATAGCTGTTGATATCATATAACGATTTAACCATGTTGTTCAAAATTAGTTGGCAAGGGGTCATACCATAATAATTTTTATGCAATATTTTCCTTCCTTCAGTATCATGACATTAATGTTCTCACATGCTCATATTCGTACTCAAGGCAAACATGTATAAAATAGGTTTTTTTTGTTATAAAATAGGTTACGTGAAGCATGTAATCTTACCCGTGATGAAAGGTTTTACTTCCAGCTGGAAAATTATGCCTGTTGAAGTTTGCCAGATTAACCTGTAATCGATCACTATATTTACATGTAATCGATCACTATATTTGTTAAAAGAATTTTTTATTCTCTGATAAATCTTGAAAATATTTAATCATTTTGTATACAGTAATCCAGATTAACCAACATCAAGATTTCAATATAGGTAGGCCTCTAGCTGGTCTGTTCAGATCTACAGTGAGTCACACATTCATTTCTTTATAATAAAAGGGCTTATTAAAAACAAGCTTCTCTCTGACAGAAACAAAAGTCTAAAACCAAAGACAGTGTTCCAGACTGAGCTAGAGAGAAACACAGAGAGAGCAATGGAGGGTGTGAGAAGAGGCCGTGGTTCAGCTATGGCGGTTGTGGTGGTTTTGGCTTTGGTTTTGGTCATGTCTCGAGAAGCCTCAGCTACTCGTTTTATTGTGGGAAGCAACAAGGGCTGGACTACCAATGTGAACTACACTATTTGGGCTCAAGACAAGCACTTCTACAATGGAGATTGGCTGTGTAAGCTCTCTCACTCTCTTTGATAGTTTGGCTTTCAGATCTAACTTGTTGTTCTATGGATGAAAGTTTCAGTCTTTGGTTCAATTTGTGCTTGATGTTGTGTTCTGAGTGAGCCGGATCTGAAAATGGCCTAGTGGGTTTTGCTTCAATGTGCTTATATGTGGGTTTTTGTTTTGAGAGAATGTTTGCCTCAAAGATAGTCACTTTGCTCAAATTTTGTTACAGAGTAGATCAGATTACTTGGGTGGTTTCTGAGTCTTGTCTCTTTGATTGATATAGCTTTCATTTTGCACACTGAGAGAAATGTAGGAAAAGGAAGCATCTTTTTTACTCAAATCAATAGATTACATACTTAATGAGGTTTCTTTTCTAGTTTTTGAATTAGTATTTCATAAAATGCTAGCTGATTCAGATCTACAATGAGTGCTGTTTCTTGCTCCGGGTTTTTTATGTGGAGAAATTCAATCCCTTATTAGTTATTACTACTATGTAGCAGTTTACTTTCTTAATACTACTTTTGTGTGTAAGAAGACTGAAACTTGGAAAGTTGGAAGATTGGCATATTTAGACTGCTGAATATTTAGGACTTTGATATCTAAGATAAATTGGGCACTAATTGAAATACCATATATGTTTTCCCAGTTTTTGTGTATGACAGGAACCAGCAGAATATCCTAGAGGTGAACAGCACAGACTATGAGACATGCAATTCAGATCATCCTCTTCACAACTGGACTACTGGAGTTGGAAGAGATGTGGTTCCGCTAAATGTGACAAGGCACTTCTATTTCTTGAGTGGCAAGGGCTTCTGTTTCAGTGGCATGAAGATGACTATTAAGGTCGAAAACCCACCTCCACCTCCTAAGGCTGCTCCGGTGGCAAGCAAGGCCAGTGCCACATTTTCACCTGTGTTTAGATCACAATTTGTGTTGCCAGCCATTTTTGCCATTGGTGCAGTTTGGGTATCATTTCTTAGGTTCTGCTAGCATAAACTGAGCTAATATTGATGGGTGAGGATATCAAAATGAGTAATCAGTGAGGATATCCATCCAAATCACATTATTGACAATTTCTTCTACCCAAGCCATTGATTTGTCCAGATTGATCCTTGTACTTTAGGTTTTCTTGTTGCTTTTTTGGGTTTGTGATTTGTTGGTGTTGTTTAAATCTCATGTTGGTGAAGTTGATCTGAAATTGATGGACGATGCTTTGATTAAGGGACTAAATTGTGCTGTTGATAATTTCAATTGTTATTCTTCGATGGTTCCAGTTTTCTTATATGTTGGACTCGGAGTGATTAGTGGCATTGATTATGGAAGTGATAGTGAGTTGTTGAGATTTGTTGTGTTATTTTTTGTAAGATCCGTATATTAAAATTCATAGATTTCAGTTTGTAAACTAGAATGGTCTAAGAGCATCTCCGACAGTTCTTGTATTAATTCTCTATTATAGAGAAGAAAATCACAAAATCTCTATAAGAAAATAAATTTTAACAGCTTTTCTATTTTTATATACAAAATTAAATATTTTCTGTATAATTAAATAAATTTATAGAAATATATAAATTCATTCAAATCAAACTTTAATTATTTGGTTAATTGTTTTAACTTAATGATGTTTTGTTTTTTCTTTAAGGAATAAAATAAATTCAAAAGGTAAACAATAAAGTTTTTCATGAATATACAAATTTGTAAATTATATAGATTTAAAGTATATGTTTCTCTATCTTTTTACTTTTTATTATTATAGAGGATCCTTTACATGAGCTATTGAAGTTAAAAGATGATGTTTTTCATAAAAATAGAGATTATTTTAATTTTATATGGTATGTTGGAGATGTTCTAATAGAATTCTAAGATTTAATTGGGGCGAAGTGATATTTTGGTAATAGGTGGTCATTGGGCCTCTCCAGTTGTGAAAAACATTCGCTCGGGAATGTGTCATACCTAAAATCACTCGCGGCCTCAGACTAATAGCAGCTCACTCACCAACTACTTAGAAGAAGCTGACAGTGTTTAGTGCTCAATGAAAATGACCAAGCTAGTTCCTAAACATTTCACATTAACTTGACCTTGGTCTACCACAAAGATTCAACCTTTACTTAAAAAGCCTTAACCTTGATTAATTATCGAAAAAAGATCGTTAAAAAGAGCTAATACAATATGAACCTTGATGAAAAAGTACTCCTAAAGTCCCAAACCTCACCCAACCATATATTGAGAAATGAGGACTCATTTTAAGGGGGCAGTGCATGCAGATTAACCCAGTTATTAGTTAAACCAGTTCATACCAATTACCAGTTCTTAGTCAAACATGTTCATACCAATTAGCAAGTTTCACAAGGAGCTTTGCAGTTGAGCATCAACATTCTGCTAGCTCTCCTCTCTTTTTTTTACTTTTTCACTTTCCCAAATTCTCCCATTATTAGTTTATTACGAATCTCACTTTGCTTACTTGCCACCGTCAGTAACAACGTGGTTTTTGCTTTCCCTTTTACAACCTCAAGCCTCCTCCTTCCTCTTCTTGTTATGCTTTAACTGACAGTAAACAAAGAGCTGCATCATTCTTTCTTTCATAGTACATTGGAGTCTGGCATGTTTGACTTGGACCCACAAAATCGTTGCTGCAGGGGCAACATCCAATGATGCTGCGCCACGTGTAGGGTTGGACCCAACAATGTCTAAACCTCGAGTAAAATGTGACCGGTAAATTTTGAATTATTTTGACAGAGTTGAAAACACTAATAGCCAGATTGTAACCTTCCAGATTGATCCTTCTTTCCTTACATTTTCCATATATATATACACGTACCTACCAATCCTACCATACATGCCATTTACCATACACTCTCTTTTAAGACCAATATAGAGAGAACTTGCAGGGTGAGAGATCTGGTGTCTGTTTGTGTGTGTGAGTGAGAATGATGAAGGTTAGAATGGTGACGGTGGCGCTGACGGTGGTGGTGGGATTCTTAACGACAAGTGCGGCGGCCAAGCTGTATAAGGTGGGAGACGAACAGGGATGGAACCCGAACGTCAATTACACTCAGTGGTCCGCCGATAAGGAATTTAACGTCGGCGAATGGCTCAGTACGTACCATAACTTCCCCCTCCATCCTCCTCTCTTTTTATCACCATTGGCATCATCTTTTACAAGTTAACAAATCAATGATGTGGCTGTTTTTGGTTCTATATATTCATCATGTTCATGCCTCCTCCAGTTCGTCAATTGTTATATCATATCAGTTATGGAATTACCATCATAAATTCATAATTATAATCTTTCGTCAATTCTTAATTCATTAATTTTGATATATTCAGATCAGTAATTAAAAGGATATATACATGTAACTCGCATGAAGTTTACATTGAATTTAGGGTAAATGATATTGGTTAGGATCTTTTCAATTTCTTGGCATTTGAGTCGTGTCTTATATGCGAAAATTTCACGTTGACCCCCACTATCATTAACAATTCTTGATGAAATCTTGAACTTAGTTTTGGTCAGTGATACCATTTGTAAGTTTTTTGTGTAAAATTAAAGCTTCATATATAAAATATGGAACTAATGAGGAACGCATGATTGATGCCAAGGAAGAAAATAAGAAAAAACAACAATATTCCAAAGGGGTAAAGCAAATAAGTACTGAAGATTTTTCACTATCCATGTAATACTTGTATTTGATACACCACTCCATAACCTGCTTATTTAGTCTTTGATTTTGCTTAGCATTAGTACTGACATTGCATTCTTCTCATGGTGTTTCAAATTAGTATTCAATTTTGACAAGAGGTACTACACTGTGCTGGAGGTGAACAAGACCAGTTTCGACAGCTGCAATGATCAAGTGTTCATAACCAACATCACCCGCGGCGGCCGAGATGTGTTTGAACTGAAAGAGGCTAGGCCGTACTACTTTCTCTCAGGCGGAGGCTACTGCTACCATGGAATGAAACTTGCTCTTGTTGTCCAAGAACATCCACCGCTCGCTCCGGCACTGGCTCCAGCTGCGTCGAATGCGTCTCCCAATTCTTTAACCACCTGCACTCAAATCTCAGTTACGTCCCTAATTGTTGTTGCAATTGCTTTGATGATGACAAACTTTAGTTGGTAAGACTTGCAGTTAAGTGTGGCTTTTAGCAAGGAGGAAATGGGATTGTATTCATAGTGATGTTTATGTGACTTGGGATTGTGCTAGGCTGATGAACTATCTAATTTACTCTTTTGGCTTGCTTGTGCTTTATATATATATAAGATTTTTCCACTAAAAGATCCCTTTTTCTTGACATATATGAGGGACACACGGGCTACCGTTGGGTCTGAGTTAATGAGGCTGGACGGCTAAGATTAAGTCAAGAGTTATTCCCTTCTGACACCTACGAATAAATATGTAAATGGATCGGATCTGGACCGTATCTACCTAGATCCGAATCCGTAATAGAAACTTTAGATCCGGATCAGACCCGTTATCTGATCTTTAATAGCTCGATCTAAATCCGGATCCATTGGGTTAACGTATACTCGACCCGTTAATCCGATCTGTTTATAATAATAAATATATTAATTTTTGATAATAATTAAATAGTTTTATCATAAAACATTGATGAAATTTTGTAAGAAAATAAAAGTTTACATCAAAAGTTAAATTACATGCCTAATTAAAATACTCCTTAACGGTACACTATTATATTAAAATATTTGACATTCAATGTTTTTTAGCATAGATACATAACTATTAACAACATTCAACTTCATTAAATCATACTTTAGATGCAATTTAGATATGAATGTTTAGATTATCTAGATAATTATCATATTATTTAACATTTATTGAAAATATTATATTTATAAAATATTATTTAATTATTTATAAACGGATCAGGATTCTTAACGGATCGGATCAACCAAGATCCGGATCCGATCCATTTAGTAAACGGGTTAACAGATCCGGATCCTTAACGGATCAACGGGTCAAATTTTCGATCCAAACCCGTTTAAAAACTATGGATAAAATCTGGTTTATTTACAGGTCTACCTACCAAACCATTTCACTCTCTCCACGCTTTCAGATTCACTCATTTGTCTCAAGCACTTCTCTTTCCTTATGGAATTGGGTTCTCAATTTGTAGTGAGTTTCTGATTTCTTCCGGAAAATAGTTCACTACTGCCTCATATTTCAATCAATAGCAGCAATTAGCTATCGATTCTATTTCAGTTCTCAAGGGAAATATTCTAATTTTGGAAACGTGGGATATAATTTTTAGATGTTATAGAAGATTTACTACTGGTTGGGGTTTTGGGTTCGTTGCATTGATATTGAAGCTGGGTCTCAGCAAATCAGTATTGATGAGAACGAGATTACTAGTGATGATGCGAATATGCCTGGTTTGGAGGACGATTATGCTGAAGAGAGCAAGATATCTATAGCAGGTCGACTAAGGTTCTGGATTAGTGGAGTGATTTTCTTCTGAGTTTGTATATCTTTCTTGGCTAGCACTAGGCTTTTCTGAGTAATTCGATTCTGGATACTGTTACTCTCTTTTCTGGGCAAATCCATGAAGTCTAAACTCTGTTCCAATTTCAAAATTTGTTTAAGCCTCTTTAAATGGAGCTCTTTCTATCGTTTACATTTCCGAGTCATTGAGTTCTCTCAATCTCTACATTTATCTATCCCAGCATATGCTATGGTCTATACATGCTTGTTTGCATATATTTACACACATTTTAACAAATTCTCACAAATGCAATCTAGTTGGCAGAACATTAGTTCAGAACATTAATTACATTCCAATCTCAACTAGAGATAAACATTTGATAAGGAGCATCAACAACCACTTTTTGAGGCTAGCAAGAGCCTAACACTTGACAATAAAGAAACATGTCCATGTATTGAAACAAGTAGGAAAAATATTAGTGACAACATCAAGGGTAAGTGTTGTCACTGCTTGATCACCAAGACAGGATCATGTTCTTTTCAACCCCCAATACCATCAACATGTCCCTGCCGGATCACCAAGCTATGCTGTTCAGTTAGGTCCATCTCCAACACACACAAGACAAGACCGGAAAGGATTTTACGGAAGTCTCACCAGCGTAAAAAGATAACTTTAAGGATTTGCTGAAGTTCACCTAAGTGATGAAGAAAAGCCTATAATGAAATGGATTTCTCGAAGTCTCATAAGTTTAAAGAAGATAGCACTAAAGTTGAGTAAATTTGATGCACAATATACACCTCATTCTGTCTGGCTTAATGTTCTCCAGCAAATAACATTTACAGTTACCTTCTCTTTCAGCTGGCTTACAACTCACATGGTACATCCCGAAAGTAGCTTATACAAGTTCATATTCATATGTAGTGAACTCTAAACATAAACTGATAGCTAGCTCTATGTTCCCTTTGGCAGAATCCCTTTTCTTGAAGGTCCATTAGGCTTATCATTTCTAATCCTTCCCTGAACAATGACTTACCCCATTATTCCTTCATGTGAGTAAGACCATGATTTTGAATGCTTTGGTTCAAAAAAAGCTCAATTTGATGAATAGTTTAAGCAATCATAATTCTGAAAGAAAATTATAAGAAGGGATAAATCACAGTATGTTATAGGATAATTATAATATTATTGTTCCTGTAAAGTAATTATTTACTCAGTCAGATGTTTACCTAGTCAGTTGTTGAATTAGTCAGTATTGTTATTGTTTGTGGTGGCATGTACCACAGAATAAGGAGAGATTCATGTAATCTTGTTATCTGTAATCTCCTATAAAAGGAGCTCACTCATTCTGATGAAATACACAGTTTTTCCCAAAACACGTTATCAGCACTGCTCTTTTGAGTTTTGATAACAAACATCTGTAGATTTTTAGCCAAGCCGGAGCAGCTAAGCCGCGTAACTGTTAAAAGTCATCGAATATATTTAGGAAAGTAGATTGTGATTGGATTTGTATTTAGTTAGTTACCTTTGTTGTAATCTCTTACTTTCTAGGTTCTCTTGTTTCACAAGGAAACTCTTGTATATATATATCCCGTTTGTATCAATGAAATTATTCATTCCAGTGAATCATAATTTTCTTCATGGCCTCAGAGCAAGTTTTACCCTAATTCTATTTCCAATTTTTTCTCTTTACCGCAACCTCAAAATATGGGCGGTGAAGAACCATCCAACAAGTTTGCGGGCGGAAATATATCCTCTGACCCTTACTACCTTCATCAATCGGATCATCCTTGCCTTCAACTTGTGTCCATTCGTCTGAATGCACAAAATTATCATTCACGGAGCCGTGCATTCAAAGTTTCTCTCAGTGTCAAGAACAAGCTTGGCTTTATTGATGGAACGCTCAAGGCTCCGAGTATTTCCAAGAAACCCCAATCCCTAGCATCATGGCAGCGTTGCAATAATATGGTCTTATCTTTGTTGTAGAATTCACTCGAACCAGACATATACCGCAGCGTTTTCTATGCATCCACCGCCTATGAAGTATGGGAGGATCTTAAGGAGCGTTTTAAGCGGAGCAATGCGTCAAGAATCTTTCAAATTCGGCGTGACATATCTTCCTTGCAGCGGGGACAGGACACCGTAGACATCTATTACACCAAACTTAAGAGTCTATGGGATAAGTTGGCTTCGTACAGCACCAAAACATGTTCTTGTGGCGTTGATGAAGAAGAAAACAAGCTCATGCAGTTTCTCATGGGTCTCAATGAGAGTTTTGCTCCCATTAGGGCACAACTTTTGTTAAAAGATCATTTACCGTCCGTGCGTCAGGCGTATGCTTCGATCACCACGGAAGAGTCACATAGAGAAGTCGGCACTAGTCGTCTCTCCGAACCGGCAGCCATGAACACATATCGTGATAAGCCGCCGCTACATTGTATCTATTGCAATGAAAACAATCACATCGAGAAGACATGCTGGAAACTCAATGGTTACCCAGTTGGACATCCTCGCCACAACCTGAACTTCAAACCGCGCAATCGCAATGGAGGCAGCAGCGGTTCTTCACGTCACAACGGTAGATCAGCACCATCTCAAGCCAACAGTGTGATCACACCGACTCTTCAGGAGGTGCAGCAAGCCAGGCCGAACCTGTCTGACTTACAATACCAGCAGATTGTGGCAGCCCTCGGCTCACAATCACCTTGTGCAGTCGATCCAAAAACACAAGCCAACGCCGCCTCCGTCACTGCCTTCTCTAAAGGTTTGTTACCGCTTGCTTCCCGTCGATGGATTATCGATAGCGGGGCAATGGATCATATCACTTCTTCGCTTGATTCTTTAACACATGTGGTTCAAAATCCCTCTCTACCGCCGGTCTCATTACCTAGCGGGGAGAAGGCTCCGATTTTATCTTCCGGCACCCTTAATTTGAGTCCTACAGTACAATTGAAAGATGTGTTGTGTGTACCTACTTTTAAAGTAGACCTTTTATCTGTGAGTAAAGTTGCTGATGGATTAAATTGTTCGGTGACTTTTTTTCCTTCTTGGTGCGTTTTACAGGATTTGGTTTCGAAGATGACGATTGGTGTGGGTAAGCGTCAAGGGGATCTCTACTACCTTGTGGCATTGGCTTCCTTAAACCCTTCCTCTCGCCAACCATCTTGCAATCTCGTCTCTCTTTCCGCAGATTTGTGGCATCGTCGCCTAGGGCATCCCTCTTCCGCTCGTTTGCAGTTTCTAGGTCAGAAAACTCTCGATATTTCCTTTCCATCAAATCATGAATGTCATGTTTGTCCGTTAGCCAAACGAACTCGACAACCTTTTGGCACTAGTTCTATTTCCACCTCAAGTTGTTTTTCTCTTTTGCATTGTGACATTTGGGGTCCTCACAAGACCGCCTCCATTACCGGTGCACATTATTTTTTGACTATTGTTGATGATTATTTTCGTTTCACATGAGTTTTTCTTATGCGTCACAAAAGTGAGACACAACCGATTCTTAAAGTCTTTTTCGCCTATGTTGAGACACAATTCAATACCGTAATGAGGTTAGAACCGGTAATATCACAAGTTTTAATCAGCTAATTCGGATTATGTCCATTGTAGAAAAATCATGATAGCATACTTGTGAACAATAGTTCAAGGCCAATTGGGACAAAGAAGATTTCTGAAACAAACTATGCAAGCATTTGAAATGGGAAGCATAAGGAGTGGAACCCTACTAGAAATGAAAGATTGGAAGGACGTCTTGGTCCTCAAAACAACTTTAAGAATGAACACGCACCGCGTGGAAGCTATGGAGTCCGAGGGAGAGGAGGAGGCCAAAGAGGCCGAGGAGGCTATGGAGGCTGAAGTTACCAAAGTGGCCGAGCCACCTATGCTGATAAAGGCAAGGCTAAGGCTTATATAACTCATGACAAGGGAGAAAAATGCGGTAATTGCAACATATGTGGATCAAACAATCATTGGTACAAGCATTGCAATGCTAGCAAAGGACTTGTTGATCAATATAAAGCATACCGTGAGAAACTTGACCTAGAAAAGCTTACAATAATGAAATAGAAGATGAAGATGTACCTGATACTAATCTCAACATAACAGACGTCAAAATTGGCAGAGACTGAATTGATGATACACTGAATTTTGATTAGAGTTTTTATTTAAAATTTCAATAATAAAAGGCGTTTGTGCCTAATGTTTGATAATGTTTAGTCAATTTCTTTCTAGATTATCAACTTTGTTATATTTCGTTGGCATTATCAATAAAGACATTGTTTGTAAACATGCTTGATTATATTATATCTACACTAATTTATTTGTAATATTTATGAATCTATTTTCTATTAGAGCTCACCTTAATAGGTCATAATGTAGAAAATAAGACTTTCGATAATAGTGTACTTGAGCGGGTTATGCCTCGCCTACTGTCTTAAAGTATTCAACTAGATTTTACCACAGCATTTTGCTGCGGATTTTTACTGAAAATTTCACATGTACTGGTTTCGTTAAACGGAAGTTGTTTGTAATACAGTTAGTCATACAAGTTTAAATCAATAAGGAAAAAAAACAGTAAATTTTTTGTTGGATTTATATTGGTATGCATCAATGCATGGAAAAGATACAATAATTGTACATCTTAATTATAGAGCCAAAATCTTAATGTCTTTAATACTTTGGAGGATACATGGTAGATTTGGTATCAAATTCAATAATAGAAAAATAGCTGAATTATGGTCGTTCATTTTCCCTTTGTCTGAATGGAGTTTGTTTAATTACCTCCATGTCACGATATGTCAAGATTTCTCCTTCTTCTTCAACAAACCCGAGCTTTCACTATTCTCAGTAGAGACCTGCAATATACAAGTAATGCAGAACAAAAGTATATCATATATTTTCCGAAGCCATAATCCATAAAGAAGCAATGAAATTTGCAATTTTGTCTCTTGGCAAGGACAGTTCCAAGACTTCGGGTGGTAACTGTTTATATGCCAAGTCCTTTTGACAGTGCGAAAAGATCTAAGAGTTGCATAATAGTAGAGCTTATAGTGATCTAGGTACTCAGAATGCAAGGAATTTCTTACTGAGCATGAAAGAAATATCATAAATTCATCGTTTACATTTCTAAGGGCTGAGATTTCTGATGAACAAAATATTAATAGCTTAACAAATGTACATAATTGGTATGAGAGAGAAGAAATGCAATTGTAAAAAGTTTAAAATGACATAAAAACCTTGATATCCCAAGATCTAATTGTTCTATGGTAGAGTTTAGCTTTTGTTCTTGGTTCACTGGCAGTTTAGCTTAATTTTGTTCTTAGAGTACCTAAGCATGCATGGTGTCAATGTACCAAAGCATGCATTAGGTGCCTCCCATATATAAAGGATTTGCCAACCTTTTCCTATTCCATATGCCAATAGGTATACTTCATTAGCTAGGTAACCTTACAAATCAGTACTGATACTATCAGGAAATCAATCATGAATTTGATGAACACAAAGAATGTCTTATTTGCCTTTTGTAATTATGTAGCTTAGATATTGATGCTCAGTGAATCATTGACAGTCCTCATTAACTCTTACAAATCGCTATCAGCCGAAAACAAATAAAAGAACATTCTCCATTCAAAATGCTCTCTATCACTCTATGAATTTAGCATATTAATTCATATATACAAGAAGAATGAGAACGTGACCAGCATGGGGCTGGAGGGTTTTTTGTGTGATTGTGAGTGCTGCGCATGCGGTACTGCACAGCACAGCAGAACTTTCGATATATCATTTCCCATTAGTAGGTAAACTTCCTACATTAGTGGATTAAGTCGCCTACAAGGAGTGGTACTGTTTTAAATTGTCACATGTGATAATGTATATAAAAGGACGTGGTTTACAAGCTCAACTTCAATGTACACCGTACTGATCCTCTCGAAACTCAAATATAATTAAGAGGCAAAAGACCATTATGTACGTGTGGGTACCTTCGTTTAGCAATGTTTGTACTAACTAAATCATGCACTCAAGCAGGGGCGAGGGCGTGTATAATACGTATGGGCCTGTGTTTCATTTAATATTCTTGTAAATTTATCTTAGTTATATAATGGTTTCCACTCACCATAGCATTTTAAATATATATATATATATATATATATATATATTTATATATTTATATATTTTTTTTGAATTATATATACTAGTCACGTGGTTCTAGACTTTTGTCATTCTTTTTATTTATTTTTATAGATCTTCTTTTTCTTTGGTGAAAATAATCTCTAAATCTACTGAATACATCTCTTTTTATTTTTAAAAGAATTTATTTCCAGTTTTACCTTTTAGCAAAACAAAGATTGAAATGGTGATTACAAATAGAGAGTTATGAAATGGGCATGAAGAAAAGGCTGATTGAGATTGATGGTGTGCTGCAGATTATTGTGAATGATAAAGATCTGTTGAATGATTATTATATTGTTATGTCATCAGCTCATCATCCATTTTTTGGCTCTAGAGAGCCAAAGCATAAAAGTCGTAAAATAAATAGAAAAATCTTGATATATGTGAAAAGAGAAAGAATATGTGTGTGATTTTAATGCCAGATAATTGTGCAATTTTTGCAATTTTTGAAGCAGATATATATGGCATTCGATTGTTCTCGTGATTGCACCATGCTACAATGGAATTACGGTTTGATCGATTTTTAGATGTAATATTAATCAAATATAGTAGTTTCATCATCAAAAACCAGCACTAGTAATATTCCACCATGCCTACCATCATCAATAGTAGTACCAAATCATTTAGAGCCGACGCTCATCGCACCGTTGAGGCCTTTCGATTTAGATCGAAACTGATTATCGATGTCCTGGTCATCCCCAACATGGTTGTTGATGAACTCCCTTTTAGAAGTCTAGGGACATTAGGGTTTGCAAGCTCGTTCATAACACTTCCAAAAACCTTCATGATTCCCCTCTTCTTGACATTTTGAAACCTTTGATGTCTAGTTCTGGGTAAAACAAGCATCTTCATGAGACATGCAATTAATAATGCAACTTTGAATTTGTTAATAAAGGGTAAAATTGGAAATAAATTTTTTTAAAAAATAAATGGAGGTGTATTCAACACATTTGGTGGTGTAACAAGAATCCTCCTTATTTATTGTCTTATTTTTGTCTTATTAATACTAGCATCTTAAGCTCGTTCATAACACTTCCAAAAACCTTCATGATTCCCCTCTTCTTGACATTTTGAAACCTGGGTAAAACAAGCATCTTCATGAGACATGCAATTAATAATGCAACTTTGAATTTGTTAATAAAGGGTAAAATTGGAAATAAAATTTTACAAAAATAAATGGAGGTGTATTCAACACATTTGGTGGTGTAACAAGAATCCTCCTTATTTATTTTCTTATTTTTGTCTTATTAATACTAGCATCTTAATCCGCACAATGTGCATGTTAATTTACTCTTATGTTTTGTAAATTTATTTTGTAATTAATATTTAAATATCATATTTAGTTAATAATATTTGAACTTTCTCTCTTTTCAATTCATATCTTCACTTTTTTCTCTTCTAAGAAAAAGGAATCTGATTCCTAATGGAGTGTCAATTACTATTTTATTCATAATTATTGAAGTCTTAAGTTTAAAATTTTAATTAAATAATACTATTTTAAGTACTTTAAATATTTAACCATTCTAAAAATCTTTCTGACTTTATTAATATAGATTAATGACGATCTATCGTACTCGACCTTACAAAAAACGCATATCAATTATTTTAAAATTAGGTCTATTTTAAAAAGGAATCGACACAGATGTATCAAAATACATGAAATTCATTTCTTATAAATCGGTCTTGAAAGTCAGTTACAAACCAATATTATATCTTTAAAAAGATTTAACTTCTCTACTTAAATTTAAATTTACGGTGCTGCCAATCTGCCAATATTGAGCCTGAAGTCCCTAAACGATCAATGTTTGTAACATCTAAATTACAAGAACACCCTCATTGAGTTTCCCTCAGTTTTGTTGACTGACACTATTGACCCAGCCGCCAAATAACCACTTCACTTCACTCAGCTCAAAATCAAAGTAATATAGTTTTCGTGAAAGTAAAATGGCGGTTTCTAGGGATTTTGGTATCTATGCAGCATTAGGTTTCTTGTCCCTTTAAGCACCACCGTCTGGGAAGCTCTTTCCAACCATCTAAGGTTTGCATCCCAATACTTTTGCTCTGTTTTCTGCAAAATGTTTAAAATTTCATGCATTGCCTAACTGGGTTTGACCTGTTTTCTTCATTTACTTGAACTGGGACAAGTGTGGCCCGAGAATCACCATTATACCGATATTGTCCCAACTTAACCACCTTTAAGGTGTTAAGTTTTAATCACAAAAGGTCTCGGTACAATTGGATACAATTCATCCACTTATAAGTTATATTTTATTTGTCTCTTTTCTGATGTGGGATCTTTCCTCTCCAACACTCCCCCTCACGTGCAACCTAACTTTTTAGGTTGACACGTGAAATTCATTCAGTCCAATTCCCACATCAGAAATCGGTACATTCATGCGGGCCAATTCCCATTTTGAAAATTGGGGTATGCGATCCAAGACCCACTGTAGGCACTTGGTATGGTATGGGCCGATCATAATTTTTCCGACGGCAATTTGATTCGATGAACCCAAATTTGAGTTCATTATGATGGGAGACTTTCCCCCGTTACGTTGGGAGAAGTAATTGAAGAGAGACCCGCTCTGATACCAACTTGAACTGGGACAAGTGTGGCCCGAGAATCACCATTGTACCGATATTGTCCCAACTTAACCACCTTTAAGGTGTTGAGTTTTAATCACAAAAGGTCTCGGTACAATTGGATACAATTCATCCACTTATAAGTTATATTTTATTTGTCTCTTTTCTGATGTGGGATCTTTCCTCTCCAACACATTTACATCATATATTAGTTGCCATTTGCAATTTTGGTACCCAATTTTGAATCTTTTTGGTTGCTGGTTCTGTTTTGGTGAATTATCAGTTCTACCAGTTACTGTAGTGTATGAAAGTTTAAGTGCGGAAGAGACAACTTAAGATGCGGTAAGCTCTCACAATGAGTAGACCTAGTTGAACCCTCTAAACATTAATTAGAGGTTTTGGCAAAACAATGATGTTGCTGTATCAAAGATTCAATATTGGGGTTCAATGGTTAATCAAGAATGTGAATAGTTAACAAGAAAATACACGATGTGAAAGTAAAAGTTGCTACATTTGTATTGTATCCCCTGCATGTGTCAAGCATAAGGGATTGAAACTGTTAACCCTTTAGAGTTGTAGTTTTTAGTGATGCATGACCTATTTGTTAACAGAGGATGGGATCATGGGAAATTGTTTTGTTTTGATTGGAATTGAATTAGCTTTTCTGTGAAGTAGATTCTACAAGTATGGATTTGGCTTGGTTTCTTTTGAACAGTATCTGAACCAGATGTTTAAGACTAAAGTTTAGCACCCTCAGTTCTCTCATTGAATAATATATATATTTACAATAATTCGTTGTATTAGATTCATCAATGGTCTTCCATTAGGTAAATAATATTTTTGTTGGAAATAATATGGACTCAAACACAGTCTGTTATATTCATGTTAATTGTAATTAAACTTTATCTTGGATAACAAAAAACGATAGATATTATATTCTGATTCATATTAGATTTTCGAGTTGTATATCAGTTGAAAATCTAGAAGGTTTATAGTACAAAACCTGATGTACAAGGAATTAGTATTGTGAAAAGAAAGATCTTCAAGATACTTGCATTGTTCAATTAGGATTTGGTTATGGGATCAAGTCTTATGTTGATCACTATATATAAAGGGTCTAGGTCCCTGTGTTCTATATCGTTCTGCATTCATTTGCTTCCCATTGTGCCAGCAATAAGGTTCAGACCAGTGTTTTCAAAGGCGAAATGGGAATTGTTAGTAATAAATTTCCAATCTCAGCAATAAATTTCCCTTGATGACTCAAAGAGTGTTACGAGCCTATGTTTGGTAGTAATTGTTACTGAGATTGGAAGGGTATGTCGTTAAGTTGTGCAACACTCCATCGGAAACCGTGGAGTGATTAAGCCATGTTCAGATTAAGTTATGATCTGAGAGGATGTTAACGTGTGGCAGTGGATCTTGTAATTTAGGATCTGGAGTGGTAAGCGATTGAGAATTTTGAATCTTACCGAATAGAGGTTGCGGTGGATGGTAAACTGGCAGAGCATGGGGGACAGTTTTGTTAGAGACTGTCTAGTAGTACGAGTTGACTCTGTGGTGTGTACTCGCCCAGTGCGGTGATGACATTCGATGAATTGTGCCTTAATAACTAGATGCTCGGTGATCAATGTGGATAAGTTCTGTGCGGAATTAATTTCCTATGCTAGGATCCGGGGTTACTCTGGGTGTGCACCAGTGGCACTAAATTCTATGAAGATGTTCGATCTGGTTAAATGTCCAAAGTTGTCGGTTATTACCAGACAATGTGGTAATGGAGGCATCTGAGAATGGAATAACCTTGTTGAGCGGGTAAGACTCTGGGATTCTTTTAATGGTAAGTCTATTTCAGTTTGTGATGCGGATAAAGTTTATTAGACGCACAGTTATGGTTGAAGTGCAAGTTCTGCACTATGCGTCATTCCAGGCTAAGGTAAGAGATAGGGAGGTCAGTGGCACCTCACCTATGAGTAGTACGGAGATGTGTTACCAGTGGTAAAGTACGCTGTAACCCCACAAGTGATATTGAGATGGCGATTCTAATGATCGGCTTGTTGGTAAAGTCCAGATTTATCCGGTCAGAATAGCTTGTAGTAGAGTGAAGCCTGGCAATTTGTCTTCATGCGAGGAGTAAATATTGTTGGATCTCGATGTCAGGACTTTTGGATCTCCCTGATTTAAAGGTTATGGTTTTGGATTTACGCTAATATTCATGGCAGTTCATATCATGTGTGTGCCAGTGGTTTGAGTAAGGATAGAGTAAGGGAAGACAATTACTCTACAACAGGACAACTTGACAGAATGGTTTTTAGAAAGCGTAAACCAGATCAGGGAGTCTGGTTCAAATGAGGTGACGGCTTGTGTAACACAAGTCGTCATGGTTTTCTCGTGGGCATATTGTCATGGGTTTTGACCCCACGTTGTATATTGATATCGGAAGATTTAAATCCATTAGTGACATCGGACCCTACTCCTCAGGCGTGGTAATCAGTTCCTGCATAGGGAATGTGTGAGCTGATGTTTAAAGTTCAACAAAAGAATACAAGTACTCTTGAAGGAATTTTACTCGCGGCAAGCGAGGGGTTATTGAATCAGGACGTTAATAGCGGTATTGTGACGACGTCACCTGCGGTTGGTAGGTTAATGGTTGGTGTTGTTTGACTAAATGAGAAGTGGTATGAGGTTGGTTACTGGTCGAAGTTGTTGTGTTGTGCAGTTGGATTTTTAAGGGTATGGTTATAATCTGGTTTAGGCCATAGGGAATTGTTGCCAAAGGATGTTTTCAGCGCAAAAACAATAGTGTTTTTGCGCGAGGATTACAGATGGTGGATCAGGGTTAGGCGGTGTCGTATTCCACCTCATAAATGAGATGGAGTACAGTAAGAATTCGGTGATTCAGTTAATCAATGATTCAAGAGAAAATCATTGTGATCCACGGTAAGACTTCAGATGTTTTAGTTTTGACCCGAGGAGAGTGGTCGGGTGTCAGGAAAAAGAGGAAGTAATGGAGGTTATCATCCACGTAGGAAGAAGTGCTACGTTGGCTAGATGTGACATGTGACAAGATTACATGAGTTTGAGGAATATGTTGGGTATCCTTAGAGTTATAATGGATGTCTAGTGTCACGTATGTCCTTGTTACGGGAATAAGTTTACTACCTTACATCCTAGGTCAATAGACTTCCGGCTAGTACTGGAAATTGGCTTAAAAGGAGGATCAGTAAGGATGTTGATCGTAAAAGGCAGGTGTTTAGGGTTTTGACAATGCTATTCGTGAGGCGTCTCAGAAGAGTTCTCAGGAAGGAGTTGATATTGGGGAACAATATTAATATTTTAAGTGGTACTATCCTCCACTGTGTTGGACTTCAAGTAAAGAAATTTCGAGGACGAAATTTTTATAAGGTGGGGAGAATTGTCACATCCCGATCCTAGAATTATTTTACGGTTAGTTACTTTGGTCTTTTACCATTTAAAGTAACCGTTTAACCGTACAATGATGGTAAAGTTGACTTTTCGTTAAGTCAAGAATTTGGGAAAACTTCCTTCTTGAAAGTTGTAGAGGGCGTCGTTACAAGTTCATGGACACGTAGCACGCTCAAATCGGAGTTCGTATGGGAAAGTTATAAACAAAAATGTAAAGTTACTGTGCGGTAAAACGGCTATATATAGGAGTTACCGGGGTGAAAAATCAGATTTTTCACCCGGCTTCTCTCTCCTCTTCCCCGACGGAAACGCTGCCGGAGCTTCCGGCCGCCACCGCGCCGCCGTCCGGCCACCCCAGGCCTCCACACCGGTTCCAAAAGTTCGGCCTCCGAGTCTACTTCATTCCTAGGTAAGTTTTCCGACCTAACTCGCCGTAAATCGGGAGAAATTCCGGTTTGTTCTTCAAGTGTACAGTGTTTGTTCTTGATCTGATTTCTCCCTCCCTAGATCACCATTTGATGAGTTCTTTATATGTTTAGGATGGGTTTTAGGAGTACTACAATCCCCTAGAATTTGGTAGCTTGATTCGAAGTGTGTAGGAAGAATTGAGGATTTGAAGTTTTGAAGTGTAAATTTTCGGGGTCTACTGTTCATCGAGTTTTTGACCTAGTTAGAGGCCGAGTTGGCCTTCGAGTTGAAATAGAAAGTTGTCCCAAATGATGAGACGAAGCTACTGGTAAAATTTGGTGGCGATCCGAGGTCGCCGGAATTTTGGCCGGAATTTCTGCCGGCGGCCGCCGTCGGCGGTTCCGCCACTTTTTGGGCAGTTTTTCATGCCCATTAATTAGTACATATTGTGAGGAGTCTATGGTTAAAATTTGGTAATTTTTGGAGGAGTTTTGGTTAGGTTTTGGAATTTTTCTAGTTTAGTATTATTGGCGGATAATTAAATATTATCCCGACCATCGATTATTGCCGGTTAAGGTTTAAGGATTATTTTAAGGACTCCTAAGGTATTGGTGAAGTGGTTGAATGAGTGTCCATAGTAATTCCACAAATTATTATGTGTGAACCTAATGTCAAGTGAATTATTAAAGGAAGTCAAAAAGGTTAAAGTGCCATAAAAAGGAAATTGGTCAACACGTGGTCAAATAGGAATTCCTGGTCAAACTAGGAAAAGACCAAGTCAACGATGAAATGACTAATGTATTGGGTTGTTTGTACAGTCTCTGGTTGAACGTGAGACGGGCTCGACTACGCGGTTAGTTCGAGGGTTTCGCTTGAGGAGCTTTCCGAGCGGGAAGGTCGCAATAGTACTGTGAGTGGACATATTATTTTAAATGAATGCATGCCTTAATTATTGATTTAATTGCATGGTTTTTATGATTGTTTTCGAGAATTATATTGTTTTTCTCGGGTTCTTGGAGGTGTTATTTGGATAAAGTTTAGCGGGAACCTCGGTTAAAGATTTTCTTTATTATGTTTGAGGTATTGATTTTTATGCTTGAACGTATTTACCATTATTACTCCAATTTTCTATTTCTTTCTGAAAATGGTTATAGACGGGGATGACCCGTCCTTCGAATGGAATTGAACCCGAGACTTCGTTGGAAATTGGATTTATGCATATATGACAAGGAATTGTTTTACTTATTTGTTTTGGGAAGAGAATTTGAATAAAGTATTGTTATGAATTTTTTTTAAGGGTTGACCAATGAATATGCTAGCTAGAGTAGCGTGAGGGCGCTACTAGAGCTCTTAGCTCCGACCCTAGCTTGAGAAGTCAGGCAAATTACGTAGTGCACTATGAGGGTTGACCGTTATCATTTTATCTAGAGCTCTTAGCTCCGACCCTGGTCTGAGAGGACAGACAAGCCTGAGAGGTCAGGTTGATATTATAAGGGTTGACCGTTATCATTTTATCTAGAGCTCTTAGCTCCGACCCTGGTCTGAGAGGACAGACAAGCCTGAGAGGTCAGGTTGATATTTTAAGGGTTGACCGTATTATTTTATATAGCTAGCATAGCGTGATGGCGCTACTAGAGCTCTTAGCTCCGACCCTAGTCTGAGAAGTCAGACTTATTATTTTTGTGAACTTTTCTTTTCTCATATTCTTTATTTGTTTACCTTATCAAGCAATTGTGGGAAATTTAGTATTTGTGGGCATGCATAAATGATATTTAAATCAACAAATTTTTGGGAGAACATTAGCGGATTGTAGAGTTTTTATATTTCATTTTCGTCCACTCACTCTAACTGTTTTCAATGTTTCTCCCCTGGGCCCTTCGTTTTCAAATGCCCAGTGGTGCAGGGTCCTAGAGCGGAGGTCGTGCGCGTACAAGAGTCGAGGCATAGTCGATCATTTGTTGCTGCTGCATTTCCTTAGGGTAATCTTCTTAGTAGACTGCTCTGACTAACCCAGTTTAGCTAATTAAGTAGGTTAGGGAGCAGGATGCCTTCATGAGTTAGGGATTGTGGTTAGGTACTCATGGAAGTGCTGAGTTGGTACGTAGGAAGGGTTGGCCATTTCAAGAGGGTTTCGGTAAGAAGTTCCCTTGAGGTGGTCCCCGCAGGATTTACTTCGGGTTAAAGGGATTTAACTCGGGGTGGGTCCTGACATTATTAACCTTCTTTGGATCTAAATCACCTAGTATTTTAAACATATGGGCCTTTTTATGACTTTTGCTTTGGGCTGTTTTTACTTTCACATTTTTTTACAAAATTCTTCATTTGTATTTTGAGTAAGCTATAAATTGATTAAATTCATCATATATTAAGAGGAAAATAAATTTTTATATATATCTAATTAAAATAATCTTGTTGGAAAGGAGGTCGCCTCGTCTCTTTGAGGCTCTCGCCTCACGAGGCTTTACTAATTCGCATCCGTCTTCGCTTTCGCCTTTGAAAACATTGTACTTCAGACACACAGAAGATCTACCTTCATCTCACAACAAGCACGTGACGTACGCATCAAGCTATCTAGCAATCAACAATGGTGGCTTCATGGAAGACTGCATCAAAACCCGACTGGAGGAGCAATGATGGTATTAAGCTTCATACTTTAGTTGTTCTTGTAATATTTGTGTATTTGCGATGCGTTGTATTAGATCCTTACATAATCAAAATATGGTTTTAACTTAATCTAAACTGAAACCATATTTTTACAATTTTCATTTGGTTTAATATTGAGCTTTTTGAATCTTGGAGAAGGCAACTATAGACACCAGAATGATCAATAAATAATCATCTCTCATGCAGGTAACCTTTAAGGGTTGTTATGGTGGAGGATTAGGTAGTTCATGGGAGATGGCACAACCAGCCTGCTTAAATTTGAAATGGTACAAGTCGAACTGTCACTATAACCAATCGTTTGGGATTGCAGAAGACAGTGAACTTATTCCTGAACCTGTAAGGCAAGAAACAGAAGGCTTTCTGCTTGATGCTATCAACATGAGCTTCTTCGAGCTTCTAAACTTGGCATGGAAGATAATGTTCCCTTCACCATCAACTCGGAGAAATTCAAATGCAAAAATTGCCAAGCAACGCTTGCAGATGATCCTTTTATCTGATCGATGTGCAGTCACTGATGGTGCAAAGCAGAAGATTGTGAGCAACATTGTGGGTGATCTGACTTTGTGGAGATCGAGACAAAGTCCAGCTTAGCGTCTCACCAGATTCAGAAACAGGCACAGTGTACTCTGTCACAGTTCCTGTTCGGCGCGTGAAGCCTGAACACCAAGCTGTGGATGAGCTTGGCGCCATGACAAATGTTGAGTACAAGGACACCGGGATATCATCAGATTCTGTTGATGTCAAGTTTGATTTCTACATCCCCAACAAGTCTCCTTAGAATCCATGCTCATTGACCCTTTTATTAGAATAGATAACCAAGTTTTGTATTCAAGGATCAAACTTTTGAGTTGTACTCTGTAAATGCAAGCTCTTGCTTTGTAGGTAGCTTTAACTAGACAGTGCAGGTAGTTGAGAAATGACATTCAGCAGGTCTCAACACTGTGTCAATGTGTAATTTTACTTGCCAATCTACAAGGTTATCCTCCTTGGACAAAATGGGTGGGCAAAGCCCAAAACACAAGCCTGGTGCATTGACCCATTTGAGATAAGATATTATAACCCCTTGCTCTCTTCCTCAGAACTCCAACTTGCTCTGTTTCCATGGCTTCCACCTACAGCTGCTGTTCACTCTCACTCCCTCCCATACCCAACTCACCAAACCTCAACAAAACCCAACTCTTTCCCACAAGACATTACACCCCAGACACGTTTTCCAGCTCCTTTTCCAAACCTTGGAGTCCTAGAATTCGAGCTACCAACTCATCGTCACCGCCCACGGCAGTTGAAGAAGCTCTCAAGGCCAGCCAGGAAGCAATGAGCATTGAGAATCTTCAGAGCTTCGTCAATGTCAACTTGGGCAAGTGGAATGGTTCCTTCTTTGTAAGTATTTAGTTTCTAAACTTGGCCATGGAAATGTTTGACTGTAAAGATTTGATCTTTATTGAGCTAAATGGAAGTTGTACGTTTTTGGTTTTCTGGGTGTAGTTGATAAAAGATTGATTCTTTATTTCTTTTTTCTTTATTGTTCTGTATTTTCTTGTATGTGTTGATGAGATTATCGATCAGTTTGGGTGATTTTTTTTCAGCAATTTGATGCTTTGGGAAATCTGTTGCATAAAGTGAATACCAAGCTTTCAGCTAGTTCATATGGAGAAGATGAACTCCTCAGTCTCATTCACACGTAAACTTCAGTTTCACTCATTACATTGTGAATTAGGACTCTAAAACATAAAGGTATTAGAGGACAGTCTCTGACTATGTAGAGTGGCTTGTGCAGATTATATATCAAACAAGCTGCATCGAGTGGATATGAAGATGAGGAAGAATGGGCGGAATACAAAATCAAGGAAACCAACATGTTTACTGTGGACAAATATCAACAGGTGGGGTTTTCCATGCACCTATCGATAACTTGTGTGTTACTTTTGGTGAAGGGATAGCTTGTAGACTAGATTTTGTCATCAGTTCTGTTGAATATCTATTGTGATTAGTCTGCAGATTGGCTTCTTCCCCAATAAGAGAGCATTTTCTCTGAGGTACCAGACGGCTGGCATGTTGGAAACTGTGTTAAGACAAGGGGTTCTTGGGGAAGATGACACTGGTGAAGAATCACCAAAGTGAGTGGTTTTGCCCTTAAAAATTGTTCTTCGGAATTACTGTATAAGCATGGTTTGTGTTTCCATCAGTGTAGAATTAAGGCAGCAATTGGTGAGGATGTCACATATGCTGACTTTCAATGCTTTTACCAAAGTGGTCCATTAATCCCAAGTCCATTTGTTCTCTTTTTTCTGTGTGTAGAAATCTAAAGCTTCCCTCCCGTAAGCCTTCTATTGTATGTGAGAGTTGTCTGTATTCACTAGAAAAGGATATGCGAATAAGAGCATTCCAAATCATGGACCCAAAAGGTATTAGCGAGATGCTTCTCATCTTCCTTGAGGAAAGAGGTGACGGGGTGATTCATCCTCCTTCCATCAACAATAATGTGGTAAGTTTTACAGAAAAAGTTACCCTCAAACTGCTGTATATATTTATATTTTAGAAACAGTATACACAAAAAGGTTGTAGCAATGAACTTTTAATTATGTCATTTTCTGTGCTATCCATCTCAGGAAAGCACAGACAGGATTTTGCCATTTCTTGGCAAGTGGAAGGGTCATTCCATAACAAAAAGAAGTGGTGTTTATGGATCAACGATGGCCGAAGCTGACACAGTAGCGTCTCTTGAAATAGATGATAACGGCCAAATTATTCAGGTATCTTTCACTCCAATCATTTTCCTCAAGCAATGTTAAATCAAATTCCTTAAGGCATGTTGGTATAGAACCATAGATAACAAAGAACCCACTACCCAAAATGAAAGAGGAAGGCATGTGTAATACTGTAATGATTATGTTTCGCTCAGGTATCTGTGTTTTTTCTTCTCCTTACTCCCCTTTTGTTTTCCATTGTTGATGTTCAATACTATCAGGACATTACTTCCACCTCTGCTGCTGGTGATGTTACCATTAATGTGCCGTGGACGGGCATCAAGTCAGACAATTTGGTAACATTTAATAAAGGTTACCAGATGGTACTATTGCCTGGTGGCATGTACATGGGATGTCCATGTGATGTAGGCAAGAATGTTGCGGAATCCGCATCATTCCATCTGGAGTTCTGTTGGGTCGAGTCCCCTGGCAAGAGACAAAGACTAGTTCGCACGTACGATGTTGAAGGTTTGGCTGTTTCTACTACCTATATCTATGAGACAAAATTTTGATCTTGTAGATATGCTTTTAGAAATAAGATCAGGTTCTTCTTCTGTCCATAGTTCTTCACAATTCTGCTTCTGTTTTGCATTTTGGTGATGATTCTGAAGAAACACATCTGATGTGCCAATTTGCATTTTTGCTTGAATAAGTTGAGAGTTAACCTCGAGTGACATATTGTGAGTCATGCTGTACATTATTTGTGTATAAGGTTCCAATATCTAACAACAGAATACCCAACAACTGGTCATATTTTACTTCTCAGCGCAGAATCTGTTTCCTTAAAGCTAACTCAATCCTTTGCAGAATTAAAATGAGTCTACTTACATCATTTAGGCCACTTTAAGATAAGGAGACTGGATGAGTAATGCTACAGATATCAAGTGTTTCTAGTTGCGGACAAATCAAAGCTGTTATGATCAATTACTCAAATATAACGATATTAAGAGAATAAACTTTCAGACATGTTATTTATCCTACCATGGAGGTTTATATAGGAGTTTACAAGGAATATAAATGGTAACTATTAACTATAGAATAATGGAAATTAATCTACGACATAACTACAATATATTTACATTCCTATTCTGACTTACGCTAACACTCTCCCTCAAGTTGACGCATATACATCAACCATGCCCAACTTGCCTAGTGAGTCATAGAGTGCCTTCTTGGAAACCCCTTTAGTGAGTATATCTGTAAGCTGCTCTTCAGTTGGAACAAAGGGAAAACTAATAATTTTGGCATCTAGTTTTTCCTTTATGAAGTGTCGATCAACCTCCACGTGTTTAGTACGTTCATGTTGAACTGGATTTTGTGATATATCAATTACAGCTTTGTTATCACAATACAACTGCATAGCCTTTTTGGGATGAACACCCAAATCACATAACAAATTCATTAGCCACAACAATTCACACACTTCATGGGTCATACCTCTGTACTCCGCTTCAGCACTGGATCGTGCCACAACATTTTGTTTCTTACTCTTCCATGTAACCAAATTTCCTCCCACAAAGGTGAAGTAACCTGATGTCAACCTTCTGTCTGTAATGTTTCCAGCCCAATATGCATCCGTGAAGCCACAAATATCGAGAATATTGTTGTGTTTGAAAAACATTACTCCTCTTCCTGGAACTGACTTCAAGTACCTTAAAATTCTTATAACAGCATCCATGTGACTCTCACTCGGGTTATGCATGAACTGACTCACGACACTCACTGCATATGCAATATCTGGTCTAGTATGGATTAAGTAAATCAAGCGCTCAACTAACCTCTGATAGCGAGCTCGATCAGTAGGTACCTGGTCTAGATACTTTGTTAGACGATGGTTCTACTCAATAGGTGTGCAATCCAACATACCAGTCTCTGTCAATAGATCCAGGATATACTTTCTCTGACACAAGTAGATCTCTTCTCTCCCCCTTGCTACCTCAATGCCTAAGAAGTACTTAAGATTACCTAAGTCTTTCATCTCAAACTCCGAGACCAACTACTTCTGCAATCTCTCCATCTCAATTGTATTATTGCCAGTGATTATCATATCATCAACATAAATAATCAAGGCTGTTAACTTCCCACTTTGATGTTTGAGAAACAAGGTGTGGCCTGAATTACTTTGTTTGTAACCAATCTTACGCATGAATTGTGAAAACTACGCACGAGGTGACTGTTTGAGACCGTACAAAGATTTTCTCAATTTGCACATAAATTCACCTGGAGAACTAGCTACATACCTAAGTGAGAGACTCATGTATACCTCTTCGATTAATTCTCCATGCAAGAAAGCGTTCTTGACATCAAACTGTTGGAGCAACCAGTTTAAGCTAGCAGCAAAGAAAAGTAGAACCCGAATAGTATTCATTTTGGCAACTGGAGCAAATGTCTCATCATAGTCTATTCCATACGTTTGAGTAAATCCCTATGCAAGGCGCTTTATATCTGTTTACTGACCCATCCACATTGTGTTTCACAGTGAACACCCAACGACAGCCTACAGCCTTCTTGCCTTGTGGTGGATGCACAAGTTGCCATGTATCATTCTTCTGCAACGCTTCCATCTCTTCCTCCATTGCCTTCCTCCATTTTGGATCCCTCAACGCATCTTGCACTTTGTTATGTACTGATACATCGGATATTTGATTCATAAATGACTCATATGACTTCGATAATCTCTTTGTCGACATGTAATTGACTACTGGGTATTTTGCTTTAGCATGAACAGTGGGTCCATACCTTTTTGCTGGTTGACCCCTAGTAGACCTATTTGGCAACACATATTGTCTAACACTAGATTCACTATTACTTGTACCAATGGGTTGTGAACATACCTCAGGTGAGTGATCTTCTGTATCAGAGAGTTGTGGGTCGAGGGTAGGAGTAATAGCAGAAGGGACAGTTGTGTCTTCAGCTCCATCTTTAGGCATTGGAATTGGTGGTGATTCAGGTTTTGGGTAAGTCTCTACATCTAGATTATGGGAAACAGCGATCTCCATTGGAGCCGCAGAAGTATCTAAACCTTCTTGTTTTTCCAATTCCTCCCCCTCACCATGATACATTTCTTCGAAATAGGAACTCTCCCCTTGAAGAGAGGTATCAGAGGAGGAATAATAGCTCATATCCTCAAAGAAGGTAACATTCATTGTGACATAGTACTTTCTGGTAGGTGAATGATAACACTTGTACCATTTCTGATATCCCCCATAGCCAACAAACACACACTTAATTGCTCAAGCATCAAGTTTGGACCTTTGCTTTTTAGGGATATGAACAAAAGCTACACAACCAAAGACACGGACAGGGAGATGATGGAATGAGGGAATAGAGACATAAGAGGCAAGAACCTCAAAAGGAATTTTCCCTTGAAGGACACTAGATGGAAGACGATTGATAAGATGAGCGGAAGCATGTACAACATCTCCCCAAAGACACTTGGGCATATGAGCACTAAAAAGAATGGCACGAGCCATATCAAGTAGGTGACGATTCTTCCGTTTAGAAACTCCATTTTGTTCTGGTGTATGTGGACATGTAGTTTGATGAACTATCTCATGTGTTTGGAAAAAATCTTGGAAAACATGATTAACATACTCCCCTCTTGTCAGAATGAAGAACTTTGATGGTGTTATTGTATTGTGTTTGAACAAGAGTACGAAAGCTTGAAAAGCTGGGAAGACTTCATCTTTGGTCCGTAGAAGAACAACCCATGACAATCGAGTACAATCATCAATAAACAACACAAAATATCGCATACCAGACACGACGAGTTCTCTAGAAGGTCCCCAAACATTAAAGTGAATTAACTCAAAAGGAAAAACACTTTTATTAGAAACACTAGGAGAATAAGTAACACGATGGCTCTTGGCCAAGACACAAGTTTCACAACGTAAAGTAGACTCATCCACACCAATGAACAGAGTAGGCATGGTAAGACTAAAGGATGGATGCCCTAAGCGGTGGTGCCACAACCAAACTTCACTCAGTCTATCAGAATTTAAAGTCAAAGCAACACGGGAATGTGCTCCTGGTTTCTCCCCCGCATACATCTGATCCAAACGGAACAACCTGCCCCTTAGACACCTCCGACCGATTATCTCTCTGATGAGAAGATCCTGAAAAACAACATACATATGATAGAAAGTTACAAAACATTTAGACTCAGTGTTCAACTGTGGGACATATATTAAGTGATGTGACAATTCAGGAACATACAACACATTATGGAGCTCTAAGGTGGGAGTAACCCAAACAGATCATGTTCCTAATACTGGAAATGCTTCACCATTAGCATTAATAACATGGGAGACTAGTGAGGAAGATAACTTAGTAAAAAAAGACTTATCGTAAGTCATATGATCACTAGCACCAGAATCAATAATCCAAGTATCAGAACCAACAAAGTTAGAGACCTTTAGAGTCATACCAATCTTACCACGACCAGCTATAGAGGCTGTGAGAGTAGCTCCACCAGTGAAATGATGATCTCGTCCAGTCACTTCATAGAAATCTGGTTCTTGAATCAATTGAACTGCAGCTGCTTTAGCTTTAGGGCGAGAACCAAGAGATTTAGGTTTGAGGTGTGGGTGTAGCTTCCAACAATAAGAACAGTGATGAGTGCGATAACCGAAGCCATGTGGAGGTCCTTGTTGATGAAGTGAAACTGGACTTTGTTGCTGAAGGGGAGGATTTGGTGGTTTTGTTTGAACAACCAGGGTAGACACTTCAACTTGTGCTTGGTTGAGGCAATCCTGCTAGGACTCATCCTTCCGAATGTATATAAAAGCCGTAATCAAGCTGGGAGGATCTGACATTCGTAGCAACTCTCCTTTAGCACTGTTATGTTTCGCATCAAGTCCTCTCAAGAACACGTGAACCCTTTCGAGTTCCTTCTCCTTTTGGTACCAAGTAATATCTGCAGGGTTTTTGATCTTGCATGGACGTTTTTGATCTATTTCAGCCCATACATTCTTTAGCTTAGTGAAATACATTGATACTGATTATCCATTCTGTTGCATTCCAACCACTTTGCACATCAACTCATGAACCTGAATAAAGTTAGATTCATTTGTATAAAAATCTACTAAGGTCTTCCATATCGCCTCAGCAGTTTCACACTCCTTCACCAACTGTACGACATCATCATTCATGGCCTTGAACAAGGTTCTCATCACAGCTCCATCATCCTCCCATTTGACAAATGCATCTTCATCATCTTCACTAGGAGCTTTGGTAGTCCCGGTTACATGTCTCATCTTGTGCATGCCACGAAAATGAAACGACATCAGCTTTTTCCAAGTTCGATAATTGGTACTGTTGAGTTTGGTGCCCCCAAACGTACCACCATCTGAGTTTCGAATCGAGACTTTAACTTTCTAAACTTCGTTGGTCTTGGTAACCAGCTCATTTTGATCATCACCCGTCATTGAAAAGATTGAAAGTTCAGCGGAAGGAACAATAAATTTGTTTTAGGTGTACCTACACTTAGGTGGACTTCCACTGAAGTAAAAAATACACTTAGGTGAAGATACACTGAATTGGATGTAGTGGACCGGGTATGTGGTTGCTGGGCCGGATCTAGTTTTGGACACGGGCCCAAAGTAGATAATATAAACAAAGAAAAACTGTAGTCGAGTCGGACTGGATTCGGGTCGGATCTATCGGGCGAGTCTGGTGGAACTGGATCCGGGTCGAACAAAAAAACGCTCTGGGCACCCAGAGGAAGGAGACAACGGCGGCGGGAGTGTCTGGGTTTGAGTTCGGGGCTAGCCGGCGAGTCTGGGCTGCCGGGAAAGGATGGCGGCAGGATGTTCTGGGTTCACCAAAGAACTCAAGGGCTGGTGACAGGATTCCTGGTCGGATTTGGCTGGACCAAACGCAAGGACTCCGGTAAGAGATCGAGATCGAACCACCAAGAAAGGAATTGGGATGTTGGGAGGTCGATCTGGGAGCTGGGAGCTTGTGAGGTCGATCTGTGAGGTAAGAGATTTCGAGGTCGACCTCGGATGCGCCCTTTTTTTCTTCAATTCTTCCCCACAGGTACGCTGTCGAATATGAAGACTGGAGTGAGAGAGGTCTGAAAAACAAAGAAGATAAAAGTCTGCTTCTCCAGTTCAAATTAATATAAAAGAGAACAAATATAAACCATAACGGAGAGAGACCAAACAGATTAACAACAAAGCAAACCCTAACAACGGGGTGTTATATATATATATATATATATATATATATATATCAAACTCTTCCCGATCGAAGAGTAAGAAATAAAAGAGACAAAGTGACAAAGTCCTTTTGGATCTTTGCTCTGATACCAACTCAAATATAACGATATTGAGATAATAAACTTTCAGACATGTTATTCATCCCACCATGGAGGTTTATATAGGAGTTTACAAGGAATATAAATGGTAACTATTAACTATAAAATAATGGAAATTAATTTGTAACATAACTACAATATATTTACATTCTTATTCTGACTCACGCTAATACAAATAACTACAATATGATTTTTCCCCTCAATAGTACAAGATTTCCGGATATTATCAAAGCTTCACACTTTGTTTAGGGACAGTTTGGATGAATCTAAGGTACTTCAATCCAATGTGTTTAAGACTGTCAAGTTGCTTTTTGAATGAAACTTTAATCCAATGTGTTTAAGATTGTCAATGAGAGAGTCTTGTATGGACTGAGTTCATATAGACCGAGTCATCAACCGCTCCTTTAACAAGAGTGCAAGTTTTGAAAATAGATAAGAAAATGATGGCGAGCTCAAGTCGGCGGTGACTAAGACAACAAATCAAACGAAAAGAAAAAAAGAAAAAAATTAATCTCTCAAAAATAATAAATTCATATTTGCCTATGGTTTATATAAACCAGGTCCATACAAAAATTTTCAGAAAGTAAGATGTACAAAGCTGTTGAGGTTCTTGAAGAAACGTACAAGTTTGGCAAACAGATAAGTCTCTTGGGCAGTTGGGCCCTTGATCGATGTTGTTTTATGTCAACCTACTTATTTTGTTATATCAATCTTGCGTTCTCGGTATATAAAGAATTTTCGATCTGTAATGAACATTGAAGAATTTTCGATTTGTAATGACGTGCATAACTTGATTGAGATCATGTCCTTTGCTTCTATACAGCTAGGACTATGAGTCATATGTGTCCCCAACCACCAAATTTGCACATCAAATTAAACAGAAATTCTATGGTGCCGTGCAGTATAGCATACGGCTGCAAATCCGGTCATTCATTCTCCTTCCTGCTGAGACCCGACGACAGATCAAACGGCTCACAAATCCCCAAATTAAATACAACCACTCTTTTCTTCCCAACTTATTAATATCGCAACCTACATTTGACATATAAACTGCTATATGCGTATAACTTAAAAGCAGCTTTTGGATTAGTCTTTCATATGAAAATGGGATAGAAGCAAGCCCCAAATTTTGGATTAGTCCATTCATAAATAAACTCATGAGCATGTTCTTTGTCATAATTAACCAGTACGAATGTCAATGTTATAATTAATATATTATAGGAGCGTGGTTGAAAATTAAAATGTTCTAGATTAAGATTACTAGAAGTCTTGCTGCAAAATAAAAATTGTAAGTTGAAGTTTACATTAAGAACATGAAACGTACCATCTACTACTTGACTCATTTTTATTTGATTTAAATGTCTAAAATGTCATAGGAAACCTAATGATGGCATGCGCATAGAACATGTATAACATATGTGGTGTTTACCTTGTCAGTGACTGATAAAAGAATTCATGATCAGTCATCGTTAAATCTAAATCTAAAGATTGAAAGAATTATTTTTAAGTAAAGTTGTTTTATTTACATTATATTTAAACAATTGTTCTATCAAATATAAAAACGTTAAGTTTGTTTGTTGTATTGGGTTTGTCTTGGCCTTAGATGCCGGTCTACTAGGGCAAGAAAGATTGAAGTCTTCATCAACTATCAATCTTTTGCCTAAATTAATTTCACTTTTGCATCAATTTTGGATTTAACTAAGCCATAATAAAACCACAATAAATAAGAAAACTAAACCTAAAAAAAGAAACTCAGTAATTTAAAACCAGCTAAATTGTCCATTTTTTTCATTTCTGCTGCGTGGACTTCATCCCCACTTGAAATTCAGGATAGCACGAACCACAGACAACAAAACCACCCAAAACACAGCAGCTGCAGAGGAAAGAAAGAAACACACGCGTATACTTTGAAGAAGATACACAAACAGAAACAGAGGACTTCTTCAGAAAACAGAGGATTCCAGAAACAGAGCAACACATCAATAAAGCTCCCAACTTTAATGGCGGCTAAGCACCAAGACTCTATTTCAGCACCTCAACCTCCACGGCCGGTGATAACACTCCCTCCCAGGCCTTCCGCGGAGGCCCTTTTCAGCGGCGGATCTGGAGCCAGCCCAGGTCCGATGACTCTAGTCTCAAGCTTCTTCTCAGACTCAGGGTATGACTCAGAGTTCAGCTCCTTCTCTCAGCTTCTTGCTGGAGCTATGGGGTCGCCTTTGGCTCAAGTTAGGCCTATAATGTTTGGACAGAGCCAAAACCCAGTTGGGAAAGAAGGTGGTGGGTCTGAAAATGGAGGGGAGAAGAGTTCTGGATTTAAGCAGAGTGGGCCTATGAATTTGATGGTGACTCACCCGCCACTGTTTTCTGTCCCACCTGGGTTGAATCCCTCCGGGTTGTTTAACTCGCCTGCCGGGTTCTTTGCGCCTCCGGTAAGTTGTGAATCGGTAAATGTAATTCTGCTCTGTTTTCTCTGTTTTGTGCTGGTTGTGTACTTGTTTGGGAGGGTTAAAGCCTTAATGGTGATAACTTTGTTGGTGTGTAATGCTTGCTGTACTTTTGGGGTGAGGATAATATCTGGGTGGTTGTTGGTTTTTGGTTGTTTTGATGTTTGTGTGTTTATTAATGTTGAAAAGTTGGGGTGTTGGATGGTTGTGATCTTGGAGTTATGGATTTTTAGTGGTTTGTTTGGATGTCATTGGGGATTCCTATACTTTGTTCATATCTTACGTAGTGGTTTTTAGTCTAGATGTTGAATGGGACCAATTGAATAGTGTTGGTACAGAATGCATGTAATGCCTTTGATTGGTATTAAGTTTGGGATTCATTGGCGATGCTTCCTGATACTGGATACACAGTGTGGATTTTCTTCATGAATTGGTATGCAAGGAAAGAACTCAAATTACTGAATTACTGAACGAAGGTATTTGATTCTAGGTTATGACGTTGATAAAAACTGTGCAAACGCAGTGCATTTATAGTTTAACACCAACTAAGGCTTCATTACCCTGTGTGTTATCATGGATCTCTTTTGTTAAAGCACTTCATATTGATTAACCATATAAATGAAATGTTGAGGCTGGGGAAAGGGGAACATATGAAAAAGTCAAACAGTAAACATTACAGGTGATGTGGAACATATCTTGATTTTGGTGCTTGGCACCTTTTGACTTTTGACGTAGTGTTATGCTGTATATGGGGACGACTTGTATTAGTATCTGATATTGATTACTTGCCATGTTTCAATGCAGAGCCCATTTGGAATATCACACCAGCAGGCCTTGGCACATGTCACTGTACTAGCTCAATCTAATCTGCAGATGCAAGCTGAATATCAATCTTCATTACTAGCATCTCCCATAGAGTCGCAGCCAAGTCATGCTTCCTCAATCCCGGATGAAGCTTCTCAACAGCAAACAACACCCTCAACATCTGAACTTGGAAGTTCCATGGTGCAATCATCAGAGGCTTCTCATTCTGATAGAAAATACCCTTCATCCCATGCCACCGATAAGCCTGCAGATGATCGTTATAACTGGCGAAAATATGGGCAGAAGCAGGTTAAGGGCAGTGAATATCCACGAAGCTATTATAAATGTACACATCTGAACTGCCCTGTCAAAAAGAAAGTTGAGCGTTCACTGACCGGCGAAATAACTGAGATTATCTACAAGGGGCAACATAACCATGAGCCCCCTCAACCTAATAAACGCGCGAAAGATGGAGGTGGTCAGAATGGACTTGCAGATTCACAGCTTAAACTTGACAATGGTTTACAAAGAAGAGTGGGAGATTCAAACAAATCATTTGAAGCTGTGTCTGAGAGGGATTATGAGCATACTCAAGCTGCTCCTGTGCAGTTACCAAGTGAAAGTGAAGACTTGGGTGATGCGGAAACCAAAGAAGAAGGGGATGTTGATGAACCTAATCCAAAGAGAAGGTATTTCTCCAACCTTTCTTCCATATGTTCATTGAATTTCAATCTTCTTTCTTCTGAATATCAAAATATCTATTGTGGATTGCAGGAACGTTGATGGTGTCGCGTCTGAGGTAGCTTTGCCTCACAAGACGGTGACAGAGCCTAAAATCATAGTGCAAACAAGGAGTGAAGTTGATCTCCTTGATGATGGTTACAGGTGGAGAAAGTATGGGCAGAAAGTAGTCAAAGGGAATCCTCATCCAAGGTGGGAACTTTCTCAATACGTTTATTTGCTATTTTAAGATTTGAACTCTTGGTATTGATATGTTGATAGATAAGGTGATATCTAAAAAGTGAAATTGTATGTTTGTTGGCCCCCTTTAGAAGGATATTGAATGTTTCACATGTACTTTATTGTACATAGACTGGAGGAGAAATCATGAACCGTTAAAAGATAAAATAAAGCTTGACTTAATTATAAAGGTTTAGGAACTGATTGAACTTGCAACTTTCATGTGGAGTAAATCATTGATTAAGAAATGAAAAGGTACTTTAAGAGCTAGTTAGTCATATGGTTGGTATCTTTGGTATACATTAGTGGTGTATGAAAACTGGTTTTCTGTTATATTGCTATCCACTTGGAGTATGGTTTTTGCTGCGAGCGCTGTTTCTAATATAAATTTATAATTTTTCAGAAGTTATTACAAGTGCACATACACCGGATGCAATGTGCGCAAGCATGTTGAGAGGGCTGCGAGTGACCCAAAAGCAGTCATAACCACATATGAGGGGAAACACAACCACGATGTTCCAGCAGCTAGAAACAGCAGCCACAACATAGCCAATAATGCCTCACAGTTCAAAGCACCCACAGTTGTGGCAGCTGAGAAGCATCCCCTACTTAAAGGGAGAGAATTTGGCAATAATGGCCAGAGACCGGTAGTTCTTCAGCTGAAAGAAGAGCAGATTGCTGTGTAATTAAGGTGTTATCAGTGATCAAGTACAGCGAACTAACATGGTGCATAATGAATAAGAAAGGAACTACAAAAGGTTTGCTGGTGTGTAATAGTTGTGTTCTTTATTTCTTTTCTTTTTGCTGCATATTATATATTGTAGATGGTTGGTAAGTTTTGCTGGATGGTTTGTAAATGTTGGAGGCAGATATAGTGTCACAGTATATAATTGTTTCACACTGAAACTAGGAGTATACAACTGATATATAGTACCTTTGAAACACACTAGCTATTTGGCTTGGCTATTCTTAGTCTATCTGTTACTTTCTGTTTTATTTTTTGCCAGTTCCTTTCTGTTTTGTGACAAGCACAAAGCAATAAACCAACCATCAAAGTTTGGAGGCTGGATAACTCATCTGCCATGTTGGTATTTGCCATCTTGTTTTATTTTGACTGGAACTTTGATCTGGTTTCTACTGTCATCTAGTTGTGTATATTTGAAAAAAACTAAGGAACACTGTCATGCATGGTCTAAATCAACAGACCAAATGTCCATAATTCTTTTAGATGAAATCTTCCTTTGCTATTATCATTTCTTTTAAATGCTTTAGCAGCATGGCTTCATATAGATGCTGACCCCAAACTCTGAGGAACATTGACCGACATCCTTGAACCAGAAGGGTCTAAAACTCATTTATACTAAACAACGGTGCAGAGTAACAATATGGACTCTTTTTTCTTTTCCTTTTATAAATCTTGGTCAGAAAGAGGAAGATAGTGTTCTTGATTTACTTTTAATACATAAAATTCATGTTGAAAAAGTAAATAATATTCTGTTCTTCATGTTTGTTTGAGATATAATCAAGCATACAGTGCAGTGGGGCTGTTAGGCAGTTGGCCTGCAACCACCATCTCCTCACCTCAGACTGAGATGATGAGAGAAAACATGACACAAACACCCTACCCTATCTCTTTCCCTTTGTTTTTTAAACCTCTTTTCCTCTTCTTTGAATCCAAATCTGCCCGTCTCTGTTTGACTGCATCTGTTATACTGTTACGTTAACCAAACCCAAACAAACTGAAATAATTAAACCCAATTACCAAAGCATTACAAAACAACAAACTGAAATAACCAAACCTCTCGTTGTACCAAAGTCTCTTTTGAAGTGCGGGGCATGCCAGCTCGTGGGTGAGCAACCATAGTAGTAGGAGTAGTGTGCTTAGCTTTCCGCTTCTAATCAAGCGACTGAAGCTTAAGAGAGCACCAACTTGATCACTAGGTTCGTCAGGAGTCACCTTGACAAGGATTTAAGGTAGTTTATCGTCACCAAATCGATACTCACGTTGTGTAGCGAGCAGAGCAACTAAAGGAAAAAACAGTGAGAGAACGCTCCGGGGAGCATGAGAAGAAAATGGGAAAGGTTCCGGGGAACCAGGAAGAGAGATAGGGATGAAGACTTCAGGGAGTCAGGATAAATAAAGAAGGATTGCTAAGGCTTGACGCTTTAGCGTTGAGGCCGACTAGGTCGGGGTGATTTGTGTTTGTGTTTGTAAAAGTTTGCAGGGTGTGTCTGTATTTGTATAAGATAGATCACGGGCAATACTCGCCAAAGATTTAGGAAGCTACTACACATGTGCACATCTAATTAAGGAGTGATATCTTTAACCATGCAAACTCTTTGATATACTCAGAGCAATTAGGGATACGTGGGCTCCTTCCCTTCAATTAAACATCTGACCAGCTAGCATGAGCAATTAAGAATGACTTCCTTCTTGGCTCAGCAATGCTGCCGGAGAAGCCATGTACGGTTGGGTACCCCTCAAGGCTGACGCTTATGAAAAATTGGAAAAGGTCTGGCATTATGCTTTTTGATCTGTGGTTTCTATATAGTTGATGTACTTTGTGAATGTAATGTAGATTGGGCAAGGAACATACAGCAGTGTATTTAGAGCACGTGAAGTTGAAACTGGGAGGATTCTTGCACTTAAGAAAGTGCGTTTTGATAACTTTCAACCAGAGAGTATTAGGTTTATGGCTCGAGAGATTATAATTCTTCGTAGGCTTGATCATCCAAACATTATGAAACTGGAGGGGATAATCAAATCTCGATCATCGAGTAGCATATGCCTAGTGTTTGAGTACATGGAGCATGATCTGGCTGGACTAGTAGCTGCTAATGACATCAAGTTCAGTGACGTGCAGGTTAGATTTTGCTCGTCATCTATACCTTGTTATGCAGAAGTATATGAGGCTTTGTATGTTTGGTTGAAATTTTCTTGCTTTTTGTGTAGATCAAGTGCTACATGAGACAGCTATTCTCTGCAGCAGAACATTGCCATATGAGAGGTATTATGCATCGAGACATCAAGGCATCGAATATATTGGTAAACAATGATGGGATTTTGAAGTTGGCAGATTTTGGATTGGCAAATGTGGTATACTCGAGAAGCAAGCAACCATTAACAAGTAGAGTGGTGACATTATGGTATCGTCCTCCTGAACTCTTGATGGAAGCAACGGAGTATGGAGTATTGGTGGATCTCTGGAGTGTGGGATTTGTGTTTGCAGAACTCTATCTAGGGAAGCCTGTTCTTAAAGGAAGAACTGAGGTGATTATATTGTTGATGGAAGTGTTTATTGCTTGATGCTTACAACACCTTGTTTTCGTTACTTAAAAGTTCAATCTGACACCATGTCATGGATATAACAGCTGAAATTGGTATGATTCTCATTTACAGGTTGAACAATTACATAAAATTTTCAAGCTGTGTGGTTCTCCATCTGAAGAGTACTGGAAGAACTCGAAGCTTCCTCATGCTACAATGTTCAAGCCTCAGTATTCTTATGAAAGTTCTCTTAATGAGAGATGCAAGGAACTCCCAACCACATCGGTGAACTTGTTACAAACTCTTCTTTCAGTAGAACCTTACAAGCGCAGAACTGCCTCCTCTACCTTTTTGTCTGAGGTAATAATGGCGATGAAATTTGATCTCAGTAAGATTACTGTTTTCAAGTGGCAATTCTCCTGTTCTCGAATTGGGGATCTACATTGTGATTCGTTACAACATTCTCAAACCTTTCGATAACTTGGCCCTTTGCTGATCTATTGTTCTATCATGCATTTTGCTTCTTGCAGTATTTCAGAACAAAGCCATATGCTTGTGATCCATCAAAGTTGCCGAAGTATCCTCCTACCAAGGAAATGGATGCTAAAAGTCGTGAGGATGCACACAAGTAATATGTTTTACTTGATCATTCTTTAAATTGAGGACTATCTAACAAATCTCAGGCAACTTATTCAACTATCTAAACTGTGTTTTCAGGAAAAAGCATGGTCCTCGCGCACGAGTTACAGCAGCAGCCAGGAAACCAAGGAGATACCAAAAGACTTTGCAAGAGACCAACTCAGCAAAGATAGCACCAAAAGAGGTATATCTCAATGTATCCATGGCAATGCAGGATGGACAAGATAGCAGCCAATCTTCTCGTAGAAACAATGGCGTTACCCCCATATCCTAAGGCCAAAAACTGCATAGAGAGCCTAAAAAAGCAGCATTTGATACAGTTTCAGAGAACTACGAGTTGAATGCAAGCTACATTCTCCTCTGCTGCAGGCGCGCGCGCAGTCAGGAGGAGGAAGCGGCTTTGCATGGGCTTAAAGGCGAAACACGGAATTCACCACTAAATCTATGGTTTCAGATGGTTCCCGAAGGAGATGTAGAAAACATGGTAAGAAACTAAGGATCACTTTGGACACAATCATGAGCCATCGTCTCTATTACAAATACTCATCATTCTCTTACAACTTTCTAGGTTCACATGTCAGTAGACAAACATGTTATCGACTACTCGGGTCCATTACTATCCCAACAGTGTAAAATGGATGAACACTTGCGAAGAAACGAGAGCCAAATTCATCATGTGGCTCGCAGATCAAGATTCGAAAGAGGTAAAATCCCCATTCCAATCCCTTAACCATGAACATCAAGCATTCACAAGTTCACTGATCACAATGACTCACATTGCAGAAGCAGAACCAGTACGCAGTACCCTCACAACGATACACTCAAAAATTCAGCAATGCTTTGTTCAAAATCAAAACCCCTCCGATAGTTTGATCGATCTCAAAATGACAGATTCTTGTCTAACGTGTTCATAAGTGATTCCCTCAGATAAGTTTCATACCAACACTGTACACAAATCCACCATTAGAGAAACAATGTAGTCAAACAAAACCCAACAAACAACAATTTTTTAGAAGCAAAACTGCTCTGCTTGTGCTCAAATCACAACTATCTCTATCTTGTTGACTAATTATTTACTGGGTATGATAAAAGATTCGTCTTTGTATTAGAAAATCAAAACCCATGTCCTTTATACGATTAGTATCGACAAAAAACCCTATCTGAAATCATATCACAAAGAAAAGAATAGATCTTGAAACAAAGAAAAGAGAATGAGGGGCGAAACAGAACGCTCTCAAGCAGCTAAGAATGGAGCAGCGAGAACGGACATAGGAGCCCCCAAGCAAAGTCGTTAATGTGCGCCCAACGCACTAACGTGCGCCACGATTAAACCTCTCCCGTGGAATACCACGCCACCCCTAACTCAAGAGGGAAGCGCTCGGCCTCGGGCGCTTGTTTTTGGTCTCTCTTTCCCATCCCTCGTTTCTATATATACCCCTCTGGAGAAAACCCTAATCTTTTTTAGCCATACATGACACGGTGAGGCGGTGAGCAAGTGTATCTGCAATGTTAATAGTGATGTGAGTCTTTTTTGGAACATGTGCCCATTAGATCGGGTGATTTTTTAGAAAATGTGATTCAAAATTAGATGAATCGATAAATTGAATGGTAGTTCTGTTTATGCATCTATATGTATCAGTGTTGTAGTGACGTAGATTTCTTTATGGACCATGCAGACGTATATGATTAAGTAAATTAGCTCATAATGTGAATTAAAATGAACCCAAGCTGGTAAGAGTTTACATGTTAACGAAAGCTAACAATTGCTTCTCTAAATAAATTGAGGAGTCTGATATTGATATTGACATCAAACAATTAAAGCTATAGAATCCTAACATGCATACTAAGCTTGCACTCAAAGCATACAAGAAAATAATTCATCAATGAAATACTAGTAAATAAAGTCTCATCTTAAATTGAAAGAAACTAAAAACCAAATCTCAAATCATCATGGAGTTCATGTCTTACGGCTTCAAGCAGCCCCTAAATAAACATAATAGAATGATAACACAACAAATTGAGGAGAGAGGAGAAGAAGGAAGAATAGAAGAGAAGTCAAATATGATAGAGTAAGGTTTATATTGCTTCTTTCCACCAATCGTTCTTGATTATAGTTTCCTTAGATATTTTGATTGGCTTAAACCAATAGAAGTATGTCAACTCATTTAATTCTTCAAAATCAGCTTCATATCGAGTTATAAGTTGGAATATGAAGTACAAAATCGTCCATGGGCTTCTCGGTGTGATTTGGGCCTCGAAAGAAATTCTCGTCAAGATTCAGATTTGCGCGCAGAATGACCTTCTGGTACTAAATCGGTCATAACTTTCCACTAGGAAAATGATATTCACGAACCGTAAAAATGTTCTGGAAAGCTAACATCCGTTAGGGCTGGCTCCGGTCCACTTCGGTTCGGTTTATACCCCAAACCGCGAACCAAACCAATGTTATACTTCGGTTCGGTTCGGTTCGGTTCGGTTTTTTACTATTCAAGAGGCCAAACCGCAAACCAAACCACACCTACGGTTCGGTGCGGTTCGGTTCGGTTTTTCGGTTTTTTTTTTCCAAATTCATAATTTTTCATCTTATTATCATTATAGTGAAAAATGGTTATAGTTCACAAAGTTGCACATTTATTTACAACCTAATAAACAAGTTATACAACATTAGTATGCATATTGTGATTCCGATGACTAAAAGTAAAAAATTAAAATTCGACCGTCAGATATGATCATTATGAAGAAATATGTATGTGGGAAAAAATTCAACTGGATCCGACAAAGTTAAGGGCTCGATCGAAACGGTCAACCCTGATCCATCGTCACTTATCACACGGAAACACTCATATCTACCTCTATATTACGTATTTTTGTCAAACCTTGTACACGAAAAACACTCACGTAGATGAGACGCAACCGCCCATATAAAAATTTTGGGACATTTACCTTCCGACGATAGGGCTCCCCCTAGGGAATAATAAAGGTAAATAGGGTTGACCGCTACAATCGGCACCGAGACGTTACCCGAATTACGTGATTTTTTAACCAGAGCTGTATTTCATCATTCCGAACACATCTTATTTCACGAGTTTTTTGATAATTTTGCTTCTATGTAGAGTTGGTTCATAAAGTTGTGCATTTGCTTAAAACCTAACAAACAAGTTATACAACATTAGTATGCATATTGTGATTCCGATGGCTAAAAGTAAAAAATTAAAATTCGACCGTCAGATATGATCATTATGAAGAAATATGTGTGTGGAAAAAAATTCAACTGGATCCGACAAAGTTAAGGGCTCGATCGAAACGGTCAACCCTGATCCATCGTCACTTATCACACGGAAACGCTCATATCTACCTCTATATTACGTATTTTTGTCAAACCTTGTACACGAAAAACACTCATGTAGATAAGACGCAACCGCCCATATAAAAATTTTGGGACATTTACCTTCCGACGATAGGGCTCCCCCTAGGGAATAATAAAGGTAAATAGGGTTGACCGCTATAATCGGCACCGAGACGCTACCCGAATTACGTGATTTTTTAACCAGAGCTGTATTTCATCATTCCGAACACATCTTATTTCACGAGTTTTTTGATAATTTTGCTTCTATGTAGAGTTGGTTCATAAAGTTGTGCATTTGCTTAAAACCTAATAAACAAGTTATACAACATTAGTATGCATATTGTGATTCCGATGACTAAAAGTAAAAAATTAAAATTCGACCGTCAGATATGATCATTATGAAGAAATATGTGTGTGGAAAAAAATTCAACTAGATCCGACAAAGTTAAGGGATCGATCGAAACAGTCAACCCTAATACGTCGTTAGTTATCACACGGAAACGCTCATATCTACCTCTATATTACATATTTTTGTCAAACCTTCTACACGAAAAACACTCACGTAGATGAGACGCAACCGTCCATATAAAAATTTTGGGACATTTACCTTCCGACGATATGGCTCCCCATAGGGAATAAAAACAGTAAATAGGGTTGACCGCTACTATCGACACTGAGACGTTATCCGAATTACGTGATTTTTTAACCATAGTCCTATTTCACCATTCCTAACAAATCTTATATTACGAGATTTTTGATAAATTTTCTTCCATAATTAAAGTCTTTTCCTTCCTACTACATAATTAAAGTCCTTTTAATTATGAGTTTATTTATATACTTATTTATTTATTTTTTTTTCCGGTTTTTCGGTCCGGTCCGGTTTCTACGGACCCCAAACCGCAAACCGGACCATACATACCCGGTTCGGTCCGGTTTTTGTTTTTCGGTTCGGTTTGTCTTCGGTTCGGTTTTTTTCGGTTTTCGGTTCGGTTTTTTTCGGTTTTCGGTTTCGTATGGCCACCCCTAACATCCGTAGCTTTTCAACGATATAAAACTCATCATCTAGTTCTTTTCGAGTTGCCCTAAGTGTTCTGTCGAAGTTTGATGACTTTCATAGACAAATTTCAGAATTTTGTCTTCCAATCTCTATTTTCTTTCTTTTCTTCTTATTTGCTTCGGAACACCTAGAAAACAAAGAAACAAAGTAAATAACTATAAAACACACCAAACAAACAAATGAAGTATAAAAAAATTGATATAAATAATGTATAATTGTGCACCTATCACACTAATAATATGCATAGAAAAAATGTCATCAGACCTTAAATTGGAAAGCAGCATCAAATCTTACACGCCACCAAGTTGTCAAGACAAATATTAAAAGTAGATGATGTCATCTCCCATCGAGTACTGATAGTTTGACTCAAGGTCTTAAAAATCAAAAGTTTCGACAAAATTTGTTTGAAATTTTTTGTTTTTTACCTTCGAAATATCTTTCACATTCCAAGCATTTTCCGATATTTTCTGATAGTTTCTGAAAATTTTCAAAATTTTCCAATTTTTTTATTTTATTGCCCAAAAATTTCTAATCCTCAAGTTAAAATTCAAACAATTACTTTAATTCATACTCTTACTTTGATCCCTTATTTTTTCTACCCAAAAGTTTATAATCCACCATATACCCTTACGACGAAAATCTGGCAATTAATGTCTTATCCAATATATTTTATGTCTTATAGGGTGCAATCAAATGATAACTCGTGGTCACAGTCTGAAGCACAATCTTTCAATGATTATGGTTATGGCCAAGGTTAAGAGATGCCCAATGCCTACTACAACTCTCAGTATGAAAACTACAAAGGTGAGGTATCATCTAATGAATAGTCTTCACAATACACTTAAGGCTTTACACAGAGAAATGATGAATATAGCGAAAATTTTGTACCTCATAGATTTTATACGTACCCATTTAAGTATTCAGCGCTTACTTTTTCATTTTAAATTACTATAACTCCCTATAGATCAATATTTATTCAAGATTTTCTTTTCAAATATAGTACATAATATGATAAACAAACATCTCTTAAAATTTCATTTAAAATTTCTGTGTTTTTCTTCAAATTTCCGTTAATTTTCTCATTTTTTTACTGATATCGATATTTTCTCAAAATTTTTATCAAAATATATGTTTTTCAGAAAGTCGATATTTCCGCAATCATCGAAATTTAATACCTTCGTCTGACTTTATAATTTATAGTTTGATGGTTGCTTCTTAATAAACATTTAGTGCTTTTTGGATCAAATATTTTTTTGAGTGAGAGAAACTGGTTGTTTGTGGATTTGGAGGGCCTTTCACTGGTATTGAAGCATCAGTCACTTAATGGTTTGCTTTTTGTTGTACAATCGTTAGCCAATAACTTACCAGCAAGCTTTAAATTTATATTTTCTATGTCAAATGTGTTCACAATGCATAGTAGTTAATTGGTTGCATGATAATTACTTGGTATTTGTCTATGACTAGACCAATTATGACTAGTTACTTCAGTAGTTGTATGAGTAGTTAGGTAGTTTCTTAGTTCCATAAAAATTACTTACGAAGCTACACAATAAGTTACTTGAGTATTTATTTACTTAAATGGTACTTGAGTTGTTACTTCATGATGGTTACCTAGGCAATTGCATTAATAGTTACTTAGTGGCATTATAGTTACTCAAGTAGTTACACAATAGTCTACTTGAGTAGTTATAGTATAGTTACTTATATGATAGTTACTTAGGTCGTATATTATTAGATACATGAGTAGTTACATAACTAGTTACTTAGTTACATGACTAGTTAAATGGTAGCTTATTTGAGTAGTTGTTTACTTAATTACATGATAGCTACCTAGGTAGTTACATGAGTAGTTACATAACCAATTGCATAGGTTGTTACTTAAAAACATGACAGTTGCTTAAGTAGCTACATAATATTCTACTTAAATAGTTATAATAGAGTAGAGTTATAGTCGATTTTCGTAGAAGTTACTTTAGTAGTTAGTTGAATAGTTACACGGTAGTTACATAAGAAGTTACTTGAGTAGTTATATGACAAAATAACTAAGTAACATGGTAACTAGTCATATAATTTACTAGTAACATGAATAATTACATGGTAGTTACATAAGCAATTACTTTAGTAGATATAACAAAATAGCTAAATAACACATATAATTTAGTAGTTACATGAGTAGTTACACTGCACTTGCATAAGCAGTTACTTGAGAAGTTATATGACAAAATAACTACGTAACACGAATAATTTTGTAGTTATATGATTAGTTTCACGGTAGTTATATAAAAAGTTACTTGAGTAGTTACATGATAAAATATCTAATACGGTAACTAGTCATATAAGCTTTTGTTTATTAGCAACTGTAGCTTCTTGGATGAGAGTGAAAAAGGCAAAGCAAGAGCATATCAACCACAGACTAAAATAGTGACAATTATAGAAATTTCGATGGTTTGAAAATTAGATATTTTGATGGATATATAGAGAAATTATCGAATATTGATGGAAATTTTCCTAAATTTATATAAAAATTATATATTTGACTAAAAATATGTTAAATATAAAATATCAGAATATAAAAATTAATATCGATGCTTATAAAAAATAGAAATTTTAAAGAAATATCAAATATATTTTAGATATTTAAGATCTTGATATCAGGATTGGATTAGGGTTTTGAGGGAGCAGCACCAGCAGCAACAAAACTTTTTCACTTTTTCAGTTCCAAGTGATTACCATATGCATGCGAATGAGAGAATCCAACCTACTCACTAGATTCTTTCACTTTGCTCGACTATTTGTTGCACGAAGCTTCATAACAGTCCAGACGTTATGAAAAATTTCGTAAGTCGTAAATAATTTGAAAAGATGAACACTTAAAGAATGACATCCATTATTTAAATTAAACATGTATCGTCACAAATCCATACTTAAAATCGAATTTATGATCTATATTACGTGATCATATATCGGCCTATAGTACTTAGATTCAGAGTTTTGTGAAACTGAACAAGATGATGACCTTATGTGCACATACTTGTCCATTTGAGAGGGATACACATTTTCTAGATATCATTGTGAAAAAATTCATTATGCTATGTAGTATGTAGGAACCCTGCAAAAAAATATAATATTTACTCCAGGCCCTCTTCTTCTTTCCCAGCGCTTCGTCTTCAGTCTTCAATCCTCATTTCTATTCTTACATTTTCTTATTCAAAAAAAAACTTACATTTCCAATTTAGGGTTTACGCAATCTGCAGATAAGAGTTTTCAGCCCTGCGATCGCTCATCAGGTCCAAACCCACAAGACTCCGGTTAGTGGATTCCGTAAATTATTGTCATTTGGTTTCTGGGTTCAATTGGATTCTAAACTAAAGTTTCAGTCTTGATTTCAATTGGGTACACTTGTTCTTTGATCTCTGCTATATTTGTTCAATTGGGTTATCTAGCATAACAAGTTTAGGCATGTTTGATTGATTTCCTATCATAGTTTTTGCATAATTGTGAGTAGGTTTAGCTCCCCAAGCTTTGCTAGTTTTTACAATGTTGTGATTGACTGAGCAATAGTGTTAGAGATAGGGTTGGCTTTTCAATTAAGTATAAGAAATCTGACCCTTCTTCTCCAAAAATGTAATGGGAAATCTGTCATTGAAAGCCTAGTAAGAACATAAATTCATGGTTCACAAATTTTTTCTTTGTTCTTATACGTAACTTTGTTTTGCTAATACAATGAGTTCTCTTATTCATAAATTCTGATCCTCTGTGCCGAGCTGAGCTTGTATTGGAGTTCTGTATCGACACACTTTGTTTCATCTTTGGTAGGTTGCCCTTAACTCCTAGATTGGCGTGCATATCCTAATGTTTCTTTAGGGGTTTAGTGTGTTGAGTTTGGCACTTGATAATGCAGTTTTGGTGGTTTGTGGTCTTGCGTCTGTATTTCTGGATGCTGTGCAGTTTAGCTTCAATGCAGTGGTTAGAGGAAGCCGGTGTTATTTGCTTTTGTCTTTACTTAGAGCCTTTTCACTATCCTATTCTATTTTCATGCATGGCTGGATTTTACTTGTTTTTTGAAACAAATTAATCCTTATGTACGTTTTAAGCTACGTAATCGGCTTCATTATTGATTTCAGGTCTTGTTGAACATCCTTAGGTATGGCATCTAGGCGTAACGTCCAGTACAGCCGTCTTGCTGCTGATGAAGATGATGATTATAGTGGGACGGATGACCGTCGGTTTGACTATACACCAAGGTCTTTCGATAAAGTTCCATGGAAATCCATATGCCTTGCTCTTTTCCTTCTTTCTCTTGGATCATTGCTTCTCTTTCTTTCCTATTTCATTTTCACTGGTCACATGGGAGGGGAGATGTCCCAAGCCTATGGTCTTCTAGCCCTAGGAATTCTCACCTTCCTCCCAGGTATGTCAATATATACTTTGTTTCATACTAATCTATACCGGGTTTACTGTGAACTCATAGTTGTACAATTCATTGGCTATATAACGTGTGATATCTAATTTAAGGAGTTCACAATTTATATCAATGACTTTATTCCAAGCATGATTACCATATATTCTTATAGATTACTTTTGTCACACATATATTCCCATGTTGAGTTGTCTCTTGATTAACTATATGCGTATCAAAGTAAATTCATAAATCATATATCTGAGCATGATTACCATCTAGATGGGATGGATTTTCTGAGATTCTGCATGCATGTGTGCCTGTCTGTTTTTAGATGATTCTTGAGCGTTAGCTTGCCGAAATTCTGGATACTTTTTGAGGAGGTTGATTGAATGATTTTATGAATGCAGGCTTTTATGAGACTCGGATCGCTTATTATGCATGGAGAGGCGCACAGGGGTTCCTTTTTGCATCCATTCCCGAATACTAGGCTGTTGTCTTCAAACTTTTGCAAATAATGCTGTAATGGTGACACTTCAGTAGACACGATCATGTAGAACCCACATTGTAAAGAGCCACATGAAAGATATTTGTAGCTTGTTTGTTTCTGTATTGAGGTTTGTAAACAGCAAGTGAATGCCCTCTTTGTTCATAACTTCATACTAAGATTGTTCTGGGGTTTCAGGTTCTACTACTGTTTATTTAGCCCCTTGGGAATCAAGCCTATCAGAAGTTTTTGGTTTCATATCCTTGCAGGCAGTTGCAGCTATATTATGGTCAATTTAACTATTTCAGCTTAGCATAGCATTTTGTGTCACCTTTGTAGAAGTAAAATAAAGTGCAAGATTATATTTTTTACCATGTCAATGAAGTTTGACAAGAACAATGATCAGTAACAATAAAGAAGCTGGAATCAAAACGACTGGCCCCACAACTCCCTCATTCCCATAATGACTCCCTATCAAATCCCCACTCTACCCCTCAAGCCAAACCCAACACAACCTCAAATGCTCCGTAATTTCCGCAAATACGATAGGCGAATCGGTAAATCTATCAGGTTAACAATGAAGAAAATATAAATAAACAAGTTGGAGTCTCTGTAAGTTGTATAGCTAAAAATAAAAGAAAAATAGAAGAAAGGCGCCTGCTTCTTCTCCAATTCGAGTTTGGGGTCTCTGCAACCTAATTCGTCCCGCCTTCAAATTCCACAGAGACCCATTTTTCCTTTGCATCCCTCACTTCGGTTCCGGATTCTAATTTCTGTAATTCTTCTTTTCACAATCTTCGCTTAATTTGTTATCTGAACGGTTTGGTTTTGATTTTTGTTTTGGGTTTATGAGATCCCGAGTTGGGTCTGGGTCTAATTCGAATTGGGTTTTGTGTTTCTGGGTTTGGGAGGAATTGGGATTTCATTTCTGTGGAGTGTGATTTATTTTGCGTGATTGTTTCTAATTGGGGAGTTGGGTTCTGTAATTGGATGGGTATTTAGCTTAAAGTTTGATTTTTGGTTTGTGATTTTGGAAGTTGCAAGTAAATTGGGGGTAGCTGAAGCATTCCGATGCGGGTTTCAATGAATCAGATACTTGTCTTCTTTTTTGATTTTCTCAAACTCCTGTGGGGTTTTAGCTGTTCTGTGCTTGCAGAAGGATAATAGGTTGAGAGTTAAGTGTAGAGGGTTAGAGTGAAGTGAGCGGATAATTGATGAATACACAAGTTCCTGTTACTGAAGTTTTTTAGGATGTGGGGATTTTCTATTTACCGGAGGGAGTCCTTTTAATGATAGCCTATGTATGGAAACACTTGGTTTTCTTGACTTTCATGTATATGTTAGCAAATACTTCGTTGCACAAAGTGAGTGTGTCTCCAACATTGTTTGGTAACTTTAGCTGAAAGATGCATTGTTGTTGTTAACCTGATAATATGCTTGTATTTAGCTTTACAATTGCTACAATGGTGTCTTTGTTTTCAGTTCTTGCATGTTCATTGAATATTTTATCATGCCTTGTGATAGGAGAATGGATGGATTGGTTGGCCGTGGAGGCAGCAGCGCAGATGCGTATTTACCGAATTACAAACTTGGAAAAACACTTGGTATTGGTTCTTTTGGCAAGGTCAAAATTGCTGAGCATGCATTAACTGGCCACAAAGTTGCTATCAAGATTCTCAACCGGCGGAAGATAAAGAACATGGACATGGAAGAGAAGGGTATGTCTTGTTCACGCTGTTACTTTCCTCTAACATCCATGGTTGTAGTTTTTCGTTTGATCTGATTGTTTTCATTTTGCTGCAGTTAGAAGAGAAATCAAAATATTAAGACTGTTTATGCATCCTCACATTATACGGCTCTATGAGGTCATTGAAACACTATCGGACATTTATGTTGTTATGGAGTATGTAAAGTCTGGGGAGCTTTTCGATTATATTGTAGAGAAGGGTAGGCTACAGGAGGATGAAGCTCGTAACTTTTTCCAGCAGGTGTGTGACAATCTTGTTATCTTTCTTTGCACTCAATTTGCATCTTACATCAGTTGTTTATGGTGTTCGTTTTTCCTGTGAGGCAGATAATATCTGGTGTGGAGTACTGTCACAGGAATATGGTTGTTCATAGAGACCTGAAGCCAGAAAATTTGCTTCTGGATTCCAAATGCAATGTGAAGATTGCTGATTTTGGTCTAAGCAATATTATGCGTGATGGCCATTTTCTTAAGACAAGTTGTGGTAGCCCAAATTATGCTGCTCCTGAGGTATGGAGACCTGTGTACTGTCTAAGATGACTTGTGAATTGTTAAGTAGAAAACTTGAATTATATTAATAGAGGTTTTGATTTCCCTCTGTGTAGGTTATTTCTGGCAAACTATATGCTGGGGCCGAAGTAGATGTATGGAGTTGTGGTGTGATATTATATGCTCTTCTTTGCGGTACTCTTCCTTTTGATGATGAAAACATTCCCAACTTGTTCAAGAAAATTAAGGTAATTTAAGTTGACTTTACGCCTATATTTATTCCGGATTAGATCTCATATTTGTTTCTTTAAAGACTTAAGCTAGTCTTTGGATATATTCAAGTTGTTTAATGGTAATATACTGTCTCTGTTAAATAACATAATTTTGGCTACAGGGCGGGATATACACTCTTCCAAGCCATTTGTCACCTGGTGCAAGGGATTTAATCCCAAGAATGCTTGTGGTGGATCCAATGAAGCGAATGACCATCCCTGAGATTCGTCAGCACCCATGGTTCCAGGCTCATCTTCCTCGTTACTTAGCTGTGCCCCCACCAGATACAATGCAGCAAGCAAAGAAGGTTGGTTATTTTCTTAGGTTATGTTGTCTGCTCTGCTTTGACTCTGTTTCAAAATATGGCTGTTAGTTTTTTTGTTGAGAACTGTTTGGTATGTGTGGTCTGTACTTTACGTAACAAGAAGATAATAGATCCATACCCCCGCCAACACACGCAACAAGAATTTCCTAGTGACATGCATTTCATACTTGTATTCGTTACTTTTAAATTTATGCTTCATAGCCTTGTTCATGCTCCCTGACACGAAACAACAGTTGTCAAGATTGCTGTTCCTGTAGGCCATTTATCTTTACCTATGGTCCATATCCCACTACTTCAGGATTTTTCTCTGTGATTATACAAGAATTATTTGTGACTCTTCGGACCTTTTCTTTTGTTTGTTTTTAATAACGCAAGTTGCGGTTATACATCTATTATAACAGGTTGCTCAAGTGTTTTCTTGCTTTTTGCAGATTGATGAAGAAATCTTACAGGAGGTGGGAAAGATGGGATTTGACAGAAACCATCTTGTTGAATCTCTGCGTGGTAGATTACAAAATGAGGTGAAAACTTCAAAAACTCATTATCTGTATGATTTTTAGCTGGTATCTTGTTACTTACTGTGTTGCAACGTGTTTCAGGGAACTGTTGCTTACTACTTATTGTTGGACAACCGGTTCCGTGTATCCAGTGGCTATCTTGGAGCAGAGTTTCAGGAGACTGTGGTATGTACCGTTTCATTGACCTTTCTTGATGTAGTAGCAACCAATTGGTTGGAAAATAAAATATTATCTTTTCTTGCCCAGGGAAAGTCCTTTAGCCGATAACTGATTAATATATGATTGCCGAGACATTCTAATTAAAATTCTTGAGTAAAATGATGATTTCTGAATATGAAAAAACTCTCAAGAGATCTCACATGATTGTGGTTGGCTTCATTCGCTTGTATATTTTGGTTTTCATTTTCTTTTCTGATTCATTTTATTTTTATTTTTTGTCTAGGAATCTGGTTTCAACCGTATGCACCAAAGTGATCCTGCTTCTTCACCTGTTGGGCACCGCCTTCCAGGATATATGGAGTTTCAAGGAATGGGTTCTTCACCTTTTAGACAGCAGTTCCCTGTTGAAAGGAAATGGGCTCTTGGACTTCAGGTTAATATTTCTTTGGCTTCATAACTGTACTGTGGGAAATGGATTAGCGTTGATATTCTATTTTGCTCTGTTATAGTAGTGTGACCAGATTAAATTAATAAGTACAGTAGAACAGTCAAGGCTATAGCTGCAGTTAAGACATTTTGTTGCTTGATTAGCAAGAAGTCTAGTAATTAGGATTTAGTGGTGTCTTCTGAACCTGTAATATCTTGATTTTAATCAAATTTGTTGCCTTTATTCTTGCAGTCTAGGGCTCATCCTCGTGAAATAATGAACGAAGTCCTTAAGGCTTTACAAGAACTACAGGTGCGTTGGAAGAAGATAGGTCACTACAACATGAAGTGTAGGTGGGTTCCTGGCGAACCTGGTCATCATGAAGGCATGGTCGACAATCCTGTAAACAATAACCATTATTTTGGGGATGAATCTAGCATCATAGAAAATGATGGCATTATGAAGACACCCAATGTGGTCAAGTTTGAAGTGCAGGTAAGATATTAAGATTGATGGCTCCCTAAATGTCACATGTTCTCATATGTCAGTATGTACCAATTTGTTATTTTTGTTTTTAAGAAATACTCTACTCACATTCAAAAGAGAAAGAAAAATGAAATACATTACTCTTGATTGCTGGAAGAAGGGTAAACCGACAAGCAATTTTGACGGGAAATACATTTATTCCACTTTTTATTTTGTTCTTTTTACAGTCTTTCAAAAGAACTCAATTGGTGATTTATTGGCCAAGTAGAAAAACCTTGATTTGATAATATGTCGATCTGTACTGGAGTACTTCCTATTTTTTTTCTATTGAAATTAGTTGCTATCAATGATGAGTAGCACAGTTGTACTGTTCAATTTTATCGTCTTCCAAAATGTTATGCTGATATATCTTGCTCTTTTGGATTCAACAGCTTTTCAAAACTCGGGAGGAGAAGTATCTGCTAGATCTGCAGAGGGTGCAGGGTCCGCAGTTTCTCTTCCTGGATCTCTGTGCCGCTTTCCTTGCACAGCTTCGTGTTCTTTAAAGCTAGTAGATGCTAGTCCCAGAACAACGCCTTTGTGAATCTGTCTCAATGCTTGTGAAAAAGAAAACTTGCAGTTTGTACATAGTAACTCCTTCAGTTTGGGGCGCTTACTTTTTCCTTGTTGATCCCAGTTTTATATGGGTAATAGTTCTGTTAGTGCCAATCTATAACACTGGTATTGGCCAAGTCATTTCTATTTTGGGTTTTTGAAGTGGTGTGTCCTTATGGGGGGTTCCTCCTATACAAACACAAACAGTATGAAAGGACTAACATTTCTTTGGAGGATGCTTTAATGCAAATTCTCTTGCGAGTTCTGTGTAATAGAAGTTTCTAAAGCAGTCGTCTCTTTGGAGTACAATTCTCTATTCTTTGTCTCGGCTCATGTGTTCATGGATGCCTTGGATTGGTGATGGCAGTGAGCTCGTAGGACACAGATTTACATTTACCCAACTCTTCTCCAAGAGCTGTACTTCCATTTTTACTCAAAATCAGAATTTTCCTGCATATTGATCTTGTAGAAGGTTAATACTGCCAGCTTAAAAGGAAGGGGAATCCACCAATTTAGTGAAATCCCTTATATTTGTTGATCTTATCATCATCAAGTCAATTTAGTAAATCCCTATTTTGGTTCTTTAATTAAAAATTTTATTACCTTATATAAAAACACAAAGCAGGTAAAATTCTCACCAAAATAAGGATCAAGTTCATCCATACAGAGTAGATTGAGGAGAACGTAGACTGTAACGTTCCTTTTATTTCGTCTCATTCAGCTCTATAATTTCTTGCCTAGTCTGTTCTACTTTCTATTCCCAGTCACTTCTCCAAGTTCCTCACCGTATATAAACTTGCATACACTACCAGTCTTCACCATCACTGCCTCCACTGCTGTCTTCAAAGATGAGTTTGTACGTTTTCATTTTGGTTCTTGGTTTCTCCTTCCTTCAAACCCAAGCTAGAGTGCTACCATCCAAACCAGCTCCGGCTGCTGTCCTCTTCCCTCAAGTCCAATCCTCTGTCCTCCCTGACCCTTCACCTTTCTTCGCCTCCAACCTCCTCCAAGCTCCACTCCCCACCAACTCTTTCTTCCAAAACTTCGTACTCAACAATGGCGACGTAGCCGAATATTTCCACCCCTACAGCTTCAGATTCTCCAACTCATCCCTCACTCTGTCTTATCCGACCCGTATCCCATCCACCGCTTCCATTCTCCAAAACTTCACAGCTGACCTTACCATCTCCGCCACACAAACCAACCAACAACATCATGTTGTGTCTTCCTTCAGTGACCTTGGTGTCACTTTGGACATCCCCTCTTCCAATCTCAGGTTCTTCCTTGTGAAAGGAAGCCCCTATCTGACATGCAGTGTTTCCATTCCCACAGCTCTCTCCATCTCCACCACTCATGCAATCACCTCACTGTCTCCAAATACAGAACAAAACAAGTACACAATCAAGCTCAGCAACAACCAGACATGGCTTATGTACCCATCCGCCAAGATTGGTCTCACAATGACCACCTCTTCATTGATCACATCTGATCCATTCCGCGGCGTTATAAGAGTTGCATTGTTGCCAGGTTCTGACGCTGAGAGGGTGCTGGACCAGTTCAGTTCTTCTTACCCTGTTTCCGGTGAAGCCCTCTTCACAGAAGCGTTTAGTTTGGAGTATAACTGGGAGAAGGAAGGGAATGGAGACTTGCTTATGCTAGCCCATCCTCTGCATCTTCAGCTTCTTTCTGTTAAGGACAGAAAAGTCGCTGTTCTTGACCATTTCAGGTACAGAAGCATTGATGGTGACCTTGTTGGCGTTGTAGGTGACTCTTGGGTGTTGAAAACACAGCCTATTCCAATCACCTGGCATTCCATTAATGGTATCAAAGACAAGGCATCAATACCAGAGATTGTTGCTGCTCTTTCGACAGATGTTCAGGAGGTAACTTCGACACCAACATCATCAATAACGGCTTCATATTTCTACGGAAAGATGATTGCAAAGGCGGCTAGGCTGGCTTTGATTGCTGAAGAGGTGGGTGCTAATGATGTGATTCCAAGCATTACAACGTTCTTGAAGAATGCCATTGAGCCATGGTTGAGTGGGACTTTTGGAGGAAATGGTTTCTTGTATGAAGGTAAATGGGGTGGACTTGTCACGAAAGATGGAGCAGTAGATAAAGGTGCAGACTTTGGGTTTGGAATATACAATGATCACCATTACCACATTGGTTACTTTCTTTATGCAATTTCAGTGGTTGCAAAGCTTGACCAGGCTTGGGGGTTAATGTTCAAGACTCAAGCTTATTCTCTTGCTGATGATTTCATGCATTTGAACAGGCAGCCAAGTTCAAATTACCCACGGTTGCGAAACTTTGATCTTTACAATTTGCATTCATGGGCAGGAGGACTAACTGAATTTGGGGATGGACGCAATCAGGAGAGCTCAAGTGAAGCAGTGAATGCTTACTACTCAGCTGCTCTGATGGGATTAGCCTATGGAGACACTAACCTCACGGCCACGGCATCATTGCTTGCAGCACTTGAAATCCAAGCAACTCAAAAGTGGTGGCATGTGCACCAAGGAGACAACATCTATGAGGACGTTTTCGCAAGCGCAAATAAGATCACAGGAATAGTGTGGTCAGATAAGAGAGACACTGGACTTTGGTTTGCTCCCCAAACATCTTTAGAAATCAGGGTTGGGATTCAGGTTCTTCCGATTTCGCCTATCACTGAGGTCATGTTCTCTAATGTCAGCTATGTTAAGGAACTGGTAGAGTGGACAGCGCCTGCTTTGACTAAGGAGGGAGTTACAGATGCATGGAGAGGGTTTGATTATGCATTGGAAGGGATATACAACAAACAAGATGCTTTGCAAAAGATTAAGAACTTGGGTGACTTTGATGATGGGAACTCACTTACCAATCTTCTGTGGTGGATTCACAGCAGAGGCTAGTAAGTAGAGTAATCTGAAGGTTGAGTTCATTGCTTAGATGAATGGAATTACTTTGCTAGAAATGTTATTTAGGGGTGTTAGTATTGTTATATGTGTGTGCCTTCAAATTGGAGCTTCACATGATTCGTAACTGCTTGAATCCAATAAAATTGACAAGTGCTGTAATACTCAAAAAAAGGATTTTGATCATGTTTAAAACTAAATATATGATCAACGTGAATCTAAGTAAAAGCGTCCTTATGATTTTAGACTGAAAATACGTGTAGATGCTTATTGAAAGGATTTATCAACACTATTTTCACAAGGAAGATCTGTGTCATGTCAAAACATGTTAAACTTATAGCAACATCGTATTTTACTGATATTTGTGTACATGGTATTCTCGTCATTGCTAAAACATCATATTAAGGTCTTCTCCAATGCCACAAACATTCGATTTCGGAAAATCGTTAAAAACTGTGTCCAATTGAAACTGTAGCTAGCATAGGTCACGGGGTTGTTGGCCAAAAATTTTGATACAAAAATTCTTTCTAGTTTCATGCAATTGAGCTTTAGGCAATAGTCTTCTTGAGGGATGATCAGTACTATAGGTGGTGTACCAGTACTACCAGATTGAAACCAACATTTTACCTCAAGATCGGACAAGGTGGTGTACCAGTCCTACCAGCTGATTGCTAAAAAGCCAATGATTTTTCCAATGAGTAATCAATCACCAACGTTTGCTATAGCTGTTGTCACTAGTCAGCTACTTATGTTTACAAGTTCGACAGTTCCATACACTAGAAGATAAATTACATAGTTATAGAAACCCACCTTCCTAAATAGATTAATCGAAGAAGCAACTTATAGATAATGCAAGTTTATGAGACTTATCATCATATAGAATGTATATGTAAGCATCACGAGCGTGGCTAGTGCTCCATAGTATTAGGCATGTCGATCTGCAGGTAGCTCTAACCAATTAGTCAAATCTGTTAGTTTGTTTTTTTTGTTGTTGAAAGAAATTAAGCATATATATATAATCCATATATTCATTAAGATCTTGAGACAGAGTGACACATTCATATATATATATATATATATATATATATATATATATATAATGAGTTTACCCATCACTACTAGAAAAAAAACCCTTTTAAAGACGAAATTTTTTGGAACGGACCAAATTTTTGTCTTCCAAACACACAATTAGGGACAAAATATTCGACTTCATCCCTAAAAGTTTTGGTTTTTCAAGATTGTCCATCCAATACTCTTAGAGGCAAATAAATTTCAATGAGGAACGAAAATTATTTGTCCCAAAATTTTATTAGAGACGAAATCTAATTTGGTCTCCTATGTTTTTTTATATTTTGCTTTACTAAAAGATCCTATAATTTGTTATATTTTACTATGGAAAATAAGAAAGATAATCCAAGAGAGATAGATGTGCAAGATTTATATACCCTGATTTTAATCATTTTACTTATTTACCCTTAAATATTGTTGTGATTTCATTGTATGTGTAGGGGGGATATATAGGTAAAAAGAGATGACACTAACCCCATTTTTGCTATAATTTATTTTGTAATTATACTTTATCTTTAATTAGATTTTAGTCAGAGATTCAGTTGACTCTATGAAGAAAAATTAAGTTGTTTCGTTATCCGACTTCGAGAAGCTTAATCAATTGAGTTCTTTAATATTAGTGATAAAAATGTCAACTTATTAGGTTTACATATAGAAATATACGAATGTCGACTTCATTTATATTCAAAAAGGAACTATATATATATAGGTTCCATGAAGTTTTTGAACTATAATGTATGACATTGTAAAGAACTCAACTCCATCAAGTTTTTTTGTGTGTGCCATAATTCTAATCTTCGCTCGGATTTTAAGTGAAATGAGTACTTTTTCTCTGATTCACTTTGAAGATATACATTTTTCTTCACATATATTCCGCTCCCCACACATGGATTTCATTCGAAGAGAAATACTACTCATTAAAATTCGTTTTGAGAAAATGTCTCTTCACTTTGAGTTTCAAGTACCCGCTCGGATTACCTTTAAATAGAAGAATACTTATCACTCAGATTCGTCCTTGAGTTTCACTTTACATATATTTTCTTATATTTGAGAGGGAAGATCTCTCTCTCTCTCCAGTTGGATTTCATTCCTAGGATTTCTCTCAGAGACTCTTCACACATAAATTTGTATTAGAGTATCTCCAACAGTATTGATAAACTAGAAATTTGTCAATTTTTAGATGAATCTTTTGCTCCAGCAGAATATTTAAAAAATTGATAAATTTAGAAATTAATAGTGAAAATTGATAAATCTATCAATCTTGTATAGAAAATTAGTTAAAACTTAGCATGTAAAAGTTTAGCAATGTTGTTAGAGCAAAAATCTTAAATATTGTTATTAGTCATCTAAAAATTAATAGATTTAACAAATACATTTATCAATATTATTGAAGATGCTACTTAAAGAATTTGAGGCTAATCCCTAAACTCTAAAGTTTTTCTCTATTGAGATTTGACCAAAAATTTAAAAATACCGCTAATACCATTTTGTTATGCCAAAAGTTGAACTCCCCCTTATCTTTTCTTTAACCTAGTCTGTTGATTCAGTACTCAACCGCGGCTTCCTCGCGACCAAAAACAAAACCGTGACCCCGTCCTTTCTCAGCCTCCAACCCCCAGTGAGGTTTCTCCACCGAGCGTATGGATTTTTCTGTTTCTCTCTTTTTTCCTCCATCTGTAATTCGCCTGAGATTAGTCTCAACTCCTCTCATACCCACAGCGACAGCCGAACTTCTCTCTCATATTGGGTTTCTCGACTTCAAAGCCAACCTTCGATCCCCGATTTTCCCATATTGAAACCCTCATCTTCACCTTCAAATCCTCCAACATATGATGCCGGTACAGAACATGGATACAAGTACGATTTGATACATAAATATTTTTTCTGTATACGTTTTGATATTATATATTTAATATAATTTAAAAATATATAGATGATTTTAAAGGTAAATAACACTAAAGTATCTTAATTTTAATAGATCTATCTCATAAAAAATTATAATAATAATAAAATTTTAAATAAATCTAATTTAAATTATCTAATTAAACAAAAAATAGAAGAATATTCAATTATAATAATAAAAGAGTTCAAACAGCATAGTAATTTTTACAAATTAGATAAGATATCAATATAAAAAGTCCATAGTCGAATCATGATTCACTTCTAACAGTTCTCTCCTAACACTTCCTAATAAGTCAATATCATCAACCTTTCATTTTATACCAATGGCCAAGATCTCCCAACTGATCTAAAATCCTATTTTCACTACTACTCAACTTCTCTCTCCCTCAAAATTTCGTATCTCATCTGTTGAGATATATATCCCACATCGGGAATATGAGACTTTGCCTGTGAGTTTATAAGGGTTTGGGTCACTCTCTCTATTGCCAATTGGTTTTAGAGTTGAACCCCAGACTACTTTATCATGGTATCAGAGCGGGTTGCCCACGTACACGTGTGAAGCCCAAATGCCACACGAACTCCACGACCACCCAAGTTGTTGTCCACGTGTTAGGCTTAAAGATTCGCCACACGTGCGGGGGCGTGTTGAAATATATATCCCACATCGGGAATATGAGACCTTACCTGTGGGTTTATAAGGGTTTGGGCTACTCTCTCTATTGCCAATTGGTTTTGGAGTTGAACCCCAGACTACTTTATCATCATCTATCAAAAAGAAAGAAAAAAAATTCCTCTCCATCGCTCTCTCTCTTCTGTCCCTGAAATTTTCACTCTCTTTGCCGGTCAACCGCCGACGTCGGGCTCCTCCGACGGCATTGCTGGCAGAGACTGCTCCCCCGCCTCTATCCTGACGTCCTCCACCTATCTCCTTCTGTCTCACAAATCGTAATGCAACAATGTCTTTTAGTTGAGCTCGATCTTTCGAGAGACCTAATCTTCCTTTTCTGTGTTATTCGATGGCATGGCATTGCATATTCATTATTTTCGACTAAATCATATTGAACAAGTAAAGCTGAACATGGGTTGGACAAACTGGCCTCTGCTTACCGATCGAGTAGAATATTGATCTTCTTTTGAATTAATAATAATAGTTAACTGATTTCTGAGAATAGTAGCATGTAGCTAGCTAGGCAGACTGAATATGTCAGTGCGATATCAATTGTCCAACTAATTATACTAGTCATGAAATCAAGTCTGCACTAGCGCATAATAATCTACAGATCTTTAGATGGCATTTGGAACGAAAGAGAGAAAGCGATGGAGAGAATTTTTTTCTTTTTTTTCTTCTTTCTGACGAGATATGAGATTTTGAGAAAGAGAGAAGTTAAGTAGTAGTGAAAATAGGTTTATTAGAATAAGTTGGGAGATCTTGGCTGTTGGTATAAATTGAAAGGCTGATATTGACTTATTAAGAGGTGTTAGGAAAGAACTGTTAGGAGAGAATCCAGATTCTTCACAGTTTAACATATCAATTTGGTCAAAACCTTCTTAAATTGTTTACCATACATTTAATATCTCTGAATACGTACGTATCTGAGACGTATCCTGTGTGTATCCGTATCAGATACAGATGTGATATAACATTAAAAAATTTATGTCGTATCCATGCATCATAGCCTCCAACTCCTCCGTCTCTCCTTCCTACCCTACTCGCTACGCCACCCCATCTTCCATATCTCAAAACTTCACCACCCAGCTCACCATCTCCGCCACCCAAAACAACAAAGAACGACACGTAGTCTCTTCCTCCAGTGACCTAAGTGTCACGCTTGACTACCCGTCCTCCAATCTTACCTTCTTCCTCGTCAAGGGAAGCCCCTACTTGACATGCAACGTCTCTAAACCCACCGCGCTTTCCATCTCCACCGCTCTTTCAGTCACTTTGTGTACAAACGAGACATGCACCAAGTTCACGTTAAAGCTTGATAACGGTCAGATATTTCTGGTCTACTCGTCCTCCCCGATTGGTCTCACCACCAGCAACTCTTCACTGATCACTTCCAACGAGCTCACTGGGGTTATAAGGGTAGCATTGTTGTCGCTGAGTGAATATCAGGATCTTGAGGCAGTTCTAGACCAATTCAGCTTCTCTTATTCGATTTTGAGTGAGGCAGTGTTGACAGGACCAACTACATTGGAGTATAGATGGGTGAAAGAAGGACATGGAGATTTGATTATGCTAGCACATCCTCTACATCAACAACTTATGTCTCTTCAAGACAGTGATGTCGCTGTTCTTGACTATTTCGATTCAAGTACAGAAGCATTGATGGTGATCTCCTAGGCATAGTAGGAAACACTTGGGTGCTGAAGACACAGCCTATTCCAGTATTCGGTTACCAGTGTCAAGGACTTAGCACAGGCATTACCTGAAATAAATGCTGCTCTTGCTAGTGATGTTCAGGCTCTAACTTCGACACCATTATCAGCTGCAGGTTCTTACTGTTAAAGTGAGAACAATGCTACGAACTCAAATGAAACAATCTGGATTTGAATGACTTAATTATCTTATTCAAAAATTTTGGCTTTAAATAGCCTTACAATTAGAACTGAACTCCTGCTTATCTACTTTTGAATAGCAGCACTACTAACCAATTTGAACAAATCAACCCTACTAACAGACTCCTTAAGATGACAAAGTAAACAAAGACTCAGTAAACCCTAAGCCCTAAAAACAGGAAACAAACTCCTTCATTTCTTCCCTTAAACTAACCTGAGTTAATAGTTAGTTTACTTGATGCTGCACAAACACTGAGTTCAGCTTGAAGCTTATGAAAATGATCCAGCTTTAAAGGCTTTGTAAGAATATCAACAACTTGTTTTTTCGTTCCACAATGTTCCAGCACGATCACTTTGTCTTTAACCAAGTCTCAAAAAATGAAAACACACATCATTATGCTTGCATCTTCTATGAAACACAGGATTTCTTGACAACTTGATTGCTTAAGCATTGTCACATAGAAGTATTGTACGTGCCTCCATCCAGCTTGTATCCCAGCTCCTCTAGAACTTTTCTCATCTAAATAGCCTGACATGCACATGATGCAGCTGCAATGTATTCGGCCTATGTTGTTGATAAAGTAACAATGGCTTGTTTCTTTGATGACCAAGCTACTGCTTCATTGCTCAACAGAAAAATATGCAGAAGTGCTCTTTCTTTTATCAACATCACCTGCATAATCACTATTAGTATAACCTCTCAATCCTGCAGCCTCACTTGCATCCTCCCCAAAAGCCTCATGTCCTTCAGTTTCACTTCGACTGTACCATATGTTGTAGTCCAGTGTTCCCTTCAAATACCTCAAAACTCTCTTAGCTTCCTTGAGGTGCATTTGTGTAGGTCTGGACATGAAACGACTTAACAAGCTAACCATAAATTGCAAATATAGTTTAGTAGAAGTAAGATACATCAAACTTCCAACCAGTTGCTTGTAGAGTGTCTCATCCATCCTTCTGCCTTCTCCATCACTGCTCAATTTACTGCCTGAAACCATCGGATTATGAGCTAGATTACAATCTTCCATCCCAAAGCGTCGTAAAACCTCCACTGCGTACTTGTACTGACAAACATGAATTTCATCTTGCTTCTGTATTACTTCTATACCAAGAAAGAATCTCATCTCTCCTAGATCAGTCATATCAAACTCCTTTTGCATTGAGCTTTTAAAATCTTACATCATTAACGAATCATTACCAATATATATAATATCATCGACATAAACACTGATAATGAGAACTTTACCTCCACTACCTCTCTTGACAAACAAAGTTTGCTCATTCTGACTTCTCTGAAAACCTTCTTTAACAAAGTAAGACTCAATACGACTAAACCAAGATCTAGGTGCTTGTTTTAGTCCATACAAAGTCTTGTGAAGCTTGTACACCTTGTGTTCACTGCCTTTGATCACATAGCCCTTAGGTTGTTCAACATAAACATCTTCCGCAATGCTCCATGTAAGCCGATTTAACATCAAGCTGAAAATATCTTCCAGCCATTTTGAGCAGCCTTAGCAATGACCATTCTCACAGTATCCATCCGAACCACTGGAGCAAACACTTCATTAAAATCTATCTCATGCATGCTCCTAGAAGTAACCTTTTACCACCAAACGAGCTTTAAGCTTGTCCACTTCTCCATGTTCATTGAGCTTTGTTCTATAAATTCATTTGACACTAATGCATTTAGCTCCTTTTGGTAACTCAGTAAGCTTCCAAGTCAGGTTCCTTTCAATTGCTCTTATTTCATCATCCATGACTTATATCCATTTCTCATTCTTCACTGTCACTTCAAAGGTTAAAGGGATCACAATTGTCCAGTACGTTCCACCCTAATGAGTTCCATCACGTTTGCCTCCTCTTCAGTTAGTTCTGAAAGCTCCACTCTGGTAACTTATTCTGTAAGATAAGGCAGTGGTCTTCGTACTTGTCCCTCCCTTGCTCCTGTAACATTAGTTCCATTGCATGTGTTTCCTCTCAACAACCCTTCTTCTCTCTCCAATGCATTACTACTGTTTTCTCTCAAATCCCCTTTTACTCTCTCTCGTGGTTCCCTCTGTTTCATCACCATTCTCATTCTCACTCTCATCATCTCCCTCTTTACTGTTTTCATTATCACTCCAAACCAATTCTTCCCCAATATCATAATTCTCTTTCCATTCCCAACTTTTTTCTTCCTCAAATACCACATCTCTACTCACTATCACTTTTTTGTTCTTCAGATCAAATAATTTATAAGCTTTAGACTCCTCACTCACTCCTATAAGAACACAAGGAAAGTTGTTGTCATCAAGTTTACCTCTCTTAGCTTCTGGTATATGAAGATGACATATGCAGCCCCAAACTCGAAAGTGTTCCACAAAAGGCTGGACTCCATTCCATGCCTCCCCTGGTGTTACATCCTTGACAGCTAAGGTAGGGCATCTGTTCAGAATATAAAACGTCCAATTCACAGCCTCGGGCCAGAAACTTTTAGGAACCTTCTTTGCTGACAACATGGATCTCACCACATTCATGATTGTTCGATTCTTGAGCTCAGCGACACCGTTTTGCTGTGACTTGTAAGCAGTTGTGTTTCCGGGTAAACTCGTGGCCCCTTTAGCAGGTTGCACGGTTCCAGAAATAGCGAACTTCCTTGTACTCCGAGTTTTCCTGTGTAAAGAACAAACACGTCAAAGGGCGTCCCCGGGTTTACCGAGGGAAGCCACTCCGATGCTTAAGTCAGACACTGTCAGATAAGCAGAAAACTCAAGAGTAGTTAAGAAATTGTCCGTCCCCTTACCGGGAGGTCCTCACCGGTATTTATAGTAGCATTAAAGGCAGCACTTTGTCTTTTTCCAATGTGGGAATGAACTCCCTTGCTTTACCTCAACTTTACAATGACCTGGGCCCTGACAAAGGACCCAGAGTGGCTTCTCAAATCTGACTGGGCTTTGACCCTGTAAACAGTACTTCAAGCATAATAAACGATGCACATTTAACAGTCGACCACACTTAGTGTTATTTCTTGAATTGTAACCCGGTAAAGGAGAAATATTAGGTTCCACCTATAAACAAGTTGTAAGTTGTCTCTAGATTCCATGCTCTTTACAAAAAACTTTGAAAGCATTAGAGTTGAATTCTCCTCCTCTATCTGTTCTCAAGCACTTAATCAGCTTCCCTGTTTCTTTCTCGACAAGACTCTTGAACAACTTGAAACAATTTAGGGCTTCTGACTTCTCAACAAGTAGATACACCCATGCTTTACGACTGAAATCATCTATAAAGCACAAAGTATACCTTTTGCCACTGTTAGATCGGTCCATAGATGTTTGAGTGAATAAGCTCCAAGACTTCTCTTGCTCTCCACAAACTATGTTTAGGAATTGCATTCCTGTGTTGTTTGCCAACCAAACAATCTGTGCAAGTGATGTTTGATGCTTCAAACTGAGGTAAGTCTCGTACCATCTTCTTATCTTGAAGTGTCTTCAAACCCTTATGGCTTAGATGACCACATTGTGCATGGCAAAGCTATGACAAGTTCCTGGAACTCGTATGCAAGCAGTTGACAGGTTGCATACTTGAGGAAGTTTGAACTTGTGCTATCAAGACAAACATCTGGTTAGCACTCATCAAACTTTGAGCTAGTAAACCTCTTTCTGGATGAAAGATTTTGCACACTCCACCTTGAATCAAAATGGTCAAACCCTTTTCTTGGAGTTGCCTTATGCTTAAAAGATTATTCTTGAGTTTGGGTACATACTATACATCACTAATCACAAAAGCAGTTCCCTTCACGTTCAATCTGACACTCCCTTTTTCGGCTACTTGCATTCTGGTATTGTTTCCAAGCTTAACTAAATGATTGAACTTATTAATCTGACACATGTGACTAGAACATCCTGACTCCAAGAAACATACATCACGCCTTTCTACTTCATGTTCTTCCACCAAAGACATCAATAGTAGCTCTTCAGGTTCATTCAGCACGACATAGTTATCTTTCTTGTTCCACTTTGGACATTCATACTGATAATGACCGAGATTATGACATTTGAAACATTCCACAGTATCTTTGTTGAACATATGTCTGCCTCGTCCTCTTCCTCTCATGCTTGCTCTTCCACGACATCTTACTCCAAATCTGTCCTCATGACTCACTTTCAAAGCTTGATCTTCTCTTCTATCATGCCTCTGAAACTTCTGCTCATGAACTACAAGTGAGCTTTGTTGTTCGTCAATTGAGATGGACTCAGTATTCTTGGATTCTTCTATGGATATCACAACGTATGTGAATCTTTATGTGAGAGTTCGTCAAAATCTCTCCTTAATTTTTGAAGAATTGTTTTCTTGACACGATCATTCCTTTCAAACTTGCTCTTCATGGACTCTCACACAATCTTAGTTGTGCGTCTGTCAAGTATCTGCTCAAACGTCACTTGATCAATTGCTTGAAAGAGTACCTCTTAACTTTATGATCTTTGGCTCTTGCATTTTCGAGCTGTTCCCTCTGTCCCTCAGTGAGCAGTGCTCTAACTGTTGGCTCTTCAAAGCCATTCTCCATCAAGCTCCATAGCCCTTTTAATCTCAACAAATTCTCCATCAATTCACTCCAATGATCATAGTAGTGACCATTGAAGAGCTAAACTTGCATCTTCTCTTTACTCATCTTTTTGTGTATCACTCTAGCACATTGCTGCTTCCTTTTTTTCTTTCTCTCAGGCCCAGTGAGGGCTCTGATACCAGATTGTTAAAGTAAGAACAATGCTACGAACTCAAATGAAACAATCTGGATTTGAATGACTTAATTATCTCATTCAACAATCTTGGCTTTAAATAGTCTTACAACTGGAACTGAACTCTTACTTATTTGCTTTTGAATAGCAGCACTACTAACCAATTTGAACAAATCAACCCTACTAACAGACTTTTAAAGTATAGGGATTATTGACTAATGACCAATTAAACAAAGGAAAATACTTGGGTCTGATCTAGATCGGACCAAGTAGTTCGTTCGATCTCCTCAAAATGTATTTTTAACAATATCAATCATAATCTTAACCGTTCAATAGTTGAATTAACCAATGAAGATCATCTATACAAAAAATCAATGTAAAAAAAGATTGTTTGCTCGCCCGAATGCATCGAACAAAATGAATGGATTATCATAAAAGCTCAGAAACTGTCAATTTGATGCATTCGGGCAAACAAACAATCTTTTTTTTTACATTGATTTTTTGTATAGATGATCTTCATTGGTTAATTCAACTATTGAACGATTAAGATTACGATTGATATTATACACATAGCCTAACTTGGAGATCGAACGGGGAACTCCATCCGACCTAGATCGGACGGAAGTTTTTTCCTTAAACAAAGACTCAGTAAACCTAAGCCTTGAAAACGCGAAACAAACTCTTACGAATATGGAAAATTGCTTGCCAAGGCGGCGAGGCTGGCTTTGATTGCTGAAGAGGTCGGTTCTAATGATATTGCAGTAATCACAAAGTTTTTAAAGGTTGGAATTGAGCCATGGCTGAGTGGAACTTACAGTGGGAATGGTTTCTTGTATTAAAGTAAATGGGGAGGACTTGTAACGAAAAATGGAGCAGCTGATAAAGGCGCAGACTACGGGTTCGGAGTGTACAATGACCACCATAACCACATTGGCTACTTTTTGTATGCGATTTCAGTAGCTGCAAAGTTCGACATGGACTGGGGGTTGAAGTTTAAGGAGCAAGCTTATGCTTTTGCTGGAGATTTCATGTACTTATACAGGCAGCCAGATTCAAGTTATACAATTTGCATTCATGGGCCGGAGGGGTAACTGGATTTGCAGATGGACGTAATCAAGAGAGCACAAGTGAGGCAGTGAATGCTTATTACTCTGCTGCATTGATGGGATTAGCCTATAAAGACACTAATCTCACCGACGCTGCATCATTGCTTACAGCACTGGAAATTCAAGCAATTCAAAAGTGGTGGCATGTGCACCAAGGAGATAAACTTGGCTAAACTTATTGAATAAGAGGTGGCAAATTGATCACTAAATGATAATAAGGGCTTCATCTGTATGTTTGTACTTCTACATTTTTGCTCATCACGGATTCATGTCAAACAAATTATGAATTTTAGTGAATGATTCAAGTTATTCAAACATGACCAGGTAATTGATAAAGAGAAGTAAAATTACTTCATTGCGATGAACCGAAAGCTTAAATTACACTTCATTATTTCTTTGACATTCATTGCAATTACAAAGAATCAATAATGGTGAATTCCAGATGTTGTGGAATATAACTAATTAGAGCATGAATTTGTTAAAAGCTAAAGGTAAAAGTTCTTGATCAATTAGTAGACAAAAAGCAGATAGGCTGAAGATCAAGTGAGTTCCAAAGTGACAACTCACCATCACCATTCACAGCACTACTCATAGAAGAAAAAGAAGAGGAAGAAGAAGAAGTTCCCATATCAGTTGATATCTGCTGGTTCGCCTCTTCTTTCTTTCCTTCATATTCTTGTTTAGCTGGAGCTTCATCTTTGTTTCTGTTACTGCAGGCCCTCTGCAGGTCAGATATTCCTCTCATTCTTATGTCTCCTGTTGTTGAAGATCCAATCTTCAACTTTAAGCATTCGGGTATGCCATTGAAGGCATAGAGAGAAGCAGAAAACTTCCTCTCATATTTCATTCTCTTCATGGCTGCTCTAAGCATGGAAGGCTCATCTGCATAGGTCTCTGGCTCCACTGCCTCTTCTATCTCTTCAGCAATCTCAAAAGGAGAAGGAGAATAGTAGTCTATTGATCCAATGTCATCCACAAATTGGAAGTCTATGCCACCCACTTGACCATTCACTTCTTCTTCCACATCTTCCTCTGATCCTGCACAAACAAAATTAGCATCCCCGCCACTATAAGTAGTCCCAGTCACTTCACTGAAATTCCCATAGTCCATTTGTTGATCAGCTTCTCTCGCAGTAGAGTACTCTTCCCTTTCAGTCAAGCAGGACTCAAAACTTGATGTCATGTAGTCGATGCTACTTGCACTAATCTCAGGGATGGTTTCATTGTTGCTTGTGATGTAATCTTCTGGATCATTCAGGAAATCAGTGTACTGGCTTTCCAAGAACTCTGCTGCAGCTTCTTCCTGATACTGCCTTTGTTGATGGTTAACAGGCAAAGGAGCAGCAGATGGAGCAGTACAAGAGGTGTTCATGTTCCGTGCTTTGAGCCTCTGGAGAAGAAGGTTTGTGATCTTTGAAGGAAGTGCTGGAGTGGAAGATGGTGATGGGGAACAAGGCCAGAAATTTGTTCTAGTATTGGAACCGCGGAGCAAGCAAGCAGCCTCATCATAGGCCCTGGCTGCTTCCTCAGCTGTGTCAAATGTCCCCAACCACACCCTTATCTTCTGAATTGTGTCCTTAATCTCTGCCACCCATCTTCCTGAGGGTCTTTGGCGAACACCAACAAAACGCTTTCGAGCTCTTCTTTCTGCTCCTCCCAGTGCTGCAGCAGTTGATGCTTCCTTCACCATCTCATCCCAAGCCATGGTTCCTTCACTGGAACTTTTGGTCTCTTCCACTCCACCAACTTTTCTCTTCCTTGCCATATAGTCTAATGTTGTTTGTGATGTTATGTTTAGTTTCTAGGCTTTTGTGTACTTGCAAGTGATTTACTTGAAGCTGAAGATTTGAGATGCTTTTGTGAGACTTTGGTTGTGTTGGCATGTGAATTTATATGTAGGGCTGGGGAGGCTGAAAGATCATGTCAAATGATTGGAAAGGGTTGAACTGGTCACAATTGTTCTTATGTCTTTGTTTCTGTTAGCCCCAGCCTCACTCTAACCTGATGGAGGTTCTTTCTGTTTGAGGGGAAAAAATAGAAAGCATTCTTTATGGTATATTTGACTCAGCCAAAGATGCCTATATCTTAAATCTCTCTAGTTTCTTCTATCACATTATTTTAAGCATCATGTCAATTCATAATTGGGAATTGTAGGCTTGAATGAGTCATATCTCTTTTTTTCTGAATACAAATGACTGAAATATCTCTGAGCAGCAAGAAGATAGAAGCATAGATGTAATCTTTGTAGAGAAAGGGACCAATACATCTATGTAGAGAAAGGGACTAATTGTACCCTTCTACTGAAGCAAACAAATTAAATGATTAGCAATGCAACTCAAATGATCTCCAAGAAGAACAAATGGAGGCTAATTAGCCAATATAATCACTTTTCCATAGTCCATACCAGTACATAGTTACTGATATAAATGGGATATCTCAGAAATTTACTCATCACAGCTCAACTGAGAAAATTTACCAATCGCGATGCTTTTCTATTAGGATTAATAGTTTCTTACTGCTAATCCAATACTGGAAAAGGAAATCATTTTTTACAATTAGACTAGTCATTATCTTAGAAAGGTACATTTGTAGTTTTGTACTTATGCTGAAACAATGGGATTTCCATCAAATACCAACAGCACTACTTTTCTGAGTGCTTGTTTTGGCGATAGTTTCAATTTTCTGTTCTATCTCCCATGAAAACAAAACCAGAGGATCTTATATCTTCATCTGAGTTATAAGACAAACCATGCCAGTAGTTTCCACTTATTAAGACAAACACAGTACCACAGACACAAGAATCATGTAATTTCTGGGGGGAAATAAACTTTCACCTGTGATGTGATTTGTTAAATACCGCGTAGTATGTCACTTTCATGTCCAAAATGTTAACTAATAAGGTCAGTCTCACTGCTTTGGATTGTTAACCATACAATAATAAATTTAACTTCCCTAATAACCATATTATCATTTTGATTACCAAAGTTAAACAGACGGTTTCTCCAAAGCCTCCTCAACAATGAGCATGTCAATCATCATGTGAATATGTAACTCTTTGATTATGTTGGTGCATTATAATTTTCATGTTTTCAGATCTGAAGGTATTATCATCTTGTTCTATGGTATGTAATAACCTATCTGTTTCATCATCTTTGAAATGACATTGTTAGACTTTCTTCAACTAGGTTGTGTAGGTGATCTGTTATGTGATAGGTTGTGTAGATTTTGTCTTGAAGCATTTGGCAAGATTAAGAGTTCGTATGTCAATTTCGTTGGAATACTTCATTCGAATTTTTGAGACAATTATATGGGCTACAGACCAGGTTGGTTTGCACCATCATCCGTCCTCGGCACTGCGCCCATTGTTTCAGTTTATTAGATATCTTGTAATTGATTGTCACCTTTTTCTTATAAGAGAAAATTAAGACATTAAGACGATGATTACTTTGGATCAAACAGTAATCAACTTTGTAAGGGAAGTCTAATAATGACATCTTTTGAAGGACAACATAGGTAGAACACACCATTGATTGGACAAAAAGAGGAGGTTAGATTGGACACACCTTTGAAGAACATTACATAAAACGCACAGAAAATAACAAGCAGGAAAACCAAAGATAAATGGGGTAGCAAATCTGAAGCTGCATGGTGCCGTAAGCAAAAACAAAGCAAACAAGTCCTAGAGTCGAATCTTTATAAGTTCACACTAGTTTAATCAATCTTATGCCACTTTGGAGCTCATCATTTAAACATTGATATACAAATTAGAAACTTATAATATGTATGACGGTCTGGCCAAGAAAATAACAAAACACTCTTGATCAATATGAACATTTTCTTCATAGTTCTGTATTGTTTTATGAAGAAGAAAAACAAAGATTAGACTTCTGCACTTTTAGCTGATGCTGAAATCTGAGTGTGATGTTTGCATGGAAAGGAAGCTCTGATTGCGTCAGGGTAAACCAGAATTCAAAACCCCTTTGATCTCGCTCCACGTGGAAGATCGAAAACTAAGCCAGAGTCTTTTTCATCAGTTTTTCTCTCATGAATGTCAAACATTCGAACAACGTACTGATCCAAATCATCAGCATGAATCACTCATTTGCTCAATAATCATATGTTGGCTGCTGTTCAAAATTGTTTACCAAAAAGGTATCAGTAAATTCTTTAACCAAATAGATGAAAGAATTATACCCCCAAAAAATACTATGGCGCCTGGAGCCTTTAATGCGTTGAGGTGAATTTCAGGCGCGCCTTTTAAGGACTTGAAAAAAATAGAATTTTAGGAATTTTGTTATGGTATATTGAATTTGTATTCCTTACTCATATAATTCTGTCATTGATACAGTTTTATACAGTCAGACTATTACAAGTAAGAAAATAATCAATGCTATAATACAGAGATATGATTTGCTGATTTAGGGGAGAGAATGAATCTGAGATCCTCAATCAATCTTGAATGATAGAAGAGTGATTATCGCTAACACCTCCTTCAAACGTGACGTGCCTGGACGGATAAGTTTGCTTGCAAGAAGATGGTGACACGATTTATGTAGAGGTTTGGTAAGCAAATCTGCCAGCTGGTCTTGAGTGAGGATGAAACAAACACGGTGGCTACGACACTTTTTTCTCTGACAAAGTGACAGTCAACCTCTATGTGTTTGGTGCCGGCATGAAAAACAGGATTGGTAACCATATATGTTGCACTTAGATTGTCACAGCAAAGCATTATCGGAAAGTGAATACGTGCACCAAGTTCATGTAGTAAGTACGCTGACCATGTAGTTTCTGCACTTTCATGAGCAAAAGAGCAGTATTCTGAATCGGCATTGGAACGGGCAATAGTAGAATGCTTTCACCGACTAATGAGATTGGAACCAAAGTAGATGAGGTATCCAGATGTGGAACGACGAGTATGTAGGCAGCCTGCCCAATCAGCATCTGAATAGGCCAATAGAGGAACCAGTTGACGTTGAGGAGTGAATAGAAGACCATGACCAATTGTGCCCTTGACATAGAGCAGAATGCACTCGACTGCAGTGAGGTGAGGAACTCTGAGATGACTCATATACTGAGAGATTGAATTTACGACAAATGATATGTCCGGTCTGGGGATAGTAAGATATTTCAAGGAGCCAACCATTTCTCGAAATTCTATGGGATTAACAAGGAGTGTTCCATCAATTGCAGTGAGTACAACTTTGGCAGACAGTTGTTGAGGCCGGTTTGCAAGGTAACATAGCATACTTCTTTAGAATATCATACACATATTTGAGTTGATGAACATGTATTCCATTTGAATGAGTTATTACCTACAAGCCAAGAAAATAGTAAAGAAGGCCAAGATCTTTCAAATCAAAATCTTGACTTAGTGTGTCAATGAAAGAATGTAATACCTCATTGGTGGTGCCAGTAACTACTATATCATCAATATATAGGAGAAATAAAATTGGGTACACACCATGTTGATAAATGATTAAAGAGGGGTCTACCTTATTGTGACGGAATCCGACATACAAAAGAAAGCTGATCATTCTTTGAAACCAGACACGGGGTGTCTGTTTGAGGTCATACATGGCTTTGTAGAGCTTGCAAACATGGTTGGTGCGAGAGGGATCGACAAAGCTAGGCGGTTGACTCATATACACGTTCTTTTGAGTATGGAGTTGTGGAAAGAGGATATGTATTACATGTACAGCATCTATCATCAATTGGGGATGTAGCTCAAATGGTAGAGCGCTCGCTTTGCATGCGAGAGGCACAGGGTTCGATCCCCTGCATCTCCACTTATTATATATTTCTTTGTTTTTTTAACATAAATCATTTCTTACCATACAATGAATTGAGGGGATAAAGATCCTATAATACCATTTATCACTTTTAAGATAAATTTTGGGGATTACCTTGGAGGTCTCATAGAGTGGGGCATCAGTTCTGATTCTGTGGTGTAAGGTTAAAAGGCTTCTTCGGCTGCTGCTTCAAGTTGGATATAGCCTTTACATAATGGCAATGCCTTTCCTGCTGCTTCTTCTTCAGCTTCAGGTTTTCCGGGTAAAAATGCATACCTCTATCATGAAAGAGCAAGTGTTGACGTATAGCAATTGCCTCAACTATTTCCCTTTTGATTAAAATGAACTGTGGATTTCTTCAGCCTTGTTTATATCGCAGTTTTGCCTCGATATAAAACAGAAACCATTTTTGAAACCTGCATATCCCTGACCATATATGCAACACAAACTGAGCATCCTCAAAGACAAATGCCACCTAAACATGTGCAGCTGCGTGCTCAAATTCAGCATTTGAACTTGTACCACATGGAACTCCATGTGTGCTGCCAAATGCTACTACGTACACTCATCTATATTCACAAAGATTTGAACTCCAAGAATCCCAGATCCATTTCTGATAAGGTAGTTCACTGAACCAACATTCCCCTTGTTGTCCCCCTTCGGCTGAACCAATGCTTGGTTCATGAGTAAGTTTAAATTTGTTAAGTTCCTGACAAGTAGAACCAATATTTACTCCAAGTATAGTATCTGTAATGCTTTGGATTTCAACCTGTATTCTTTCACCAAATAAGAAATAAGCCATCTTTCCTAAATAATTATTTAAACTGAACACAGTTAAGGGTTTTGCAATTTTGCTTATTTGCTTTTAACGTACAATAACAACTCCGCATGACTATGCTGCATAGTCCTGGTAACCGATCTTAGTATCTCAGACATCAATGTTGATCATGGTACTTTGGCTACGTTCCTTCCTAACTGAATAGGATTTTTTTTGAACTTCTGTTCTAAACTTCCAAAGGTAAATAGGAAACAAGACATATTCACCATGTTATATGCTTAACTAGACAACTTTCTTGAGTTTATCCGCCTTGAATTTGTTATAGTCTTCAACCAATCTGGCATTTGATGTCGAATCCACCATTGCTTTCTTTACCAGCTGTCCTTAGGACAACAATAGAGAGTCAATGTCAATCGGCTTGAAGTGACTACTTGCCATTTCTACATCAAATACTGCAGTTTTCTGGATATGGAAATAGTCGAATTACTAACCGCTTCTATAAGGCCCTGCATAACACTACGAGGAAGCCAACCAAGCAGAGGTGATGGAATAAAGCTCAAGTTCATGTCAAAGTGGCTTCTAAGCCTGCTTTTTGTTCCTTGCTCTCTATCAGGATATACGGTTCCTTTGAGGGAGACGCTTAAGTCACGCGGCAGGTACTCCTCAGATATCCCCCCAAGTTCCCATCTTGTCTAGGAAAAAGGACAAAAATGAAAACATGTCACTGATATACTTAGTGCATTAAATTCTACAAAAATTACTTGACAATTTGATTACAAGTTCAAGCTCAATGATCCTGGGAATGTGCTGAGGAACATGAGGAGGGTAGTCTTTTCCCATGTATTTGTATCTTAACTTGATGTAGAATGCAAAGTAGATAGACAGGAACAAGAATTGCATGGTTGGCATTTGAATCCTCCACTCTTTCTGCATACATCAATTTGATTAGTATGACTGTTTTTCAGTTCAAATACTGTCAAAAGCAGATCAAGTATAAACACACTATTATGAAAGAAATCGAAAATATCATTAGCAACCTTTTTAAGTTGCTGATCTTTTATGCCTGGAAAAATTGCTTTAGCAACCCTTTGTTGATCCTCCATATATTGATCAAATGAAACCTGCAAGATAAGGTAGCATCATTCACAATATAGTGCTTCAGTAAGAGATGGATAATACGGATAGTAATACCTCAGGAGACTCGAGCAGAGGGGCATCAACAGTGGTACTGAGGTTCACAGTTAAAAGCTTTTTATGATCCTTCTTCGGCTGTTTTTTGGAATTCAATACTGCTCTCGCATAATGGCAATGTCTGCCCTTTAGCTTCACCTTCAATTTTTCCAGCCGAAATGTCACACCACTTCCAAGAATGAACAAGGGTTGGCATGAAATAACTGCCTCGACCATTTTTATGTCAATTAAAATGCCTTGTAGAGTTCTACCTTGAGAGATGTTTATATCACATTTGCAGAGTTGCAGCTTAAACATTAGAAAAACCAATACCAGTCTAGGAGTGACCAAGACGCAAGCAAAGGTACATTGCAAGGTCACCTACATACCTCAACCATATGCAACCTGTGTTCTCAAAATGAGAATTATAAACGGAAGTTCTACTAACCATATCCAACTGCGTGCTCTGAATGAGCCTGTTGAACTCTAAACATGTACCTCACCAAAAGAAGCTGAAACTCTGAAAATCTAGTGGTTGACACAGTCATGTCCTTTTTTGTTTTGTTACATAGTTTCCTCTCCAACCCTCCACTACAATAGGGCTTAGAGTTCGTGTCTTTGTTACTGAACAAAATAAGGTCCCAAAATTGAATGCAATCAGCATAGAATATCTGAATCAATTGAGGAACAGAAATCACAATGCACAAGTTTCATCAGTTGGATCTAAGTTCGAAAGAACAGAAATCACATTCACCACGCCATGTTTTTATACTACTTTCTTAAAGCAGAAAACCAATCTTGCTGCAACATTCAACTGATTTAGCCAAATCAAAACTGAAATTCTGTAACATACATGCACTTACATCAGCTAGGAAGCTTAAATAAAATACACCATTAAATAACTTCAATATCTTCGCAAAGCAAAATTGAACCCTTAGTGTGCTTTCTTATTCACTCACCCTAGAATGATATCTATATATTCTCTTATTATTGTTGGGGGTCTGCCCCATGTAGTTCTGATGTAAACTTCTATGCAGAATATGGTATTCTTAGGGCCATTCTCTGAGCAAGCCAAGGCCTTTGGGGGTCTGGGTCGATGTAAGAATGCTGGAGGAACTGGTCCGCTTCCTCATCTACCAGTTCTCTAGCCCAGGTCACTCGTTTTGATGGGCAACTGCCCGGTCCAAAACACCTGCAATATTGGTCAAATAATGCAACTTTATCAAACTCTAATTCAAGTCATCGCTTGGAAAGAAATGTTTCAACGAAAACAATAACCAGTGCTTCAAGATACTTTTCTACATCCAAGTTCAGATTATGTACTTTCTTTCTTGAGGGCATAATATTATTTTCCACCAAAAAGAAAAGCACAAACATTTCAGTTAATACTTGTACCAAAAAAGAAAGAACTCAAATATTTAGATTGAATGTATATACTTCTAAGCTCTGTATCGTGTTATGTATAGGTACTACTCACAAGTCCAACCATCTAAAACTTACTACTGAGGTGATAATGTATATGGTCGCCTGCAACTACTCGAGTCCATTACTAAGCAAGTGAAGTCTAGAGTACAGTGCTATATACAATATCACCAGATGTTTAAATGTCTGTATTTGGCTCAGATCCAATAAGACATCTTTGTAAGGGAAGGCGCTCTCAAGTTGAAGTACCATACAATTGAAATACAAGACATACCTGTATTCATAAAAGCAAGCACTTCTTTCATTCTCTGTTTTACCCCAATTATTCCAGCCTACATGTTTGATGCATGCATCCATATATGTAAATGCAAAGACCACTCTTCCAAATGGTCCCCATGGTCGCCCCAGACATGCGTATGGAGCACCTCCATTTCCAGTGATTACACATCTGCACCAATTCAACAGAAAGTTCATCAATAAAGAACAAGAACTGTAATGATTTAAAGCAAAAACAACTCAGATCTGGATTTTTGTTATTTTTCTTTTTAATTACTTTGCAATCGCCTCACACTTTATAGTGCAACTAAATTGCTTTAAATCACTCAAGCTAACTCAATGTGGATTCTAAATTCATATCTCAAGATTGCAGGTCCTAATGGACAGAAGAAAATATTACTGCCATATCAAAATACTCAAGCAGTCAATCACTTGGGGAAGAAAGAAGAAAATACAAATATTAGTGACTACATACCTTAGGAACACATATCCTGTTGTCTCCTGGGATGATTTCCTGCTTTGTGCAGTTATAAAACCAGCTGACTTGCAGTGAATATGACAATGCTCCAAAAGAGCTGTGCTATTACCGAAAATAAAGTCTACACTTCCTTCAATATAACAATCTTTCATATACTGCTTTCCATAATGCAAGTACAGCGTATCCTGTGTCAAAATTGAAAGAAATAAAAAGAATCATCAATTTCAGAGATTACTAATCTCACTTGTCATAAATGAAAGAGACCATTGGAAGCAAGTAATCCACAGATGCAAGCATCTAGGTTGCCGTCAAAACCAGATATGTCATATGCAAAGAAAGTTTCTAACAGAATAACTCTCAAGTAATGGATCTCCTCCCACTCCCATAAAGAAGTACTCGACTAGCTGAAGCAAATAATAAGATAAACCAGAAAATTAAATAAAACAGATCAAGTAAAAGAACAACATGGTCACCTGCAAATTGTTACACAAGTGTTTCATGAAGTCTGATCTATCAATCACTATGAAACAATGAGTATACCTGCCATCCGAGGAATCTACAGTTATAGAAGGCACACCGATCAGCTGTTACTCTAATTGCCACAGCTTGGCCTGAACCCTACCAAAATGGAAACAGAGAAAAAGTCACATGCAATGCAGAAAAACATAAAAAGTTCAAAGCTTGAATATGAAAGGGGAAAGCAGAAGGTTCTAAAGTTACTCCAGTTTACAGCCTCATTTCTCACACTTTCAACTTCTCTCCATGTTAGATTTTGAAGATTTCAAACACATTATACAACCTATTTCTGCTTACACATCCGATCAGCATAAACGAAGTGAAAAAGCTCTCTTCTTTATAGTCATTACTTCTCTATCTCAAAACACACTTAAACCAAATGAGCAACTAGCAATAGAATCAAACCCAAAACAATCATAACCATAAACTACAATGTACAAACTTCAAATTCTGAAAACCAACTGCTGAAACATACCACTACAATCAAAATAAGCAATCAAAAGATGCAATATTGAATCAATGAAAACATTCAAACCAAGAACTGAGCTTTACCTCAGGAGAAGAGTTCTCAAAAGTGATGTTCTCAGCAATGAAGTCCTCTCCTTCCACAATTGTACTCCCACATCCAAAAGTCCCAGTCCCAATCACCCTAGAACCCTGCAACAAAAACCCAAACCCCTCAATCCCCAACACGTGTCACAACCTCAACTCAGTAGCACCAAAAACTCACTGCCTCACCTGGTGGTGCTCAATCTTGGTAGCCGTGTTGTTCCACGTCAGCACAGTCTCCTCCGGACGCAGACCCGCGAGTGTGATGAGGTTCTTGGTCTTAGGAACATACACCGGCTGCCGGTAGGTGCCGGGACTGATACGAATCACAGTGCGACACGTGTTGCAGAGAGGCACGGAGTCGATGGCCTCCTGTACGGTGAGGTAGTCACCGGAGCCGTCCTGTGACACGGTTATGGACGCATAGGACGACATTTCGAGGGGGTTAAGGTGAGAGTTCGATGAGAAGGGTGTTGTTTAGAAGTGAGTTTCTAAAAATACGAGGTGGACTTTAGACTGTCTTGACTTGTATGTTGAAGTTTGGGGCGATGAGATCGATAGCGGAGATAAAACGCAGAGATAGACCTGAGTACCTGACAGAGACAGACATGATGTCAATCATGTTCCTTGGAATCTTGCACTCCATTTTCATTTTCCTTTACATTTTTGAATTTTCGAAATCTTCGAGGTAAATAACAAAATAATATTCATAATTCTCGTAATGTGGTTCGATAAATATAAACGATGATCTTGTATAGAAAGCATAATATTTGCGTGTGAAAAATAGTGAGTATTTTAAATACATACGGTTGAGATTAAAGGGTATATTATTGATACATAGGTGATCAAACATATGAATTCTTATAAATAACTAAAATTGTATTATATATATACACGTCGTGCATACAAGAATTTCTCAAACAAGAAACTTGAAGTAACATGATCTAGTGTTATATGGTAAAGTCGCTCTGTATACTTTATCTATAAATAGTGACGTATATTTATACAGTCTTTGGAGTGTTCTTTTGTCAACACTTGTCCACATAAATCAAAAGTTTTGAAGAGCTGATTTCAGATTGTGTTCTTGCCAGGATCTGTAAAAAAATTGTATCATTGTTATCTTCATAGTCGTAGACTGATGACGCGTTATCACACATACTATACAACGAACCAGGATAGGGCAAAAGACTTCGATGCGTATGTTCCAACACCGGCCGTATGAGGGTGAACGACATGAGATTGATTTACGGACATCCTCTACCGCCCACGGAGGATATGTTATCTTCATTCGGCATCTTCAGAAAATGGTAACAATTACGACCCTCCAAAGTTCACGTCGTCGGACTCGAAGGCGTATGAAGAAAACAATCCGAAATCTGAATACAAGAGTTACATCTGACGATTACATGAGACAAAGCTTGAAACTCAGGATTTGAAAAAAGATCAAGAACAAACAAAACCACAAGAAAAGCAAGAGAGTTATCGTGGATCTAACAAGGAGGAAGAAGAGCCTACACTGGCCGGTGAAGGAGGCTATGGTCGCAAGAAAGTAAGATCTAAGAACCGAAACATTACATTGACTATTGCCAGGGGCGGAGCCAAGTAGAGCTTCGGTAGGGCTCAAGCCCAATTAAAAATTTTGAGCAAGAAAAAAAACTACGTGTATATATGTATTTTTTGTGTGATATATCTATCAAACCCAACCCACTTCCACAATCTAACTCTATATTATTTTAATTTTATCGACAGCCTCACAGTTATCTCTAGTTCTCTCTTCCTCTCAACTAGCAGCGACTTCCAATGCCTCAATTCTTCAATTTCTCAGTCTTCACTGGCTCATTTTCTCAATTTTTTCAGTTGTTCTACTCTTGTAATCCCCTTCTTACTCTATTGAGAACACGATTGTTAGTGCGATTATTGAATTTTATGTAAATTTCGTTGGTTTAGAATCTGGTGTACTTTTTCCCCCAAATTTGTCAAGGTTCATCGCTTGATGGCTTTCGCTTCATCTTCAATTTTTTTTTCCTTCGGCCAAAGTTGAAGCCCACCCCATCTTTAAATCCTAGATTCGCCACTGACTATTGCATTGTAATTAAGAAAAAAATATTCCTTATATCCGGAACAGTGGTGAGGTTGTGTTCCCAGCCAATAAGCCCATGGACACGTTTACAATTTATAAAAAAGAAAGGCTCGACTCACTTAACGATGGGGAAACGGTGTTATTGACATAAACAAAGAAAAATCCAGATTCATATTATGAAGAAACAAACTCAGGTCCATTCTCACTAGAGTGGGAAACTCCCTGACTAGCGAGTAGCGAGTCTGGTGCCCCATGGCTTCCCGGCTGCTCCGCCTTCAAGTGCCGATCGGTCTGCGCTATTTATACATGAGTTGAACAAATTTCCACCCGCACACCATCGTTCATTGTCACAAATCACAATCGAGCCACAGTTCAAGCTTCTATGTTCAGTTGACAGAAATTTGAGAGAGAGAGAGAGTAGATCTAGTTTCCCTCTCCTCCACGTCAACTTCCGAGCACAACCTGACGCACCTCCAACACAACTAGACTCACCGGATAGTGATGAGTCTGTTCATGCCTCCGTTATCTTTTGAAGACATCATAATCCAATTCATGCGTCGATATACATACCCAGAATTTTCTCTGGGCACCCAACCTTCACAAGAACCAAAAAGAAAATGGAGAGTGGTATTCTCTGTGTCGGGACTTAAATTGATTCTTTAGTTCTTCACCCACAAATAAGAATTGTATATAGAAGCATAGTCCCATCTTTATAATTCAGTAAGGTTAGTCTGGCCTTCATAGGTGACCTCGACTCAATCAATTTCTTAGCTTTATTCGTTCCATGAAGAATGAAGAGAAGACCAGCTTTGCATAAGAATTATACAGGTTGACGGAGTTAACAGGCAAACAATCCACGTAGCTCGTTTAGAAAATTGTAAACGTGTCGTTGGCTTATTGGCTGGGAAGAATATACATACATCACGATCATGGTGGCGATCAGGGTCATGTTGTAGCAGCAACGGCGCAACTCAATGACGGACGTCAGCGCCGGAATGCCTTTGCCCCAGAATATCTTTGATATGTATCCCAGTATTGTCGATGTTTGATTACATCCTTCTTGAAATCTTGTTTTATCATCCATCATCCTAGCGTTTAATAACTTTAATTTCACTTTTATGTTGTGGTTGAGTGAAACAATTCTAATTTCCGCATAAATTTTTAAGTTATGACAATTAAAATTTTTGGAATTTAAACTCTATTAATTGAAAATTTCATTATTTAGATTTTATGAAGTAGAGTTTTAAAATGACAAAAATTTTTATTTGTAATAACTTCAGTAAAGAGAATTGACAATTAACACCTATTTTAGGAGGAATTCAAGTCAGGAATTTAAGCTCTCAAATTTCAATATTATTTTCCCGTGACAAGCCTTGCGTCATAAGACAAGTCTATAATCATGTTTTATAACAAATACTTATTAAATTGATAGGCTTTACACTTGGTGGTATCTGCATCACCAATCCAAATACATTTCTTTTCAATTTAGTATGTATCGCTTCTTTCCTTTTAGGCCAATATATACTACGTGCCAATTTGCAACGAAGTAAGGTTCAGTATCTCAATATTTTACGTCCTCATGTACACTAGTGTAATATATAGTTTGTAGAGATCTCTATATTTCAAGAATTGGTTTTAACATTGAGGCGTCCCCTAATAATAACCATAATTCATAAATATTCTCATGAGACGGAATTGAGTATCAATGATCAATGGATCATGATGTGTCAAAGTTGCTCTCTCACTTGGGTAAGTATTCATTGAACCTATAGGGCCTCCTGCTTTTCCTTGGGGAGCCACGGCTTGTGACACCATTAGCCACGTTATGGAGTCACTATGTCACCATCTATGGTGGCAGCGTCAGCACTAAGTTCATTAGGTGACGTCATGCCCTCTTCATAGGACATCATTCCTTACAGGCATGTTTGTAGCATGTATATATGGTCTCGTCACTTTAATAATATCAAATAACGTATCAGACATCGAATCTGTTACGTTATGAACATCAATTATTCCACACACTTCAATATTGTGTGGTTTTGGGGATCATGATGAGACAAGTGGGGATAATCTACGACAATTTCATGTCGTTACTATTGAACATTATATGTTCTTATCTCCCTCTAACGGCGGGAAGATTGTCTCATAAGTGACATTCCGCAAATAGCAGTAAAGAGATCGTCTGTCAAGGTTTCAATATAGCGAACTATGGTTAGAGATATATATTCAACATTAATACTTATTCATGTCTAAGAACTCATCATAATGCGCTGTGGCCGCGCAATGTTGGCACATAAATGCGTAAGTCACTAGCTTCAACGCATAAAAATATCAAATAACGATGGTTCATAGATGAATTAGTATAGTTGCATGCATTGCATAACCTCAAGCGAAAATATTGGTGCGCATTACCAAAATTTAGGCTACCATTGTAGTCATTTAATATTGATTTCCCGCGAGACCTTTGGGGTGTGTACATAGGAATATGATATCAAACATCAATCCATAAACATGTATAATAATCATCGAAAATTGTCGATGTGAACTCCCTAGCATTATCAAGTCGAATTGACTGATTGAGATGATATGGATAGTGAACCCGATATATGAGGTGCTAGAAGTTGTATTATAAGCAACATAACTAGTAGACGATAGTGTGACACGTGACTAGCGTGTATGCATATCAACCAACACAATAAAATATTAAGAGTGTCCGCAAGTTGGTTGAATTTGTCTATAAAATCCTTTTGGATTCAATGTAATTAAAACATAATGAGAATACATGTGTAATTTGCATAGGATGGTCTCAATCCCAATTTCTTAAATAAATAGGCTTTACAAACGAGTGAGTGGTTTTTAATAGTAACCAACAAGGATTTGGTTTAGCCATAAAGTTAAAGTCATATTTGACTTGAGAAACATAATTGGGAACGATTACACCAACATGTGCATAACAAAATATATCTCAAAGTTGTCTAAGGGGAGCGGCGATATTGTCATAAAAGTAGCAGTATTTTCTTACTGAACCATGTTCTTTTGGTTTTTGCTTTTTTCACTCAAAACACTTAATGTCTGTGTTTTTTTTCATTTCAATATGCGGATCATCATATCATGACCATGATGTCTTAAGAAACCATGTCAAAGCCTATATGTGTCATAATTCAAAGGAACTCATGTTCAATCTCACATATTTCCACATGAAAATCATTGGCAATGTATTCATAAAGCTTATAAGGGTTCGATTAGCTCTTTGAGCATAAAGAGATTCAATAATATTAATCTTTTTGTCATAAGACAATAAAAATTGAATTGTCTATCGCTATTTCTTATCAATTATGACGATCCAGTCATCTGAGTCATATAAGGATTATGAGGCATCAAGTCCACAAATAACAGTCTATATTTTTGAGTGTTGTGTGGTTAGTCACACTATCGGCTTTAAACAATCAAACTCTCCAAATCATATATATACTTGTAAATATTAGGAGAGAAGCCAACATGTGTATAAGTGAAAATATTCACCAAACAATTTTGTTTTCAATGTACTATTCACGTGTACAGTATTTTTTATTACTGTTGACTTTTTTTCATCACATTTGGCTTTTTCTCCTTTCACTTTTTTCTATTCTTGCCGAAATATTTTTCTTTTCTCTTTTGACTCACTGTATTACTTCACCATATATATTCATGGTGCAATTATTTTTTTTGAACCATATGTCAAAAAAGGCATTTTGATGGCTTTCTATGCCATTGCAATAACAAATTCGAATAGAGCTCAATTCTCATAAAAATACATTCGAGACTTTATGAATATGCCAATATTCATAAAGTCTCGAATGTATATTGACATATATATATATATATATATATATATATACAGTCGAGACTTAACGGTTGCAGCAGGAGCTCGAGCAGTTACGGAAAGAGAAGCAGGACCGGGGAAGTCGCAGAATGAGGAAAATTGAGCGTATCTTGAAGTTGGACAGCAGCTCTTCAGACGATGGTAATGGTGAGCCGCGGCCGCATGGTAACGCAACTGACGTGACCGCTAGCGGAGCCGACAGTGAGGAGATGAGATGACTGAGGAATGGAGAAGGCACCAATCGACCAAAACAGGCGCTCGAGGAATGGCGCGGGAGGATAGAGAAGATGATCGACGAGTGTAAGCGATTAGCACCCCGTGAGTTGGCAGCAGACATTGCGAAGGATGTTGGTAAATCTCCGTTTACCGACGACATTTTGAGCGCACAAAAGTCTCGAAGGTTTTCCACCCTTGTTTTTTAGAGTATGACGGAACTACGGACCCAGTAGATCATATAAAAGGATACAAGCAGCATATGTCAATCGAGACGACTGACGAGAAGTTGATGTGCAAGCCCTTTCCATCCAGCCTGTCTGGGACAACATCGGCCTAGTTTCAAGACCTGAAGTCAAATTCAATGAGATGAGGAAGGGTGTGTGTAGGCGTAAGGTGCAAAAGGACAACACACAACGTGGGGGTCGAAGCACGGAACAATAAAATGTCAGAGCGCGCCTAGAAGGTGAGCGAGTACACGAATGCTGTAGAGGCGAGCAAGAGCGTGAATGCCGCAGAGGCGACTGGCAGCGCGAATGCCGCAGTGGCAAAAACAAATGTTGTGGGGGACGAGTGCGACCCTGAAAGCCGCGAGCACGAGCACAAAGGCAATCACAAGCGTATGCATGATTTAGACTTGAGTTGGACGCGAACATGCGAGGTATTGAATTGAGAAATCACCCATGAGACATAACCTGTGGTCAAACAATTGTTGTTTAAAATGGAAAATTGCTTTTCTCCTCATGCTAAAGGGATCAGGGTGATTGTGTGGGAGGTAATGTATTGTCTGGGAGGACAGATTTTGTGACAAGTTAGTTTCTTTGCTCTGTAAGAGTGAAAGGTATAAAGCTAGTTTCAACAAAACCAAGTACAAGAGTGTATTATGATCCAAAATCCTTTTCTAGCAGCTAACCTCTGAGAAGAATCAACCACTGTCGAAACTTTCAAAATTCAGCCTCATAATACTGAAAAGGAAATAGGATCAATAATTCTATGTAATTGCAGCAAGAATGAGTTAAACAAGTGGCAAAATGGTGGCTCTAGAGGAGCTTCTTCCTCTCAAAGAACATTTTGAGATGCCATAACTGCAAACCAGCAACAGACAAGCAAACTGCAAGGGAAAGGAAGCTAAACGTCGCCATCTTGGAGTTAGTTGATCTATTAAGCTGTTGCATTTCTTCCTCCCTGAAACACCAAGACCATAAAATGACAGAGAAAATGAAAAAACAAAGAACTAGCAAATACTTTCATTCTAAGCAATGGGGTCATAAGAAGAGGATTAAATCTAAGAACTAAGATCTATTACCCGAAAACCAAGTATAAAAAGGCATCAAACCAGGCAGTCATAGTGAAATCAAATGAAGAACCAAATTATTAGCCCCAGTCTAATGGCAAAAGAAAAAACAAAAGGGAGAATTATAGAAAGAAAATTTTAATCGAGTACTATCGGTTTCATTGATTATGTACCTTTCACGAAGATAAAACATCTCATCATGAATGGCCATCACAGTATCAAACAGTTTTTTAAGCTCGAGTTCCATCAGCTAGCACAATGAATGAAAATAATATCAGCAAAACACATAAAACCATAAATTTCTATCTCTACAGTTAGCACATGATCTAGGTACATTGTAGATTTCGCCTCATTCTCATCTTTCAATGTCGAATCCTAATGCTTTAAGAACTATAACTCTATATATATGACTGTTGCTCACTTTGCTTACAAGGCAATTACGTGGTGCTGTGTAAATGTATCAGATTTTAATAGATGAAGACATGTGTTATTCACGCTCGATGATCAACATTCCCATTTTCTGTGCAAGAACCTTTCTTTCATATTAAAGTTTCGATTTAAAGGAAAGAACACCAAGAACAAGAACGCAAGCGCATGCCTAAAATTTTCTTACTTCAATCTGCCCTTTCTTGGCAACCTTGGACCAGTCCTTGGCAGCAACACCAGTTTTCCAGTCAAAATCAATAGTCACCGTGACCTTTGGCTTGTGATCAGTTACCCAAAAGCAAGCCGAATAATCACCAGTCTCCGCCACAGTGAAGGCAAAATTACCTGAAGCCACAAGATCCCCATGGTGATAATTATTCCCATAAGGTGATGTCACCTGCAACAAAACACCACATCAAACCTCCAAAACATTCCTAAAGATACAAACTTTACAAAACAACTCAACAGACCAATTCCACAGACATTCACAACACACAAAACTACAACCATTTGAATCACTTTCCACATTCATTTCCTACATTGCCGCAATAAAAATCAAACCTTTTTCACATCAATCTCCCAAAATATGATTAAACAGAAAATCCAAATAAAAAAAAAGTCTCAAAACACAACCCAATTCATATTTTGATATGAATGTAGATATGAAAACAGGCCCAGAAATACATTGGAGGGTCTGGAAGGTTTACTTTACCCTGACAGTGAGCTTGTGCGAATCAGGAAGAGGAAAGCCCTCATTGGGATTAGCTATAGAGTACTTGCCCACAGTCATTGAATTGCTCTTTATTTCGTCTGAGATGCATTTGGTTTGGCCAGATTGAAGCTCGAAACGCATAGAAACCGCCAATGTTGACATTAACACCAATGTCAAGATTGTACAGATCAATATTTGCGACATTGTGTCAGAAAGTGAGGGTGACAATGATATAAACCAATGAGGGTTTGATTTGGGGTGACACAAATGTGGATAATCGAGAACAGTGTTTGTTGATCGGAGTTTGAGCTACTCGGAAGAGAAAGACTCCAGAACGGAGGAGATCTGTGTGTTTGTTAAACCGACTGGTTTCAAAGGCACGTGGTGTAAATTTCCGGGAACAAATCACGTTTTGACATGTCAGCTCATGTTATGGGTTTGTTTTTTTATTTTTATATTTAGAAAAATGAAATTAACTTCCATATAATGTCAGGAATACATCTCTAGCCGTTTTTGTATAATTTATCTATATTAAAACAAAAAATTATAAATTTTTTAAAATAAAACGAGCTCAACTCTAATAGTTTTTCTGTTTTATTGTATAAAATTAAAAGTGCTTCTTTATAATTTATGAATCTATGTAAATATTATATATTTATTTAAATTAAACCCCAAATTTAATGTTAGTTGTTTTAATTTTTAGACATTTTTCCTTTTTTGGAGTGTTCATGAACTCGATAAGGCAAAACAATAAATTTTAGAGATTTCTAGTTAAATATACAAATTTTGAGAATTCTATATATATAGAGGATATATTTATGATATATCTCTTTCCACTTTTTGTAAAATAGAGAATGATTTACATGAACTGTTGGAGCTAAAAATGATGTTTTTTCTCTAAACTAGAAATTATTTTAATTTTACATGAGTTGTTGGATATGCTCTAATATTTAGACTAACGTTTCGATTACATATCAGCACGTTTATCATTTAGTGTTTAGGTTCCCATGATTAGATTGAATAATTGACACCAAATGAAACTTTTTTTCCTAAGAATGTACAGAGTGAAACCTTAAAATTCCATAAATGTCATACTGTAAATAATATTTATGCTACTCTCTATCATACAACCATTGGTCATCTATGAGTTGAATTAAGATCTCCAACAGTCCTACATAGTGTGTATATCAAAGTATATATTGGTAGTAATTTGGTAGTAAACACATTCTAAATTAGTTTAAAAACAGTTGGTATTTCCCCTGTTTATTTCTGTTTAGGGAGAGGAAGTAACTCAAAAAAGACATGTTAGAATAGAATTTTTGAAGACCCTATTCAAACCGTGTTCATGCATTCATATTTCAACATAAAAAATCTCTTATGAGAAATGATAGTACTCCGGTTGGTTATCGCGTTTGGCCTCCATAAAAGGACATTTGAACAACCTCTAATTATTAGTATCAAACTATCACAGAAAATAGACCTAACCAAATTAATGGGAATGAGCTCCTATCCACTATCCACTATCCACTATCCAGTACATGGATGGTGATGGATGGTCTCCACCTAGCTAATACATCTGATTTTTCTATTGAACAAACGTTAAAGCTGTAATCTTTAACAATCTCTATATTATATAAATCTTTATATGGTATTAATATGGGATTTGGAAAACATAGACCGTGATTTGAGGTACCAAATTCATTTCATTTTTTCTTGCCAACCTTACATTGTTTATCCAACCTTTATAAGTACATGAGCACAACAGAGACAGAAGGAAACAAAGGGTGAATCTTTATACAGAAGCTTCCAGAGTGTGGTGTGTGACCACATTCCATACTTGCACGTCTTTTGCTTTCATCATTTGTTTTTGTCATTGTCATCTTCATCTTTAGCTTCACCTTCAGTGGTGATCTTCAGAGGGAGAAGATGAAGTTTGGGAAGGAGTTTGTGTCTCAAATGGTGCCGGAATGGCAAGAAGCCTACTTGGACTACAACTCACTCAAGGCTCTCTTGAAGGACCTCTTGCGTTTTGTACAGACCAGAACACCAACATCCATGGCTTCAACTCCAAATGGTTCAGTTTTGAATAGAAGGGCTTCTCTCTACAGAGCCTTTAGTGGGTTGACAACTCGGCATAGGGAGTCTCCGAGGGCCAAAGAGGATGAAGAGATTCTTGTCAGTGAAGATGGGGAGGATGGGAGGTACCATACAATTGTGACGGTCTCTGATGAGGAAAGAAAGTATGAGGTCAAGTTTTTCAATAGGCTTGATGATGAGTTCAACAAAGTGGTGACGTTTTACAAGATGAAGGTGAAAGAAGTGGTGGAGGAGGCTGATGAGTTGAGTAGGCAGATGGGTACTTTGATTGCTCTGAGGCTCAAGGTTGATAATCCAATTGTGGATTATGGGGATGGTCCAAATTCTGCTTTTCATCCCATCAATGGTAGAGGTAATATGCTTATTTGATTATGTGATTTGTCTTTTGGAATTGGTATGTATAGTGTTTTGGATTTTGCTTTCTTGTTTAATTCATAGAGTTTTTAAATGTGGGCTTTGGTTGTGAAGAAGGGCAGCATATGGATGTGATTGAGGAAGTTGAGATGTTGGAAAATGTAGAGAGAGGAGAGAATGAACCAAAAACTAGAAACCAGAAAGCCAATGGAGGTATTGAGGGATTTAAATCTCCTCAGTCAGAGATTTTGGAACATGTAAGGATCAATGTCACGCCTGAAACTCCGAGGTCAACTCTGAAGGGCTGCCTCAACAGTGATAAACAAGACTTGTCATTCGGCAAGAAGGAACTGAGGAAAGCAGAAGAGCAAATGAAACAGGCTTTCAGTGAGTTCTACCAAAAGCTTCGGCTTTTGAAAAGTTACTGGTACTGCAAGAACAAAAACTAGATTTCAGTTCTTTCATTATGCAGTGTAGGGTCTATGACTAACATTTGCTAAATATGGATGCAAAACAGTTTTTTGAACCAATTGGCTTTCTCAAAGATCATGAAGAAGCATGACAAGGTTGGATCACTTTGTTTCCGGTTCATCAATATCATGCCATATGTTCCGAGGACTATTAATAATTACTTGCAGCTGTGTTATTGCAGATCACTTCGAGGAATGCATCAAGGGTTCACTTGCACATGATGGAAACCTCTTATCTTGGGACGTGTGATGATGTTAGTATTCTTCAACTTTTTGTCTACTATCAAGCCAGGAGATATATATGATTCCCATTTGATTTTCACGTTGTGAGCCATCTTTTTCTTTCCCTTCACAGGTTACTAGGCTTATGGAAAGGGTGGAGACTACCTTCATAAAGCACTTCGCAAATGGTAACCATAGAAAAGGAATGAAGATATTAAGACCAACAACCAGAAGGGAAAAGCATAGAAGTACATTTTTCTTGGGTAAGAGCAGATTTGTCCACAGAAGTAAATGTACTAGTCAGTGTCGAAAACTTTAGAAACCTTTTGAGGTGTCAATCTTGAGGAAGAACTTAAAACTGGATGTTGATGATCTTTGTTACTGTTCTTGATCTACAGGACTGTTCTCTGGGTGTTCAATTGCTCTTGTAGTGGCCATTATAGTGCTTATACATGCAAGAGGTCTCCTTGAAAGTGAGGGGCGTAGCCTGTACATGGAAAACATATTCCCTCTTTACAGGTTAGAGTTTACGTGCGTGTACCAATGGCGAATGTATAACCTCAGTAGTCAGTATTTATATGGTTGAGTTTGAGTTCAAAGTAAAACTTTTCTGCTACTTTTTTCAGCTTGTTTGGATTCATAGTCCTTCATATGGTCGTGTTCTCAGCAGACATATATTGCTGGAGGCGATACCGAGTAAATTATTCATTCATCTTCAGCTTCAAAAGAGGCACAGAATTGGGGTACAGACGGTCTTTCCTCATGAGCTCCAGCCTTGCAGTTCTGGCATTGGCTGGTGTCCTCTCAAATTTGGATATGGAGATGGACCCGAGAACAAAAACCTTCGAAGCCTGGACAGAATTAGTCCCCTTGGGCCTAGTCATTGTAAGAATTCAGACAAAGATCATAAACATCAAAACTTGCTTTATGATCATTAATCTTCATTAATATCACATTTGCAGGTTGTGCTTGGTATAGTGTTATGTCCTTTCAACATAATGTATCGTTCAAGCCGATTTTTCCTCATCCAAGCTATAGTACATTGTGTTTGTGCTCCTCTGTATAAGGTAATTGAAGTTAAATTTCTTCAACTTGGACATAGTAGCCAAATATACTCGAGTGTAGCTACTAATTTTTTCTTCTTCTTTTTGGTAGGTTACCCTCCCGGATTTTTTCTTGGCAGATCAGCTCACTAACCAGGTAGTTAGGACTCGAACTTCCTAATTACATAATATACTTCTATTGATGAACATGATGTAGTTTTCTCTCACCAATCAACTCAATGTCACTTAACATTCAGGTTCAGGCCTTCAGGAGTCTGGAATTCTATGTTTGCTATTATGTTTGGGGGGACTTTTTAAAGAGATCACACAACTGCCTAGACAGCAATGCATACAAAACTTTCTACTTCATTGTAGCAATTATCCCGTATTGGATTCGTTCCCTTCAGGTATTCACCGGTCAAAATTATTTTTTATGCTGCAATGACACAATCACAGTCTTTTGTTTAGGCTTCTTTGTTTATTGTGTGATTTTAACTACGTGCCTTCCATTGTTTCAGTGTCTGAGACGCTTGGTGGAGGAGAAAGATGGAATGCAAGGGTTAAATGGGCTGAAATACTTCTCAACAATTGTCGCAGTTGCCATGAGAACAAGTTTTGATATGAAAAAAGGGATGACATGGAAGATCCTGGCTATGACAAGCTCGATTGTTGCAACGGTTGTCAGTACTTACTGGGATATTGTGATCGATTGGGGTCTCTTGCAACGGAATTCTGAAAACCGTTGGCTCAGAGATAAACTCCTTGTACCAAACAAAAGTGTTTACTTTGCAGCCATGGTAGAACTATATTCTCTGAAATATTGTTCTAGCACCATCATTTCTTTCACTCTTTCCTTTTCATTTGGCACTAATTTTTGTGAACTGCAGGTGTTAAATGTTCTACTCAGACTTGCTTGGATGCAATCAGTACTAGGATTTCAGGAAACACCATTTATCCATAAAGCAGCCTTAGTTGCAATAGTTGCCTGTCTAGAAATAATTCGCCGAGGCATTTGGAATTTCTTCCGGTTTGTTTTACTTCCCCTTCAGCCTTCAGTCATTCTCTCTCCAATTTAGGATGCTAAAACTAGATTACAACTTGAAATAATGCAAAGCACTTGTGTTGTATGACCGAACAGGTTGGAGAATGAGCACTTGAATAATGTCGGAAATTTTCGAGCATTCAAGTCTGTACCTCTACCTTTCAACTATTACCATGATGAAGGCAAGAGCAGATAAACATTTATACCATAGAAGACAGATGACAGGAGAAAGAAGCAAAGAGAGTACTATAACAACAGGGGAAAAATCGGCAGAATGAAAACGAAAATGGCCCTCATATTTCAATAAACTTCGCTTTTGGCATGAATTGTAGTCCATGGCACTTTCTGGCATCCAAGTTTCTAACAAATATCATTTTGGTAGATCCCTTTTTCTGCTTGACATGAGCTTTCATGGTTGGAAATATTAGTCCATCTAAACTCCAATGTATTTAGCCAAATCAGTCAAATTTGGTAGAGCTGATAACAGTTCCAAGGTACAAGAAAGACGGAATGAAGATAACAAAGTTTTGCCAATTAAAACATTTTAAATATGAGAGAGTATTCGGTGCACCGTATAAAGATAAAAAGAGAAGAAAAAAAAACATGAACAGTGTATACATTTAATGGTGAGAATGTGAGTTCGGCACTATTTATTGTAATTGAACGGTGTGAGATTGACATGTCATATATATCACCGGTGCACCAGATAATTTGAACGCACTAACGGTGAGAATGTGAGTTCAACATTATTTATCCCAATCGAACGGTATGAGATGGGTAGGTCATGCAGCACGGGTGTACCGAATAATTTTCGTTCAAATATATATCCTACCATAATTCCTAACCATCCTACTATGACAAGACCAGAACAGTTCGCAAACGCTTTTATCTGCAGCAACAAGTTCATAGTCGTCTGTAGAATCATCAGGAAGCCGCAACTGTTTAATTCCTTGAAAGCATCTTCTCTTCAAATCTCCTTCCACCTTAAGATGGACACAACGACGCAGATCAAGTGACTCAAGACATGGACAACCATCAAGAATAGCTTGCAAGCCCTTGTCAGTCACCATATTTCCAAATAGCTCGAGCTGCTTCACACTAGTAGAGGAAAAGCCTCATGCGACGATTTTATTTCGTAGTATAAGAAAGATTTTTCTTCGCATAAGATCTTAAGTGTCGAAAAATTCGTCACATTAGGTTTATACGGCGAAAACCTAAAATTTCGTCGCATAGGTTTATGCGACAAAAACAAAGTCGTTACATAAACTAATACCATAAAAAATTTCGTTGCATCAATTTATGTGACGAAAAATATTTTTCGTCACATAAGAGTTTTCAATAAATAAAAATAATAATTAATTTAATTTTTATTTTTGTTATAATTTAAAATAAAAAAATAGGATTTTTTTTACCGGATCGAGGAGGAGGTGGTTGTGATGGCGGAGGAAGAAGAGGAAGAGGTGGTGGCGGTGGATTAAAATCCTGCATGTTACTAATATCCTGCATGCAAGAAACTCATTAGTCACAATCATGAGCATGCTCAAGCTTTGCCAATTAAAACATTCAAATCTAAGACAACTTATACAAAAAAAGACAAGAACAGTTTATGAACGATTTCATCTGCGGCAACAAGTTCATAGTCATCTGTAGAATCATGGGGAAGCCGCAACGGTTTAATTTCTTGAAAGCATCTTCTTTTCAAATCTCCTTCCACCTTGAGATTGAAACAACAACGCAGATCAAGTGACTCAATACATGGACAACAATCAAGAATGTCTCGCAAACCCTTGGTAGTTATCCTATATCCAAATATCTAGAGCTACTTTAAACCATGCATTGTTCCTGCTATAGCAAGTGCATCACCATCAGCATGTAGCCCCTTGCAGTCATCTTCCATGCGAAAACTTGATCATGGTTATGACTAGCAATAGCAATCGCATCGGCATGCATCCAATCCAAACCCGATATCGTGGCTCCTGTTCAGCTTCAATGACTTCAAAAGAGGACAGTGTCGTCCGATGGCTTGTAGATCTTCAGTTGTGTATGCACTGTAAAAAAGCTCAAGGTCCTCTAAAAACGTTAGTTTAGGAGCCACTTTAAGGAGTACGTTATGTGTTATGTTAGGCAACACCAAAAGGAGGCGTCTGATTCGCTTTGATTTTTTAGTGATATGCCTAAGGAGGCGATCAGAGCCGAAGTTTTGAAGACCTATATCGACGACATTGTCACTGCCAAGATCAACGGCGCGGCGGTAGATCTTGTGAAGCTTCCGTGCATTGTTCTTCCATGATGTGGAGTTGGGTTCGGAGCAGATACCGCACAGGTCGACGGTGCTCCACATCATCGGGTCCTTGCAGATTCGGTGCCACGTCTTGCAAACCTTCTGAGCTGTGATCAGAATCTCGATTACTCCCAGTCGTGATAATATCGAGAAGGTGAGGTCGTCTGAAAGGTCAAGCCAGTTCCAGCGGGTCTTTTCTTGAATGAATCCTTGTCCTGTGTTCTCGGGCTAAGTCACAAAACAAATAGGGCAAATTGGTTTCGAGTCACGTTTATGTTTTCCCCCTTTTTTCTCTTAAAAAATTAATAGAGAAAATATTAATTTGACCTTAAAAAATGTCCCCTTGTTTGACCTTAAAAATATTAATTTGATTGAAATTGAGGAATACATGGGAGATGGTCGTAGAGTGTATGCCCCATATTACAATAATTAATAGAGAGAAAATTCTGAAAAAAAAATCAAAATTCTCCACTGTTCGATTCGTTGAAGGTATCTCAACTCTAAATATCCTTCCACCTTAAGATTGAAACAACGATGCAGATCAAGTGATTCAATTAAGGACGTGGACAACCATCAAGAATGGCTTGTAATCCCATCAGTTAAAAGAAACAGAGGCTATGAATTGTGTGTTGTGTATTAAACTTCTCCAACAATGGGGTATTTATACAAGATACCATCCTATATTCCTAATAGGAAACTAATTAGTAGAGAATATTACAATAATCCTAATAATATTCACAATCCTAATAACACATAGAGTGACTCATTCCAACACTCCCCCTCAAGTTGGTGTATACAGATCACAAATGCCCAACTTGCTAAGTGAGTCATGAAAAACTTTACTTGAGAGAGCTTTTGTAAGGATATCAGCCAACTGCTCCTCAGTAGGGACAAAGGGAAAGTAAATAATCTGACCATCCAACTTCTCTTTAATGAAATGCCGATCTACTTCAACGTGTTTCGTGCGATCATGTTGAACAGGATTATGAGCAATCTCAATGGCAGCCTTATTATCACAATAAAGCGGCATAGCCTTCTTTTGCCGAAACCCCAAATCCCTCAACAGGTGTCTCAACCATAACATTTCACAAAGTCCTCGAGCCATGCCTCTATACTCTGCTTCTGCGCTAGACCGAGCAACCACATTCTGCTTTTTACTTTTCCAAGTGACTAAGTTACCACCGACAAAAGTGAAGTAACCTGAAGTAGACCTGCGGTCTGTAATATTACCAGCCCAGTCTGCATCTGTGTATCCGGAAACATCTAAATGCCAATGTCTGGAGAAAACCAATCCCATACCAGGAGCAGACTTCAAATATCGTAAAATACGAAACACAGCTTCCATATGAGCTTCACTGGGATTATGCATAAATTGACTCACCACACTAACTGCATATGCCAAATCAGGTCTAGTATGTGACAAATAAATTAACCGCCCAACCAACCTTTGATATCTCGCTTTATTCGTGGGTACCTGATCCAAATACTTCGCCAACCGATGATTTTGCTCAATAGGAGTATCAGCAGGTTTACAATCAAGCATACATGTTTCTGCTAACAAGTCTAAACATACTTTCTCTGACTTAACACAATACAATCTTTCCCACGAGCAACTTCGATTCCCAAAAAATATTTCAAGCTACCCAAATCTTTCATCTCAAATTCAGAAGACAATTGACCTTGCAACCTTTTAATCTTCTCAAGGTCATCACCTGTCACAACCATGTCATCTACATAAATGATCAAAACAGTCACCTTGCCACACCGATGTTTCAGAAACAAAGTATGATCAGAATTACTCTGCCGGTAACCAATTTCCTTCATAAACTTGGTGAATCGACCAAACCACGCTCTCGGAGACTGTTTCAAGCCGTAGAGATTCTTCTTCAATTTACAGACCACCTGTTCTCCTGTAGATGTTACATATCCTGGAGGCAAATCCATATAAACTTCTTCATTCAAATCACCATGCAAGAATGCATTCTTAACATCAAATTGTTGCAAAGGCCAATCAAGGTTAGCGGCTAACGAAAGAAGTACCCGAATGGTGTTAATCTTGGCTACCGGCGCAAACGTCTCATCATAATCCACCCCATACTTCTGAGTGTAGCCTTTAGCTACTAACCTTGCTTTATACCTGTCTACCGACCCATCCAAGTTATGTTTCATAGTGTACACCCATCTACAACCAACTGTTTTCTTTCCAAACGGTAACGGTACCAGCTCCCATGTACAATTTTTCTCGAGTGCATCCATCTCAACTTTCATTGCTTGCATCCACCTCTCATCGCGCATTGCATCCTGTACTTTACTAGGAAGTGATACAGAAGATAATTGATTCACAAATGCAGCATATGGTTTAGACAATCTATGAGTGGACACATAATTAGCAACATGATACTTGGCTTTTGCATTTAGTGTAGGTTCATAATGTTTGGGAGGCCGACCACGAGTTGTACGAGTGGGTAACTGTTTAGTAGATACAGGACTAGACAACGAAGAAGATTCAGAAATTACCTCGGGTAATTCACGAGCTGGAGAGACCTGTGAGGGAGTGGGGAAACTGTTCACAATGTGTCCTTGATCAAACAACGGTCGATCTGGATGGAAGCTCTGGAAATTGCCCAACAGATCAACCTCAAACTGTTCTTGACTAGAAACCGGATTTATGCTCTCACCAGTGACTCCCCGTGCTCTACCTTCACCAGAATGAGACAAATCGGTGCCCAGTTCTCTACCTTCACCGGAATCCGTGCTCTCTGACCGGTCGCTGTGGGTCGAACAGTTGCCGAGACGAGGGCGTCCGGTCGCCTGAGTTTCTGCCCGATCCAATTGCTCGGCCGTGCGTCTATGGGTCGCCGGAATCTCTGCCCGATCTAACTGCTCAGCCGCGGGTCTATGGGTCAGTCGTCTCGGGTCAAGATCCAACTGCGCGGCTACGGGTCTGCTGCTTTCTCTCGGGTCGCCGGACGTCGGTGCATCGACAGACGCGTCATCGGAAGGGGATCGGCCTGTCTGTCGTGGACGGGCGGGTGCAGATGCTGACCAGTCCATAGAGGCAGAGTCAGTCGTGTTCAACTCAGTGTCTTTGTTTAACTCAGTGTTTACCAATTCTAACCTTGTTTCCTCGACCGTGGGCTTTTCCGAGGGCCCACTGAACAAATCTTCGTAATAGCATGTTTTCTCCCCCTGACAAGGAGTTGCGGGAGGTAGAAAATAACATATATCTTCGCTAAACGTGACATCCATGGTAGTATAGAACCTTTGAGATGGAGGGTGGTAACATTTGTAACCTTTCTGTTGAGAGCCATACCCGACAAAGACACACTTAAGAGCTCTAGCATCTAACTTTGTCGTCTGATTCTTATATAGATGAACATAAGCCACACAACCAAAGACACGAGCTGAGAGAGTATTTGATGATGGAATGGCGACATATTCAGACAAAACATCAAACGGAACACGACCTTGAAGAGGAATGGATGGAAGATGATTAATTAGATGTGACGCACACAACACTGCCTCTCCCCAAAGATACTTAGGCATGTTAACACTTAAGAGGAGAGACCGAGCAATGTCTAAGAGATGCCGATTTTTCCGTTCAGACACCCCATTTTGTTCAGGGGTTTGTGGACATGAAGTCTGATGAACTATGCCATGATTTTGAAAATACTCATGAAAACGATGATTGACAAACTCCCCCCCATTATCAGAACGAAAGATTTTGACACGGGCTTCATACTGAGTACGTATAAGATTATGAAATGCTATAAAGGCTGAAAAAACACAATCTTTGGATTTAAGTAGCACAACCCAAGTTAATCGAGTAAAATCATCAATGAATAACACAAAGTATCGCATTCCAGAAAGAGTAGAGTATTTGGAAGGACCCCATACATCCGAATGAATTAACTCAAATGGCATAGTACTAGAATGAAAACTCAAAGGATAACTAGACCTATGACTCTTAGCCAAAACACAAGTCTCACAATGCAAGCTAGACTCACGGATTCCAAGAAACAAAGATGGCATAGACTTCTTCATACCTCCAAAAGACGGGTGACCCAAACGTCTGTGCCACAACCATAATTCACTTAAGCGGTCAGAATTCAATGTCAGGGTTAAAGGCTGTGTTGGTGCTTGTGTTGGTTCTACGTACATGCAATCCATGTGAAACAGTCTCCCCCTCAGGTCTCCTTGCCAATGATTACCCTGGTGCACAGATTCTGGAAAACAACATACATTGGGTAAAAGGTTACAGAGCACTTATTTTGAGCACATAACTGTGATACAGACAAAAGATGATGAGATAAGGAAGACACATAAAGCACATCATGCAAAACAATGGACGATGTAACTTGAAAAGACCCAATACCTAAGATTGGGAATGACGCACCATTAGCATTAGAAACATGGGACATTCGAGGGGAAGACATAGACACAAAAAATGATTTATCATAGGTCATATGGTCGGATGCTCCAGAATTAATTATCCATGTATCACTACCCATAAAGTCAGAAACATGTAAAGCAATACCAATTTTACCTCGAATTTCTTTACCTTTAGAAGGATCTTCGTTCTTACCTTCGACCATCTTTTCTCCCTTTTTTTTTTCTTCCTTCAAATATTCAAACTACAAAAAACAAGCAGCAACCTTCTTGAGGCAATACACAGCTCCACACAACCTTGATCAATATAATCAAGATCAAGGCTCCTTCACGTACACTACAAAACACCAAAGAATATAGCAAACCCCAAACAATAACAAGAACTTCAACGGATCAAACAAATCCCAACTACCAAAGAACCAACCAAACAAACAAATTTTTTGCAGCGGAAAACAAACAACCGAGTCTCGAATGGATCTCGGCTCTGATACAAAGTCAAAAGAAACAGAGGCTATGAATTGTGTGTTGTGTATTAAACTCCTCCAACAATGGGGTATTTATACAAGATACCATCCTATATTCCTAATAGGAAACTAATTAGTAGAGAATATTACAATAATCCTAATAATATTCACAATCCTAATAACACATAGAGTGACTAATTCCAACACCATCTTAGTCACCTACTCACCTTATTTCCAAATATATGGAGCTTTTGTAAACCATGCATTGTTCCTGCTATAGCAAATGCATCACCATCAACATGTAAATATCCCTTGCTTTTCTTGTCACTTCCGAAAACCTGATAATGGTGGTGTCGTCTGGCAAGTTTACGACCGTCCCGGCAATATGAAATATCAATATATCATGTCGCTTGTTCAGTTTCAGTGACTTCCAAAGAGGGCAGTGCCTGCCGATGGCCTCAAGAGCTTCAGTTGTGTATGCACTGCAAGAAAGTTGGTTCTTCTAACAAAGGTAGTTTGGAAGCCACTAAAAAGAGCCCATTATGTGTTACATTAGGTAACACCAGACGGAGGCCTGATTTTCTTCCAACTGCTAGTGATATCCCAAAGGAGGCCATCGGAGCCCATGTTTTCGAGAATTATAGAAAACGCCACATCATGGCACAAGAATGCAAAGATGGAAAAGATCTGCCGCCACGCCGTTAGACGTGGCTGCCGCAATGTCGTCGATGTAAGTCTCGAAAACATGAGCCGGATCCTTTTCCTAGACCCAAATATCGAATATGTTGATAGTGCGCCACATCATAGGGTCCTTGCAGATTCGATGCCAGGTCTTGCATACCTTCTGAGCTGTCTTCATAATCTCGATCACTTCCAGCCGTGATAATATTAAGATGGTGAGACTTTCTGGAAGGTCAAGCCAGTTCCGGCAGATCTTTTCTTTGTTTCGGTTCATCGAATCATAACACTAACTTGTGTTTTTGAGCTAAGTAGCTAACTAAGTTTGTAAAGGAAACATAATGCAGCATGTACGTACCGTTCTTATATGGCAAAGGGTTCCGCCAACGTATCCTAATTGTTTTAGGAATAAGAATCCTATTGTGACTCAGATTTTGTGCAGTGGTTTCTAGTTCCAAGGTACACATGAAAATCCGAATGAAGATAAATCTCAAACTTCTCAAGACCTAGAAATAGCCTCAAGGAAGGAATGGGTACCCGTTGGAACCATCATCATATATTGAATAAGAGCAAAGAATAAACAATATCATGCATGCAGAGAATCCATAATCAGATGGTTTATTATACACTAGGTGAAATGTTTGTGCCAACGCGGGTCAGATTTGTGTAATTAATGGTAATTCTGCTTCAACATGGGTTAGATAGTTTTACAACATAATTTTAAAGTTCTAAATCAAGAGCACGGATCCTTTTCAAATTAAGATTTGAGTTTCCAAGTGTACATTATACTAAAAATATTCCTAGCCTTGGTACTTCCTAGCCTTTATACAAAGCTTGACCAAGGCACTAATATTCAGCCTAAAAACTCAAAATTTTATCTTACCCCACTCAAAGTTGATATACATGTTAGGTGAGATCTCTGCTGCTTGTTTAACTTGTGTTTTCCATATATATTTGCACAAAAAGCTCAATCAGTAATGCTAAACTAAGTTTTTCAGAGATCCAAATTTTTCTAGGATATCTTTCAAGTATGGGGTTGATCAAAACTATGATTATGTCTTCATATGTATATACGGAACATCAATTTGAACTTTCACTACCTATTTTTTATAAATAACAAAACATCCTAAATAATCTCTGAAGCAAACACAGAAATAGCAAATGCAGCTACTCAACTGGTTCTAAACGAAAAACAAATACTGAAAAAATAGTCCATGTGACCATAACTGTGCATCTCCAAAGCTCAACTAACAGAAAACATCAAAATCAAAACAAAAACAATTACTACAGAAACAAAAAGGAAGAAAATTTATGAACTTACTGCCAACTCTCCCTCTCCACCAGATTCAGATTAGCCTCCAAGAACCATTGACGGACGTTACCCGTCATGTTTGACCCAAAAATCACTCTCCGCTGTCGCCAATCAGAAGAAGCTTCATGAGGTAGTCATAATCAGCTCTAGCCCTTGCTGGTACAGCAGCCATTTATGGGTTTCACCAAATCAATCGAACCTAACACGTCTTCAATCTCAAAATTGAACCTTTATCTCTACACATGTTGCAAACTGAATCCACTTCACAATTGCGATTTTCCAGCACGACCAGCGGAGCGATTGCACAAAGATATCTAGGCCAAATTCAGCACTTAAAGAACAAAAAAACATTCATCAGAAAAAAAACTCAGTATAAGGATTTCATACAAAGTGAGTTCAGACCATAAAATAATAAAATAAAATAATCAAGGAAGTTGATCGATGTTGAGCACTCAGAGTGATGATCTGCTCAGAGCCTCCATTAGACGCCATCCCTTGGAGACCTGAGAAATTGACATTTCAATTGCCTACTCTTATCGACGGAGACATACTTCTCCTCTTTGAAGGGAGTTGGGGTCTTGGATGGAGGAAGTGTTTGCTTAAAAATGGTCTCGACCGAATCATGACCGAGCTTCTTGGTTACAGACATCCTTCTGCTTGTGCGGGTGTGCCAACTTGCGGTCAGACGAGGTTTTGATTGATGTAGTGCGCCTGATCTTACTTCTTCAAGTGATTGTAGGTCGAAGAAGGAACCCTATTGACCGTTAGGTTCTTATGTCTTTGTTGCAAGGACTTTCGGCTAGACGTCGCCAGGATCCTCGAATACGTTAAGTTCGTGGATGAACACGAATGTTCGAGTGACCGGCAAGAAATCTATTGGGTGAAGATACTCACAAATCACTGTGAACACGAAGGTGAAACAGACTCAGTTGTCGAATCGTTGTGAAGTGATGTGTGTGTGAACAACGAATCACATCGACCCAATTCAGACCGGCCGAAATAGATCAATGGACAAAAGTTCTAAATTAAAACTACTCCTAAGTGCGACAATTAAAGAGCATATAAAGTAAAATGCATGAACATAAAGAACAGAATCAAAGTAAAGCTTAAGAAAAAAATTGACTTAGAATTTGAAATGAACGATAGAATACCTAACGATAGAGAGACAAGTTTGTATAAAAAGTTGTATATTGATTTTGTGTGTGGTGCATGACCCTTTACAAATGAGTTACAAGGTTCTATATATACAAGTCAAAACCCTAGCTAGCTTATTCTTTACGTCATGAAATCTCACCAATATTCTACTTCCTTTCTTGAGTTGAATCACGCATAAATGTATTGATCTGATTGGAGAGTTTCCTTGTAGAGATCTCTTACTTGAAACAAAATTCTCAACTGAGATTATGGTTTGGGCTCAGCCGAATATTAAATCCTTTTGTTGGGTGGACCTTATTTTAGACCAACTCACTCACATTGTCCAAATAGCTGGACGCCCAAATGTAAATAACGCGAACCAATTATCTTACCAGTACAACATTTCTATTTTGATCTTATGTCCGAACTACGTACTCCCAGCCAAGCTACGACTCTCGGTCGCGCTTCCTCTTTCGGTTGCACATTCTTCTATATCGGCCGCGCTTAAATTCTTTCTAACACAAGACTCGTAAATGGTCAAGCTTGTTCGTTCACCCCATACATCTTGACTAAATGGCCAAACTTGCTCATTCACCTTGGCTAAATGGTCGAACTCATTTTATCTCGTGTCCTTAACCGAATGGCTAAACTTAAGTCACCTCACCCGAATGACCTAGCTCACTTCACTTCGACTGAATGACCGAGTTCACTTCACTTTGGTCATACAACCGAGATCTCCATACAGCTGAGCTCATTTACCTTGGTCACACAGTCAAGATCTTCACACGGTCGAACTCATTTTACTTCGGTCATATGGTCAAAGTCTAGCTCGGTCATATGGTCGACCTCATTTTATTTTTTCCACATAACCAAGTTCATTTCACTTCCAAAACCATTAGACTAAAAAAGGTTTTCTCAAATTTAGATGCAAACATGAAGGTGGGGGAGAGGTGGGTGATCGAGAGCTGAAGATTAAAAGAGGGACGGATAGGGTGGAGATGAACAGAGAGGAGACAGAACAAATCGATATCGTGATGGAGGAGCCGAGAGAGCAGAGTTGGGGAGACTTCTGTGGGGGCATGGTATGATGATGGAGAGGAGACTTTTCGGAGGCATGGGTATGGTGAGATTGGTGAGGACAATCTGGTTTGGCCTGCACATGAATAGAGAAAGGTATGCCGACAAAGAGAGAGAGCAGAGCGGGAGGAGAGAGTTGGGGATGATGGAGAGAGAGCAGGTTGGAGATGGATTGGTTCGGCTGAATCGAGTCAATTCCTTGTCTACAGTGGACAAAACCCACCGCTATTGTTATATAGGAAATGAGCAAGCTTTGCCAATAATCTATACGTAAACCTAGATCTATTACTCCTCTAACTTATCATAATAAGAGAGGTACAGTTTGTAAACGATTTTATCTGCGGGAACAAGTTCATAGTCAATTGTAGAATCATCAGGAAGCCGCAACTGTTTAATTCCTTGAAAGCATCTTCTCTTCAAATCTCCTTCCACCCTAAGTTTGACACAACTACGCAGATCAAGTGACTCAAGACATGGACAACCATCAAGAATGGCTTGTAAGCCCTTGTTAGTCACCCTATTTCCATATATCTGGAGCTTTTGTAAACCATGCATTGTTCCTGCTATAGCTAATGCGTCTCCATCATCATGTAATCCCTTGCTACTTCTCTTCCGTTCGAAAATCTGATAATGATGGTGTAAACGACCAATATCTTCATACAAATCGTCGTCGTCATCAAATCCCTTGCTGCACCTGTTCAGCTTCAGTGACTTCAAAAGAGAACAGTGCCGTCCGAGGGCTTCGAGATCTTCAGTTGTGTATGCACTATAAGAAAGCTCAAGGTCCTCTAACAACGTTAGTTTTGTTGAAGACCGTTGGTTGCTTGGCAGACAAGTCTACAAGAATAAGTCTGCGTTTTATTGTTTCTGTTTCAGTTAGCAATTCCCTGGCTTGTAGGGATATAGATTAGGTTTGTTTCAGTCCAATAACGAGGTTGAACTAGTCTGTAGGTGATGTAGTTGGTATCGCCTATTTTCTGGGTTTTTCTGTTTTGAAAGCTTGTATAAAGCTGCACTTCATCAGTTGAATAAATGCATTCTGTTTCCGAACTTCTTATACTGTGAGTGTTTCAGTGTTTGAGTCTTAGAGTTCCAACAAGTGGTATCAGAGCCCTTCAAAGGGGCCTGGTCGAATAGGGTTAGGAACAGCAGTCTCCTAACAAAGAAAAACAGAAAGAGAGAGAACGAGTTCTAGAGAGATGACAACTGAAGGAAGCAATTTTGTTCAGCCTGCAATTCCCAAGTTCGATGGTCACTATGATCACTGGGCTATGCTCATGGAGAATTTCCTTCGATCAAAGGAATACTGGCCCTTGATAGAAACAGGGATTCTCCTAGTGGCAGAAGGAAGTGAGCCAACAGAAGGTCAGAGGAAGATAATGGAGGAACAACGACTGAAGGATCTCAAGGTAAAGAATTACCTTTTCCAGGCTATAGATCGCACCATTATGGAGACAATTCTTGATAAGGAGAGCTCGAAGAGTATATGGGATTCAATGGCGCAAAAATATCAGGGATCAAGCAGAGTGAAGAGAGCTCAACTACATGCACTCAGAAGGGAATTTGAAATTCTTCAAATGAGGGAAGGAGAGAAGGTGAATGAGTATTTTGCTCGGACATTGACAATTGCCAACAAGATGAAGGCACATGGAGAAAGAATGGGGCAGGTTGTGATCATTGAAAAAATCTTGAGATCTATGACATCAAGATTCGACTATGTTGTATGTTCAGTGGAGGAGTCTAATGACTTGGATGTTCTTACAATTGATGAGCTACAAAGCAGCCTATTAGTGCATGAGCAGAGAATGAACAGTCACAATGGAGGAGATGAACAAGCCTTGAAAGTATCATATGAAGCAAAGTTCGGAGGAAGAGGAAGAGGTCGAGGTGCATTTCGTGGTAGAGGAGGCAGATGGAGACAGCCATTCAACAAGGCAGTTGTAGAGTGCTACAGATGTCAAAAACTGGGACATTTTCAATATGAATGTCCTAGTTGGGAAAAGGGTGCTAATTATGCTGAGCTTGATGACAAAACAGAAATACTGCTAATGGCTTATGAAGAAATTCATGATTCTGGAAGAAAAGAGGCATGGTTTCTTGACTCTGGTTGTAGCAACCACATGAGTGGCAACAAGGAATGGTTCCTGAATCTTGATGAAACATTCAGACAAGTTGTGAAACTAGGAAACAACTCAAAGATAGCAGTAATGGGAAAAGGAAGCATCAGATTCCACGTCAATGGCACAACACAGGTGATTAGTGAAGTGTTCTATATTCCAGAGCTCAAGAATAACTTGCTGAGCATAGGACAATTGCAAGAAAAGGATCTGGCCATTCTTATTCAGCAAGGAGAATGTAAGATATTCCATCCTACAAGAGGGTTGATCATGCAGACTCAAATGTCTGTTAACAGGATGTTTGTTCTCCTTGTCGAGGTGCCAACATCAGCTCAAGCTCAAGCTCCTGTCCTTGGATGTTTTCAGACTGCATCAGAAGATCAAACTTATCTATGACATCGAAGATTTGGGCACTTAAATATCAAAGGTTTAAGAACATTGTTTAACAAGAAAATGGTGAAAGGTTTGCCTCCTCTCCAAGTATCTTCAAAACTATGTACTGACTGCATGATAGGCAAACAACATCGAGAATTCATCCCAAAGAAAAGCTTGTGGAGGGCTTCTCGGAGACTTCAGCTTGTGCACGCTGACATTTGTGGTCCGATCTCACCTGAGTCCAACAGTCAAAAGAGGTACCTAATCACCTTCATTGATGACTATAGCAGGAAAGTGTGGTCTTATTTCTTGAATGTCAAGTCAGAAGCTTTTGTTGTGTTTAAAAAATTCAAGAACTTGGTAGAAAAGGAAATTGGGAACTATATTTGTTGTCTTCGTACTGACAGAGGAGGGGAATTCACCTCATTGGAGTTCAACGAGTTTTGTAGTTCAAATGGCATTGGCAGGCAGCTCACTGCAGCCTACATTCCACAACAAAATGGAGTTGCAGAGCGAAAAAATCGAACGATCATGAATATGGTACGTTGCATTTTGTCAGAAAAACAAATTCCAAAAGAATTCTGGCCGGAAGCAGTCAACTGGACAGTCCATGTACTTAATCGATGTCCTACACTTTCAGTGAAGGATATGACTCCAGAGGAAGCATGGTGTGGGATCAAACCTTCTGTGAACTATTTCAGAGTGTTTGGCTGCATTGGTCATGTGCACATTCCAGACAACAAATGACAAAAGCTCGATGATAAGAGCTTCAGGTGCGTGCTTTTAGGATTAAGTGAAGAATCTAAAGCTTATAGATTGTATGATCCTGTGTCAAAGAAAATTGTGATAAGCAGAGATGTGGTGTTTGAGGAAGATGAGAAGTGGAATTGGGAAAAGACTGGTGAAGAAATCAACTGTGATGTTCTTGAGTGGGGAGATGAACATAAGATGGAAGAAAATGAGACAGAAGCTGTAAATGGAGAAGAAGAACAAGTCGAAGGAATAGTCACTGACTCCTCATCAAATAGATCAAGTGAAGATAATTCTTTAAGTCCAGTTCAAGGGAGGATAAGAAGAGAACCAACCTGGATGGAAGATTATGTAACCGGTGAAGGCCTGTCTGAGGAGGAAGGGAATAATCTTGTAATGTTCACTCCAGCTGATCCTGTCACAGTTGAAGAAGCAGTCAAAAGTGCAAAATGGAGAGAAGCCATGGATTTGGAGATGTCATCCATTGAAAAGAATGAAACTTGGGAGTTAACTACACTACCAGATGGAGCAAAAAAGATAGGAGTGAAATGGATATTTAAAACCAAGCTGAATGAGAAAGGGGAAGTTGATAAATTTAAAGCTAGACTTGTGGCCAAGGGATACTCACAACAGTTTGGGATAGATTACACCGAGGTTTTTGCTCCTGTAGCTCGTTGGGAAACCATTAGGATGGTTCTTGCCATTGCAGCCCACAAAGGATGGAGTGTATACCAGCTCGATGTAAAAAGTGCATTTCTGCATGGTGAGTTGAATGAGGCAGTGTTTATTGAGCAACCTCGAGGCTATGAGAAGAAGGGTGCAGAAGACAAGGTGTATAGGCTCAAGAAAGCCCTATATGGACTTAAACAAGCTCCTCGAGCTTGGTACAGCAAGATTGAGTCTTATTTCTCTAAGGAAGGTTTTGAAAGATGCTTCTGTGAGCATACCTTGTTTATTAAAACAGAAGAAAGAGGAAGACTCCTTGTGGTCAGTCTATATGTAGACGATCTCATTTTCACAGGGAATGATGAAGTATTGTTTAAGAGATTCAAGGATTCTATGAAACAAGAGTTTGAGATGTCTGATCTTGGAAAGATGAAATATTTTCTCGGAGTGGAAGTGGTCCAAAGTTCTGAGGGAATTTTTATAGGTCAGAAAAAATATGCTAAAGAAGTGCTTGAAAGATTTGGAATGGAACACTGCAATGCTGTAAAGAATCCAATGATACCAGGGTTTAAACTTGTAAAGGATGTGGAAGGCACTAGTGTTGATGCTACTACTTATAAGCAAATGGTGGGCAGTCTCATGTATTTGACTGCCACCAGGCCTGATTTGGCATATGTAGTGAGTTCAATCAGTCGATTCATGGAGAGACCAACAGAGTTACATCAACAAGCAGTGAAAAGAATTCTTAGATATTTAAAGGGTACTGTTGAGTTAGGAATTCTGTACAAAAGAGGAGGAGAAGAAAGTCTGATGGCTTATTCGGACAGTGATTATGCAGGAGACGTTGAAGATCGAAAAAGTACATCAGGGGATGCTTTCTTAATAAGTTCAGGTGCTGTGGCTTGGTCTTCAAAGAAACAACCGGTGGTTTCTCTCTCCACTACTGAAGCAGAATACATAGCTGCTGCAGCATGTGCATGTCAAGGTGTGTGGATGCGCCAAATTCTCGAAAAACTTGGACATAAACAAAGTAAGTGTACTATGATTTATTGTGATAACAGTTCAACCATCAAACTTTCAAAGAATCCTGTGCTGCATAGTAGAAGTAAACACATTGATATCAGATTTCACTTTCTTCGTGATCTAACAAGAGATGGAATTGTCGAGTTAGTACACTGTGGTTCGAAGGATCAAATTGCTGACATTATGACTAAGCCTGTGAAGCTGGAAGTGTTCTTGAGATTGAGAGATCTACATGGAGTTTGTGTGGCACCAGAAGTAAACTGATGCAGATTGTTAATCAGTTTAAGGGAGGAATTGTTGAAGACCGTTGGTTGCTTGGCAGACAAGTCTACAAGAATAAGTCTGCGTTTTATTGTTTCTGTTTCAGTTAGCAATTCCCTGGCTTGTAGGGATATAGATTAGGTTTGTTTCAGTCCAATAACGAGGTTGAACTAGTCTGTAGGTGATGTAGTTGGTATCGCCTATTTTCTGGGTTTTTCTGTTTTGAAAGCTTGTATAAAGCTGCAATTCATCAGTTGAATAAATGCATTCTGTTTCCGAACTTCTTATACTGTGAGTGTTTCAGTGTTTGAGTCTTAGAGTTCCAACAAGTTTGGGAGCCACTTTATGGAGTATGTCATGTGTTATGTTAGGTAACACCAGACGCAGGCGTCTGATTCGCTTCGAACCTTCGGTGATATCCCAGAGTAGGCGATCGGAACCGAAGTTTTCTAGACTTATATCGATGACATTGTCACCGCCGAGATGAACAGCGTGGCCGCACATCGCTTCCATCTTCTTTGCATTCTTCCTCTAGGACTTTTTTAAAATCCTTACACCGCACATGTCGATGGTGCGCCACATCCTCGGTTCCTTGCAGATTCGGTGCCACGTTTTGCACACCTTCTGAGCTGTCTCCAGAATCTCGATCACTCTCAGCCATGATAATATTGAAACGGTGAGGTCGTCTGGAAGGTCAAGCCAGTTGCGGCAGTTTGGTTCTTGGTTGTCCATTGAATTCAACTTCACCCGTGTTTTGGGCTAGGTTTGAGAATAGAAGAATATGTAGCAACGTTTTTATAGGGAAAAGGTGTAGAAGTATCCTAATTGTTTAGGAAAACATTCCTGTTGTAACCCGGGTTTTCTATTAGAAAAGAAAGTCTAATTGGAAAAGTTTGATAGCTTTCAATTTCTTTCAAAAGCTTGCCTTTCAAGGCCCAAATAAAATTTTAGAGTTCGAGAGTATCTCCAACAGCTTTTATGAGGCATAAATTTTCTACTGTATAAGATTATTTGCAACAAAATCAGTTGTCCCTTCAAAAACAAAAATCTCTCTACCAAAAACTTTCTAGTTAATGCCCTAGCATAACACAATTTAGAGCCTGCCAAAACAGATTTCTGTGTTACCACTCACAAGAAGTGAAAAGAAGAATGTACAACATCAACCAATATGATGAAAACTATTAAACAGACTGATTATCCTCGTCAGCCTCCTCACTGTGCAAAGTAGCTACAGAGTTTGAAGCAGAGTTATTGGCTGTGACAGCTCCAGTACTCTCATCATCCTGATTTCTAAGGTGATTTGAAAATGACCATGGATTCCAAGTTGAGCTTGCTTTTTGAAGACCTTGTATGGCTTTCATGGCAGCCATTGTTCCGCGGTATATATCCACATTTGCCTCCTGATTTGAAGGTGTGTCAGATGCAACCGTTGCCAAACTATTCAATTGTGGGTTGGAACTGTCTTGCAAGTTTGGGGTAGATTCCATGACTTCTGCTTCCAATGGGAAGAGAAGCTCAAGATTTGCCTCACATTCACGGACAAGCATCGTGAGAGGTTGTGTTGTAAAAAAAGGCGCACGAAGAGCAAGTTGTGTGAAAGGTAAACGCAACAATCCTCCAGTTCGTTTATCATACTTCTTTAGAATTTTGACTAGCCCTATTAAAGTAGATGCAACTGTTTTAGCAATAACAAACTACTTAAAACTCACCAAATAATATAGGCTTGGAATAAAAGAGCACACTTAATCACCATCTCCCATATTCAAGTTAAATATAGGAGCAAAAAGAAAAAACGTACCTGCAAAATTTAGTGAGCTATAGTTCTTGAGAAGCACCATCTCCCCATGAATGGTGACAAAGTCCTTACGAATGTCCATCACTTCCTCGCTGAACTCACTATCTGAAGTAAACACCCCACCTCTGCTGCTCTTTTCTTTAACTATCTCGATTCTTCCCTTCAGCTCCTGTTATCAATGCAGTTTAACGATGAAAAAATAAGTATATACAACATTGCAATATAAATGGCATGCATTGACCAATAGATGACTCCTAGCCTTCAAGCAACAAGATTTATCGACCAGACCCTTAAAAGATGACACATTTAATATTGTAGGGCTTCAACCAAACGTAATCAATAATCCTCAAAAGGAAAGAGGAAAAAAGGACCACACGACACAAATACAAACTAATTGCACTCAAAACTCTACTACTGATTCAGTGACGAGAAAATCTCTCACTAATTCTTCAACCATTTCTAGAACTCTTTTCTGCTCTATTGCCACTCCACAGAATTCCACCCACAACATTTACTCTTTTGATAACATGTTCATTCACTATGTATGATGCATCACTTTAAATCCCATCGAATTTCGACACAGGAAAAACAAAGATTCATACTTTCTCAATAATCCATAACATGCTAACTAAATCTGCTAATCACCCATTTCAATTCAGCCTCACAATTCTCCATTTTCACATGCATCAAAAGCAAACCAACAAATTTTTTTTTAAAAGTCAACCTGGAATCGAATGATGAAGTCCTCCTCTTTATCAACGTAGAAATCGTTGAGCTTCTCAAGCTCGTCATTGAGAATCTTTACGAACCAATCCTGCAGCTCCCCCAACGGAGCGCTCCCGCCACCAGCGCCAGGACCACCGTCGGCATCGGAGAGGCGTCGATTGAGATTAAAAGAGTGTGGCAGAGCATCGACGGTGGAGGTGGGCAACCGTTTGAGGAGCTTCTTGAGAAGCTTGTAGCAGAGGAACTTGTCCCTCCACTCCGGGATTGTCTCCTCCAGGTGGTTCGTGAACTCCTTCCCGAATTTCATTTCGATTTTTCACCAGGTGGGTTTTGTTTTGTGTTAAAAAAATGAAGCACTAGCCAGGAGGGTTGTGTCTGTGTGCAGAACAGTGGTGGTCATCATGGTTCGCATTGTTCGATGGTGATGATATAAAGTGAGGGAATCCAGAAAAGGTTGAGGGGCATATTAGGAAGTGGATGGGTGCAATGTAGGGGTAGACTTTGTAAGACCGAAAACCGATCATAACCGCACCGACTAAGATGCTGAAATCGGACAGAACCGGCTGATTAGTGCAAGAAACTGTACCGAACCGGTTACTACAGTGTCGGTTAACGGTTCTGCATCCTCAGAAATCGGTCTAACCGAACTGCACCGATTTTATTTTAATTAATTAAATAGTTAATTGATTTATATAGGTTGGTTGAAAATATGTCTACTAAAGAAATACCCACACATGATTCTCTTCTCTAACTCTAAACTCCCTAAAGTCTTCTTTTTTATTCTTTTCTCAGTTCTTCGTCCACCCACTTCTCTTCTCTTTTGAGACGCAGCCCACTTCTCTTCTTAGACACAGCCACACAACAATCAAAATACCCAGCCCCTTCTCTTCTTACCCTAAACCCAATGACCTAACATAATAACTCCAGCGACCTAACTCAATATCATCCTCCTATTTCAGGTCTCCAGCCTTCCGCTCTCAATCTCATAAATGAAGGTAATATCTTATTCTTTAGTCTCATAAACTAATGTTTGCAGCTTAGTACAATATGAAGAAATCATTTCTTGTTTAATTCAATTCTATTAAACTAATTGTACCCTGAAACTTAGACAAGATATGTAGAATAGAAATATAGTAGCAAATATGTTGTTGATGTGATCCAAATTATAACCATGAGATGCCTCAAATAGTTTGTGTTCTGATCCAAATTCATGTTTATGTTGCAATCATCGTTGCTCCTCATTTCATGGTTGTTGTGATCTAGTCCAGAACATTATTCAAAATAGGTTATTATCTTGTTACTGTCATATTTTATTATAGGTGATGGAAAAGTGACATGATCATATAGTTATTTAACCTTATACATGAATATATTTGATGTCTGTGTATAATGCAGACTTGTGTATATGTGATTTTGAACATGGAGGGATTTTTTAGGACAAGGATCTCGTGGTGTATGTCTACGATGCGAGACTTATGGCAAGAATATGAGAGACCTGTAATTTAACTTGGCAAGACTATTTCTTGTTGAACTCAATGTTATATCAGTATCATTAGTTGGTAGCAGCTAGGAGGGACCAGAATAACCATATATATATATACATGTACAATGAACCTTTATTCAAATGGTATCATAGTTACTCTAATATGATGATATTTCTATATTTTCATAACTTCAAACATTCTAATCTTTTTTTTTATTTCTTTCATTTGTCATGTATAAAAGTTATTTTAAAAAAATAGGTTTTGTACTTTACAGTTTCGGTTTTGAAAAATAAATAACCGAGAGATGCAATATATTCTGGGTTCTTGCTCTAAAACCGAACTGATTGGACCGAGTGCATCCCAATGTGCCCTCCTAGCATGTATTTCGGGAGTACTTAATGAACATACGTTCGTTCTTGTTTGAAAAACGAAAGAACAGATGCGTGCGATTACTCTTTAGCCTGTTCAAAAAAAAACTCTTTAAAACTAAACGAAAGCAGCATGGTGATAACGATAAGGAATTGTTTAGAGAGGATTACAAAGGAAATTCGACAGGTTATTGGGTCCTAATGGAATCGATAACGACCGCTTTTGGTGATCAAACATCAATTGAAGCACTAAAAGAACAGAAAAAAAATTAAACAGAAATCCGCATAGGTGGCCGGCTCGCTCTATATTTTCTCCAGGGCCTGCAGAATGTCAGCCTTAAGATCATTGAAATCTTCGATACCAAAGCTGAAACGGACCAGGTTATCCTTGATGCCGTACTTCAGCCTATCTGACTGGCTGAGATCCCTGTTTCAAAAACATGATAACAACAAGCCGTCAGGAAAAGGACATTTCTTTTGCTCATTGTTGCAACTTGCAAATACCAACAAGCGCAAAACTTTTCTCAACCATTTCAGTGTTTAAGACGCCTATTCAATGGAATTAATAAAATTATCAATTCAAGAATTATTGTGAACAGTAACTTAAGCAACTTAAAGGCAGCATGAATCGGTTATGCAATGCCAAAACACCTCCAAGCACACATGCATGCTTCAGAAATCAACTTTCGGTAAAAAAGATCTTATTCTAATAGATCGTAATCTAACTTAACACACCTTGACCAGAGAATTAAACATATAAGAAATTTTGGTATCTTTCATAAAGACATTAGAAAACTGAATTCTTTTTTTTTGAAAAGGAAAACTGAAATCTTCAGCCACCATAAGATTAGGAAAAAAGGGAATACCAATAAGACATTATGGCTGGCTGATCCACAATGCTCTCGCAACCACCAAAGGAGGGGGCAATATATGGGATTTTCAGGGAATCAATGAACTTAATCGTTCTCTTCAAGTCTCCGTCAATCTGCAAATTTAAGTAAGACACTATGTTAACCTAATGACACTAAAACGAGCACACCGAAACTGATGGCTGCCAATAAAAATCACCTCAAAACTGACAACACCACCGAAACCAGTCATCTGCCTCTTTGCAAGCTCATGTTCAGGATGACTTGGCAAACCAGGATAATAGACGTGCGCTACCTGGATAGCATCATACATCATATCAGTTTGTAAATCGAAAGTTATATATACCAACCAAATGCAAGTAACCAAAATAAGAAAAGGTGGGTCTATTTGAACCATATATTCTCACTTGGTCCCCTTTTTGAAGACATTTTCAATGACTGCACTACCCTTTTGGGAAAAAAGAATACCTTAGGATGTGCCTCTAAAATTTTGGCCATCCTCAATGCAGTAGAATTCTGTTGCTGTACACGAATATGCAATGTCTTCATGCCTCGAATGATCAGGTATGCAGCATTCTGTTGGCAGCAAATACATACATCAGTTATCATCACGCAATCTCAAGCTTCATGAGGATATTCCATAACAAATAGAGCTCAAAATCCTTGAGCAAAAGTGGAAAATCTACAATCTATACTAGACCTATGAGAAACTAAGATCAGTATCTCCTCACAATAACCTATGAGAATAATTAGTGTACATTAAAATGTCACCCACATTACTTCTTGCTGAACATAACTCACCGGGTTAAGAGCACCACCCAAAATATGATGCAATATACGAATTTCGGAAACCAATTTCATTGAACCGCTAATGCAACCAGCAAGGACCTGAAGTATAATACATATGCTTGCCTCAGTTAGCAATAATTGACATCCAAAGTATTTGCTCCTTCAAATGCCTTGCATTGATATTGACCGACTTACATCATTGTGACCAGCAAGATATTTCGTTGCAGAGTGCACAACAAGATCAGCCCCAAGGGCAAGAGCCTTCTGATTCATAGGTGTGGCAAAAGTGCCATCAATACAGACCACTGCCCCTTTGCTATGGCAAAGATCTGAAACCAACTTAATGTCCACACACCTTAGGAAAGGGTTTGTAGGAGATTCTGTGAAGAAAAGAGAAACCTGCACAGAGGTACAATATAATGTAAGGATCCCCATGATTTTCTGAGTTGTACAGAAATTTAGAAACCAATCCATAAACTTTTTGTTAGTAACCTTATTCTCATTCAGTGCGGTTTCTAGTGCTCCAACATCAGCAGGGTCAATAATTGTGGCCTGCATAGGGTAACAAGTATAAGCACTAACAAAAGTATTACCATTAATTTGACAAATTGCAGCAAGTACCCCCAATTACTAGAAAATCAGGATGCCTCAACATTTCAAAACTCATAAGAGCAACCATACCGTGATCCCCATTTTGGGAAGGATGGTCTCAATGAATATCCGAGTCTTCCTGTAGCAGTCTGTTGTAGTCACAATGTGCCCACCAGCTGGAACCAATGCCATCAATAAGACCGTGCTAGCACACATTCCGGATGCCAGCAACAGTGTTGATTCCGCTCCTTCAAGAGCACTGTATCATACAAAACACCTCCACCTCAACAAACATAGGCAGGCTTTGTAATACTAAATAAACAAGATACCAACCTGATCTTCTCCTCAAGAACCACTGTTGTTGGGTTTCCATAGCGCCCATATTCAAAACTCGTCGCGCGCTTCTCCTGCAACCAGGCAAGCACAAATGAGCCAAATGATCAAACAACATATACAATGCATGCCTCAGGAGCGCTATATATCGTAATCGTATACCTTGAAATCAAGCAGGTCAGCAGTTTTCTTGAAAAAGTAAGCAGAAGTGTTAACCACTGGGGTTGTAATTGCATCAGTTACAATACCGCGACCCAATCTTTCACCTACGCACACAAATCCAATCGTTGACACGCTAATCATAGCATAATCATCAGAAATGAATCAAAAACCAATTGAATTGAAAATAATCAAAGCGATTAACGCATAATCACAAATCTAATTACCGGCATGAATTGCGATGCTCCCATCGGAGCTCAAAAACGAGGCGTCCTTCAAATCAGGCAAGCCTCCCAACTGCACAGCGTTCCCAAACACCGCATCCACGGCGGCGGAGGAAGCGGCAGTTTCCGCCAGGTCATCCTTGGCCCCGATCTGGGCCTGGACGACCAGATCGGCGGCGGTGGCGGCGGCATCGACGGCACAAGCCGCCGGCACCGCCGAAAGGTCAGACTCTTTGTTTGACCACGAGGCCGCAACGATCTGCGCGACGCCGATGTTGCTGCAGTTGCGGCGGGCCTTGGTGCTGAGCTGGCGGACGAAGTTGGGAGGGAAGCGGAGAATGAGCGAGGAGATGCCGTGAAATGAGTCGGCGGCGGCGAGGCGGGGGCGGGGGAGGGGAGTGGCGGCGGAGCGGGTGGCGAGGTCGGGGTGGTGGCGGCAGCAGTAGTAGGAGGAGGAGGTGAAAACCCTAGGACACGTGTACACGCCCATGGTGGTGAGAGTGGAAGTTGATGAGGGAAGGAGAGCAGGATTTTAGCTGGAGCACAGTTTCTGAATTTTAGGGAAACTAGTTTGTTTTATTACCCGCCTTTTTTCTCTCTTTTTTAGTTGTAACAAACAACAAAGGAGAAGCTAGCTAGGTCCACGTGGATCCACAGTGGCAACATAAAACAAGTTCCAAATTTTGTTGTGAATTCCTGGTTGGTTTCGTTTAGAAATGCCTCTCTACACATTTGGTTGAAATATGATAATGTGATAACCATATATAGTCTTCTATTTATAAGAAAATGACTCCTTCATTTTCTACATTTTCGATGTGAGACAGGAGACAACGGCTGAAAAACTAAAGAATGAAATTGAGATTATACACAATGGTTGATGTCTCTTACAGCTCAATTCAAAACGGGTTAACTAATTTCTTTTATGAAATAGTTTACGTGACATCTCGAGAAGGCATCTCCATATGTGTGTCTTACTTTTGCGTGCAAAATTCATCCAAAATTTGGCACTTGAGAGAGTCCGCCATGTACAGTTAGACAAGGGAATGTAATCTTGTCGTGGCAATAGGTCGGTTGTCTCCGCTAGCCTATAGATGGTTTATTTATCAGAACTTGGATTTAGTTAGTGGTCTTGGATATATTATAACGTTGGTGCACTACTAAATCGAATTAGGATCATAATCATGAGACGTTTTCTTTTCCTTTCTTTTTGATTTGGTGTATGATGAATAAGGCCATTTAGAAAACATCCATTGTCTCTTGACGTTGGCCATTATCGCCTCAAAGTTACAAATTGCCTAATGATATTTTCGTTTTCTCATATATTCACAGAAGAGAATAACGTTGCCGATGCTTTAGCAAACTCTGATTCATTTACTTATAGAATGGTGTGGCGAGATTTACCTCCTCTGTTTATCATTTTGCACTACATGAGTGATCATTTCGGACGTGCTCAGTTCGTCTTTGCAACTACCTAGAATTTGTGGAGGCGTTTTTCGAGCTGTGGATATTGGGCCCGGTTTGTTCGCAAGAATAAACTGGTTTGGGCCGACTAACTAAGAGAATAAATGGGCTTATGGGCTGAGAGAACTAAGAGCCCATCTCTTTATGAAATGCCCTAATAAATGGGCTTATGGACCGCTCTAGATCTCGCTCTCTACAGCCGCCGAAAACTCAAGGCTTCTGAAATCTCAAACTTCCTCATCCATGCATGGAGTGGAGATTTCACGCATTAATTTTGTTTGCTGTAATTGTTACAGATCTGTTTAGGTCTACGCGTGAAGATGTTGCGAATTGCGAATAGGATGTCTGCAAGTCAATCAGAACAGTTTAACATTCGGAAGCAAGAAGGGGACCAACCCTTTGTTGCTGCAGAAAATACCCATGTGAGATGCTGTGAGCTATTTTCCATTTCTAATCTTAGTTAATATGTGAACTAAAATTAGGTATTGCGCCATTACCTTGGCTCCATGACTTATGAAATTATTGGTTGCCTTTTATCAATGCGCATATATGAATGTTGGGAGCCGCTTTGCAGCTTAAATTTCTAGTGTTCTGCTGCCAGTAAAACCCTCACATTGTAATTCCATTCATTACTATACTTGAAGAGGAAGGGGAACCTAGTTCGGTTTATCTTTATCATTGATAGGTCGCGTTCCAGAGCTGTGGCTCAAATGTGAAAGATTTCACTGATTTTGTGAAATGGCATTATGTTTGATATTGCATTGCATTAGACCAAGGCCCCATGACTATCAAACTATTGGTTGCCTGGTCTGAATTGCAGAAATGGATGTTGGGTTTCACTTTGCAGCTGACAAACTTCCAATTTATCTGCTGCCATACATCCCCACACATGTTTCAGTAATGCTCAACTTGTGAAGTCACATTGTGTATAAATTTGTATATATAGCTATCCGTTGCAACAAACTCAGTGTTGTTTGACTGCTCTTGCTTGTATGATGATGCCATTATCTAATCCAGAGTGATATTTACTGTGTTGTATAATTTTAATGCAGTGGGCGAGAATGAAGGTTGGATAAATGAGCCTGGCAGACTAGCATTGTATGTCGCTGCTGGAGGAATTTTTGGAAGATAAGTTAGACATTGCAAAAAAAATTGATTGAGGTGTGCTCTAGTCGGGGAATTAGATGATGCCGAGAAGTATGTAACAAAAACAATGCACAGTATATAGAGAGTTGCATGGTTGGAATTGCAGAATTAGATGTTGGGTTTCACACTTTCACTTGCAGCTAAAACTTCTTAGATGTTGGGTTTCAGTAATTACTTATGAAGTCACATTAATGTCAGTAGAGAAAATACTAAATTTTGCTTGGGTTTGTCACTTGAATGAGGCCTGGGACTGTATAACTTCACAAAACAACACTTGACAAATGATACTAGCTAGTTAGTTATGAACTCTTTCCAGAATGCAGTTGCTGCCTGCTTCACTTATGAGGCAGGTCAATGCAGGACCCTTCTCCCTTCATTCCTAAAATTCGTTACCCTCTATCATTCTACCATGAGGATCAGAGGATGTATCAACTCAACTCTATATGAGTTGTATAACAATTATTGGTTTCACTCCATTTGGTTTCCCTCCATTCTTGTACCATTTACTTTGTCCTGTAAATCAGTTGTTCAAGTACTGCAACGAGGGCTTCTGTGGCATCATCATCATCATCATCATTTAACAAGGTCCGAAGACTGATGTTTCATGGTCATGGAAAACCCTATTTGCTACGTGGAACTTGGAAGGCGAAGAAGGGGTACCCGTACAAAGTGATGATAGAGTGGCAGCGGCATCAGTTTATACAGTTGATGCTAAACCACGAAGCGATCCCACCCTGCTGGACAGCAATGGCGACAGGTGCCCTAGCTTCGTGGTTCATATTTATTATGTTCTGGTGTGTAGTTGCGGTCGAGGCGATTAAGGACCCATGTGAAGGTATACCACTGAAATAAATGAGTTCATGTGCAGTTTTTATTTGCACCAAGCATGAAGAAGAAAACAAAGAGAGACAGGATAACGAAGACTGTAATAGCTAAGTCATGATGCAGAAGAAGAAGATTTATCTCTTGATAGGAATCAAAGATTATTGAATTGAAAGAACAGAAATGTAAAAGAAAACGCATGCAGAAGAGGATTAGGAGACTACATTTTGTATTTCTTAGTTGATAAACAGTGTACATAGTATGGAATATATAGAATAGGAATTAGAGGTAAATGACATGAGTACCCTTACATACTTATTATCTCTGACATCTAAGTTGTGGAGGATATTCGATCACACCATTGCTTCATCCAAACCTCCCACAGCCAACATTCAAGTTGCAAACACCAGACTGGCTTGGATCTTCACCATCCTCCTATCTTAGTCAATGAGAGATAGAGAGAATGACTTATTTTCTTCATATACGCACTTACACCATCTTTGAAATGACCCGAGTATGTAATAGCTTTGTGGTGCCACGTAGTACAATTCAAGCCGCATACGTCAATTTTTGTAGCATAAGACATTAAGCAATGAAAAATTCGTCGCATTATTTTCATCGCATTAGATTTATACGACGAAATCTTAAATTTCTGACGTATAAGTACTCGTTAAGCTACGAAAATTTAACTCGTCACATATAAGTTTATGCAACGAAAACAAAGTCGACGCATAAACTTCTGCGATGAAAATTTTCGTCACATCGACTTATGTGACGAAATATTTTTCGTCGCTTAAGAGTTTTCAATAAATAAATAAATAATTAATTTAATTTTTATATTTGTTATAATTTAAATTAAAAATGGATTTTTTTTGTTTTTTTGTTGCATTTTTTGTTTTTTTGTTTTGCTAGATCGAGGAGGAAGTGGTGGTACGGTGGTGGTGGCGAAGGAAGAAGAAGAAGAAGTGGTGGGGGCCGGTGGTGTTGAAGAAGAAGTGGTGGAAGAGGTGGTGGGGGTGATGGTGAAGAAGAAGAAGTGGTGGGGTGGTGGTGAAGCAGAAGAAAAAAAAAAGTGGTGGTGATGAAGAAGAAGAAGAATAAGTGGAGAGGCGGTGGGGAAGAAGAAGAAGAAGAAGAAGAAGAAGAAAAAGTGAAGGGGTGATGGTAAATATATAAGTAGAACCATATGCTACATACGTCCAACCTTGAAAACATATGTTTCTAATACATACCCAAAATTTAGATAGATATACATATATGTATAGTAGAATGAATATGTACGTAGAATGAACATGAACAAAAATTTTGCTCCACAATGTTGAGGTCGTGGAGATGTATGGTGGTTTTACATATGGGGGAGGGGATCTATTAAGGATCATATTGTTGAGGACTAATTAAAGACTTTTTTTGTTTCATCCTATTTTCAATCGCATATTCACATCTCAACCGTCTAGTTTGTATATGTATATATATATATATATATATATATATATATATATATATATATATATGAGTAGATCATCTCTACAAATTTTCATACAAATTAAAAATTGTTAAGGAATTCATAAATGTGATTCATCGATTATAAAGTTGAACGGTTCATGTTTGATATATTTGGACTATCCATTGATTTGATCTATTTCGATACCTTAACGATCACCAATTTAATTGAAAATTTGTAGAAGTGATCTACTTATATAGACCTATAAACTGAACGGTTAAGATAGAAAATTGTGATTGAAAAGTGGGTGTATAAACAATTAAGGAGAAAGTCTTTAACTATTCCTCAAAAAGAAGATGCTTAATAGATCTTCCCCTTTACGTAAGAGCTTTTACAAATGTGAAATCCACCGACAAAAGAGCAAGAGAAAGGTCTTATGGGGAGAGTTTGTAAACGTTAAATCTTAAATGCATGTAGTTTTTTAAGTCAATCACGACTTGATATATATATATATATAGGACCCTTCCACTAAGGGATCATTATTTTTGGTTTATTTATAGGGATAGACATTTGACAAACTTTCCGATCACATAACAACATCTCCACCGTTCAATATGTAAATGCATATATATAGATCATTTCTGCAAATTTTCATCAAATTTGGTGATCGTTAAGGCTTTGAAATAACTGAAATCATTTGACGGATCAAATCTGCCAAATTTGAACCGCTAATGCCTATAATTTTAATTCGCAGTTTTGAACTTCTTAACGATCACCGATTTGAATGAAATTTTGCAGAGGTGATCTATATATTAGGACCTAAGAATTGAACGGTTAAGATTGAAAAATGTGTTCGGAAAGTTTGTCGAATGCTTATCCCTATAAATAAACCAAAAATAGGGATCCCTTAGTGGAAGGGCCCTATATATATTAAGGTAAAAGAAAGACCAGAAGCAATCATTACATACTCTACCGCTATTATCTGCAGATAGACAAGTAGTAATAAGTTACTCACTCACAATAGTACATATGATAGACTACTCATTAATCGTCTCACTCGCTTATCCTATAAGCCTATTTCAATTGCAAAATATAAAACAATATGTTATTGCTAGAAAATAAAATAAAAACATTAAAATGAAAAGGTTCTAGACCCAAGCCCAAAAACATGACTCCAGATACCATTTTTGAGCCCACCAGATGAGCACAGGCCCAAAGCGGTGCCCCGTGCCCTAGCTCTGATGCTCCTTGCCGAGATCAACTGCAACCTCACCATATTGCCGCCAACACGCGCCTCAAAATGTTAGCGGCCTCCAATTTTGTAGCCGCCATCTTTTCCGGCCACCATCCCTGGAGGTTTGAAAGCCATGACATCACCTTGCAGCTTGTATCCAAGGGGTCCATAGCTACCTTCGTTGATGCCCTTCGACCTTTACACCTTGAGCCCATTTTGCTAACTTTCGAGATCAGAGATCTCAAAGCCATATACCAGCCATCAAGGGTCGCCACCACACAAGATTTCAATTTGAAACCGAGACCCCTGGCCATTGCTTTTGATGTCATAGACATCCATTTTGTCTTCTGGAGATCACTCTCAACCTCACCGAATTTCCTCGGCTTCAGCACTAGATTGATTGGAGTTCTGATGCTACCGCTTGAGAGGTTGACTCCTCTCTGCTTCGTCAGCCCCAAAAATTGGTCATTTCTTGATGAGAAGGAGCTTAATTGGCTCCCCGCCGCCACTAGAAGGTTTTTGGTGTGAAACCCTAGGATGCTCCATGAAAGCCGAAGCATCAAAACCCTTAAATTCATGTAAAAATAGAGTGTCATGCATGGTATTTAAAGTTTGCCACCCTCTCGCATATTCTTTGTGTTGAGATATAAATCATACATCAATAAAAATAAGACCTTACTTGTGGTTTTATAAGGGTTTGAGCTACTTTCTTCATTGCCAATTGGTTTTGGAGTTGAACTCCAGACTACTTTATCATGATATCAAAGCGGTTTACCCATGTACACGTGTGAAACACAAACGCAACATGAACTCCACGTCACCCCATATGTTGTCCATGTGTTAGACTTGAAAATTCACCACACGTGTTAGGAGCATGTTAGAATATAAATCTCACATCAGAAAAAATTAGACATTGTCTGTAGTTTATAAGGGTTTTTGCTACTCTTTTCATTACCAATTGGTTTTGAAGTTGAACCCCAGACTAATTTATCACTTTGCACTGTACTCACTTGATCTTGAATCAATCTCAAAGTCTCAAAGTTTCCTTTGGACATATTTAGCTATGTATATTGTTATTATTGGTGAGAGTGTTTTCTAATTTGTTGATCCATCAGGTTAAAGTATAATTGGGGGCGCTTTTGTTTCCGGAATTTCTTTAGGCCGGGTATAACATGTAAATCTCGATCACTAGCTATTTTGGGTATAACATGTAAATCTCGATCACTAGCTATCCAATGTACTTTTATACTCGAACAAAACAAAAAAGTCGAGTAGTCAAAAACTGAAGATGTTGAAACTACCTTCTTGTCTAAATTTGTTTTTATTCGTATAATTTCAACATATCATGTTTTGATGAAACCGGGACTCCGATTACGCTACTTCGTGACAAGTTTTCTCAAAATTAGGAACGAAGTATCAATCAGAACATGCTCAAATATTCTTTCAACACCCTAAAACCTAGATATGTGACTAGTTCCTTGTTTAGTGAAGCACTCAAGCCTAAGAAATATGACACAATTATCACATTCATAAAGCATTATTTTCTTTTAATTGACAGCAAAATAAGATGTTGGAATAGATCTCTGATTGAATAGAAGGGACAATCCATTCAATCAAAGCATCATATTGCTCGTGACTGTCCCCTATCAATCCATCCTCCTCCCAAAATAGTAGCATACACGTTGAAGATGTTTGGAATTTGATCTAGAATTTCTCTCGTAGAAATAGACAAGTGCGAAACAATATAAATAAACTATTGAGAAATGACTAACACGAACACACAAGTTATTTACGAGGTTCAACGAAGAACTTTGCATATGTCCCCAGGCTACAAGGTTTCACTATAGAAAAAGAAAAATACAAGAACAATAATACAAGATTTCTCACAAAACGTTCTCACCAACTCTCAAGATCTCAATTGCTCTACACCACGATCATGGATGATTGCTCTCTGCAACCACAACTACTGCACCATATGTCTGTATTTATAGATATCTAACCTGAAACCTATTTATAATACATTAGAAACTTATTCCCAATAGACATGCAAAACCATTACCAAGTAATATTATATAAGACACAATCCTTATTCCAGGTAGAATCAGATCCACAAACCCAACAATCTTCTATTTGGAGCCGATTACATCTGTAGTCACCATTCTTCAACACTCTTCAGTCATAGTAACAAAAAGCGACCATCACAGCCAACATCTCTTCTTTTAATTTAGGAGACCAAATGAAACTAGACATAGCTTCAATTTTTCCAACCAGCACAGACTTAGTGAATATATCAGTATGATTTTCACTTCCTTGAATCTTCAACAATTGTAACACTTCATTCTCCACAAATTCTCATATGTGGTGATACCTCATAAGAATGTGTTTAGTCCTTGAATGAAACACAGAGTTCTTTACCAGGTGAATTACACTTTGACTATGGCAGTGCAAAGCACAATTCTTTAGCTTTTTGCCCAATTCTTCTAACTGACTTTTTAGTAACACCATCTCCTTGCCAGCCTCCGAGACTGATACATACTCTTACTTCGTTGTAGACAAGACCATATGCCCTTGCAAATTTGAGACCCAAGATACTGTAATATTAGCCACAATATACACATAACCAGTAGTACTCTGATAAGTATCATTACATCCTGCCAAGTCTGCATCAACATATCCGTGTAGTTTAGTACTACCTCTCTTGAAACAAAGACACATCTCAGTAGTACCCCGAAGATACCTCATGATCCACTTCACAGCCTCCCAATATTGTTTCATTGGGTTACTCGTGTACCTACTCATAACAATCACTGCGTGAGCAATATCATGTCTACTACACACCATAACATATATTAGGCATCCAATTACCAACGCATAAGGTACATTCTTCATATATTCATTTTCTTTTTCACTCTTGGGTGATTGTTCCTTCGACAATCTAAAGTGACTTGCCAACGGTTGTCCTACAGGCTTCGATCCATCTCTATATTGAACCACCTAAGCACATTCTCACCATACTCTGCTTGTGAAATGTTTAGAGTACTAGTCACTTCATTACGAATAATCTTTATACCTAAGATTTTCTTTGTCTCACCCAAATCCTTCATCACGAAGTGGCTTGACATCTCTCTCTTCAACTTTTTAACCTATTTGAAGTCTGCCCCAGTTATCAACATATCATCCACATATAGTAAGAGAATGATATAAGAATTGTCAAACCTCTTAAAATAATAACAGTGATCATATTGACATTTTGTGTAGTCACTCCCACACATGAACGCGTCAAACTTCTTGTACCACTGCCTTGAGGCTTGTTTTAAGCTATATAATCTCTTTTGCAGTTTGCATACCAATTCCTCCTCACCAGGTGATATAAAACCTTGTGGTTTATTCATGTGTATGACCTCCTTCAAATCCTCATGAAGGAAAGCAGTCTTGACCTCTAGCTGCTCCAAATACAGACCCTCAACTTCTACTAAACCAAGCACCACCCGGATTGTGTCATGTTTTACAACCAGCGAAAAGATTTCATCAAATTCAATTTCCTTTCTTTGTTGGAAACCTTTCACAACGAGCTTTAACTTGTAACGTTTGCTTCCATCAACTTCTTTCTTAATTTTGTAAATCCATTTGTTATGCAATGTCTTCTTACATGTCTATAACTTTGCTAACACCCAAGTATTATTAGATATGAGAGAGTTCATCTCATCTTGCATAGCATCTTCCCACTTAGTAGAATCTTCATGTTACATTGCCTCATCATAACTCACTGGTTCACCGCAATCTATTAATAGCAAATAGTTAGCACTAGACAAGTATCTTTCAACTAGTACACCTTTTGTACTTCTTGACGACACTATAAAAACAAAAGGATGTGTCACTGGCTCATCACTAGGAACTTGTTCTTCAGGTTATGACACCTCAAAAGCTCCATGTGTTGTCGTTTCTCCTTATGACGTATAGTCACATCTTCATTGCCCAACTCTTCCAATCTTGTAAATTGCTGATCTTTTCGTACAAGAATTTTAGGCTCTACTGCTTGCTTATTCTTGTACATCACCTCTTCATCAAACATGACATTTTGGCTCGTCCCAACTTTCTTGCTCTGCATATTCCAAATTCTATAGCCAAACTCATCACCATCATAGCCTATGAATACACACTTTCGAGACTTGGGATCTAACTTACTTCTTGCACTTGACTCAATGTAAACATATGCCACGTAACCAAAAACTTTCAAATGTGATAGGCCTATCACCTTTCCGCTCCACTTTTTATCAGGTAGCAGATGATTTAATGACACTGGCGGTCCACGGTTAATTAAATAAGCAACAGTATTAACCGCATCAGCCCAAAACGTTTCTAGCAATCATGAGTGTATCCTCATACTCCTTGCGCGCTCATTCAAAGTCATATTCATTCTTTCAGTCACTCCATTTTGTTATGAAGTTTCAGGAATTGTCTTCTCTATCCTGGTCTCATTCTCTGCACAATATTTACATACTTTGTACATACATTTCTCAAGGATAGTACGACATCCTTCATCATCCAACTGACCCATAGAGATCAGATTTCTGTTCAACCGCAGTATGTGTCTAACATTGGTAAATGTCCATGTTCCACCATTCTCGAGTGAGATCTTGACATCACCCCTTCCCATAATTAATCTCCAAGGGTGCACCATAAGCAAGAAACATGTTGCCAAAATTACTGGGTCAGTAATTTATCATGGCCTCTTGTTGTGAAGTTGAGTGAAAAGATGCTCTGGAGTCTACGATCCATGACTCCAATGATGTTTCAGTAACGCTTACTACCAGTGCATCTGAATCAAACTTTGTTGTGTTTGCCATCTTCATTTCATTCTTCCACTGGTCACAATCATTCTTGACATGACCAAGCTTCTCATAATGCTAACATCCATCAGACCACTTTCTTGATTTGGACATATTTCTGTCTTTTCCTGGTGCCCTAGACTAGGATCTTCCACGATTGTTGTTTGAGTTCTTATATATTGAATTTTCTACCTCTATTCTTGATAGATAGCGCATAACTTGAAGGATATTCATGATTGTTTTGTCTTCGCGCCTCCTCATTCAGAAGAACATCACGCACATTATCAAATTTCAGCTTCCTCGTAGTCCTAACTCCACTACAAATTGAGTTCACAGTCGCATCCCAATCTAGAGGCATAGAAGTCAACAACACCAACGCTTTGATGTGTTCATCGAATTTGACATTCACCAAAGCTAGTTGCTTGATAATATCATCAACTATCCCAACTTGTTGGCGAACAGATATACTCTTACCCAACTTCAGAGTAAACAACTTCCTCATCAAGTAAACTTGTTGAACGACATTTGGCTTCTCATACATGTTGGACAAACTATCCATCATTTCATTCAACGTCGTCTCCTTGATAACGAATCTTCGTACTTCATTCGAAAGAGATAGTCGAATGCTCCAAGGGTCATCCTATCCATCTCGACAAAATCTTCTTCCTCCATTCCTTTCGAGAGCTTTCTGTCTAGAGTCTTTACAACCTTCTTCATATTCAGGTAATCCTCGATCTGTGACCTTCATAGGCTAAAGTCATGCCCGTCAAACTTATCGACCCTCTTTTCAACGTTTTATATACTCATTGTTTCCACTCAAGCAACATGTGCTCTAGATACCAATCTGTTAGGAATTCGATCTAGAATTCCTCTTGCAAAAGTAAACAAGTGTGAAACAATATAGATACACAATCGAGAAATAACTAATACGAACACACAAGTTTTTACGAGGTTTAGCGAAGAACTTTGCCTACGTCCCCAGGCTGCTGGGTTTCACTATAGAAGAAGAAAAATATAAGAACAATAATACAAGATCTCTCACAAAACGTTCTCACCAACTCTCAAGATCATGGATGATTGTTCTCAACCATGATCATGGATGATTGTTCTCCGCAACTATACCAACTATTGCACTTTATGCCCCTATTTATAGATATCTAACCTGAAACCTATAATGCATTGAAAACATATTCCTAATAGACATAAACAACCATTACCAAGTAAACTTAGGTAAGACACAATATTTATTCCTGATAGAATCAGATCAACAAACCCAATCATCTACTTCGATTAGCTAATTTCCATTTTCTTTTCTCATCAGATTACTAATAAGCAGACCAAAGATCAGTACCAAAACGGAGGTCCATACATAAATTTGCGATTTGTTTGTCACACACATACACTAAATTGCTAAATGAACCAGTTTTGGTTGGACCATCGTTGATATATGCGTGCCATTATGATGTTTATTTTCAAGGACAAAGCTATAGGATCATCGATCTACGATGCACTGTTAGGCAAAGCTAAATATGGGCATGATGAGGGTGGCCATGGCTTGGGGGAGCCTTCATGAGAATAGACAGTAATATATTCAAATTGTAATCGAGTTTATTTTGTTCAATCTAAATCTTACTCTTTCGCTTTGATTATATTGGCCTGTTTCTATCATATTGCTTCAAGTGAAAAATCTTAGGTTCATTTACACATCAACATATTTTTTCGACTTTACGAAGAAATTTTTCAGCATTGGATTTGCGATGGAAGGCTAAATTAAGCTACAACAGATACCATATATTTGTATCATTGTATTAAGCATGAAATTTATATGTTTAGGACCACGAAAATTTGATGGTGGTTACATTTCATTCTGTAATATCTAGTGCTCTTTAGGAAATGATGATGATATTATTTCTACAAAGCTAGCTTAAGTATGATGCCAGTGGATTTTGAGGTCTTTTTTTGGGTAAGTGTAGAAGGACTAAATCATCGTTCTCTACGAAAAATTTATTGAAAGAAAATAATTGTATAATGATGAAATATTAAATGTCTTCTGATGAATCACAAACAAATTAACGAAATTTAAAATTAGGAAGACCTAAACAATCTCTATTATAATGACTCATCAAAAGCTCTGGAAATGAATCTCACAAAGTAAAATCATCAGAAGATGCACCAAAATTAGCAAGAGCATCAACAACTTGATTGTCTTCACTGAAAATATGGCTCGATTTGAAATGCATTTGAGATATAAGATGCATGCAGTTGTACCATTCCACACGAAGATACCAAGACACCAAATGAGGGAAACAGAAGAAAATAAGAATTAGGGAAGACTCCATCTCCAATCATACATATTTTCAATCTCTATCTCAAGCTAATTCAATAGCTTTAATAACCGCAATAACCTCTGCAGCTACCGAATTAAGTATATCAGTGGATTTTAAGGTCTCAATAATCCCTATTATAACTTTGAGAAAATGACAACGTACCATGAAAGGGAAATGATCGATTATAGAAAACAAAAGAATTAATGATCGGAATCTTGAACCTTGTTTCGATTAATGATCGTCAACATACTTGTTATTAGAGGAATTTGTGTCGACCTTTTAGTGCCTACACGCAACATCTCAACTACAATCTTGCTCTGAATGTACTTAACAATGTGTGCAAATTTATGTGTATATGATCATCAACAACACAAAGGCTTTATGGCTCTGCAAATTAGGTAGATGAGTGGTCAATTCAATACATTTGGACTAATCACTATATATAGTGCTTACTTGATTAGTTTGTCATGGCCACTAGATATTATGAAATGATACATCTCTATACATATATATATATATATAGAGAGAGAGAGAGACATCTTTATACATCTCTAACTATATATGATGAGATTGATACTAGCTAATCCCTTCTTGCTTCAAATAAGTTCATTAGGATTCCTAGCATCCATTAAGTTTCAGTGTTGCCGCAATGTTAGATGTTCTTGAGGAAAGCCGCAATGTTAGTGTACGGTTTTGTTACATTTCCTATGACCAGAAATGATATTGCATTCATTTGATTCTGAGTTAGATTTGTATTAATTTGCCATACAAGTAATTAAGCAAAAGCAGAACGGTTTCATATGAGAAAAAGTAACACAGTTTGACATAGATTACAATGGCATTACGTACATATATGTATATCAAAATCGAGATGGTGAATTAAGTAGTAGTAGTAGTAGTAGTATTAACATTTCATGGATGTGAGAGCTTAATACAGCGGATTACAGCCAAAACTGTAATTATTTGCTTTCACAAGAGACCAATTAAGCATATATGCATGTCAAGCATCTTATTACAATTTTGGTCTAGTAGTTCTCGTTCTAACTATGAAAATCATTGCATAAGCAACCAAAATCTGCTCTGGCAATACCGCGTATTAATCCTATACCAAAAGATTAAAACATCTAAGTCCTGATCAAAGACAAATGCACTTCTCTTAAAAGATCGGAGAGTCATCATGAGGGGGAGAAGAATTCACCAAATTGAGAATACTATTCCAGTAATTCTTGTTATCTTCATAATAGTCACTCCCGGCACTACCATTGTTTTCCGAATGGCAACCGCCGCCGTCCGACATGGTCTGATCCCGATCAATGGAGTTACTGAGCAAGAGATTGGTAAACCCTTCTTGATCCGCAACCTCATCAGCGCTGTCAATTCCCTGATCATGATGAACTTGTTCATTAGAGCTAGTCCATGTCACATTGTGATGAAGGCCGAAATGTGATGATAATGGCATGTTTCCAAACCCTAGTTTCCAATTTTTTACTTGTATGTCCCCTTCTTCTTTCGCGTTAATCGCTGCCGTCTGATCGCCTGAAGAAGCAACGGAACAGCCCACAAACTCGATCATAGACGACGATGGCATAATTCCTTGTGCCACATTCTCAGAGTTGTAAGTAGTGAGTGTAGATGTTGGAGAATCAAGACTCTGACCCTTCATGAGAAGCAACTGGTGAGCTGATGAGGATGAAGTTGAGGCAGCAGCTGCTGCCGCGGCCGCAGCTGCTGAGGTGATCTGATTGATGAGGGAGTTGTGTGAACGGAGCTTGGATTCCCTAACGAGCCGGGCTTCGGCTTCGAGTCTTGCGCTTTCCCACTGGGCCATGTGGCTGAGGTTGGCGGCATTCTTGGACTGACCGTCGTGAGCGGAGAGGAGGGAGTCGTTTTTCGGCTTGTGTGTGACCGGATCGATTCCCATTTTGGCCAAGCGCTTCTTGAGATGTGTGTTCCAGTAGTTCTTTATCTCATTGTCTGTTCTCTTCGGCAAGTGAGTTGCTATCGCCGACCACCTAAATTATACAAGACAAAGCAACGTCTTAGTATCATCGATCTCTACAAGAACATGTTAAGTAAAAACCAGTCATTTACAAGTGGAGATCAGAAAAAAAATTCCTAAGGTTTAAAGTTTGAACTTTGAATAGATCGATGCATTTTGAAGATCCAGAGCTTGTTAATCATGATTTGAAGTTGAAGAATAAATGAACTTGGAGAAGTGTCAGGAACAAAACAGTAAATATTGACAAGTCAATTCAAAGGTCAAAATCAAATTTTGCGAATGAATACAGGTGATGATAGGTTAGATTTATAGTAGTGAGTAGTTGAAAAGTAAATGCGAGAAGTCATTGCAACATTCAAGGTTCTATATCAGCTACAGGAAAATCAATATGGTATTGAATTTGCAGTACTCTTGCAGATCAAAACAATGAAATGGTTTTGAAAATGAAGTAAATAGCTACACGATGTACTTGTCAAAATACACAACTGTATCTGAAGGAAATTACAAAGAATCATGAATGTCGTAAAAAACACCGAAAAATTTCCTCCATTTCTATTTTGATCATGCAGAGAGGAAAGCAAGACTGATCAGTAAGATGAGAAGAAGCTTGATCTACAGTATGAAACAACAAGTATATATGAGATTTCTTAGTTTTGGGTTTACCTGTTGCCTAAGAGGGCATGGAGTTGAATAATGGTCTGTTCTTCTTGCAAACTGAATTTCCCCCTCTTGATATCTGGTCTCAGATAGTTAGTCCATCTCAGTCTGCAGCTCTTTCCACATCTCTGAAGCCCTAAACAACAAAATCAACAAAGTTATACTCAGAACCAAACTGAAAACTAATAAGGGCTAGTATAGTAGTAGTGCATGGTAGTGGAAATCACCAGCTTTGATTGGGAGAGCTCTCCAGCTGCCATGGCCATGTTCTTCAATATAAGCCAAGAGCTTCTGGTCTTCTTCTGGAGTCCAAGGACCTTTCTTTAACCCGACTTTGTCACAGCACGGTGACCGACCCATTATTCAGAGCAGTTGAGATAGATTCAAGTAGTACTGGATATTGAGCAGAGTGATGAGTAGTAGTTAGTGAGGAATAAGAAGTAGGTAGTGCTTGTGGAGATTTATACCAAGGTCAAAAGAGAAGGCATCATGATGAGTCTTTGGTTTTGCAAAATTAAAAACCAGAGAAATGGGCAGAGAGGGATGAGAAAGAAAGGTCAGCGACATGAATGGGATAAACAAATTAATTTCTGGCAGAGAGGTCCTAATGACATAACTACCCTTGGTTCTGGCCCTAGTTTTTACCTTCTCATTTCTTAAGCTGTGTTAGAGTGTGGTGTTGATTGTCTTTTCAGGTAAAGGGACAGGACAGAGGACTGGAATTCTTGGCAGACATTACCAAGAATAATTGCATATATAGGATCACTCTCCTCTCCTCGTTTCCAAGAATTTATTTTTTGGCTATTTCTTTCTCCGCATTTTATTATTAACTTTGAAATTTCAGCTGCAATGAAAACTCTTATTTCCTGCAGTTTCAGTGCGCAGTAGACTCATCATTTAAGAAGGGAATAGCAGTACTCCACCCCCCTTACATTATTGAATCCCCTCTTCAATTCAAACTTAAATATTCATTCTCTTCACTTATTTATTTCTCGTGTTTCTCATATTTATCATCATGAGTATGGTAATGAATTGACATGGTGTTATATCCGGCATATAATTGCTTTTACAATTTCATTATTTTACAATTTCATTATTTTACATGCTTAATTTATCTGAAAAATGAACAAAACCCTAGTTCAATCACAATCTAGATAATTTTGTGGTATTTTATCTTAATACGTTACAACCGCTCATGAAAAAGACCCTTCAATCTTCCCTGCCGGGCCGCACTCACCTTTTACTGGCAAGGCTAGTAGCCAAGCGGCATGGGAGCCGTTGGACGAGGGCCTCCAATCTATTAAGAAGGACCAAGCCGCGATTACCTTCGCTTTTTTCTTTTTATCTCATGAATTTTATCTTAATTTTGTTATGTATAGTATGTATAATATAGTTTTCCTCGTATAAAGAAAGGTAGACAAGATGAGAAATAAATGAAGAGTGAAGAAGGAACTTGTCCCTAATAATATGTCCAAGAGATTATCAGCACTGCACATTGCAATAACCAAACTTGGTATGAATTAATTCTATGTAGAGTTGTGGACCATATATCAAAAATAAATGAGAATTGTGTAGTTTTGTTGAATACGCTCATTTTTTCTACTTCTTCTGTTTTCCAGAAGAAAAAAGATGAGAAACTTTCATTATAACTTGTAAGAAAAACCAGAAAAATGAAATGCTCATTGCTAGCTACCTAGCAGCTGCATATATAGATTCATAATAACTCCTAGAACAAGATCATTGGCCGCCTCAAGGTTGTAATTATTCCTACACAAAATTTAACACTAGCTCTTACTGGTTTTAAAGGATCTCCCCCAATATCTACTTTAGGGTTTCAAACACTTGAAGATGTAAAGATTTAATGTAAGCAACACCAGAGACCCCGGTGGTCCTCATCGATCTGGTTTAGTGACTGATACTGACGCAGCCGAATTATGATAGATATGCTTGAAATCCATCAAATTTAACCCTAATCAACAAGATAAGGTTGAATTGAATCCATAAATCAGGTTTTCTTCTCAAATTCACGAGAAAAGAGTTTCTGCAATCCATCAGAATTGAGATAAACTCAAAAGGTTTTTTTATAAAGATGAATTTATCAAATACAATTAATATAGCCTCCTTATATAGGATCAAAGAACCCTATAACTACTAACAACGAAACCTAAAAGCTCAAGGATTAAAAGAAATTCGAACCGAAAACAAACTAATAAAAATAAGTAAATCAGGCTTTTGAAACCCTAAACGAACTCGAAAGGCCTAAAAAGCCCAATGTCGTGGCGAGTATGGTCGTTCTGCTTTCGAAAAGGTATTATAATAGTTAGACACCGAACGTCAAATCTACATCATATTAAGTTTGAACTTGCTATGATCAAGTTGTTCTTCTATTTTCCCTGCTATCTGTTCTACATCATATACACAGTGTGATGCATCATCGATCTCATTAATATTATGGTCGTCGTTCTCTGCAAGTTTTTCATACCAGCAACCAAAGAATCATTGACCTTGCTTCTCTCTTTTTCATCTTCTCTGATCTTTCTTAGTCCAGAGACATCAATATTTACTGTTCTGTGATTTCTATCTTCGTCTCCTCGAAGTTATTGGCTGCTGCAGATATAATTGATAGCAAGGAGCCCAATAAGTCTCAGTTACTGTCGATCGATCATAATCAATTCCGTCAAACCCGTCAAACGCATTTAAGTTGCAAAAGTCTCTGTAGCATAAAAGTTTGCAAAGTTGTGTGAGATTATACATAGGCGGTTGCCCTTGGAATAACGTTTTGCTTCAGCAACACCGCTACATATATACCAGCACAAACCTTCGATCAGTTAACTGATTTATACAGTGGAGCAAACTCTATGAAGATAATTGATCGAATTTCCTATATTGAAAATTCTTAACCCTGCATGTAAAGCTTAATCTAATACTTCAGATCTTAATGTAATTCTTTAGCTTACTTCAACATAGTGTACGAGACTCGAGTGAGCATGATTAGACTTCAGAACACAATTACATACGGAAAACAACTGGACTATGGTTAGGGTTGGATCTTGGATGCATATGGCTTCCAAATTTTACAAGTCTGATATAACCACTTAATAAGTAAATTTTTGATCCATAATTCGATAAATTCGCCTTATTCTTACACAAGGCAGCGTACTATAGTCATCCAGGTAAATAATGAAATAGTACTGCGCAGACAGAAAAAATTACCCATAAATTTCAAACTGTTGATGCATCCTGCATAATTCTTCTAGCAGACTATAACAGCTTAATTATTTAGTAATAAATCCATATATTGGTTATCATATATAGCTCAAAATCAGAAACACATAATTGAATAAACCAAATGGTGCCCAGGACTAGTCCAATATCTATTCTTTGTAAAATACTAGCTATCATCTGCAGCAGTACACAAATTTCTTCCTACATATCATCAGCACCAGAAAAAGAAGAAAAGATTGCATTGCTTGGTGCGTAGATAAGTGTAAGCTTATTAATCTTTGTGGTGGGACTGAGTAGCCATTACTGAACCAGCTAGGTCCAAAAGGTTCCCTGCCGAAAGTGGTACTTAGGCACATAATGAGGGGTGATTGTGACCTAGCCGCTGCAGCATAAACCATCCCAGTGTCACTGGAACACAGAGGGAAGGTTAGTTTGGTAAATCTTTTTGAACCATGAAGAACGTAGTTATGGAGATGGGCTCTATCTGTGGGGATGGAACTTGGATAATTCGAAGAGCTTGAAAGAGAGACAAAACCAGGGTCCCTTATTGAATACTCTCTCTGAAACACATTGGCGTGGTGTGGAGTAAATACTACAACTGGAAAATTAAACTAAACCAAAAAAATAAGGAAGAAGATGATGATCGATGAAGAAGATATTGACCAATGTTCATGGGGACACCATCTTAAACTCTACTCGAACACCGCCAGCTCTAGTTGTATCGTCTATGGTCCAACATGTTCTTAAAGTCCATCTAATATATGAGTAGCATTACACTTGTCAAAGTGATGAAATCCCACTTGGTTGCTATATTTGTTTGTGAAATTGAAAGGGAATTATGCATATGGTCCATTCCACCGAGCTAAGCTAGGGTATACATACATATGACTTCCATTACCTCCTCACTCATGTTATATATATACTTTGTTCATGTTAGTGTGTTAATTTCTTTGGTCCATTCCAACTTACAAACCCTATACATTTCATACCGAGTGAACTCCTACAAGGTTAACTGTAATCCGCGACACTAATTTAGTTTGAATGATAATTGAAACAGTGTATTTCAAATATGATTTATAACTTTCGTAAAAGTTTCACATCGCAATCTATACGTTGTTTGAGTAATCCGACCTATATTTGCAATGGAAGAGTCATTTTCAAGTATATTTTCGTATACTATTGGTACGAGTACTAGCTAAGCAAGTGTCGGTACATCTATCTCACGAGAAGCGCGTATCACTATAGTTTTAACTTATATAAAGAATATATAATCTTTTTTGATTGGAAAAGGATATTAGGTCGTCATATTTTATTGATTACAACTTGAGAGTATATACAACAACAAAACACAATCCACCGCAGTCCGGCTACATAACACACGAAATAAATCCTGCAAAACTACCTAGTAGACACAAAGCTATCTCTGTGTTAATGACCATGAGATGAAGCACTATGATTAATCTTTCGTGGTAGCAGACGGAAAAAGTAAACAGCCACCAAAAACCAGTAAAAAGGGACAAATCCTCAACCTATCATTATTGACTACTTCTGGGACCACCCTACATAGAAGGGAACCCAAGAGAATCAAAAAAGCCTAATTAGTAATCAAAGTCAATAACTAAGAAAATACTCTAGACCCGCAAGCAGCCATAGTTTAAAACTATAAAAAGAAAAACAATAAAAATACAAAATAAACAAAAACCAAACTAGAGTCTAAAAACCCTACACTACCAGGATCAGTACTATAGCTGACAAAAAATTTTCGTCGGCTAAGTACAAAATTTCGTCAGCTAAAGTCTTAGCCGACGAAACGTCGTCGGGAAAAAGCAGTCGGCCAAGACTTTAGCCGACGATATTACTGTTCATCGTCGGTAAAAGTCATTTATTTAGCTGACGAAAAAAAAATCTGTCGCTTAAAGTCTGGACTTTAGCCGAAAATTTTTTGGACCTTAGCCGACGAAATTTTATTAAATTTTGTCGCCTATAACTATTATTTTTATTTATTTATAAAATTCGTTGGCTATAGTTATTGATTTTATTTATTTATTTATTTATTTTATCTTTAGCCAATGAATTTTAATAAAATTCGTCGGCTATAGTTATTTTATTTTATTTCTTTTTTATCTTTAGCCGACGAATTTTATTAAATTTCGTCGGCTATAATTTTTTTAATTTTTTTTCTCTTTTTATATCTTGTATTTTGATTAATTTTTTCTTTCTTCTTTTTCGTTTTTACACCGGTGGTGGAGGAGGAGAAGAAGAAGAAGAAGAAGAAGAGGAAGAGGAGGCTAGGATGAGGAGAGAGGAGGGGAGGAGGAGGCTAGGAGAGGGAGAGGAGAAGGAGATGGATATAGAGGGAGAGGGGGAGGGGGAGAAGGAGGAGGAAAGAAGATGAAGAGGAGGATAAGGATGAGGAGAAGAAAAATGAAAGATATAAAAAATTTTGAACATTAGCCGACGAAATACCTTAATTTCGTAGGTTAAAGTTCTAAATTTTCAAAATTCCAGCCAAAAATTTTGAATTTTATTAACTTTAGTCGACGAATTTTAATAAATTTCGTCGGCTATTGTTATTTATTTAACTTTAGCCGACGAATTACCTTAATTTCTTCGGCTAAAACCCTAAACCCTATACGTAGAAGCTTTAAACGAAAAAAAGTCGTGAAATAAGATATGACCGGAATGGTGAAATACGCCTACGGTTGAAAAATGACGTAATTCTGGTAAAGTCTCAGTGCCGATAGTTGCGGTTAACGTACTTTTTTATTCTTTCTCCTTAGAGGTAGTCCTATCTCTGGTGGTTATTTTTAATAAAATTTTTATACCACTGGTTGTGTCTCATCAATTTGAAACTATTTTCAGTTGAAGGTCCGGACAAAATATGTAATTTAGACGGTCAAATAACCGTTTCCGTGCGCTAAGGGGTTTGACTTACGTGATTGACCATAAGGATTGAGCCTTTAAAGTTGTCGGATCAAGTTGAATTTTTTCCTATAAACATATTTCGACATAATGATCATATCAGACCGTCGGATTTTTCTTTCTCAACTTTGATCATCAGAATCACAACATGCCTACTAATGTTGTATAACGTGTTTACTAAGTTTTAAGTAAATGTTCCGTTTCAAAAACAAACTCTACGTAGAAACTTCAAACGCAAAAAAGTCGTGAAATAAGATATGACCGGAATGGTGAAATACGTATACAATTGAAAAATCACGTAATTCCGGTAAAGTCTCGATGCCTATTGTTACGGTCAATACAATTTAGGGGTTTAACTTACGGGATTGACCGTCCGGATGAAGCCCTTAAATTTATCGGATCAAGTTGAATTTTTTACCACAGACATATTTCAACATATTGATGATATCTGATGGTCGTATTTTTGTTGTGAATTTTGATGACCGGAATCACAACATACCTACTATTTACGATTATTTATCCATATGGGGAGCCCTATCATCGAGAGGTAAATGCCTCAAAAATTTTAGATGGACAGTTGTGTCTCATCATGATGAGAGTTTGTTTTGTTGAAGGTTCGACAAAAATACCTCATATGTAGATAGGGGCGTTTTCATGTGTTAAGTGTTTAGAAAAACGTCATTTTGAAGCGTTAAACGAACTCGGATGGCCATAAAAGCCCATATGTCATAGCATTAATGTTGAGCATTACTTGTACGCCTGTTCCGATTCCAGATTGGTATCACAATAGTCAATCGGACACCGAAATATCCGTAGTGTAATTTTGTAACTAAAAGGTAGTTTAGCCGATGAAATTAGGGTATTTCATCAGCAAAACTTTTCAAATTTTGTCGGCTAAAGTTCAAATACTATAGCCGACGAAAAATTACTTTAGCCGACGAAATTTGTTTTCGTCGGCTAAAATTCCACTATAGCCGACGAATAAACTAGTTTAGCCGACGAAGTTTTTTTTCGTCGGCTAAAATTTAACTTAGCCGACTAAATAATTTTTCGTTGGCTAAAGTGGACTTTACCCGACGAAAATAAATTCCGTCAGCCTGTTTTTAGTAATTTCGTCGGCTAAAGTCTTTTTTCTTGTAGTGCTAGCCTAATTTTTGCTAAACAAGAGCCCAAGCCAGAAGAGTCTGAACAGATCGGCTGAGCCCAACTCCCCGTCCCAAAACTCTGCCACACTCTCGCCCGTTGTCACCACCAGTTGCTAGAGTAGGGACAGACCGTCGACGCTGTCCATGTCGTCTCCACCGCCAACGACACACACCAGCAGACCACTAATGATCATCTCCTCTCGTATCCGCCTATCTTCGCCAGCCCCACGTAGCCGTAGTCAACCTTTGATCTGCACTCACACCCTAGTGTAACAAAGCCTTCACCAAAGGAAAAAAGAATGTCATTGATCATTGTCCCTGAGCCAAAACTCTTTCCAAGACCCATCCGGTCAAACCCGACATACGCCAACGAGGCTAGAGGCCGACACCAGCGACAGGACACAACTAGACATGTATGCTTTGGCCTTTGTGGTGTCCCTCCCCTCTAGGGTTTTGGAAAGCGGCGAGAAGAGGGTTGTTAGGTGCTTTTAAGATTATATAATCTGTTATAATCTGAAGAATGAGATATAGAGAAAAGAGAAAGGCAAAATGTAGGAGGAGGAAGAAGTGTGATATTATGTGTCATATGCCTCCTTTATATAGAGGTAGACATTACATGATAAGTCTTTAAACTGTTATGATATTGCATATAAGTCTTTAAATATGAATGGACAGACATTTGATTGTAAATATTTACAACACTCCCCCTTAGATATCCATCAGTAATATGATGTTGGACATGCTTAATGTTGTCTCGTTAAAAGCCTTGTTAGATAATAAAAACCTTGTGGGAATAAACAACCCTGGTCGAAGGAAAAAAAAAGTACAACGCGTATATGTCCTTGATAACATACTTCTGGATGCCCCCCTGATGAGAATCTCTCCTGATTGGTACAAGATTCAAGTACCGTAAACAACAATTTTAGTTTGTTTATCACTGAATTAAGATCTTGTGTGTTTTACATACAGGGGCTCAACACAAGATTATCATACCTGCAAAGTTAAAGCAATACAAACAAAACTATATAATTTTAATAATGCTTACCTTATTTAGCAATGTTAGAAACAACCTCACAAGTTCAAATTCATACATTATGTAGTAACTAAACAATAGAAGTTAATTAACATATCTAACTATGTATGATTCAAAATGTTGAAAAATCAACATGGCATACCCAACATTCATATCTCGATTTATTGATATGTCTCGTATATGCTCTTCAGTAGTTCATTCATAACTTCGCGAAAGTTTAAATATGAGCAACATAATCTGAATTCGATTTTGTAGTTCAATCATAATACTCATTGAGGCCATTTTGATCACTTTTAACTGTAACATAATAAGTATCTATGAGTTAGCTTTAGATTATCAATTTCATGAGTTATCGTCAGTGTAACAGCCTAGCCTAACAAAATATTCAACTTTAGGCCTCCCCTCATGGTTTTTTTTCCTGGGTTCCAACCCAAGACACATCTCATTAATGAGAGGTGTGTTTGCATGTATAAGGCACATTTAGTCATTACCCTTAGTCGAAGATGAATCTCACATTTAGACTCTTTCTCAAGAATCCATGGATCAATTTACAATCAAATCATTCTTTTTTATCCTTTAAGGATTTGATAAGCGATAAGCTTATAATGACGCTTTTCTTTTAGAAAATTGCTTTTAGCAAAATCTTTTAAGATCCTCATGATGACAATCGCTGTAAGTCACACGTCAATAACAAGTATATGAAACATTGTATATGTGACTCTGTACTTACAGAAAATTGTCACAATAAGGAAAAATATTTGTAATGCCCTTGTCTCTTCTAAACATTATGTCATTTGATTTATTTTCACTGTGATCAATACTTTTTTGTATCATGTAGAGTCAAAGGTCTAATTATCTCATCGTGTTTCATATATTAAGTTTCATTGGAATTGCCTCTATCTAATTTGGCCAATATATGTTTTTGTCGACATTCAGATGAAAACGTGGTATTGCATCATACAGTCCTTAATGGTCTTTGGTAGCTAACATTTACAAATTTTCATAGATGATCATTATTCATAGATCACACACATTCTTATATATATGCATGTATTAGCTACTATGAGTTTATTGATATTGTGTACTCATATCACTTCAGGGGCAAATATTGTCACTTCTAGGACAAACATCTCTCATAGATGAATTGTCTCTAGCCAATGTGGATCTATATTCATAATATCATAAAACAATATAGGACCTGTATAAACTTTCATTTTTAGGAGCTTAAAACTTTTAGATCTGGTGGATACATTTCACTCAAATTCACGCCGTTATTCAAATGACAGTATCTTTTCTCTCCTCCTAACGACGGAAGACTATCTTGGTATGACTATGAACAAAAATGTATAGATATATCACTTTCTTCCAAGTGAAGATGTTTATTGGTTGGTGGCGAACCCAAACCAAGTTTAAGGTCAAAACATCAAATTCATAAATATCAACCATATTGATGTATAATTGTATCACCAAATATCATTCTATGATGGTGTATTTTAATCTTTATATGTGTAACATTGTAGCCATCATTTTGAACTCTGATATTCATTAATGACAATCTCTTCAGAAAAATCATGTCAGTTAGATACACATATCAAATGGGGGCTACGTATTATATCAATATCGTTGGTATGAGAGATTTCAATCCAATTAAGCACATGCATTTAGCATATAAGTTTTTTTATCACTAGCTTTTATTAAGCCACTGGTAGATATGCTTCTCAAGCTTGAAATGAGACAGTAGGGAAAAATCCTACGACAATTCATGTCGTTCTTTAAGAATAATTTTTTCTCCCCCTTATAACAAGGGGAATATCCAGACCTGAGAGTGTCTCATTAAGGTGACAAACCAGAACAGATATGTGACAAATGAACAATTCTCTTAGAGTAGCATTAGATAGCAGTCATCAAGAGTTGTTACTGACTTCAACTAACTTTTTATGTAAAATATGATGTAACTTGCAATGCCAAAATAGTATATTTGGTTCAATGAACTTCTAGTTCATGACATGATGTGCCTCAGTTTAATGTAGAATTTGACCCGTAATAACTAGATCGTATTAGAAGATATTGTGTGCTTTAGACCTCGCCTCACAATTTTGTTCTTAGGTTGCAACCCCAAATGTGTCACAATATGAGAATGTATGTTTGTAACAAGTTAGACACATCTGTAGTCTTTCCTGAGGCGATGTTGGATTTTACATCACAGTATGTGTTACATTTTGGAGACATATTGAAGGCACTTAATTTAAAGAAAGAATAATATGTGCTCTTTCAGAGCCAGCATTCACATATGCAATCCAAACTTCAGGTTCGGTCTTATAATGTTAGAACTACAGGTTCTCAGAATGTTAACTTCAAGTTAACTGTTGCTCGAAACTTCAAAGTCGAGTAACTCAAGTGAAACTTCAATTTACTTAATATTCATTGATACTCAAAGATTCAAGTTTGAGTTTCTTGCTGTTAAAATCTCGGTAATTCTTATAAAAAATATTTCACTCAAAATTTAAATGTTCGAGATATGGGACTGCGGCCCTTATGATGAACAATAAAATTAGAAAAATAAGTATAGTAATGAGAGTAAATGCAAAATAAGAGAATGGTAAAGAACTAAATAAATAAAATTCACTTTGAAAACTTCTAGTTTCATTGGTAAAGGATATACCAAGAACTTCTAGTCTAGTCAACTTCCCTAAATTTAATTATCTTGTTTCTCTCCTCTAGTTAATTAAACAAAACCACAACATCAAAGTAAACGAGAAACTATAGGCTCTGATTTTATGAGGGGGTCATAACATGTCATTCATTATGAAACTTGAGAAACTTCTGGCCCTCGGTAATTACATAGGCTTTGGTAAAAACCATAAGTATGATTGCACTAAATATGCGGTTAACATAATATCTTCATTTATGATGTCTCAGAATTTAGAACTTGAGCTTCTTAACTTATATAAGCTCATGTGAGAAACAAATCACTCGAAACTGTAGGTTTGAGAGTGATACATACTAGAACCAATTTTATTTCAGATCTACTTAAAATTTCATGTTCGAGTCCATACAATTAGACACTTCAGGTTCTAAGAGTGGGTGAACTTGAGGTTCACGCATAATTATTAGCATATGCGAGATCGCATGCTTATTTTTGTGAAATACCACGTTAAGAAACTTCTGGTTTATGACATGGTATGTCTCAATAGACGTAATGGTTGCGTAATATAAACCTGATAATAAGCCAACCAACCTTTTAAATTTGCGCATATGGTTGCAGTCATTGGAAGAAATACAAAGAGATTCCACAGTTGTAATTTTTAATACCAAAAATTCATTCATGAATATCTTTGAAACATAGTAAATTCCTTCTTAATATAGGAGAGTACAAAGTCTCTTTAATGGACAACTGAGTTCCATTTTGGAAGACTAATATGGGCTCTTCTGGAGCCTTAAACCAAATTGGCAGTACTAAATATGTTGGTCACATTAGTTGAATAAGGTACTAAGATGGGGAAATATTTTCGATTACGGAGAATTGTATGTGTGGTGGCACTGCGAACAAGACAAATATCTTCTCAATTTTTACGTTGAGTGTGTTCGTGATCCATTTTCAGACCTTCATAATAAAATAAAAATAGATAAACAATGAATATATTATCGTAGCAAACGAAATTAATTTAATAATACGATAACTATTATCAATGAATACTAGTTCAGAAATTCATAGATTAACACTAGTCCAGGAAAAACAACAGTGTTGAGGATACGATAAGCTCCGTCAGAAAGATAGTGAAAAACAAATCTTTGTATGTACGTTGTACCTGATCGTCAGTTACTAGACCAAAGCCAATAAAGAAGAAATTACTAGATACAGAGCATGTTACGTGTTAGAAAGAGAAGAGAATGCCCGACCATATAAAATTCTATTGTATTATCATATAATAAAAGTGAAATTAAGAATTGTCATCAATAATAGTAACTATAATAAAAAAGCTATTGATAACAACAAATAATAAAAAATGGTAATATGAAAAGTCATTAAAAATAACCGTTCACATGATGGTATTAAACTGGAGTTAATTATTTTAGTAACTCACACATCAATTTAACAACTCTCACATAATGCAAGTAAAAGAATGGTGATGATTACATTAACATGGTTGCAACTAATGTTCATTATTAAGCAATAATAGCTATAATCAAATATCATCTTTTCCCGTCAAATACTCGTCTAGACATTTGTCAATTTGATGACCCAAAAAGAATCATATTTTTTCGGCATGATCTTACCCATATGCCTTATTTGCCCAGTACGATGGCATATCCAAGGTTGTTAGCCATGAGGTGAATTTCGGTATCAAGAACCCGACTCAAAACAATTCTAGCCTTAAATAGAGAGCATCAAAGTCTAATTTTTTAGAGCTGCAGACTCATAATATATTTCAATATCAGAATGATTCCTTATCTAAGTCAATAATATACATACCACCTTCAACCATAAACTCATAAATCATTGTTAATGGTCTTAAGCAATAATCTTACATCATAGACCACATCGATCATCATGGATCCATATATATTATTGTTTGGAACTTTAGGTTCGTAATACATATCAACATTGAAATTTCGAGTTCGAAATAATAAACAATGAATCACATTTATATGCAGAAACTTCAAGTTCTAATATTAGTGAAACTTGAGGCTCACTATTATAAACAATTGTAAACATATAATTAAGCAATGTAAACAAAGCATAATATAGACAAATTATTGAAAATAAGATATAATAGAAATAGAATTGAACTCATAGATTGTGAGTAAAGATAACAAGCAACAAAAGTTGCACCAATATCTCATAGATCATCATGGAGTTCATAAAACGAATGAGCAAAAACGTGCTGATAACGTATTATAAACTGAAGAATGAGATAGAGAGAAAAGAGAAAGGCAAAATGTAGGAGGAGGAATTGTGATATTATGTGTCATATGCATCCTTTATATAAGGTAGAGATTACATGATAAGTTTCTAAACTATTGTGATATTGCATATAAGTCCTTGAATATAAATGGACGAACACTTGATTGTAAATATTTACAACATAATCTTAGTTAAGCTAGAAATTTTTATATTAGAGACAATATTAATGAAGACCCATAAAACAAAATGTTCATGATTTGGTGATGCATTAATAGAAGGAAAAAATGGAAAAAGCGAGCAACTTAAGAAAATCACCTGAATTATGTTCTTTTGTTGTTGGAAACTACCACAAACAACAAAATTCTTGCACAATATATATTGCATAATCTGATAATCAATGATCATTGCAGAATAATAAGGTTGTTGAGATAGAGCAATCGATTCAGCGGTGGATAATGATCATTTGGGGTCTGGTCTCTCTCTCTATATATAATATTAAGGAATTTGTCAATGTAATAATCAATATTTGATTTTAGCCTAAAACATTTTGTCAATCATTAATTTGATGTAACCTGCGGGTTAGTCGTCAAACCAACATGCAGATTTTTCAGTGGGAATGGAATTATGGGAATATCAATGTGTGTGGGCTTGCAGGCATTGTTTCGAGTCGTCCAATTTTTGGGCGGTATCTTCTGGGCCTTCACCAAATACGGCAGTTCAGACTGCTCAGTAATCCGATCCTCACCCTTACAAATTTAACAACACAGTATCACTTTTTTTTAGATTCAAGGGGTTAGCCCAGAATGAACCTAGCCCAGCCTCCAACACACCCAGCTACTCCCAGGCCCATTAACAAAGCCAACCCGTCCAAACATCACAGCCCAAAACTAGATCTCCCAAGCCATCCACTCACCGCAGTCGCCGACCACCGTTAGACTTGAACCCGCACCACTGCCCGTCAGTTCGTGACCTACACTGACAACCCATCTCGCCATTGCAAGGCAATCTCAAGCTTTGGTGATGTCACCCATAACTAGCCCCAAATCAGAGCACAACAACCAAAACTCATATTTGAGCAAAAACAACTATCGTCGTCGACACACAAACCAGCAGATGCCGACCATCGTCACCACTCATCTCTAATGCAGATCAGACTCTGATTCCAACCAAATCCGCTTACACTCCCCTTGCCACACCACGACACCAATCGCCTTCAGCCATGAGTATAGACTGAGACCTACACCGTGCAGTCAAACCTGAGAAAAGACAAGACAACACCCATCTGGCCGCACCGCTCAAGCACAAGAGAGGCTAGACACCATTGTTGACGTAGAGGTACAGCCGGAAAGGCTGAGAAGATTGTGGAACGGGGCTCTCTAGGGTTAGAGAGAGAGTAAATATCACTCTTGGTTTAAAGAACATAGCACCAATATGAATGGAAATCACAAATGAGGAAGAAACAAACGCAAGAAGGTCATTGACCTGACAAATTAATCATGTAAATTCACATCATTTTGAATTCTTCATGTCATCTCTATAGTTGGTTTTCGAATCTGCAGGGGGGATTGAATACCAAATACAAGTGAAGTGATGGAAGAAAGGTGTGCATATACGTGAGTTCCTAATTGATGATAATGGAAGAGCTGAAATCAAATTCATATATTTCTCCATAACAAAACATAACTATGTATAAAAGTTCACAAAGAATTCGAAAAAATTAGGCTGCAGAGGTTGGCACCCATAATGCCATGAACTACAACATTGACCGCCATGAGTTAGAAATTAACACACAGGCAGCAGATGAATAGCCTGAGCTCAACCCGCATTACCATACTATTACACCCAAGCATAAATAACACTCATTATGTGAGTCTACAAGCCGTAATTAGACCCGATCATGGTATATATCACGAAGCATGTCATACAAACTACGTAACGATATCTGAAAATCGCCGATCTGATATCAGAAAGTCACATTACCGGCCTCACTAACATGCTCTCACGAAACACGGACCTCTTGTCCCACATCAAAGAATATGTAAAAGATAAAGTCTCTTTCTCCTATAAAAGAAAACTTCCCCTCTCTTAGTATAGCTCTCTTATGACCTGATGATCTAATGAGATTGATGGATTGCTACTCTTATAATTTGTCATTAAAGCATCTAACACGTACATATTAAGTGAATATAGTCTTACTTATCGAAAATAATGTAAATCACTATAAATATTGTCTCCATATCACCATTAAACATACACATATATCACACATCACATCGCTATCCAAACCCGTATTAACACTTCATTTTGGATCACATAAAAGATTCATCATCAAGAATATGAGAATGTACTATTTCTTAGTTGCTACTCAAAATGGTCTACAAATTACGAACATGAGAGAATGATAACTTGAGCATCACTGTTGACATCTCTCAGCCTTTTTTGGACCGCTGCCCTGCCTCTTTTCTGCCAATATAAAAAGCAAGCCTCACTCACCTCTGGTGGGTGCTCATCCTCGTTCCCATCATAATAACCACAAGTGATATGGTACCACCTTCCATCACCGGCGTAGATGGATCCAAGTGGATCAATCACCATTAACTCAAGCTTTGTTGCAAGTTTAAGAATGCAAATGGCGAACTCGATCTATCTCTGACCACATACCTTGGAACCTCTGCATTTTTATTCTTCTCAAATTATTATGAGAAAATGTAGAAAGATTCCTCATTTCTCCTTGATACTTGATAGTATGCTGCTCTTACTGTCATTAGAATTTCTTCCAAAAGCGGTGCTGCCCTGAGAATATGAAGAACACTCCCAAGTTCAAAGTCAACGTCAAGCAAACGGAGATCCAACTTCAGTTGCTTTAAATTCTTCAATGTCGGAAAATTTAAGGGTATTTGTGGGGGCTTCATGACTGATCCCCAAATGAAGAGTATTGAGCTCCGGACAAGAAATGAGTTTGGTTAGCACATTATGTAATGGTCATTGATGTAATACCTCTAATGATACCTGATGTATGATCACTTAGTCAATTAGGTACCTAATATTTAAAAGATAACGGTTTGGTACCTCATATTTTGCTCAGTTAGACAATTTAGTACTTCCGTTAACTTTTTCGTTAAATATGAGAGTAAATAAATAGACATTTAAGTACTATTTTTCAATATAAATATAAAAAATATTTGTTGTATGGTTTCATGTATTAGCTCCGAATATATATCTAAAATTTTAACTAATATTTATCTATATAAAGATGAATTAATATTTTATTTGAAACATGATTAAATTTTATATTTAAGAAATTTAGGTGGTGTAATTAATCTAAATACTCGCACGTTCATATCATAAATACATATTTCTTAACATAAAATAAAATTATGTCATATTTTATCAACCTAACCAAAATCATTAATTCATGTGTTTACTCTCAAAAAGTTAAAAACCTATAAATAAAAAAGAACCAAGAATAATTGTCATTTAATCAAAAAAACAAATATTTTTTTATATCTAATTTTATAAATAGTACGTAAATGTCTATTACCCTCATATTTAACGGAAAAGTTAACGGAAGTATCAAACTATCCAACTGATCTCCAACTGAGCAAAACTTGATCGAGGTACCAAACTGTCATCTTTTAAACATCAGGTACCTAATTGTCCAAGTGATCATACATTAGGTATCATAGGAGGTATTTATCCCAAAAAAAGCTAGTAAGCTTTGTAGTTCTCTTAAAAGAAATCTGCTTATGATATCCAGTAAATTCCATGGAGGAGAGATTTACTATATCGATCTCTAATCTACCCTAACAAGATAACACTTTCAGATCATGCAGGTGAAGCGATGGACCAATAATCAGATTTGAGCCCACTACATGATTTCAAGGTGAGGCTTTCAAGAAGCGAACAGGCAGAGAACAGATGTGCCATAAAATCTGGATCGACTTCAACACCAAGAAGACAGAGTTGTTAGCTCAACGAATTTGTCAAAACCAGTAGGAGGTTTTAGAACACATCGATACAACCTCAAATGCTTTAGAGTTTAAACGTTCAAATCTGCAAGGATCAGTGAGGAAAAACATATAAAGAATCATCACTAGGGCGGCCTTTAAATAATAGAAGATCTAGCTTCTGAGCACGTTTTGTAATTGCAAAACAAACCCACTTGTCAAGAAGATAGGTATCCTCTCGGTCCAAACTAAATGCCACCTTGAACGAGTAAAGCTTGTAATTGCATACTTTTTTTTGGTAAAAGCACTTTCATTAAACCGAAGGAAGGAAAACAAACAGAACTACAAGCAAAACTAGAGGAAAGGAAACGCAAAGCAAAAACTCCAGAAGCTAAGAAAGCAAACAGCTTCCTCAAGGGGGAGAGCCTTTAGCATCAAACAGTAGAATTCGAAGCACAGAGGTCGGAGGGTTGCTAAACCAGTCTTCCGGACACACTTTGAGCATGGTCGACGACGCTACCCAGTCAGCAGCTTGATTCGCCCATCTACTGGCCCAACGCCAGTTAACTCGATGAAAAGGAGAGGATCTTTTCCTGATCAAAGAAATGATATTTGAAACTGTCAATCTATCACCGACAAAGGGGTTTGAAGAGCCGAAATCACCGAAAGCGAATCAGACTCCAACAAAACAAAAGAAGGGGAGAGAGAGTTTGCTAGCGTGAGACCTAGATTAACCGCTAGGGCCTCAGCAGCGAGAGCAGAGGAAGCCACATCACACATGTTCATTCCCCCTATCACTTCCCCTACCTCATTGCGAGCAATGAATCTCAAGAAGCATCATTGTTGATTTTAATGGATGAAGAGGAGGAGGGCCTAGTCCAAAAACTTTCTGCCTCACAAGTCGAATGTGGACAACGATTCTTTGGATTTTTCAGATTCTGGGGGATTGCAAGAAATTCAGTGGCAGCTTGCAACTGAAATGGGATTTGGGGTTGAGTGTTCGAAAACAAACTTGCATCTTTGTTTCCAGATATGCCACAAGGAAAACCACTAATGTGGGAAACATTTTTTCATCAGCTGGGAGATGATCACTTGCAAGGAAAACAACTTTAATCCAAGTAGTGAAGGCTTGGAGATTCACAGAGTACGAGAGAGGGTGAGCAAACCAAACTTTCTGCGACCACGGACATAAGAAAATGGCATGCTCTATGGATTCTGGGAAAGCTTGGAAAATTGGACATAGAGAAGGAGCTAAGTGACGGGTGTGTCTGTTTAAATTTGTTGCTAAAACATTGGACACAGCTCTCCAGATGAAGTGCTTCACTCTTGGAGGGGCATTAACCTTCCATATTTCAGTAGGAATTGTCAAAGAGGAGTGGGGATGAGCAGAAAGAGAGCATGCTTGATCTTTTATACTTAGTCTGTAGCCTGCCTTTACCGAGAACTGACCCAATTCTGAATCTTTCCACACTAGTGTCGCTGACATCTTTGGATCCAAAAACAGTGGCTTTGATTGCAGTTACGATATTAGGAGGGAGAAAATACTCTAAATCTGAGGTCTTCCACGAGTGAGTCTGCCAGTCAATGAACCAAGACACCGGCCATGTTGGAGCTGAAGGCGGCATGAAACGAAGAAGATTAAGAGACTCTGTTTGAATCCACTTATCCCTCCAAAAATCCACTGCTTCTCCATTTCCAATTTTCCAGCATATTCCTTTCAAAATAAGCTCCCTCCCTGCTAGTAGGCTGGCCCAAGCCCACAAAGGACGAGCCTTTCTTTGCATTGAGAAATGATCCTTCAGCAAAATAAATGCTCCTCAGAACCCTCACCCAGAGTTTGAGTTTGTCAAAATACGCCATCCGTGTTTTGCCAGAAGAGCAAGGTTGAAGTCCTCAACGCTTCGGAAACCTAGACCTCCTTCTGACTTTTTGGAATACCTAGGGCAGCCCAGTTTTTCCAATGAATCACATTTGTCTTTGAGTTCCCCCACCACAAATTTGCTAGAGAAGAGTTAATAGACTTGCAAGTCTTCATCGGAAACTTGAAAACAGTCATCGGATACGCCGGAACTGCCAAGGCCATAAACTTTATCATTACTTCCTTCCCTGCATGAGAGAGAGTTGCCTGGTTCCAGCCATGAATTTTCTTCTCTATTTTTTCCTTAACATAACTCATGGCAGATATCTTTGATTTCACCCACAACGTTGGTAAGCCTAGATACTTGCCTGGGTTTGAAACTGCCTTCATTCCAAGAACATAGCTCAGCAACTGAACAATTTCTGGTCTACAATTTGGGCTGAAATAGAGAGATGACTTTTCCAAATTGATGGATTGCCCTGAAGCATAGCAGTACATATGAATGGTGTCCGACAAAGTCTCACAGTTATAAAGAGAAGCTTTGATGAAAAATAAGGAGTCATCGGCAAAGAAAAGATGGCTTATCAATGGACCATTATCACTTAGCCTAACTCCATCCAACAGGCCTTGATCACATAGCTTCCTTATCATCAGCGACAAAACATCATTTACAAACAAGAACAAGAAGGGAGATAAAGGGTCTCCCTGTCGCAATCCTCTTGTCGGTCGAAACTGTTTTCCAGGAGCACCATTAATAATTACTACCATTATGACAGTGGAAACACACGACATTACTAGCTGAACCCATAAAGGATAAAAGCCCATCTTCATAAGCACCTCTTGCAGAAAGGTCCAGTCGACTCGGTCATATGTCTGGTTCATTTCCAATTTCAAAGCTATTTCCTCCACCGGACCTGACTTTTGGAGATGAAAGCACTCATAAGCAATTAAGATATTATCTTGAATTTGTCTTCCTGACACAAAAGCCGATTGATTTTCAGAGATGAGATTCGGCATAAGAGGTTTTAACCTGTCACTATAGAATTTGCATTCTTAGCCGACAAAATTTATACTAATCCGTCGGCTATAAAATTCTTAACTGACGGAAACAATTTCATCGGTTAGGAGAAAAAGTTCGTCGACTAAGAACCTGTTAGCCGACGGAATACGTTCGTCAGAAATTTTCATCGACTAAGCTCTTCTTAGCCGACGGATCTGTGATCCTGGCTTTTCGTCGGCTAAGAAAACTCTTAGTTGATGGAAAATCTCGTATTCCATCGGTTAAGACCTAAAACCATAACCGACGGAATCTAAACTATATTCTGTTGACTAAGATCTTTCATAGCCGACGAAAAAGTTTATATTCCATCGTTTAAGATTAAAAATAATATTTACTTACAAAATTATTTACAAAATTGCCTTCAGACGGTCGGAATTTTGTTTCTCAACTTTGATCATCGGAATTACAACATGTCTCCTAATGTTGTATAACTTGTTTACTAAGCTTTAAGTAAATGTTCCGTTTCTAAAACAAACTCTATGTAGAAATTTCAAACGCAAAAAAGTCATGAAATAAGATATGACCAGAATGGTGAAATACGCCTACGGTTGAAAAATCACGTAATTCCGATAAAGTATCAGTGCTGATAGTTGCGGTCAATACAATATAGGGGTTTGACTTATGAGATTGACCGTCCAGATGAAGTCCTTAAATTTATCGGATAAAGTTGAATTTTTTACCATAGACATATTTCAACATATTGATGATATCTGACGGTCGTATTTTTTTTGGGAATTTTGATGACCGGAATCACAACATGCCTACTATTTACCATTATTTATCTATATGAGGAGCCCTATCACAACATGCCCTATCATTGAGGTGTCCGATTGACTATTGTAATACCAATCTAGAAGCGAAATGGGCGTACAAGTCAAACACATTGCTAATGCCATGACATATGGGCTTTTTTGGCCATCCGAGTTCGTTTAAGGCTTCAAAATTTAGTTTTTCTAAACACTTAACACATGAAAACACCTAAATCTGTATCTATATGAGGTAGTTTGGTCAAACCTTCAACACAACAAACTCTCACCATGATGAGACGCAACTGCGCATCTAAAAAATTTGAGACATTTACCCCTCGATGATAGGGCTCCCCATAAGGATAAATAATGGTAATTAGTAGGCATGTTGTGATTCTGATCATCAAAATTCACAAACACAAATCCGACCGTCAAATATCATCAATATGTTTAAATATGTCTATGGTAAAAAATTCAACTTGATCCGATAAATTTAAGGGCTTCATTTGGACGATCAATCTTGTAAGTCAAACCCCTAAATTGCATTGACTGCAACTATCGGCACCGAGACTTTACCGGAATTACACGATTTTTCAAATGTAGACGTATTTCACGATTCCGGTAATATCTTATTTCACGACTTTTTTTTCGTTTGAAGCTTCTACGTATAGTTTGTTTTTGAAACAGAACATTTACTTAAAACTTAGTAAACAAGTTATACAACATTAGTAGACATGCTGTGATTCCGATGATCAAACTTGAGAAACAAAAATCCGACCATCTGATATGATTATTATGTCGAAATATGTCTATAGGAAAAAATTCAAATTGATTCGACAACGTTAAGGGCTCGATCCTTACAGTCAATCATGTAAGTCAAACCCTTTTATACACGAAAATGGTTATTTAACCGTCTAAATTATTTATTTTGCCCGTACCTTCAGCTGAAAATAATTTCAAATCGATGAGAAGCAACCAGTGGTATAAAAATTTTATGAAAAATAACCACCGGAGATAGTGATACCTCTAGGGAGAAAGAATGAAAAATTGCATTGACTACAACTATCGGCACCGAGACTTTACCAGAATTACATGATTTTTCAAACGTAGACGTATTTCATTATTCCGGCTATATCTTATTTCATGACTTTTTTTCATTTGAAGCTTCGACGTATAGTTTGTTTTTGAAACAGACATTTACTTAACACTTAGTAAACAAGTTATATAATATTAGTTGGCATGTTGTGATTCCGATAGTCAAAATTCAAAAAAAATCCGACTAACAGATATCATCATTATGCTGAAATATGTGTATAGGAGAAAATAATTCCGTCAGAATTAAATAAAAAAACAAAAAAAATTAATAATTTTTAACCCCTTAGCCGACGGAATTAAATAATCTCGTCTCCTAAGGTATCGCTTAGTCAACAAAATTATTTAATTTCGTCGGCTAAGGGCAAAAAAAATCAGAACAATTTTCCGTGCAAAATTTTAGACCAAAATTTCAGAAAAAAAAATTCAAACACTTAGCCGACGGAATTAATGCAATAATTTCGTCGGCTAAGAGCTGAAAATTTCAAAATTTCGAATCCCCGCGCTAAATTTCTGAAATTTTTTAAAAAAATCAAATTTTTTTCTTTAAATATTCTCTTCTTCTCTCTTTACTTCTCCAAAATTTCTCCTCTCCCTCTTCTCTCTTCTCTTGTGTGTGGTGGTGGTGTAGTGTGGTGTGGTGGTGATGGTGTGGTGTGTGGTGTGTGGTGGTGATGGTGTGGTGTGTGGTGTGTGGTGGTGGTTTTTGGTGATGGTGTGTGGTGGTGGTGGGTGGTGATGGTGTGTGGTGGTGGGTGATGGTTTTTGGTTATGGTGGTATGCGGAATCGGAATGGCCGGAATTCTTGCCGAAGATCCATCGCTGGCGGTGGATTTTCGGTGATCGATCTCTGTTTTTTTTATTTTTTAAGGTTTACCTACAGAATATTCTGTCAGCTAGGAGTTTTTTATTTTATTTTTTTTTAAATTCCATCGGCTAAGATCTTAGCCGAGCTGACGAAAATTTCGTCTCCTAAAATGATTATTAATTTTTTTTTATTTTAAAATATGTCCGTCTCCTAGGAACTTAACCGACGGAATTATTCTGTCGGCTAAGATCTTAGTCGACGGAATAAAATTTTTCGTCTGCTAGGGTCTTCACCGACCCGTCTTAGCCAACGGATCTTAGTCGACGGAATTTTCGTCGGCTAAGAGCTTAGGAGACGGAAAAATACTCTTGAAAAACGAAATTGTTCCGTCGGCTAGGAGTGCAAATCCACTAGTGTGTTTGCAACAATCTTGGTAAGAATCTTGTATGCAAAGTTGCAAAGCGCTATTGGACGAAACTGAGTGGCCGACTGAGGAGCTTCCACTTTTGGAATGAGGGCAATGTAGGTTTTGTTGAAGCTGCTACAAGTTGATTTATCTGTGAAAGACTCTGAGGTTGCTGTCATCACAACATTATTGACTATCTCCCAATATGATAGATAAAAGGTACCTGAAAAACCATCTGGACCCGGGGCCTTTAAGGCTCCTAAATCAAAAACTGCTTCTTTAACTTCATCAATTGAAACTTCTTTCATTAGATCAACATTCATTTCTGGAGCTATGACTGGTTCAACAAAATCCAACACCGAGGCCACATGAGAGGTGTCTTGTTTGGAATACATCTTTCGAAAAAAAACCATTGACATGGTTAACAATATCAGACTCTTTATCAAGACAAACTTCATCATCATCTTTCAGACGAGTAATTCGGTTTCTACGACGATGCAATAAAGTTCTCTGATGGAAGAATTTAGTGTTGCGGTCTCCATGAGCTAGCCAAGAGACCCTAGATCTCTGCTTCCAAAAAATCTCCTCCAGATCCCACAAACGAAGAATACTATCAGTTTCAACCTGAATGTCAACAGAAACCTGGTTTTCTTCTTCATCTAGCAAACCCTGAATTGTAATTTTGCAAAAACTTCTTTCCCAACATTCGGAAAAGTCTTCTTTTCCCACTTTCTCAAAGCCAACCTGCAATTATTCAAATTTCGCAGACTCAATAATCTGCCAGCTTTCAGGATGCATGGTCCATATATGCTCAAATTTAAAAGTTGATGGGGTTGTTGATTCCGTCGGAGCTGTGTCAACTAAGAGAGGCTTGTGATCAAACCGCAGCTTCGTCAGATGATGAACTTGACACCCTTGTTGACTATCCATCCACTCATAATTGGCCAGACCCCTATCCAATCTTTCCTTCATCACTATCCTCCCTTGCTGGAAGCAGAACCAGGTAAACTCTGGCCCTAAAAAATGAAGGTCCATTAGTCTTGCATTGGAGATGAATTGTTGGAAAATAGAAATTCTCCAATTTGGTTGAGGGAGGCCACCCCATTTTTCGTGCATCCATAAGATTTCGTTGAAATCTCCTAAATCTAACCACGAAATTGATCTAGGAGAGAAAACCTTAAGCATGGAATGTCAGAAGGCAGTTTTTTTACTAGCATGAGGGTTTCCATAGACCCATGATATGTTACATGAAAAAGCTTCCGAAACAAAAACATACTAGTATTTACATAATTATTAGTACTAGTAATACTAGAAACATTAACCGAGTTATTTCATAGAAGAGCTAATCCTCCGCTGCTTGATGTAGATGGATTGACCACGTAGAGATGATCAAAATGCAGAGCTTGTTTCCAAAATTGGAGGGGTGCTTTCCTTCTGACGAGTTTCCATAAGGAAAAGCATGGCTGGACTGTGCTGCTTCACCAAGCGCCTTAAGTTTTTCCCTGTCAGGTCAGTCCCCAAACCGTGACAGTTCCAAGAGATAAGCTTCATGGAGAATCCGTGGATGCATCTGGCTAGCCACCGGTGCCATGATCTGGGAGAGGAGCCAGATCTAAGTCTAGGTCAATGATTTGCTCATCTTGCTCAGGGAGTTGATCATCTGGGCCTTGGTTCTGCATACTGGCCTTAGCGCAGAAAGGTGGATCAAAGGAGAACAAATGAAAAGATTTCGAAGGAATTCGAAACTGGTAATTTGAAGGGTGATTAGGGGTTATGAAGAAGATAAGATTAACCTCCCTTACATAAGCTATGGAGGACATTCTCTAGACAAACTGGGATTTATGATCAGACCAAGCTCTACATTTTGATCAATGTAGAAATAAGAGCATTGCCGAAGAACGACAAAAGAGAGGCGAGAAGAGGGCCATTGATGGAAGAGAAGATAACTAAACCAAACCCTGAATCTAGATTAATGCAGGAGTAAGAGCTTTGCCGAAAATCGACAAAAGGGCGGATTCACTCAGGCTAGTGATGGGATGTGTTAACAGTGAATTACGCGTTAACGTGTTGCTAATCTGAGGTTAACCAAAGGCTAGAGGGGCTAATATTAGGGAACGTGTCCTTCACCCACCCAGATCTGGTGAGTTAAAAGGCTTTGAAGCCAAATCTAGGGGGGTTAATGAGGCCTGGAACCAAAATTAGCAAGAGTGAAGAGTTCTGAAGCCAAATCTGGGGAAGATTTTGCCACCGGATGGAGTAATGAAAGTCGTTGAAGAGAGCTGACGGAAGGAGAACTGTTTTTTTAGGGATCTTTGAGGAGGAAAAGGAGGGGTAGAGAAAAGAGGATGAGCTGAAGATGCTGAAAAGGCCGAGGTGGGGTGAGAAGGATAGAACGAAAGCTGGATTGGGGAGAAAGAAGTAATAGAGACATAGAGCTCTAGGAAGAGATACAGGAGATGCAACTCCTAGGAGTACCACTGAAGATCGTGGAGGGGAGAGACTTTCTAGAGGATTTATATGCCAATATTGAGTGCAGCATACTTGGATCCAAAAATATATGCAATGTCTAATTTAACAATGGCCCTTGTCTTCTAAAGATTCCTCCATCGGCGGCATATGTTGATGTCATAATTTGGTTCGACAATAAATCTTGACTTTTCAACTTATTTCACGTAGGACGCGTTGAAATGTCAAAGAGCCACGTAAAACTCTGACCTTTCAACGCACTTAAACCTTTAAGGTGCCTAACTTAAAATTCTAACTCTTCAACCTTGGATGATCATGGTAATCACCAAGTGATGATTATTAACATGTTAAGACTGACTACTGACATGTCAAGACTATCCAACATTAGAGAAGCATAGTCAAAAATAAGTCTAAAGCCTCAACCTTCAAGGTCGATACTTCGACCTCCAAGACTAAGAATTTGACATTCAAGGCTTCAAGTCTCGACCCTTAGTTGCCATGGCCACAACCTCCAAGGCTAAGCACTCGACTCTCAGGTCACACGTAGACATGCGACAATCAGCTGATCTACTCTCACCACCTCTTCCACGTGTCAAGCTTCAACATCAAGTATGAGCCTCTGACGTGTGAACAATAGTCCAAGGGTCAGCTCTCACCCATTAGGACACGTGTTGCTCACTGAAAATGGCTACAATCTATATGCATGACCAAAAGGTGATGTCATGGCATGTATCTTACTCAATCAGCCACATAAGGGTGCCAACAACCCACTCAATCAAGCACATGCTTGTCAGCCCAATCTCATGTCGGCCAACTACCCAATCAGCTCACCTACTTGATCAATCATACTCATTCCTTGTCAGATCCTCAGTGTGTCAGGGTAAGTTGGTGAAGAACCCATGTCTTCACTTTCCATGCCAGCAAACTCAGGCCCTATAAATACCAAGTCTTCCCAAGGCTGAAGGGGGACTTCTACTTCTTCTCTTCTCTCCTTAAATGATACCAAAGTGCATAATTTTTCTCTCTTATTCTGTTTTGGCATGTCAAGGATGTTTCAGCACAATGCCAAAGCATCATACACTTCTCATATCTTTATTCATTGCTCAAACACTCTACTGATTTGGGCGTCAGAGAGTGTTTGGTCGGCCTTAGGCTGGTCTTCCGATGACCTTTCTTCTCTCACTTTTGCAGATTAATCATCACTATGGTGTAAGCTCATCATCAAGTGGAGAAAACTCAACGTTTAGTGGAGGAAGCTCAAGAAGAGAGCATGGGCTTCATGCAATAAAGGAGGAATGACACCACTCTCAATGGAGTGAGCCCAAGCCGTGTGGACGAAGTCCAAGGAGAGGATATTAGTTCCACCTAACAAAGGAGTGTGAAGGCTCATCATCCAGTAAAGAGCGTCTCCCAACAAAGAAGCGTGAAGACTCATCATCCAATGAAGGAAGCCCCTAATGAAGAGGAAAGTCAGTCAGCTAAAGGAGTGCATGAAGCTCACCATCAAGTGAATAAAGCTCACCATCGAGTGTAGAAAGCTCGTCATCGAGTGAAAGATGTCGAAGGCCACATGATCGAGCATTCATGCTCAACAAGAGAACTGATGTCCATAATCAAGAGCCCAATCTCATTGAAGGAAGTCAAATGCACAAGATCATCACGATCATTCCTCTAGCCACATGTGATGAACCACCAAGACCTGATCCAAGACCGTCGAGGAGTACCACCAGTGATCAAAGATGGATGCCCAATATCATGTTTGTGGGCAACCGACCGTAACGGAATATAGATCCACTACATGAGGACAACCCCATCACTTTATACGTTGGACGTCAACGGAACTTTCGTTGACCCGTTGGTATTAAAAATCGACACCAACAGCATACAATGCTAGTCTTCGCTGCATCTTTGATTGTTAACGATGAAAGTATGTATGACAGAATGCAATCCGGAATGTGATCGAAAGAAACTAGGTATGAGAGTAGTTGGATGCATTTGCACTGTGCAAAAGAACCAAGGGTCTGAATGAAGCTTCTACACTGCGACGAATAGATGAAAAGAGTACGTTCTCAACTTTCAGTCCTTGTTGAACACAAAGTTGTTGCCTGTTCATACAAAAACAAAGAAACCTAGCTAAGCAACAAGAATACAAGATAAGCTTCACTCCAATCCTCTTCTACCTTATCCTCGATCAACACAATTGTAAATGTACACTCTATTTCATCCTACTAGATATAGCTCATTCATTACATTAATTAGATACACATTTAACAAAATTTATCACCCTAAAATCATAACCTGTTTATATACCTTGGTATACGTATGAAGACAAATTTGTAGAATTAATCGTATAATCAGAGTTAACTGATTCCCACGTATACCATTATATACGTAATTACATATAGATGTGGTTGATAAGGATTTGTGCTATCTAGCCAGCTTTGTGTTTCTTGTGGCCATCAAACTTCCAAAATTCTATCTCACACAGACAACCCAGATTCATTCACAGTAGTGATGATGAAGAAACACAACCCAGTTCTCTGCAAGACTCCAACTCTTTCGCGCCAATATATGCCAAGTGGGGAGACCTGATTGGCTTGCACACAAAGACAAACCTGTACAATAATGACGTGGTGAGCCTCTACACCTGCCACGTGAATGGTGGAGATGATGATGGTGGGACCTACACGTCTTTTATCTTTTTCCCAACGTCACTTGCATGGGCAGCCTAAAACTGATCGTGGGTTTTCATCATTTTCTAGCTAATTCGTAGTGGCCATAAACCCTAAATCCCTTCGTTTCCATTTCAAGAGCGATCTGCTAACACATTATTATAATCATAATCCCCTCTCCTAAACGAAATCATGAATCGGAAACAAAAAGTTAAATACTCTTATATTGTGTTCATTCTCATCATATAAAAGGAATACAATTAGGCCTGTTAGAATTACACACGACATGAAAATGAACAAAATTATAAGGATTTAGTTTGAGGTTTATAGGTTTGGTTTCATATAAGGTCACCATAATAAAAACACGATTTATAATAGTTTGGTATAGCGTTAAACCGATAATACGATAAAACCCATTAACATAAGGGACTTTTCATAATTTTTTATTTTCTTGTCTACTTTATATAAGAAACCCTATACAACTATTTTGTTTATCATACTCTCTCAACATATGGAAGAAAAAAAAAGACAAGTTTTACAGCATATGTATCAATATCTATTTGTGTTGTTATAAAAATTTAAAAAATAAAAAAATAATATTCAAGTATTATAATTATTTTGCTTAACGAGTTTTAACGGTTAACACGATAATTTATGGTTTTATTTTGGTTTATTATCATGCTTACGATAGCTTAACTGTTTTTTATTGTGGGACACGATAAATACACGAAACGAATTTAATCCAACACAAACACGATACGACATGGTATTTTGCCAGACCTAAATACAATAAGAAGATACGAATCATAATTTCATAATACATGCGTATTAAACCATGCATGCTTTATCACATTTTTGGTTCTTGATTAAAATGGTAAGATGGTGAAACAGTGCCATACACCAACGAGTAGTACAATGGATTTCGGCGAGTTTGGAATGAGGGCGTACTCTTGTGTTAATAGTGACATAATATTTAAGGCTAAGTGGGTGAAAAGTATTGGAGGGGATGTTGTTTTGACTTAATTCAACAACTAACGATTTGTGATGAAACAGTAAGGGACGAACTAGCACTGTTTCATCAGACACCGAAATCTTCATACCAAAGGGTGTAATTAGGTACATGCATATATACTTCCGACGTATAAACTATATACGCACTGGGCTTTTGTCTTTTTCTGATGGACGAGAGAAAATCCAAAGATCAATTCAACTTCTATATTCGAGAAAAATGACATTGATTATTAATTTCGTGCAAGGCTTACGATTAGGAATAGTGTTCATATATTATCAGGTCCCGATTGGAGAACTAACTAAATAATACAGTATACATACGAACTATATATATACGCTAGCGTCATTTATTCCGGTTTTGAGAGAACGTTTGTATTTGGTTTAGAACAGATGGAAGCTGATTACCATGTTAATACTAACATATGGATTAGAGGCCACTTGATTTGATATATTTAAGCTATGAATGACATAACATTATTCTTTGTATATGGATTATTATGAGTGACAGATGTTATGGTACAAAGAAACGGTCCTGTCTTATGTCATTTCATCCATGATGGGACCGTTAAGTTCAGCAATTTTGATCAACTATATATACTACTTGTGTTCTTTGTAACGGAAGAACATGATGTTATGGTACAAAGAAACGGTCCTATGTTATGGTACAAAGAAACGGTCCTGTCTTATGTCATTTCATCCATGATGGGACCGTTAAGTTCAGCAATTTTGATCAACTATATATACTACTTGTGTTCTTTGTAACGGAAGAACATGATGTTATGGTACAAAGAAACGGTCCTGTCTTATGTCATTTCATCCATGATGGGACCGTTAAGTTCAGCAATTTTGATCAACTATATATACTACTTGTGTTAGAAGTCATACACGGTATGTTGTGCGTGTAGGTGGAGCAATATAATTATAAATATTGCCTGAACTCAACACTTTTACACTTTAGAGCTAGTATATATTGTGCTAGTATATATAGTATACATAAAAACATGAATTTAGTAACAAAGTGGGTTATATATTGCAAATATATATTTATAAATTTGATTTTATAGTTAAAATAAATAATTATAAATAAAAACACAAGAAGAATATGAAGAACACATATTAATGTTATCAACTCGTATGTAGGGGAATAAAAAAGTGATAAAGACGAGTCGTGTGTCTAACACATTTTTCTTAAGACAATTTATGTCTTTTCTATCGGAGCAAAAGACTTGATGACACTTATTTTCCAGGATACAACGACCACTTGTGTTTTAGAGCTGCACTGCTGTCAAGAACACATCATAAATTAGAACACTATATATTAGAGAGAGAGAAATATAACTCAAGAGAGGAGGGGATCAATTGGTGTGTTGAGAATGAAGAAGATATCATCTATTTATACATGAGGGAACATTGAAGCAACATGAATGTCATAAATGAAAAAGCATGAGTTACAACCTTTCATAAAGCTACTACAATTCCATTTAACACCCACTACTACTCTATTTAACATTTTGAGATGTTATACAACCCTAACAACCATTAAAGGTGAAAAGACAATTTTGATGATTAAGTTTCATTCACACACTAAAATTATCCAATTTAATTTGGCTAATTAAATGGTGAAATTCACTTAATTTTTTAACAATTCCTCACATGAATGAAATTGATGACCAAAGACTCGATAGACTTGGTGATAGATATCTATAGTTGAAACCTACTTAGAATATGTAGGTTTTATCCTTTGAACATTCTCTTGTGAAAGTATGCTGACTTTGCTAACTAAACAGTAGATGCGATGTCTTTGAGCTGTTCGTCATTTGTGTAAATGATAACATCCATCACACAAGAGTCTTCCTGGTACTTTACAGTTCTCACTATTGTGTCCATTTTGGTCATGGACACACGTCTGGTTCAGTAATAGTTTGATAAGAATTATGCCATAAATAATTTCCCTACAAGGGGCCCCACTTCTCTCTTGCATATGTGGTTTCTTAATTAAGAGTAACTCGTATTACTTCGCTCGAAAATCCGATGCATAAAATCATTAAATGCTTTCGTTTATCCTCATTCCTTACAGGCATCACTGTTTTCATCATATAAATAGACATGGAGATAATACTCACAATGATTCGACATGGTCTCTACAATTTGGTTGTCCATTTTAAACCTAGATCTTAGGATTTCCAGTCAACTAGGTTATGTGTCCACTGCAAAGACTTTAACTTATGGGTTTTAGTCTTATTTCTTTCGATGATTTATCATCTAACTCTCTGTTTAACCATTTGGTTAGCGGATTTGTAATAATATCTTTTGACCATACATAGTCAATAGGGATAACTCTAGTATAGAGTAGTTGTTTGATGATATTATGTCTTCGACGAATGTGTCTTGACTTACAATTGTACATCTTGCTCTATGCTTGGCCAATTGCAGACTGACTATCGCAATGTATGCACATTGCAGATACAGATTTTGTCGATCTTAGAATATTCTTATGAATTGGTGTAACCATTCTGGCTCTTCCCCACATTTGTCCAATGCAACAAATTCAAACTCCATCGTGAATCTGGTTATAATTGTTTGTTTAGATGATTCTTATGATACTGTTGCACCTCATAGTGTAAACACATAACCACTAGTGTACTTTGAGTCTTTTAAGTATGATATCTAGTTTGCATCATTGTATCCTTCTAGGACTGCTGGATAATTAGTATAGTGTAGCCTATAACTCCGAGTGTACCTTAAGTACTTGAGTACTCTTACAATTGCTTGTCAATGCATAGCTTCAGGATTACTTGTGTATCTACTTAGTTTGTTCACAACATAAGTTATGTTTGTTCTTATACAACTCGTTAAATACATCAGACTTTCAATGATTCTTGGATACTCTAATAGAGAAACACTCTCTCCTTTATTCTTTGAGAGATGTAAAGTCATGTCAACTGGAGTTCTGACAACTTCAGAATTGTCATTGTCAAATTTCCTAAGGATATTATCCACATAATGAGATTGACTTAAAACAAGTTTATTTGTTGTCTTTATGATTTTTATCCCTAATATGAAATCAGCATGATTCATATCTTTCATGTTAAATTTGGAATTTAACATAGCCTTAGTGGATTTAATCATTGCTTCTAACAATAAGCGTGTTATCTATATACAAACACAAGGTGACGTATCCATTTTCCTTGTCTTTGACATACACGAATTTATCAAATTCATTGATCTTGAATCCATTAGTGATCATAGCGTTGTCAAATTTCTCATGATATTGCTTTGGTGCTTGCTTTAAGCCATACAATGACTTCACCAATTTGCACACTTTTCCTTCTTGACCATGTGTGGAGAAACCCTCAGGTTGCTCCACATGAATTTTCTCTTCGACATCTCCATTAAGGAAAAAGATTTTTATATCTATTTGATGTACCTCAAGATTCCACAATGTGGCAATTATAATTACCATACTAATGGATATTATTCTCGTCACGGAAAAATAAGTGTCAAAATAATTCAGGCCTTCTTTTTGCCTATATCCTTTAATTATAAGTCTTGTCCTGTATTTGTCAATTGACTCATCTGCTTTCAACTTCCTTTGAAAAATCCACTAAGAGCTCAACGGTTTACAACTTGATGAAAGATCCATCAGTTCTCACATATGATTTTGCAAGATAGAGTCAATTTCACTCTTGATAGCTTCTTTTCACAAAAGACTATCAACGAAGTTTATAGCCTCTTTGAAGGTACAAGGTTTACCTTCAAGCATATATGTCAAAAAATCTGACGCAAAATATTTTTTGTCCTTTACTCTTTTACTTCTTCTAGGCTCTACCTCATACTGAGTTTCTTGATCTTGATTGTGTCCATTAACAGTCTGGTTGTTTTCATTAATGGTCTCACGTGTACGTTTTGAAGAATTTGAATCCTTTATGGATTTACATGGAAATACATTTTTGAAAAATGATGCATTTCTCGATTTCATTATCGTATCTTTATTCATATCAAAGATTTCTGATTTGTGAACAAGGAAATGATAGACTGCACTATTATGTACGTGTATATCCAATGAAAATGCAATCAACTGTTTTAGACCCGTTTTTCACCTTTTTAGATTTAGGAACTATCACTTTAACCAAACATCCTCATACTCGTAAGTAATTATAGGATGACTTCATTTCTTACCATAATTCATATAATGTTTTCTCTTCTTTCCATTTGGGCACCTTAGGGTTTTATGGTGGCAGACCATAAATATCAAATGGATCTCACAATGCGGCAATTCATCATTTGATGTATCTCAAGACCATAACTTAATAGCATTGTATTCATTATTTCTTTTAAAGTACGGTTCGTTCGCTCTGCAACACCATTTGATTGTGGCGAGTAAGACGTAGTTCTTTCATGTATAATCTCATGCTGAGCATAAAAATTAGCAAATGACTATTCATATTCACCTCATCGGTCATTTCTCAAAACCTTGATTTTCTTATCAAGTTTATTTTTGATCTCACTCTTATAGAGAACAAATTTCTCTATTGCATTAACTTTGCTTTTCAACAAATTCACATATAAATATTTTGTGTTGTCATCGATAAAGGTAATAAAATACTTGTTACCACCTCTTGATTCTGTTGCCTTCAAACTACATATATCACTATGTATTTGATCAAGAGGTTTAGTGTTTCTTTCAACTGTTTTAAAAGATTGTCTCGTCAGTTTTCCCTCAACACAAGTTTCACACTTATGTTTCGCATCAATTTAAAATGTGGGTAAGTATTTCATGTAAATTAATCTTCGAAAAGTATCATAATTAACATGTCCTAGTTGACCATGTCATAAATTGAAAAAGTCAAACATATAAGTTTAAGTGCTTGCTTCATTCATATTTTTACAATTGTCATTACATTCAGTTTGAACATTCCACCACTCATATAATGCTTACACACATACATTCCACTTTTAAACAAAACAATCTTGTGAGACTCTATCACAATGCGGAAACCATGAGTGTTCAGTGGTGCTCTAGAAATAAGGTTCTTACGGATATTAAGAATAGAGAAGACATTGTTCAAAGTCAGCTCCTTACCATATGTCATCTTCAGAACCACCTTGCCTTTGCCCTCAATGACAGATATGGCTGAATTATCCATGTACATTATCTCCCCATCAGTGGTAGACTCAAATTTGTAGAACATTTTCTTATCAGCAGACATGGTGATTAGCTCCAGTGTCGAGCCACCATTCTTTTGGATTTAAGCCCACCATATTCACTTCAAAGACCACAACAAAGAGCTTAATGTTAGAGACATCCTTTGTGACCTCTCCAATCATGTTGGCCTTGTTATTATTCTTCTTCTTTGGCTTGTTACAGTCAACCTTTCTATGACAATTATTGTCACAACTGAAGCACTTCAAATCTTGGCTTTTTGGAAATGTCATGGAACATGGTCGCGACTATCTTTTTGGTCCCAGCTTGGACCCTTTATTTTTGAACTTTTTGGTTTTTGAGTTTTAACCATGTTCAACAACATTTGTCTTGGTGGAGTAGTCATTGACCAAAGCCTTCTTTTCTGATTCTCGGTTGTCATCTTCAATGCGAAGCCTAACCTCTATATCTTCCATGTTCATTTCCTTTTGCTTGTGATTCAAGTAGTTCTTGAAGCCTTTCCAAGCTGGTGGTAATTTTTAGATAACACATGCCACTTGAAAGGTTTCAGCATGCTTCATCCTTTTAGTATGAATCTCATGTAGGATCAACTGGAGTTCTGAGAATTGTCTCATCACAGTTTTGGAATCCACCATCCTATAATCAAGGGAGTGACCCACTATGAATTTCTTGACACCGGCATCCTCTATTTTATACTTTTTCTCAAGGAGATTCCCACAGCTCCTTAGCCATTCTCATACTAATGTACACATTATACAGTGAGTCGGCCAAACCATTCATGATATAGTTCTGACATAGATAGTCACGACTATTTCATCCATTCACAGCGGTAATCTTTGCCTCATCATTTCACTCATCTTCTTTGAGCTCATGAGCTTTCTCGATTAAGAGCCTTGGGAAATTCAAAGTGGTAAGATAAAACATCATCTTTTGCAGCCCATTGAACTTCTCAGGCTTCTCACCGTGAGATATTGAGACAGGTACATGAGCAGCAGCAAGGACGATGGGCACTTGGGTCGAAGCGCTATCCACATTAACAAATTTTCTAGAATCAAGTTCCATTTTTGAAAATATGTTAACAGACGTTAAATTATTTGTTCAAGCAAAAAATAATTAACAACATATAACACAAACTAATTGTTCACATATACATAAGCAATATCAATATTAATTTTGTTACTACACAATCTGTTTGGTAATTCCAATCAGACACGACCAGGTAAGATGATGAGTATTTAGTGGGGCGAGGTTGTAGCGTCCCGGGAGGAAAAACTACAGTGGCCACGAATTTAAGCCAATAAGAAGCCAACACGTAAATGTCGTGCTAATAACTTATTAACCTAAAGTCGTAGACTTTTTAGTAAGTAAAATAAAATTTAAACTTTAAACTCGAGTGGCACCACAAGAATTTATTAAAAATTCATCAGAGTTTTTCCAATTTCACGGAAGGTGGACAAATTAAAGAGTCAATTAAAAACTTTAGCGACAACAATAAAAATATACAACAGGGTCAACAATTTAGGTAGACACATTTACTGTTTATGCCAAATATTCTAGTAAATGACTCGAAGGGTAAAACCGGAAAAGTGAGTACAACTTGAACCAAATATCGAGTAGGAAATGAGGCTCCACACACACAGCTCTCTCTATCTATCCTGTCACAGTATATAGTATCTGTAAACAACCTGTTGTAGGGGTGAGCGTCGTTCTCGCGTGCTCACACATAGGCCCACCAATGATAGGTTTGAAAACCATATATATACATATAGATTTGAGCTCTTAATAAAACTATTTAAAAAATCATTGCCACACAAAATCATCATTTTATATCTTTCGGGAAAAACAGTGCAGTATGCTAAAACAGGGGCCAGAGCGCTCAATGAATAATACAGTCTGTAAGGCTTTATGGATCTAGGCGGTCGAATCCCGGGTTTGTCTATACAACAAACCGGGGCCAACTACCTATGCGTCCTAAGACGAATAGTAGCGAGAGTGTCCATTTATAGCTAATACCCAACACATCACTGATAGTACACACCGCACTTACGGCTCGCTTAACTCTGTACGAGATGCACGTAAGTGGAAAAATAAAATAAACAGGGCATTGCCCCTCCGGATGTTCACGGTCATCGACCCGTGGGAGTACTATATACTAGATCCCGCAACTCTCAGGCCAAGCACCGGAAATCAGGACAACGGTACTACTTTTCGATCTAAGTCATCACATAAAAATCTTTTACGTCTAGCCTCGGGATTTCTTGGCCCAATCATAAATCATTTATCAAATTATATAAAGAAAACTTTCCCGAGGCATCGACCATGAGCTTACAAAAATCATGCACTTTCATATATATACAAAACCACTACCAAGAGGGGTTCAGCTTCCTTACTTGAATAGCCGTTCCTTACGTAAGCTCCAAGCTTCCAGAAACTGCCTCGGATAAACCGAGGTCACCGCGTAAGCTACCTCGTCAAATGATTCACTGCAGAATAGAGTAGCTTAACAACCAAGATACAATAACAGTCATGTTGACCTCAGTATTCCTAGTTTGACCAGGATTGACCACATTGACCAAGTTGACCAACCAATTCCTTTTTATGACACTTTAACCTTTTTGACTTACTTTTCCCAATTAACGACTTTTTACTTATTTACCGGAAGTCCGACTTAACTTCCGAACTTCCCTTTACCATTTTAATTTGATTTTAGAGTGTCACATAATAATTCGTCAAATTACTATGGACACCTAATGCATCACATTAACTAATTTATTTATCAAGAGTTGATACATCGATTTACGTGAAACACCAATTTTACTTAAAACGGTCAACTTGACATTTCTAGAATTTTCAGTTATCATTTTCGATAACAATTTAACACTTTACCAATTTAACAAAACTGTGTCAAACTTCGTTGAACTTCAATTATTTACTAAACCGTTTTTCTGAAAATATAACTTTTCTATAATGGAAACTTTTTCCCAAAATGGAAAGTTCCCAATTATGGTTGGTTTCCGTTTTAGTACGTTTCCTTATGTAAATTCCGATTACGACTCTTAACTCGACTAAACGGAAACAATACACTTCTTAAGGAGTCGAAGACTACCTCTCGGCATTTCTGCCGATTTCACTGTCTCGTCTGAACCTTTGTCGGATTCCGGTAACTTGTCAGAATCCCCTGCCGGAATTTCGCCAGAGTTTCTCTCGTTTCTTCACCTCTAAGTTATCCACAACATGTAAAAAACAACAACAAATCATCAATTCAACAACACAGTGTCAACAATTCAACAACTCAGTTCTAGGGACAAGATTTACCCTCTGCTCCGCCCAAAACCAATTCCCCAGCAATAGCTCCTGCGCTGCTATCGCTCTGTTGTACGCAGTCCGAGACTCTAAAGCCATTACCTAGCTCCACCATGCTGCCCTGCCTCCTCCTTGAATAATCGAAGTCTCTCTCTCCTTCTTCATCAAGACCTGGCCTCGGCCTGCCCTGCTGCCTCGAGTCCAAGCAGCTGCTCCAGCCACCTCCTCCCTGTCACGGCGTCGCTGCGGCTGAAAACCGAGGGAGAAGACTCTCTGGAGATGACGTCGACGACGGTGATGCAGAACCTAGAAAAAGAGAAGGATTAATGGAAAAGAAGTTAGGTCCCAATCTATGAAATTAGGGTTTAAGAGGAATGAAATTGGAAAGGAAGGCATGGGTTTACCTTGGAGAAGCAAGAGTCACACAGTGAGAAGGAAGAATCGGCAAAGGGACCGATTTGGGGCTAGGGGTTGACTTCTGAATTGGAGAGGAGAGTGACTGTATGTGGGAATTGTTGGGTTAGGTAGAGAGAGGAGAGTGAGTGTATGTGGGAATTGTTGGGATGGGTAGAGAGAGGAGAGTGAGGCGAGTTTGGCGGTGGTGGCGCGACAGCCAGGCGCGGCCTGACGCGGCGGCGACGGTGGCTTGGAGGCAGACGACGCGCCTGTGGCTTTATCTCTCTGTTTCTCTCGACAGAATGAGAGAAGAGGGAAGAGATTTGGGTTTTATATATTTAGATCCAAGGGCTAAAAATGATAGATGAGATCAAGGGCCAAGATTAAAAGTTGGCTTTAAAATTAGAAAATTGTAATTTATAAAATTAGCTAAAGTTTCAGAAATTCGTAGAAAATAAACGGAAGCTCCGAAAAATAATCCAAAAATACCAGGAGACTCGTGTCAATACGTACTATGACATCGAGTCCTTAACTGAGGAATTTGAAGAATTCAGAAAAACTCGAAAATGAACGTGGTCGTTCACTCGTGAAGTTACCGAGCACGACTTAAACCTCAGTAACTCGTCATTAACCACGATAAAAATGTGCGGGGTCTCATAGAGGTCCACTTAAGTACATTGTCTTGATTGTTTTAGTCTAGACATCGTGCCCAACTGAATACGTCTAGTTGGAAAGAATGATAACCAAATAATAGTAAATTGTCTTAAGATTGTAACAAAAGTGTGTTAGGTATTGCCGATATATATTTATATATAAGTATTTATAAATTTAATTTTATAATTAAAACAAATAATTATAAAATGAAGAACACGAGAAGAACATGAAGAACACTAATGTTACCAACTCGTATGTAGAGGAAAAGAAAAGTGATGAAGTCGAGTCGTGTGTCTCACACACTTTTCATAAGACAATTTATGTTTTCTCTACTGGTGAAAAATGATTGATGACACTTATGTCCCAGGATACAACGATCACTTATGCTTTGGAGCTGTACTGCTACCAAGAACACACCGACGAACTTATAGTGCATTCTATTTATCACCATACACTATAAACTAGAGAGGGAGAAAAAAACTCAAGAGAGGATGATATAAATTGGTGTGTTGAGAATGAAAAAGATATCACCTATTTATATATGAGGGAACCTTGGAGTAACATGAATGCCATGAATGAAAAATCATGAGTTACAACCTCTCATAAAACCATTACCATTTCATTTAACACCCACTGCTACTTAAATTATCTAATTTAATATTCAATTTTAAAATGCAGGTGTGATCCGATACATTTGTCTCGCTTAAAGTACTATTTGCGACTTTAAAATGAACTTATTTAAATCCAAATCCATTCCAAGAACTCAGCCACTCAAGAAACATCTGTGGCTCTATCTTTCTCTCTATTTTTGTAGTTACGGATTTTTGAGTATCCTACCATCATTGATTCCCTATCCTAACATCCATCCTTCTTTAACATGGACACTGTAAATCGAAATGTTCTGGGTATTTGTTAAGTTGCAGAAAAACAAGAAGGGAAGAAACAAAAAACAGGAAGTCACTTCATGATAAACCCAGAGAAATCCAAGTCTTTGATTTGGAGAAGATGATAACTTACAGAGATAAGCAGATGGGGCAGTCCATCATAATTCTGTAGTAGTAGATTGAATCTTTCATTGGTAGTGGGATTAATAGTGGGATCAGGATCCTCTCCTTGGCTGCCTCTCATCCTTGTTTAACCATGACTTCAAATATTGTCCATTCAGTCAATATCCAAAGGTCTTAAACATGACACCTCAGAAAAACCCACTAAAACTCATTTAATAAAAACGTCGTTTAGAAGCAAACGTTAAGCCTCTCCTCCGTGTTGGCTTCTTTTTTGAGGAAGTTTCGTCTTCGTTCTGGGTTTTGAAGGTTAGAAGAGCCCTCAATTCTCAGACATCCAAATGACAATCTCACCAGCAACTAGGGTTATTGGGGATTCAATCCTTCTTCGACTTCAGTTTTTGGGGAATTCACGAGTAACTGTGATTTTCAAATCTGGATCTGGAGAGAGGAATGTGCAATTTCAGCCAAACCCATGGAGGTGAGGATGCATATTTACAGTCACCCACCGACAAGAATTTGAAAATCTATGGTTTTAATTGGACATATTAGTGAGATTTATAATATTAAGAGATTTAGATGATTCGCACATCAAGATTATTTGATCAACGAGGAACTCTCGGTTGGTGACCTAACTTGAAGAGAAAGAACACAAAATCATATATGTCACCCTTTGATACTGTATAACTAATCTACCAAATCACAAGAAATTATCTAACCAATAACGAATTGAGTTTACACAACGTTTGATCAAGTTATCAACACACAAGACTACATTGGATTAACATTTGTTCAACTAAAAACACCTTCTTTTTGCCTTCACATACATGACTAATTTGATTGCTGCTTCTATGAGGAGGATCTAATCTATACAAAGTACACAATAGTTTAGTAACTGTGAATGATCTTAGATTTTTTCCAGAAAATCGTCGCCTTACACATCTTTTGAGTTCAGTAATTCCAGATGGAATCAAAGTCCATAGGAGCAGCTGAGTATGACGGAACATCTTGACCCCCCAAGTAATTTGATGAGCTTCGCTTTAAGCTTGGAGCTTGAGGCTCAGTCAGCAACCTCATAATAGACTGATCCTGCATAAAACCAGAATCCGGGAACTGTATATTTCCAGTGTTCGTTGCAATTTGGTTTGAGAAGTAAGAGTTCTGTACCGTGGACTTGAATGGAAATGAAGACGAAGAAGCTAAGTTGCTGCTGCTGCTCATGTTGTTGTTGAAGCTGTCGATAATGTCATCCTGGGGTTTCTGATCCTCCATCGGATCGGAGAAGCAGGATACATGCGATGTTTCGCCCACGGCGGTGGTTCTTGTGTCACTGTTGTTGTAGGGTGGAGAATCCATTAATGGTGGCAGTAAAGAAGGGCCGAATTCGTTGCCGTAAGGGCTCTCCCTCACCAACCCTGAAATATGAGTTTTCTTGCCACCACTACACTTTTGGAAAATCCTGCAAATCACCCACTCATTCTGAAAAACAAAAACAAAACCAAAAGACATCAGAAAATTGCACAAAACAGAGGAATACAGGGGAAGAAGACAGAGAGCAAAAACCAAGATGAAGTTTCATACCTTGGCTGTTTTTGGGAGATTATAAGCCGAGTATCTGCCTTCCAATCTGTACTCATGCATGACCCAGTTGGTCTTTTCACCCTTTGGAGCCCTTCCTTTGTAGAAAACCAGAGTCTTCTTCATTCCAACAAGGACTTTGGCCTTGTAAATCTCCTTGTCTTTTCCTGTGGCTTTCCAATACCCGGCTTCAGTTGCCCGGTTCGTTCTTAAACCAGTTGGGTATTTCCTGTCCCTCACACAGAAGAAGTACCATTCCTTCTCACCCATTTTAGCCCTCCCTTCATAGAACAATCACAGAAACACAAAGTCAGAGAAAATCATCAGAATAAACCAAAATTGAAAACAGAGACAAGATTGTAATGGTTTTCAAAGACTTACAAGGCAAATCCCAAGGCTCACACTTGTTCAAATCCACCTCCCCCATAGCTCTCACGGTGAAGGCACTGTCGAGCACCTTGGGGGAGAGATACTGGCTAATGAGTTCTTCATCCGTCGGGTGAAATCGGAATCCAGGAGGCAACTCCATGTGCTCGTCTTTGTTGATAAACGCAGAAACGTTTTCCATTTCTTCTGCTTAAAACTCAAGAAAACTATTAGCCAGGCAAATCCTATGGAACTAGAAACTGCAGAGGTTTGATTCTACCAGAGACTACTATATGCAGAGACCTAGCAAACGATAAAAGGCTACAAGCTCTGGGAATTTCTCTGATAAGGTAAGCTAGCTATAGAGCTATGCTACTATATAAACAAGAGAGAAGAAAAAACTATGAACTGAGATATTGAGAAGAGGTTTGTTGAGGAAAAAAAATTTGGGAGAGGTAGAGAAGATCCTTATATGGTGGTTTTGTGAGGAAAAAAGAAGCGTGGGGTGTAAGGCAACTTGGTGGATAGTTTCAAACTTTCAGCTCTCCCTTTTTAACTTTTATTGTAATAAATTCCATTTTTCTTGACCAGGATGAGCTACCAATTTGACAAGTGTGCCCAGCATCTATGTAGATGTGAAAATTATGAACTCTTCTTTCTGAATCCAGATTAAATCTATATCTCTATATATAAAGGGAAGGGGTTTTTTACTGTTCCAATAAATAGTGAGCGGACCGATTTGTCCCTCCTTCATTAACATTTTTACAAGTTAGTCATTCTGTTACAAAATTGACTATTTTACCCTCAATTTTAATATAATTACAGTTCTGTCATGTTTTTATTTTATTTTTAAATTAAATTGCATGAAAAAAATGTCTGTAGATGTGAAAATTATGAACTCTTCTTTCTGAATCCAGATTAAATCTATATCTCTATATATAAAGGGAAGGGGTTTTTTACTGTTCCAATAAATAGTGAGCGGACCGATTTGTCCCTCCTTCATTAACATTTTTACAAGTTAGTCATTCTGTTACAAAATTGACTATTTTACCCTCAATTTTAATATAATTACAGTTCTGTCATGTTTTTATTTTATTTTTAAATTAAATTGCATGAAAAAAATGACATTTTTTTCATGCAATTTAATGATAATATTCATAATACTAATAATAATATAAAATAAATCGAGTCACTCTAAACTTAAATAATTGTATTAATCAATATATATTAATTGTTCAAGGTTTAAATCACTCTTATAACTTTTTTAAAATAGTAGATTTAGCGGTGCATGTGAGTGTTTATAATATTATTAAAAAAAGTAGATTGATCAATGTTGATATGTGAGTGTTGGTATGTGGATTTATCTAGGTTAGGTTTTGAATTTAAATTGAGTTTTGAGTTTCGGGTTTATGACGTCAATTAATTTTGCCAAAGTGCGTTACTGTAGGTTCGATTAATTATTGTAAAATTTCGGTAGTTCGATCAATTTTATGCAACAACTCTCTGAAACTCTAATAAAAAGAACATAATTGACTAAGATGAAGTTAACACCGAATTTATATTAACAACCAAGATGTCTAGAATTGCAAGTAAGAAACATTCATCAATACATGTTATAAGCTGAAAATGATAAACTGAATCAATATGGAAATTAATTGATGATATTTATTGATAACTTACTACATGTAATTTAGAAATTTTCGATGTTGATTATTGCTCAATTTTCTTCCAAAATGAAATTTATATTTGTGGTAAAACTGCACATAATTGATCAAATAGCAAAAATTGTATAATAATTGAATTGAATAGCAAAAAATTGGACAATAATTAATCAAACTGATGGAAACCGCCTTTCTAATTCAAGCTCTTCCTCTAATTCAAGTACTCAACCGAGCAGACCAATATTAAGAGTTTTTGTTTCCATCTGTCCCTATTAAGTATTATCATATTAAAGCAAAAATGTATCAACCTCGAGTCATTTTAAAAAGAAAAAATCAAATCAACTGCGTCTGACAGGCACGGGCATCAATGCTAGTATATATATAAGCGGATGAGGATGTACTATTCACATAAATAGTAACGGGTGAATAATAAAAAGATGAATATGTCCTTTTTTTCTTTTACAATCAAACCATCCATATATGAATTGACAGATTTGCCTTCAGTTTTAATATTTTTACAGTTTGTCACTCATTTTAAAAATAATAATATTAATCGGTTGATAGGTGTGTTGATAACAAATACCGGGTGTTGTTAATAACATCTTCATAATAATAATATTCATAATAATAATATAAAGAAAATTGAATCAGCTCTAAAACTAAATAATTGTGTTGAGTGTATTTTAACCGATTAATAATTGTATCGATTGTTCAGAGTTTATATATATTATTTATATCACTTTTTTAAAATATTAATTTTGACTATGCATTTGAATGTTGGCATGCGAGTTTAGGGTTCGATTTTTTAGGGTTTATATTCATTTATATCAATTATTTAAAATATTAATTTTGACGATACATATGAATGTTGATATGTGAGTTTAGTGTTTAGGAAAACAATTAATTTTCCTATTGATTAAGTTTATCAGTTCAGCTTATGACATGAATTGATGGGTGTTCCTTACTTACAATTCTAGATATATATATTTAGGTCGTTAATATAAATTTAGTGTTAACGTCATCTCAATCAATTGTGTAATTTTTATTAGAGTTTCAGATAATTGTTACATAATATGGATCGAACTATCGATTTGTAATTCAAATTATATGCATCTAAATGTATATATAATTAATATGATTAGTAAGTCTTAAGGTTGAGATACATTATCTACTGCGGGTTATAGGTAGTGACATAAAAACTAAATATTTTACAGGCGTGAACAAAGTTCTTATGTCTACAATTTTTATATTTTTACAGTTTTTCCACTCATTTAAAAAATAACAATATTAATTATAATAATAATAGGGTGGTGTGTGTGTTAATAACAAATATCAGATGTTGTTAATAACATCTACATAATAGTAATACTATTCATAATAATAATAATAATAATAATAATAAAATTGAATCAACTCTAAATAAATAATTATGTTTAGTGTATTTAAACCGATTAATAATTGTATCGATTGTTCAGAGTTTATATTTATTTATATCACTTTTCAAAAATATTAATTTTGACGATGAATATGAATGTTAACATGTGGGTTTAGGGTTTATGACATAGATTAATAATTGTATCGATTGTTCAGAATTTATATTCATTTATATCAATTTTTCAAAATAATAATTTTGACCATGCATATGAATGTTGATATGTGGATTTAGGGTTTAGAACAACAATTAATTTTCCTATTGATTTAGTTTGTCAGTTCATTTTATGACATGAACTGATGGGTGTTCTTTACTTGCAATTCTAGATATTTTGGTTGTTAATATAAATTCAGTGTTAACGTCATCTCAATCAATTATGTAATTTTTATTATAGTTTCAGAAAATTGTTATATAACATTGATCGAACTACAAAATTCACATGTATAGTGTAGCGATTTGTTATTTAAATTATCTGCATCTCAATGTAAATATATAATTAATATGATTAGTAAATCTTAAAGTTGAGATACATTATCTACTAAGGTTATAGATGATAACACAAAAACCAAATATTTTACAGGCGCGAACAAAGTTCTTATGCACACGCGAAGCGCGTGTTTGAAGGCTAGTACATATTAAGCAAAGCAAAAAGAAAACTCTTCTTCTAATCAAGATTACTTAGTCTGATATTAATAAATCTACATCCAAATGCGTGTAACGTTAACTATTTTGATATGTAAATAGATATTTTGCTATCTAAGTCATTAGAAAAACTAGTCACTTTTGATTAACAAAAGTCGCGAAAAACGGGATTTATCGGCCAAATATGTACCAAGTATTGATCGCTAAATAAAGAATTTCGATGATCAAGATATTCAGGAATGGTTGCTGATTTACTAACGTTTCTTTATTTTATGAAACTATAAATCAAAAACGAGGTAAAGTATCTTATCGAATATTGATATATATCTTAGTTTGCATGCAAAACACACGCCAAATAAATGACTAATCTTACTAGAAATATAACGGTGAAAGTTAATTAAGTAGGACCGGTCCAAGTATGGCACGAGCTTAACCTTAGTCCAGGAAGGTTTACGTTACATATCTATAAAATCTCATGAGTAGAAGCTGTATATTTCTAATGCACGTCGTGTTAAAATACTGACAATAACTAGTAACAACTAGCAATATTTCAAAACTTTGGTTACATCACTACTATAAGTATATTATACATTACATAATTAGTATGTAACTACATGTTAAGTAAATAGTTCATATAACAAAATGTTTTGAAATTTACATTTAAACCCTAAACTTTCAACTGCTTTCTATTAAAACCTATCCAAAGGTTAATCATTAAAAGAAGAATCAATGTCCAGAGTTGCAATTGAACTTATACTTTCAATTCACTTGAGATTAGAAAATTTTATACCCAATTCAAATTCTGATGGTTATTGTTTTGATTAGTTTTAGAAACCCAATTAGAGACGGGAGACTTACTTCCAATATGACCAGTGTTAAATTAGACCTAATCGTCCAGCTCAATATGTATGCTATCATGTAATTTGAAGTTCTCCAACTAGATTTTGCCAGATTTGGAAGGTTTCTGAGAAACATGAAATTTGGAAAAGATTATTATGAGATGAACATGGGCGCACACATAGACAATGAAGAAGACGAAAGAATATCGAAATTCGGAAGACAAGCTCTCTGTTTGCATCTCTCTTCTTTCAGCTCTCTGTTTTCACTTTCTCTAGGACCTTATCTCCACTGTTTCTTTGTATGTGGTCATTATACTAAAATTGCTGATGAAAAATGCAAGACCCAACAATAGTTCCCAGCGAGGACTAGCCCATAACTGTTTTTATTGTATATGAACAATACCTATATGAACAGTACTGTGAACAGTGATCAAAAATAGTATATAGTAAAATTTCAAATTTCAAATGAAATAAACAAATATTGTCACCTGCTTAAAATGAGAAACGTTGCAACAAAAACTAGGAACATATCAAAGTGAAAATAAAACGATACAAATAATACCAAGAAATTATTTATTGCGGGTTCTCTAGAGTTTGTGCATAATAATATTTGCATTCATAAGATAAGAAATATTAATTAGCTTAAAATTCAACCACGGGTAATTCCAGGGTAAATTCCTTCTATATATGGTACTTGATGTATGACCACTTAGATAATTAAGTACATGATGTTTAAAAGATGTCACTTTGATACCTCAAGTTATGCTTAGTTAGACAATTTAGTACTTCCGTTAACTTTTTTGTTAAATATGAGGGTAAAATTGTTGTTTACATCATATTTATAAAATTATATATAAAAATATTTGTTTTGTGGTTAAATGACAATTATTCTTGGGTATTTATTATTTTATAGTATTTTGACTTTTTGATAGTACACACATGAATTAATATTTTTGGTTAAGTTGATAAAATATGAAAATTAATTTTATTTTATGTTAAGAAATATGTAGTTGTGATATGAACACCTATTACTAGCGTGAGTGTTTAGATTAATTACACCATCTAAATTTTTTAAATATAAAATTCAATTCGAATAAAATATTAATTCATCTTTATATAGATAAATATTAGTTAAAATTTTAGATATATATATATATATATTCAGAGCTAATACACATGAAACCACACAACAATTTTTTATGTTTATATTGATAAATATGACGTAAATGACAATTTTACCCTCATATTTAACAGAAAAGTTAACGAAAGTACCAAAGTGTCTAAATGAGCAAAACATGAGGTACCAAACTATCATATTTTAAACATCAGGTACCTAATTATCCAATTAGTCATATATCATGTACCATGAGAGATATTTACCCTATTTAATTTGTTAAAACAAACTCCAATTGGTATTCCAATACCATAAAAATCCAATTTCTTATATATAAAAAATAATAATACCCAAATAAATTGACAACTTTTAAAAAACAAAATAAAACAAAACGCAGGGGCATTTCAAAATTTCACAAATCCAAACCAGGGACATAATCGGCACTTCACTATAGATACTGTTCATGACCAGTACCCAAATGAACGGTATCATGAATAGTGTTTAAAAATAGCATATAGTAAATTCGTATGAACATGAAGACGACATATTGTTGTTCTTTTAGATCTATGAAGAACTATATAGCTAGCTATAGTATATTCACTAGTAGAGGGAAGACCTCATGCGATAAAATGATTTCGTCGCATATAAGAGACAATTTTTGTCGCATAAAACCTTAAGCGACGAAAAATTTGTCGCATAAGCTTCGTCGCATTAGATTTATGCGATGAAACTGTACATTTTCGTCGCATCAGTTCACCTTAAAGGACGAAATTTTTATGCGATGAAAATAATTCGTCACTTCAACTTAAGCAACGAAAAATATTTTGTCGCTTAAGAGTTTTCAGTAAATAAAAATATTATTTTTATTAATTTAATTGTCAATTTAGTTATAATTTAAATTAAAAAGTTATGATTTTTTGTTTTGCCAGAGGTGATGGTGGTGGTACAGTAGTGGTGGTGGAGGTGGTGGTATGGTGGTTGTGGTGGCGAAAGAAGAAGAAGAAGAAGAAGAAGTGGATGTGGTGGTGAAGTGGAGGGGTGGTGGTGAATAAGTAGAAGAAAATAGAGGAATAAGGGGGAATGGGAGAAAATTTTGGCGGAAGGATTTAAAATTTTTGTCAGAACTAATGTGACGAAATAACAAATTTTGTCGTATGAGTGTGAACTAATGTGACAACATTTTTAATATTTTGTCGCATCAGTCAACACTGGGGGATTTTGGAGAAAAATTTCAAAACTGATGCGACGAAATATTCAAAATTTTTTCGCATGAGTGTAACTGAAACGACTAAATTTTAATTTTTTTGTCGCATGAGTCAGGGCTAGGGGGAAACGTTTGGGAGAAAATCTAAAACTGATGCAACGAAAATTAAAATATTTCGTAGTATGATTATGAATTTATGCTACGAAATAAAAAAAATTTCACATGAGTCAGCACTATGCGATAAAATGTGTTTCGTCACATCAGTTAAAAATTATGTTATAAAACTTATTTTCGTCACATCAGTATATATGAACTCATGCGATGAAAAAAAATATTTTCGTCGTATGAGCCTTTTCCTCTACTAGTGACTACTCACAACTTTTTACTTACAAATGAGACACTTATGTCATTTGACCAAATGATACAAAGCAAAGACAATATTAGCTATAAACAAAATAAAACACTTAAAAGTAAAATCCACTTTTCTTTGTAGTTAAACTAAAAAAGGTATATAGTCATGTATTCAATTTTGATTCTCACTTTCATAAGCATGCATTAAAAAGAAATATGTTTTTTACTTATAATTTCCGTTATTGAGTTAAGATAAAACTATGTCGTAACGTAATTTAACTCTTGTGATTTACCGTTAAGGTATAATTTTAGTTATAAAGTGTGAAATGATATAATTTGTAGGAAATGACACTGTTGAAGTATTTATTATAATTCCGTTAAGGTATAATTTTAGTTATAAAGTGTGAAATGATATAATTTGTAGGAAATGACACTGTTGAAGTATTTATCATTAATTATAATTAGTAGTTCCAATCGTTTCTTTACGATGTCAAACAATTATAAAGCCACATTCCCCCATCTGTCATAAACTAGCAACATCACCCCAAAGATCGAGTCTTCTTCTATACTCGTTGAACTGACCCACATGCCCTCACTCCCAACATGTCATCCATTTAAGTGTATGTCAAATAACTTCTTTATTTTTTTAATTTTCTCAATTTTAAAGAATATTAATCTATTTTTCATTCTAACAGATTCCCTAACTTATTCTCTAAAATAGAAAAAGAGATGAAAAATAAGGGTTCATTCCCCAAATTTGCAGCAATACATTACTTCTCTAAAATTAAATTCTTCACATGTTTGAATAAGAAATAGACAAAATATAAAATATTTTTAATTGATTAGCGTATTGTAATAATAAAAAATTATATTTTTCTTATAATTAATAATGATGTAGCATATTTTATGATTGTAATAAATGTCGGAATCTCTAAAATAGAGAAGCTATTGGAGTTTGAACATAATATTTTTGGACATTTTGGATTTTACTTCTCTTTTTTAGAGAAATTTTAAAGAAACTGTTGGACATGCTCTAATTTATGACTAAAATCTATAATTTATAAAGGTGAGTGGGTGTAGGTCATTGTCATATTTTATTAATATATATATATATATATATATAATGATATAATATGATTGATGAAGGAAAGCAAGTTGAACAACAGGTTGTTGAAACTCTGAAGTGTGGAAGAACTTCATCCCCCAGTGCATCTCTGAAGAAACCCAAGCTATTATTGAGAGTTGATGATGAACTTCCTCTATCCCTCCTTAAGAAACAGAAAACTTCCATTCCTCGAATCACAGCAAGGGCTCTTGGTCTATTGGATGAAGGCAAGAGTTCTGATGGTAGCAATGGAACAAGAGCTGAAAGCAAGAAAAAGAAAGGTCGACCATTTGGCTCGAAGATTACTAAGACCCTAGAACGGTAGAAGGAGGAGAAATTAGCTGTAAGTGGGGTGACCATGCAAGCTGATATCATGCAGCCTAGCCCTAAACCTAAGGACAAGGATGTTCTTTAATTATTTTCTATTTGGTTTTGAACTGGCCCCTTAGGGCATCTATGGTTTTGCTTAATTTTGTTTTTCCATTCTTCGCATTAGCCTATTTTTTCTATGCATCTGTAGGAATAAGCTTACAGAATAAGTGAGTGAGATGATTAAAGAGTAGTCTATCCTATGTACTAGTGTGAGGCATGTCTCACAACTACTTGTCTATCTATAGATGGCAGCGGTAGAGTATGTAATGGCTGCTTCTGGCCTTTGTGTTTGACCTTAATATATCAAGTCGTGATTGACTTTTAAAAAAATGATTTAACAATTGAGTTTCACTCTATGTATGATTAAATAATAATATAAAATGATCAAATAGGTTTGGGTTTTACTTCCATGGGTTGAAGATACAAAACCTATATGAATAATTATATGTTTGGATTTTGGATGACCTAAAATTTGAATATAAATTTAGGTTTTAGACAAATTGTTAAAGATCTCCAAGTTTAAGTTTTAGACCAATTTTTAAAGATGGTCTAATAGATTAGCTGATTCATCATTTCCAACACAAATCGTAGCAACTTCCATTTCAAAGAAAAGAAAAAGCTTCAGCTTCCAGCTTATTATTATGCGAAGGACTTGGGTTTGTTATACTAGTAGACAAAACAAGACCATGCTATGTGTGACGACATTGTCTTTCTGCTCACTACATGTGCATGCGAGGTGTGAACCAACCTAGCTCTTTCTCCTTTCTGGTAATATATATACACATCTTACAGCAGGTATAGATCATCATCACAATACTACAGGGTGATGATGCATGTGTTCCATAGTATTTCTCTTTTCAGGTTTTTTCCGGTCGTCGATTTCGATCATGGACTAAATACATGCGTGATTCATGAACAAATAGATTTGCTGCTGCAACTGGAATTAGCCAAAACAGACTCATATAGCTATGGTTAACGCCCATGCTAACCAAAACGCAATAGCAGAACACTAGAGACTTGTATACATGCATTCAGGGTAGTCGGTTTCAGGGCCGGCCCTAGGACGTGCTGGTTGAGGCGGCCACCTCAAGCAACACTTCCCGGCAGACCTCCGGTCAGTTTCAATTTAAAATCTTCAGAACTTAAACATATTATATATATAATATATTTGCTTAAAATAACATATATAGTCGCTTTAGTCTAGCGGAAAAGTTTTTTTTCCAACACAACACATGTTGAAATCTTGGTGTTGTAAATTTGTTTTTCCCATCTCCAATTTATCTTTTTGAAAGGCCATCTTGTGGCCTAACCGTGCACAAGTATGACAAAATTTTGATATTTTTATTTGTTAAAAAAAATAAATTATGATCATTTATATACCACACCACATATTTTTTTATATTGTTATTTATTGTAAACAAATTTTATATATGAATGTTTACGAGTCCATATTTTTATTGTTCACCTCATGCTGTTAGAATCTCAAAACCGGCCTGGTCGGTTTGGACAAGTGATTTTTTCCTCTCATCGGCACCCATCAAGGATTTTATCTTTTGCTTACAACAATTATGATTTTTTTCTTATCGGTTAAATAACTAAAATACTACAACAAAGAGTATGATATAAGTCGAACACACAAATTCCAACCTATAAAGAGAAACTTATAACACTAACCCAAATAGTACCGGACAACGGATGTGATCTTTTGCCTCATTGACTGGTCCTAAAGCGAGTGATTCTATTCAAGAAAATGGGCCCTATATGACCTTGTACGTAGTTAATTAACTGTGGATCATGATTAATATTACTTAATAATGAGCATGGCATCACTTCAAGAATTGAAGATGAATGGGGTTTCCATGAATATGTATATATATACGTGTTCTCACCAATGATTAGGAATATTTCCTCGTTTTATCATGTGGTAGTGGTACAAATTAAACCCTCGACAAGGTCATGCAAATTATTATTGAGTTGAAATAGAACAAAACTAATTCATGGCCAAATAACACGCATTAGAGAGCGGAGAACAAAACTTGTAATAATGCACTAGTGCGTGTGCCCTAAGCTATAGCTAATAATGCGATTAGGTCCTTTTGTCAATTTTTTTCCCTATGAACTGTGTGCTATATGTAACGCAGTAAAAATTATGGGTTGAAAAGGTGAAAACGGTAGACAAGCGTCAAACCGAAATATAGGATAATAATGAGAATAATCTCTGGGTTTTTGAAATATTATTGAATTGTTGAATGCCTAATACAACATAGAGGGTGCCTATTTATAGGCTCTAACTCAAGACTAAATCTTTTTTAGAATAAGACTAGAAAATAACAAGACCTATTGAAACTAGAAATTCCTATTGAATCATAAATCATAATCCTAAGAATAATAGAAAACTTATACTTGCTTACGACGTTGACTTTCCAGCTGCTCCTCTAACTCCTCTGCGAGTCGTTCTACATCAGTCTCCCCCACTTAAGAAAACTCGTCCTCGAGTTGATATCAGGATACGAAGCATGGTCATCTGCATGAAATTCATGAATATCACTTACATTGAAAGTCTTCGAGATTCTCATCGATTCAAGCAAGTCAATGACGTAGGCATTATCATTGATCTTTTGTAGCACTTTGTATGAACTAAATTTGCGCGGTTGAAACTTGTTGTAAGTGCCAGCGGGGAACCTTTCTTTGCGCAAGTAGATCATAACATAATCTCCTTCATTGAGCACCTTCTCCCGCCTATGAGAATCTGCATGTGCTTTATATTTTACATTGCTAGTCTCTAGCTTTTTCTTGACATCTTCTTGAACCCCATGCATATCCTTAGCCATAGATTCTGCTGCCACACTAAAGCCGTTCTCTTTTGATATTCTTGTTAGATCAACAACATGCTTAGGTGGAGAGACATACACCACAGAAAACGGAGTCCTCCCAATTGATCGATGTACGGAATTGTTGTAGGCGAACTCAACTTGTGATAAAATATAATCCAATTGCTTTGCTTTTTCTCCACAAGTACTCCGAATCATATTCCCCAATGTATGATTTGTAACCTCGGTTTGACCATCAGTTTGGGGATGAGCAGTGCTACTACGATTCAAATAAGTTCCGAACATCTTCCACAACGTAATCCAAAAGTGACTTAGGAACTTAGTATCACGATCGGAAGTGATGCTACGAGGCACTCCATGAAGACGAACAACTTCTCGAAAGAACAACCGGGCAATGTGAGATGCATCGGAGGTCTTTCGGCAAGGAATGAAATGAGCCATTTTAGAAAACCTATCAACCACCACAAAGACTGAGTCGACTCCACGTTGTGTTCAAGGTAACCATCAGATGAAATCCATGCTAAGATCTTTCCAAATGTCGTCAGGAATTGGTAAAGGCATATAAAGACCGGTGTTTTGCGATTGTCCTTTCGATGTTTGGCATATGTAGCACTTTTGAATAATGTTGCCCACATCTTTCTTTAACTGAGGTCAGTGGTACCTTTCCTCCAAACTCGCAATTGTTTTGTCTCTACCAAGATGACCACTTAACCCACCACCATGCAAATCACGTACCAACATCTCTCTTAATGAAGATTGTGGTATGCAAACCTTGTTGCCACGGAAGAGATATCCATCTTTTAGAAAGTAGTCATTGCATGGTTCATATCTCATGCACTGGTTCCAAATTTTTTTAAAGTCGTCATCCTCCTCATATAGTTTCTTCAAAAATTCAAACCCTATAATTTCTTAGGACAACGTCACCAATAATTGGCTTCTTCGACTTAACGTATCGGCCACTCGATTTAGGGTCCCGGACTTATGCTTAATTACGAAATGAAACTTCTGTAAGAATGAAACCCAACGTACATGCATCTTGTTCACACTTTTCTGGCTGTTAAGGTACTTCAAGGCTTGATGATCTGTGTAGAGAATAAATTCACGTTGTACCAAATAATGCTCCCACTGTTTTAATGCTCGCACCACGGCATAAAATTCTTGATCATAGGTACTCCAATTTTGTTGAGCATCGCTAAGCTTTTCACTAAAATATGCGACCGCTCTCCTTTCTTGAAATAAAACTACACCAACTCCTACGCCGCAAGCATCACACTCTACCTCAAAAACTTTATTGAAATCTGATAAGGCTAATACTAGAGCTGTGCACAATCTATGTTTAATCAAAGCAAAACTTTTCTCTTGCTCTTCTCCCCATTGAAATTTTTTCTTCTTTAGACACTCGGTAAGAGGTGCGGTAATGGCACTGAAGTTCGGAACAAACCGCCGATAAAATATCGCTAAACCATGGAAAATTCGTACATCATTAACGTTTTTCAGAGTAGGCCAATTCTTAATTGTTTTCACTTAGTCTTCGTCCACATGTATTCCTTCTGAGCTCACTACATGCCTCAAGAATAACAATTTGTCAGTGAGGAAAGAACACTTCTTCAAGTTGATATATAATTTATTTTCTTGAGTAATCTTAAGGACTTGTCTAATATGATCCAAGTGCTCTTCTTTAGATATGCTATAAATGAGAATGTCGTCGAAATAGACGACCACACATTTGCCAATCAAACGACGCAGCACTTGGGTCATGAGAAGCATAAAAGTGCTCGGAGCGTTGGAAGAGCCAAAAGGCATCACTAACCACTCGTATAAACTGTCCTTGCTCTTAAAGGCGGGTTTCCACTCGTCGCCAGACCTAATTCAAATTTGGTGGTACCCGCTCCGTAAATCAATTTTAGTGAAAAATTTTGATTTTCCAAGGACATCGAGCATATCTTCTAAGCGTGGAATTGGAAATATGTACCGAACGGTGATCTTATTAATAGCACGACAATCAACACACATAGGCCAGATACCATCTTTCTTTGGCACCAATAGCACAGGAACTGCACAAGGACTTATGCTTTCACGAATGAACCCCTTTCGTAACAAATCTTCGATCTTCTCCCTTAAAATTCCATTCTCTTTCGAACTCATGCAGTAGTGAGGAAGATTAAGCAAGCTAGCTCCTAGTATTAAATCTATCTGATGCTGGATATTTCTCATCGGTGGTAGCTCATTAGGTAAGTCATCAGCCATCAAATTTTGGAAGTCATTAATTATAAGCTTCACCTTTTCTGGAACTTTTGCCTCCATTGCTTCCTTCTCGGTGGTGAAGAGACCTTTCATCACAATAGGACAACACACTAGGGTCTCCTTGATTCCTTCTTCAAGCTCACGTTCACAATTTGATATAGTGAGAAAGTTTGTTGTCTTCTTCTTTCCATCATTAAGAACCTCACGTGGACTACTAGGCTTTAAGACAATCTTGTTCTTTTCCCATAAAAAACTGTAGGTATTTTTGTACCCATCAAATAACACTCTTACGTCATACTGTCACGGCCGTCCAAGTAGAATAGTAGAAGCGTCCATGTCTACAACGTCACACACAACCTTGTCCTTATATGGTCCTATTGTAATAGAAACTTTGCACGTTTGTGTCACTGGCTCTGAATGACCCTTCTTAATCCAACCAATAGAATAAGGTGTTGGATGCTTCGCTGTTGGCAACTTGAAACGGTCAACCACCCTCTTGCATACAAAATTCTCACAACAACCGGTGTCAATAATTAGGTTGCATGCCATGCCTCCGATGATACACTTAGTGCGAAATAAGTTATGCCTTTGTGTGTCGGGTCCTTGCCTTGCTAATAGAAATCGTTGGAAAACTAGAAAACTGTGGGATATCATCAAAATCTTCACCTTCGATTTCAGTAGTGACAACCTCATCCTGCTCTTCAACATCCTCATATTCTTCCACATAATGCAGTCCCCTTGGCTTTGGACATCTGTTGGAAGGATGACCAGGCAAATTACACCGATTACACTTTTCTCCCATTGGTTTGGCATATTCCCCTAAGCTTCCAGGTGGTTTTTGTCTTCGAAATGGGACAATAGATTTTCCTTGGTCTCTGCTACTTGTTTCTGTCCTCATCGGTTGCTCTTTTGTGGGCTCTTTGATTTGCAACCCTCTTGAAGTAGATGACTCGCCCCAATTTCTGCGGTAACTCATGGCAGTCTGCTGCTTAACTTTACTGCTTGCTAGTAATGCTTCAGCTCATAGAGCTATGTTCATGGCTTTTGCGAGAGACCATATTGTCTGCAACCCTATCTTCTCTCAGATTTCTGTCTTCAAACCACGTAGATATCTTGCAACCTTCTGAGTCTCTCTTTCTTCAAGTCTGTTTCGCTCACTAAGTCGCATAAACTCATGGTTATAATCAAATACAGACCGATTATTTTCAGCACAGTCATAATATTTTTCAAACAAAGTCTACTCATAATCTTGAGGTAGAAAATGCCCCCTGAGTAGAGCTTTCATCTTTCGTCAAGTCTTGACAGGTTCTTTTCCTTATCGAATGCGTGACTCTTGCAAATCATCCCACCAACAAGCAGCTGTGCTTTTTAGCTTCCAAGCAACTGTCTTTACATACTTGTTTTCTGGAACATCCATTAAACTGAAGAACCTCTCCACTTCTAAAAGCCAATTTAGAAACTCTTCAATTTGTAAGTTCCCATAGAAGAAAGATATGTCTGCTTTCATCCTAAAATTGTCTTCATGGCGATTCTGTTGATGATTGTTTGGTGGGCCTCTTTCTTCTTCTTCTTCTTCCTCAGAATCATAGTTTTGTTCTTGATGACGGCGTTGGCCTCTGACAACTCCTCCGGCTCGTACCTCACTACCAGAACAACCACTTTAGCCGACGAAATTTTTTCGTCGGCTAAACCTTAAATTTCGTCGGCTAAGAAGTCGTCGGGTAAAATCCGTCGGCCAACACTATAGCCGACGAAATTACTGTTCATCGTCGGCTAAAGTCATTTATTTAGCCGACGAATAAATTTTTCGTCGCTTAATTTCTGGACTTTAGCCGACGAAATTTATTAAAATTCGTCGGCTATAGCTATTATTTTTATTTATTTATTTAACTTTAGCCGACGAATTTTAGGGTATTTCGTCGGCTATAGTTATTATTATTATTTTTTTAAAAAATTTAGCCGACGAATTTTATTAAAATTCGTCGGCTAAAGTTATAATTTTTTTATGTAATTATTATTTTTTAAAAAAAAAATTCTTTTTTTTAATTTTAGCCGACGAATTTTATTAAAATTCGTCGGCTATAGTTTTTTTCTTTTTTTATTTTTTATTTTTTCATATTTTTTTCTTTTTTAATTTATGTAATTATTATTTTTTAAAAAACTTTAGCCGACGAATTTTAATAAAATTCGTCGGCTAAAGTTTTTTTCTTTTTTTTTTTTAATTTTTTCATATTTTTTTCTTTTTTAATTTATGTAATTATTATTTTTTAAAAAACTTTAGCCGACGAATTTTAAGGTATTTCGTCGGCTATAGTTTTTTTCTTTTTTTTTTTTAATTTTTTCATATTTTTTTCTTTTTTAATTTATGTAATTATTATTTTAGAGAAGTAGGAGGGATTTGAAGGAGGAGGAGGGAGAAGGTTAGGAGAGGGAGGAGGAGGAAAGAAGATGAAGAGGAGGAGGAGGAGGGGAAGGGAAGATGAGGAGGAGGAGGAGGAGGGAAGATGAAGAGGAGGAGGAGGAGGAGGAGGAGAAGGGAAGGATGAAGAGGAGGAGGGGAAGGGAAGATGAAGAGGAGGAGGAGGAGGAGAAGGGAAGGATGAAGAGGAGGAGAAGGGAAGGATGAAGAGGAGGAGGAGGAGGGAAGATGAAGAGGAGGATGAGGAGGAGAAGGAGAAGGAGAAGGAGAAGGGAGGATGAAGAGGAGGGAGGAGGAGGAGAAGGGAAGATGAAGAGGAGGGAGGAGGAGGAGAAGGGAAGATATAGAAAATTTTGAACTTTAGCCGACGAAATTTCGTCGGCTAAAGTTCAAAATTTTCGTCGAAAAATTTTAAAATTTTAAAAATCCCCGCCAAAAAATTTGAATTTTTAATTAACTTTAGCCGACGAAATACCTTAATTTCGTCGGCTATAGTTATTTATTTTATTTATTTATTAATTTAACCTTAGCCGACGAAATACCCTAATTTCGTCGGCTATAATTATTTATTTTATTTATTTATTAATTTAACCTTAGCCGACGAATTACCCTAATTTCGTCGGCTAAAACCCTAAACCCTAAACCCTATACGTAGAAGCTTCAAACGCAAAAAAGTCGTGAAATAAGATATGACCGGAATGGTGAAATACGTCTATAGTTGAAAAATCACGTAATTCCGGTAAAGTCTCGGTACCGATAATTGCGGTTAACTCAATTTTCCATTCTTTCTCCTTAGAGGTAGCCCTATCTCCGGTAGTTATTTTTCATAAAATTTTTATACCACTGGTTGCGTCTCATCGATTTGAAACTATTTTCAGTTGAAGGTCCGGGCAAAATACGTAATTTAGACAGTCAAATGACCGTTTATGTGCATTAAGGGGTTTGACTTACGTGATTGACCGTAAGGATCGAGCCCTTAACGTTGTCAGATTAAGTTAAATTTTTTCCTATATACATATTTCAACATAATGATCATATCTGACGGTCGGAATTTTGTTTCTCAACTTTGATCATCGGAATCACAACATGCGTACTAATGTTGTATAACTTGTTTACTAAGCTTTAAGTAAATGTTTCGTTTCTAAAACAAACTGTACGTAGAAACTTCAAACGCAAAAAAGTCGTGAAATAAGATATGACCGGAATGGTGAAATACGCCTACGGTTGAAAAATCACGTAATTCCGGTAAAGTCTCGGTGCCGATAGTTGCAGTCAATACAATATAGAGGTTTGACTTACGAGATTGACCGTCTAGATGAAGTTCTTAAATTTATCAGATAAAGTTGAATTTTTTACCAGAGATATATTTCAACATATTGATGATATCTGACGGTCGTATTTTTGTTTGTGAATTTTGATGACCGGAATCACAACATGCCTACTATTTACCATTATTTATCTATACGGGAAGGCCTATCATGGAGGGGTAAATGTCTCAAAATTTTTAGATGGACAGTTGCGTCTCATTATGGTGAGTGTTTGTTGTGTTGAAGGTTCGGCCAAAATACCTTATATAGGCGTAGATATGGACATTTTCGTGTATTAAGCGTTTAGAAAAACTTCATTTTGAAGCCTTAAACGAACTCGGATGGGCAAAAAAGCCTATATGTCATGGCAAAGCGATGAGTTTTGCTCCTACGCCCGTTCTGCTTCCAGATTGGTATCACAATAGTCAATCGGACACCGAAATATCAGTAGTACAATTTTATAACTAAAAGTTACTTTAGCCGACGAAATACCCTAATTTCGTCGGCTAAACTTTTCAAATTTCGTCGGCTAAAGTTCACATACTATAGCCGACGAAAAAAGCACTTTAGCCGACGAAAAAACCACTTTAGCCGACGAATTTTTTTTTCGTCGGCTAAAATGCCACTTTAGCCGACGAAATTTTTACTTAGCCGACGAAAAAAAATTTCGTCGGCTAAAGTGGGCTTTAGCCGACGAAAAAAAAATTCGTCGGCCTGTTAATTTTTTTTTCGTCGGCTATGATACTTATTCTGGTAGTGCCTCCATCGTAAGGTGCTGCATAAGAGTAGTCAAGTTTGCTAAAGCATTGTTGGCGTCTTGACGAAAATTCTCAATATCTTGTTTAATAGCAGCAATCTCCCGACCAGCGTCGGCGAGTGTGATAGGAACCTCCTCTCCGTCGTTTGACATCGATCCAGGTGAAACAAGGCTCTGATACCACCTAACGCAGTGAAAGCTATGGATTGAAAAAGTGAAAACGGTAGACAAGCGTCAAACCGAAATATAAGATAATAATGAGAATAATCTCTGGGTTTTTGAAATATTATTGAATTGTTGAATGCCTAATACAACATAGAGGGTGCCTATTTATAGGCTCTAACTCAAGACTAAATTTTTTTAGAATAAGAGTAGGAAATAACAAAACCTATTGAAACTAGAAATTTCTATTGAATCATAAATCATAATCCTAAGAATAATAGAAAACTTATACTTGCTTACGACGTTGACTTTCCAGCTGCTCCTTGAACTCCTCTGCGAGTCGTTCTACATCAATATGGTATCCTCCTCTTGCTTTGTGTGGGATGTGGCATGGGTACGTAGTCCTCACTATATCACTCATTTAACATACGGGTTCAAATTCATTAGCATAGAGCTATTTTGTTCATTTAAATGGTGAAAATGTACGTACTCTAAGTTCAGCTAAAAGCCTATAATGATAACTTGCAAGTACAGATTTGAAGTAGTAGTGACACAGACTCGAGGTAAAGTCATTCATCCAATTAATTAGTTGACTTGAACATAATATCGTAACAGGTGGTATGATTAGAATATTACGCTACGTACTTATAGAAACGAAACCTACATTCTAAAAAAACCTATCCGTACATTACTATATTCTTGACTAATGATGCACTAGCTTGCTTGCTAGGAATACTATATAGTTGGTGATGCATTTGTTCCCTCGCAAAAGTCTAAATGCAAATCAGTGAAATCACCCATTTAATAAACTTTCTTTTGTTTGCCAAAAAAATATACTTTATTTTGTTCATTAATAGGTTAAAGGGTTTGTAATATTTTTAAGTCGGAAGAATGATAAACCTACAAGAGAAGAGATTGATTTATATGGTATGTTTTTTTCTCTTATCTGACTTGATGGATTATGCCACATTATCAATTTATGTTTTTGAAATTAGAACTAAGCAACTTTATCTAGCCAACGACGAACACACATACAAGCTTCTAGGGTCTATCGCCCCCACTTGATTATCATTTCTTGAAAAACTGATGGCCAAATAGAACAATTTAAGTACATATTATGAAGAAATTGAATTAATTTGCCCCGATGTAGTTTGTATTGAATTATTGCAATCAAAATTGTCCCCACTTGAAATTTAAACAATCTTGCCGTCCGCCACTGGATCAAGCCAGCTGCTCATATCGGTGAAAGAGCTCAAGATTTCTCGACCATGTTAAACAACCCTTTTTTTAAATGGACCATGTAAAACCACCTTAAACAAAAAAGGATCAGTAAGAATATTCGCTTAGTTTGTTTATATCTTAATCAAGGTCGATAATATCAATCGATCGAATCCTTTCCCTTTCAGGAAACTTTACAATAATGCAGTTACATGCGTGCTTCTGCAAACTTGATCCATTTTTAGGGTTTTCAAGCCATCTTGGCAACCTTTCACGATCCAACGGCTCGTATTTGCTGATGCGGTCAATTTCTTAATATAATAACATTATCCTCCGGTGGAGTCCGATAAAAGAGAATGCCAGTGCCGCCATTGCCGACGGGGAAAGCAAGCTGGCGAGTTTTGATTGGCTGGGAAGAGAAGCTTCGTGCCGAACTTAGTTTAAAATTTACGTTGACCGCAAAATCAAGGGTTGAGTTGGCCGTTTTGGTTTTGCTTCTTGTGTTCCGACATTAGACCACGTTTGAGACAACACAGTTGGAGGCAGAATTTTTTGACAAAGGGGAAAGAATTTTAGGTTAATTTGATTCTTTTTCATTAGATTAATTAGTAGGACAAGAAAATTAGAGAGTAGGCTACCTCATGCATATATATTAGGATCCAGTTTTGCCCACCACTAATACCTAGTTGGTGATACCACCACCCTATAAACCATCACAAATCCATCCTTGATTTCAACAACAAAAAAAACTAAAATAAGATAAAGTAAATAAATTAATGGTGGTTTATGTTGGTGATTGGCAAAACTTATAGATATGCTCATATAGCCATATAGTTTTTCTTAAGATGTGGTTATTTGATCAAAAAATTAACTATATATATAGCTTATGATAAGATATGGTTATACCATCGACAAAATAGACACCAACATTATGTTAGAACCATTATTCATGGCTATACTATCTGAAACGGCAAATCATCAACTTGAAATATATTGTTTGCAATTCTAGAGAAAGCAAGTCAAAATTGATTCATTTATGCAGTAGTTATTAACACCCAATGAAACAATTGAAGTCTATTTGACAAATGTGACTTGAAATGAATGTGTTTAATTTGAGCAATCAAAAGTTATTTTTTTATACTAGAGGGGTTGATCGTGCTAAAATTCAACTCGAAACATTTGGATATATTATGTTGGAGATGAGAGATTTCACATCAGATAACAAATAAAATATAACATATATGTGAGTGAATCATTCCTAATTGTGTCGAGGTCTTTTGTAGATAAAACTCAACACCTTAAAAGTGATTAAGTTGAGACAGTATCGGTACAATGATGATCTACGGGCCACGCTTGTCACTCGCGCTTTGACATGGTATCATAGCGGGTCCCTCTCTAATTGCTTCTCCGACGAGCCCAGATGCGTTCTTTCAGATGTCATGACTGGTTTGGTTGAAGTTGTTTTAGAGTTTGGTTTGGAGTTCTTTCGGTTAACCATGAGGTCCGGGTTCAGTTTCTTAATCAGTTTCACATGCAGACCTAAAAGTTAAGTTACACGTGAGGAAGGGTGTTAGAGATGAGAGATCACACATCAGAAAAGTAACAAATAAAATATAACATATATGTGGTGGATTATTCCTAATTGTACCAAAAAATTTTGTATATAAAACCCAACACCTTAAAGGTACAAAGATGATCTATGGGTCACGTTTGTTACTCGCGCTTTTGACATATTAGAGGTCAAAGTTCTTACCCTAGCACCTAGTATATATAACGCACTCTATGAAGATTCAATGTTTTACTACCACCATCCTTTAGATTAATTAGTTGTTGATCATGAATCATGACCAATCTTATCTTTGATTTAAGGTCGGTTCAATAATAGGTAGCTGTAGCAATGCTTAAGTTCTTCTGTTTTACTTAAATTCAGACGATTTGAGATAAACTATTCACTTTTTCAAAGCATTCAAATGGGAACATGGTTTCGAAATATCTCTTCCATTTAAGACCAAGTTCAAACAACAAATCGGGGAAAGTCCATAGCATGCTTTTGCTCTGCTTAATCAAATCTGGAAACAGTTGGCATATAATGAAATTCGAATTTTTCTTTCGAGTGAATCAAAATGAAAGATATATAAAAAGATCGAAAATATCTTCACATTGAGCCGTCATTCCTCTTAGCTCTAATTAAGAATGTGTCAATGAGCCACTTTTCTTTAGAATGTGTCATTGAAATTATAAAAAGATATATCCAAGTGACTCGTCGTGTGTGACTTCTATTAATGTAATTAACTACAATATTTATATTCTGAGAGATAAATATGATGACCTAACTTGGTGTAAGAGGAAGAATTATATACATTTAAAATGAACTGATAATTAATTTGTATTTGATCCTCAGATTTTGTTATTTTAGTGACACAAACGTTATTATATGGTTGATGATACGATAGGATCTGGGAAAGGCAGCACTGGATGTCGATTTTATAACAACCATGGTTTCTAGCAGTTGCTATTTTTCTTATCAGAAAACTGTAATGTTGGTTTAGTATATCTTGTGAAGACTAAGGCTGTTTGACAGATTGTTATCTATACTATATTATAAAGCCACTTCTCATTTTGCTGTCAAATTTTTAAATTTCTGAAAATGCCCTTATAAGATACTAAAACTACAAAAAATATGAAGAAGTAATATACATAAAAGTTAATAAGGTAAATAACCAAAAAATAGATAAACAAACTAAATAAAAAAAATTGTGGAGATAAAAATGTGTGTACATATTGAAGAAATTATCAAAAAAATTGAAGTATATTGATGTGATATGATACTTATTACCGATAATACTATTGTTATCGTAAATGTTGTTCATGAAGATAAATACATAATAAAACAAAGAAAAATGATTCAAATAGTGTCTGACCTTTTATAGAAGCAAAGCTTTGGTGTCTCACATTTCAAAAACTTCAGAACAGTATCCCACGTTCTCATCTCGACTGAAGAAAGATATCTAGAACCGTTAGGTCAGTTAAAAAAACTAACGGCAGACACATTTTGAATAGTGTTTTTGTCTATTTCTATTTTTTCCATTAACTTTTTTTTCACTTTTCATTTTTCATTTCTCTCTTCTCCCCCAGCTGTGCATAACTCTTTTTCTCTCTCTGGTGGCGGCTCTTTTTTCTTCTCTTTTTCTCCTATGGAGACAAAGATGACAATTCTTTTTCTTTTCTTTCTATTTACTAAGTTATATTCATTCTTATTTTATTTTATCTATTAATTACTGTTCTAAATTTTAAATTCATGGAGTTTTAGAGATGAAAAATGAATAAACATACATTCTTTTTTTTCTTTTGTATTTTTATTTGAAGATAAAAAGAAGAACAAAGGTTCTTAAAAACCAAATAGTAAATCAATATTTTTAAATCAAAAAAGTCTGTCGTTGGTTTTTTTAACGAAATTAATGGTTTCAGATATATTTCTTCAGTCAAAGTAAGAGCGTAGGTTGCCGTTATAAAGTTTTTGAAACGTGAGACACCAAAGCTGTGCTTCTCTAAAATGTCAGAAACTGTTTGAATTATTTTTTTATAAAACAATAAACGTGGGCTGAAAGCCCAATGTACTCTGTAATTATGTACAGTCCAAATGGAGAGAGATACAACCTGTGATGATCAGAAAGAGACCAAACGACCGAAGCGCCAACCGTCAACAACGGTCAACACTCTTTCAAAAATGCACCAACCTTAGAGCTCTCAAGCAAGTCCACGCTTCCATGGTCGTCCATGGCTTCAATTCAAACCCTTCCGCTCTCGGCGAGCTCATTTTCGCCAGCGCAATGGTGATTTCAGGCACCATTGGCTATGCCCACAAGATGTTCGATCAAATTACTGAACCAAACACCTTCATGTGGAACACAATGATCAGAGGCTCAGCGCAGAGCCTGAGACCACTCGATGCGGTAGTGTTATATACCCGGATGGAGAACCGGGTTTCCAGGCCCGATGACTTCACTTTCCCATTTGTTCTCAAGGCCTGTAATAAGCTTTGTTGGGTTAGGATGGGAATGGGGATTCATGGCAAGGTTGTCAGGTTTGGATTCGAGTCAAATGCATCTGTGAGGAATACCCTTATTGATTTTCATGCTAAATGTGGGGATTTGAGGATTGCCACGGCGCTTTTTGATGGCGCGGCTAGGAGGGATGTTGTGGCGTGGTCTGCATTGACAGCGGGATATGCTAGAAGAGGGAAACTAGATGACGCGAGGAGGATTTTTGATGAAATGCCTGTTAAGGACTTGGTTTCGTGGAATGTGATGATTACGGGGTACACGAAGCAAGGGGAGATGGATAGTGCGAGGAAGCTGTTTGATGAGGTTCCGAGAAGAGATGTGGTGACTTGGAATGCAATGATCGCGGGGTATGTGCGTTGTGGGTGTGTTGAGCAGGCATTGCAGATGTTTGAGGAGATGACAAGTTTGGGAGAGAAGCCTGATGAAGTGACAATGTTGAGTCTGTTGACTGCTTCCGCAGATATTGGAGAGTTAGAAATTGGGCAAAGGATACATTCCTCTCTGCTAGTGATGAGTTCGGGAGAGATAAGCATCATACATGGAAATGCACTTATAGATATGTATTCCAAGTGTGGCAGCATTGAAAAGGCACTTGAAGTGTTTCGGGGAATGAGGGAGAAGGATGTGTCTTCATGGAATTCAGTGATTGGAGGTATGGCCTTCCATGGCCATGCTGAAGAGTCAGTTAATCTGTTTGAGGAGATGCGGAGGTTGAAAAAAGTCAGGCCTGATGGGATCACATTTGTCGGAGTCTTGGTAGCTTGCAGTCATGCTGGGAAGGTTGACGAGGGGCGTAGATATTTTAGTCTCATGAGGAATAAGTACAATATTGAGCCAAACATAAAACATTATGGGTGTATGGTGGATCTCCTAGGGCGTGCAGGCTTACTTGATGAAGCATATGATTGCATTGAATATATGGAGATGCAACCCAATGCCATTGTTTGGAGGACTCTTCTTGGGGCTTGTAAGGTTCATGGAAATGTCGAGTTGGGCAGGCGTGCAAACGAGCGGCTGCTTGAAATTAGAGGAGATGAAAGTGGAGATTTTGTACTACTATCAAACATATATGCTTCACGAGGTGAGTGGCATGGGGCTGAGGAGGTGAGAAAGCTAATGGACGACAGTGGGGTGAAGAAAGAGGCTGGCTTTAGCTTAGTTGAAGCAGATGGTAATGCTCTCAAGCATTTTTTGTTGGATTCCAAATCTAAGTTAAACAGATGATATCGAGTCTTAGATTGGTATGTCTATTCTCTAATCTCATAACTATGAGTCTTCAAATTGTTACACATTGAAATTGTTAGAGAATTTCAACGTATATAGCAGTGGCAGTAACTGTGGCCTTTTCTCCCGCCTTGTTATTTGTTGTGCAATCATTGAGTTCAGTATCAATGCATATAAGTGCGCACTAATAAAATGTACTGTGTTTGCATTTCAACAGACTGAACTCGAATTTGAGAATCAGATGGACACACAATAATTGGTCAAGGAAAGGAATTGGATTACATTAATGCAATCTAAACATTTCATATGAAATTGAGCTCAAACATTTTTTAAAAAAATAACACACTACTTGACAAACTGATGCACACCGGTACACAAACATGTGTACATCTTTGAAATATATGACACTCAACTCCGAGAAAGAGCTGCTGCTGACATCAAGATTAAGAGAACGAAAATAACAATTGCCACGAAAGATCCGATCAAAGAGCCAGAGATTCGTTCGCATAAAGAATCAAATTGCTGACAGATTGCGAACCAGTTGCCCTTGGCATTCCCCTTGTGTGCTAAGTACACAATAGCTGTGACGGCCGAGGCACCTGCTGTCAGAAGAGCCAGCTTTCCCTGCATAACGGTATTTTCAAATCCATTTCGTTAGATAACTTTAAGAGCAAGGCATAGTTCTTGCTGTTTATGGTATCCAAGAAAAATGTTAAAAGAAAAACTTGAGCAAAAAATGATCGCTGCTGAAAGTTGAAAGCTAGAAAGTTTCAAGGTATGTTAACAAGGTTGTATGCTAAAATACAATAGGGCAGCTTGATAAGCTGTTAGGACACCTTGAAAAATGTTTCGTCTTTCCTTTCTAACTTTCATGTATTTGTCCGAAATTGGATAGTGTGTGATGCATAATTGCATATTTAAGAATGTTTTCTAAACCAAAGGTAATATGGCATGAACTGTCTTCCCAAATTTGTTTCACACATATGATAAATACAGATTAAGTTATACCGATTGAACTACAGTGGAACTTATTTAGTAATTACCGTGTCGAAGAAGATCAAGATAATTCTACAGTTTTAGTGTTCTTTGCATGGCTTCTTAGGATGTGGAAGATCGAAAGAGCCAGGGAAAACATCAGATAGACACATACGATGGAATTGGCAACCACAAAGAACCTGTCGTCATCAAGAGAAGCAGAGTTTTGCAACATAAACCAAACATATCAATATGAAAGCACAATATAAACTCGTAGGTTGATAAGACATACGTAAATGTTGAAGATCATCATACTCAGCCCTGAACTGAAGGAACTGTGTGAAGAATGGAAGTCTTTCCCTGGTTGTTCCCACAGCTATAGCACTCACTAAGGTAACAAGTAACGTAATTATCCTTAGAATGAAGTCGAGAATCGCAGCGCCTCTATTCACCCCTCTTCTTGGGGCTGAACCGATTTTGGCCTCACCAATCTCCATGGCTACTGCTCACTTCATTTTCTCTCTAGAGTTAGTTCTTAAACAAACTCTTGAGTTTTCCGTGTACGTTTGAGCTGTGCATGGAAGAACATAATCCTAGCGGTTTTTATACATGCATTGTGTTAATGTACCAATAAGGTGTTGTAGCAGCATTTGGTAGTCTTCATTGACTTGAAAAACCCAAAAAGTCTGCTTTTGCATCAGCGAGGACCTATCACATGAATCAGAGTTTAAAAGACTACCTAATCGTACTTGCTTTGTTGTTCATATATGTTTTTAGTCCAATAATGAGATCATCACCTCTTCCAAGTTCCAACTCCACCAAACTCGAGTCTAAGTTCCAACTCCACCAAACTCGAGTCTAAGCACATAACCATTCTCAAGATTTTGTTGTTGCTGCAGTTTATTTCGAACATCTGTTTTCTAAAAATTTGCTCCGTGAAACCTTCACCTTTGTGGGTCAAGATGGTCTTGTTGATGAACGAGGATGAGAACCCAGAAGGTTAGAAGGTGACGATGTGTGTGATGACCTCTCAGGTTGGCAAAAGAGAGACAGCGCAGCTGTTCAAGACTCCATGAAGAGGCCGAAATAAGTGGAGACCGATGCTCGGAGTCAACATCCTGTAATGGTTGCAACTTGTAGGCTTATGTGGTTTTTAAGTACGGATTCACCTAGCAGCCATATTTTATTTTTCTTGAATAATTATAGAATAAAAAATATCACAGAAGTACTTCTTAAGACATTATCTCATTCATAAATCTACCTAAACATTTTTATTCATGGAAGTTCACCTTTTATCCAAACTCATCACATATATTTTATATTTTACTTAAATTACCCTTAATTTTATCTCCAAATCCATGTTTTTCATCATTTTCTCGTCTATCTCGCTCTCTCAATCTCTATCTCCCCTCTCTCTCACACACCAAATCGAAGCTTTCAAATGCCAACAAACGCATACTCCAGTGTCGATCTGCTTCTCTGACGACGACGATTCTAGACCTTGATCTTGTCTCTGCAGGCCGACGAAGACGCTTCGATCTCGACAATGACACATCCGGATCGAAGATGACGACACGTGTCGATTATTAGTGCCATAACCCAGTTTTTTCGATCTCAAAGGAGCTCTCGTGCTTCCGATTCCTCCTCTTTCTCTTATATTTCCACTATTTTTCTTTATGGACGACTTTCATCACCATCTCAATCTCTAATTTACGTTCTCCAATTTGCTCTGGGTGACAAGCCAGCCACTGCATTCTTTGGAAATTGGTGGAAGTCGCCAGAGAAGTTGCTAAAGAGAAGGAGGTCGTCAGAGGCTATAATAGGTTTTGGTGGATGCGAGAGTAGCTTTAGGTTGAAGTGAGAGTAGTTTTTGCTGTGTTTGGTAGTAGGTTTCGATGGAGGTGAGAGTAGATTTTGTTGTCTTTGTATATCTTTTGTTTATGCTAGTAGTAACTTTTGACTCTAGAGGTAGTAGCTTTTATTGCCTGCGGTAGTAGCTTTTGGTGCCAGTGGTAGTCGCTTTTCGCCCTCGTAGTAGTAGGCAGTAGCTTTTAGTCCCACTGGTAGTAACTTTTGGTCTTTATAGTAGTAGTTTTTGTTGCTGACGATAGTAGTTTTTTTATTGGTAGTTGTGTCTTTAATTTATGTTGGTACTAACTTTTGACTTCAGAGGTAGTAACTTTTGTTGCCTACTGTAGTATCTTTTGTTGTCAACAGTAGTGGTTTTTGTTGCCAGCGGTAGTAGCTTTTTATTGTTGTCAGAATTCTCATTGGAGGTCGGCAAAAAAATTCATCGGAGGTCGGTCCGAGATTTCGCTAGTGGTCGGTCGGAGACCTCACTGGAGGTCGGCCGGAGACTTTTCATAAGAAGGAACGATATTTTTTGTAAATATAAGTAAAATAATCTATTTTTTGGCTTGGATAACAATATGTAATTATATTGAACTTCAATACCTAATATGAAACTCTATTTAAGCTCAGGTAAAAAGGAAATGTCTCAAAAGGGGCTTTGCATTTTTATGTATTATTCAACGTTCTCTGTCATTATGTATTTTATCAAAATACCCTTCATTACATTTTACTCCTATTATGGATGAGAATTGTGATATTGCATGTGTTGTTGCAATTTTTTTTACTTTTTAAACTCTCCAGAACCAAATCAAGCCATCAAGCTGCTATTACCACCCATATTATATATCAAGCTAGAGGTGGCAAATGAGCCATAATGCACGGGCACGACACGACCACGACAGGTTTAAAAGTGGTCCGACACGGCCCAAACATGTCACCTAATGGGCCAGGCTTAGAAAACTGCACCCTACCAGGCCGAACCCAAGCATGAAAAATTTAAGACCACGACTCGCCCGCTCTCTCTCTCTCTCTATATATATATATATAGATACTTTAAAATATAAAGATTATATATTTATAAATAATATTAAATTTGTTTTAAGGGTGAACAATAACTTATAAATACTAATAATTATTCATTTTGATTCTTTTAGACCTATAAAAAGTTTTTGCTAAAACATAATTAACTAATGATTATATGATTCATATATCATATAATTTATTAGTTTGTTGATGAAGAAAAAAATGATCGATAGAAAATGTGAATTAGTTTTAATTTGTTATTGTTTTGGTACGCTATGATATCAATTCTCGACTAATTTCAATTTTAACTAGAAGCAGACCCGATCCGGCCCGCTAATAGATCTGGCCTGACCCAAACATGACTTAACATGTTTTAGATTTGGGCCGAAATGGGCGTTAGATTTAAGTAAATGGGCTGGATCAAACCCGAGCCCGTTACAACACAGGCCGTCGTGGGTCAGCCCAAACACAGCTTGACTTTGAACTTGGGAGTGCTCTTCATATTCTCAAGGCTGCACCGCTTTTGGAAGAACTTCTAATGACAGTACGAGCAGGAAATTATCAAGGGGAGGAGGAATCTTTCTACATTTTCTCATAATAATCTGAGACGAATAAAGATACTGGGGTTCCAAGGTTTGTGGTTTGAGATAGAGTTTGCTATTTGCATTCTTAAAATTGCAACAAAGCTTAAGGTAATGGTGATTCATCTACTTGGATCATACTACAAAGGTCAAGTGAATCAAGAGGGGAACGAGGATGATAACCCTCTAGAGACCACATAAGCGAAGATGAGAATGTGAACAGGGTGCCCTATAAACTTTTGCGTTGGCAAAAAAGAAGCAGGGCAGCGGTTCAAGAAAGGCTAAAAAATGTCAAGACTGATGCTCAAGTCTAATTCTCTTATGGTCAGGGCCGATCCTGGGTATCTAGATGTCTTAGGCGAAATTTTTTTTGGTGCCCCAACATTTGAAATAAAATATTTAAGATAGATGAAACTCGATTCTTTCTTTAGGGTTTGAAACCTGTACAAATTTTCTCACCCAAACATAAAAATTGACAAATACACAATACTAACATTAAAATTAAAAAATACCGTTACCTATTACGATATTGACTGTCAAAAAACTGTCTGATCACCGTATAACAATAAGATGTAAAGGATTCAAAGAGACTTAAAATTGAGAATGAATTGGATGAGAGAGAACATCCATTGGAACATCAAATTTATAGAGTTTTTGCTTGGATATGGAACAAAAGCGTTTTGGTAGTAATTGTAGTTCATAATTGGTGTTTAAATTAGAAAAAAGAAGAAGAAACGACAGAGTCGCGAAGATAAAGGATGAACGACATTGATCGTAAAAGTTTTGATTTATTTTTTTTCACGTCTATCCTACTATATATATGGTAAATAATTAATTATAAATATGATTAAATAAACATAACAAATCAAATTTGGTGTCCTTTTTTATGACTTGGGCTATCGCCAAGCCCGTAGGCTGGGCCGACCCACGCTTAAGGTTGTAATTTGTAGACCGTTTCAAGTAAGATGGCAAAACAGAGTCAAGACAATTGTTCAAGACTACAAGAGAGACGCGGATTCACATAAGAGCCATATTTTATTTTTCTCAAAGACTAAAATATAAACAATCATGGAAAATTTTCATGATTTAAAAAATTGATATCTCAACAAATATATCAAAAAATTATCAAATATCGATGATTTTTTTTAAAATTTATATAAAAATTATATTGTTGACTAAAAATAAGTTAAATATAAAATATAAAAAGAAATAAAAATTAATATCAGTGCTTGTAAAAATAAAAATTTCAAAAAATATCAAAAATATTTTAGATATTTAAGACCTTGATTTTTCTTGAGATAATTATAGAATTAATACTATGTTTTCATGTATTATTCAATCTGTGATCCAAAGTGAGACAAGCTGAGCTTCTCAATAGGAAGAACTGGATTCAGATTCAAGGGGTCAGAGAGAAGTTGAGACTTTCAAGAGGAAACATTCATGAGGCTAACTGAATGCCAAAGCGTACTTTAGGAACAGAAAATGAAAACTGCAATAACATGGTTATGGTTTCCTCACGTACAGAAACGAAAGAAATACCCACAAATGAAATTGCAGTTCGTAGTTAAGGGATATCGATCCATTAAGACCAAAGAAAAGGATTGCGATCCAGCAAGCTGGTGGTAAAGATATGTTTCCATCTGCAAAATTAACAACTGGTCAAAGAATCTACACTCATACATAGAAAGAAAAAGAAATTCTCCCAAAGTAGACAGATCAATAGAGTATAAAGATTTTCAAGTGTTCCTGAGGGCTGATAAGCCAAGCTGACCCTTCACTAGTTAACATCTTGCAGAAGCTGAACCCATCATCATCATCTCAAATCTAGCATGAGAGAAGGAAGCGATAGTGTAGCCAGAGACGACTTGCCGATCGAAACTCAGTAACATGTATATGTGACCCAAGTTCATATATATATATATATATATATATATATATATATATATATATATATATATATCATATATGCTACGTTCTAGCATAATGTATAAATATGCATGGATGTTTTATACATGTAACTGAACCATATGCCGGCAAGTCATCCTTGGCTGCAATACACACCTCATTCCCACATGCAAGACTTACGATGACCCATTTTTAGACGAGAAAGCCCATCAATCAGAGAGCCTAAATGCCAGAGAACTCAAAAAAAGTTGTCATATTTCCCAAAGAAGAGAGACAACATTCTTTAGCAAGAAAAGAGAACCAAACAACCTCTCTGTTTCAACAAGAAAACAAAGCACAGGAAACTGGGAGAGAAGAAGAAATCCTATTGGGTGCGAACCCCTAATGGCAGTGTTTGGACGAATAAGGGTTGGAGGCAGCCATAGATATAAGAGACTCTTTATAAGCGACTAAACTCAGAAGTTGCTTCAACAATTTACAACTATTAAATGGTCTCAGACCTCTGTATCAGAGAGCAGCCCAAGAACTATCCGATCTGAACCCCATTATCCAATAGGGTCTGACCAGAGATGGAGTAAATCAGTGTTCATATAGAAGAGTGGATGTGACTATGCATGGGTGCTTAAACCAAGAGATATAACCAAGCAAAGATGCATCACCATCAAAAGCACTTTCTGATTTCCTTTTTCAGAACGGATTGCTCTAATTCAGCCACACTGGTCAGAGGCATTACTTTCGATTTGATTGCTTTAGCTTCAATGGTATGGCTCTTCTGAAAATTTGATGTACTTTTCTTTCGAGTAGCAGTGCGAGTTAGGTGAGGTGATTTACTAAATTTGGTGTCACATATACCGAAAAATTTTCAGGATCTCAGAGTCAGAAGTCGGTACACCGGATAGTAAATAGAGCATCTGTATCAGATTAGGAATTAAAGAGCAACACAATCGCTTGAGTAAGTGAGGAAAACAATCTCTTTTCTAGTAGGAGTGAAAGAGTTGCAACTCCCTTCGGTTGTATTTTGCGAAACTTCAAATCAAAGTTGTTCGACTCAAACCAACCATGATATGGGTTCGAAACTTCAGATCGGTTCAAATTAAAAGCTGATGGAAGACTGTTTGTAGCTCTTAAGCTTGTTTTATTCAACAACACAGATGTGGCTTTTATACAGCCTTTACAAAACAGGAATGATCTCAAAGTGCATCCACGATTTACATAATCTATATCGTGACTAAGAGGAAGAACAATTCAAAGACTAATTTACACCTTGCAATCCAGAGCTTAATAAACAGGAACAAACAAACGTGATCGAAACCAATCAGTTAAGCTATTAGACTCAGTTAACAAGTAACCAAGTTTCCTAACAACTCCTCCCTTAAACTGTACTGTAAATATACAGTCAGTTTACATCTTGAGCACTGCACACACCAAGTTGTTCTCTCATCTCCAAGAACAAGCAAATCTAACTTTAAAGATTTTGTCATAATGTTAGCCAACTGCTCTCTTGAGCCACAATGCACCAACTCTACTACTCCATCATTAGCTAAGTCAGAGCTTAAAGGCTGAGTTATTATCACAGAATATAATGCACTTACATTGCTTAAGTCCAAGCTTCCCAAGAACTCGCTGCATCCACACACTCTGACAAGCACACGCAGCAGCAGTAATGAACTCTGCTTCAGTGGTAGAAAGTGACACAACTGGTTGCTTCTTGGAACTCCAAGCTACAGCTCCAGAGCTCATCTTAAAAACATAGCCTGAGGTGCTTTTGCGACCATCAAGATCAGCATCATAGTCACTATCTAAATAGGCAAACAAACTCTCTTCTCCTCCTTCCTTGTAAAGTCTTCCCAACTCTATTGTCCCCTTCAAGTATCGAAACACTCTCTTCAAAGCTTGTTGATGCAACATAATGGGAACCTCCATAAAACGAGCTATCAAACTCACTACATACTAAGATCAGGCCTGGTAACAGTCAAGTACATAACAATGCCCACCATTTACTTGTAAGTAGTGGAATCAATCTTCGTGCCTCTTTCATCCTTAGCAAGCCTACTTCTAAGAACAATATGAATTTTCACGGGATTACAATGCTTCATTCCAAATCTCTTTAGTACCTCATTGGTATACTTCTTTTGGCTTATGAAAATCCCAGTGGAGCTTTGCACTACCTCCACTCTAAGGAAGTACTTCATGCAACCAAGATCAGACATGTCAAACTCTTCTATCATTGAGCTTTTGAACTTTCTGAACATCTGCTCATTGTTTCGTATGAAAATAAAGTCATTGACATACAAGCTGACTATAAGAATACCTCCATCTTCATCGTTTTTTTTGTTTGTTAAAAGTGTGTGATCACTCAAGCATCTCTCAAACCCCTCCTTGATGAAATATGATTCTATCTTACTGAACCAGCCTCGGGGGCTTGTTTAAGCCCATAGAGTGTTTTCTTTAACTAGTACACTTTGCTCTCTCCACCCTTCACCTCATACCCACGTGGTTGTTCCACAAACACCTCTTCACTGATCTCACCATGCAAAAATGCACTTTTAACATCAAGTTGGCATACTTTCCAACCTCGATTAGCTGCAAGCGCAAGTATTAATCGAATAGTGTTCCAACGAGCTACAGGGGCAAATACCTCATTGTAGTCGATACCGGCTTGTTATGTGTACCCCTTTGCTACCAGCCGGACCTTGCATTTATCCACATCTCCCCTCTCGTTCAACTTGGTCTTGAAAACCCATTTAACACCTATCTTCTTTGCTCATTTTGGCAACTCAGTCAGTACCCATGTACCATTCCTCTCAATATCTTGAATTTCTTGATCCATAGTGTTTATATGTGGAACCTAATATTTCTCCTTTACCGGGTTACAATTCAAGAAATAACACCAAGTATGGTCAATTATTAAATATGCATCGTTTATTATGCTTGAACTACTGTTTACAGGGCCAAAGGCCAGTCAGACTGGAGAAGCCATTCTGGGTCCTTTGTCAGGGCCCAGTTCATTGTAAGTTTGAGGCAAAGCAAGGGAGTTCATTCCCACATTGGAAAAAGACAAAGTGCAGCCTTTAATGCTACTATAAATACCGGTGAGGACCTCCCGGTAAGCGGGGAGAGAGGACCTTAACTACTCGAGTTTTCTGCTTATCTGACAGTGTCTGACTTAAGCATCGGAGTGGCTTCCCTCGGTAAACCCGGGGACGCCCTTTGACGTGTTTGTTCTTTGCACAGGAAAACTCGGGAGTACAAGGAAGTTCGCTATTTCTGGAACCGTGCAACCCGTTAAAGGGGCCACGAGCATCCCCGGAAACAATTGGTGCTCTCGTTGAGAGTTGAACTCAAGGCCTCCCAAACACGTATTTCGAAGAACGATGAAAATGGCAGGAGAACAAGATCCAACTGGAAGGCTTAATTTCTCAGGGGATGATAACCCAGGGACCTCCGGGACCCAGTTTGGCCAAACAGATTTAGCAGCAGCGTTCGAGCTCTTGAAAAAGGACTTTCTCGCTCAAAAGGAGCAATCTACTCGAGAACATGCTGAGTTGATAACGGTAAGGGAGCAGTTAGCGACTATCCAGGCCGAGCATGGGCTTCTTCAAGCAACCTTAACTCAAAGAGCGAATGCCATGGGGGCGTCAGCCAGACTTGCTGATATCATCACCCCAGAAGGGAATCCTCCGGGTTGTGGAAACCCGCGAACTTTTGACGGTGCATACATACCATCCGCTATTCTCCCAACCACTGCCCACCCTAACCCAAATCCACAAATGATCCATCTCTCCAATCCTTTGTTTAATCACAATCTTACAGGACCTCCTCCACTCCCAGAGCCGTTGTTAAATCAACCCCTTCCCCCAGCAGATGCCCAGACCCAGCTGCTGTTACAGTTGACACAAACTGTGACCCAACTTGAGCAGCGGCTAAACTCGGGAACGGGACCACAACAATATCAACCCTTTATTACCCGTGCGAGCCCATTCTCCGCACGGGTTCAAGCAGACAAAAAGCCACCAGAAGCAAAGCCATTTAAGATTAAGAGATATGCCGGAATGGGGTGCCCGTATGCACACCTTGAGTTGTTCCAGTCTCAGTTAGATTCAACCCGGTTCACAGACGCCCAAGCATGCCATGCTTTCCAGGAAACACTCAGTGAGGAGGCGTTGAGTTGGTTCCTCAAGTTACCGGCTTTGTCAATAGAGACCTATGGTCAGTTGACACAGAGGTTCCTGTCCCGGTTTATCCTGCTGTCAAGTGCCAATCGAAGCACCACTTCGTTATTCAAAGTCCAACAAAGGGATGATGAAAGCTTGAAAATTTTTGTAACCCGTTGGCTGTCCACGACTTCCAAGTGTGGGCACCTGGACGAGTCAGTGGCATCAGAGGCGTTCTTACAGGCGCTCAAACCAACCCGCTTTGTGGTAGAGCTCAGGAAGCAGCGGTTCAGGTGCTACGACGATCTAATTAATGAAGTAACTCGGCAAGCTCAAGCCGAGTACGACACCTTCGGGGAACGCCGGACGAACACCGGGTTCACAAGCCAGCGAGCTGATGGATGGAAAAAGGAAGGGCAGCATAAGAGTGGCCAGGGATACTACGGCAAAAGTTCAAACAGACCAAGGGAGAAACCAAGAGAGGCTCCATACCTTCGTCATCCAACCCGGGAGGAAAAGGACACTTACATCCCTCGATATGAAGTGTTAACCAACTTGACTGCCTCCTATGAAGAAATTTGGAACCGCCATAGGAATGAAGTTCCCCCGGCTCCAAAAAGAAAGTTTCCCAAAAGGACAGGGCCGGACAACGGGCAACATTGTGCCTATCACAACGAGTCTGGCCACACGACCGACCGGTGCTTTTCTCTTCGGAACGCCATTGAGTACATGATCCAGAACGGCAAACTACAGCAGTATAAATCACCCGCCACAGGTGTCAACCTCATTGAAGTATATGGGGAGATAATGACGATTCACGGGGGTGGCACCCAAGGGGTGTCCGGTCACCGGGCCAAAAGACTCTGCCCAAGAGGCCCGGAGTTTGAGATAATGCAGCTTCGTCAAGAATGCCGCAAGGAGCTGGTTCCTTGGGATACCGTGTCATTTTCTCAGTCTGAAGACACGCTGAAAGTGCATCACAATGATCCCTTCATAATCACTCTTCAGATTGACCACTGGAGAACTCGGAGGGTTCTAATAGACACGGGAGCCGCTGTCAGCGTCATGTTCAGCAGTTGCTATAAGGGGTTTAAACGAGGACGAGATAAGCTCTATAGGAACCACGAGCCATTGATCAGTTTTTCAGGAGAGACGACTCAACCGTTGGGGTCTGATCAACTAACGGTTACAGTTGGAACCGGCCACCAGTCCACAAGAATTGTAGTTCCCTTCATAATTGTGGACTGCCCATCCTCCTACAATGCCATACTCGGGAGAGATGCACTCTGGGGCCTACAAAGTTTTATAGCGGGTCACATGCTGCTTATGAAAGTGCCTACACCCGGGGGTTGGGTTACAATTCGTGGAGACCAAGAAGCCGCTGTCAGATGCAACGCGATAGCAACTCAGTCCCAGCACGAGATGTTTTCGGCCGGTTTCTCCTTGTCTCCATTTGACAAACCCGATGACCCCAGGGATGACCCGGATTCTTTGCCCATCAGCAAGACGGCACAAAAGAAGAGCCAGAAGTATCCTGCCAAGTTCCCCCGGCCAGCCCCAATTGAAGCAACAGAATGGATTCATATTTCAGAAGAATACCCGGAGAGGAAGATTTGCATTGGCACAGGCCTTGACCCCGAGGTCAGAAACCGAATGGTTGAGCTGCTAACCCGGAAACAGAAGGTGTTCGCATGGTCATATGCAGACATGCCCGGGATTTCTCCAGACGTTATGACACATTCCCTCAATATTATCCCGGGTGTTAAACCGGTAAGACAGAAGCGTCGTGCATTTTGCGCAGAGAAGTACAAGGCCATTCAAGCAGAAGTTAAACGTCTTAAAGACATCGGGTTCATTGGAGATGCAACATACCCGGATTGGTTGGCCAATGTGGTGATGGTCAAGAAGGCAAACGGAAAGTGGAGGATGTGCGTCGACTACACAGATCTGAATAAGGCTTGCCCGAAGGATAGTTTTCCCCTTCCAAAGATTGATCAACTGGTGGATTCAACCGCGGGCCACCCCCAGTTGAGTTTTATAGATGCATACTCGGGATTTAACCAAGTTCCGATGAATCCCGCGGATCAACAGCACACATCTTTTACAACAGACAAGGGGATGTATTATTACAGAGTGATGCCTTTTGGACTCCGGAATGCAGGAGCCACGTTCCAGCGCCTCGTAGTGGGCATGTTTGCAAACCAACTCGGGGATACTATGGAGGTTTATATAGACGATATGCTGGTCAAAAGCCGGGAAACAAGCAAACACCCGGATGACTTGGAGACCGTCATCGACATTGCCTTGAGCAAGGGGATGAGGTTAAACCCGGAGAAGTGTGTGTTCGGTGTTTCAGGAGGAAAGTTTCTCGGGTTCATGGTCAGCGCTCGGGGAATTGAGGCAAACCCCGACAAAATTCAAGCCGTCCTGGCCATGCAACCGCCGAAAACCAGGAATGAAGTTCAGCAACTTACTGGCAGGCTGGTAGCCTTATCCCGGTTTATATCCAGGTTAACAGATAAATGTGCACCCTTCTTCAAAATTCTCAAGAGTCAACACCGCGAACGGATTACATGGCAGGAAGAGCACAATCAAGCTTTTGAAAAGTTGAAGGAATACTTGGCGTCAGTCCCTTCTTTATCCAGACCAAACCCTGGGGATATACTATATCTGTACCTGGCGGTGTCTCAAACAGCTGTCAGTTGTGCCTTGATAAGAAAGCCAGACTCTGAAGAACTGCCGGTTTACTATACTGGGAAAGGATTCAATGATCCTGAAACTCGTTATCCAGATATTGAAAAACTGGCCCTGGCCTTGGTTGTAGCAGCAAGGAAGTTAAGACCCTATTTTCAAGCACATTCCATCCATGTACTCACCAACCAACCGCTACGGCAGGTTCTGCAAAACCCGGCAACTTCGGGCAGACTGGTCAAATGGGCAATTGAGTTGGGGGAGCATGATTTGCACTTTAAACCGCGAACGGCAATCAAAGGGCAAGCAGCAGCAGACTTCATTGCCGAGTTAATCCCAGCAGATTCAACATTTGCTGAAACTCTTCCTACACAAGCTGAACCGGAGAGTTGGCAAATATTTGTAGATGGATCAGTCAATCAGAGACAATGTGGAGCAGGCATTACGTTGGTAGACCCGGAGGGTAATATGTTTGACTATGCCTTACGCTTTAACTTCAAAGCATCAAACAACACGGCTGAGTACGAAGCTCTAATCAAAGGGCTCCAACTCGCTAAAGATATGGGCGCCCGGCATCTCCGCATACTAAGTGATTCACAGCTGGTAGTACAGCAGGTTAACGGCGGATTTCAGGCAAAGGAAGCACATCTTTCGTCCTATCAAAAGTTAGCGGCTTTCTTGCTGGAGAAATTTGATAGCTTTGAGGTTACTCAGATACCGAGGCAGCGGAATGTGAGAGCAGATACCCTGGCTAGGATTGCAACAGGGGACGATTCCAATACCGAGTTTAAAAGCTTACTGGTCGAGACATTGGAGAAACCAAGCATCTCACTCTCCTTTTCTGAGATTTTCGCGGTAGAGGCAAACCCGCCACCGTCTTGGATGGATGAGTTCATCAACTTCATCCAACATGGAACCCTACCTGAGGACCCGGTAGCGGCCAAACGACTACGAGTTCGAGCGGCTCGGTATAGTATCCATGATGGGAAACTGTACAGACGAGGACAAACTTTTCCTGATTTGAAGTGTATTACACCCGAGGAAGGAGACCGGGTTTTGCAGTCGCTTCATAGCGGGGTATGTGGAAATCACTTTGGAGCCCGTAACCTGGCTTTCAAAACCCTAAGAATGGGATATTACTGGCCTTCTTTGGAACACGATGCCAGAATTGTCGTAGATTCCTGTCTTCAATGTCACCGATTTGCAAGCTTTCCACGTGCACCATCAGTCCCACTATCAGTAATAATTTCTCCATATCCATTTTGCATGTGGGGGATCGATTTCATCGGACCGCTACCCACAGCTCCGGGACAGCTCAAACATGCCATTGTCTCAGTGGACTATAATTCCAAGTGGATAGAAGCTCAACCCCTGGCACGGATCACGACCGCAAATGTTAAGAAATTCCTTTGGAACAATGTCTTTTGCCGGTTTGGAATCCCGGAGACGTTTATCACAGATAACGGGACGCAGTTTGACAACGATGAGTTCCGGGAATTCTTACACTCTAACGGGACAAAGGTCCTATATGCCTCCCCTGCACACCCGCAGACTAATGGACAAACTGAAGCCGTTAACAAGCTCATCAAGCAAGTTCTGAAGAAGAAGCTGGAGGACGCAAAGGGTTTATGGGCTGAGAAACTTCCAGAGGTTTTGTGGGCACTAAGGACAACTCCAACAGAAGCCAATGGGGAGAGCCCATTTCTTATGACTTTTGGATCTGAAGCAGTGATCCCGGTAGAGATGGAAGTCCCGAGTGACCGGGTACAACTGTTTGACAGGGAAACCAACGATGAAGGCATCCGCCTTAACATGGACCTCCTGGAGGAACGCCGGGAGCGTGCACATCTCCGAAATATCAACAAGAAGCAAAAGGTGGCTAAACACTACAATTCCCGGGTTATCAACCGCCCACTCAAACACGGGGATTGGGTAATGAAGGAGGTTATCCCTAAGCCAACGGGGCTTAAAGCTCCATGGGAGGGTCCATATGAAATCGTTGAAGTCGTGGGCCCGGCAACGTTTTACATCCGGGGTACAGATGGAGTTACGCTTCCGCGACCATGGAACGCCCAACATCTGCATCTCTTCCCCAAATAGGTACCGAGTTATCTATGAATGTCCAATTTTATTGTTTATGATGTTGTATATAAAGCCTTTCAGGCCCACAATGCATGAATTACCCTACCGGGTAATGTTTTATTAAAGAGTTTGTTGAAGTGAATGCAGCCTTTAGCGGCCCTACTTGTATGCCTTAATCGCCAAGCTCCGATAATCTCCGATAATCTCCATGACATGAAATATTGCAAGCCTTTCACGGCCTTATTTCATGGTCAAAACTCGCCAAGCTCCGATAATCTCCGATAATCTCCATGACATGAAATATTGCAAGCCTTTCACGGCCTTATTTCATGGTCAAAACTCGCCAAGCTCCGATAATCTCCGATAATCTCCATGACATGAAATATTGCAAGCCTTTCACGGCCTTATTTCATGGTCAAAACTCGCCAAGCTCCGATAATCTCCGATAATCTCCATGACATGAAATATTGCAAGCCTTTCACGGCCTTATTTCATGGTCAAAACTCGCCAAGCTCCGATAATCTCCGATAATCTCCATGACATGAAATATTGCAAGCCTTTCACGGCCTTATTTCATGGTCAAAACTCGCCAAGCTCCGATAATCTCCGATAATCTCCATGACATGAAATATTGCAAGCCTTTCACGGCCTTATTTCATGGTCAAAACTCGCCAAGCTCCGATAATCTCCGATAATCTCCATGACATGAAATATTGCAAGCCTTTCACGGCCTTATTTCATGGTCAAAACTCGCCAAGCTCCGATAATCTCCGATAATCTCCATGACATGAAATATTGCAAGCCTTTCACGGCCTTATTTCATGGTCAAAACTCGCCAAGCTCCGATAATCTCCGATAATCTCCATGACATGAAATATTGCAAGCCTTTCACGGCCTTATTTCATGGTCAAAACTCGCCAATCTCCGATAATCTCCATGACATGAAATATTGCAAGCCTTTCACGGCCTTATTTCATGGTCAAAACTCGCCAAGCTCCGATAATCTCCGATAATCTCCATGACATGAAATATTGCAAGCCTTTCACGGCCTTATTTCATGATCAAAACTCGGCAAGCTCCGATAGATCTCTAATAATCTCTGATTACCGTGTTTGTTTGGCAAAGACGCCCTTGGAAGTCCTAACGGACCCGTAAAGCCTTACTGCCCCTACTTTCACTTTATAATGTTAATATGCCAACCCGGCACTACGTGTGAAGTTGTCAACACTTGCAGGTTATGCATCGGGTTGAAAGTCCTTATGAACCCGTAAAGCCCTAGCGGGACTATTTTTATTTCCCACAAACCGGCATTATATGTGTGAATTTTATCAACACTTGCAGGTTATGCATCGGGTTGGAATTTCTAACGGATCCATAAAGCCCTAGACCTTTAAAGCCTTAGCAACACTATCTTTATTCACACAGAAAACCGGCGTTATATGTACATTTTTGTACTTATCAGGTTACCGTGTTTTGGCACAGGAAGGATTGCGAGAAGGAAAAATTTTATTACTTCAAAAATATCGATTACAAAAAAAGTAGCAAACCGCTACAGGTAGACTAATCTCATAGAAATGAAAAATATCCTAAGGCTCCGTTGACGACCCCCTACCCCGGCCAGTGCTAGAACCGCCACGACCTCCCCGGGGCTGTATAATGAACTGACCCCTACGCAGAGGTGGCCGATTCCTAGGACCACCCACAATCCCACCACGGGAAGCACCTCTCCCGGCTGCTGAAGAACGAACTGGGGGACTCCGAGCCGGGTTCGCAGGAGCCCTAGGGTTCGCAGCCACGGCAGGAGTCGACCGGGAGGTGCCTGCAGCCTCGTCGGGTCTAACATGACCTTGATGACCGTCATAACCCGCCTTGTCCAGCCAGCCTTGGCGAATACCAGCGCTAACTATTTCGGCACGAGCCTCGGCCCTGGCCGACCGCAGCTTCAGGTCAAACTCTGCGCTCGCCAGAAACTCGGAGACCGCTAAGTCCTTGGCCCGGGAAACTGCCTGGAGCAAGTCTCCTTTTTGTTGCTCCAGGGAGGTGACCTGTTGCTGCAGCCCCTGGTTTTGCTCGGTCAGCTGGGCTATCGCGGCGTCTTGAGCACACCGGTCCTCCCGGTGACCTTCGATAACATTCTCCAGTTCAGAGTTCTTGGCCACCAGGTCTGCTATGTGTTCTTCCGCCTCGGCCAACTTCGCACTCGACGCGATCGCTGATGCGCTTGCGAATTCCCGGACCCGAGCCAGGTTTTCTTCGCTTGCCGTCACCTGGTCCCGGGCGGCCCGGAGATCATATCGACCCAAAACATTCAAAAACATCGTAACAGAGAACAGTACCTTACTTGTAAGGGTTTCAAAGGATTTGGATGTCGATTTGCGTTTGGAAATCCAACAAGCACAGCGACAGCAGAGGACGAGAGCAAAGGCACGAAAAAGTTTTCGATTTCGAAGGTACGACAAAACGGTCACCCTCAACCCCTATTTATACTGTTAAGAGACGTACACTGAAGCGACGTTTGAGAGACGTACATAGAAAGGACGTTTCGGTTTTTCGAGAAAATCGACACGTGTCGCGCATGCCGCGTCCCAAAACCGAAAAACTTTTCTGTTTCCCCCACTTTAAAACCGAAAACTTTTCGTTTTCCCCCACTTCAAACCGAAAACTTTTCATATTCCCCCACTACAATACGGAGATGTCATTTTCAGTTCCCATAGTCAACGTGTCTGCGGGGCACCCTTGCGTACGGACTTGGGGGACTGGGTACACCGGGTCTGGATGATACCCTTGTAACCCGGTAAAGAAATGGTTTCAAGTCCCCACCCAAGCGTACCCCTTGACTGAGGACTTGGGGGACTTGTTTATATGTGGAACCTAATATTTCTCCTTTACCGGGTTACAATTCAAGAAATAACACCAAGTATGGTCAATTATTAAATATGCATCGTTTATTATGCTTGAACTACTGTTTACAGGGCCAAAGGCCAGTCAGACTGGAGAAGCCATTCTGGGTCCTTTGTCAGGGCCCAGTTCATTGTAAGTTTGAGGCAAAGCAAGGGAGTTCATTCCCACATTGGAAAAAGACAAAGTGCAGCCTTTAATGCTACTATAAATACCGGTGAGGACCTCCCGGTAAGCGGGGAGAGAGGACCTTAACTACTCGAGTTTTCTGCTTATCTGACAGTGTCTGACTTAAGCATCGGAGTGGCTTCCCTCGGTAAACCCGGGGACGCCCTTTGACGTGTTTGTTCTTTGCACAGGAAAACTCGGGAGTACAAGGAAGTTCGCTATTTCTGGAACCGTGCAACCCGTTAAAGGGGCCACGAGCATCCCCGGAAACACATAGCATTTCTCCAAACTGGACTCTTAACAACCTCTTCAAACGTTGTGGGATCATTTGAAACAAACATAGCAAGTTGTTGTCTCTCCATAGTTAGTTGTTGCATCTCATCTTCTTCCTCGGAAGCCTTCACAGCTCACATAGTCCTCCATCCATACAAGTTTTCTTCTTGTCCTCCCTTGATCTGGATTTGTCACATCATCAGTTAGTGTAGACGGGTCTAAACTACTTGCTTCTTCTTCAACTTCCTCCACATCTTCTCATTTTTTCTTCATCTTCCCACTCAAGAACATCATAACGAGCTTCTTTACTTGTTTTGTTCCAGCTCCATTTTTCTTCTTCTTCAAAGACAACGTCACGACTCATGACAATCTTCTTAGACTCCGAATCATACATTTGAAAAGCTTTGGATTCTTCACTGACTCCTAAGAACACACACTTGAAGCTCTTATAATCAAGCTTCTTTCTTTTGATATTAGGTATGTGAACATGCCTTAAGCACCCAAACACTTTGAAGTACTCTACAGAAGGCTTGATTCCACTTCATGCTTCTCCAAGTGTTTTATCTTGTATTGCTGATGTGGGACATCTATTGAGAACGTGCACTGCCCAATTTACCGCTTCTGGCCAATACTCTTTTGGAACCTCTTTTGCACTCAACATACAGCACACCATGTTCAATAGAGTTCGGTTTCTTCGCTCTGTGACTCCATTTTGTTGTGGAAAGTAAACCGCAGTAAGTTGTCTACCGATCCCATTTGAACTACAAAAGCTATTGAACTCAGATGAGGTGAACTCCCCACCTCGGTCAGTACGTAAACAACAAATATAGTTCCCTCTCCTTTTCTACCATGCTTTTGAACCTTTTAAACGTAGTTAATGCCTTTGACTTAACATGCAAGAGATACGTCCACATCTTACGACTTTGGTCATCAATAAACGTAATTATGTACCTCTTGTGACTATTTGATTATGGAGTAATTGGACCACAGTTGTCCGAGTGCACAAGTTGTAATGGTTGAGAGGCTCTCCATAGACTTTTCTTTGGAAAAGGGTCATGGTGTTGCTTCCCCACAAGACAATTAGTACATAACTTGAAGCTAGCTTTTAGAATTAGCAAGCTTTTGACCATCTTTCTATACGCAACGTTTGTAGCCCTTTAATGTTAAGATGGCCGAATCTCTGATGCCATATTTTTTAATTGAATCATCTGATGATGCTTCAAAGCAAGTCTGTCCTGGAGCATCAGTAGGCAAAGAAGCAAGTAACACAAACATTCGGTTTGCAGATATATTTGTTAGCATAATTAGCCCTTTTATTGGATGGTAGATTTTGCAGACATTATATTGAATCAAGATAGCCAAATTTTTCTCTTGTAGCTGCCCAATGCTAAGCAAATTATTCTTGAGCTTGGGAATGTAAAATACCTCAGTGATCACCTGGATGTTGCCTCCAACTTGCATTCTGACATTTCCTTTCCCCATGACAGCCATCTTTAAGTCATTTCCAAGCTTTACTGAGTGCCTGAAGGACCGATCGAGCTCAATGAACCACTTCTTGTCTCCACTCATGTGATTGCTACAGTCTATGTCCAAGATCCACATCTCTTCACTCTTGAAATTGTGTGTCTCAACGTAGGACATGAGTAACATCTCTTGGTCTTCATCTAGCTCAGCACTCTCAACATAATAGGCATAGTTAGGACATTCTTATTGAAAATGTCTCAACTTGTAGCATATGTAGCACTCCAGAATAGCTTTGTTGAAAGCTCTTCCTCGTCCCCTTCCTCTTCCTCTGAAATTTCCATAACCTCTACCTCTTTCACCAAACATGTCTTCCTCTGCTCCAGACCTCTCACATCCTGTGGCTTTCAAAGCTTGTTCTTCCACACTGCTTTTCCGAAACTTCTGTTCATGGACCAGTAACGAGCTCTGCAACTCGTCTACCGAAAGACTATTAATGTCTTTCGACTCTTCTATGGAGCACACAATGTAGTTGAACCTTTCTGTAAGTGTGTGCAAGATTTTTTTCAACTATTTTCACATCTTGCATCTATTCTCCTGCATTTCTCATATCATTTGATATCAGCATCACTCTAGAGAAATAATCATTCACAGACTCACCGGATTTCGTCTCCAAGACTTCAAATTCTCTGCGAAGTATTTGAAGTTGAGCTCGTTCACTCCCTTGATATTTTCTCTTCATAGAGTCTCATAACTGCTTAGAGGTATCTTTCTGAATGATGGTCTTGAGAATGGATTTGTCGATTGATTCGAGTAGGTAGTTTTCACCTTTAAATCCTTTAGCTTTTGCTCCTCCAATGTTTTTCGTTGTGCAGCTGTGAGCACTGCTTTAGCGGCAAGCTCGGTGTAACCATTCTCGATAAGGCTCCAGTACTGTTTATAGGTTCTCCATAACCAAGTTCCAGTGATCGTAGTCCCATCAAACTTAGAAATGCTCAACAAATTGCTTCCTTCAGCCATCTCTCTCTCTCTCTCTCTCAGTGTTTCACTCTTTCTCTCAATGTTTCTCTCAAACACTCTCAGATCAGGCCCCCTTAGGGGGCCCTAATACCACCGTTAAAAGCTGAAAATGGAAGACTCTTAGTAGCTCTTAAGCTTGTTTTATTCAACACAGATGTGGCTTTTATACAGCCTTTACAAAACAGGAATGATCTCGAAGTGCATCCAAGATTTACATAATATATATATCGTGGCTAAGATAGAAGAAGAACAATTCAAAGACTAAAGTACACCCTGCAATCCAGGGATTATTAAATAGAAACAAACAAACGTGACCGAAACCACTCGGTTAAGCTATTAGACTTGGTCAACAAGTAACCAAGTTTCCTAACAAAAATTAGACGCAGGTAAGATACACAAGCTCATTTGAAATGCAGCGAAGATGATACCTCAAAACTTAGTGTGATTTTCACATCAAGATCATCGTTATTCGTTTAATCAATTTTGTTATGCAGTTCATAATAAGTTTTGAAATCTGGATCCAACTTGTCATCCGCGATAATTGCAAAGGCTCAAAGAAGAGAAAACAAACATGTAGCACAACAGCAGTGTCATATAAAAATAGCCTCTTAAAATTGCAAAATGACAACCGTATCTCCATCCAACATCATCTTCCATCAAACTAATTGACATAAAGCTAAAACCCCGAAAAATACAACCCGCACAGCATTACCAGTGCACTCAACATATGTTCACGTCAAATCGATCGACTGTTTAGCAACGTTCATAGAACCTGCCAATAGATACGTCATCCCACCGGTTGGATCCAAGTATTCAACAAACCCCCACAAGTTCCCACAAATTGATCTCCTGAACCAAAGCTTTATCACTTTATGCCTCCATTCAGAAAATCCGATACTTTCCAGAACATCAACTAACTGGTGCCAACCTTAGTAGCATAATTCATGTATTCTAGAAATGCTCTATCCAGTAGCATAATTCATATATTCTAGAAATGCTGTCTTCAAAAGTGAAATACGATGAATGACCAGAATTGAATTTTGAACCCATAATTCTTTTAAATGAATCATTTTAAAAGATCAAAACTTCAACACTTGATACTCAGTTTATAAATGCATGCAGGAAAGCGATTTAAGAATACGCACAAGAAAGATTTTAAAAAGTGATGGTAAAAGCGATACTCTTAGATATGCATAGATGTGTATGCGTGTGCCTTACCGAATTCTCATCATAATAAATGATATTCCAAATCGGTAGTCTTAAAAAACAATGCAGATGTATTTTACTAGTAAGAAATGTAAATCAATAACGTTGATTCCACAATTTGCTAAAATAAAATCATAAATGGCTGCAATCAGATACGATAATCTGCTACATCACAAATGAAATGGTCAAGTTCCGTAAGAAAAACAAGAATTAAAACCATAGTAATAAACATAGCTCGAATGCATAAAACAATAAACTGTAGCACAAGGGAAAGTCGGAAGTATTATGGCTTCACAATAATAGCAGTGTACAGAGAGAAACAGCCGTATAGGCATGCGGGCTAACTAGGTTCTAGGGAACACAGATAGTAAAGCTTGGTATATTTGGTTTCTTGGCCTTTTAAGTAGAAACGTCAAGGTGGGCCATGATTATATCATATGCTGGTTCATCTTCCGGTTTAGGCAGGCAGTAGGCTTAGCTTCAGGCTTCATAGAACTCAGCTGTTTTAATGGGATGGGGAAAGGCAAAAAAGGTAAAACAAGAGCATCAGAATTTTATATTAGGGAGATTGGATAGGTTATGTTATCAAATGACTGGACAAGGGGGACTGCCAGTTATAATAATAAGACAAGAATATCCAAAAGACAACCATAGTCTACCTGCAGGTACCATCAATTCTAGTAACCATAGTTTCTCCGCCGAGAACCAGGGTTCTGGCTAGATAACCTGATATCATAAGCTTCAAATCAGGATCAATGCAATTGAAGACAACAGTGAAAGAATCATGGAATGTTATTACACTTTTTCAGTAGTATGAATATTCGACTAGAGATCCAAGACCATGCACACACATAAATAAGAAAAAGAAAGAACTAAGAAAGGTCAAGCCAAGTAGATAGAGAATCATTGGAGTTTTACCCAGAACTACCGGTACGTCCAGAAGAATAAGCTCCATAAGCTCCATAGGGGCTGCCGCTACCGCCCACCTATGATATCATATAACAAAAAAGGATTTAACAGAAGACCTTGATCGATGCACAGAAGTGCATATCACAAACAATTTCTATCAAATTAATTAAAAAAAACAACTAAAAAACAGATGATTTTCTTTGATGAATTTAAGTAAAGAAAGGGGCACTCAAGCAAGTATTAGTTCACCGTAATATACAATGGACTTTCGATAAATATAAAATAAGCATACGTGTGAACCACCATAACTGTCACCAGCAGCAAAATCACTTGAGCCACCATAACCACCATAACGTCCATGTCGTTTACCATCTCTACTGTCATAATTCGGACCATCTGCCACATTTCCACCCACAGGAAGATAAGGCAGAACTGTTGGAATAAAAGATGATACTGCACCTTCCCTGTCGAAAAGGTTTGCCCTCAATCGTGTCACAACATGTATAAGAGCTTCCTTGGCAATATCAAGGTCTCCGGAAATCTATAAATAAAGAAGTTTTTATCAGCTTAATCAAGAGATACAAACTTGGACAACTATAATTATAGAAATCTCAAAACTTTGAGCGCCATGAGAAAGACATTACCTGCACCATTTCATCATCTTCAGCTGCAATTTTGGGAAGATTTTCTTTTGAAAGTATGCGGATATTAGCTTTAGTTATTCTCCTCATCTCAGTCACAATAGCTCCTCCTTTACCAATAAGGCAGCCAATTCGTGAGGTTGAGACAAGTATGCGGGTTGTGAATGAGAGGATTCCTGAATCCCGTTCAACTCTGTCACTGCATCTGGGTTGCAAACGTACCGCTGCTTCTACAACCGACGAGTATTGATCTTCGAAGAACTGAAATAGTAAGTGTTAGATTAGTCACAGCTGTTATGCAATATTCCTCCACAATACCGCTTAAAGCATAAAACAGCAGGACTTAGTAACTAACCTCCTTTGCGGTAACAGTTATTAAGGTATCCTCTCCTTCAGATTGTGAACTATCAACTTTTATGGCAGCCCCAGATTCCTGTCTGATTTGATTAATGATAATACCACCCTTCCCAATCACACTCCCAATATTGGCCGTCGGACAAATCATGCGAAGAGAGAATTCTTTTGAAGAACCTTCATCTCTAGGAGCCGAGTACAACGAGCGTGACCAGTCTCCAGCATCACCTTTATAACCTCCTCCATAAGGACCCATCATTGGAGCTAGCCCAACTATAGGCCCTCCACCAGTTGGACCCATGAGGGAGCGACCAGAAGCATACATAGGCACCGAAGACGTAAGCAAATGCTGAGAACGAGACGGATTATCGTGAAGGCGAGATGCAATCTGAAAAAGTGCCTTCTTAACTAGCGGGGCTTCCCCTGATACCTGAAGTTCACAAACAATCACAAACACCTACATAAGCAAAAGAGTATCCCACTACCAAACCTAACATACAATCGCAATGTATATCCATAACCTAACAGTCCAAGCAATCAATTCGAAATATAATTCCGCATGATTATAAACCAAATAACAGCAGAATTCAGCATTCTTATACCTGCACAAGCTCATCGGAGTTCAATGCACAAGCAGGCAAGTGATCATCCTTAAGTATCCGAATCTGCGCACCGGTTTCGCTCCTAATAGTCTGAACAATCTGTCCTCCTTTCCCAATAATACAACCAATCTGGTCCGACGGCACCAGCAGCCTCGCCGTAACATGATGAGTAGCATCCATCTCCTCCTCAGCATGAGTATCCTCAGCAATAACCCTATCGTGAACACGAAACAGAGCATCCTGCGCCGGAGCAACAAACTCTCCACTGTCCTCAAAGCCGTTCGTCTCATCACTAGCGCTGTAGATAGTGACGACTCTCTCGTCGGAGCCTGGTACGGTTTCGCCGATCCGAATCTTGGACTTGGTGTCCACCCTTAGCTGCTTCACAATCTCGCCGCCTCTTCCGATTATGCTACCGATTTTCTTCACCGGACAGAGGTAGCGGTACACTGTGTCCTCGGCGTCGATGATGAACTGCTCTCGCTCCTCGCCGTTGTTTCGTCTCTTTCCTCCGCCGTTGTCGTAGTAATCCGACTGCGAATGGGAGCGCTTGCCGTAACTGTTTCTCTGGCCGGCCATGATCGGAAAGTGAAAATCGACGACGGTGGAATTTGGGGGATTTGGAGATTAAAGGTCTATATATCTCTCTGATTTAGATTTACATTTCTAGGGTTTTGACCGCCTTTTTATTTCTTATGTTTTAGAAAGTGTTTAACTGAGTATATGCATTTACCACGAACTTGTTGACAACTTTTGTTTTAATATATTTTTGATCATATATTCACATATTGACTATATAATTTGTAGATATATATGAGCAAATCATTTTTATAAATTTTCATACAAATTAAAAATCGGTAAGGCATTTATAAATGTGATTTACCGATTATAAACTTGAACGATTCTTGTTTGACAAATTTGGACTATCTATTGATATGATCTATTTCGATGTCTTAATGATCACTAATTTGACTGAAAATTTATAAAATTAATCTACTTATATAGACCTACAAACTTAACGGTTGAGATGGAAAAATGTGATTAAAAAGTGAGTGTAATAAATCATTAAGGAGAAAGTCCTCAACACGAAGGTCCTCAATAGATCACATCTCATATCATTAATACACGGTCTTGTATGTACACGATATATGTGAACGGTTGAGATTATAGGATATAGGCTTTTAGCCAAATTGCTACTCTTTTATGATATTGTTAGTTTGCTACCCTATCTTTTTTTCTGCCATTTTGCTACTCTAACTTTCATAAATTTGCCAAATTGTTATCCAATATGTCTTTTTCTTTTAGATGATCCGTCAAATTTTTTTTTCTGCTAGGTGTGCCTTTCATGTGAGGGCATTTTCATAATTTTAAATTTAAATTGTTTTTTTAACAGTTGAATTTGTCTCTATAAATTCTGAACTTCATTCAGAAAAAAATAATACATAGATTCTAATAAAAAAACACATTCATGAGACAAAAAATAATATATACAACTCCAATAAGCACACAAGTACCTGAAAATTGGCAGAGGCAAGTGCCAGGACAATTTTCACATGATACTGTGCCTTTAACAAAATCCAAGGTATTGTCACTGGACTCTATTTTTAATGTTAATTTACGACCACCATTTCTTCCTCAGAACATAATATCTTTTCTTTATCTTGTATTACACATTTTGCACGTCTTTCATGCCTGAAAGGGGATGACTGCCCTTTTGAATCAATACTAAAAAATAACAAATAAAATGGTGACACCTATTAAAAAAATAAAATATATATATTAAAAAAATTCGGTTTATTCGGACCGGTTTTTAATCAAAACCAGAACCAACCCGGTTCAAACCGGATCGGATCGGTTTTACCTATTATTTGACCCGCTTTAAATGGATCGGTTATCCGGTCCGTTTTTTCTGATGATTTTTTTAATTTTCGGTTAAAAATCGGATTTTTGCCCACCCCTCGTCCATGTGGTCACATAATTTCACAGAATTTGTAAAGTCGATAATTCGTTTAAAAGTAAATTTTACTCTCAATAAAATTGATATTTTTGTTAGAACGAGCCCGACCCAATCCATCTCTCTTCTCTCTCACCCAAACCCTAACTCCAATCGATCAAATCTTCTCCGGCCACCGCCCATTCTTCTATGTCGACCTCGGGGACGCCGCAGTTCAGGTACACGCAGACGCCGTCGAAGGTGCTCCACCTCCGCAACCTCCCCTGGGAATGTGCCGAGGAGGAGCTCGTCGAGCTCTGCAAGCATTTTGGGAAGATCGTCAACACCAAATGCAACGTCGGCGCCAATCGCAACCAGGCCTTCGTCGAATTCGTATGTCCCTCATCCAATTTCAGCAGGATAATCTACATTAGGGTTATTAAGTCTTGAATTGGGGGTTTTTGTATTACTGGTAATATGCCATGGTTTCATAGATATGAGAGCTTCTATGGAGCTGTAATTGATTGTATGAAGGTTTCAAATGCATTCTTTGAATTGCCTGTTCTCTATGATCACATTTTTGTTATAGCACATTACAGTTTTATAAATGTGTAAGCATTTGTTGGGTAGATATGTGGCTGAATTCGATGATTACGTTTTGCAGGCAGACCTAAACCAGGCCATAAATATGGTTTCGTATTATGCTTCATCTTCGGAGCCTGCGCAGGTCCGGGGGAAAACAGTTTACATCCAGTATTCGAATAGACACGAAATTGTGAACAACAAAAGCCCCGGAGATGTTCCTGGGAATGTGTTGCTGGTTACCATCGAGGGTGTTGAAGCTGGTGATGTCAGCATTGATGTTATTCACTTGGTAAGTGTGTTTTGGTAATGTGTTATCTTTTTTTGGCTGTATTGTAAGATTTTGCAAATCTTGTATCTATTATAGATGAGCACAAAATGCTGAATCTGAATCTTGGGTATTCTTGATAATCTGTCAAATTATAATTGTTCTTATGTCTTTTTATTGAATTGGTTGAATCATGTATGGTGATGTCTCTTATTTAAATTCTTTTCTTGGAGGCAGTTTGGAATTATTATCTTGTACGTCATACTCCTTTCTATGGTCACGCATATATGCACAGGTGTCATTCTGCACTTATAACTCGTCTGTTTGAATTATTTCGTTGTCCCATGGTATTTTCATCTGGGGGTTTCTGATGCTGTGTTATTTCACTTTAGTGCCCATATGATGTGTTTGTGATGAGCCATGAGACTTCTTTTGTTTTTCAGGTGTTTTCTGCTTTTGGGTTTGTGCACAAGATTGCTACTTTTGAAAAGGCTGCCGGCTTCCAGGTCTGCACTTGAACTTTCTTAGTACTGCAGACATCTTGCATTCTTGGTCTGCCATTCTTATCACTTTGTATGATAATGCAGGCATTGATTCAGTTCAGTGATGCTGACACTGCATCTGCGGCGAGGAATGCCTTGGATGGAAGAAGTATACCCAAGTATGCACCGTCCATTTCTTTATCCTCCAATCATACTTCCCCTCATTAATTTCCGTATCCTTGGAATAGTTGGCAGAGCTGTTAACTTTGTGATGTGATCATTTACTTTTAGGTACTTGCTTCCAGAGCATGTCGGTTCATGCCACTTGCGTATCTCGTATTCTGCTCACACTGATCTGAACATCAAGTTCCAGTCACACAGAAGCAGGTAATAGATGAGCAAAGACATCTTTAATCTATTATGATGTACATTTTTGTCTTCGTGTTTCCTTTCTTGGTTGTGGTTATCTCTCGACTCTTTTGCTACAGTTATTGCCTGTTATATGAACTGCTAATTGGTGTGTGTGTTTTTTGTCATCTAGGGGTTAGTGCGCCTGGTAACCAGAACACAGATGTCTTGTCATGGACATTTAGTAATTCCTTGATCTATTGCATAGGTTTAATTATTGTAGAGTTGCTCTTTTTTTGTTGTCATGATGACTGTATCAATTGCTACTGCTTTTCCTTCAGTCGTTTAGATAACTTTTCTTGACATTCATCCTTTTGTTATCCTTGTGCGGGTTCGAGATGTCTTCTTGTCAGAACATGGGCAGTTTTCATTTTAATGTTGGCAAAAGATACTGCTAGGTATTAGCTGGGTTTAATTATTGTAGAGTTGCTCTTTTTTTGTTGTCATGATGACTGTATCAATTGATACTGCTTTTCCTTCAGTCGTTTAGATAACTTTTCTTGACATTCATCCTCTTGTTATCCTTGTGCGGGTTCGAGATGTCTTCTTGTCAGAACATGGGCAGTTTTCATTTTAATGTTGGCAAAAGATACTGCTAGGTATTAGCTGGGACTTAAAATGCCTAATGGAATTGTTATTGTCTTTTTCCTAGGATAAGAAAGACAAAAAAACAACCCTCTTTGCTTCACTTATGTTTGTCAGTTTGTATTGCATGTATGTTTCTTACTTTCTTACATGCTTTATGAGGCTGTAAACTTTAACATGGCATCTTTTATGTAAACTGGGTAATATGTTGTTTAATGCATCTCTGTATTGCTTTTGTTGTTGAATTCTCAGGAATAAATTTTAAACTCTTCGAAATTCAAATATAAGCCATCGTCACCTTAATAATCTCTTTTATGATGCGTTTCTACTGAGGCAGTTTGATTGTATAATTTGGCATAATGTGTATTGTATAATTTGGCATAATGTGTATAGTTTTGTTTTTGCTGATACTTCAGGGATTACACGAATCCATACCTACCTGTAAATCCCACTGCAATTGAGGGATTTGCACAGGTATGTTATTGTTATTTATATCATTAAGCACTAGCATCAAAGCTGAAACTTCTGCTAATTAGCTGTTATCTCCAGCCTGCAGTAGGTCCTGATGGAAAGAAGAAAGAGATGGAGAGTAATGTGCTTCTGGCTTCCATTGAAAATATGCAGTATGCTGTCACTGTGGATGTTATTCACACGGTTAGGGCTTATTCCTTTTGTGTATTTGAAGAGCTGAAGTTACAAAGATCATGTTACAGATGTCACATTGTTGCTTTACATGTTATAGGTATTTTCAGCATTTGGCACTGTACAAAAAATTGCTATATTCGAGAAGAATGGTCAAACACAGGCATTAGTTCAATACCCTGGTATTTTCCTTTGACATGTGACCTTTTAATTTCACATAACATAAAGCGCTTTTCATTTATCACTCATTTGCGAGATTCGGTTGTCATTCATGCATGAGTCCTTATTTGCAGATATTGCTACCGCAGCCATTGCCAGAGAAGCTCTAGAGGGGCACTGCATATATGATGGTGGCTATTGTAAGCTTCATCTATCATACTCTCGTCATACTGATCTCAATGTAAAGGTATAAAATATATGCTTTACGTAAAATGTTCAGAATAAAAATGAGAGGAAAATTGAAAGACATCATGTGGATCTGTTGGTCGAAAAACAATTTGGTCCTTAAATGTATGCTTCGTGACACTTAAATTTCCACCTGTTCATGTGAATATGTTTAAGAAGTCTTGCCTTGTTTTTGATATTGTTCTGTTTATACTTATTTGCAGGCTTATAGTGACAAAAGTAGAGATTATACAATCCCAGACGTTAGTTTACTTGCGGTGCAGTCTGGTTACCCTGCAGCCTGGCAGAGTGCTCAGGCTGCTCCAGTGTACCATGGAAATGAATATAGTACTGCAGCAGCTGGACCGGCTCAAGGTCCTCCTGGAGGTTCTCCGGGACAAGTGCCATCATGGGATCCAAACATGCAAGCAGGTCGACCATCGTTTGTTTCTGTTCCCAGCACCTTTCCTGGTCAGATATATCCCACATCATCAGGTGGCCCGGTATATGCCTCAGCACCTATGCCTCCGAGCTCATCACCAATGCATCAGCCAAGTGCTCCACCGCATATGCGACCAGGTGGTGCGTCACCCCCAGGTGTTCGACCTCCTGGTGCTTCACCTTCTTATTACGGCCAATCCTGAATAATAGGATGTATTTTTCTCCACCCCCTAAACCTATTTGCTGGTTATTGCTTGCCCCATCTTGTGAGTTTTTGGTGCTAATTTGTCGGGCACTCCACATTCAATTTGCAGTGCCTGCTTCGACTAGAATATCTTGTGATTTAAGTCTTGATTATGACATTTAATTCAGTATTTTACAGTGATACCTAATTTCTATCGGAAGTTTCCCTACCTCACCTTGTTACCATCCATAGTCGAGTCTCATGTTTACAGCTTACAAAATGGTCCATACCGTACTGAATTTCTGATTGTTCAGCGAATGCTCTTCAATTTGTGGGTACTGAGCCTTATTTTCTCTGTATTCCAGAATTTCTGCTATGAATTAAATGAGGGACTTCTGCAATGGACCTAAATGATCGTTCATTTGGTTGTCCAAATCTACAAAAGCCTGAGATGAAAGGTCAATTCCGTGTTGTCCTACCATTTAAAACCAAGAGCAGCGTTGTGTTGTCGCAGGGTTCAACCTTCAACTTCTTACAGGCATAATTCATACCATGTGACACAGTCGTTGTGGGTAGTGCCATATGCACTGCGTATTGCCAAAGCTCTGACCAGACTCCGCTGGTTTGCGATAGGATTTCGACATCACGATGTTAACCTGTCTCAAGCTAGCAACTAGATTCAGACTCCAACAAATGCTAGTTGTGCACCAAGTATGTGGTATCGTGGTTCTCATCCTCGAGGCCTCATTGCAGCCATGCAAGGGAGCGTGCTTGGTTCGACTTCATCATCACCCGATACTGATGAGACTACTATCGTGTCTCTCACTAGGCTTCAACTCTATAACATAATCAATCACTTTAATGTCCGGCTTAATTCAAACCCTTAATCCGGCTTGAACCTAAATATAATTATTTGATTCACATTTGCTAGTTGGATCCCCATACTTGTCGATCTCTTGTGAGGGTTTACACCTCGAGATATGCCAAGATTAATCAAACCCAGGTAGCATTAATTGGGGTCTGATGTTAGCATAATAGTATATGCCTCAATGAATCTGTTTCCTGCAAAGCTCACTGAGAAATGTCAGTACATTAACAAGGAGATCTCATGTACTGATCCTTCGGTTCATACATTACAGTGTGCTTAATCTCTCTAATATTGTTGTTTTCTCTTTAAATTTTGTTTAATGGATCTTTTGTCAGTCTTTGTGATATGTTGAAGCTTCTGTGTTCATCACCTTTGTACATCAAGAGTGGCACCAATCATACCATCAAAGTCAATTTCATTCATTTCGTACGTGAGGAGAGGTGGGAATCGAAGATCGAAAACGTGTTTTTATTTTCTGTGTCGGTACTTAGTTTGTTCCTCAATATTAATATGGCAAATCGATATCTATCTACTAACATTGTACTGTTAAAATCTATAGATCTTGCAAACTGTTCAATATATATGAACACAGCTTACACAGCTAGCTATAGTTCACAAACTTGCAGGAGTTGCAGCAACAGAAGTAATTCACCTGCAATGTTCATGCAAAGTAACATGCAGACCTGCAGATGCATCCAATATTGTTTAGTTTTCATTCTGCTCATGAATACGATTATACGAATGATGTTGAAAGTGAGAGCTAAAGAGATAGTTAGCTATCCAACATAGAACACTCTACTGTAACGTTTCTCGATCACTCGATCGATACAGTTCCAAGTTGGAGAGAATTTAGCAAACTAATTTGGCAATAAGTGTTGAAGGAAAGGATCATCACAGAATCACCGAGATAAAAGCTAGATAATAGTTTTTTATTGTAGCTAAGATATTGTGGCACTAAAGCCTTATCACTAAAGGCTAGGATAGTAAATGTACATGGTATCCTAAAGTGTGTAGGTTTTGTACCAGACTGTATATATAGCTTGCATCACAGGTTTCATGATACAAGAAATCACAGCCTCCTTCGGTCACTACCAGAACAACCACTTTAGCCGATGAAATTTTTTCGTCGGCTAAACCCTAAATTTCGTCGGCTAAAGTCTTAGCCGAAGAAACGTCGTCGGCTAAGAAGTCGTCAGAAAAAAGCCATCGGCCAAGACTTTAGCCGATGAAATTACTGTTCATCGTCGGCTAAAGTCAGTTATTTAGCCGACGAAGAAATTTTTCGTCGCTTAATTTCTGGACTTTAGCCGACGAATTTTTGGACCTTAGCCGACGAAATTATATTAAATTTTGTCGTCTATAGATATTTTTATTTATTTATTTAACTATAACCGACGAATTACCCTAAAATTCGTCGGCTAAAGTATAGAAATTATGCGACGAAAAATTTCCTAAGTAGGTTTCAACCGTAGATATCTATCACCAAGTCTATCGAGTCTTTGGTCGCCTATTTCATTCATGTTGGAAATTGTTGGAAAAATGATAGAAATAAAAGATTTTTTGTAATCATTTTGATAGTTAAAGGTAAATGCAAATAGTCACCAAAGTAATGCATGTAATGGTTGATCTTTCAACTTCCTTGTCTTTTGATTTTTGTAACAACATGAATCAATGATATGGTAGTGGTCTAATGAAAGGTTGTAACCTTATTCATTACATTCAAGTTTTCTTCCAATCCCACCAATATAAATAGGTGACTCCATCCCTCATTCTAGACACACCAACTCAAAGCATCTCTCCTTACTAGAGTTCTCTCTCTCCGTCTCTAAGTTGTGTTCTGGTGATAGACGAAGGTACTTCAAGTTCGTTCAGTGTCCTTAGTAGCAATGCAGTTTCAAGGGACAAGCAGTCGTTGTATTATGGGAGACAAGTGTAATCAAACTTTTGCACCGAAGATGAGGCATAATTTGTCTTAAGAAAAGTGTGTGAGACATACGACTCGACTTCCTTCAATATCCTCCTATCATTGAATCCGAGTTGGTAATATTGGTATTCATCTTCATATTTGTATTATGAGTTTTTAGTTATAATTATTTATTTAATTATAATAAATTTATGTTATTATATATTTGTAATATTTCATATATTTTCTAACATATCTTTCATCGAAAAGTGATCAATCTTTATTCAGCATCAAAAATGAAAGAAGTTTCAGAATAAAGTGAGCACTAAGTCATTGCAACTACCATTCATAATTGGATGTCAAGTCCTTTGCCAATCTAAGCTGGCTCCAAACTTGTAAAGATTATATGATTTCTATAGACTCCAGTCCAGTCCTATCAAGGTACATCGATGAATTGTTCTTTACGGATTCGCATAAATAGCTTTCTGTTTTCTTGTACATATTGACATAATGACATGTGATGAGTAGTGCATATTCGTTTGCTCTTTTATGCTTACGAATTCGTCATCGACCAGACTAACCAAATGATAATATTTAGTACAAATTATAACAGATTAAGGTACATGTTAGAAGAAAGATGAGTACAGGAATGATAACTGTGCTATTAGATTTTGAAGGAAGAAAAAAATAGTTTAGCAAAAGCTAGCCTCCATGAATTTTACAAATTCAAAGAATTCTATCCTTCCATCTCTGTTTTCATCAAATGTCTCAATCATTTTCTGGCAGTCTTGTAGCTTTGATCCTTCCTTCAAACCCAAAATACAGAGAACTCTCTGCAACTCCCTTGCATCGATAAACCCATCTTTGTTCTCATCAAACACATCAAAAGCTTGTTTCACTTCCTCCACGCTCGGCTCATTCTCATCAAACAGCCCTGAAAGCTCATTGGAACTGAATGATTCAGGTAGTTCCTCCCCTTCTGAACTGCAAAAAATCCCCAAGCTTCCCATCACCATCTTCACATCTTCTCTGCTCATGCTACCGTCATCCTTCTTTTCACATATCTTTGGAAGCTGGCTCAACTCCGAATCCAAGCTCTTCCCATCTCGAACCTTTGAGTTGCAACACTTATGCTGGCATTGAACGAAAGACTGGAACTTTAACAAGCAATTCTGGGTGCTATCTAACCAGTTACATACTGTGTGCAGCAATACAGCAGTGATTGCTTCAATCAGAAAAACGAAAGGTAAAGATGATACGCTATCAGTAGTCGATGATGATGTCTTCTCCATTGCAATTGAGTTGTAAAGGTTGAAAAACATGTACATCGTGTCGTGCTAATACAAGCTAGATATTCTGAATCTATGGAAACAAGTAGTGCAGGTGTTATGAGAGAACGGTTTGAGTTTTATATCAACAATGAGTTGTGAATAGCCAAGGTGCATGGTGTCTTATATAGACCAGAGATTGAGTCTTGCATTTGAAGACATCAATCTGGTCAAGCCCCAAAATATGGGGGAAGATGCTGTGTGCCATCGCAGGTCTGGTGGAAAAGTATGAGAAGAACGGGTCACCTAAATCAGCACTGGTGTTGAGGATGTTGACAGGAAGTTTCAGTGTTTTTGTTTGGAGTTAATTGAGAGAATTTGATGTGGAGGGTGGGTCATGCAGGCCTAGCCTGCTTGGTTTTTTGGCTCTGCCTCTTTGTCCTATGTGGGGTTGTGCTAGGCATTTTCTGGCTGATTGACTAAGTTAAGGGAATGGAAAAAATTGGGTAAAACTTTCTGGGAAGTTAGATTTGATTTTCTGGGCTGCTCTTCCTTTTTTCTATTCCATTGCATTGTTTATTGTGGCGTTTGCATTTTTCTAGCTATTATATGGTTTTTACTTTTGGGTTAGTGTATTTGTTTGTGTAAAGTATGCAAAGCACCATATGGACGTAAACGAAGTCAATAATAGACGGCTGGAACCTGAAGTGTGTAGCCTTCCTACACAAGTCATTGATTCAGACGTGCGAGAAGGGAAGCGATATTTAGAGTCGTCTACATGTAAGTGTAGTCATTTTTCAAAGGACATAGTGCACTAACAAGTAACAACAAGTAACAAGCACATTTAGCGCGCTAGTATTTTATCTTCTTTCCGAAACGCCAAAGCTTCCCGCTTATTGTTGACTTTTCCCCTCAACATAAAAAAATGGTCCAAACAGACCCGAAACCGGGCTGAAATAATTAAAACTGAAACCTAGAAGCTCAAGAGGACTTGTGATCAGCTTGACAGCTTCCCAGAAGTTCTTGCTCATCGCGTATCGCCAAATATGAACCTTAACATGTTTAATTACGGTTGATCCAACCCTATTATTTAGGCAAAATATAAGTTGTACAAGACAATTAAAAATAGGAGAATCACATATAAGGAATCAACCAAATTTGTAAACACAAAATTTTTTTTTCATAATTTGTTATACAAATTATGATACAAGCTTAGGCCCAAAACAGAAAGAATCAGGCCCGATCTGGTTTTTGACGCTCAAATGACAATACGACATCCCTTTTACAACTAAATTACGCGTATCCAACTCTTTGTTACTAAATCCCTAACTGATACCTCATCGGCTCATCTAGCCCTATTTTTGCCCCTTTCCTCTCTCTCTCTCTCTCAACTCTAAATCAGAGCTCGACTTCAACTATACAGATCGGTGATCGACGGCGGTGTTGCTTAGCGGACCATCAATCACGATGACATCTCCATGCGACGACGACGGCTGCACCTTGATGACAAGGATCGGTGAATTAGCGACACAGATCGATGACGATGCCAGTGAATCGACAAAGCGGTTGTGATTCGACGATGACAGTGTTTTGTCAAAACAACGACGAACAGATTGATTGTAGGCAGCGATTCAAAGACGACAGAAGTGATTTGTCATTGAAGGCATCAGTGATAGACTGATAGGACAGCGTCGACGGCTCCTTGATGAGGGCAACTATGTGAATCTGGATGCCAATTGGATGATATCATAGGTATGAGATTTGGATCAAATAAGTTCGATTTGCATGATTTGGTGGACTTCAATAGGGGTGGAGTGATGGGAGCACTATAGGTGGTGGTAATGGTGGTTTAATTCTGTCTGGGAATCAACATCGATTGTTTTGACAGTAGCAGGTTGTTGTTAGAAGTAGGAGTGACAGTAGTAGTTTGTTAGGATCTGCTACTGTCGATACTAGAGTAAAAGTGTGCTCCTGAGTGGGAGGGGAGGGTGCTACTATGCTACTCGACAGTATCACACATTTCTGATCTGACAGTAGCAGTTGATATGTAGTGAAGGGTATTCTGGTAAAATTGTAATGACATATGACATCTGGATATTGGTTTGTTCTAATTTTTGTTAATATTTGTTCTTAAAAGTATAAGATAATGTGTAAATGATGTATTTGTAAGCTGAAAATTGGTTAGTAACTAAATTGTAGTTTACTAATTAAAAATTATTTCTATTCAAGGAAAATATGAATTATATATGGTAACAAGTCATTTTGGGTTTATGGTAGCTTCCATTTCAATTCGTACGTTTTCATTGTGTTAATGTTGATAGATATATTGGGATATCTGTTTCAATTAAGTTGTATCTTTTTCATCCTCAGAACTGGTTATTTGTACGAAGAAATTATCGGTATAACGGAAATAAGGGAATAAAATCAAGACAGTCGATAAATGATAACCATTCCATGAATGACCAACACACTAAAGTGGAAACAAATTAATCTCTAAGCACTTCATCATGAGCAAATGTACCTCAAACCATGGTTTCTGCTATATAAGAAGGTAAAAGAGGCCACAATTTTCTGGAACAAGAATAACCTAGCAAGACAAACAAGTTGAAGAAAAGAACCAAAATGAGTTTGACATCTTCATTTCTAGGGTTTAGGGTTTTCTTGTTCATGTTCTTGTTGGTATGGGTAACAAAATGCCAGAATGTTCACCTCTATCGTCAAACCGAACAACTTGGTCGGCGCAAGGTTTTCAATGTGATGGATTATGGAGCTGTTGAAGGTGGAGTAACTGATAACAGTCAGGTAGGTTAATCTGCGGTAACTGTTAAGCCAAGTAAGTTCTTCGTAAATACATATAGCTGATCAGAGTATACACTTTTTTATGCATTTAGGCATTCTTGAAAGCATGGAAGGGTGCATGTCAATGGAACGGAAGGTCAAAAGTTTTGATTCCCAAAGGAATATTCAAGTTGTTCCCGCTTGTATTCTCAGGTCCCTGCAATGGTCCGATCGCCTTCTTTATTATGGGGACTTTAAGAGCCTCGGCTGATTCATCAACGTTCAACTCTGAAAACTGGATAAATTTCCGATACTTGGAGCAGTTAACCTTAGGCGGAGGCGGTACCTTGGACGGCCAAGGATCCCTAGTTTGGCCTCAAAACAACTGCAACAATCATCCATGTAGGGCACTCCCCATCGCAAGTAAACATATTGCTCCCTTTTTTTCTTTTTCTTTTTTGTAACCGTAGTGACATTTTGTTAAGGTACAAGCAAGTACTTAGCATATTGCTCCTCGTAATTTAATATCTTGTGTTGTCTCTGTAATATATGGATCAGTCTTTGAGTTTTGACTTCATCACAAATGGCATATTGCTCCTCGTAATTTAATATCTTGTGTTGTCTCTGTAATATATGGATCAGTCTTTGAGTTTTGACTTCATCACAAATGCAACCGTCGCTCACTTGAGATCATACAACAGCAAAATGGCTCATATCAGGGTTTATGGATGCAATAAAATGGACTTCACCAAACTAAGATTGTCAGCTCCAGGTGATAGCCCCAACACCGATGGCATAAAAATCGGAAACTCCTACCGCATCAGAATCTCAAGTTCTGTAATCACCACCGGGGATGACTGCATTGCCATATTGTCAGGAAGTAGGGAGATCCATATTTCTAAGATTTTTTGCGGACCTGGCCATGGAATCAGCATTGGAAGTCTGGGAGGGTATGAAAATGAAAATGATGTGGAAGGAATATATGTGAAAGATAGTGGTTTAAAGGGGACTACCAATGGTCTAAGAATCAAAACATGGGCTAAATCTTATCCCTTGAAGGTTTCAAAGATTATATATGATAACATTGTGATGACTGATGTCATGAATCCAATTATTATCGATCAGAATTATTGCCCCAGCCCTCCCTGCAATCAACAGGTATGTATATTACTATCTGTCTTATCAGTACCAATGTGGTGATTGAAAGTTTGACACCAACATGCTAGCTAGTTGGGTTCTTAGTCGAACACGACGAAATAAGTGTTATTTCTTCTGGTGTAGGTTACTTCGAATGTGCAGATTAGTGATGTGACATACAATAACATAAGGGGAACTTCTTCATCCAATGAAGCAGTGATTCTGAAATGCAGCAAAACCAACCCTTGCAAGAACATCGTGATGAACAATATCAAGTTATCCCTCAACGATACCGGAGGTATCGCGAGTTCTCTCTGTGAAAATGCCGGTGGTGTATCTAATGGCACACAAAACCCTCGTCCTTGCATATGAGTCCAGATTTATGCAGCATTTCAAGCAGTCTTTGGACCTAGCTGGCAAGCTAGCTTTGTTTTTTGAGGCTGACTTGCTAGCTAGTTAGTTGCCAAAACAAAAAAGCATGAAATAGCTGTGCAGCTTCATTCACTTGTTTGATGCTTCATATATGTACAACATAATTTGAAAACATAGATGTAATTTCTGAAATGTGGTACTTTCATGAGCAATTAAGTTTCAGTTTAGTTTTCTGTTTCATCCTCCCATTACATGTTTTAGTGTGTTTTACAATATTCATGTGGTCTCATAATTCTTCTAATAGTACAGTGTCATCAGTAGTATGATTCGAAATTCTAAAATTTTAATAGAAACAGTATGATGGTTGGTCATTGGGCTGTGTTAGAAAATGGACCAGTAACGACGTGTTCACTAACATGGACAGAAACTGGGCCTCTGCTTGCCACTGCTACTAATGATATTTAGATGATCATTGTGCAAGAAACTTCACTAGTGTACCAAATCCTGAATGTATTTTCTTTGTACTGCTCAGATGTCAGACATATGCTAGAAATCGAATCCACAAACCTACCCGATGCAAAGTACAAACTCGCTGTGAACACCAAGTACCTTCCAAATTCTATTTATTCAACACCATTGGTGAGCAAGAAATCATTATTTAAAATTACAGTCACAGAGCCATAACATGATTATTATTGTTGAGATATCTATCCCACATCAGGAATATGAGACATTGTCTGTAGATTTATAAGGGTTCGGGCTACTCTCTTTTTTACCAATTGGTTTTGGAGCTGAACCTCAGACTACTTTATCATGATATCAGAACGGTTACTCACGTCCACGTGTGAAGCTCAAAGTTCACACGAACTCCACGACCACCAAAATTGTTATCCACGTGTTAGGCTTAAAGTTTCGCCACACGTGCGGGGGTGTGTTGAGATATTTATCCCACATCCGGAATATGAGACATTGTCAGTGGATTCATACGGGTTTAACTCTATCCATTGTCAATTGGTTTTGAAGTTGAACCCCAAACTACTTTATCAATTATAACATCAATCTTGCCCTAATGCCAATGCAAAAGGGGCCTTGTCGGCTAACCTTGAACAATATATAGATATTGCAGCTAGCATAAGCTGCAATGTGAAAGATCCAAGTGATCTACTAAGGCCGTATTGACTATACAGTATACACAACCATTGTAAATAGGATAGGTTGGTGCCATTCTTTACTTGGCTTGTTTGCTGTGCATCGTCCTCTACCCAACAGGTCAGGTGTTCGACGGGCAAATCAGGTGGTCTTTTTTCTATCTTTATTTTTCACTCTCAAGTCTTTCCATCATACACTACTGTGATCAATTCAGGGATCAAACCTCAAAGAACAGTCAAATGGTACCTCATGGGATGAAGTCAAATATTTTTTATACTGCCAATCAGTTTGCTACCAGATCACACTAGACAATATTGACAACATCAGATTAGATTAGTGGCAATTGTCAATTTTTATCCAAAACAAATAGATTCCATGAATGATATAAGCCTTCTGTAATTTCTGAAATAGCGGTGTCAAAAACTCATGATCACAAGTTCATGAAACTAAACATTTAGAGCTGAGGAAACCAAAAACATGAACATATTACACTTAACAAACTGGGGGAACTAGGAAATGAAGTAATGAACTGAGATTCATAGTGATCATGAACTACACTGAAAGAACAAAAGAAAGTAGAAAACAAAAAAACCTTCATGGTCATCACATGAATTTATTTATAGAAACAAATTGTTGATCATGATGATATTACTTGTAGGGCGGAGGAGGAGGGGTGAAGATGTACCCTGTTCTTGGGTTCACATTTGGCTCCGGGTCTGAATAATCCATCACTTCATACATCTTCCTAACACTTGCATCAATTTCCTGGTAGACAGACACAACTGATTCATTAATTTGCCCAAAGAACCAAACTTTATACCAAAAGGAAGGGAACAAGATGATCAAACCTCTATTGGCAATGAAGAGTCCCCATGCTGATCACCTCTCTCCATCAAGTTTCTCCCAAAACCTGAGTAAATTAACAACACCAATACAGATTGGTTCTTTGAATTGGAAAAACTTGAAACTGGTGCGGTAGCTAATAGGTATAGAAGGTTTTACCTTGAGAGAAAAACAGAGCCAGAAAGCAAGAAACGGTGAGAATTCTAAGAAACCAAGGCCAACCCATAATTTCTGGCAGCGTTATGAGAAAGGGGTAGCTCTCAGAATTGTGAATATCTTCTGGGTTTTTATGGAATTCGATAACTGAGACAAGTAGAGAGAAGGTTTGTATGACTCAGAGTAACCGCCTTAAAAAGCAGATCTGACAGACTCCAAGAAGTTAAGTTCAAAAGCGTAACAGAAATCTTGCTGTAAAGAGATAAGAGGGTTTAGGGTAAAGATGTTTGATTTTTTCAAGGATTCTATATCATACTCAATCTGTGTTTCCTAGACGGTTAAATTTTTAAAAAAATACATGATAAATGATTCATTAATAATTTTGATGTTTCAAGTTTTAAAACAATTAAAATGATACATGAATTTGTAGTTTCAACCGAAAATATGTACATACCGTTATACCAAATTGTTTTATGTTCAACTTTGAAGGACAAATTCGCCACTCTTTAATTTAGTAATAATAAATTATTAAAATTAATAATTAATAAGGAGAGAAAATAAGAAAAAAGAAAAAATATTATTATCTTTTTTTTTTCATCCGTGTTCAAACCTAGCATACATAAAAATGATGATCGACGTATAGAATTGTAGAAAAAATACAAACCTGGTAACCTATAAAAACAACGAATAGTAAAAAAAGAAACCAGATCATGGAAAAACAACAAAGTTTTTGAGAATATAGTCTCATTGGTCTGAGTTTACAAGATTAAAAATTTATATAAATAGAAAAATAAATAAATAGAAAAATAAAAAAAATGGAGAAAACCTGAAATTGCCATTTGAAAAATGAGAAATTATATAAAATTAACGGTGTTACTAACGACATGTACTAAAAGTGTGTCAACTTTTAAATGTCATGTACCATTTTGATTGTTTTGAAACTTAAAACACAAAAATTGTTAGTGGGCCATTTGTTATGTATCTTTCTTAAAATTAACTTTTCCCACAATTACAGATCAATTATAATAAGGTTTCAGCTTTTAGAAAAATAAAAGATGAGAGACGAGAATCAGTGACGGACCTAGGATTTTACTTCTATGGGGGCAAGGTTTGGTGTTAATATAAATGATACAGTAAAATTTAGAAATGATATATATATATATATATATATTAATATAAAGCTACAATTATGTGTTAAATTTCATTTTAAATGGGTGACTTTCTATTTTTATTGAACTATTTCATGACCAAGTGTTATGGAAGATATGCTAATCATATATATATTTGTAAATAAAGCAAAACTACACGAGTCATATGCTGGGTCTGCTAGTGGATGAGATTATATATTAGGGCAACTCCTATTTTCGATGGTTCTGAAAGAGAGTATTTAATGTTTAGCAGTGCTACCCACAATTCAGGAAATAACATACACAACTTAATAAAATCGGACAAATTCGTGGCAATCTAATTTAAAGTTACATGGTACTCATTTAAATTATTTTTACCATTGATGAGGTAAATTGGTACTTTGAATAGTTAATTTTGAAATATTAGCTTTTGACACCAAAAAAAATAAGCGAGGGACTTATATGGATGAACGTTTCAAAATGTTACATATTCAAATATGGTTACTATTAACCGTCGAAACTTTTCAACTCTTAATACCATTTTTTGATAGTTACAAAAAATGATTTGGTTGTGGTTAGCTAATTCATTGACAGAATGTGGTGGGAAACATATGGAATGGGTTCCTCTAGCACTTACTCCAATATATATTGGGAGTAATACTACAATTTGTCAGTACCAAACCCGTCATTTTGTGATGAATCCCATAAACTACAAGAGTTGACTTCTTTTTTCCATAAAAGTTGATTTCATTTTTGGAGATTTTTAATTAAAAATTATTTGATACATCGTCACTTTCTGAGACCCGTCCAATTCACACCGTCCGATCATCTCCTCACCGTCAGATATATGTATTATTCATTTTTGTTTTTTTTTTCTGTTTTTTTTATCTTTTAACGGTGTATTCTCTCATTTTTAATTTGATATCGGTGAGGGAAACATAACAATCAAGTATATATGAAATGGAAATGGTACCTAAATTAAGTAATTAGTGAAGCAGAAAAGGGATTGATCTTATTAGTATACTGATTATGTGCAAAGCTCATAATATCCAACGACCTATCCAATAATCTATGAGAGAATTAAAATCACTAACTGCACTTACTATGTGAAAATTTAAGCTAATTATAAAGTCAATTTCTCCCTAGCTGGTTCGAACTCCAGCTTGTGAAAAACATCAATTGAGAAAGGGTCATACATAAAATTGTTCAACAGTCTCAGAATGGTAGCTCCCTAACCACTATTTTATGTGCGTTCACGCACGCTGGATTAATTAAGCCAAGTACCTTAATGTTCTTTGTGTCTGCCTTTCTCTTTGTTTAAACTTTGTGCACATCATATACAAAGTTTAAGCATTGGCTTTTCCCATTAAGAACCCCAGCGTTGTGTTTCTTGCTTTTCAGGCAAAGTGAAGCTTCCATGAATCTGCCTCTTGCTAGCTCCATTTGTTTATATGTTCCTAGTTCGATCATATTATATCAGTTTCGGTTTTAAATATGATGCACCTGATTCCCACTTAGTAAAAAACTGACTACAGAAAAGGCAGATCAAACCCTTTATTTTCTGCTAGCTAGCTCATCAGAATTGAAACCCTTCATTTTCTTGCTCATATGAGGATGTTTGGGTAGGGCTGGCATTTTGGGCCGAGCGGGCCGAACCAACCGACATTCGAACCGGGCCGAACCGGTTTGAACCGAAATCTCGGTCTACCGACAATTCGGTCGGCTCAACCGTACCGACCGATAATATAGTATATACTTCAAAATATGACAGAGATAGAGTTCGAACACGTAACCTCCAACTTGCATGTTTCGCTTCCCACCGCTGGAGCAACCAATGCACTTGTAATGTAGAGCACAGATTTTATAATTATAGTTGCTATAATGACAAATTCAGATAAAAACAAGTACGAAACCAAAGACTAGGGTTTCATACTTTTATTTCATTCTCTCATTTTCAATTTTTCATCGCAGCCTCTCTCTCTCTCTCTCACTCTCTCACACCCAGCAACGCCTCCTCGGCGCCTCCCATCAAACTGCCATCAAACCTCCCAGCAACGTCTCAACCTCCTCGGCGCCTCCCATCAAACTGCCATCAAACTCCCAGCAACGTCTCAACCTCCTCGGCTCCTCCCAGCAACGCCTCAACTCCGCTTCCACTTGTTCTTCGATTAATCTCCCCCACCAGTCCTCAACTCCCAGCAACGTCTCAACCTCCTCAGCTCCTCCCATCAAACATTCAAACTGCCATCAACCTCCTCGGCTCCTCCCATCAACCTCCTCGGCTCCTCCCAGCAACGCCTCAACTCCGCTTCCACTCAACGCCTCAACGCCTCACCTACCACCACCATTTATAACCAGGTGAAATTCCCCTCTCTTTGCTTTTTAGGGTTTCCTGTGCCGAATTGATTGCGTTTCCCATTTTTTGTTCTTTTGTTCATATTTACGATTACCAGTACACCAGAAACTTACAATGTCACTCTTGTCATAATGTAGCTTCCTGTGCCACCGCCGCCTTTGTCATATGTAAACCCTGGTCAGTTTCTTCATTTCACATTTTTGGGTGTTAAACACCAATGTTGATAAAAGTTAAGCAATTGTGCTCAGATTATATGCCCTTTTAATTTTATGTTGATTATACTGTCAGATAGGGCATCATTATGTTGTTTTGCTGTTGGATACCTGGTTATTGGATGCTGCTCTGTTACTTCAAGCTTGTGCTTAATTAATGATATGATATGAATCATATGATGCTGCTCTCTTTGGTTTTTGTTGATTTGTTTCTTTTTTCATTTTTTTATAGATGACATCTTTTTCTAGCTCTAGCTCACAGAGCCTCCCATCAATATCCAGTAATCTCACACAGCCTCCGAACCCAAACACACATCCTAATTCAAACCCTACTCTAAATATAATCCCAGAATCAGTCCCAGTTGAAACCCCAAGCGTTTCAACTCAGGAGGGGCTGGGCAATCTTTCAAAAAGAAAGAAAGCTGGAAAAGGGTCTGTTAAGAGGGTGGTAAGAAGTAAAACATGGGAGTGTTTCACTAGGCCTAAGTTGAGTGATGGGAGTGAGGATCCAGATGTTGCAGAGTGCAATTTTTGTAAAACAATTGTACCTGCGTCCACCTATGGGAATGGGACTTCTTCGTTGTGGAGTCATGGTAAGAAGTGTAAACTTAGCCCCCTTTACGAAAAACCAGCAGATGGTAAGAGTCAAACCACCCTTAATAGAGACAACGTGAGTGGGGGGGTTAGTTATCATAAATTCAACCAAAACAGATGTGATGCTGCGTGTGTTAGGATGATCATAATGGATGAACTTCCTTTTAGGCATGTAGAGGGGAAGGGTTTTGAGCAGTTTGTCCATGAGCTGCAACCTCAATGGAAAAAGATGAATAGAAAACAGGTTGCTAAAGGAGTATGGGAGTTGTATCAATCTGAGAAAGCTAAGCTGATGAGCGAGTTTGCTACTCACCAAACTAGAGTGAGTATAACCACTGATACTTGGACAAGTATTCAAAATATAAACTATATGGTGGTTACTGCCCACTTTCTAGATAGTGATTGGAACCTTCACAAGAGGATAATCAACTTCTGTTCAATTACTAGCCATAAAGGGGATGATATAGGAAGGGTTCTAGAGCAGTGTCTAGTAAGTTGGGGAATTACTAATGTCTTTACAATAACAGTGGACAATGCTTCTGCAAATGATACCGCTGTTCATTATATGAGGAGAAGGCTTAGGAATTTAAACTTTGCTGGTGACTTTTTACACCTTCGGTGTGCTTGTCACATCATAAATCTGATTGTGAAGGATGGAATTGCTGAGATTGAGAATGCAATAGAGGCTATTTGGCATTGTGTTAAGTTTATTAGGTCTTCTTCTAGTAGACTTGATAAGTTTAGAGAATTTTCAGTGCTTGAGCAATTGAGCAAGAATGCAAATGTTCCCCTAGATGTTATAACAAGGTGGAACAGCACATACTTAATGCTGGATGCAGCATTGAAGTATGAAAAAGTGTTTGAAAGGATGGCTCTTTATGATGACGCTTTTATAAAGTATTTTGAGAAAGATGCCAATGGGAAGGGAAGAGTTGGTCCTCCTGAAAAACAAGATTGGAGGAATGCACAAGCTTTTGTGCATTTTCTTGGGAAGTTTCACGAGGCAACTGTCAAGTTGAGTGCTTGGAAGAAGGTGACGGCACATTTGTTGTTCACTGAGATGATAGGGCTAAAAACTGAGATAGTTAAGAAGATAAAGGATCCATCGGACCCCGTTTTGCAGAGGGTGGCTCAGGGGATGAAGGTGAAGTTTGACAAGTATTGGGGTTCATTTGAACAAATGAACAAAATCATTGTCATAGCCAATGTGTTAGACCCTCGGTGGAAGCTGCAGTACCAGAAAAAGGCGTTCGCCAGAATAGGTTGTTCGGCTGCAAATGTTTCTGTAATTACCAATGAGTTGAAGACTATATTGGTGCGCATGTACGATGAATATAGAGTTCCTGAAGCAGCGTCTTCACACAACAACACATCTGAGGGAGATATGTCAATGGAAGGGGTTGAGTTTGATGGACTTGATGGTGGACAAGATGAGATATTGGCAGATTTGATGCGCGAAAGAATGGATGAACAAAATGAAATGATATGCAATGAGGTCGACAAATACTTAAGTGATAGATATGTACATCCATTAACACAAGGTTTTGACATTGCACAATGGTGGAAGGTGAATGCTGGTGTTTACCCCATTCTGTCCAAACTTGCAAAAGATATATTTGCCATCCCTTGTAGCACTGTTGCAAGTGAAAATGCCTTTAGTTTGGGTAAAAGGGTTGTGGATCCTTATAGGAGCTGCTTAACACCAAAAATGGTGGAGTGTTTGGTCTGCTCAACCGATTGGTTGAATGCCACACAAGCTAACTTTTATAAAGACCCAACTGTGGAAGAGATGGAGATATATCAAGAGCTTGAAGCATTGGAGAAAGGTACCATTACCATTTACTGATTTACTCTTTTTTGCTATTTATTATTTTATTTGCTTTGCTGAAATCTGCTCACTTGTATATTTTGTCCCATTTTTTGTTTTGTATAAACTGCTGGATTGACAATAGATAACTCAAGCGCTTCTACGGCCCCTGCAGCAACATCGATGTGATCTAATTTATTGTGGTATTTTCCTTTATAATGTTTATATTTGTGTATCTAATGACTAATATTGTGTTTGTACTGTCTGAGATTCCTAAATGCATTCTAGTTAGCTGGGCATCTATTTTGATGGTTTGTTTATGTTGTTTAATAGATCTAAAGTGTTGGCCAATTGCATCAGATCTAAAGTGTTGGCAAGGTCTATTCTAATGGTTTGTTTATGTTGTTTGTTACAACATATTTTGGTCTGTAATAATTAGTCACTTCTTTGCTATGAGACTTTTGGACTTGAATATATTTTGGTCTGTATAATACTATAATTACTTAATTAGTGACTTCTTTGCTGTTGGACTTTTGGACTTTTGTATAATACTGTAATCAGGCCTTTAAAAATCTGAAAAAGTTATATGGGCCAAATACTTCGGTAGAAGCCCATTACCGAACCAAACCAGCCGAATTGTTCGGTATACCGAAATCTCGGTATGGGTCTGTAATGGTTCGGCATCGGCATAAAAATGTCATTACCGACTCAATTCGGTACGGTATCGGCTGGGCCTGTTTGGGCTCGGTTGGCTGCCGAATCCAGCCTTATGTTTGGGAGTTCATCAGTATTTACTGGTTTACTAATTGAGAGAAGATTAATAATTCAAGGGAGGAGGCTCGGGGACAAAGCAAAGTAAGAGCTAGAAGTCGACCTTGATTAACTAACAGTAATTACTGAAGGATTAACTTACTGTTTACACCTCAATGACTTGGAAAGGACCAGGCAGAAGTTGACTTTGCAAGTTCCAATCCCAAAACAATGTGTTATAATTATAATGAGAAACCACAAACTGGTTTATTATACATAGATCGAGAGCCTTTAAGAGTTTCAGGTCGATCTCCTGCTTGATGGCTCACCTAATGGATGCGTTAGCTTAAGGACCAAGAAAGATGAAATCCTAGAAGCTTTTATAACAATTGGCTAATCCATTTTAGAGAAAAATGAGAAGAAATGTACTAGTACTGCTACTGATCTAATACACTGGAAGAATCCATTTGTGCCAAAACAATGTGTTTATCTTTTCGTTGGAGACACTTGAGGACAAAGTCGCCGTCAAATGTGTGATCTTTTTTATCTTTATCTTTTAGTTTTGTCGATAATTTGTTCAAGAAACATGTAGATTTTTTCTTATTTTAGTTTAAGAGTTTTGCAGATCAGTCATGCAATATAGATATATGGCTAGTTTGATAAAAGAATTAAGTTTGATTCAAGTCATGCAATTCAGATATATAGCTAGGTAGACAACTGTTGTGAGGCCAGAATTTGACAATGCATGTCTTCAGTAAACTCCGCTGCTTTTGTAGATTATATTGCCTTCAATATATCCTCAACTCCAACCTAGAATAAGCAATCAACAAACCACACCACAAGCTTGTAAAATGACAACGCAAACTCAAAAGGCAAAAGAGAGAGGAAGCAAAGAGGATGAGTAGCACCACATGAAATTGGGTGATTTGGGTCCCCAAGCCAAAACCATCACAAGCCATCCAAGCATTTGTGGTCAACCTTTCACCAAACTAACCAAAAAGTATCCAAGTCTGTTAGGTCTCTTTCATTCTTGGCCTGAAACCTCCTTACAGTCACATACATGTTAGTTTGCTTTTGACAATTCCATATATGTCAATTCCACTTTTTGCAATGTAGATAAATGTCAATTCCTTAACAAAAATGGTTTGCAGGTTGTTTCTGAACTCGGTTATTCTTTTCTCAGCATGCATAAGTTCTGGTAATCTGGAGTGTAAAACTAAAAGACATGAAACTTTATTTTGCACCAAAAATGATCAACTTCTTTTGAGTTGGTTGCATGCTTTAACCTTCTAAAAATGAAAGCAATAGTAAATGGAAGACGGAAAGGGGATACTTTATGATCAACTTTCCAGCTCTCAATGCTTTGTTTTGGTTTGAATGTCTGTCTAGATGAGAAAGGGAAATGTACTTGGCCATTTGGCCTAGTGATGATTCAGTTCATGGCAATCCAAGATTCTAAGGACTTGGTGGCCCTTTAATCTTTTTCAACCGCAATCTCTCTCACAACTTGATCCATCTCTAGCAGCCTCTTTTACACTTAAGTGGATATATGCAACTCTACAAGCTTTTATCCTTTTGTGATTGAAACTGAGATAAATGCCATAACAATCTTTGTACAACTTAGATGAAAATTTCTGGAGAATCCACCATCATGCTACATGGATTTAGCTTAACCAAAGGCATCAACATGTCTCATATTAAATCCCCAAATTATTTAAGTACACTTGGGATTATGCTACACAAACTTGATCGGTTCTAAGTTCTAGTTCTCACTATTACTTTTACATGTAAACATATGTACAGGAACTAAGCAATCCATCTAACTGAAAACAAACTGCAAATGTTCATTATAGCACTCCAGAGGGGAAAAATCAGTGGCTATATCAGCTTAAGTAAGTTGGCTCACAGCTTCGGAGACAAGCGACTGGAGAAGCCTCCTACCCTCTTCCACCATTGACAGCTTCAGCATTTGGATGGATTTCCTAGGCGTAGAGAGGTGGAGTCATATTGTAGTAAGTCGTTGAACATTTGCTGAATTGTCTGCGCCACTTGAAACAAAGACAACTGCTAATCTTGAGCCCCTAAATCCTAAACTTACCGAATTATGAGCTCTCTTGGAACTTTTGTGACCTAGATAATGCTGCTGGATTGGCTTGCAAGACAGGAGAGGCTTCAGCTATGTGATTCTTTTCATCACCCTTTGACCGGAAGGCCTTAAAGAGTCCCCCACTGCTAATCAAATCAGCTTTATCGTTCTTAATCCCCAATGTTGCCCATATAGAGCTTTTTGCTGCTTCTCCTGGGTCATCAATCCTCAATGTTTTTGGAATCCAAAGGCACCTCTCAGCATTCTTTTCTTTTGGTGTCTCCTCTTCCTCAGAGCTGGTTTGTTTTACAGGGTTCTCATCCCTCAAATGTTTCCCCAAAGTAGGAGAGTTAGAACCAGAACTTGGAGCAGTTTGGTTTGGAGATGATGGTTGAGGAACCCAAGGCATGTTCCAAGTGCCTTGTACAGCACAACCCCAATAGGCAGCTGCAGGGTATAAGGGCATAGGATATCCTGGAGGGCAGAAAGCAGATGGACTTACTGGAGAACTCCATTGAGCTGGGTTCCACGGGTAAGACCAAGGAGCACCAGGAAAGCATGGTATTTGAGGTGGGTAGCCAGGATAATTCTGCATAACCGGCTCTTGTGGCCCAGGTTTGGATGTCTCCTCCTTTGAACTTGAATCTGTGACGGTAGACCTATTCGAATGATCATCTCCATTTACTCCGCCCCCATAAGCTGGAATAATTAATCCCTCGGGATTATGAAAACCATTTGGAGCACACTTCTGTACACTCTTATCAGCAAGCTGAAGAACAGAAGTCATTGACTCGCAGAGGGGGGTGTCTGAGCAAAATGTTAGGACAGTGCCATTAGATTGTAGTGAAGAATGCTGGACTCCATTTAGAACATCCGATTGACCATTCGGCATTGCTTCAGAGACAGTTATGTGACGATACTGAGAAGGAGTATTCTTATTCTTGCGACGACCAGCACCAACGGGGACATTCCTCATAGTCCCACCAGCTGTCCAATATCTTTGGCAGTTCTTGCAGAAGTGCCGCGGTTGGTTGACATTGTAGTTGTTGTAGTAACAGAACTTTGTGTCCATGCTATTACAGCGGGGGCATGGTATAATTTTGTCTGGCTTCTTCAGGGTCTTTGCTTGTGAATTACTCGTCTCGCTCTGTTCTTCTTCAGCCTTCAAAGTGTTGAGCGCAGCAGTCTCCTTGTCAACAGGTGCTTTAGAACTGTCACCTATTCTTGATGCTTCATCTGGATTTGTCAACTCTTCGGAGGATAAAGGTAGGACTTCATCTTCCTCTTTATTCTGAATTGCTTTTTCACCCAATGTCTCCTGATGAGAAGTTCAATCAACCAATGAGTTTCAGATAAGCATTCCTAACATATAAACTTCTCACAATACCATGCACCCTTTTTTATAATGAAAACACAATGAAATAGTTGAAACTAACTAATACCTGGTCAAATACTATATTGAATGATCGACTAGAGTCTAAAATTCTAGTTATGGTGAAATCAAATTCCAATGTTCACAAAATAGCACAGATACCACAGAATCTGCCTTCACAAATGGCAAGTTCAACATTCGTTCATTTTGACAAATTTCATCCTATCCCATATTCGGTCATGCTTCAGATGCCGAACCATTGTCATCCTTAGGAAAGAGTTGATATTCCTAATTCTACCGATGTTTATCAATAATGTGAAGGAACTATAAACCTTTATCTTTTAAACAATCCTCTCTAAAGCTATATATTCATCTTCGTCTTAGTATTAGGATAAGATTTAAGAGAATGCAGGGTTAAATCTAGTGATTATATACAGTTCAAAAGTATAATGGCAACATGGTAGGATGATAGAACTGATTAACCTATCTAAAAAGTTAATCTTCATGATAAACTACCTGACCCCCAGCATTAGTATCCACAAGCAAAGCCCGAAACACAACCAAAATCCAGCAACACCCAAAAAGCTCAACTAACATTCATGGAAGACAAACAGAAAAACTTCCAAAAACAAGTATAAAGCTACTTCCTTTGAATCATAACCCTTCAAATTTCATCCCAAAAATCAAAACTCAAGTATAAAGCTACTTCCTTTGAATCATGACCCCTCAAATTTCATCCCAAAAACCAAAACTTGATACTCAAAACCAAATCAAATCCTCCAAAAAAACACAAAAATCAATCAAAACCCTTAAATAAAAACTCCGGCGACCTCTCATACCTCATCGTCGCCGCCGTTATTGACCTCCTCCTTCTCTTTCTCAGCCGCCGCCGCCGAATCACTCAGCGACTGCGGAGCCTCCGGAAGCGGAATCGTCTTCCCGAAAAGCTTGATCGCCGGGTCCCTCGCCTCCGACATTTTCGGCTAAATTTTACTGCTACTGCTCTTCTTCTTCCTCTCTTTATTTCTTCAACACAAAAGAGAGATCTGACACGTTGCTTTTTTCCACTCTCTTTCTCTGATTGAATGGAAAATTGTTCCCTTTTATTGTGGTGTGACACGTCATTAAGGAGGGTGATTCTGAGCCACGAGTTGGGTTTGTGGCCTTGAAAAGATTTTGCCCCGCTCGTGAAGGGTATTCTAGTCATGTTGAAGTGAACTATGAAAAATTTGGTGTAGGATATACCATTCTTTTTTGTGTTTTCATGTATGCTAAGTGAGTTTTTTATGTTACATTTGTGTAATAAAAAAGTTATATGAACTTATCTTAATATGTTCTGGTATATGTTAAATATGTTTATGTAAATAGAGCTTATTCTATTAATAAAGTGCATCAAATTTTATTATCATATTATACGTTATCAAACACGAGCTCTAACATCTAGAATTCAGCCACAAAAAACCCTATATCAGCCAATTCATGAATTCTTGTAAAAACACTCACATCATAATATGTGGTTGCAACTGCATCCTAGATTATCTTTGACGAAGTATAACCAAAGAACAAAAGCATGATTGGTCTTGTCATGGATTTAGATGGTAACCAGTAAAATCCGAAGTCAATTGAAGAAAGTGGGCCAAGCCCATAAAAGTACCCCACAAAAATGTGGCCTAGTCACAGAAAAAGAGCCCACGTAACATCCGTACCACACTAAAACGTGTCGCTTGGACGTATAAACAAACATCATCACCATTGCAAGTCCAAAACTCACGACTCCTTCTTCCTTGTCTTGTCTGCTCCTCCTCTGCTTTCCAATTCTTCAGTTGCTGATCGAGCTTGTTGTTCAAAGTTTTAGTATTGATTTCGGCTACCGACAGTTTCAATCCTCAGCTGCGGATTGAAATTTCTTTCTCTTTTTGAGTTTTGGCGATCCGGGATTTGATCTGAGTTTCTGTTTTTGGTGATTGGATTCAGTGGAGCACGAGTTTTGGTTTAAATCTGAAATGGTATATTACCACAGCTCAATCTCGGTCTGCAACTCCTCCATGACCCTAATCGACTCGGGGACTAAATCCAAACAGTCCAGTCATGTACAGAGGAGCAGGAAGATGTCTAATTCCAAGCTCACTGTCTGCGATCGACCTCGATCGGCAGTGATTGATGTATTCCTCTTCATTGCTGTGATCGGCGCTTGCGGGTTTCTGTTGTTTCCGTATGCCAAAATCATATGTATCAAGACCACCGAAATCGTGTGGATTGTCATGTATGTGCTGCGGGAGGAGGTTTATCATGCTCCTTTGGTGTATGGGTCGATGGGGATGAGCGTTCTGTGTGCCGCATTGGCTGCTTGGGCGCTGTTGGCTTGCTCTAGTAGTAGGAAATGTGGGAATCCGAGTTGCAGAGGGTTGAGGAAAGCCGCGGAGTTTGATATTCAGATGGAGACAGAGGAGTGTGTGAAGAATTCGGCTTCGGTAGGGAAGGATGGAGTGAAGAAGGGGCTGTTTGAATTGCCGAGGGATCACCATAGGGAGTTGGAGGCTGAGTTGAAGAAGATGGCACCGACGAATGAGAGAGCAGTGTTGGTGTTTCGAGCTAGGTGTGGGTGTTCTGTTGGGAGATTGGAAGTTCCGGGGCCTCGGAAGATAAAAAAGATCAAGCAGTAGGTTGATACAGGAGCCATAGGGAGCTAAATTATGAACACATGAGTAGCCATAATTGCAGAGAAGAGGAGTGTCTTGCTATATTGACAGTCTTATCTGCGCAATGCTGTCTTTATATAAGCTAGCTCATGGAATAAGTTGTAAGGATTATATACCCTTTGGTTTATAGTGGGGAATATATCACAGCCCCTTATTTGTTTTTCCTTTTGCTTTATGATTATACAAGTTTTTCCTTTCTTGAATCTGGATTGTTCATTTGGTTCTCCATTGCTGCTGTTATTCGCTTCGTTTTTTATTTTATAGGCCGAGAGTATATCTTGAATCATTTCTCTATATTCTGTGCACAGACAGCGACTTGTTCTGTCCTGACCTTGAAAGAGAAAGATTGATACTTGAATATCTGTTTCTTTGATCAGAGCATATTTTAGTGGTTCAGTTGTGGAGTTAGTGATCTGGGATAGTGGTTAAAATGCCAATTATTCCCCATATCTGATATTGTTGAAGCTTACCTCTTGCTTGGCTATGTAAATGAATGCAGGAAGCTTTTCACATTTTTCTGATGACAGTAATCTGGCAGCTGTTTACATAAAGAAGCTTCTATAAGTGGGAACTGAAGAGGGAAACTCAAAATTTCATCCCTAAAGGAAAATATATGGGATCTGTACTGGTATGGTATGCTTTGTCTACTCATATTAGCACTACTCTGCATTGTTTTACTCATGTTGCTTTATTCAAGTAATTTATTTTGCTTCATATTAGCCAACTGATATGATAATACTAGGTTCCTAGATCACACCGGAAGTTACTAATGCTCAAATGTTTCTAATAAGATTAACTTTATATAAAGCAAGCAATCTTATATGTAGTATCAATGTATCATGTAAAGAATAATGAACTCAAGTTGCAAAGTACAATCAAGTTTAAGGATTTAGCAAGTATTTCCGCTTTAATTTTATCCAGGTCCCTTGGAAGAGTTTTAGAGGGCGCTATGAAGAGTGTTAACGTCCCCAAGTAGTGAAACTAAGTTTCCATCCTCTAATTTGCAGGCAGTTCCTAGATGCATACTAGAATTCCAGTAATCGATACTATTTTCTGAGCTTTTCGCTTGAACATGTTTCTAAGATTCATTTGCCAGTAAGGGACTAGATTCTTTGTTATCTACTTGGTTATCAAAAGCAAGATCGAGACTTGTCATTTTCCACTCTTGCCATTATTCATCTCCTTGTAATCTATTAGTGAGGGTTTCCGAACTGTATGTATGCATTTAGAAGATTACATGTTGAGTTAGAAAATCAGAACACTTGCAGAATACTCTGAACCTTGCTTTGGGTTGAGGACTTGAGGCTGACACATCTCCCTTTAAATTAACTTATGAATGGCATGGTCGGTAGGATTAGAATTCCCCCATATATAACCTCTGTGCCGCTTCATAACTCACAAGCTGAGATTGGGCATTGATATCGTTGGTTTTCATCTTTAGGGACAATACTCTAAATTTTGAATTTGCTCTGGGGTTTTGTGCTACCTGTGACCCTTTATACAGCAGAACTAGAAGGTTCATGTTGATATACAAAATTATTCGTGCTTTGATCATGAATAGTTGTACCATATATCTGAAATTAATTGAATCAGTGAATATCCAAGCCATCATTTCTGCTATGGCTAAATGTTGATGAAAAAGTTCCAAGTCCAAGAGAATCTCTTTTGCCACGAGCAAAGAAATATTGAAGTACATGAATGTTGTATAATATTTTCATATAATATAATACTCTTGAATAACTCTTGTTTTCTAGATGATTAGTTCTCATGACATATTCACACGTTTTTGATGTTGAACGATCTACTGGTACAAAGTTTTCTCAAACTCAGAAAATTTCACCGTTCTGTGTCGCTTAACATCACATTTTTCAAAAGCAGTGAAATACTCCACAGATTTCAAATCCATAACAATAGTTAGGGGAATAAAAATTGAGACTGGGAAAGAATTAATATAAGAGGACTAATCTGATGAAATGAGGAAGTATAAAAGGACCATTTGTATAAGATTGAATATAAAAATTGGTATTCCGGAATAAGATTCAGTGACTGCCATAAAAATTGTATACAGAAATCTTCTTCAGTGCCACCACCATCTCAAATGGTTATGGAATATGGATTATACATGCATGTTAACAATTACTATTGTTACGGATTTGCATGACCTTGAGTTTTTGTTTTCCTCGAAGAGGAGTAGGCCGGGTTGACTCATTTGAGTTGATTTTTTTTTCTTATTTTATGTTAAAGAAAGAATAGCAATGAAAATAATTAAAGTATTAAATAATGACTAAATTTATCAATTTTATTGTTGAATATTTGTTTTCTTTTTTCTTTTATAGTTGAATATTGCTGAATATATTTTTTTTCAATTTTATTGTTGAATATTAGTATTAAATCTTCAATGGAGCATATATTTCAGTACCGTTTATTTACATAACGTACATAAAAGTCTCGGATTTTGATTAGATCTCGTACTCACCAGTCCTTCTACTTTTGGTCAAAAGTCCACACTTGGGCTAATCTAACCTAATACAAAACTTGCCAAAATTAGCAAGTACCGTCAACTCCCTAAACTGAAGCTTTCAAGTTCCAACTGACCCACATCGACTTCTTCTCCGGCGGAAATCCCAATGCTGATTCTCACCCGTTACCCACCAACCTCTCCCAACCCCACACTCCCGTGATCATCATCCCTACGACGTCGTTTCCTTCCCCCTCGTAAACTCCGAAACAGACACAGACCCAGACCAAGGTACGATCTTTCCTCACCTCAATCGTTTGATCCCACAAACATGGAGATTCCTCTTTTAAGGTACCAAACACTGTCGTTGGACCAGATCCAACGTAGCATCAGCTTCCCTCTGTCTTTCTCAAACTCCAATTTCCCAAAGCACACATCTTTGTTTTCTGGGTACTCTTTTTCCCTAAACAGACCAAAATGGAAGAACCCATTTTCCAGAATCAGGTGTTGTTCATATGTAAATCAACAGCTGAAGCCCAGGCCCAAACCAATTCCCGCCAAAATCGAAGTCGAGGAGCCAAAGGCGGCGCCTTTAGAAGAGGCTCAGATTGCAATACCCAGTTCTGGGATTTGTAGCCAGATTGAGAAGTTGGTTTTGTATAAGAGGTATAGGGAAGCGCTTGAAATGTTTGAGTTTTTGGAATCTAAAGGTGGGTATGAAGTGGGTGGGAGTACTTATGATGCTTTGGTGAGTGCTTGTATTAGCTTGAGATCGATTAGAGGAGTGAAGAGGGTGTTTGGCTATATGATTAGTAGTGGATTTGAGTTGGATCAGTATATGAGGAACAGGGTTTTGCTTATGCATGTCAAATGTGGGATGATGATTGATGCGCGCCACCTGTTTGTGGAAATGCCTGAGAGGAATTCGGTGTCGTGGAACACCATAATCGGGGGTTTGGTGGATTGTGGGGAGTTTGTGGAGGCTTTCGGGTTGTTTTTGGAGATGTGGGAGGAGTTTTGTGATGGGGAGTCGAGGGTGTTTGCGACAATGATAAGGGCGGCGGCTGGTTTAGGGGACATTTCTGCAGGGAGGGAGTTGCATTCGTGTTGTGTGAAGATGGGTGTGGCTGCTGATATTTTCGTGTCTTGTGCGTTGATTGATATGTATAGCAAGTGTGGGAGCATTGAAGATGCTCACTGTGTTTTTGATGAGATGCCGAGGAAGACAACTGTGGGGTGGAACACCATCATAGCAGGGTATGCACTTCATGGTTATAGTGATGAGGCTTTGAGTATGTACTATGATATGCGTGATTCTGGTGTGGCGATGGATCATTTTACGTTTTCCATGATTATAAGAATCTGCGCGAGGTTGGCTTCGTTAGAGCATGCTAAGCAAGCTCATGCAGGTCTAGTTCGTCATGGTTTTGGGTTGGACATAGTGGCAAACACATCACTAGTGGACTTCTATAGCAAGTGGGGAAGGATAGAAGATGCACGTCATGTTTTTGACCAGATGCCTACCAAGAATATCATATCTTGGAATGCCTTGATTGCTGGATATGGCAATCATGGTCGGGGTGATGAGGCTGTTGAGATGTTTGAGAAGATGCTTGAGGAAAGAATGGTACCCAACCATGTTACATTTCTTGCTGTATTGTCTTCTTGCAGCCGTTCACGTTTGTCAGAACGTGGATGGGAATTTTTTGAATCAATGAGCAGAGATTACAAGGTTAAACCCCGTGCTATGCATTATGCCTGTATGATTGAACTGCTTGGACAAGAGGGGAACTTAGATGAAGCCTTTGCACTGATAAGAGCTGCTCCCTTTAAGCCTACAGCAAACATGTGGGCTGCTCTGCTTACAGCTTGTCGAATCAATGAAAATTTGGAGCTTGGAAAAATTGCAGCTGAAGAGCTTTATGGAATGGAGCCTCAGAAGCTAAGTAATTATGTTGTGCTCCTAAATATATACAACAGTTGTGGAAAGTTGAAGGAGGCTGCTGGTGTTGTTCAGACTCTAAGAAGAAAGGGTTTGAGAATGCTTCCGGCATGCAGTTGGATTGAAATTAAGAAACGGGTACATATTTTTCATTCCGGAGATGAAAGGCATGCCCAAACAAGAGAGATTTACAAGAAAGTGGATGACTTGATGATCAAGATTAGGAGACGTGGTTACATCCCTGACAAGAAGCATCTTCTTCCTGATGTGGATGAACACGAGCGCATCTCAGCTTACCACAGTGAGAAACTTGCTATAGCTTATGGATTGATCAGTACATCAGATGGGACGCCACTGCAAATTGTGCAAGGCCATCGCATCTGTGGAGACTGCCATTCTGCAATCAAGTTAATAGGTAAGGTGACTGAACGAGAAATTGTCTTGAGAGACGCCAGCAGATTCCACCACTTCAAGGATGGGAGTTGTTCTTGTGGGAATTACTGGTAATGGCTTGGTTACTTGTAGCGTTATACTATTTATTGTAAACATACCAATATGGTCAGTTAATAACAAGTCATTTTACTGGAAAGAGAACGGTGCCCTGACCTGAATCTATTTTTGTTAGATCATAGTTCCAACTTCCAAATGATTACTGACACATTTAAATAATAAGCAACAAAATAGATATGCATTTGTAAACGAGAGCTCATGAGGTGCGCAAACCAGAAAAAGAGTTACACTAGAACCATCAAAATAACCAAGGAACAGTGATCCTTACAGCTAATCTGTTGGTAACAAGTCTCACAGCTGGCTGTGTTTTTAGATTAACTGCTATTCTATTGTTGGATAACAAGTGAGATACTCTACTGATACTACCTGTAATTTCACCAGGTTTTACAAGTTTATTACGCGACCAAGTTCAGATTATACTAAGGTTATCCCACAGTATTAACTACCAAGCAACACATTCTGATTCTCTGTATGCAAATTGCCATGTCCAACTCCTCATCAGAATCAATTGCTTCTTCAGTCTAGCATGCTTCCCTGCAGGAGAGACAAAGTGATATCAATATGATTAAATGCAGTACATATAACAGTAGCGTCAAATCACCGATTTATGACGCTCGATTAGGATGCTTACCGGGGCTAGCATTCCGGTTTGAGGTGGATCATCCATGCCCTTCACTTTTGATTCTGAGCTTCTCCCAACACAAAATTCCACAATAAAAAAAGACCTGAAATAGTAGAAATACAAGTTAATTAACAGTAAAACAGAGGAAGATTAAGAGTGAGAGGTACAGTACCTGGGATCTCACCGGGGATTGAATAGGTACGCCGTTTTTGCTTCCGAAAACCTGTAACACATATTGCAGGAAAAATTGCAGAACTTGAAACATTCTAAACCTAGAATCCTAGGGTGCCTGGTCTGAGTAAAATCACAGCTTAAAGGTTTGGTCTGCCTAAAATAAAAGCTTAAGGGTTTGGTCTGCGTAAGATCTAAGCTAAGCAGTTGGGTAACTCAATCAATACCAAATTTATGATCACCGGAATTCCATCTCGGCCGTCATGATCATGAGTCATGACTAGGTTCTAAAGTTTCCTTCAAGTTCATGGGTTACTTGATCGGCACGGCGATCACCACGACATGGGTGAATGGTCACAAGGAAGACAATGACAACAAAAAACAAGAAGGAGATGATCCAAGTCGATTTTTGAAATGGGTGAAGAGGGCAAATAGAGGAGACTATTGGGCATATAGATAGATTCAGATAAAGCAACCATGCACACAACCAACCTGTAATCCAACAACAAACAACAAACATATTAGCAAAGTATGCATAAACTAAACGCCAAATTAGACGAGGAAGATTACGACGACTCAGAAACGTCCTCCTACAAAGAGGGCAGGATTCGCTTCTGAGCAGCCAAGACTCGATACAAAGTGAGTGAAACATATGCTTACAAGGCATCTCCCTCACCTTGGAATTCAAGTCTTCCAAACAAATAGTGCACTGATCATCATATTCCATCGTCGCTTCCTCTGTGGCGGAAGAGATTGATTGGGACATGACCATGTTGAAACTAGACATGCTTAAACGTTGCATACTTATTGAACGACGATTTCTTTTCGCCTTTGAACGAGAGAGGAAAGAGAAAATAAGTAGCAGGAGAGAATAAGATATATCTGAGAATGATGACTGAGGAACGAGTACATGGATTTATAGAGCTCAGAAGTGGCGTTCTAATTACGGTCTCCACTTATATATACACGGAATGTACACTGATGCACATTATTGTACCAATAGGTTGCGTCGAATACAATCTTATAAAAATTCATGGAACGATGTAAATTAACTTTGCAAACATAGCAATATTATATTTGACTGGGCTCAGGCCCAGACCGAGTCAAATTTTTTAGGGACGGAGTCCAGATCGGTTGAACTTTGTCGGGACCGGTTTTCAGTTTTACAGAGTTAAGACCCGGTAAAAACCAAGACCGGATAAAAGTTTTTTTAAAGACTGGTTAAAACCCAGACCGGCTTTGGACAGACCGGTCTTACCGATTTTCAGGTCCAGACCGGGTTACCATCAAATTTCTGCTCTGTGGGCTTCTCACCTCTGTGGAGTTTGTGCTAAAGTCTCTGACTCGTTGTTCTTCTAAACTGGCCTTTAAGGCTCTTTGGCCATGTCCAAGTTTCTGGTTGCTCTACTGCCTCTACATGTCTACTATGAGTCCATCTCTTTCTCCCTCACACATTCGGTGACATATGAAGTAACGAAGATATGATATGAATCATATGAATGCTGAGCAGAATTAACAGAAACAAACACAAGCATTTGTCCAACCAAATTTACCATTTGTTCATTACAAGCAAAAACACATGACCAAGTACCAACCAAATTAAAAAAAGTAGCAGAATCCAATCATGTAGAAAATCCAAACATGTAGGCATGTAGCAAAGTAGCAAAATCCAACCAATCCATGCAGATGCAGTGATGCAGAATTGACTCCAATTCACTGCGCCCTGCAGAACTTCACCTTGCACCTGAAACAAGTCAACAACTCAACAAGTGAGCCAAACAACAACATGCCAACAACAAAGAATGACAAACTGCTTCAACAACTTAGCCAAACAACAATAACAATTCAGCTCACATCATATTTAATGATTAAATCCAGTTTTTATAAACATTTGCATCATTAACTATGCATTATTCCGTTACAACAGAGCAAAACAAGATCACCACTAGAAATCGATACTGAGATTGATACCTTACAACAACAGAAACTACAACACCATTGCATCAAAACTACCATACAACAACAGAAATTGATACTTAAAAAGTAAAAATAGTATGTGCCAACCCAATTACATAAGCATCAGCAATAAAGTATAAAGTCCAATTGCAAATTATACTTTCTATGCAACTAAATCAAATCTCATGGATGTAAAAAGACTAAAAACAGTATCAAAATGGTAAGACTTAAAAACAAACGGATCATGTACAAAAAATCAAAGTTGAAGATAAAATAAATTATACCTTTTGATTTCTTTGATGCTAGAACCATTTGTTTAAGTTTTGTTTCTTTTGGAGGGTTAGACTTGGCTTGAACATCAGCAACAACAACTGAAATAGTTGATGTACCTACTGTATCACTTGTTTTAATGACTTTTGCTACTGGCTTGGGCTGTGAAGTTTTAGTTGTTGCCACAACTTCATCTTCAGTTTTTGATTCTGATACAGCCACAAGCTTTGTCTTTCCCTTTACATTTTTTTCTTTGTCTTTCGCTTTGCCTTAGCTAAAACAAAGTTCAACATAATGGAATAAGTGTAAGTAAAAATATAAATAAAAGTCAGAATACAAGTAACATGTGCTAAAAATACTTTTCCATCTTTTCATAAAATTCAATCTCTTCTTGACTTGGATAATGTTTGATTTCGGATTGATCCCTTTTCTTTATCTAATTCTGCAAGCAAAGCAATGCTTCTACAGTTTTAAAAGTTACAGAACTCCTAAAAGGATCAATCACTCTACCTTCAGTAGAGAATGATGACTGAGATGCAACCGTACTAACTTGAATAGAAAGTATATATTTTGCCACAAGAGCAAGGTTTGGATACTTGCAGCCATTTGTCTTACACTTAGTATATACCAAGTAGTTGCTTCTCGTTTTGGTGGAACCTCGATTGGATCAAGTAGATACCTATCAACTTCACTTCAACAATGACTTTGTCGGCATCAGCTAGGACTTTTTGCCACCCTACAACAAAAAGCGGAACACATCACACAGTAATAATTTCAAATAAACAAGTTTAAAAATATAATTTGTAACATTCAATAAACAGTAGGGTGCCAGTGCTCAGAACGACAATACCTTCCAACAAGTCAGCCATTTTCCCTAACAACTTCACAACTTTGGACTTCTTCGATTTGGAAGATGAAGTTGTTCCTCTTGTGCTACCGGAAACAACACTTGTTGCAGTACTGATCTTAGAAGATTGTAATTGACAGATGCATTAGTTGATGTTCTAAAAATGTCGGTTAAGGATACAAAGAGCTCTTTAACAATGTTGGTCTTGGTTTTTGCTTCCTCAGGTGAATAACGGAGCACTTGTATCCAAGTATGAGATATGTTCTTCAGCTTGAACCGAGGATCCAACATCAATGCAACCAACAAAAATTGATACATGTCTTCAATAAGTGCAAAATATTTTCTAAATTTTGCAAGCATCTCTTCTGCCATCTTCAACATCAACAATTGAACTTCATCTGAAGTTTCAGCCGAAAGCGCAAAAAGTGCATTAATTTCTCCTTCTATAGCTACAATTTCATGAAACGCTTTGTGAGCAGTAGGGTGTCTAGTTATACTCATCATCATTGTCACATTATAGAAAACCCTCAAGATCACCACAAAAAATTTCAGTATTTTCCCAATCCTCATCTTCTGGTGGTCTAACTCTTTTTCTTGATGTTGGTGTCACCAGAACATACTCTTCATCATATTCATTCTCAAGCTCATCATCTTCATCAAAGTAGCTTCTATACTTGTTCATCTCCTCTGCAACCATCCTTTCAAAAGCTGGTCTGACATCTGTAGCTATGTCCAACATCAAAAAGGTAGAATTCCATCTTGTTGGAAGATCAAGCACCGATATTTTTTCAGTGTCCATGTTCCTTCTAATCTTTCATTCTCCATGCACACCTTGAACACATACATTCTATTAGAACTACTTCTAATATACTTGACTGCATTCCTAATTGCTGCACAACTTTTATCCATTAATGACAGACCCGTCTTCACTATGATGTTCAAGATATGAGCCAAACACCTCTCATGAAGGTGTTGTCCTCCAAACACTAGAGGGTCTTTCCAACCAGTCATTTTCTCTTGAATGCACTTGCATTGTCAACCGAGATAGTCAACACCTTATCTATTCTCCAACGCAGCACACAAGATTCTAAAATCTTTCCTATTGCTGTCCCTTTGTGATTAGGAATCACACAAAAGTTGATGATCCTCTTGTGCAAAGTCCAACCATCATTTATAAAGTGCGTAGTCAACACCATATAATTAATGTTTTGGATTGATATCCAAATATCTGTCGTTAAGCACACCCTTTGAGTACTTAACACCTTCCTAAGCTCCGCTTACTTCTGATCATACAACTTCCAAAAACACCTTATTATTGTTTTCCTAGAAACTAGATTAAATTACGGGGCAACCACCTTGCAAAAGTGCCTAAAGCCTTCCCTCTCAACATGACTAAACGACAACTCATCAATCACTATAATCTCACAAGCAGCTTGTACACAACGGTCCTGAGTCCATGCCTTCATAACTTCCATTTCAGGTTTAGCTTCACCATCACCAGCAATTACAGCTTGACCGTCATCTATACTTTCCCTACTAGGATACTTCTTGCATACTTTCTGAATATGTCTACGCAAAGTACTCGTGCCATTAAAAGAGGAATCAACTTTAAGGTCAGCGCCACAATGAATGCATAATGCACGCTTCTCATGCCCCGCGTGCACTTTCTTCCTTTCTTTGTGACTGAAGAGTTCCCTATCATATTTGCTGAAGTGTTGTCACACCATTGACGTCAGTTTAGAAACCTTAGGTTCAATTGATGCAGAACAACCTCTTTTTCTTTTTCTCGGCACACCACGCGAAACCTCAGTTGCTGCTGGTGCATCTTCTACAATCTCCACTGGAACTGCTGGTTCTGTTTTCTTGTTCTCATTCTCTGCTGCAATCATATCATTCCCAGTCTCACCAGGTACTTCATCGTTTTCATACCCTGACTTGTAACCAGAACTGAATGAATGACACCCATATGATGAAGAAGACGATGACATCAATGATCAACTCTGTAACAACAACCAGTAAACCAACAAGGCAACAACACAAACAAAAAACAAAAAAAGCGGTCGAAGACAAACTCAGAAGTCAGAAACCAAACTCAGAAGTCACAAGATCGAGCATAGTCAGCATACAACTAGCTAGTTTGTTTAATTACTTAATGGAAGTAGGCAAGAAGCTTATCACAGACTCATATGAGTTTCGAATTAGCTGAAGCATGAACAATTAATCATCCATTTTCCCTAATATTCCATACCCAACAAGATTTGTACGGATGACAAACTAGTGCAATACAGCCCTCTAGGACTCCACTAAGAACAAGATCGAGAACACAGCTAGCTAGTTTATTTAATTACCTAATGGAAGCAGCACTGGCTTCACTGCAGACCTTGAAGCTTTCCAGGCATATACTGCACTCTGTTCCTTCTTCAGTGACTGTCACCGTCGGCATGGCTTCTATGGACGCCCTTGATGCCCCTACCGCCACGGCTGGCCGATTAGCGTGTCTGAGATCAAGTAATTGTTGCCCTGAATATGTATTTGTGTTGGACACACGAATTTCGTATGTTCTAGAACTTACGTCGTCCTCAGACATGTTTGCCTTTTTTGTTTCTCTTGCGGTGTTCGACTATCTGCGAATAAAATGAATCGAGGTTGAGTCGTATATATAGGAACATGAATCAATCCGTAAGGAAAATGATTCCTCGCTCTCCAAGACCACCAACATGTGGATGTGGTAATGAATGAAATGAGACATTAACGATCCACATAGTTTTTGTTTTTCTGATAAATGTGAATTGGCAAAACAGTCAAATCACCTTTGACTCTTTAATTACGAGTAAAATATGGCATGCTGATTGATGCAACTAATTAAGCTGTACGATCAAGGAAAACCCCTGACTATCCCTGTGGAGCTTGATTGGTTACGTCTTATTCATATAAATTTGACTTTGCAAATTAGAAGAACTAGATATACATTATAGACCTATATAATACTTAAAACACCTTCTGAATTTGGTTATAATTGTCAACTTACACCCTTAATTTTTAATTGTGTTAATTTACCTTCTTAATTTGGTAAAAATTGTCGATTTGCCCTATCTCTGTTAACTTGGATTGTTTTCATTTAATTTTCAGTCATGTGTCATGCATGTGAGAGGTATAACTGTTTTTTTATAATTTGATTATTTTAATATTAAAAATATAATTAAACAAAATCTCCAAAAAAAATTGTTCTAAAAAAATAATACCCCGTTACATTTGTTTATTATTTTCTTACACGTTATTTATTTAATATTTTTTGTACAATTTTGTCATTCACCTCATCATTTTGATAGTCAGACATGAATATCCTTTTAGAAGATGATTTCTACATTGATAATCTTAATTGAAAAAGATAAAATTAAAATTGAATTGATAATGATGATAATGAATACGACCTAATTTGCCTACTAAAGTGGCTAAGTCATGCAATTTTAATTAGTCATTATTTCTTTCACATCTCTCATTTGAAGATTTTGTTTCATAATTTTTATAATTAAAAAAGAATTATAAAAGATAGTTATACCCTCACACCCATGACACGAAATCTAAAATTGGATGGAAATCATCCAATTTAATGGATGAGGGTGCAAATCGGCAGTTGTTACCAAGTTGATGAGGTAAATTGGCACAATTAGAAGTTAAGAGTGTAAATTAATAATTATAGCCAAATTCAGGAGGTGTTTTAGCTATTTTGCCTAGATTATATGAAAAATTCTTGTATGCACGACGTATATATACACGGTGCAATTTTAGTCATTTACAACAAGTCATATGTTTGACCACCCATGTATCAATATTCTATCATCTAATTTCATCCGTTCACATGTGTCGTGCACACACACGACCGTGTATTGAATATACTCCCACATTATATAACACTATCATGTACAATTTTGATATGTTTCCACAAACCCTAATGTTCAATCCATAAAACTAATTTCCAAAAAATCTCTTATATCAATATAAGGTTCACTACTCATGCTATTCGTCTCTTCTTCCATGTCAATGGGCATGGTGAACCTGCAAAGTGGGCAGGAAGCACGCCTGTAGAGCCAGTTTTCAATACAGTGGGAGTGAAACATGTGCTTACAAGGCATCTCTCTAGCTTCACCACAGACTGTGAAGCTTTCCAAGCATATACTGCACTCGGTTCCTTCATCGGTGACTATCACCTTTGGCATGGCTTCTATGGACTGCTTTGATGCTCCCACTACCTCCGCTGGCTGATCAGCGAGTACAAGATCCACAAAAATATCGAAAAGTAATCGTTGCTCTAAATCTGTAAATCTGTCGACCACGGGAGTTTCCGCTATTATTTGATCACTAGTAAGTGTGTAATTGTGAAAGTCATGCTCAGACATATTTGCCTTTCTGTTTTCTTGCGTTATCGACTATATATGCCAAGTTATCAAATATGAATCAATTATGAATCGAGGTTGAGAACAATATATAGGAATTTGCATACTTTGAATCCTAATTCGTGAAGGAAAAGGGTTCCTCGCTCTCCATGATCAGTAAGGACAAGACGAACTCAAATTCCAATCCACAAGCGACTAAAATTTCTACACTTGATTACTTTTGCTACAATCTTACATTACAAAGAACTAGTAATCGTGTCACGAAGCGCCACTCAAAAGGTTGAACCTCCATTACATCAATGTTAAATACGAATTGCATGCTATTAGGATCATCAGCTGCTTGGTAATCGCTATTCCAGCCGTCGGCCTGATCTTCCTCCAGTATTGGCATAGTGGACCTGCAATGCGGGCATGAAGAGTCGAATAGAACACGAGTGTTTGGAAATTTTCTAATATATTGAACAATCCCAAATTAGGTATATATACAAGATCATTTACAGTTCTAGAAGAAAACAACTTACACTTAATCAATTTACAAAATCATACTTAAACACAAAACATATACATCCCAAATATACTAGAATTGAGACTCACTCTAACACTCCTCATCAAATTGGTACATACAAGTCTCGAATGCATAATTTGTCAAATGAGTCTAATTGGATCATAATTCATAGAGCACTAAACTAAGGAAATTAAAGAAAAAAATGGAATTAAAAGAGATTCATATTTTCATCGATAACCCTCATCTGAGCAACAAATACAGAATATAAGGTCTTGGTCATTACACTAACAGACGACAGGTGTGATACGCCTTAAAATAGACTTATAAATAAACCATACAATCACAATTACGTTGTCGATTGTAGTAAATGAAAGTATGGGTCTCCCTCAGAGGATTGTGTCTAAATCACCAACCTAAGACTCAATCTAAACATAAAACCTAATTTGTCCAGTCAGAAAGAACTGATCGGCAAACAACTCTAAACTACTCTAAACACAATGAAAATTTACATACACGAACTAGACGCACTAAACTAACTACTAACAAAGTTTCACGAATTTTGGGGTTGAATTGTTATGCTAAATTGAGGCAGTAAGCTTACCCTGTCAGTGCTTCATGAATAAAGTATGATCTGAATTGCTCTGCCTATACCCAATATTCTTCATGAAAGCTGTGAACTCCAAACCAAACTCTTGGAGACTGTTTCAATCCATACATAAACTTTTTCAATCTGCACACCACCTTCTCATATGTAGAAGTACCATAACTTGGAGGGAGATCCATGTAAATTTCTTTATTCAAATCTCCATAATGAAAAACATTATTCACATCAAACTGTTGTAATGGCCAATCCATGATATCTGCCAAAGACATGAGGTCACGAATGATATTGATCTTCGCTACTGGTGCAAACGTCTCATCATAATCCACTCCATATTTCTAAGTGTATCATTTTGCAACCAACCTTACCTTATTTTTGTCAACTGAGTCATCTGTAGTATACTTCACAGTATAAATACATCTACACCCAACGATCTTCTTTCCGGGTGGTAATTAATGGTATCAAATTTTAAGTACCATTCTTGTTGAGAGAATCTATCTCAACCTCCAAGAGTTCATTGCATGAACCCTATGAACAGTTTCTCATTGCTCTGTGACCCAATCCCGCAAGTGATCTCAAGTAAACCTAACCGCCTCCAAATATACCCTTAAAAATCTGGAGTACCTCACTCCTAAATTTTTATATGCCACCTATAACCAACATAGACATGTCGACCTCCCAGGCTAGGGTTGGAACTTCTCAGACGTGCAAAACTTTAGAGTGAGTGGACCAAAAATCAATGTCAAAAATAATGGTTCAAAACCATAAATAAAAATTTCATTTTCCCCCGAGAATAATCCAGGCCTTATGCCAAAAATAAATAAATTCCCGGCCCTCGGCCAATATATAAATCTAGTCCCGGTATGCAGCCAATATAAAACAAATTCCGGCATGCGGCCAAATTAAAACAAATCTCGGTTTGCAGCTAAATATAAAATAAATCATGTCCTACAACCAATATAAAACAAATCTCGACCTGCAACCAATATAAAACAAATCTCAGCCTACAGCCAAATATAAAACAAATCTTGTCTTGCAGCCAATATAAAACAAATCCTGGCCAACAGTCAAATATAAAACAAATCTCGGCCTGCAGCCAATATAAAACAAATCTGGGTCTGCGGCCAAATATAAATATAATCCAGGCCTGTAACCAAAATAAAACAAATCCCGGCCTGCGGCCAAAATAAAACAAATCTCAGTTTGCAGCTAAATATAAAATAAATCCTGGCCTATAACCAATATAAAACAAATCTCGGCATGCAGCCAATATAAAACAAATCTCAGGCTGCAGCCAAATATAAAACAAATCTCGTCCTGCTGCCAATATAAAACAAATCCTGGCCTACAGCCAAATATAAAACAAATCACGGCCTGTAGCCAATATAAAACAAATCTCGGCCTGCAGCCAAATATAAAACAAATCCTGGCTTCTAGCTAAATATAAAACAAATCTTAGCCTGCAGCTAAATATAAACAAATCCTGGTCTGCAGCAAAATATAAAATAAATCACGGCTTGCAACCAATATAAAACAAATCTCGGCCTGCAGCTAAATATAAAACAAATCCTGACGTGTAGCCAATATAAAACAAATCTCAGCATGCAGCCAATATAAAACAAATCTCAGCCTGCAGCCAAATTTAAAGTAAATCAGGAAAGGAATTTCACAAATGATCGATCACATATACTATGGTGGGAGCTAAGAGCTCTAAAATACCTCTCAGTGAGGACACAATCCTGCACTAATACTACCGTCTCCCCCATAAGGAGAGGAGCGCAACGAGTGGCACGTTTCCACTCCGCCGCAACGAGTGGCATGTTTCCACGTTTCCACATTTCACAAATTTTAAAACCGTTTAAGTATTAAACCATAGCATGCATTTCTTTAAAACAATTCAACTGTCCACTCACCATACTGGCAACGCGTCTCCTGCTCCAGGTTCGGTACTCTAACCGTCCACAATTAATTACCTCATATTCAGTAACATTTCTCATGTCCCTATACGGTTCTTCGACCGTAATAACTTATTACTATACGATTTTCCGACAGTAATAAAAATATTCCTCCTTGAGCTCACTCTTGGGCTCTAAAACATTATGTAATCTCTTCCTCTTAACCTTAACCAGCATCTCAATCACCTGATCATCCCTGATCCTTCTCAAACATAATTACGCAACACTAATGTGTCGACAAAAGTGGCCCTACATACTCCCTTAACCCATCGATCAAAGTGTAGGACGTGAAACGACTATCGAATAGTCTAACACCCAAATTTTCCTGGTTTTACCATTTGTTACGTCCCGGCCCGAGTTTACCTCCCTAAACCAGGGATAGGGCGTGCGAGACCCATCCTAAAAGAGATTCTCTCGTAATCCCCCTTCAGAAGGGATAACCCTCTTTACCCAAACTATTTTTTACAGTCCAAACCGGAATAGACCCCACAAACCTGAGGTCATCCTGATATCTGAATTTAGATTCATACTAATTACATTAAGAGGACCTAGGGTCTAAATATTATTTGTGACTGCACCCGAAACCCGGTCACGCTGCCTACGTACCCGGTACTCAAGGATCAAGCCACACGTAGCTCTTACTTAATTAACGTCCTAACCGGGTAAATCTCGTTTTTCTATTTATCGATCGATAAACTATTATGGATAGCATACGACTATCACCTATTTGGAGTTTAACCTCTCCACTGTGGAATCCATAAACCAGCTATTTATCGGGATTATCTCAAACGTTCAACCATACATATGTACAACCTCCAAACTCATATTAAGCACATAAATAAATATAATGGTATTCACATAAATAAATAAATCCACCTAGGGTATCAAGGTAAAATCAACATTAATGACACCCTTGTAAGTATCCAAATCTACCAGGGGCAGCATGGTCATTCTAGCCTTAATGGCAGCTTATAATTAAGCAGAACTATCAGGGGCATTTTAAGAATTTCGGCCTCAGTGACAGCCTCGTAAATATATAAAATGGTCAGGAGTATTTATGGGATTTTAGCCTCAATAACATCCTTGTAAATATACAAAACAACCAGAGACAATTATGGGATTTCAACCTCAATGGCATCTCTGTAAATATACAAAATAGCTAGGGGCATTTATGAGATTTCAGTCTCAATGACATCCTTATAATTAAGCCGAACTACCAGGGCTAGTTCTGACATTTCACACCCGTTATAAATAGTAAATTATCAAATCTACCGTGGTAAAACCCAAGGTTTTTACCCTTCTTTCGATCACTTCTCCGGCCAAAATCTCTGCCTATATGGTCGGATTTTGCCCCTCACCTGCACACCTAGCTTCTAGCACAACCCAACAATACTAAACACATAAAATACAGTGCAAAGAGGAGAGAGGAGGTTGTTACCTCTCAGGTTCCGACTGGGAACCCCTGCTTCATCCTCATCTGAGCTTGCCACCAACCTTACTAGGCTCACCACAGCTCGATAGCCTCCCTAAGATCCTGAGAACTCAACTTGCCGAAATTAGGGCTCTAACCTAGAAAAATACCAAAAAACAAGAAAGAGGGATTTTCGATCACAACTTTGGATTTGACAAACAAGCACCAAGAATTGAAAAGGAGATGGGGAGGAGCAAGGAAATACTCTCATTTTGGTGAATAACCGCCTGAGTCGCCGGATTTTTGGCCGAGGACAGTCGCCGTCCTCCTCCTCCTCAAATCTTCGTCGTCAATGGATGTGTCAAGGGTTGAATGACTGGGCTTTATAAAGGAGATTGAGAGGAACGTTTTGGAGGTGGTGCGCTGGCGTGGGGCGGCTGGATGTTGTGGAGAGCTGCTGAGGAACTTATTCGAGATGAGTGGATCGAAAGGGAGAGGGAGGAGAGGTTTGACCGAGTATTTATAGAGAAATGGACGGCCAGGATTAGATCCTGCTAAGATCTGACGGTCCAGATTAAATATTAAAAGTTATCATAAACTGTAAATATATATATATATATATATTACTATTTACTTTTAACGCACAATAACTATAAAATATCTCGAATAACTTCTGCATACTAGCTCCGATTAATTCATAAGACATACCCACATGTTCGTATTAACGTCCTCTACAACTTTCCCGAAGGAAGTTTTTCCAAATTCTTGACTTATCGTAAGGTCACCTTTTTATGGTAAGATAAATAACATTTATTATTTCCGTAAATTAAATAAATCTATATTAATCAACCCGTAGCTCTAAAAAATATTTCGGACATACCAGAGGACTCATATTAATATGTTCTACACCTTTAGGACATATAATCTATTTTCCTCAAAACCGAAAATATCTCGATATTATGCTCGAATATTAATTCGGAAAAAGCTATTAGCGCGGTTACAACCATCTGTAACCCGTCTGATCTCGATAAAAATGTGAATTTTGGGGCGGGGTGTTATGCCCATATATCAGATAAACCCCTAGGTCACACCTCCTTTTCTTGGTTTCTTTCTCTGTTCGACGAGGCGTCCTAACGACGTCGTCGTCAGACAGGATCCTTTATTTGGCGCCTATCTTGGTTGATGTCAATGTTGGTAGTTATACCCTAGGTCTGAGATCCGGGTTAAGGACGGTGAGAGGGGTTTGTGATGGTCAGAAGCACGTTTGGGATAGATGGTGGAGGAGAGTGATGAGGGGAAGTTTTCGGCGATCTACACCTCTCTGTACAGCCATGGCTCGTCGGAACAGAGGGTCGCATGACAGAAAGCTAAGATTGGCGATCTCTCTGGTATGGGGAGATCGATCTGATCTGAGTACGACGATGCCAAACCCCAACCAAGTCAACAAAGATCATCACCTCTGGTCCAGATTGCCGCTACGCGAGAGCGCTGATGCAACGACTACTGTGTGGGTCCATCTAATGATGGAGAGAGGTGGTGCAACGACGGGGAGATGGCAGAAACGTTTCTGGGAGGAGTGGGCTCTCCCCACATTCTTGGACGAAACATGGGTCTAGGGTCAATTGTTGGGCCCAACATGGGCTGGTTTGTTTCTATCTTTTATTTATTCAATTTTTGTAGCTGCAATTTATCTTATGGTTTCTATAATTCTGAACTAACTTTTGGTTTGGAGATGTGAGCTTTGTCCTGGTTTGCGCATCATGAGTACCATGCTTGTTCCAGGTAAGAGACGAGTTTCTTGTTTCGTTAAATAGTCGCAACCTCCTAGTGGCAGGATGAGACATTGTGTCACTGGAAAGATTTTTTAGTTGCAACATAGTGGGAAAGCTGATAGAAATAGTAGTTTATAGCTCTGCATGAGCATTGTCTTTCCAATATGTCATCAAAATTGTAAAGCAAATAGAATAGCCAATGATGTACTCTTTGCTAAATGGTTTTTGTTAGAAAAGAAAATGTCATAGAAGTCTTCTTTTGAACATTTTATCTTTCATAGTCCACCTAAATAGTTTTGTTCATGCAAGTCCACTTTTAGGTCTAAATATGTCATTGTACTTTTATGTTGTACCTAAAATATCCTTTTTTTTTACAAATCATTCTCTCTCTCCCTCTCTTTTCTACGTGACTAGAAAACTAGATCTATCATAAAAACTAGATCTTGCCGGAAATCTCTCTATCTCTCTCTACATTCTTCCACCTTTGATTACAACACTGTCGTCTTGACCTCGGTTGTATCTCCGGCTCTGACGATCCGCTGCCTCGACGATGACTTCCAGCTTGATCTCGATTGCATCTCCAGCTCTGACTTCCGTATTGGCCTCAATTGCACCAGCAATCCGTACTCTTCCTCTCGCCATCGACGTCAGTCACGCAACACTAGATCTGATGTATTTTAGTGAAGGTGAATCATGGATCTTCATGACATGCTTGGTGGCTTTGATTCATCAAGAACAAAGATCAAAACTGTGTGGGTTTAGCACCTTGTATGCTATTGGCTTTGAAGTGGATGTGCTTGACCAATATTTGTAGAAAATATGATTCATGCGGATCTTTTCGGTTTCTATATTAATATATTTGTAACACTACGATAGTACTTTTTAATATCTTAATTAGCATTTTTTCAACACCATGACAATTTTCTATATAGACAGATAATGTTATTATGTTTTAATTTCTATGTGAGTATTTCTGGTAGTAGATTTGCTTTATTTTAATTGTTGTTGGCAGCAGCAGTAGTAGTAGTATAGTTTTTGTTGTTGGCAGTAGTAGCTTTAGTTTTTCATGGTAGTAACTTTTCTAATTAGTAGTAGTAGTTTTTCTCAACGGCTGTAGTAGCTTTTCTCAATGGCGATAGTAGCTTTTCAACATAGTGATAATAGCTATTGTTGTTAGCGGTAGTAATTTTTGTTTTTAGAAATTATGTTTAAGTATTGGTTACAATAGTTTTTACAATAGTATCTTTCGTTGGTGGCAGAAGTAGCTTTTGTAGCTGGTGGTAGTAATTTTTAGTGCTTAATGTAATATATTTATTTGCTGATGTAGTATTTTTTGTTGGCAATAGTATTTTTTATTGTCAATGGTAATAACTTTCTTTGCTGACAGTAGTATTTTTTTATCAACGGTAGTAGATTTTGCTGTCGAAAAAATCCTCACAGGAGATCCGCCATAAAATTTGTCGGAGTCAAGCCGGACACCTCACCGGAGATCGGCCGAAATGCTAGAGGTCGACTATAGACTTTTCTTGAGAGGATAATAGTTGTTGACTTTTGTACTAGTGGCACTTAATTTTATAAATATTATGATGAAATTCTAATTTTTTTATTTGGATGACAGTCTGTAATTATGTTGAACTTCAGTACCTAGCATATAACAAAAATGTTTGGGTGGACCTCTATGGGATAAAATGTCTCAAATGAGACTTCTATGTAATTGGCTCTTGTTAGAATGCAAAGATTTTGTAAACATGCCTAATATTATTTTAAGGTATTCTTACAGTATGAGGTTTAGGCACAATGTCCTTCCCCCTTGTATTTTGTGGTTTTGTGAAGGGTTATGCTTGGGGCAACCGATTCAGCCCCTATTAAAAAATGTTTTTTAATTGAGCTCGGAATATTCGATCTAAATAAAGTCCTAAACCCTAATAACATACACGCCTGATGAGGAATATATAATTTCCTGATCGACGACTTGGATGATCGATCATGTTAGAAAAGTTAATTATAGGTTTATTGATCATGAATTTAACTTGTGTATATGAGCTAGCGACTTAATTATCTTATACTCGACACAACTTTACAGTCGGACGTCGTGCATGTAAAGCCTAACTGATCGGTGCTTGATTAATCAGCCGAAAACATCAATACATAGAAGAAAGAATTCAAAACTCCCGTTAGAAAATGAACAAAAGGACCCAAATTTAGTGCTAGTACACACCCTAACACAGTATCTCTTGTGTAATCTTCTAGCATGTCTTCATGATCAACAAAGAAATCGCCAATACCACCACTACTGCAGGCACAGTAAACCTGAATGGCAGGAAGTAGGTGCTCTTGCCCAGCCACTTTTCAATACTGCAGGGCATCTCCTTGGCTTCCACATCGACCTTCAAGCACTTACCACGCTCCGCTCCTACCGAAGGGACGTCGGATACCTTCAAGCAGTTACCACGCTCCGCTCCTACTGGAGGGACGTCAGAAAGCTTGCCGGCAATAAAACAAAATTGGTCGACGGATTCTGATTGGGGTATGCATGTAATGTAGGCTTGGGGTGTTGCTTGAGAGTCAAGGTAACTGAAATCTTTGGAGGAGCCTGAGATGTGTGTTTCGGTAGACATGAGCTCATCATAGGCTAGGGATGCTGCTCCAAAATCAAGATTGGCTACTGCGCTTAGAAAATCTAGTATTTGATCGGTTTCTGTCCTCGGCTGGTCCAAGAAATAAGAGCGAGATGAGGATATTTGATCATCATATGCTCTGCTTAATTGGTAACTAGACATGGTTTTGATTTAGCTATTTGCCTCAAAACCCTAGAACATGAAGTTTCAAACTAGAAAGACTATTTTATAGTCATAACTCGTATCTTTACTTTGATAAACCCTAAATTACCTAAATTATATGTTTTTATTGATCATAAAAATTCGATTATCTTCCTAATAAGATCATAGACGTTTTTTTATAAGAATATTTATAATAATAATTTTTATATAGCTCACTAAATTATTGTAATAAGATTTCTAAACTAAAGATTCGTTTTTAAATCAAATTAATTTAACTTAAGATTTGATGAAGAGAAAAAATATTAAAGATTCGATGCATAAATAAGTAGTGTAATTGTCCGGCCGTTACTTTCGTTACAGTCCTACGCCTTGGCCTTGAAATCTTCGAAGACCGAGTCGTGCTTTAGAGGAAAGACCAAAGCAGCTTCACTAACCTCACACGCCGTCATATCCACCCTCCTCTCAACACCGCCACGCGACGCAACTCATTCATACCTTCACCCTTCCCCGGTCACAGCTCGGTCACTGTATCACAAATAATTCATTTGATTTCTCAAATATTTCATCATCAACCTCATTTCATTATATAATTATAAGCTAGCAACTTATACAATATTCAATTCATCAGTAAATCATGTATCCTTGTTCATATTATAAGGGATCATTACTAGCTATCAATGAAAAGCAATTCCTTTATCAGGTAAGACGGATAAGGAAAGAGCAGTCTATTTTTGATATAATTAATAATGATATAGCTTATTTTATTGTTGTAATAAACGTTAAAATCTTTAAAATAAAGAAGTTATTAGAGTTTAAGCAAAAAATTGAAGATTTTGGCTTTTACTTTCTCATTTAAAAAAATGAGAAAGTTGTTAGACATGCTCTTATATTTGATGATTCAATGGAGACATTTCTCATTGACAGCATATATATATATAGTGCAGCAGTAAATCCTAAATCGTGAAGGAAAAGGCAATCCATTTCCGTTTAGGAATGGAACGAAGGTAGTAATTCAAATTTTGTTGATCAACTGCACAAATCATAACCTCGACTCAGTTATCACAATTAACTAAACTGATAGTCGAATCAATAACATGATAACCAAGTGACCAAAATGATTAATGATCGAAGACAACTCTTTATACCGTATGTCTCCTTATAATATATTTTTAATAATGTTATTTTGATTATATTTGTTACACAATTTTTTTGAGGATGAGCCTCCTTTTTGAAAATGTAGTCATCATGACTAAAAATTATATTAATACCTCTTACGTGCATGATGCATGACTGAAAATTGAATAGAAACCGTTTAATTTGACGGATAGGGTGCAAATCGACAGTTTATACCAAATTAAGGAGGTGAATTGACACAATTGCAAATCGAGAGTGTAAATCTACAATTATAGCCAAATTCAGATAACATTTTGACTATTTTGCCCTACTTTTTACCAAAAGCTCATATGTTCAGACTTCAACGGCCCTAGACAGACAGATCGAGGCCTAGAAAATGCTCCCATGTACCTGTTCCTCCCCAAAACAAAGCGTCATGACCGCCATCGACGGCCAAACTTTATTAAGATTTTTGCTTAGCTATATTGGGCTGAGAAAATCTAGTATCTGATCGTTTTCTGTCCAAAAAATATAGAGCCAGAAAAGACATTTGATCATCATATATATGCTGCTTGGTAACTAGACACGGTTTCGTTTACTATGGCTAACCCTAGCTACTTTATATTTGAAGGTGCGATCTAGCCATTTTATAGTCATAACTGTGGGACCCCGCACGTTTTAACCGTGGTTAATGGCGAGTTACTGAGGTTTAAGTCGCATTCGGTAACTTCGCGAGTTAACTACCACGTTCATTTTCTAGTTTTTCAAAGTTCTCCAAATACCTGATTTAATAACTCGATGTCATAATACGTGTCGACACGAGTCTCCCGGTATTTTCAGATTATTTTTCGGAGATTCCGTCTATTTCCTACGAATTTCCAAAGTCCATGGTAATTTCTAAATTACTGTTTTCTGATTTTAAAACCTAACTTTTAATCTTGGCCCTTGATCTCATCTATTTTTGTGAGCCCTTGGATCAGCATATATACAAACCAATCTCTCCCCTTTTCTCTCATTCTGTCGAGAGAAGAGAGAGAAAGGCAGAGAGACCGAGAGGGACGACTGAGGCAGTCGCGTCGTCCAGCCACCGTCACCGCCGCGTCAGGCCGCGCCTGGCTGTCGCGCCACCACCGCCGAGCTCGCCTCTGTCTCCTCTCTCTATCCATGGTCACAATTTCCCCATTCACTGACTCTCTCCCCTGTTTTCAAAAGTCAACCCTTAGCCCCAAATCGGTTCTTCCTCCTATTCATCCTTCTCCGGCGAGCTCGAGTCTTCCCAAGGTGAATCCATCTATTTTCTTTCAATTTCGAGCTCGATTAATCCTTGCTTTTCAGTTTTGTGCCCAATCTCATATTCTTCTCTTCTTTCTGGGTTTTGCTCCTCCGAGAGCCCTCCCCTCTTGTTTTCGAACGGTTTCCCGGTCACGGTGGCCTGCATGCCTGAGGAGGAAGGAGCCAAGCCGCCGTTCAGACTAACAGGAGCTTGGAGGCAGCTGATGGAGGTGGTGACCGAGGCAGTTGCACTGGTTTTGGAGCAGAGATATAGAGGGAAGTGGCAGGGCTGCATGGTGAGGCAGCTGAGCAGAGTTGGAGTTTTGGTGAAGATCAGAGGTGAGGTAGATTCCTGGTTTTAAGCTACTGTGTTGGATTTAAGTTTGATTTGGTGTTGATCTGATATTAATTGGGTGTTTTGTTGCGTGTGTTGTCGTAACTTGGTAAACGAGGAAAACGGGGAAGCTATGGCGAAATTCCGGCAAGTTGACCGGAATCCGGCAGGAGATTCCGGCAAGTTGCCGGAATCCGGTGATAGTCCGGTGATGCAGTTAAATCCGGTTGAAATGCCGAGAGGTAGTCTTCGATCCCTTCAAAGTGTGTTGTTTCCGTTTAAAGGAATAAAAGTTAGAGTAATCGGAATTTACGTAAGGAAACGTATAAAAACGGAAACTAACCGTAATTGGGAACTTTCCATTTTGGGAAACCTTCTAAGTTTGGAAACCTGCTAATTTGGGAAACTTTCCTTTTTGGGAAAGTTTCCATTAAAGGAAAGTTTCTATTTTGGGAAAGTTACATTTTCAGAAAAATGGTTAAAGACTTGAAGTTCAACGAAGTTTGACACTTTTTGGTTAAATTGGTAAAGTGTTAAATTGTTATCGGAAAATGATAACTGGAATTTCTGGAAAATGTTAAGTTGACCATGTTAAGTAAAGTTGGTGTTTCACGTAAATCGGTAAATCGACTCTTGGTAAATAAATTGATAATGTGACACGTTGGGTGTCCATAGTAATTCAACGAATTATTATGTGACACCCTAACGTCAAGTTAAAGTGGTTAAAGGAAAGTTCAGGAGTTCAGTCGGACTTCCGGTAAATGAGTAAAGAGTCGATAACTGGAAAAGAAAGTCAAAAAGGTTAAAGTGACATAAAAAGGAAATTGGTTGGTCAACTTAGTCAATGTGGTCATTCCTGGTCAAACTAGGAATGCTGAGGTCTGTTGACTATTATTGTTTCTTGGTTGCTAAGCTACTCTATTCTGCAGTGATTATTGGACGATGTAGCTTACGAGGTGACCTCGGTTCACCGAGACAGTTCCTGGAAGCTTAGAGCTTACGTGTGGAACGGCAATTCCAGGTAGGGAACCTGAACCCCCTTGGTAGTGGTTTTATATATGTATGAGAAAGTGCATGATTTTTTGTATGCTCCTGGTCGATGCCTCGGGAAAGTTTTTTGTATATTAAATGATTTATGATTGGGCCAAGAAAACCCGAGGCTAGACGTAAATGATTTTATACGTCAATGTGAGATGTGTGGAGCACCGTTGTCCTGATTTCCGGTGCGTGACCTGAGAGTGACGGGACCTAGTATCTAGTACTCCCGCGGTGTCGAGACCGTGAACCTCCGGAAGGTGGTGCCTTGTTTATCTTATTTTCCCGCTTACGCTCGTCTCGTACAGAGTTAAGCGAGTCGTAAGTGCGGTGTGTTCTTTATGGGTACTGCAGTAAATGGACACTCTCGCTACTCTGCGTTTTCAAGCGCTTAGGTAGTTGACCCCGGTTTGCTGTGAAGACAAACCCGGGATTCGGTCACTGAGATTCGAAAGTCCTGCAGGCTGTATTGTTCACTGAGCACTCTGGGCCCCTATGTTTTAGCATACTGCACTGTTTTCCTAAAAGATATAAAATGATGGTTTTTGTGTGCCAAGGATTTTTTACATGGTTTTATTACGAGCTCAAATCTATATGTATATATACGGTTTTTTGGTTTTCAAACCTATCATTGGTGGGCCTACGTGAGCACGCGAGGACGACGCTCACCCCTACAACAGATTGTTTGCAGGTACTGTGACGGGAAAGATAGAGAGAGCTATGTGTGGAGCTTCATTCCTTCCTCGATGTTCGGTCCAAGTGTACTCCATATTCCGGTTTTACCCTTCGAGTCATATACCAGAGCCTTTTTCATAAACAGTAAAGGTGTCATCCCGATTTGTTAACCATGTTGTGTATTTTTATTGTTGTCGCTAAAGTTTTTAAATTGTCCCCTTTATTTTGACCACCTTCCGCGAAATTAGATAAACTCTGATGATTGTTTTAAGAATTTCATGTGGTGCCACTCAAAGTATTAAAGTTTAAATTTTATTTTACTCACTAAAAAGCCTACGACTTTAGGTTAATAAGTTGTTGGCACGTCCTTCAGACGTGTTGGCTCCTTATTGGCTTAAATTCGTGGCTACTGTAGTTTACCCCTCAGGGGTGCTACAATAACTATCTCATATCTTTACTTTGGTAAACCCTAAATTACCTAAATCTTGTAATTTATTGGTCATCAAAACAAGATTATTAATTATCCTAACAAGACCATAGCTAGGCTTCTATATGATGACCATTTACAATTTTACATGAACTTTTGTATAGCTGAGTAAATTCTGGTGATGAGATTTCCAAATCAAATATTCGACCCCTTATATATATATATTACCAAATCTAACTTCATTTTTAGAAGAACATTGGTCTTTATTAATAGTATAAACGGAAATACAAATTACAACCATGAGGGATAACTGTGATGGACATAAATTTCTTACTCTTCACCCTACCTACGCAAAACAACAGCGATTACAGTGGACAAAAATCGATATCAATAAGAGTTCAACTGTAACATATACTAATCCAGAAATCTTGATATATACATTCCTACAGTCAACCTCAAGAAGAAACAACTCTTTCAAACACTACATGCCAAACGTACCAGCATATATGCATAGGTAACCTCCTCATTACATTAACAACAAGAATTAACCGGCATCAAAATAGTCCTTGGAAACAACACCATAACCATGGCTCTCCTAGCAACACGACCAACACTATCCTACCAGAACCTCAAACCCTCGCCTAAAAGAGGAGGGACGACTAACACCAACCTACCAAAAACCCTAACCCTCGCTCAAAAGAGAAGAAACAACCAACACACTACCAAAGACCGGAAGAGTATTATTGGACAACTAAAAGCAAAATTAACAAAACAAAGTTTGGACCTAAAAACAAATTCAAACACCCAAACCCTAGCAAGCAAAACTTAAAACTGATGTAGCCGCTACACGTTGTCACAGACGCGAAAAAACCAGTTGCCTCCAAAGCCCAATAGCGCCCAAATCCATCATACCTGGAGGACCAAAAAAGCAGGCCTGATGAACTGGCCCAGGGAGATTTGTGCACAGGAGTAGAAATGCACCGCCACGACTTCGCCGCCATCGACCGTCACCAGAACAAGCATGGTGGCTGCTAGATTGGAAAACCCAACCAAGTTCATCTCTGCCGATCTCCCCATCATCAAACCAGCCGAACCATCCCTCCTCATCATGAACAGCCTTCGACCGCACCCCCATGGACGCCGGCAAAACTTCAGTCGAAGCAGACACGATATGTAACACAAACACACCACCCCCTCATTTCATTCCATGAAAGCCTCCTCCTTCAAACCACGGGCTCCTCAACACCCACCCGGCAGCAGCCGATCCGTATTGACAAGATCAAAGGCCACCGCCAGCAGGGAGGTGCCGCCAGACAGGCACACTTCAAACCCTAAGAGAACTCTCATTCCAGTATTTGCTGTGTATGCAGGGCTCTTTGAGGTGGGACAATCCACCAAATCTTTGACAGAAAAAAATGTAAAGATTGGATGCATCATCCATATGTCATTATATAATTATGCTTGTATAGCAACTTATACAAAAGTACTTTTCAATCGATCAGTAAATCATGCATCCTCGTCTATTAATTCATCAGCGTCTCCTACGTTATGTGGTTCATTCTTAGGATCCTCATCATTTATATCCAAACTAAATCTAAATGTAAAACCGAGTGTATTCTCATTATCGACGTCGACAGTTCTTGTATCCCATTCACCTCCGGCATCTTCTTCAGTTTCAGAGTCATATTCAATATCACTGCCATAGTCAACAGGATCAAGAATAGACCTGACGTACTCGTTAACAATGGTATAATAATAATAATTATTATTATTATTATCACTGTTTTGTTCATCTTCTGACTCTGCAGGCAAGGCGAACCTGCAAAGCGGGCAGTGAGTGCTCATTCCCATCCACTTTTCGATACAAGCGCCGTGGAAGCTATGCTTGCAAGGTATCTCCTTGAATTCATCACCAACCTTGAAGCCATTCAAGCAGATGCTGCATTCAGTTCCATCTTCGTATGCCACTGTCACCTTTGGCATGGCCTCTATGGACGCCTTGGATGCCTTCTGTCGCGACACAGGAGTTGTCTGATTGATGCCGCCTGCAAGTAACCCTCCAGGAGTAGTAAAACTGTACAATGGTCGCCATTCTTGGCCGGGGTAAGAGTTTAGTAATTCCAGTGCTGACTGTTGGGTCAAGTGACTCAAGTCATCACCGTTGTTTGCTTCGTTACTAGACATGAATTTATCCTGAGTTTGCTTGCTTCTTAATTACTGTCTTCTGAGTGAGTTATATATCTAATTGGTGAGTCAAGAGACATTTCAGATTGACTGCATATATATAGTGCAGGGCTAAATCCCAAATCGTGAAGAAGGCAATTAATCCATTTCCGTATAGAAATATGTTGAGATATAAATCTCACATCAAAAAATGGGACTTTGTCTATGATTTATAAGGGTTTGAGTTACTTTCTCCATTGCCAATTGATTTTAGATATAAATCTCAGACTATTTTATCATGATATCAGAGCGGGTTACCCACATCCATGTGTGTAGCCTAGAGGCCACACAAACTCCACGTCAACCTCAAATGTTGTCCATGCATTAGGCTTGAAGATTCGTCATAAGTGCAGGTGACATGTTGAAATATAAATCTCACATCAGGAAAAAAGAGACATTGTCTCTAGTTTATAAGAATTTGAACTACTCTCTTCATTATTAAATGGTTTTAGATGTGAACCCCAAACTATTTTATCAGAATGAATGTAGACTATAATGTTACACGACCCTTGTGATAAACTAATAACATGATAGGAGACAAGACTTTTGATTTTGAACAAGAAGTTGCTACCCGCAATTCATCACTAGCAATGTAAAGGAATGATAAGGACAACACTATATATGTAACGCCTCGTTATAGTTCAAAGATTTTTTTTAAATGGCTGGTGCGGCTGCCCTTAAATTTCGATTAATGAAACTGTTGAATTTAAGGAGAAGCAATGAGCATAAACCCTTGATTACAATAATCTAAAATAATATCATAAACCTCCATAATACTCATATACTCAAATAGACACTAACTAGCAAAGAGTACTTCTCTAATGACAACTCTATTTGCTTTGATATAGCAATGACATCCTGGAAATATCACTAGACATGTAATACATTTACACATCATAAATATCTAATTCTACATCAGCTTTCCAGCTACGTTGTCACCGAAAGATTAGTCTAATGATACACAGCTTCATCATGATACTAGACGGTAACGATCATTTGACGAAACATGAAACTCACCTCCTACCTAAAGCAGACAAGACATTTTAAATGCACACATAAATACGTAGCCTCACTCCCCTTATATAACTATTATAAGAAATTATTACACGCAAAAGCGTAAAATAACTAGATAATTTAAATAAATAACAAAGTAAACAAACAAATACTCAAATAGGACCAGACCCAAGAATTGAGCCCGAATCCAACAAACCCAACATGGCAATATCTAGGCCCAGATTGAGACCAGCAAGCAGCCCATAGCCCTTTCTCCGAGCCCAACACAGTCCCTGCACCATACCCGCCATCCTACCACCGCTCCCACCACCCCAACGCCGCCGAACTACAAAAACTGCTCCCTCACAAGCGATTGTCACCCACCTTCAGCGTTGAACCTCAACCATTCGAGCTACACAATAGATCTATCCACACAAGCCACCACCAGAACCAGATCCAAGATCAGCAAACTTCCGGAGAAGCCAAAAAGATACATCAAAATTATACGAAAATTTACCACAAATATATCTCAAAAGATTTACTGAGAGCTGACTCCGGGTCCAGTTCACCAAAAAGTTATTTTTGTTTATTAGGCACTTCTCTCTGTCCAACACTGAAACAAACACATTTTCACACAACAAGCAATTGAAAAAAAAAACAGAACGAGAGAGATAGAAAAGCGTCGGTAGCTGAATATTTGGTGGGTGTTGTAGTCACTACAGACCACCACCCATCTCCTCCGCCGCGAGAAACCCATCCTCGCCCGACCTGCATGGATCCGTCCGGCTCTGCTTCTTTCGACATATACGAGATTTATTGCCGATATTGTGGTAACCTTTTAATTCTGTTTATACTTCGATTCTACTTTTGATTGTCTATTCTTAATTCAGTTTCAGTTTTTGGCCTCTCTTTATGAATATTGAAACTTGATTGGTTTGGGTTACAATTGAACAGAGCTTTGTTGTTGGGTTTGTTTAAATATCACTGTTTGATTACCCAGAAACGGTGCAAAGGGTACTCTGCTGCTTTTTGAAGTTGGGGTTTTCGGTTTGGTAATAATTTGTGTTTGTCTGATTGATGAAAGTGAATTGTTTAGGAGATAGAGTTGTTTTGGGAACAAGTCTAATTGCATAAAGTTTCAAGCTTTAACACTAATTACTTGCATATCAGTTCTGTAGTGTCTTAACTAGAATGGGATTCAATTTAAATGGTCTTTGGCCATACGTTTCTTTTTTGCTTGTTTTTTGTTTTCGTTTTCTATTTGGTTTTTCTCAAGTTCTTGTTTTGAGTTGGTGAGATATAAGTTGTTTTATAGCAGATATTAGAAGAGCAAATGGGTATGGAAACGATGAATCGCAGGCTGTCAAATATTCAAAGGAGGCAGTATCTCAGCTCTTAAATCTGGTGGACTCAAAACTTTCTGCTAGGTATGCAATTTCTTTGATCAAACCAGACTTATGCTACTGTCTGTAACCTGGAGTTCCCTTAGGAACTGGTCATTGGGGTCTGCATCATTCTGTATAGGAATTTCTGGCATCATTTGTGTTCTTGGTCAAGTAACATTCTCGAATTCTGACACTTGGCTTCGGCATTTTTGCTTTTCTAATGGTTATGGGATATTTGAATAATTTAGAGTGTTCACTTTGACAGGGTATCAATCTTTGATGAAATTGGCAAGCTAATGTCACAGCTTGACTTGGTGGTGAGATTTCTGTGCCAGAGGTTTTTAAAGCAGTTTCCTGTTTATTAATAAAGATATTGAATTCTCCAAAATGCATGCTGCCCAATCTTAATGACTAATCTAGTGTTTTATCTGCTATTGTCTTGTTAAATGAGTCCTCTTAGTATGTTATGGGAAAAGTGTGTATTTTCCACTTTAAAATTCAATTATAAACAGAAAAAAATTTCTTTCTCTCCCTATCTGCAGGTAGACTTCTCAGAATTCTCACGCTTCTATGAGTTTGTTTTTTTCTTATGCCGTGAAAGTGGTCAGAAGAGTATCAGTAAGTGTAAACTTTTTTTTGTTCTTGGTAGTACTTAAATTCTCATTCCCATTTGTTAATTCCCAAAGATAGCCATATGAAAATTCATATTCCTTACTTTCTTTGATTTTTCTTGAATCATTTGCAGCCGTACCTAAGGCCATTTCTGCATGGAGAATAGTCTTAGCTGGAAGGTTCCGCTTGCTGAACCAATGGTGTGAATTTGTTGAGGTATAGATATGCTAAGATTGGTGTGACTATACTTGTTAATCTTTGCTATGCGGGGAGCCGGGGAAATGTTTTTTGTTTATATTAATGATGCCACGTCAAGATCAGGAATTATTGTTCTGATGCCGCATAGTATGGAAGTATGGCAATTGCGCTAAGTATCATCACTAAAGTGGCTGAGTAATCAAGATAAAAGTTGTTCTGGCACCACCATTATACCCATTAACAAACTGATTGAAGTTTTCGTGTGAAGTTTGATGACTGATATATGTACTATTTTGAGGGAATTATTCTACCTTTTGTTTATCTCATGCTACATACTTCTCAATTTTTCATTCAACCACCAATCCATGGATTTAGCTTTAATAGGTATAGAGGAACAGGAAATTGGTTTTTTTAATATTATTTACTGTTATTCTTTCTTTTGGATTCATGTGCATGTTCCTAGGCAACTCATTTGGTTTTCTTTACAGAAAAACCAGCGGCATAACATCTCTGAAGATACTTGGCGGCAAGTTTTAGCTTTTAGCAGGTGTGTGCATGAAAATTTGGAAGGGTATGATCCTGAAGGTATCTATCAACTAAATCCTATCTGATGTTCCAAATGACATATTTTGAAGTTTGTGTATCTGAATTTGTTTCATTGAATCAATCTGTCGTGTGACATGTCAAATAGGACGCCATTCATAGTATCATTATTTTTGCTCCTTTTAACTTAACTTCTCTCTGTCTGATCATACTTTTTGAATTATTGTTGGGTGGTTTTGAGTACTGATCCTTTATAAATTATTTGTTATCACTGGAGCTGTTTTCAGTTCTTAATTCAATGCCTAGTTTATAAATTTTTTAGGTTATTTAGCAAAGTCAAAGATATATGTAAGGTCATAACTTCTGAACGATTTGTTAGTGTTTCCTAATTAGTCTTCTGTCTTTGCCAACATATGGTAATACTTGCCTTATCATTTCTAGCATTGGCTCTATGGATTATTGGTAGGATCGTCTCAGTGGAAATTATACATACAATTTGACTCTTATTTGTAGGGTTTTGGTATTTGAATTATTTAAGATGACTGCCTTGAGTGTTTTATGTCATCTTGTATGAGTGAAACTCTAACTTTAACGGTTTTGCAGGAGCTTGGCCTGTCTTAATAGATGACTTTGTTGAGCATATGTACAGGTTCGATACTAGACTCCCATACATGTTGCTCTTTACTGTATCTGGGTCAAATGGCATCTTCTCACTCTATATGTTTTGGGTGGAGTGTGACTTGATATTTTAGATGGACAGTACCTAAATGAATAAGCTAAAGTTGTAGTTTATTTGTTATTTGTATTCATCTAATTTCTTTATGTTCTCTGTCTTACAGGTTTTCGGGATCTAATGTTAATTCTAACTTCTGTAACTGTGGTGGTTCAGAATCCTGGTCATGCACATATGTTGAACCTCTACCTGGTACGTCAATCCCTATTCATGCGACCAGCTCCATTTTCCTCTACCTTTGGCAGCTTCCAGACTTCTGATTCTTTATTGTACTATTGTGGTGTTTTCTTTGGCAGGCTTAAAGAGCTATCCCGGTTTGAAGAGGAAAATACCGGGGGATGTTCATCTTGATGAAATGGAGTCCTCGCATACCTCCTTTCCTCGGTGTACAGACTCGAATTGTACATTAAGCTTTAAGAGGACTCGAGTGATGTCTTACGGGCCAGCAAATGATATACCAGGAAATCATGTAGACGAATGCATGGAAGTTATTAAACATAGTAGTCCACTAATTTGTTCCAAATCTCCATGTGCAGTTGAAGGTTGCTTGTCAAAGGGCTTTGCACAGCTCTTACGGGATAGGGGAGTTTCATTTACATAGATGTCACCAATATTCTTTCATTGAGCTATTTCTATGCTTTGGAAACCAATTAGAATTCCTCTCTTGTGGCTGTCTTTCATTGCAATTGACAAAATGAATAAATTAATATTTTTCCTGATATAATAGGGTAATTATTTGCCAATTGAACTGGAATTAGTGATGAATTGTGCTTGTCATGGTTTATTTAGATTGATCAATGCCCAGGGATTAGTGAAATCTCTCTGATCTTTCCAAAACATGAAACAGTAAATGAAGGCTTGGAGCTCTGGATGGTTGTTTCAATGTCAATGGAAAAATCCACTTGCTGAACTATATTGCTATACAATGATCTCGATTTTGATTTTGTCCTAATCTAAATCATGACATATTGATGCTCATCTATACAAGCAATCCTTGCTGTCCGGCGGCGAGCAATTTCGCCGTCGTCGGACTGGATAGACAAAGATCTCCCTCCTACGTCATGATCCAGGAGGTTTCTATGGCGGCAGCTGAGGAGAGGAGAGGAGAAGGGAGATCTCAGGGACGGTTGGGTTGGCCTTGTCGGCGGCGGGGTTCTGTAGTGAGAGCGCAAGCCTGGAGATCGCGGAGGTGGTGTGGCCATGGCTATGGGATTTGAATCGGAATTGCCGGATGATCAAATTTGGATCACATAAATCTGATCTGAGGCAGTACCTTTCGGGCAGTGACGGCGCATCTCGTGCGGTGGACCTTTGGCAATGGACGGCGACGGGCTTGGGTTCATTTTTTGGGCTCGGCCTGGGTTAAGGAAATAAACCCATTTAGTAGGGCACATGTAGGTTTTTATTTTCCTGATTCATTTCTTTGTGCGGCCTTTATTTTATGTTGTCTTTGCTTTTATTTTAATTTTGCAATTGTTGTTAGGTTTTCAAAAAACTCTTACCAAGTTTTGGTGGAGATGGATGACTATGTCCTAGTATTTGCGCACACCGTGTTGAGCTTGTCCTAATTAGACGGCGAGTTTCTTATTTCGTCAAATGGTCGCAGCCTCCTAATGACAGGATGAGACTTAGTGTCATTGGTAATCGTATCTAGTGACAACATAGTAAGGAAGCTGGTAAACTTAGAAATTTATGACTGCATGAACATTATTTTTCCAATATTCGCCAAAATTGTAAAGTAAATGGAGCAGTCAATGTTGCACTCTTTATTAATTGGTGCTTGTTAGAATACACAGATTTTGTAGACATGCCTAATATTATTTTAAAGTGTTCATACAATATGGGGTTTATGTACAATTTCCCCCTTGTATTATTCGGTTTAGTTATGGTTATAGCGTGAAGACAGTCATTCTAGCCCTTGGATTCAAAAAAAATTATGCACATGATGTTTTTGACTACCAACAAAACTATACGTTACATTGAATTAAATTTGCATGTGTCAACGATAATTTCACCGTTGTGGGAGCAAGAAATAAATCACTACAATAAAGTAAATGCGAACTTGATGGTGATTGAATAAATGGCGGCGGTAAGTGCAAACTTTAAGTGCAGACATAATAACAACAATAGAAGTTGCGATAAAGTCACATCAAAACAAAGTATATACAAGAAGAGTTACAACATTAGAAGAAGACATAATGGGCAATCAGTTATAATAACGCCATGATGATGATCATAAACGCAAGGTATAAATTCAGACATTATGATAGAGTTGTTACAGAACTAGTTGACCACTATATAAAGAGCGAGGGATTACAAGGTAAACCATCTCATTCTGACTAGCGTTTCTTGTCTCGTCTTGGATAAATACTGACTTGAGCATTAGAGAGTGTTTTACAGGTACCTCTTTCTCTCTCGATGGGTCAATGGTCAAATTAACATTCTCGAACGTTTCAGGTCGTCTCCCGCTCCAGTTCAAATCTTATTGATGGATCAAACTTCTCAATGGAATTTTACCGCACCAACAATCGTGACGTATAATTGAAACATTTCATTTATGTTTTCCTTGTACGACACAAGTTCACAATTTTAACGTCTTGAAGTATGATTCGATGTTCTTTTTGGAATCTAGAAGACGGCGACATCTCTTGCATTTATTACTGAGTAATGACGACGTACGTTATATGATCATTATTACAATCATGCATTACACATTTTTCACGATATGATAATCATTTTTTTATCAAATGATGTATTCGTACGGAAGATGTTACAAACGGTATGAATAATACGGCAAGGCCATTAATGAACCACTTATAACATCTCACAGATAGACAAATGACTTCCTAGAAGAGCTATCAAATCTCTAGTACATCACAAGACAAGAAAATGATCTTGACCATAAGACTCGTTTGACAAACTGCCAACAAAGTTAGAAAGAAAGCGTCGGTATCCCCAACAGGTAGTGGCTCTAACTTTGCTTCCTGGTTAGTGAACACACATGATAATTGCTGGTGTAAATCGTCATCACTATATCAATAGTGCATTGTAATTAGCTTAAGCACGACCACAAAGGATCAAGATTATTCAACAACACAGGAAACAAGAAGAAAACAACCAAATAAATAAAAGGGATGCACAAAAACCTCCCGGGTCAACAAGACCAGCCTTTAAACTGGATAGGGCTAAAAGCCTTATCCAATGCCAAGTTTTAACAGACCTTACGCCGACCCAAGAGTGCCCCAACTTCTGCTACCACCAGCGATCATCGTAGTGCCTCCACCACGCTACCATATCAGATGAAAAACAAGACCATCACCTACCAGCCTACCTCGCCGCCGTCATCGAAGCCTCCATCTTCATATCCTTAGCCCACCTTACCTTACTTCGACCAACCCCTGGGACATTTCACCAACAACATGAATGAGGATCCAATCTGAAATCAGATCACCAGAGATCCTCAATACTTTCGGCTACATGCCCAGACAAGCCCGATCTGAACAAGAAGACACCAGATCGGGGTACACAACCCCCACAATGCATTACCATTATCTTATCTTATTTCTAAGAATGCACAAAATGGTCTTGTCAATTCCTCTCATGGAATCCCAAGTATAGGGACATTATCCCAAGTATATGCCATCAAGTACAATTCTTAATGTGCCTATTAATCACTTTCAATGTAGAGACATGCTCTCATGCTCTACTAACATTGGTGTCCGTCGTGCAATGTCTCATTCTGGAATCTTGTGGAATAATAATGTTGGCACTGGAAGTTACTTCTCTCCACCTACACCCTCTGAATTTTCTCCTCAAACTGGTGGGTTCACATATCAAGATGGTGGACTCATGGTTCAGAATGGTAGCTACACTCCTGCGGAGGACATCAGTTCACAACAAGGCTTTTCTCTTAATATTGGTGCTTACAGTTATTTGCCACAACAGCAATGATCATTTTCACAAGCATCAAGAAACTCATGCTCTGATTGAGGCTATGAAGAACACATAGCTATTGAACATGGATTGGAAGAAGTTGACACAAAAGAAGCTGGAGGAACACCTAAGTTCCATACATATTCCCTAAGTTCCATACATATTTTGAACAAGTTCTTGAGCATGCCTCTCAATCGTCAAAGGAGACTCATAAATTTGACGAGACATGTGTTACAAAATTTGGGAAGTTCCAAAAGGGAAGACTCAGACCACTCAACACATCTGAAGCAGGTTTAGAAACAAAACCAGTAACTTTCATGTCATCTAAAGCTTTGTCTGCATCCATCTGTGAGGCATGGTCAACTTTCAAAGAAGTTGGGGAAGATATGAGGGACGTTTATGTGGTCCTGGATTTGGAGGGAGGGGGAGCCTCCATTCAACTCTATATTATGAGGTTGAGCTGGTAATTGTAATTGTCTTCAAGGTCAAGAAAATTGATGTTGCAGGGTTTTCATACTGGGGTTATTTCAAACTTGTTGCTCTGACATTAGTTCTGTTTGTTACTGCTGCTCATGTGAGGATGGCTAAAGGAATGGCAAGAGTTGCTAAATTTGCCAAGAAAGAAAGTGAGAAGCTAATTCTGACACTGTTGCTGCCAAATGGAATTTCTGTGGGAAAAGAACTTACGAGCTTACTATACTTGTTGATGACGCTTGGGAATTCATAGGCAGGTATAAAGCCAAAGTCTACACATGAAGATCTAAATCTAGCATGGATTCATTTTGATCTGGTTTATCCTTGCTGTAACATGCTCATAAATGGGGGTGAGACAAAAGGTTATGAAGTTATAGTTGTGTTATCTCATCCTCTGCATGGGGAGTTTTTTACATCTGATGGATGTGTGGCTGTTTATGATGGTGAGCGTGTTGTAAGAGACTCATGGATTTTGAAGCCAAAGGCAGGTTGTGTCACTTGTGATTGGAGTAAAGGTGTTAAAGAGAACTCAAAAACTAAAATTGTGGCTGGATGTCTCAAAAATGTGGATTGTAACAGTTTGGCATCAGAGGATTCAGAGCCTTCATATTTTTATGGGAAGTTGGTTATCTAGGAAGCAATGTTGGCTTTGGTTGCATGTGGTTGGTTGCCAAATCTGGTAAGCGATCTTGGACATATGGAGGAACAACAAAGTATGTCATAAACTTGAGGTCAAGTTTTGATAGGGGGATGGATTGTTATGAAATTTTACTCAATTAGTCATGTACATCGCACATGACCTACCAATGGGACTATATGTATTTCATTGTGAGCTTTTGCGGGGAGTGAATGAAAAATCAATCTTTTAATTTCTTTATTTCTACATTTTATGTTCCTTCTCTGAGAGTTAGGGCTCTTACCCTAACACTACATCTGAAACTTTCGCTTGCCTCCTAGCCGAACAGACACCAATCCGAGATGGTAGATAGAGACTAGACCAAACAAAAGCTGTCGCACCTTAACTGAAGCCTCTCCCAGCCGAGACACAGCGGCATGAATGCCGGCTGCGATCGACCAGGAGAGGACCAAACCTCTCTGTCGCCTTTTCTTTTTCCCTAGGAGCTTTCTAGGCGCGTGAAGTGGATATTGTTTAAGTTATGATCATCATTAGAATCACACACAACATACTTTTCACGTGGTGTTACTAAGTGATGACAAAGTTATAGTTTACAGTGAAATGGTAGCATCATCAACAATACTACTCTTGCTATCCTATATTGCTTTGAGTTCTATATATCCTCATGAGTTATAGTTTACAGTGAAATGGTAGCATCATCAACAATACTACTCTTGCTATCCTATATTGCTTTGAGTTCTATATATCCTCATGAATTAGGTACATAATTCTAGACTCTGAAGTATGACTGACAGAACTGTACACAACACATAACACGGCACGAAAACGAACGAAATTATAAAGATTTGGTTTCATTTGATATTTGTAAGTGAAGTGCCTTAGCATTATTGATCTACGTGATTTAGTTATTGCCACATCCCGGTCCCTAAATGATTTTTTTTACAGTCGATTACTTTTTCGTAACTTTGACTGTTTACTGAATGTAGTAACGAAATGACCGTATGTGGACCAAAATTTGACTTTCGTAAAGTCGATAATTTGGAAAGTTGTAGAGGATGTTAATATGAGTTTCTGGACATGTGACACGCTCAAATCGGAGTTCGTATGAGAAAGTTATAGTCTAAAAACGAAAAGTTATTGTTTCGGTAAAAGGTATAAAAAGGGAAACTTACCAAAAATGAAAAGTAAAAAGTCAAAAATTAGAAAAATCAGCCCGAGATCTCTCTCGACCCGATTCTGCTGTCGATCTTCTCCACCACCTAGTGCCGCCGTCAGGCGACTTTGGGATGCCGTACCAGTACCAAAACGTTCGTCATCGATTCTACTTCATTTCTAGAAGGTGGTTCATCGAGTGGTGCCGCCATGTGGGAGAAATCAAGCTCCAAAGTTCTTCTAGTTCAGGTTCGGTGTCGACCAGATTTCTCCTTTCTCAGGCCATGCCACCATTTGATGAGTTCTATACATACTTAGGTTGGGTTTGATTAGTACTACATTCCCATAAAATTTGGTAGTTCGATTCAGTGTGTGATGTGAATCGAAGATTTGAAGTTTTTACGGTTTAAAATTGGGGATTTTTACATTTCGATTTGATAGACCTGTTTAGCCTTAGAATTGGCTTTTAACTTGTTGTAGAAAATTGTTCGAAATGTTGAGAGAAAGATTATGTCAAATTTGGGTGGCGGTTGGAGGTGGGCGGAGTTTGGACAGAAGTTTATCCTAGCCGGTTGCCGTCGCCGGCGGAGCTGTCCCTTTTGGGCAGTTTTTCATACTGATTAAATAGTATAAAATGAGAGGAGTCTAATGGTATAAATTTGACAATTTTTCGAAGAAGTTTTGGTTAGGTTTCGGATTTTCCGAAGAATTAGAGATACTAATGGTTAATTAATTGGTACCGGCCATTGGAAAATTTACCGGTTAGGTGTGAGAAAATTGTTAAAGAGCTTTTACGCTAATGGAGGGGTTAAAAGCAGGATTTCCACTATTTTTAGAAGTGGAGTGAGGATGAACGTTAAGTAGAATATTTGTTTCGACGATTATATTTGTTATTATGGAGTTTGAGGCCCTTGTTATATCTTGAACTGGTCATAAAAGGAGACATCACTTGGATGACCATTCATATTTTGTTAGGCTTAGGCCTAAAGTTGTGAGTGAACATTTGTTTTAAATTAAATGCATGTAGTGATTTTATTCTAAATTCATGATTTAATCTTAGAGAAGTTTAAATGATGGGATTGATTTTCTTTTTATGAATTATTTTCCACGAAATTGTTTTCGTAAGAATATGGTCATATTTTACTGGAAAACCTTATTATTTGGGAAGTTTTCGAAAATGAGATTTCATGGTCATATCATGTTATAACTTTTATCGTGGACGAATGAATCATCGTTTTTGAATTGGAATTTCAAATATGAGATTTGGAAGTTTTATTGAGTTTTATTTACGCATTGGGCTCCTCGGAAATATAATTTGGGATGATCCCGAGTTTTATTATTTTCTTTGGACAAGAGAGCCGAGAAAGAGAGTTCATGCCTTCCTCGAAAAATTTTATTTGTTTTCATGGAAATTTATTTCTATTGATATTTGTCATGTGGGATATGGAGGGAATTTTATATTTATTTTATTGGAAAATATTTTTTATTGTCCGTTTTATTTTGAGGACAGTCGGGAAACCGTATCTGTTGCATGAGATGCATGATTTGATTTATAAGGAGGAATATTTGATGATTAACGATTTTGGATTTGTTTATTTCACCTTAAGGGTTATATATATATATATATATATATGCTAGCTTGCTATAGCGCCCCTCCACTTGAGGAAATGGGTTGGGCGCTGGGTGGTCCCCATTTGAGGATGGGTTGGGCGTCGAGCGTGAGACACTCCTATTTATACGCAGCCCCCACTTGGGAAAGTGAGCTACATGCTGGTGGCCCCCATCTGAATATGGGATGGGCGCTGAGCGTGAAACGCTCATAGAGCATTAGAGGTTCCGACCTTAGTTTGGAAGGCTCATCGTATTATGAAACCTCTTCCACTCTTTTCTATTTATATATTGATTTTTAAGCCATGAGATTGACGTGATTATTTATATTTTAAATAATTATTTTGAAAATTTCTATACGTTGCATGCATTTGTGGTTTTTGATGCACATAATTTTGAGAAAGTATAAAGATACATTTCCATGTAAGTAAATCAGTTATTTTTGTCCACTCACTCAAAAATTCGTTTTTAAATGCTTTTCTTTGGTCCATTCGTTTTCAAATGCCTAGATTTGCAGAATAGCTGAGAGGCGGTCATGCGTATAAGGAGACGAGACATAGTCAATTAATCTGTTGTCACTAGTATTTTGTTTAGGTATTATATCTGTTTAGATTTCTCTAATTATCCTAATTTAGTTTTGTAGAATTTGATCGGTGAAAGGTTGATGAGATATTTACCACACGGATCAATAATGCTAACGCACGACACTCGGAAATATTTTTTTTGGCAAACGACACTCGGAAATATTTACCACTTGCTGTATCCAGGTCAACATTGTTTCCATTGTAGTGATGATTGATGAACTCCAACCTTGGCAAGCATGGCATAGTACTCGATCTCGGACTGCATCAGAGGATGGATTCATAGATCATAGATGTAACTGCGCCAATCACCTAGATTGATTGTCTATAACCAGTTAACTACACCAGAAATGGTAGTAAACTAGTAATTGCACTAGAAGCAACAGCCCCCCCCCCCAATATGCTCATCCGTTTCAAACGAGCTCAGGAAGCAAACAAAACCCAGAAAAACAACTCACCTCATGAACTTCATGTCATCTTGGTAACGTACCATAACAAGACAACCCAGTTTCAGCCATCCATTTTATGGATCTGGCATCGTGAATTGCACTCATCACAGCTTCCAAGAACACTAAGAACAGTGATCAGGTTCGACATAGCTTCGTGCTGCCGAGCCTAACCCACCTCCGTTGCTATAAATCTGAGGACCTTCTGAACCCTTTCAATGCAGAACACAACCGCTTATCTAGCTATGAGTTTGAGTGTGAGTTTGATTGTGAGTTTGAGAGAGCCTGATAAGCTTATAGAGATCAAAGAATCGATTTCTCCTATGGTGTGTTCATTTCACTCTCCATATATCTTTCCATTAGTTTCAGTTTGATCTTATTCAGCTCGGTCTTTGACTCTTTATTAATATATGTTTGTTCCTGCATGCACGTTTCAGGTCAAGGACTTCATTCACCAAATGGAACAAAGGCACACCAGGTCCAAATGCTGCCGTGACCCTGCAAGCTTCTTCCTCTCCTTCCTTCTTCCAAAGATATTCGGAAGAAGGGGGTAGATGAGAGCCAAAGCTTGACTCTCGACAGCACATCCTTGATCCGACAGGAGGACGAGATCAACCAGATGAGTACTCAATCAAGATCAAGCCAAATCTTGATGCAGCTGTATGGGGATTGGATCATGCCTCTCACGAAAGAAGTTCAAGTTCAATACCTTTTGAGAATACTGGAGGAGATTGAACTAGGGCAATTAGCTAGGCAGTCATTTACTGTCTGGTGTAGAATTTAGTCGAAGGTTGGATTTTAAATAGTTGAATTAATGTGAATGACTTGTAATTGTACTAATGAGTAAACTTTGTTGATAGGAACGTTTCTGTGTGCTAATAGGATCAGTAGAAGGATTCATTGTTCAAAGAAAAAATGACAAACAACAAAATTATGAGTGCAGAATATTTTGTCATTTTTCTTTAACATGAATGCTTCTGCTGATCTTGTTAGCTTAGAACGTTCATACCAACAACTTAATTCAGTAAACAATTAGATTGTAGTCTTTTTCTTCCTTATCTGTACGTCTTCTTATTCCTTTAGCTTTCCCTTCGTTTCAAAACCAGAATTTTAGCCCAAATTATGTAAAAGGAGTTACACCAGACTTATGAAGTCGATAAATGATTCATCACCCTAAAATTTGTGATGACGTTGCTCACAATGTTGGTATGCATCAACAATATGGCGTTCATATGGCTTTAATGCAAAGGAAATGTTTTCTGGTAGTGGTAATCATGTATTTTCGATCAAACCAACCCATCGATGATAACCATGACCATGCCATTACTCAAAGTATTCTAATAAAGGAAGCCATTTCGAAGTTCTCGATCTTCAAGTGAAATACAGCAATGGCTTTCGGCAAGACAATATTGGCTCTCAGCACTGTTGAAGAGTTGAAAGCATTAATTACCTATCAAAATAACTAAACTTCATCCTCAGACTATTGCTTTCAAATTTCAGCAAAATACAATGGTACTCACCACAATGAGTTATGTTTATAAAGCAAAATTAATTTTAAATTTTTGACATTTTTTGTTTGTTTGTTTGTTTCAAATTGAACAATTTATGAATGAAAGAGCTTTGATATTGTTTGAGAATATTATTAACGTCGCACGTCCTAGATTTGGTCGATTTTTAGGTGCATAACGACAAATTCCTCCCGCATAATATGTATGATGTGAGTAATGACAAAATTGTTCGTTTATACTTTATAGTGAAAATGCGTTATACAATTCCGTGTACATAATATTACACAGCATTATAACTAATAGATCATATGTTCACGGTTGAAACTCATACAATATCAAGTTAACACATGACTCTCTTTGTATATTCATTTTTGTTAAAAATGTTTGTTTCGTAGAGGACCTACGATCGGGAAAGATGATTGAGATGAGCCTTGAGAGAGAAGGATTATACTGTCTTGACCAAGCAAAGCAAGTGACATGCAACTCGGTGATCAGTATGTCTCCAAGTCTTTGGCATCAGAGATTAGGTCATCCGTCCAGTAGGGTATCAAAATTATTTCCCTTTGTTTCTAATAAGTCTCGTGACACATACACGTTTAATTTGTCCTCTTGCCAAACATACCAGACCTCATTTTCCTTTAAGCTCTATTTCGAGTCAATCTCTTTTTGAATTAATTCATGTCGACATATGAGGCGGTTATCATGAACCATTACTTTTTGGGGCACAATATTTCCTTATTATAGTTAATGATTGTACTCATAGTACTACGTGGGTTTATTTGATGATTTAAAAATCTGAAGCTAGACAATTACTTGTTGATTTCATTACACTGATCGAGACTCAATATGATAAACATGTCAAAATAGTTTAGAGTGACAATGGTCCTAAGTTCAAAATTCCTAGTTTTTATTCATCGAAGGGAATCATTCATCAAACAAGTTGCGTCAACACACCCTAACAAAATGGGGTTGTTGAACACAAACATCGTCATCTGTTTAATGTAGCTAGAGCACTCCTCTTCTAGACACATTTGTCGATTTCTTTCTGGGGAAATGTCATCCTTATAGCTGCATATCTCATCAATCACACTCCAACGCCTCTCTTGAATGGAAATAGTCCTTTTGAAAGACTATTTAATACGGTACCTACATATACACACCTCAAAGTCTTTGTATGTTTATGTTTTGCTTCTACTCATCCCTTTAGACCCAAAAAATTGATCCTAGAGCAAAACAATGTATCTTTGTTGGTTATCAACACGGTCCAAAGGGTTATCGGGTATATGACATAGAGGAAGAGAAAAATTTTATGTCTCAGGATGTATTATATCATGAAGAGTCTTTTCCTTTTCAGGATAAAAATTCAGCGTTACCTACTTCACATAGGAGTCCAACTCTAGTGTTTATGAGTCAAACTAGGAATCTAGAGTTTCTAAGTCAATGGCACCCTTTCCGCCTACTTCACGTCAAAGTTTTGATCTCTATGACGACCCCTCACCAACTGGTATTCCTATCGAAACGAATGTTGAGCTTTTTGATTCTTTTCCAACTCAAACTCTTCCACCACTAGCCAGAACATCATCAGTCTTTTGAACAGCCAAGACGTTCATCACGGCCCATAAGAACTCCAATATTCTTACAAGACTTTCATGTGGAGACAGCTCTTCCCTCTATAGCTACCTCGACATCTTCACCAGACACAGGTACCTCCCATTCCTTAGCCAATGTTTTGTGTTATGATCGTTTATCACCTAACCATCGAGCTTTTACTGCTCAACTCATCATCCATAAAGAACCTAGTTCCTTTGAGTATGCAGTTTTGATACCTGAATGACAAATTGCTATGCAACAAGAGATCACAGTCCTCCAAAGCAATCACACATGTAGCTTAGTTTCTTTGCTTGCACACAAACGTCTTATAGGTTGCAAATGGGTGTACAAGATTAAACTCAATCTAGATGGGACGGTTGAGGGTTACAAGCCGCGTCTTGTTGCTAAGGGATACAATCAAATTGAAGGGATGGATTCCGAAGAGACTTTTGCACCAGTTGCGAAATTAACCACCGTCCGAGTTCTCTTGAGTCTTGCTGCAATACGAGGTTGGTATTTAATGCGTCCGTCTTAACCATTAACTAGACGTCAATAACGTGTTTTTTCATGGTGACCTTTTAGAGGAAGTCTACATGAAACTTCCACTGACTTTGGACGAAAATGGGAGAATATAGTTTGTAAATTGCATAAAAGTCTCTATCACCTAAAACAAGCAAGCAGACAGTGCTTCATTAAGCTTTCCATAACATTGAAGGCAGCTGGTTTTAGACAATCATGGACAGACTATTCATTATTCGTCCGAGCACAAACATGAAAATTTACGGTGCTACTTGTGTATGTTGATGACGTGATTCTAGCCGGGAATGACTTGGAAGATATAAATGTTACTTAAGCTTTTCTCTCCAATAGATTCAAACTTAAATATTTGGGGCAACTCAAGTATTTCCTCAAAATTGAAGTTGCATGTTCAAAACATGGTATAGCGCTCTGCCAATGCATATACGCACTTGAAGTACTCAAAGACAATGGCTTTCTTGCAGCCAAACCGTCCTCTTTCCCATTTCATCAGAATTTTCCCTTGACTAGAGCTGATAGAGAGTTGTTGCTTGAGCCCTCACAGTATCGAAGGTTAGTAGGTAGTTTAATATACTTGACTATTACAAGGCCAGATTTGATGTATGCAGTCCATATTCTTAGTCAATTCATGGACAAGCCACAATGACCACACCTTGATGTAGCACACCAAGTGCTTCGGTATATAAAGCAAACTTCAGGTCAAGGGATATTTTTACGTCAACAGGAAAGACAGAACTTACAGATGCAGATTGGGCGAGATGTAAGGATACACGCAGATCACTCACATGATATTGTGTTATGCTTGGTAATTCACATATTTTTTGGAAATCAAAGAAACAAAGCATTGTTTTACAAAGCAGTGTTGAAGCCGAGTATCGCTCAATGGCAGTAGCATGGTGTGAGGTGACGTGGTTGTGCAGCCTACTCAATGACTTGAGAGCAAATCAGAAGAGTCCAGCAAAGTTGTTTTGTGATAATCAAGCAGCAATATCAAAGACTTAAATTTCGTCAATTATGAAAATTTCGAACCTTCAAAATATGAAAATTTTGACGGAAATATCGATTGCAATAAAAAAATTGACAGAAATCTGAAGAAAAATAAGGAAATAGTAAATGAAACTTTGAGAGATGTTTGTTTTCTACATTATCTAATATAATTGAAAATAGGACCTTGAATAAACATTATCTATATGAAATTTTAGTAATTTAAGGAAAAAGAGTAAGTACTGAATCGATAATAATTCTTAAAAAAAACTACTTTTTATTTTTTTTGGCTAGAAATTCAAATAAAGGCTAGGTCATCATCCATTTTACACATATGATACATTTCATATGGAATTACATGAGTAATTTAGAACTAACCATGAAGGATACCTACGTGGTACAAGATCTTCATTATCTTCATCGTCTCTCTATTTAGACCGTAGTGCCTTCAATGTATATTATAAAAATGATACTTCGTGAAGAGACTAATGAAAATTGAAAGTAGAAAATCATGAAATGGGTCAGGGTCGGCCCTGAGATTTTCAGGGCTCGAAATGAAGAGAAAAATTACGGCCCCTTGCCAAAAAATTTGAAACAATAAAACTGAAAAGGATTATTTGTATCTAAGCTAAGGATTATTTGTCAAAATTGTTCATTCTTCTGCCAAAACATCTCCTAATAGCAAAAACTAAGTTTCATCAAGCCAAACACGCACGAAATCAGCCAAAAATTCAAAAAGATAGAATCTAATATCTAAGTTTAGACCTGTATCCAAAAGCACACATACATCTTCTATTGTACCAACACCACAGATTCTCAATCTTTCTTCATACTTTATCTGAACAAAAGCATATACAAAATTGAAAAGAATTGAAAAGGGAGGATGAGACATACCAGAGAGAGATCTTGTAAAGGGCCGGTAGTGTTGAGAATCTTCGAGAAGTCTCACTAGAGCTGTGATGGTGATTTTTACAGAGTGAAAATCAGAGGAAGAGAGAAAACTGAAAAAGATTGGACTATTGGAGGAAGGGGTGAGACAATGGCCTTCATTGTATTTCATGACCCAATATTTTTTTACTATGTGTATATATATCTAGCTTGATAAATTTTGAGGGCTCTTAAAATTAGGGGCCCAAAGCTAGTGCTTCAGTGACTTTAGCCCAAGGGATGTGCATTTTTCTCATTAAACAATGCACTGACTCATAACGCTTACGTTACCACAAAAAGACACAAATTTTAGCATCGGCCGTTTCTAGATCTGGCCTCGTGAATTGCACCCAGTACAGTTTCCTAGAGCCTTCTATTCCGGCTGAATCGACCGTGGACATAGCTTCGATGCTACCGATGTTAAACCACCTCCAGCACTCACAGTGCTATAAATGCAAGCAGCTTCTAAACCCTTCGATGCATAACACAGAAGATTAGCTACCTAGCTATGAGAGTGATGAGTTTGAGAGAGCCTACAGATGAGTTTAGAGAGATCAAAGATTCGATTTCTCCGACGTTGCGTTTTTCATTTCATTCTCTAGTTTCAGTTTGATCTTCTTCAGCATGGTCTTCATTAATATATGTTGTTTCTGCTTCAGGTTGTTAGGGTTGAACATGCACAATTAACGGAGAATTATTCGAGCATGGAGAAGGAGATTACTGTTGATGATCACTCGGACGTAGAAATCTGTTCATATGTCAGAACGAGTAATCTTCCACTAAGGACTTCATTCACCAAATGGAATTATAGGTATACCACGCATGCACTAAACCTTCAATGTAAAATAATTGACGTTTTGATAGTTGTTTCTTGATCGAGTTCTAATCTATGTTATTTCTGGTTTCAGGTGCTTGCGGTTGGACATGTAAGTTGACTACTACATAATACAACACTGAATCCATTATCAAAAACTGTGTCAGCTTGATTGTTAATTAAGATTACAATATTTCAGCTTTTTGATAATGGCTCGATCTGTACACAGATCATGGTGGTGAGGATGAGTAGGAGCATGATTTGCAAGTGCGCGCTTGGGTAAGCAGAGTCGAATCAGTTTAACTAGAACAACTATTTAGTCTTCATCTTCGATTAATGTACTCTTTTTCATTTTGAATTTTCATTCGAACAGAGCTAAGTGATCAACCCTGTCCTGATCGATGACTGCGCAGCGCTTGTACCAGTACATGCTCAATCAGCCTGTTCATCATCATGTATCACCAACTGCACCTTTCCGCTTCATAGAGAAACCAGCTGGTGGAACTAATCGATGAAAGGGCTCGAGTTGGAGGCTGATCCAGTGGTATTGAAGTGGATGGATAGCTGCAGTTGATCTGTGTCTATGTATGATCATGATGAATGTGTTCGTTGTATATATGTTTCAAGACTCTTTAAGTGCTTATTAATCTGTTCCCCCAAATGTAATGAACCATGCAATCCTTCTCGATTGTGTAATGTGTACAGTGTACAGTGTTTGTGTATACCTGAAGATTCAGAACTAAATCCTTGTTCAACTTGGCTATAATTTTCTTTTAAGGACTTGAATAAGTGAGCAGATTATTTCTATCATCTTATATTACGAAAAAGAAGAGTACAAATTAATAATTGATGAAAACTTCAACTATTTGATCCTTTCTTCAAGTTATTGGTAAGGTGAGGTCTTGGCCTTCCAAATCCTCGGCCCAACATCCTTGACAGTTTCAAGATGAACAGAAAACAAAAAGGGTTGATCACCAAGTTTTGATTTTATTGGTTTTCTAAAACAGGAAAAAAATACCAAATTACTGAACTGCTCCTGGAAAACTGAGCTTACTGAAAGAGATAAAGTAACAGTGATACCTCCCTTCGCTAAGACTTCTGCATTCTCGACTCACAGTATAAAGTGTGATCATGAGAATCATATAACATGAAGGAACGAAAAAAAAATCTGCTAACAATATTTACATAGTAAAGACCACAGTAGTGACTTTGCTTATCAAAACTCGGGATATCAAATTTACACTGGTAAAGCTCGCTCATTGTGGCCAGGAGGCAGCAACAGCTCTCACCATTGGTACTTTGCAGCAACCAGAACCTCCTCATAATTCTGAGCAGCATTGTCCCAACTTAGGTCCTGCATCATTCCTCGTCTCTGGATTCCTTGCCAACTCTGCTTGAAGTCTCGATAAGTATGTATGCAATTTCCTAATGCATGGATGAGCTTACCTGAATCAGCACCGTCAAACGTCCACCCAAGTCCCGACTCCTCATAAGGATTGAAAGGATGTACGGTATCTCTCAGTCCACCAACAGCATGAACGACTGGAACTGTCCCATAGTTCATAGCATATAGTTGGTTCAGTCCACAAGGCTCAAATCTTGATGGCATGAGCAAAATGTCTACACCAGCAGTTATCCTATGAGCTGTTTGTACAGAAAAACCAACCCATCCCCTGACCTTGTCTCGGTGTTGATGTTCAAACTCTCTCAGCATCTGTTCCAGGTCAGGCCTTCCAGTGCCTAACATGACTAGCTGCACATCTTGATCCATCATCCATGGAATCGCCTCTGCTATAAGATCAACACCTTTCTGGTGATCAAGTCTCCCAATGAAACCAATTAAAGGGACATCCTCACGGATTGGCAAACCCAGCTCCTTCTGTAAGGCAGCCTTACACTGGGGCTTGCCAGTCTTAAGCGTCTCTAGGGAGTAGTTTGTATAGCCATCTGATCTCAAGAAAACGTCAAGCTGTGGGTTCCAGTCTGTATTATCAATTCCATTAACAATGCCCCTGAGTTTCCAGTCATTTTCATTTATGATCCCATGCAATCCCCAACCACCTTCAACTGTTTTAACCTCCCAGGCATATCCATGACTTACAGTAACTACACGGTCGGCTGTCTTCAAACCAGCTGCAAAGATATTTAAGTGCTCCCCTCCAATAGGGTCATACATTCTGAAAAGATCCAAGTAGTGTTGTGGAAGATCAACGAAGGAGAAATCACTTACCGGCCCACGACCCTGGGTCAAATACAATAATGTAGTTCATAAATCTTCATCATTATGATTATGTCAAGAATTAATTTTACCAGGATAACATTCAAAATTTCTAAACAGCTTATTGTGTTTTGGACTTCCCCTTGAAAACCAAAACAATCCAATTACAAAATGAATAATCTTTCCAACTCGGAGTGGTTTGGGCTCATTTTTCCAAGTTTTTCACTTGGCGATGTCTATGCTTTACATGCAGTACTGACTGGAAACTTAAGCTCTTAAAGTTAAATTGGCCTCTAAGTATAGACAAGTTGTTCAGTTTAGTCCAATCTCGTGAGCACATTTAACACATTCATGCTAAGAACTCTGCAGTTTCCTATAAACCTGAAAAATTGTTCAACCAACTGATAATGAAACCGCTTGAGCTTACTTTTTAAACTAGGCACATGCTCAAGTTTCCGAGACAACAATTTTATCTAACATCAAGATTTAGTAAGATGAATTATATCCGAGGAACAAACCTGGTGTGCTATGTTATGGATTACAAGGATGGACCTTGCATATATCATCAAGCCATTGTCTCGATAACACGCCTTTAGATACACTGGTAATAGTGCAGTATGCCAGTCATTTGCAATGAAAGCCAAGTTTCCGTCACCATAGCAAATACCACCACAGGGAACATTCCAAGGGGCCTGCAACAAATATATTTACTCTTTGAAATCTAAGCAGATAAAAAGGACATAAACTTCGCTTAATCAACGGGGCGCTGCATAATGTACTTCTTTTCATTATAGAAAAATGACGATGAATGATGGAAAAATATACGCGCACCTGCATGCGGTCTATTATGCACCACTATACTTGTCATCATTTTATTCATGACATGAAACATGCCATCACTAACAGAAGGTTTATGGCTATAAGCAGAGTTTTTCTTTTGTCTACATATCTGGACCCTGAAGTCTGTATCTGCTTCTATAGCTGATATGATAATTACATCCACCACAGACCTTAGATGCTTGAGAAATGTGAAACACCATTTGCTTATTTGACTCTATACAAATGACCATTCAACCAATGTACCTCAACAGCAGCCTTGCAAAATAACACCATCCGCTTTAAGATATCCTGCACCATAATTTATTCAAACAAAAACCAATCAGGTCCAACGGTCGAGAAACCATTGTTTATCCCTATTGAGAACCATTTGAAGCTAAAATAACAACAAACATCTTACCTCACGCTTTCCTCCGTATATATTATTTTCCATGTGACGGAACATAGGAGAGTCAATGAAGACAAAATCTACACCATCAATATAAGAGTGAAAGAATGCTACTTCCATATGCTGCAAAGTCATTCATTACAAAATGAGCATTTAAAAGATGTGAAATTCAGAACTTGATAGAATATTTGTTATTAAAATAAAAGGTACAGTAGCTGCTGCATACCTGGCCATCTACTTTATATCCTTTCCGGACTCCTAAATCTTGAGGTTCAGCATAATTGCCATACCTTGGTGCTACAACCTGTGAGAGAATGAGAATATTTAACATATTAATAAATCTAGAAAATAAAGTATTGAGGATAAATACTGAATGGCCATAGAATAAATCAGATAGGGTGTAATATTAGACTCAAGTGCTGGATGTTCTAAACGTAAGTTCCCCAGGCATACAATTCCAAAAAATTGGAGCTCATCTTGAAACTGCTCACCATGGAGTTTGTATAAATAAGTGTGATGTTAATCCGTAATAACATTTCTTGAATTAGTATTTAAGAGAAAAGCAATACCATAACCCTATGGCCACGCCGAGCCAAAGCCTTTGGTAAAGCTCCAGCAACATCTCCAAGCCCACCTACAAAGCTCTTCATTATTAACCACTAAATGATCAACATGCATAAGTGTGTGCGCAAACAAAAAACCACACAAACACAGAAGAATCAGGCCAGTGGCAAACTTTTAACATAGAGGTTCAACAGCTCGACCAGACTATTCTTATCAGTACCATTGTATCTTTTGCTTGTCTTAAGAAAAGAAAAACCATCTTATGGAAATTGTGATCGTCTATGTAACCAAAAATGAAACAATCGTGATGGTCTATGCTATCAACTTTCAAAAGTACCCTTCTAGTGACGGCTGACAACAATTTACCTCAGTTCTCTTTTTCTTTTACTTTAAGTATCTGGAATAAATGTAACTAGAGACTAGAGACCTTTCAGAAGCCAAATTACATATGCAACAGGTTTACATATTAGGAACACGATTTACAGAAAATGGATATATACATGTTTAAACTTAAATTCAAATTCTATCAACACTTCGTTGTAGTTTTAAATTTTCAACCTTCTCATATTAGCATGAATAATTAACCAAATTGACTAAGATGGTACAGATTGACCTTATGAATGCATTTCAACTCATTTCCCATCTATGCCAATCCACTTGGTAACAAATCTCTAACTATCACATCAAATCCATTAGTGAAAACAGATAAAATGTACGCATATCACCATCTTGTTTGTGCCTCTATGTACATGTGCATGTCAGAGTGATTACAAAGATTAATTTTCTAACCAAAAAATGTCCACTACAATGACTACATGCATACAAGGACATCTTTTACCCTTTAAATGATAATTAAATAACTTCAGATTTTGTGTTTATTTAAGTTTACCTGTTTTCGACCACGGAGCACATTCTGCTGCCACCACTATAATATTCATGACATTAGGCCCAGCCAAAGGAGGGGGCTTTTCGTGAACGATTGTAGGATCAGCTGCCCCAACGTTGACCTCCTGTAAACTTGGTTCTTTCGGATCTGCAAGCTCTTCTTCATCTTTCAGAGAAGATGACTCCACGGCAGTTGAAATAAAAGATGGCACAGAATCTGACCACTCTGACTTGGCACTAGTCTGATTCCCATGCTTTGTGGACTCTACCTCATAGGGAGCCTTATTAACAGGCACAGTTTCTTCCTGCTCCTTCTCAATTTCACTAAAGCTTCTACTAACAGAAGAAGACACTGTTTCTAACTCCTTTTCTGCATTTGAATGGCCATAGCTGCTTGAAGCAATGCTGCTATTTTGTTCCTCAACAGTGTCCTTACCATCACTTGAAGAACTTCCTGGATCTGAAAAAGAGTCCACTTGTTCAAAAGAACCATCCTCTTCTTCGTCCGTAGTACTACTAGTTATATTAGACACCAATTTCCTTCTTTCAGCAATCTACAAAACACAAAGTTACTTCCTTTAACCCTCCTTAGCCACTTAAAACACCTCAACAGACATAAATTCTATATACAAAGCAGACATTCACTCTATATTACATATTCTATATCTTTCAGCAATCTCGTAAAGACATATAGTTTCTTCCTTTAAACATTCACACATTCTAAACTACTAAAAGGGAAGCTAACATTATACATTGAATCAATTCTACCACACGGCTGAAATTACCTGTTGAAGTAGGTCTCTTTGCATAGCCAGAACCTTCTTGCTTTTCTCAATGGTGGCCTGAAGCGCATCCTCCGATTCACCATCGTCCTCCTCACCATCCACAGAGACCTTCCTTATTGCTCTAACAGGCTTCACTCTCCAAACCTGTCCCTTTGTGCAAGAACTAATCTGCCCACTACACAACCCCAAAGCCTGTGAATACCCACTTGCTGAACCACTGATCAGACTCACCTCACCGGCCATTCTCCGGCGGTGAGTAAAGAATGAGAACCGGATCCGGCGAGTGGTCTCACTGTGGAGCAGCACAGAGGTCTCAGCCTTGGCCTCTATCACAAAAGGCAGAGACTTTATGGAAGCCATGAGTCAGAATTGACAGTGTGAGATGAATTTGTGGAATCTAAAGCAGACCCAGTTGAGGAAATTGAAAAGGAAGCAAACCCAATTCAGGAAATGGCAGCTGATTGATACCCAATTGAACAATGCCTGAGAATCTGAGCTAAAACCACGAACTTTGATGAAGAAGAAGAAGCACAATCTCTGTGAAGGGTGGAGAGTAAATCATGGAGGGGTTTTATGAGGCTGAAATTTGTGAGAATCCAAAAAAAACAAGCTTTAGAATTTTTGAGGGGTTTGGGGACTTTGTGATGCTACTGTCAACTGTGACTACAAGCTCTGCCACTCTTGTTCTAGCATAAATTTGCTAACCATCCTTATTTGCTCGCCTAAAATGCTAAATGTCCACTCTCATGTCTCTTGACATCTGTCATTTTTGCTAACTATTATTCAGTAGAGTTTCTCTAACTATAATGCTCAATTAATGTTAATAAATTGTATAATTAAAAGATAAAACAAAAATAAAAAAATCGGAAAGTAAAAGAAATACTCCTCCCAACCTCCCTTCTCATCACCACAGAATGTTAGCTCCAGCCTCTACTTACCATCTATTATCGGCAACCAAATCTTAGGTGTAATACATATATCAATAGTTAATCAATCATAATCTCTCAATCACTCAAGTCACTTTGATTTTGTCTCTACTCTCAATGTATGAATCGGGACGTTTGAAAATAGATTTTAATTGTATTATTTGGAGATGTCGATGATTCTTTAAGGAGATGAGACCACAATTTGAGTTTCAAATACAAGTGTTAGTGGGTGAAGCATGTCTAGATGGCCGGATGTGCAAATGAAGAACAACCATTACACTAGCTTCCAATCAAGAAAATACCACATGATTATTGCTTGAATTTGAAGATAATGAAGAAAGATTCTCGTCTATTCATATGTGGATGAATTTGATCTAAGAAACTAGAGAGTAGAGTAGTTTAATTTGTTGATCAATTGACAAAAATCCATCAAATGTGGAAGAAACCTAGAGAATTGATTGCCAATCGTTGGTTGGTCTAATATCTCATAAACGATTCCGGCCAGCAAAGCCGATGGCGATTTTCCCGACCTTATCAGTGTTTGGGCCAAAAATATATTTTCCGACGAATGCTTTGAATGAGAGCCTATTGGACCGATTCTTACGGTCTACGTTATTATTAATGTTTTTTCTTTCCTGTTTTAGGTCATGCTTAGCAAGGATTTGTGGTTACTTAAAGAATCTCCCAGTGATCTGAATAAGATTTGATACACCTTGATCAGCAAGGAAGAACAAACCCTAGTATCTATATAAAGGGGTCAAGGCACATGAAAGATCATCGACATCTCAATCAATACAACTTTTGTACACTGCAAAATAAGCCTCCCTGGAGCACCTCTACTAGAAAAAGATTCATTGAGTCTTTTTGTACCACCAAAGCCCTATCCGTAGCCATTCCCCGCTGCTACTCATCAAAGCCTCATCCGTGAGCACAACCCGTTTCTACTCATTAAGCCTCATCCATGAGCAAATAGTCCACCACCGCTTCATAAAGACCAACCTGTTGGCGAATACCCGCAAACCATTGTTAAGATGAATAATCTTAGCAAATATTCTCAGTTTGTCAGATGATCCTTTGACGAACACACCGTGATTCTTGTTTATAGCTCTGCTCAACCACACCGGTCTGAGTAGGAAACGTCCACTTCGCAAGAGGAGGTGAAAAATCCTAGTTGCTCTTCAGCTAGGTCTAAGAAGAACCTAAGTACATGCCTGACCAATACCTGTATGACAATCGTTTGTTAAGAAGTCAAAAAGCGAACAAGCGTCAAAGATCAAGGTTGTACCTAACCCATAAGTACTGGCACGTCTCAAACTTGGTTATTCGAGAAAATTCATTTTCACACCGAACAACCAGCATAGGTGGTTCTTTCTTTAACTTTCTAATTTTCTTTTTATTTGTGTTTTATCTTTTAAATCATACAATTTATTATTAACATTAATTAAGCACCACGATTAAAGAAACTCTACTGAATAATCATAGTTAGTAAAAATGACAGATGTCAAGAGAATGAGAGGGTAGGCTTGTAAGTAAGCAAATAAAGATGGTCCTTATGTAAGAGAACAAGAGGATGGATATTTAAGTAGCAAATAAAGTTGGTCCGTAAATTCTCCTCATTTTCGTCAGAAATTTTGGGCCTGATGTCACTGATGTGGGCCTGGGTTTTTTGGCAAGGCCTGCCACTATTTTTTTTACCACAAAAGTACAATCAATCAATGATTTTCTCTTTGGAAATGGAAACTAGGTTATAAAATTTCCACGGATTTAAAACGTGGGGGCTGAAATGAGTCACTACCAGCTCATTAACTCGTGTGAACGGTGAAGTGATTAAATTAGATTTGAAACAAAAAGATAAAATTTTAAGAACAATACAATAACTTTGTGTTAATGATAGTTAAGAGTTCTCAATTTTTTTGAAATAACACATTAGTACATGATCTAACAAACCCTACATTATATTTGTATACGTCGTTAAGTTTTCTGTTATGTGACATGTTAAATATAATATTTTGAAGGACAAATTGGTCTGTTCAACAATTCATATCTTTCATTTATACATATATAGTCACGTTATAATTCTAAAACTACAATAAACATCAAAAATAATTGGTTTAATGATTAAATGTCACTTTAAATTTTAATACAATATAATAATATATGAATAAAATATAATAGAGTTACAGTGTCAAAATATTATGATACTCTCATATATTTAACACTGTTACAAAAATGTTACACTCATTTATACATATATAGTCACGTCATAATTTCTAAAACTACAATAATCATCCAAAATAATAGGTCGGATGATTAAATGTTATTTTAAATTTTAATATAAAATAATAATAATAATAATATATGAATAAAAATAGAGTTACAGTGTCAAAATATTATGTTATCCTAATATATTTAACACCGTTACAAAAAACTTAACGTCATGTATGAAAATCAATGTTTTAAAAAAACGCGCCTCAGGAGCGCCTTAAGGCTCAAAGGCGCGAGGTGATACTTTCTGTGAGTCAGCCTTGGTGTCTAGGCGCATAGGTCTGAAAAGCGCTGAACAAGACGCAAAAGGCTCAAAAATCACGCCCAAGGCGTTGGAAGCGAACGCCTTAAAAAGAACTGAAAAAGCAAAAATCCAGAGGCATACCATAGAGGGAGGGAGAGGAACGTGCTGCTCTTGGTATTATGATATATGTTAGTGTTTTGGTTGATTGTGGAAACTTGCAGACTCCATATATGAGGTACGATCTCTTCTGTGTAAATTTGCTACTTTTCAAGAACCACGATGGAGAGTTGTCGGATGTCTTACAGTTGAAAAACTGCAGGATTCTAAGAGAACTAGGAATGCATGGGTGATTAGATTGCTAGAAAAAGAAAATAAAAACTGAAATCAAGAAAATAGAGATCAAGTATATCAAATAACTATAAAAGAGAAAGAGGGATAGAGATACATTTTTTGTATTTTCACTATTATATATATAAATATAAATATAAATATAAATATATATATATATATATATATATATATATTCATAAATCGTAAGACTTACGCCTTTTACCTCAAGGCTTACGTCTTAGTGAGACTCTTTCGGCATTGTCTAGACTACGTCTTAGCCTTTTAAAACATTGATGAAAATATTGTCGGAATCGTTATTTTATGTACTATGTGCTATTTTAGAAAGTTAAGAAACCTTAATTATTAGTGACGTAAAATTGTTGTAGTATTGTTAAAATTTTCGTGAACAAAAATGGAATCCATGTTTTGCTAGCTTTTTTGAAAGTTACTCCTTCGCCTTTTTCTTCTGGTCTCTGTTTTCGATCTGCTGGCTCATGTCTATACACCTTTCATTGAATCAAAAGGCTGTGGATTATTCAACGGAATGGAAAACGTGGTTTACTTTGTCATTTCGCTTCAAAGATTATTATACATGTGTAACATGTAAAGCTCAATAACTTTCCTGGATAAAGTTCTATTTGTCAGTATAGAATGATGAATTTCAATCTGTCTTACAATGGAGAACAGAGGAATCCCAAAGTTAGAACCTTAATGGCAAAAGGTATGCATCTTTCCTCAAAATTTGGATCATGAGATGAGTATACGGTGAAGTTTCTTTACTGATAAAAAAGTACAAGTTTAACAAGTAGCACCTGTATATAAAAGAGCAGATGATACTCATGCTACAAACTAGTACAATCAAATTCCCCAACAAAAAAGTGATGCACAGAGGAGGTGATACAAGAAATGGCATGAAAGCCAATTCAAAATATTCAAAACCTTACAATACCTCCTTTTGTCTCTTCTCTGGGGAGACGTCTTCTAGAACTATACCACCTTCAAGCTCACTTTCTATCCATGCTTCAGCATCTATCTCAACATCTGGGGTATCCACCTTCTTATCGGAAACTTTACCAACTGATCTCCGCCTCTTCAATTTATCTCTAATCCGGTCAATGTCAATAGCATTATCATTCGGATCATATGGTTCCCCTCTGACAGGTTTGATCTCAGCGCCACCATCCTCCACATTGGCACTTGGACTACCGCTATCACATGTGTGACATGATAAAGTTTCCTTCGTGGTGGTACAGTTCTCACCTTCTAAAGCATTTTGGTTGCAAGACATAATAGACTCTCCTAGTCCTCTGTCCTCTTCCGCTGAGGTGCCGTGCCTACAATGACTATCAATCGCTGCTTCACTTGAAACACATGATTGAGAGCTACTAGGATCACTTGGCCTTCTGATTAAAGTTTCAGACTGATTTCCCTTCCCCTTATTGGGTGATAGAGCTTGGTTTCTGCTTGCCTTCTGCAAACTTCGTACCATCTCTTGAATGACATCTGAAAAAGTTGAAAAAGAAGTTATAGTCCTTTTACAGCACCCAAAAAAAATAAAAGACACGAGGCTTTAAAAAGAATATATTCGAAATTGACACTCTTTCTGACCAACACTACAATATGAGAAAACATACCAAGGCTTCTGTATAAAGACATGCTCTATATGGTCACCCTTGGTTTAAGAAGCATTAAACAGAATATGACTTGAATAGTAACCATGACAGAAATAATGAGAAACTGAAAGGACTTGCAACCAACCATCTAACTGTTTCGATGAAATATCGAACTCCGCCCACCAAACTTTTCCATCCTCTTTTGGAAGTTTGACTTTTTGTATTTCTGAAGCAAGAAATAGTGAACCAGCTGCAATGTAGTGGGGCTTGTACTGCAAGCACAGTGATGTGCAAAGGCTGGACATTCATTCATAAGAACAATCAGTCACGGAAACGGCAATCATCAAATCCTTAAATTTCCCTAAGATGCATACAGAAAGCTCTGAATGTAAGAATACAATCCTCACCAATCATTTACGTAATTCCATGCCCTCTCAGCAAGGACATGGAGAAGATTTAATCTCCTTAAAGCTTCAACAAGTGAGATGTAAGGAAGCTGCATCTCAAAATCAAAACCAACTGTGGACAACAGAATTATCTCTGCACCTAAAACCAATTCCTTGAACACTTCCTACATGAAGAAGGGGGTAAATGAGCAACCATGGTAACTAGGAATTATACAGTCTACACAAATGGGCATGTCTACATACTTTCCGGCTTAAAGATGGTAATGCAGAAGCATCCAATTTCTGGAGTATATCAGATGCTTGACGGAGAACATCATTCAAAGGACGCCGGGTATCTTGTATTTTGCAAGCAAGAAAGATACTTACAGTTGCAATTGTCTGCAAAATGTTGACAACATATTTTTAAATGAAAATGACATGTCCTGCTACAGCTGGATAAATTCAAGTTATTTAATAATGTTCAGAAAATCCAGATACAAAGTCTGTACCTTCCAGTCATTCTTAGCATGAGATTGACGCATGTAAAAATGGTGGCACAACATCATTGCACATGCTATTGTCACCTGAGGCCTGAAAGATATATAGTATCGATCACCTTTACTGCTTTACCAGGGATTACTAAATGCCCAGAAATTTGTATGTGCAATTAAAGAAAAGTTGCAAAATTTGATTGAAAAATGGAAACAACAGAAAGGAGATATTTTACCACAGAAACTTAAGTTAGAAATACAATCTGGGAAATAACACTCTAATGTAACTAAAAGGGAAACAACATACATATAATATTGATTACCTTTACCAGAAATTATTATATTCCTGAAATTCGTGCGAGTGATTAAAGAGAAGGTGCGAGTGACTGGAAAGGGGAAAGGGGAATCACCAGAAAGAAGATTGAATTCCCTCAAGGCAACTTAAAATAGAAGTATATACGATCTATAAAATAACACTCTGAGTTGACTAAAACGGATAGAGAACAAGAAAACAATTTATTTGGGTTCTCTAATTTAAAATTGCAGGCAACTCATTTGCACGGTCTAGAACATAACACTCTAATTCAACTAAAAGGGAACTATTATAAATATGGAGAACAGGCAGACAATTTTTTTGGGTTCTCTAATTTAAAGTTGCAAAGGCAACTCAGTTGAAGGGTCTTGTGAAAACCTAATGGAAGACAAGGTTTGGGCAAAAAAGAACTTGACCATAAAGGTTGAGGCTTCAACTGGAATTTAAATTATCACTCAAAGTAACATTAAGAGCTTAAGAACTACAGATGATGATGCTTATATCAATGGCACACAAGTACCTTTCAGTCATACCAAATGAAACTCCATAAAAGATATCATCTTAATCACAGAAGCAAATAGAGATTCTTAAAAATAGCACAATAACCAGCCAGATAATTATGTCAGCAAACAAATCCATGCACAACTTCGTTAACTGATATAGAAAGCATAGGCCTTGAGTAACGATGAATAACCAGCCAGATAATTATGTCAGCAAACAAATCCATGCACAAGTTCTTGTTTGTTCAAGCAATAACGATATAAATTTAGCCTAGGTATGTAGACATAATATCAATTTTACCATTCTATCTGATTCAACATGCCAAAAACACAAAATTTCCATAACTAACCTCAGACGCTGTCAATACAAGTATGGTCTCAACTTACAATTCAAGCCTCATGCCAAGCTCTTTAAGATACGAGCAATACAACCCGCACAACTCTGTCTCTTTATTCTGGTTAATCCCATCCATCCGAGATGGAGAACAATGCTCTATCTCCTGCCTTGTATAATACCTCCCACGCATAGAGCACTGTGGTTCTTCTTCCGGTACCCACATACTGTATAACACAACCTATTGCAAACTTGCACTTCAAACTAGTAATTTTCCTATATAACAAAACATTCATGAGTCATATTCATTACTAAACCACCCAGCTATCTATACAAATACCCAAATCCCAGAACTTATTCTACCATAAAATAGCATTAAAGCTCAAAACTTTCACCTAACCCATTTGGCCATTTCAAATAGCAAAAAAGCTGATACAATCACACACCCATCAATCTCAAATTGCAGAGTACTCATATAAAGTTATTAAACTCTTCAGAATCTAAAAAGATTTGAACTTGCAATCTAATTAGGTTAAATTGAGCGCATTTGAACCAGACTAAATTCAAATTCGAACCCAGTAAATCAAATTCTATTGGTCATTTCAATATGGGTTTATCGAGTATAGCATTACCTGTTTCTATGCTCGTCGGAAAATCAGTTGCGGAGAAGAGAGAGCAAACGCGGCGTTTAGTTGAGAGAGACTCGCTGGGAAATTTGGGGAAAGATTTGGAACACGAAAAATACGAAGGAATCTAATTGAAAATTTCGATTTCATAATTTTTAAAGATTAATTTTTTATTTAGCATTATTAGATTAAAAAAATTAAATTAAATTTTGATGAGATGAAAAACGAATAAATTCAATTTTTAAATTTCTCATTTAAAATTTTACAAAAGTATGTGTCATTTTTAAATTTATTTTTAAAACAAGATCTATTATAATTTTATTTTTAATATTTATTTCAAACTTTTTTAATTTATCATATACTTCAAATTCTAAATAAACATATCAAAAGAATGAAAATTATAATTAATAGAATTTCAATTGATGAAATTCTATATCTATTCATTTCAGAATTTTCAAGAATTTAAAAAAATCTAATCTAAATAGTATCAAAACAATAAAAATTATAATTAATAGAATTTCAATTGATGAAATTCTATATCTATTCATTTCAGAATTTTCAAGAATTTAAAAAAAGCTAATCTAAATAGCGTTAGGGATTTAGTAATAGGCTTTTGGACTAAAAAAGTAACACTTTTTGGGGAACAAATTTTGGATAGGCTTTGAACCGAATAGGGAAAACTATAGTCTTTCTTGATTTGCTACTTGAATGTGTTATTTGGTTAATTCATTTGGATCGGGTTTTTTTCTTTTTCGAATCACATGTCTCGTAAACAACTCAAATGTTAGAACCGATTTTTATTGTAAGTTGTACTCACATGTGCGGGTGTATGTGGCATAAGAATTCTTAGCTAACACGAGCATTCTTATGCTTTGATTGTCATATAGTTGTAGGCGTTTGGCCTAAAAATGAACCACATATGACTGGAGTTTATGATTTGGTTCTTGTGTTGACACAAAGGGTCGTGGTGCTGACTCTGGGCATTATGTTGCCTGGGTCAAGCAAGATATCTAGACCAAATTGTGCTTTGTTCGCATGTTACTATTTAAACTCTTAACTTATTGACTTCTCTTATTTGTTCTAGGTAAATGGATCCAGTATGATGATGACAATCCCATTGCACAGTGAGAGGAATATATCATAATACTGTCTAGAGGAGGTAAAATTTCTTTTTAAATGCATACTCTTGACGGAGATAACTTCATACTTCTTTTACTTTCTACAAATCAAAAGTTGTATAATTCACAGATGAATCAGAATTTACAGGTTATTAAGAACGCAGAGACGCAACCGCTGGAAGTGAAGAAGTTAGTGTACATGCACCAACTTGACCCATGTGGAATTGTTAGGTTTTGTTCTTGTACCTGTACCAACTTTTGCTCTTGCATGCACATTAATTTGTGGTCACAAGAAGATGTATGTTTATGCTTATAAAAAATTTAATTATGCTCATGAATCAAAACAAACTAGAACCATGTGAAACTGTTAGCTTGTTGCATTTGTAGGCCAATTTGTATGACCCCTGAGAGACCTTTTACTGCCCCTAGTATGACCTTTACTAGGAGCAGTAGATGTAGAACCTTCTACTAGAGGTACTATAACCCCCTACTATCCCCAAATATATACTCTTTTACAGATCCCTAGTTGTTTCACGGTTGATCTTCTCCTGGTCTTCCTTCTTCTTTCTGGCCTTCCTTCTTCCTCTTCTTCGGCCTTCCTTCTTCTTCTTCTTCTTCTATTCTTCACTTGAGTGGGAGTTTGAAAATTTGAAATTTTGCTGGTAAGTTTCAAATTTTCTATTAAATTTTTGAGCGCCTAGTGGTGTAAATTTGAAATTTCACTTAAGCGACTGAATTTTTCATCGCTTAAGTAAATAAATTTCATCGCTTTAAGTAAAATTTGCTTAAACGATAGAAAGTTTTGTCGTTTAAGTAAATAATTTCCGTCGCTTAAGCAAATACTCTTAAGCAACGGAAAATTTCATGGCCTTCATAATTCTTTCGCTTAAGATCTTCTTAAGGGACAAAAATTTCAGGCTTTGAAAATTTTCATCGCTTAAGACATTTTTTCTACTAGTGGATGGCTGGGAGAACCATCTCAAAAGTGAGGTGGGTTCCGGTAGGGAGGAATTTGACGAGCATGGAGGTCTTGGAGATGGTTTTCTAGACGCCTTTGGCGACAGCCCATCGTTTGCGGCCGTGGAGTTTGTCGTGGTTGAGGCGGACGAGAGGGAGGGATGATGAAGGTGGCTTAGGGATGGAGGATCCCATGTAGGAGGAGGCAGCGAAGTTGGGCTTGGGGTGGTCCTCAGGGTTGACGTACATAGCGTTGTTGTAGATCTTGATCCCGGAGTCTTGTGGTTGATCCATTGTTAAAGATTATTGATCAGGAAGATGATGATGGTTTGTGACTGTGAAGAATGTTGTGAAGAAGATAGCTTTGAGAACCGTTTTTTAGGATTTGTGGGATGTTTATATAGAGGGTTTGTGGATTTGAATTCAAACCTGAGGTGTAGGGCTGAGAATTCAAAACTGATATCCTGATATCGAACCTGACCTGACCCGTCCCGAATGTGACGGGTTCAGGTCGGGATGTAACCCTAAAATTTTGTTGTCCCGACCTGTCCCGAATCTCGAATCAGAGTAAATGTGTCGAATCGGGATGAGCCAAATTAAATTTTATAGCGACCCGTCCCGAATTCAAAAAGCTTGATTTTCAGTAGAAATGTAACATGTAGAACTAAAAATTACATGTTTTCAGGATCAAGATTGAAATTGGTCTCGACCCGTCCTGAATCCCAACTCGTCCCGTACCGAATTTCAAGATCAGGATCGTTATCACTATTTTAATTTTGGGATCGGGATAAGTCGAATCTCAACCCGTCTCATACCGATCCCAGCCCTACTGAGGTGGTTATTGGCGGTTATCAATGACTTATTAACTGATGTTAAATCCAATCAGTAAATAATAACTACCACATCCATGAAATTAAACTACTTTTTTTGGATATTTAGGAAATTAAACTACTTCAATCGAGATAAAATATACCAAAGAAAAAAAGTGATTTTGAGTTGTGAACTTGTGATTATGCATAATCCAAAGTGCCACTTCTTTTCTTCCAAGTGTGTGGCTTAGAGAAGGATATGATATATACCTTGAATAGGTCACATCATACATGTAACATAGTTCTAGACATTTCATGAGGCATGTAGAGTAGTAGAGGCTGTAGAGCAGACAAAACAAATTTGAAGTGCCGGAAACCTCCAATCACTTCCCTATATAGCACTTCTTTGACACTACTCCCTCCATCACAGTTTACGATTTACACTAACCAAACGTCCAAACCAACTTCTACGAGCTCAATCCTCAGTTCCTCACAGTTCCTTAAACTCTTTGACACAAGAATGTCACCTGCACTCTCTCTATCTCTCTCCCTCCCTCCAGTCTGCAACACCCAGGAAGTTTCTAAGGACACCCCCCACCACCTAAAAAACACTAGCAGAGAAACCCCATGTCACAAAACTCAGACACACTTGAAAACCACTAGAAGATCACTATTGAATTCCACCTCTCTTGGCCTTATAGTGCCTGCAACCCTCACGTCTCACTCTACAAGAGCTGAGGCTGAGCCAGAGAGCCCAAATGCATCAACTTCAAGCAGAATGTCATACTCAAGGTTCTTGGAGTACTTGGATGATGGTGCTGTGACGAAGGTAGACCTGTTTGAGAATGGAACTGTCGCGATCGCCGAGATCTTCAATCCCACATTAGAGAAGCTCCAGAGAGTCAGAGTTCAGCTACCTGGATTGCCACAAGAGTTGCTGAAGAAACTTAAAGAGAAGAACATAGACTTTGCAGCTCATCCAAAGGAAGTGGATTGGTGGCCTGCAGTACTAGACTTGTTGGGGAATTTTGCTTTTCCACTGTTACTTCTTGGATCATTGCTTTTGAGGAGTTCATCATCAAACATGCCAGGAGGCCCCAACTTGCCTTTTGGACTAGGAAGGTAAAGTACTATCTTCTTATCAAATTTCTCAGCTAAAAACATGCTAACTTCTAAACAATTCAACATATTATGGCTAAGTTATAGCAGTTTTTTCCTCTAAATATCAACTACTATATCTATGTTTTTTTTCTTGTTCTTTCTATGCAACTTTGTGAGTAGACTCCAACTATATATATATATATATATATACTTGACATGAATTCTTGTATTATGGACCAACAGGAGCAAAGCCAAATTCCAAATGGAACCGAATACAGGGGTAACATTTGATGATGTGGCTGGGGTTGATGATGCAAAGCAAGATTTCCAAGAGATTGTTGAATTTCTCAGAACTCCAGAGAAGTTTGCTGCAGTAGGTGCAAGAATCCCTAAAGGGGTTCTATTAGTAGGGCCACCGGGGACCGGAAAGACACTGCTGGCTAAGGCCATTGCAGGAGAGGCAGGGGTGCCTTTCTTTTCCCTATCAGGGTCAGAGTTCATTGAGATGTTTGTAGGAGTAGGAGCTTCTAGAGTAAGAGACTTGTTTAACAAGGCGAAAGAGAACTCGCCGTGCTTGGTTTTCATTGATGAGATTGATGCTGTTGGGAGGCAAAGAGGGACAGGAATTGGTGGAGGAAATGATGAGAGGGAGCAGACATTGAATCAGCTTCTTACTGAAATGGATGGATTTAGTGGGAAAAGTGGAGTAATTGTTATTGCTGCTACAAACCGCCCTGAAATTCTCGATTCTGCTTTGCTTAGGCCCGGAAGGTTTGACAGACAAGTAAGCTCTCTGAACTAAGAAAAAGCAATGTCTTAAAGTGTGATATTTGAAATTCATGTGTAATGTCTGGTTTTGGGTTATGAGCAGGTCTCAGTTGGATTGCCAGATATTAGGGGAAGAGAGGAGATATTAAAGGTGCATAGTAACAACAAGAAGCTTGATAAGAGAGTTTCTATTGATGTTATTGCTATGAGAACTCCTGGATTCAGCGGTGCAGATCTTGCAAACCTCATGAACGAAGCTGCGATTCTTGCTGGTAGGAGAGGCAAGGATAAGATAACAGCAAAAGAAATAGATGACTCGATTGATCGGATTGTTGCAGGGATGGAAGGAACAATAATGACTGATGGAAAGAGCAAGACTCTTGTAGCTTACCATGAAGTAGGCCACGCTATTTGTGCGTAAGTAGAACATTCCTTCTTCATATACGTTACATTACTCTCTACATTGTGTATACGTTACATTATACTCTCAAAATTGTGTAGTCAAACTAACGTATGTGAATTGTCTGTGATCAATTGCAGGACATTGACGCCAGGCCATGATCCAGTGCAGAAGGTCTCTCTAATTCCCCGAGGCCAAGCTCGCGGTCTTACCTGGTTCTTACCAGGTGAAGATCCTGCTCTCATTTCTAAGCAACAATTGTTTGCTAGAATAGTTGGAGGTCTAGGAGGTAGAGCAGCAGAAGAAATAATCTTTGGGGAGCCAGAAATAACAACTGGTGCAGCAGGAGACTTGCAACAGGTCACACAAATAGCAAAACAGGTACATGTAACATATTCAAGATCTAAAGTTAAGCAATAGGCACTAAAACATTGAAAACCAGACTAACAGTTTCTGTATTTATCTTTTCAGATGGTAACAATGTTTGGTATGTCCGAGATTGGACCATGGGCATTGACAGACCCAGCAGCACAAAGCAATGACATAGTGTTGAGGATGCTAGCAAGGAACACTATGTCCGAAAAACTTGCAGAGGACATTGACTTGTCACTGAGGCGCATCATCGAAAGTGCATACGAGGTTGCAAAGAATCATATAAGGAATAACCGGGCAGCCATGGATCAATTAGTAGATGTGCTATTAGAAAAGGAGATACTCACTGGAGATGAATTCAGGGCAGTTCTGTCTGAATTCACTGATACTTCTTTGGTAGAATTAAATAGGACCTCCATCAGGGAAATGATTGAATCCTAGAAAATGTATGGTAGGACAACAGATGTAAAGATAGTATGTTGCTACTGGTGAATGGTGACTAATTACATGGTTATGTATAGAGATTTTCGTAAGTGTATAATTTCATATAATGATATATCATTAGTCATGGCCATGCCAACATCAATGTCACAAAATGTTCAGCTATACATAGCCTCAGGCCCTGAGCTGAAGAGGCTTTGGTGATTTTAGGACGTTGGGTGGACGACAAGGAGCTTCCTTCTGCAGATGAATTTTCCAAATTCGTGCCCGGTTGCGCCACACCTAATCTCCCTCAATTGATCTGTTCAACAGAAGGAGACAGCTGGTTCTCCATGCTCGAATTCTCTGTTAAATGAACATGTTCCACCATCAGCACCTGAATCAGAAATAACATATATAGATTGATTAGAACTAGATCAAGAAACAACTATTACAAGTTTGAAACGTAATGTTTGCACAACTATACCTTTTTCCATTTGGACAATGAAGTCCTCAAGTTGGCTTGAAGATGACTCATCAGTAGTCTCCTCCATGATCGAAGGCTCTCTCAAACTCATACTCATGAAGGGTTTAGCAGCTGCTCATATTTATAGCAGTGGAGTGCCAGAGGTGGGTTATGGCTTTAGGCTTGGAAGCACCGAAGCTATGTAACTGTTACTGAGTGTGCATTCGAGAAATTTTTCAATGCTACTGTAACATCACGTGACAATGCCTAGTGGTGATACATTACAATCAAAACAAGATATATGAATTTATTATAATTAAAAAAATATTGATTTTATATTTAGTGAAATGACATTCAATAGTATTTAGTGAGTTCATACTAGGGTCTAAAGTTTAAGTTTAGGGTATCGGGTATAGGGTATATGGTTTAGGGTATTGGGTATAGGGTTTAGGGTATAGGGTTTAGGACTTAGGGTTTAGTATTTAAAAAATAATAAGAAACTCAAAATGATCTTTAACAATATAGCTAAAATCTATATATTTAAGTTTAATTGTAATAAAACCACATATCTTATTTTGATTGAAATGTAGTCCCACTAGACATTATCACCTGATGTTACGGTAACACTGAAAAATTACTCCATTTTTCAAAAACGGATGGCTGAAACTGGTTTGTCTTTTTACATTATGTGAGTGAGTGCGTTGTTTTTCTGAGATGGTGGAGCATGGAAGTCACTCACGACACAGTAACTTGGACCTTGTGCTGGGAAATCTGCCGCCAGAGATTCCCGGTACTTCGGCTGGTGCTGCTCCCAAGAGAAACCGAGGTCGACCTCGTGCTGCTCCTTCGTTGATATATGGCTGCATCCAAACAAACTCTTGAAATTCAGATTATAAAAGGTGACAGAGTATTATGCAGCCATCCAAACTAGTTGGAATGAAAGTTATTTTTTTCCTCTATCATTATGTCAAAATGTGCTACGATTCTTCATATAAATTATGTACTGTACCTTTTTGATCTGGTAAATCATAGATTCGATGATTGATTTAGCTACTAACAATATATTCTCGGCTGCATCCTCTTCATCTTCACATCCAGTGTTTTCTAAAACATCGACTATCATCATGTGTTTTGTGAAAGGGGAAACTCAACAGACTATTAGCTAGATGATGATAAATGAGAACTTAATATGCACATCCCACTCATCTTGAGTGCTTTTTTATAGGTCAGTCTGATTCTAGATTGGCCGTTTCTTAAGCAAAACCAATGGATTAGCCGCGGTTTTGAAATACAATGGTTTCGGTCCTAATTAATTTCTGTCTTAAAGTAAGAAACAAAAGTTAAAACATTTTACGTATGACATTACATTATTTAGAACAACAATGATGTAATGTCTGACGTAATTTAATAGATAACTCTAGACCAACAATTTTGAAAAAAAATTTGACGTCATTTTTTTATCAGGTAAACCACTGAAATTCTATACACTGATCGATTCTTTCAAAATTTAATTGTTGTGTGCGAGTAGAAATTTATCTGATACATTCAGAAGCAAAATTGAGAGATCAGATCGGAGTAATTTCAATTAAGTAGCTTAATACCAAGTTGATCGATGACTTGAATTAAGAGCACCTGCACCGGTGCAAAAAATAGCACGCAGAGGGAAAGAGAGGCGGATCTTGCAACGGTGACTGCTCGTTGACCGAGCTAAAATGCTCTTACACTAGCAAAAATTGTTTGTCTGAGAGCACGAGCAGCCTACTTGAGCAGCCTGCACGAACTCACCGCTGCAGATGCTCTAAGTAAAGAAAAAGAAACATTTTGTGCTGAAGGTGAGTGGTTCCAAGCTGAATATAATGGTAGTATACATAAGGAAATTATTATTTTTTGTTACTAATTATACATAAGGAAATTATGTCATACCGTAGCGTATGTCATACAAACCTGCTTTTGCAAACAACCCACCCCCTGCTACACAGTTGCTTTAATCTGTTTGTATGCTATACACATCAGTATAGAGACAAAGTGACAAACCCGCTATACATATACTTAAGATATTGCATAAGTATAGAATGGAAAAAGGATTAGAAGTCATAATTAATCCATTGAAGGAGGTTGTGTCTTCCTCTTCCTCTGGGTTCGGTTGGCACCTTTTACTATAGCTAGCCAAACCCCCTTGCTTGAAATGTTAATAGAAGCTTTAAGCAGCTTTGAAAAGGTTAAGTACTAGTGAGTCTATAAAAATTGTTTCGGTGCTGCGCTGAATATTAATAGTTACTTATTTTTCTCCACACATTAGCTATTAGTAAACAACCCAGACATACTCATCATGATCATACACATTTTTCGCCACACAACAACTATCAATATATACAACCCACACATATTCATCATGATACACACATATCTTCAGCTATCCATCAACTGCAATGCCACTGCGATTCTAATGGGTGCTGATCAGTGATCAGCCCCCTAATCGATATCCCTCCGGCTCGATTGATTTATTAAATCGGAGATGAACGGCAAAATGGTTGTTTTGGTTAATATATCTGAACCCATCTGTCTAGGGATGTCTTCATCACCCACCCATGCACTTGCAAACCAAAGCCTGTGTAGCTAGATAACCACCATTAGAAACATGAATTATAATGCTAAATCTTAATGAACTTACAATCAAGCTACAGATTTTTTGAAAATGGATTCAGTGTTGTATTATGTGGATTAATATTCAACTTACCAACTCCAAAACATAAGCATTACAATATGCTGTTATTCTTACCCCCACATACGCCAGCCACTGCGCAATTAGACAGATGAGAGATGGAAATATAATTAAGTTTATCGAAAGATGATTGATTTAGAGAAGTATAGATGCAAATGTAACTCCATCACCAATTACCCCGGACTATTACTGATGAATTGAGTAGATGACTGAGGCTGAGGTGACGGCGACGGTGGCGGTGGCGGTGACGGTGAAGCAAAAGGTGAAGGCCGTCCAACCCCAAAGTCAAGGCTGCTTAAATTACTCGCTATGATCAGAATGTATAAACCGATAACCTAAAACAATACACAGAAAAACCAGGAGCTATTATACGTATAGATATATAACATCTCGTTTTGCCATACAAGTGAATTTAATCAAGCAATCAATTTAGGGTGGCTTACAGCGACAACAGCAATACGGCAAAGAGTATTTCGACCTAAAACGGCATTGTTTGCAGCATTAAGTCGAGCGAGGAACACCTCTGCTCTTGCTGCCGCAGCGTGCAGCCTTTCAGCCTCCTCCAACACTCTCCGAATCTCATCAATCTGCCTATTCGTAGGCTGCGGCGATGGAGGGGGTGTCACCGTTACTCGATAACCACCCTTATACGGCTGTGTTTTACACACAAAAAATAATAATTAAACATTGGTACATAGTAACATAGCCACAAATGTTACGTATTTTTTTGTGCATACGTTATGTAAATACCTGATTACAGATCTCGCAAGTAGTTTTGAAACGAGAGTTGATCCATTGCTGGATACAAGCTCTGTGCGCAAACTGCATAGCAAAAAATGAAGAAATGTAAACTTATACGTACAATCTACTATATATATATATATATATATATACACCTTTAAGGTGCCATTGCACCGGCAAGGAGCCTCCATATGCTCGATGGAGTCTTCCGTCTGACAAATCCGGCATTCGGGGATCAAATTAGTCGTCAAGGAACCGCCAGCGGCGGAGGAGGTTCCTTCATCCTTTGACGCACGATCAGTTTGATCTCTCAGGCTTTCATTGCTTGAACTCTCCATTATAATAACACCTGCATCAGAAACAACAGAGAATGAGAAACGAAGAACACGATAGACCGATCGAGAAGACAAGACGGCAAACACAGAGGAAGATTATAGAGAGAAACTTAAGGCGGCTGAAGTTTCTCTATATCCTGGGTGTAAGAAGTACACGAAACTATCAGCCACCCTCTTATTCTACCAATTTAAAGCTGAAAATGGCCTTGTTGACTCATCATTTGATGGATTGCTCGAAGTAATTAAAGACATGCTTCCAGAAGTTGATACTTTTCCTGAAAGTCCAGGGACAGTAAAAAAATTCTTGAAAGGATTTGATTTGGTGTATGAGAAAATTGATGCATGCGTCAATGATTGTTGCCTGTTTAGAGGTGAAAAGAATAAGGACCTGCATAACTGCCTTGAATGTGATGCTCCGAGGTGGAAAGTGAATCCACGAACCAATGAGATACAAACATGAGTGTCTGCAAAGGTTTTGCGTTATTTTAATTCCTATAATTCCAAGGCTTAGGAGGATATTTCTTTTAGCGAGTAACTGTGAATAGTTAACTTGGCACTCTACTCATCACAGTCAAGATGGCATGATGCGACATCCAGTTGACTCAATTCAATGGCGCACCATCGATCTGAATTGGCCAAACTTCGCTTCTGATCCACGAAACTTGAGATTAGGACTAGCCACTGATGGGTTTAATCCTTATAAAAATCGAAGTTCAACACACAGTATTTGATCTGTGGTTTTAGTCATCTACAATCTGCCACCAAATATTTGCATGTCAGTAGAAAATTTTAGGGCTGGGAATTCAAAACCGATATCCTGATACCGAACCCGACCCGTCCCGATCGGGTCGGGATCAGGACGGGATATAACCCTAAAATTATGTTGTCCCGACCCGTCCCGAATCAAAGTAAACGGTTCGAATCGGGATGAGCCAAACTAAATGTCGTCCCGACCCGTCCCGAATCCGACCCGTCCCAAATTCAAAAAGCTTGCTTTTTAGTAGAAATGTAGCTATTTAGAACAAAAAATTGCATATTTTCGGGATCGGGATCGGGATTGGTCCCGACATGTCCCGAATCCCGACCCGTCCCGTGCCGAATTTCGGGATCGGGATCGGTATCGGGATTACTATATTAACTTCGGGATCGGGATAGGTCAAATCCCGACCCGTCCATCACAGTCAAGATGGCATGATGCGACATCCAGTTGACTCAATTCAATGGCGCACCATCGATCTGAATTGGCCAAACTTCACTTCTGATCCACGAAACTTGAGATTAGGACTAGCCACTGATGGGTTTAATCCTTATAAAAATCGAAGTTCAACACACAGTATTTGACCTGTGATTTTAGTCATCTACAATCGGCCACCAAATATTTGCATGTCAGTAGAAAATTTGATGCTATGTCTACTCATTCCAGGCCCCAAACAACCAGGGAATGATATAGACGTGTATTTGGCACCTTTGATAGAAGACTTACTGAAGCTATGGATTTATGGGGTGGAGATGTATGATGCATATAGGAGGGCAATGTTTAACATGAAAGTTATCCTTTTGTGGACAATAAATGACTTACCAGCCTATGGTAATCTGTCTGGTTTAACTACAAAAGGGGAGTTTGCATGTCCCGTGTGTGGTCCGGAAACATGTTCTGAATGGTTATGGTGCAATGATGTTGCTGATATGATGTTGCTAATATGGTGTTGCTAATATGGTGTAATGATGTTGCTGATAGGATGTTGCTAATATGGTGCTATGATGTTGCTAATATGTTGCTTCCTTTTTTACAGTTTGTATGGTCCATGGTGGACAGTTTGGTGGGTATTTTGGTCGGTTTGAAACAAGATGAATTTTGGCAAGAAGATTTGGTCAGTGTTGCTGAGGAGGATGCTACGTACTCCAGCCCTTGTGTGTGTGTGTTTAAGAACTTATTAATTAGTTCCTTTAGTTTGTGTTATGCAAGGATCTTATAGACTCCGGATATTAGTTGTTCAATGTGAAGGATTCAAGTTTGTTAATGAATTAATTTCTACAATGTTTGCTGGTTTGAATTTGTAAATGCATCAACAATAATTAGGTCATTGCATGTCCAGGTTGATGACAATTTTTTATTTTTTTAGATATCTAAAAGCATTAGATGACAACTACAAAACGTCTTTGTATTGTTTTTACCACGTTTGAAAAACGTCATCATTGTCAAAGCCTGAGCTTATGGCATTTTGTAAAGGCCATGGAAAATATTTAATGGCGTTTTACAAACGTCATTAAAGAGAATTTCATGACGTTTATCAAACGTCGTCAATCTAGTTTCAAAGCATGACATTTTACAAACGTAATTATAAAAATTAATGGCGTTTTTGAAATGTTGTAAATCGAGTTCCAAAGCATGTATGGTTTGAGGAGGATTTACGAAACGCCTTTGAAAACAGTTAATGGCGTTTTACAAATGTCATTAAAGAAAATTTCATGGCGTTTTTCTTACGATGTAAATTGAGTTCCAGAGCATGATGTTTTACAAACGTCGTTAAAGAAAATTTCATGGCGTTTTTAAAACGCCGTAAATCGAGTTCCAAAGCATGGAGCCATTTTAGACGATGTTACACAATGACGTCAAAAAACGCTATAGAATGTATTCAATGGCGTTTTTTAAATGTCATACATGTAGCTGTGTGGAGTAGTGTCTGTATATATATGTATGACATACATTAAGTCTGTAAATCGTTCAATCAGAGTTAAGAATATGATCAGATGATTCACAATCTTGATGTATGTTATAAATATATGTATGTTAGAATAAGAAAGATAAATATGAGAGAAAAGAAAGAGCAAGAGAGCAAGTTCATAGAATAATGATTGTGTTGTAAAGTTCACTCGCATACGTCAAATTTGTCTTATCGTTGGTAATTAGCTCGGGTTCGGATAGACATTTGCTCCGAGCTGATTCATATTCGAAGAAGCAGACACACAAAATCTAGAGTAACCAGTCTAATAAGGAAACACCTGAGACATAAACGAATCTTTCCAACCGCCCACGCAAAATAATTTTCTTTTATTTTTGTTTCATTATGTTGTGAACGTGTTCATATGACAGTTATATTAGTTTGTATTATCGGAAAAGCCTGTTTTGGTTTGGGCAATCGTATGGCCACTTCCACATTTCAAATTGCCAAATTGGATGGGAAGAAAAGAAGTGGTTGTTTTGGTGCTGTCACTCCCCACTTTTGCTTCATCTTTTGTTATATATCTACTCCCCTTTCACCTCTTACAACGCACCGTCTCCCATTTATCATTTCTCATCTCTTTTATTATCTCTTTTCCACCTAAAATTCAAAACCCATCTTCATCTTCCTCATTTCATCACCTCCATCACCACCACATACAACTACCATCTTTCACGACCATAAACTCCATATTAACCATCATTACTCCATCACTACACACTCAAAACTAGTTAAAAGAGCATCATCTCTTCATTTCCATTTCATTCATCATCATCAACAAGGTCCATCATTCATCCATTCCACCCCCACAAGAGATTCAAGGTGCATTTAATGAGGAGATCTATGGAGCTAACCATCAATTTGTCAAGCTTTAACCACTTTACTCTTTCTTTACACTCTTTAATTTCATTTTATGTACGTTAGATTTGGTGTTAATTTGTATTACTATTAGTGAGTAGTTACTTTGTTAGGGTTAGGGTTGAAATCCCTAACCAATCTTGTATGATTGATGCTATATTATGATTTGTTGCAAATTTAGTTAACATTCCTACATGCGAGTTCAAGAGTTAAATGTATATGCTTATAGATAAGTACTACACCCGAGATGGGTTACTTAATACTACAAAAGAAGTATGTCTCTTGTCATACCCAAGAGGGATGTAAGGAGAGAAATTGGTTGATTAGTTTAGCATCATTCATATTGTTTGCATCAATACTTGCAAGAGAGGTTAATGGTGAACAATTCAAATCCTAACATTATCCATTATCTCACTAGTTTAGTTTAGAGTAATTTAGTTTACATTTGAGCATTTAGTTTAGTTTAGATTACAACTTCAAAAACCCAAAATCAAATCACTACTTCCATAATGCACATACTCACCATGAGCTTATATTTCCTTATGTGTTTAGGTTTGTGATTGTACATTTGCACATTCTAGCTCTCTTAAGGTTAACACCTTAGCTAGTGAAATGAATCAAATCCTCGTGGGTTCGACAACATTTCTTAAATTCATATACTATTACTTGTGTCCGACCCTTATACTTAAGGGTGGCTTTTCGGCTAACATTGTGTCACTTGTACAGTCACTACATAGAGTAATTTTCATTTAATTTTTCTTTTGTCGATATTATAATTACTTGTGGGCTTGGTTCTAAGTTCTAACCATCTCAAACCAATTTCAGGACCCTAATTGGGCTTTCTTCTACACACCCCACCTAAAACTATCGTTCGGCCGCCAAAACCTGCCATTTAAACTTCGTCTCCAAAAAGCAACAATGTCTCTCCCTCCTCAACCTCCGCCTCTCCTTCAAACTCTTCTCTCGAATCCAAAGTTGGGTTTGGAGTGTGATTTGTATGTTGGGAGCAATTTGGTTCGTTTTTATGGGGCTTGCAAGAAAATCAAGGATGCAGTGAAGGTGGTTGATGAAATGTCTGAGAGAAGCTTTGTGTCGTGGAACTCGGTGGTGACCGCCTGCGTTGATAATTTGCAGGTGGAGGATAGGATTGGGTATTTTTGTGAGGATGAGGGAGTGTGGGTTTGAGCTGGACGAGACGACTATGGTGGTGGTGTTGAATGCGTGCTCCGAGATTGGGAACTTGGGGTTAGGAAGAGGCGTTCACTCTTATGTGGTTGCGAGAGGGTTGGTTTTGAATTGTCAGTTGGGTAATGCGCTTGTGGAAATGTATGCGAAGTCGGGGGATTTGGGATATGCCAGGTTGGTTTGCTAAGGAAGCGCTTGAGCTTTTCCAAAAGATGTTGAAGTCTTTGATATGTCCAAATTATGTCACCTTTCTCGGGGTCCTATGCGCTTGTAGCCATGCTGGACTGGTGGAAGATGGATACGGATACTTTCATGAAATGGAACACGTTTATGGAATTACACCCATGATGGTCCATTATGTTGCCATGGTGGATATCTTAGGGCGTCTGGTCGTCTGAATGAGGCTTATAGCTTCATGAAGAGTATGTCATTTGAACCTGATCCCATCGTATGCAGAACATTGCTTAGCGCATGCAGTACTCATGATGGTGAAGCCGAGTAGGAGTGGGAAATTCGTGATGGTGAAACTCGGATGTGGGACAATGCAGCCAATTTGAGGAAGGTTATGAAAGAAAAACGATTGAAGAAGAGGGCAGGGGAAAGTAGCATTGAGTTGGGCGGATCCATTCATAAGTTCTTTTCCGGCTATGATCCTCAATCTGACTATGAGGATATCTACCAGATGCTAGATGTATTGAGCTTGCACATGAAGTTGGTTGACATGTAGTCCAAAATCATTTATGAGGTGACCTCCTTCATTTCAAAACCTGATAATGAAATGTAATAATTATTATTTTTTCTGTCATTGTCAAATTTCAATTGTTTGCTATTCTAGTACAAATGTCATTCATTTACATCCAAATACTGGATCAGAGCATGTTTTACTGATTTGGTTCAGTGAATTGGGTTAGCAACCCTATAATTCCTTGATTATATATATAAGATCATCACAGAGAATTTTTCTTTTTGGATTCAATCTCATTTGTTAGTTTGATTTTGAAATAATTTTTGCAGTTTTGCTTCATAAGGTGACAATAGCTAGAAAAACTATCTTCAAAAGTTGAGGAAAGACTTCCAAATTTTGAAATTTAATATTATGCCTTATATTTCTTCAATGTGAACTGCTGCAGCTAGTTACAAGCAAAACTTTCCTGGATTTATAACTCACCTGCTAGTCAGTTACACTAGACTAACCAAAGAAGAAACAAGAATAAGCAAGAAAACTACTACAGTAACAGATATAAGTAGCATCCTACAAATGCTGTATTATTTCTTCCAAAGATGTTGAAGTACCAGGTATGAAAACTCCAGCACCTAGTAGTATTATACTCCATATGATCAACATCTCACATCCAATATTAATTTAAGTGCCGGAAATCTTCAGGTCGCACAAGCATGGCATTATGATTGATGCTGTGACACTCAAATATGGTCCAACAAGTACATGAGATATGCGACAAAGTTGGTCCAACAAGTGCCATGAGATATGCTACAATTCTCAATCTGACCAGGAGGGTATCTACCAGATGCTAGATGTATTGAGCTTGCACATGAAATTAATTGACATAGTCCAAAATCATTTATGAGGTGACCTCCATTTCAAATCTGATGATGGAATAGCATATCTTTTTTTTCTTCAATGTCAAATTTCAGTATCTGTTATTCTAGGAGAAATGTCATTCATTTACATCCAATACTGGGCCAGAGCATATTTTACTGATTTGCTTCAGTAAATTGGATTAGCAAGCCTATAATTCCTTGATTATATATAAGATTATCACAGATAATTTTTCTTTTCGGTTTCAAATCATTTGATAGTTTGATTTTGAAGTACTTTTGCAGTTTTGCTTCATAAGGTGACAATAGCTAGAAAAACTACAAAACTTGAGGAAAGACTTCCAAATCCTGAATTTTAATATTATGCAAATTTATTTGAACTGCTGCAGCTAGTTACAAGCAAACCTTTCCTTGATATATAACTCAACAGCTAGTCAGTTACAATAGACTAACCTAAGAAGAAACAAGAATAAGTGTGAAAACTACTACATTAACGAATATAAGGGTAGCATCCTACAAATGCTGTATTATTTCTTCCAGAGATGTGTAAGTACCAAGTATGACAACTACAGCAGCTAGTAGTATTATACCCCATATGATCAACATCTCACATCCAATATTTCGATAAGCGCCAGAAATCTTCAGGTAGCACAAGCATGGCATTATGATTGAAGCTGTGACGCTCAAAAATGCTCCTACAAGTGCCATGAGATATGCGAAAAAGGGTACAGCCAAAGCTACTATAACACAGCTGATTACCAGGGTGGTACTGAGTAATATGTTAAAGAACCTTTTATTCTGGTAACGAGGAAACCATCTTTTTGCAGCAACCATTATTGGTGTAACCATCAAAGCAAATTTGGCTATTGGATTGACCAGCGTGGTGTATATTGCGACTTGTGAGCTAATCCTGTTAGTTGAGAGGTTTAGAGTTATTTGTGATTCAACTGTGGACCCGAACATTAAGTACCCGAAAACTGCCATTGATGCATAACAGATGGTGCATAATATGAAGCAGATGAGGAAAACCTGCAAGAAAACAACAGGTTGAAATTCGGTTAATAACCGAAGCATTTCAAAGCACGATGTGCAGTATCAACAAAATTTGAGCATTCGAGCATTACTTACATTGGAGAACTGTTTTTTGTTTTTCATAGAAGTGTACAGGGTAGGGAACACAGGATGAGCACAGTAACAGAAGGCGTATAAGCTGATAGCAGTGGGGATTCCACTCCACTTAATCGGTGAACCCTTTTGATGAAATCCAACTCCATCAAAAGCACCAGTCCACAAAATTGAGGCCAGAATGACAGCAGAAGCCAAAACCCCACTGGCAGATATATAAGAAAGAAGGCTCAAGTTGTCTAACCAAACAGTTGGCAGAACAATGAGGCCAACAATCACTATGAAGCATTCTTTGCCACCAATTTTAAGACCCCACAATTCAAATCCCATTGGAAACATGTTATGTAAGTTATCTCCTTCCAAAATCAGGAAACCTGTAGCAACTAAGTAGAGTTCTATGTTCATGAAAACTGACATAAAAAGTTTTCCCTTTTTCCCAAATGCGCGTTCGCCTATGTCAGGATAACTTCTGATGCTAGAATCCATATCCATACATCTCTTGATTAACAAGCCTGTGTAAAAGGCTGAAGCAGCGATCAAAAACAGAAGTGCTAAACTCGACCACCCTCCAGTTGCCAGTGCATAAGGAACTGATAGTATCCCAACTCCTGAAAAACCGAACAAAGAACTGTTCTGGCATTAGAATTCATGCTATTGCAAATCATTGCTTGAGCAAGCTGGCACTCATGAACAATTACATAATTCAAAAATGCAACAATAATTACTTGCACAGATCAGCAATGATTAAGAACATGCCTCAAAACTAATATCAATAATCTATCGATATCAAAAACACCAATACATGAAATGCTCCAACAAGAGAATTGTTTGCTCTAGCCTGTCGAAAATGAAATCGAATGACAAGAACATAAGAACTATACTGTAGATAACGTACCTGAGAGAGCATTGAGTCCATTGAAACAGGTTTTGAGTGTAGATGTTGCGGCTTTACTTTGAGGATGAGAGTTGTTGAACTCTAAATCTTCTTCAACGACCTTAATCTTGCTTCCTGGCTCATGGTATTGCTGCTCATCCACAAGAAGAGGAGTTTTCAGTGACGATTCATCGAGCGGCTCAGCCACCATTGCAGAGAGAGCACTTGATGCAGAAGCGAAACGATCCTGCTAGGACAAGTATTCCAAGGCGTATGATTGATATGCGTGCGTGGAGGCTAGTATATATGACAGGCATTATATAGCCAAAGAAAACGTGTTTAAGGCTCAAATTGTGTTGGTTTTAACAATGGAGATAGATTCAATAGATTGTGAAATAACGATAATTTTCTCTCTTTTCCATGTTCACGACAATAGACACGCCAAAAACATTTTGAAAATGTAACAGTGACAGAACGATATGTTATTTAACAAGGAAGGGCCAAAATGAGTAGTGATATTTACCAAAACAACAAAACAACATAGGTGAAGCAAAGAGAGAAGAGCCCCACAAATTTATAGAGCATGTGATGAATCTACATGTTTTTTGGCCCCCTTTTATTATTGTACACAAATAAGCAAAGGTATCCTGCAAATTTGTAAGGTGGATTCTGACCAAAAAGAGAGAGTACCTCCATAATCATATAAAGAATCATATGCCGATTGTGTACATGTTTAAATTTAATTTGGCCCCCGTCAATAAGCAAAGCTATATAAAACGTTGAAGGTGCATTCAGTCATTCGTATTTCAGACCTAAAAGGAAGTAAAGAGTCCTCCATATTTTATACAGATGTTTTTGGCGCCGTCAATCAAAACCCTAAAGAAATGGTCAATCATGGGACATTTCCCAAAATATCTGAAATTCTAGGTACTGAGCATCTTATCAATTTTTTTGCCATATGAAACTTTGGCACCGAAGTCTCATGTGAGGTGCGTTAAAGCTTGTCATAAAGGGTGACTAGATAACACCAATCCATTGATAGGTATAAGTTAAAATTAGGGTTAATCATGCGCCGTAATGAAAGAGTAATACGCACTAAACAAAGATCCTCAATTTAATTATATAAGGGAAATAAGGAAAGCATGCTCAATTATAGACAGTAATTCGCCAAAAAATATAATGTGGTGTACATAAAGTTTAGGTGAGAGCTTGGTTACGCTACACACCATCGTCAGGACAAACCTACAACCTTAACCTTGAAGGACTTACAGTGCATACGTACCTGTCACACTAGCCTCCAGATATGGATTTCCACAGGAGAATTTATAGATCGCGAACCAACGAGGCATGTTGGTAGCGGGGATCGAACTCGGATGGGGTCTCCACCACAAGTCCGCCCTTACCAACTGAGCCAAACCTCGTTGGCTAAAGAGGGATGCAACACGAGGTCTTCCCATAAGGTCACCCATCCTAGTACTACTCTCGTCCAAACAAGCTTTACTTCGGAGTTCTGATGGGATCCGGTGCATTATTACTAGTATGATCGCATCCAAAAAAAATATAATGATTAATCACAGATGTTGATCGTACGTAGAAAATACTTGTACAAAGGAGAAGGTGCTAGCTAGCTACATCATCTAAGTTTGTCGCCGTCATGTTTCGAATTCGAATAGGAATTCTTTTGCATGAAAGCTAAGGGTGTTGAGGAGCGAGGAAAGCCCATTACGTACGATTCTCAGCCTCCATGTGTTGTTCTGCACACCCAGACAACTAAATAAATGCACATGCAAATCACATCGTCAAAGACAAGCGAGAATTTTTTTTTTGATAAGAGACAAGAGAGAAGAGTTGGAGAAACAGTGTACTATGATGGGCTCAACTGGAAAAGAATAAGAAAAAAAACAGAAAGACTACATGTGGTTTGAAGTTAGACTACATGTGGTTTGAAGTTAGACTACCTGTGAAGTATATCCACAAGCTACCTGTGGTTTCCAATCATTTCATTCTTTCTCATTGTATGAGAGAATACATGAAGCTTCTTAGTTTCTGTTTTAGATACTATTACATTATTGTTTGATTTTGATTTTGATTTTGATTTAGGTGCAGCTATTGTCAACCTATTATTTTCTTTACTCACCTTAAGAACGTATGAATTATTAAAAGACTTTATTATTTATATGCAAAATAACTAATGAGTTCATTAATTTTGTAATATCTAAATCTAAAAAAGACTAAATACAAATCAAGCAAATTAAAAATTTTATTAATCATCACACTTTTCCACCAATATTTAAATCGATTACATTTTCTCTCTCTTTCTTATCATCATGAATACGTTATAAAATTTATAAACTCATTAGTTTTAACTTGATCGAAATCTATACGTTATAAATTGATACGTTATACTTTATGTGTCTTAGCGGCTCTAGGTAGGAGGCGCGCCTTTTGTTTGGTCAGATGGTCACAATCTTCTAGTGGCATGATGAAACTAATTGTCATCGGAATTATTTTTGGGCGGCAACATAGTATGGAAGCTGCATTTTGGATATTAAGATATATAATCATGTTACATGCCAACTAATCTTTCCATTATGTCACCGCTGTGATAAAACAAATAGAGTCATCATTAGAGCATTACTCTTTAATAGCTGGTGCTTATTAGAATACATGTACTTTGTAGAAAATCTCGATATTATTTCAGGACTTCTCTAGATGCTTATTGTAATCAGGGGTTTAGGATTCATGTCCCCCTCCTTATATTCGACAGTTTCATTAATGAAGGCTTGAGGTCACCCGCACCGGCCCTTCACTACAAAAAAACACTTTAGCCGATGAAAAAAATTCGTTGGCTAAAGTAATAGACGAAGAAATTTCTTCATCTAAAGGCCGTCGGTCATACTTTAACCAACGAAAATTAGTAACAGTCGTCGGCTAAAGTCTACACTTTAGCCGACGATAACACTCGTCGTCGGCTTAAAGTTTGGACCTTTACCGACGAAAGTTTTTATATATCGTCAGCTAAAGTATTTGTATATCGTCGGCTTAAGTATGAAACTCGTCGGCTAAAGTGTGCATATCTTCATTTAAAGTTGCTGGTTTTCGAAGAAAAAACTACAGGTTCTGGATTTCTATTCCCAGAACATGCAAATTCCACAATTTTATTGCATGCGGCGGTGACCCTCTCTCTGCCTCCAAAACAACCCAACCCAAAAACCTTCCCCAACCTCACCACATCTTTCCAAATCTAACACAACACATCACAAGCAATGAATACAACTAAGAAATTCTATCTATGAGGCTAGAAACTCACTTAAAAACTAACACAGATCGAACTCAGTCCAACTCGGAAGCTCATCCAATTCGATCCATGCTTCGAATCACGTGGTGGCTTATTCCAACACCAACAGAAAGAAGAGATAGGCTTGAATCACCTGGTTTTAACCTCCATCGCCATCGAGAAAAGGGTGAACTTCAGTGAGGTGACGAGCTCACTGTGCGTGGAGAGATATGGCAAGGTGGCAGGCTGGTGACAAAACAGAAAGAGAGGGGACGAATTCAGATCTAAAAACCCTATGACTTTAGCCGACAATATAAAATCGGTTATACTTTAGCCGACAACAGGTGTCCATTTTGTCTGTTAAAGTCACTTAAGCTGATGACACATCTCCCTTTCGTCAGCTAAAGTATAGTCGACGACACGTGTCCCTTTTGTCTGCTAAAGTATAACCGACGACTTTTTTTTTCGTCAATCGCCGACGACATGTTTTTTTTCGTCTGCTAAAATACTTAAGACGACAAGTAAAAACTATAGCCGACAAAAAAAATTGTCGGCTAAAGTATAATATAGCCGATGAAAACAAATTCGTCGACATGTTTTGGTCATTTCGTCGACTTAAGCACTTTTTCTGGTGGTGCTTTATTAAAAAAACTTGATCGAAATCATTACAATACTATTTCAAAATTTGAAAGTAAAAATATAAAACACAAGACTGTTTATATATATATATATAAACTCATTATTTTTCTTAATTCATTGCTTACAACATTATGAATTTGTTTGACATAAATTAGAATGGACGGACAAAACAAAATGAGTTAGAACTACAATGAAAATAAATTACATAAATATTTTATTAGAAATTTTTTTATTGTTGTAGATTGTGATAGATTTTTGTTAAAATTTACTTATGTCATATATGGATATTATTGGAAAATGAAATGGGTGGGGATCAATATCAAATCTCTCTTATTATGAATATGGATGAGCTCTTTATATAGAGACTCACTCTAATACAATTGGTCAATCCATAAAATATTAGTTAAGTCTATAATGTAAACCTATTACAACTAGAGCACATGCGTAAGACCCATGAGCTAAGCCCATATACACGGCATAAGACTAAGTGCACACAAGCACATGTCATATTTCCTACAACACTCTCCCTTGTGTAGCGCGCCAATATGCCGGATGATGCTTACAATGTTGCTTCGTTAAAACCTTGTCAAGTAACAAAAACCTAGTGAAAAAAACATTGGTCGAAGAAAAAAGAGTACAACACACTATGCTTCTCGATCGAGAGCATGGCTCCCCCTGATGAGTAGCTCAATCGGAGAGGCTCGATAGTCTTCGCATTTTAATACTCTTCAAATGTTTCTCGAGTGTATACTTAGGCAGAGCTTTAGTAAACAAGTCCGTTATGTTTGCCTCTAAACTCACTTGATTGACTTGTATGTTGAGAATGGCTTATTGTTGCTGATTATAGAAGAACTTTGGTGAGGATGTGCTTCGTATGTTCAATACATGTGACATTGTCTTCATAGATACAAGTAGGTATGTCTGTGGTGGAGCTCAATCCACTAGTCCTTGTAACGTGTTTAAGAAATAATCTGAGTCAAACACATTCGCGAACAACATCATATAGCGCTATAATCTATGCATGGTTAGAGGATCTTGCCACTAAGGTCTGTTTAGTGAACCTCCATGATATCAATGTATTCCCAATGGTGAAGACATAATTAGTTTGAGAGCGCTCTTTATGTGGATCAGATAAGTATCCAGTATACGCGAAACCAACTAAGATATCATTAGGTGTTTAGGTATTAGGGCAACAAGCGTTGTCAAGTACATTGAGAGAGTAATGCTTCTCGGCATCTAAATATGTATGCATGCACATCGCTCGATAGTTATGTGCACAACCCTTGTTGGCTGCTGCATCATACTCAACAGTATGTGCATAATGCACAACAACGTGCATGCAGCGCCCGGCAGCTGCAACGCAACACTCGACAGCCAGCGAGTACCGCTCGGTAGGTAACAGGCAATGCCCAGCCAGAAGTGTGCACCGCTCAGCATGCAGCAGGCAGCGTGCACCGCTCAGCATGCAGCAGGCAGCGCTCAGTAATAGGCACCCAGTGCATTGCCGGCAACTTCTGATGCTCAGTAAGGGCAAAACAGTGCTCGGCAGCATGCGCATAGCTCTCAGCAGCTATGTGCACTGTACCTGGCAGCTTGGTTCCTTAGGTGACCAACGCCTAGATTCTCAAGAACTTTGCACTCATTTACAGTCCATTTTGAATCCTTATATGGAAAGAACAGGCCCAAGTCCATTGACCCTTTGAGGTATCGAAATATATTCTTAACACCGGTCCAATGACGTTGCGTTGGCGCACAGATATGTCTAGCTAACAAGTTTACTGAGAAAGCAATGTCTAGCAGAGTGTACTGAGCCAAATATAGTAGCACACTGATTGCACTAAGATATGGTACCTCGGCTCTAAGGTGATTCAAAGCTCTTCTTCTCACTACGCTATCCAACAAAGACATATATGATAGGGTTTACACTTGCGGTATCGGCATCACCTACCCACGGACTTATCTCTTTGTTCTGGATCATATCTTTTCATTAGGCTAATCAAATTTGTTTCGTCAACAAAGTGTAGTTCGACAAACTCACCATTCCACGTCCTCATGTACACTAGTGTAATGTCTGTAAAGTTCTATATGAATTCGATTGAGGCGTCCCCCAACTATAATCACAATTCAGACTCCATGAGACGGATTTGAGTGTCATTGATCAATGGATTAAGTTGTGCCAAGCTCACTTTCTCTCTAGTATGAGTGAGTATCGAACCTAAGAACCTCCTCCTAACCCTTGAGGAGCTGCAAGGCCTGTGACACCATATTGCCACATTATGGCGTTACAAAATCACCACCCACATTACTCGTTAGCTGATACTCAGCAGCTTCAGCAAGTACTCGGAATCAGCCCCAACACTTGGCATGATGATGGCTTCAGGATCATCTCAATCTGGTCGCGTCATGTCCTCATGATAGAAGATCATCCTTACAGACATATAGACAACGTTGATCTTGTCACTTTAATTTTAATCGATAGGGATTAAGACTTGGTGGTGACAAACCACGACAATTCACGTCGTTCAACATCAATATTGGTGTTCATATCTCCCCCTAACGGCGAGAATACAGTCTCAAAGAGACAATCCGCAATATAGCGGTTAAAGAGATCTTCTGTCAAGGAGTAAACATAACTGGACTTTAGGTGGAGACTCATATCTAACCTAAGAACTTATTCATTCCACATGACTCATTATTAGGCATTGTAGCAGTGCAATTTGGCACATTGCGGTGCTCAAAGCTTGGAGATCCGTTTCAATCCTGCTGAGCTCAAGGATTATAACTCCATGTCAATCCTTGCACAAGTTGTCGTTCAATAACTCAATAATGATAAGTTGTTGACGAATTAGTAATGTTGCATGCATTATAACCTTAGTGGAGTTTTAGTGCACATCCATCGATCTCAAAACTTTACTATAGTCGAGTTTCGGGAGGCCAAATAGGTTATAAAAACTTCTCAATGGTACGTTCTCAACTCTATGAGGAGAACTTTTTTTTGTAATGGGTATTGAGCCCAGAGAAGTATAAGCAGCATTTGGTAGACAAAAGTATAACACGTGACAGTGTGTTTAACACTTCAACCAACACCATAAAAACATAAGCGGTGTATGTACGTTAGTTGTATCTATCTACACAATCCCTTTTTGGATTTATTGGAAGAATGTCTTTTTGTGTCATAGTGTACAAGCTTTACAAAACGAAACAGTTATTGTCGGCCGAAGCGAATGACACATTAGAGTAGGACCGGTGCATCTCACCCGTGTGAAGGGAGGACCGGTAGAACCGCACAAAGAGACCTCAAATGTCACCTGGGTTGCCAATTACATCCAAATTTTTTTATTTTTAAGAGGAAGAATGGATGTCCAACATTCTGACTCATCACTTCCGTAATGACCTAAATGTCATAGCTTGTCTGAGTCAATGTTTCAAAATCCATCTATTGCCAACATAGGATTTAGACATTGCATCATAGTGACATATAGTCCACTAGATTGACTCATGTTTCTCTTCATGATGCTCTTTCATTAGCACTTATGAGACGTATACACAAAAGTTCATTCTCACAATGATAGTAACCATTGGTGGTCCTTTATCTCATCAGTAATCCTTCTATCTGCAAAACACTCGATCTCTATACCTATTAAATAAGGTAGAGACAGAAGCAAAAGTCACACATGGACTATGCTTCAAGGATGCATATCATACAATGCAATCTTGAGTAAAAATAATCTTCTCGGATAGTTTGACCTCTACTCACTAATATTGGCATAACTCTCTCGTTAGAAAGGCTATGAACAAACCGCGAAAATTGTTGGAAAATAAACTCAGAGAGCTTTCCATTGATATAAGGTTTTAGTTATAGTTCATCCGGAGCTGATCACAGTGCTCAGACAAAGTTACGGCCCAAAGGCAGATTTACTGGAGGTATTGTTTTTTTATCGAATTTGTACATGAGAGAGTTTTAAAACCTCAAATGATGCCATAGGGGAATCCTAGGCCACTATGCCCGTGGTCTAATCCCTTTTTTTAGAGACTTAGAGCGGCATTATCATGTCATTATGCTAAGAATTTTGAGAATATACTAATAGAACAATAGCAGACAATGGAAGAATACCTTCAATCCAACATGAAAAATTCCTCAATATTGCGCTAACGATTTTATCAAAATCTCAATTTGTAAATGCTAAAGACATCGATATAACATCTTTTTACATATGTCTTAGAAAGAAAATCAAATGTAGTTCCTCAATGACATCAATGTCAGAGGCATCCAAAGTTAGATCCGAAAACTGTGAAGTCACGATCATAAGGATGTCATGTTTGTTTTTAATTTGATTTTCTCATACATTCTTTGTATGCTCTCACAACTTATTAAGCTCCACCATTTTGTTTTTCTTTTTCGGTGATCTAAAGATCCACAACCGTTTTATTATTATTATTATTATTATTATTATTATTATTATTTAGAGCTGGCGTGATTTGTTTTGACAAGTTTGGTGTCTATGGCTCTAGGCCAGGAGGCACCTCCACTATGGTTGGCTATGCCTCCCTCTCTTTTCTAGACAATGCCACAAAGTATCATTGACAACGTAGTCAAACCTAGCGGTAATCAAGGTACGAGACTAATAACGCATCAGGACTTTATACCCGTGCGTGTGTCAATGACGCCTTAAACCTCAATTGGGAGCGCACGAGATGTGAAACATTGGCATCAAGTGTGTTAAAACTTGAATGAGCAAAATGTTACCTTGCTCTTGCATACAAAACCAAGCTGTTATGAGACTCGATAAAGGTCACAAAATAATGCTTCATTGGTTTGTCTTTGAACGTTATCCAACAACGCGGGTGCTCTAAACGACCACTTTAATCGAAATATTGAACATTGTCCAACAACGCGAGTGCTCTATGCTACCACTTTAATCTAATCATCTCAACGTCGGATACCAAACGACGTGAACCAATAATATGATTGAGATTTAACCTGCACGCACTAAATTCCAAACATGGAAGGGGATGGTGGAAAAGAAAGATGAACCTCCCCGAGTTTAGCAACTTTGAAAAAACATAAAACTTAAAGCTTACTTGCTAGTCTGCCAAATAGACTGCATTATTAATTTCGCTTTATACTTGTTCCATGCTCAAATCCTTGCATGTGCGGCGAAATTGCTCGAGTAATTCCATTGTGAATTATCATGCAGGGAGACTATGAAACACATGAAAAACATATGGTTGGTTAAACTTGTCATAAAACAGTAGCAAATCATTGGAAAACATCAACTATATGAAGGATTCAAAGAGAAACTAGGAATACAACCCGTTTTTCTCATGGAAAAGTGATTCCTATGCGCGTTGCAGTCATTGAGAGGATCGGTTCACCCACTTTTACTCCGGTTCTAGGGATGCCATTTTGACTGAAGGATCCTGACATCCTTGTGCATAACCTCTCAAATTTTCACTGAAATCGGACTTCAGAAAATTCCAGAACCGGTGGCTTGAACAGTTCGGTCGGTCTGGGTATTCCGACGGCCGGTTCGGTTCCTTTCCTGTCGGTTCTTGGAGTGAGGCAGGCGTCATTGGAATCGTGAGAACAAGATCTTCAACTTCTCTGTTGGTGACGAAAAACAATTCGAAATTTATTCTCTCGATATTGGCTTGTGAACTCTGGGGCAGATTTTAGGATTTATTGGTGCGCAGGTGTACAGGGGGTGCGTAGCGGTGCCCAGGAGGTGCGCGGTGGTGCCCAGCGGCAGTGCACAAGCATGTGCGCGATAGAATTTTTCATCTTTTTCGGTGGTGGCTTACTTGCTCTTTTTAGGGTTAGAGCTAAGTGTTTGATGACGTGTTTTAGGAGAACTGAATTCTTATTCTCTTATTGATATAATGAAGCTCCTTTATATAGAGAAATACATGGGTCTCTTAGGCTATTACATGGGTCAATGAGCATATTACATGGATATGTGTAAAACCATGGATTACTACATAAAACCCGTATACAAAACATGAACCAAGACACACATATATATCAAATATCCTATAACAAAATAATAATTTTAAATCAAGATAACTTTTTTAAGATTAGCACTGGCAACCAATAATACCGACAACCATTAAGAAAACCTTATACTTATGAGTCGACTGGAATCGATCCTTTTGAAGGTCGTACTTAACCAATAAAATATGTATAAAATTAGTTATTGTAGTGTCAAATATGTTACTTATACCCTATTTGGAGATATGCATAAATATCTATTCTATTGTCCTCGTGGGCAAAAAGATGCCGCCTGGGTTTCCATTGGTTTTTTTATGAAGAGGGTTTCCATTCTGTTAAGAGTATAAGCCCATGCCAGTCGGCCCGGTCCATATCCTAACAGCCCAATCCATATTCATCAACTTGAAGATCAAGCCCGACTCTATCAATTTCCAGCCTTTATATTCCTCCCGTATATTTTTTCTCAGTTTTGTCGATTTACTCTATTTACATCTAATAATTAATAATTTATTAAATATTAATTATTTAAATAAATATTACTTAATCCACATCACATCAAGGCACCCTTAATGTTATGCTTACAAAGTCATGGTCTGCCAACAGTCGTGCGAGATGGAGTTTACATGCAAAGGATTTCAAGTGGAATCGAGAAATGGACTTCGCATTGAAGTCCTACACATGAAGTGATAGCTGCGAAGAGCTAGCTACTTCATATGCGAAAAGAAATGATTGACTCCGCACAGGACACAATCTTAGACATGGGGTAGTACAGTTGCATGCGAAAGAGTTTGTATGAGGTGACAGGTTGGACTTGGTTGATGAAGTTTAGATTTTTAGTTTTTCTTTTTTAGTTTTTGATATGAGAGACAACTGGAAGACCTTTTTTTGTAATCAATTGTTGATTTATACTTAGATTGCTTTAATAAAATGTTAACATGTCCTCTAAAATAATGAGAGCGAACGGCGCGGACCGCAACACGTCCTTAATCAGATAATGTAGTTATCCCTAATTGCTGCATGCAGTGGTCAGAAGGTGTAGGTGGTGGTTAAGGATTGCATTCCTTAGGCCCTGTTTGTTTCATAGAATCTGCACATGGGGAAAGGAAAATGGTTACTTTCCTGTGTTTGGAAACCAACAGAAACTGATGGGAAGGGAAGGTGGTTCCCATGCAGAAGGAAAATTGGATGGAATTTGCTTCCTCCCACTCACCCCAAGGATTCAGTTTCCCTTCCTATCTCCTATTGTATTTTTACAGAATTATCCTTCCTCTCATCTGCAACACAACACAACACAACCATTGTTTTTTTACTGAATTATCCAAAACTTTTCACTCCATGTCTCCATCCCATGGATAAACTACCCAGAAGTAAGATATGAAGAACAACCCCAACAATTATGAATGAAAGAGAGGATGCTTCTTACCTTCATGTTTTCTCTCTATAGGATTTATGGTTCTTTTTCGTCATCTAAGCCTAGCTATTGAGCCTTAACATAGTTTTCAAGAAACCCCAATTCGCATTAGGTGGTGGAGCCGGGGATAGAATCAGGATTGCCATCTTCACCGACGGCAGCAACGGCTTGGTCGCGGTGGAACTGGAGTTGGAGATCGTGGTACTGAGATGTGGAAATCAACAGATGATGCTGAGATGAGGGAGACCTTGGGTAAGGTCGAAATGAAGAAATGAATTGATGATGCTGAGATGTGGATGATGTGCTTTAGTTGAATGCCAATTCGATCATCTGGGTAAGTTCTGTTACATTGGTTTTGGTGTTGATGGTAATTTGATCTGATTTATTGAGATTATTTTCCGGACCGTTCCAAACACTGGAAAGGAAAAGTGACCAGAACTATGATTCCCCTTGGGAAAGGAAAATCCAAAGAATTGATTTCCTTTCCAGACAGTTCTGTGAACCAAACAGGGCCTTAATGATATTCAAATGTATATTCAATAGTACACGTCAACAAACGCTCCAAGTCTCCATGAAGAATTCAAAGGCTAATCCACTGCCTAGCTAGCAGATATAGATCAAGAGGCAGCTAATATGATCGTTTGTATTACGATATTAAAGTTAAGGAATTTTACAAGTCTTTTGTTTGATTTGGGTCAATCTTTATGGTCTTAAAATAAGTCTTCATACATGTTTGAAACTGTGTCACCCAATTACGTGTTGTCAAAGAAAATAAAACAGTGCACAACTCAATCGACTATGCAGCAAAGACTGTATCCTTATCTACTATGCGAACCACTATAAAAGAAAGGTTCGAGGAACAACACACACAATCAATCAACAACACAAACAACTCAACCTCGTCGATACAAACCCAAATGCTAAAGCCTTACACCTTAGCAAATTCTTATGACTCCCTAGAGTCATTAACGGTGTGAAGCTTCTTGGAATAACGTTCTATTTCCTTTCCTTTGATAGCTCTACTTATTACTACACGAGTATCAATCAAAGTAGCAGATTACTCATAAATATTTCATCCTAGGTGACACTAGTGATCTATATTCGTTTGACGCGAAGCACATGTGTCGCGCATCCTTATTTTCCTACTACTTTATACATTCCGTATCCTTGCGATGACACACCAGCATCTTCTTTATTTTTAGTGTAATTTACTTTCTACACTTTAATTTCTGCATTTGCACTGTCTTCCTACTAACTGAAAGCGAGGCAAAAACATACTTTTTGCTCTATCAATAACCAAAATTTCTTGTTTTTCATTCATCAAGTTATCAATTTTTATATTCATGGTAGATTATTAGCACATTCAAGTTGCTGATACACAAGATATGACCAAATTGATAACTCGAATGCATATTTCTTTCACTTTTTAGTCTATTGTGCTGCTCATACCCATTTTGCCTCGTAAAAATGGCTAGCTAGCGATCTCCACTTCATCAAATCTGTCCACAAATAAATATTTAATATTTACATATCCTAGAATGACAAGAAATTTAAGTTCTTTTAGAAGGAACAAAGTAAATTGGGTGAGAGCTCCACAAAGGTCGGAGAGAGCCAGACCCTAAAAGACTTCATGATGCTGCATCCGACGGCGCGTCCTTTGGACGTCGTCGTCGGACGGGCGACCTGGTATGTGCCCATCGTTGAGGGACAGAGGAGTTGTGGGGCCTGAGAAGAAGACGAGGAATGGTAAGCTTTCGGACAGAGATGGTATGAAGAGCAGAAGGCTTCCTTCGTGCTCGTGTCCCATCTAGGCGGCGGCGGACGTTCCGAATAAGGGAGGGGCTGAGGCAGACATCTGGTGCCCGTTGGAGGCTGAGATCTGGGGGATGACAGAGGTTGAGAGTTGTCGTGTGTTTCTTGATTACGGGGTTGAGGTGGACTGGGTTTTGATGGCTGGATCTGTTGCCTGAATCGAGTTTCCTGGGGAATCCGAGCTCTAAAGAGATCTGGCCGGAGAGGTCCATTGGTGGTTATGTAAGGCGGCGAGGTCCATTGGTGGTTATGGAAGCCGTGGCGTCGGTCCGTTTTTCTAGGCTGTTGGGCATGCTTTGAGCTTTTGGGTCTCAACTGGTAGTGGTATATAACCAAAAATCTTGTCTGGGCTGCAGCCTATAGAGCCCTTCACGTAGATCCGCCCTTGATCTCCAGATCACACATGAACCCGGCCGTCACTCTTGCTTTCGCTACTTTTAGACATTTTCCATGGAAACAGGTAATTAAACCCTAGCTATCTGAGAATCCCCCGGCCTATGCATGAATAAAAGTAAAGTGCTATTACCTTCATCTGTCTTCTCCTACACTACATTTACGAAAGAGGAACTTCAACAAATCAACATTCTTCCCCGAAATCAAACTGGGAATTGCAAATCGACCAGATTTTGGCTTGTAGTTATGATGCTTCAGTTTTCGACCTTTATTAACTTTTTTGCCTCCATATCATCCACCATGTGTTTAACATGTTGTAGTACCGTGTATCTTGTTAGAATCGTTTTCAAACTATCACACAACAAAACCCATTTTGACAAAAAAATGCCAAATATTGTAAAGCCGTGCATTTTCACATACCTCCTCAACTTTGCCTGATTATGGAATTCCCTCCTTAAGACGAGTGACCTCAGCAACCCTTAATTTAATGGGCTCAATGCCTTCAGACTCATGAACTATCTTCATTCGATATTGGTCCCTTGGTAATGCATTTGAAGATGAAATATCTGTCAATTTATGCTTCAACGGCGGCCTCGCCGTTTTCCTGAGCTAAATCTTACACATTTACAACAATTCATATGCTCTGAACAATTATAACAACACAGATCTAAGCCTATATATTACTTACACGCAGTTGACATGGACAATATCCCCTCCTCTGGATTCCGAATACCTCAAATTGGATTTTCTCTCAAACATGTTTAATTTTGAAAGTATTACAATCTGAAAAGACTGCTCACTTCCAAATTCTTATTCGAGCCTCTCACGACCAGCAAAAAGGGGGTTATCTTGGGAGAATGAGAAAACACTGCTCCGATCAGTTTCAACAATCTCATATATATATATATATTGAAATCAATAGAAATCCAGCTTACCCATTAGAATTCATGATCAGATCCCAGCTTTGAGAAAATAGATTGAAAACACAGTCAGATGGAGGAGATTCTGAAGAGAGAGCATCTATTGCAATCTTTACTTCAAAAGGAGAGCTTTGAGGAGACCAGGTTGAGAGTGAGGGGTTTGGAGGTTGTCTTTCGATGGAAAGAGGGGTTGGGATATATCTTCATTCGATTCAATATAGGGATTAAACTCCAGAACAATCTAGTATGAAGTTATGAACAATCTTTAAGGCATGTATTGTAGTTAGATTTTCATGAAGTTTTAAAATTTTTTATGGATTTTAAAAGTTTAGAGATTTTTAATTAGAATTTATAACAGAAGATTTAAAATCCATAAAAGTGTGTGAGTATTCAATTCGGATTTTTAATTAAAGATTTTAAATCCACGAAAGTATGGAGATATTCAATAAACACACAAATTGTTAAAGATTTATTAAATGGTGGATTTGCATGGATTGTCAAGTGTAAATTGTGAAGTGACCAATCCAACCCCCTAAACATAAGATTTCTGTATTTACAAGTTTTATCTTTTATTATTTTATTTTATTCATTTCTTTCTCCCTCCCTCCCTCTCCCCTTGCTACTATCATTTTTCTTCTTTTTTATACATGATTTTAGATCTTTTTTACTACAATACTCATTCACTTGGTTTTTGTACGTGCTTTATATATTATACACAAAATTTTTGTCTTATTTTTTGCTTCATACTCTATTATAACATGTTGCTTCATACTCTATTATAACATGTATTCAACTCTCTCCCTCTCCTCTTGTCATTACCATTCTTCTTTCTTTTTTATACATATTTTTTGATCTTATTATTTTTTATTACAATATTCATTCACTTAGTTTTTGTACGTGCCTTATATATTCTACATAATTTTTTTGTCTTGTTTTTGATTTGTTAACATGTATTCAACTTTTTCAATCTACTTAATATGTGTAACATAGACTATCAACACTTTTGTTAGAATTTTGAACTTTCCTTTATTGCAGTAGAGATATAGATAAATATAATCATTATCTTTAGTCTTCACATACAACTTAAGTACAAATAAACATGTTTTTTTTCATCGTGTTTTGACACGGGTCTATGAATTTCAAAATGATATCTTATAAATAAGAATATTTTATTCCCTCTCCATAATATGTCTTTGAATGTGTGGTACACATGTAGAGCTTACATTAAGAATTTTTTATGTTATTACTTTTTTATCCACTTATGTTACATGTTTATGTAATAAGTGATGAATTCTAAAATGTTTGTTTAATTCTACGAGAATCTATGTAAATTTATCATTCGTTTTCAAGAATCCTAAAAAGTTTAGATTTTAAAATTTATATGAATCTAATGGATTTTATAAATATGTATAAATCTAAGAACTCTTTATAAATTCATCACTTAAAAAAGTATGTAGAAATCTAAAACCAATACACCCCCCTTAGTCCTACGCTCTTCCCATCCCTTTCATTTTGTGGTATGTCTGTCCCATACACACTCGATCACAGTCTCTCAATTGACACTGCCCTATGCACACTACAATTTTTCAACTGCTTCACCGATATTTCTGTTCATAGTGAAAATGGATTTTCTTCGAACAATCAGGCTTGAGACGTGCCAGTACCTATGGGTCAGGTACAACCTTGATCTTCGATGCTTGTTCGTCTTCTGACTTATCTTCAAACGACTATCGTACAGGTGCTGGTCAAGCCTGCACTTAGGTTCTACAGACCTAGCTGAAGAACAACTAGGATTTTCCTCCTCTTCTCGCGAAGCGGACGTTTCTTACTCGGACCGGTCGTTCACCAAAGGATTCTCTGACAAACTTGGGATATTTACTAAAGTTATTCACCCTAACAATGGTTTTGCGGACATTCACCGACGGATCGGACTTTGGTGAGTAGCAGTGGGGAATGCATACGCATAGGGCTTTGGTAAACAAAAAGACTAAAGGAATCTTTTTGGTAGAGGTGCTCCGAGTGAGACTTGTTTTGTAGTGTGTAAAAGTTGTTGATTGATTGGAGATGTCTTTGAATCATACACCTTAGCCTCTTTATATAGTGAACACTAGGGTTTATTCTTACTTGCGTGTCAAGGCAAATGAAATCTCTTGAAGATTAAATCCTTACGCAACTTCAAATCTTCGCCAAACATGACCTTAAATGGAAAGAAAATATTTACAATTACTTAGACAACAAGAATCTGTTCAATGGGTTTGAGGAGTCAGCATTCGTTAAGAAATATTATTTTGACTCAAACAATTTTACCTTCCTAGCTAGTTAACCGTCACAATGTGAAGTCATCAACTACCGAGATCACGAAGGCATTTGATTGAAAATTATGTAGATTTCTATATCTATATCAAGTGTTAGACTAAAATCACCTAGTTGTTTGGCACCATGATATGCAATGGTATATTATGTGTTTGTAGCATCGCATAAATGAGAAAATTCGAGAGTTTGAGGCTTCAAAATTGAAATCTTAAACAAATAAAGTATGTATTATGTTCGATATCTATTATATCGGTGAATCTTGATTGATCCAACAACCGACCTATAAAGAAGGTAGGTAGGCTAGAATACATGTGAAGCTAACCAAATCGATACAAGCAGTTGGTTCTAGTGTATGCAAATAGTGAATGTTGAGCATTGGTTTGTTGTACGGGGAATTTGTAGTCATATTCCTCTCTCAAATAGGAAAGATATTCTCTATTTTTCTACACTAGCCGTTCATACTATAGCTAAGTTTGGCAGTGGAAAGTTGTCTATTTTGTCACCAACTTGAGGAATGCAAATTGCAAAGTTGTTTCATGATCCACCTAAAACAACTTTGATGATAACCATTGCATAAAATGGAAAAGGAGGAAGCTTACGCAATTTGGAATTATTGAAACAGATCGATGAGTCATGATTTACATGGTGCATTAGTGAAAGAATTTTCGGAAAGGTAGTACCTTATTGCACTCTACTCGATCATGTTCTTTCATGTGAGCGAGCATGATCCAACTTCCACATGGAGAATATGGTCGGCATATTCTATAGTCGTCATTGAAGACAGAAGGGGCAGCAAAACCATCCATTGTCTGATTCCTTTTTAATTACTAGAAAAGAGCGTGCTCTAGCAACACCACTTGTCCCGATGTTCCTTAAATTTAAGCATTAAAATATCTATAATTATAAAAAATTTAATGATTTAAAAAATTGATAGCTCGATAGATATATCAAAAAATATCGAATATCGATAGAATTTTTTCAAAATTTATATAAAAATTATATATTTGACTAAAAATAAGTTAAATATAAAATATCAAAAAAAATATAAAAATTAATATCGATGTTTGTAAAAAATAAAAGTTCCGATGAAATATCAAAGATATTTTAGATATTTAAGATGGGAAAACTCTTATTAACCGAGTTCCTGATTTCTATGGATTTTCATCCCACACCTCTCTCAATCTAGCATAGTTGACTCTCTTTCTCTTTCAATTTAGCATAGCTAACCCGTTCTCGAACAAAACTAGAACTCAAAACCAACACAGTTTTGACGAGAAATTCTGGTATGCACGACCGTGTATGTACACGACACGATATTAGTCATTCATAACAATTCATATGTTTGACCACCATGTCAATATTATATCATTTAATCTCAACCGTTCATATGTGTCGTATACATATATAGTCGTGTACATATACAGTCGTGTATTGAAGAAACTTTGAGTTTTGACTTGATAGAAAATAAGAGATTGGTGCAGTGAACAATGAAAACTTGGGAGGGTGGCCATTAGGACGGGGCTCGATGAAGATGGAAGATGGGAAAGAGTTGGAGCAGTAAGAAAACAGAGATGGAGATGAAGATCGAAGAGAGTGGACGTTTTAACCTGAGCTGTTTGTAAACAATGCGGGATTGGCGGGCTAGGAGGCCCCACCTTTAAAACGAAAAAAAACGGGACTGAAAACAGCGGGATAGGCGGTAATGGGCCTAATGGGCCTTGGCGAATCGTTTCGTATACCGGCGAATCGTTAGTTTGAGGAGCCGATTTCTCAGCTTTCGGCACTTGGAAAGTTCATAAGCATAAGCTCTTGACAAAGCATCACTGCTACTATGAAATTTCTTTTACAGAACACTTTCAGTGCTTTCTTCTTAATCTTGCTGCTCCATATTCTCAAAGTTAACCGGACCACTATAACTTGTAACCATCTCGAACTTGGCCATCAAATGGATCAAACATACTCAAAGTTGCAGCTGCTCTAACTGCGTAAGCTGGCACTAAATTCCTATCTAGGATTTCAATGACTGTAAGGAGCATCTTAGTTTGGCGAGGACTTACACGGTAACAAGCCAGGGCCTTCCTTAAAGGTGCTACTTCTCCAATGCTATCAAGTGCTTCAAGGAACTTTAAGTGATCCTCTGCTTCATTAGTAGTATCACAATTTGAAGGAGTATGAAACTGATATTTGGATACCTAGGAAACACAGGAAAAGAAAACAAAAATTACAAGAGCAGTCCATCTGTAAAAATGGAAAGCAATAGGCATTGTATTCTAATTGAGCAAATATAATGCACAGAATAATCTAATGGTACGCAACAAATGAATGCAAGGCAAGAACAATCCAAAAGAACAGCTTCAGAAAGAGAGCTAGGTTCTAAGCCAACACATAATTGCCTCAGAACCTAGCAAGGACAACCCGAAAGAATCAACAAAAAGCAGATACGCAGGTTGCTTGAATCATATCTCACTCCAGTTGGTGATAATGTCATCAAAATAAATTAGAAATAACGAGGAGAATGCAGAGTTCATCCATATCCTCGTACTAAGAATGATGTTGTCAATTGAAAACTTGCAAATGTTCAATTCAAATAAAATTTTCAGTTAACATAAGTTCAATGTACAAAGATTTCCGTTATTAAAATTGAACAAGATCTAGAACAACATTACTTCTTTTTACTCACCGGTATTTTCATGAACTTCGAAAGAAGGAGAACGCAGTGAACATGGACTGGAGATTTCAGCTTCAGAACAGTCAAAAGAAGATCCCTAATCTCAAAACTCATAACCAAATCTAACACATAATAAAAGAAAATAGTACTACTTACCCATAATGCAAACTTCACAAGAGCAGAACTGGAAAATGGGATTGAATTATTCACAACTGAACCAAATTAATTAAAACATAAAAAAATTCGGACTGGGCTTTTTGTGGGCTAGGGGAGGATACGAGTGGGCCTAAGCGGGTTTGGAGATCCACCAGTACGGATTGGGCTTTGTGGGCATGGCGCATACGACGCGTGCGCGTGGTCGATCCTGTGGCCCAAAGCGGGCTTTTCGTTCGGACTGGGCTTTATTGTCCGTCGGAAATGAAGGATCGGATTCTTTGCATTCCTCTTGAGCAAAGATAAGGCTGGAATTCCGATAGAGGAGGCAAGTCTAGTTCGACTTTGCCTTAGAGTAAATAGTTCATTAATTTGATTGAGCTCAAATACAACTCTTAGTTTTGTAGCTCAAGCTATTGATCCAGGTTCCGATACGTACTCCCCGTTCTGAATCTAGATCAATAAATCCCATGCCAGATTTGAACATCAGCTAGACATGACTCGCTAAATGACTTATTCGATCTCTGTCATTCAACACAAGATTGGCATGAATCTGGCTACTATGAACTGGACAATAACAGTCAAAATTCCATGCATCATCGTCAGTAAGCTGGCCACAAGGTAGCTAGCTAGTTAATTAAGTTGAGGGTTGGTGCATGCAATGATCGAGCTAGACTAGTGAGCCCATGCCAGCAGAGAAGACGAATCAGTGGCACTGGTTCAAAGAGGGTATGCCACTCCCTCACAAACCTCATCATGATTATTGGATTCGATCACTTCCAGAGAACAAGTCACAAACTGTGCATACCAACTTAACAATATTTAGGTAAGACTTGTCAGACGCCATTAATGGGGTATTTAAGCTGTCTCTCTGCTCAGGCATCTTCTGTGTGTGCATGGTCTCCGTCATCAGTCTTTCTTCTAATACCGGGTAGGTAATAGGCTATATATGCTCACAGAATCGGGTAATTCATAATTGAATCTTACTCTGGAATGTGATATTCTCCATCTGATCATTCGGTTTTAACCCTTCTGTAATTTATGTGATATCATGCTAGTGGATACTGAAAAATAACCAAGAGCAATCAAGTTCAAAGATAGCTCCGTCAACAAGGAACTGTATGCTTAAAAATGGAAGGGTCATCATGCAGTTTCAGTTTTGAGAGTATATTTCTGCTCTGCAATAATTTCGATTTTTCCATAATAACCATTGCAGCTAGTACTAACTTTCTTCTGGTATTTCACGTTGTTAGGCGTGCCTTTGCTGCCAAGGATTAGAACTTTACGGTCAAGCTAGATTTACATGTGCAAGATTAAAGTAAAGAAGATCTGTTTGTGAGAGAATCTCATCCATGTATTAAAGCTTTTTTGGATCCAATTAGAGATGGAGTCCTAATTGGATGGCCTAATTGGGATGGATGTCGATCAGTGTAGGTCATACTACCTTGGATAAGGAACACGCAAGTGCAAGTGCTCTATAAAAGTGATGCTGGCCGGTTGTTGCCTTAACCCCATACATGGGAAGCAAAAAAGAGCAAACAGTCCCATCTATTGAGTACTTCTATTTTGGTCATTCTTGTTACTAACCCGTAATGAAATTTGTTACAATAAATATAAAACTAACCCATATATATAACAACATTTACTTTGTCAACTATTTATACCCTATAGATAACTACGTGATTATATTTTATTTATTAATCGAGATAATACGGTCATCTCTATTCAGATTTTTTAAGCTCCGACAGTAATCGATTATGAAAAATCATGTCGGATCTATTCTGAAAGATCATGTCCGAATGCTTACATCTTAAATTGTAGTTCTAAAATTTCATCAATTAATCTCATTTATTTCCCTACAAAAGGACATGGAGGTAGTTAAAAAGCAAACTAATCAAGCTGTGACAACGTATGCAGCTTTTACCACGAATGACCCGATCGAGCTCGAGTTAATGTACATATATATCTTCCTAAATGAGATCCCAGGTTGAAGGGACAAGAAGAAAAGGTCATGTACGAACCCTAAATTAATTAAAACAGATACATGCTTGCCCTAAGTTTTTTTCTTCTTTAAATTTCGTTATAATTAATTACTAATTACCCTTATTGTTGGACTTGAATAGCTAGCTTAATTTCTAGCACCTGATGCTAAAAAAAGAGTCAGAAATTAAATTGATGCAATTATTTTGTTGAGTTGGTTAGGTAATTGAGCAACTCTTGGTTTTACTAGTACAAATCATTAAGATGTACTCATGGCACCTGTCTTTTATGGTTTCAATTAGTTAGCCAAGGATTTGGCCAAATTAGATGTTTAAGTGATCGAGTTGAAATATGATCAAGACTAATAACCTTTGTAACATCAACATCGATCACACTTGTATTCAATGATATGTGAAATGACCATTATTAGATGGCATGGTAGGGAAATTGTCTGAGGGTCGAAATGCAACCCTAGCCTTGCTGGCTATCTACTTAGATTGATTGTTAATTAAATGATTGTACGAGTGTTGTTTCCCTTCAAAGATGTATAATTAGTTTATATCTTGGGTTGTTGAGCTTTCAACATTTGTGCCACACTATCTTCAGGTTGTGCAAGCTGGGTAACAAGAGGCACTATTATTGCTCAAGTAGGAAACTTGCGTCAGAACTATCGGCAACCAGATTAACATCAATTTGGCTACTCGATATAGGCTTTTCCTTCATTAATCTCCATATATATGAGCATGTAACGAGTATGCATGTATACGTTGATCTCGTGCAATATACTTCAAACACAATTCAAACACTACAAGCGAAACCCATCATAGAAGAGAAGAAGTAATAATCAGAGGATGATAATGAATAAAATTTGATGGAGTGTCCCTGAGAATGGGAAACTTGTAGGTGTGCGGGTGGCATGTCCCTTTTGAAGCCTCTGGTGATGGTCAGGCCGACTCGATCAGGGGGCATTTAGGCTATCAGAAGTTGCAATTCGTTTTCGGGTCCCATGCACATATGTTGTGGTCGGAGATCATGACCAGCCGGGTTCCACCATTGAATCCGGGAACAAGTTAAGTCAGGATATTTGGGACAAAAGTCGTACTAGATCATACAACTAGATCTGTTTGCTTCTGTTCATTAGCTAGCTTGCAATTGGTCGAGTAGTTGTGGACATGAGCCATTAAAGTCGTAAATACGGGGATCAACTTAAACCTAATGAAGAAATGATAGTTAAGTTGGTACTCCCATGTGCCTTCTGCACCCTCAACCATGAACCAAAGCACAGTTGAATTCACTTATAACAGAACTGGACCCTTTGCCGTTGTTTGAATAGACTTTGTATAGTTTTCATATACAACTGCTAAACTTCACAAGACGATCATACAACAATAGGGTTAACACAACATATCCAAATGTAACAATCTAACAACACATTTCCATATTTAACGGAAAACACATTATCAGACTTCAGTTGTAAAAGAAAACAGATGTACAGTAACCAATACATAACTTTCTTACCTTTTTTCCTCAAAAAATGATACATCCACAAAAGCTGTTTCTTGAGAACAAGCAAGCTTTTGGCATCTTAAATTAGGGCAAGTGTATGAACATATTTACAAAGAATTATTGATTTGATTTGAGATGAGAATTTTTTTGACTTCGTGCAACTCATGTATCTTAATTTGTTTGATTACTATATTTTGATGTGGTTTTCCTATTAGAAGGAGGATTACCAAATAGAAGAACCAATAGAGTAGGCAGATTTAAAATATGCTCTGCTAGGGTTTCCCTAGCCAGAAAACATTTTCCAAACTTTTCGATGGTGGCGGATCCATTCATGGGGAACGACATGATGACTATCGATGGGGGCTTGGAGTTGCTAGACAGCTCTGGCTTTTTCTGTGTGGTCAGCTTCTGTTAATGTGGCCGGTGGTTTTGCCGTCTCTCTCGACGGCTCTAAAAGGGATCTGGGATATAAAGATGAAAATCTATGAAGAAGAGGGTGTGATCTTTATTTTCAGGTTTAAGGAAGAGACGAAGAAGCAGAGAATGCTTAATGGTGGCCCGTGGTTTTACAACTTGTCTGTTTTGCTTTTGGAGGATTATGAAAGAGTTGGAGATCCGCATGTGACTTCGTTGGATGCACTGGAGGTTTGGGTAGCTGTGAGGGGCCTTCGGGTGGCTATGCGCACTGAGAAGGTTTTGACAAGGATCGATTGGGAACATGCTAGGAACCTTCTTACGTCCGAATAAGGCCGCGTTGCGGCGAAGGGACATCGTTCAAAAAACCCGGCTACTGCACGATGTCAATCGCCGGATGTGTGCCAAAAGACTCTTTTTCTTTTCGACAGAGCTTTCTGTGGATCTGGTTCTCACTTATGAGAAGTGTAAGGGTCTTTGTGGTGAGTGTGGTCTTCTGGTTCATGAAGAGATCTGTGATAGAAGATTGGTGGCTGGGACGGAGGCTGCAAAGGAGGTGGTTTCGACGTCTTCCGTATGCCAAGAAGGAAACGGTGGTGGATGAAAGTTTGCTCCCAAAAATTTCGGTGGCAAATCATGATTGGGCTAGTGACTGCGCCACTGACTGGGCCGCTTACTGAGCCATCTAGGCCCCTTCAAGCTGGGCCTCTTGCTGCTGAGGCTGGGCTTCGGTCTGCTCCTCTTGCTGTTGAAAATGAGTATGGTTTGGACAATGGGCTTCTTCTTCAAGGCCCAATTTTTGCTGGGGAACTTATGCAATGATGCCTTATAAAAGGAAACCTGGACACCCTCTTGGAAGCATAAACAAGAAGCAACGGAAAATGAGATGTCTCCGAGACTTGGGTTTGTTTATCAACATGCATCTCCTACCCTTTCAACGAAGAGTAAGGAGAAGTTTTAATTTTCTGTTGTTCTCTTTCTGAATAATTGCCTAACATAGCGTGGGCAGTCTTGTTTCTTTATTTTGTTCTCTTTATTTTTTTTCTTAGAATAAGGTCTTATAATCTATGTTTCTCATAGATTATAGAATTTGTTGCGTGTAGTCTCTGCTATGCTCATTTTGACATGAGTGTAAGGTTCAATATAATGGTGCTTGATTGTCCTCTTTGTCAGGGATGTCATTTTTGCTTTTGTCTATCAATGAGAAACCTATGGTTATATTTCAAAAAGGCGGATTTGTATGGTTACTCCCAAAGGCATGCAAAACTTGAAGTTTTCTCATACTATTTTTTAACAAGTAAAGTTTTCTCATACTTAACGTTAGGTCTGACAGAACTGTACATGACACGAAAACAAGCGAAATTAGAAGGAGGTTTTGTTTTGACGTTTATAGGTTTGGTTTCATATAGGGGTCATCACGATAAGAATATAATTATCGATATATGGTTTGGTTTAGTGTTAAAATGGTAATATAATTAAACTCATTAACATTAGAGTATTTTTATAATTTCCTATTTTCTTGTCTACTATATATAATAAACCCTAAGGAATTATTATTTTGTTCATCATAACTTCTTTCAATATATATATATATATATATGACAAACTCTGTAAAAAAAAGATAAGTATTTTCAGTATACTTATTAATATATATATCTTTATCGTTATAGAAAATATGAAAAAGAAAGAAAAAATATTAGGTATTTTAATTAATTATCTTTCGGGTTTTAACGGTTATCACGATATTTTATGGTTTGATTTTAGTTTTAACATCATATTTACGATAATATAACGATTTATTATCGTGTGACATGATAAATATATAAAATAAAATTAATCTGACACGAACACAACATGATATTTTTTCAAGTCTACTTGGCTTTCTCATAATAGGACAAAATTTTACTACTTCCGCAAGATCAGAAACTTTCACGTAACAAACTACCAAATTAATTTTTCTTTTAATAAAATCAAACAATATCCTTAATAAACTCACGGGTTGCGAGTTTCGATGCAAGTGGACGCAACGGCGATGTGGGTTAACACACCATTCGATGCTTAAACCTTAGCTTCTTCATCATTGGCCCGCTGACGTGACCCCACCTCTTTTTTCACCGCTAACCCCCAAATTAATTACCACCCAATCCGCCAAAAGTACGCTAATAACTCACCAGAATTTACACCAAAGTCAGTGCGCTTAAATTTACCGGCCACCACAAACGGAAGTAAATCTGCTGTTCCCATTTGCCCAATGGCAACTATGTGCCAACAATAGACATTTGACATGTGGAAGTCCACTCAGCTTTACTTAACAGACATCAAACTCTGTTACTTTTAATTTATATCCTCTGCCCCACGATTCCTTTGGCGTTTATACTTCTTCTCCACAGATATCTTTTCCATTATATGAGTTCTGTTTCAATCGAATACAACCAAAATTGGATCAGATTGCCACAAACTTGGTCGTCTTCTCCTCTCTCATGTTTGATTCACAGCTCGGGCTGTCTTCCAGATAAGGCTGATTCAATTCGTATTTTTGGGATGATGATGGGTGTGGTAGATTTTGTGAAGAAAATGATGATTTGATTTCGTTTGCCCATTTTTCCAGATGAATGAAGCGTCTTCTATGTTTTATTTGGTTTCTCTTATAATCAATTAAGCGCAAGTGGATGGGTAGAGGGCTGTAGATTTGCAGATCTGAAATGGGTTCCATGAGTTCTTTGTCTCCTTGTACAATCTTGCAGCTATGTTATCAAAGGGAAAGATTCAACTCTTCTTGTTCCCCTATAATTTGATACATGAATTTTTTTTGGAGGATGAAATCTGATACATGAGTATTACAACGATTGAAATGGAATTGATCTCCCCTTGTGTTTAAGATTTAAATCTGTGTTTGTCTGAAATTTGATAGGTTTCAATTGAACCAAAGAGAATTTTTGTGAGGAATTGGATCGAGAGTGTTGGAGAATGTGAGAGGATCCTATCAGAAATGCCCAGTTTTGGTAAATCGGGGAAAAGTGTTGATAGTTAAAGGGTGTTAAGTTTGCATAACAGGTGGCGAAATATGATTGAGGCACAGGGTTGGCACAATAAACGCTACAGAGCACCCGCACGTACAGTACCACACTTCTCTTAAAATTAGATTATTATGGCTGACCATGACTTTAATAATTCGCTCTATACGGATTACGAAGCAACGTGGCAGCACTTAGGCGTCCTCGTGTTGTAATATACGAGAGCTTAACACGTGTCGCGTAATCAAGCTGGTTTATTACGTATTAAGTACGATTACGTTCCCATGCAGCGGTCTAATCATTCTGCGCGCCTTATACGACCGAGAGAGAGCACCTGAAAACGTTGTCGTTTCATTCGAGGGGAACGACGAACCCCCTTTCCGCGTCCGAACAATTCTCTAAAGCCGACAAAGATACCTTTAATTTATGGGGGACGTGGTGCCCTAAACACCCTGGATTTTCACAGATTCGTTCGTATTAGTCCGAATTCCGACATTGCCCATGTAAACCATCATTAATGTGGTTGTGATTCAGGGGTGGAATCGTCTTTGTGTGGCTAAGCACAAAGTAGAGAGTGATGAAAAAACAAAGAAAAAGGTTACTGTGGGAGCGGTCCAGACCCTCACTGTGCAACTTGACAAAAAAAATTAAGATGGGTTACAGTCAATGTCTGAGATTTGCAGGACCTCCTAATTTATATTTTGATCATTAACTCTCAATCGGGTCAACCCGGCCTACACCCGAGTCATCATTGTACGCATAATACCACCTCCAAGGATATCCCTAGCTAGTCACTCTTTTAGTAGGGCAACTTCTTGGATCAAGGAATGATAAATTTGAACAGGTTAAAGGTTCCATCCATATAAACGATAAAATTCATTTTGCTAAAAAAAACGATAACAACTATGAAAGAGAATAAAAGTTTTTGAGTTACTTCTAATTGGACTATTAAAACTGTAAAAACGATCAAGCGTTGAATTCATGATCGGAGAATTTTACATGCACCGAAGGTCGTGCCCTAGGCCTGATTAACCTTTGGGTTACTCTAACAAGGTCAGGATCGGAAAAAATTCACTAATTTGTTTGTCAGGCGGTCCGACCGGGGTTAAGTTGGAGGAGTTGAGGAGACCACTCTAGAAAAATAAATTTGTAACGGGAACAAACTAACATACAACGGAGTATGTCATCACTGCTCATGGGGGGGGCCACCAACTTAACCATGGAGATGATTAGAAAAAAACCAGGGTTAAAAAAAAGAAAGAAAAAGGAAACAAGTGGTTAAGAAGGGACAACCACAAAACCCAGATTTTTTGTTATCGACGGTCATCACTGCTCATCTCTCTCCCTTCTCTCTTCTAAACACAACCATTTCTCACCTCTGTATTTCATTTCGAAAACCCAAAACCAACTTTAGCTTCATGGAGGGTCGAGTTTACAGTACTAATCTTCACGACTACTCCCTTACTCTCACCCCTTAGCACACTTTTCTAATTGCTCGATCTTTGTTTAAACCATACCACCCTTCGTTTTTGTCTTGGTTTCTGAGACTGTTGGATGTTCGAGTGATGGATATAGTGCCTTCTATCACCACCACCACCACCACCGCCAGCCCAAAGTCCCCGGAAGCCGACAGTGACACTCCGACGCGGATCCAGCCCGTCAAACCCATCTCCTTCAGCAACGGCGTCCTCAAACGTCATAACCCAACCCACCACCACAACAGTAACATCCCTGTCACTCCCGTAGTCGTCAGCTACAAAGAATGCCTCAAGAACCACGCCGCCAGCTTGGGCGGACACGCCCTCGACGGTTGCGGCGAGTTCATGCCTTCCCCCACTGCCACCCCATCCGACCCCACCTCGCTAAAATGCGCAGCCTGCGGATGCCACCGTAACTTCCACCGCCGTGACCCGGAGGACAACATCCCGGCTGTAGCTCCGGCGACTCACGTCATCGAGTACCAGCCCTACCACCGCCACCATCCGCCTCCGCCGCTCATCGGCAACCGAAGACCTAATTCTGCTTCCCCGCCGCCGATCTCCTCCTCCTACTACCCATCAGCTCCCCACATGCTGCTAGCTCTCTCCACCGGACTCTCCGACAATCCGAACAACCACCACGGCGGTCAAATTGTGTCCCCCGGCGGTGGAACTAATGGGAGGAAGCGGTTCCGGACCAAGTTCAGCCAGGAACAGAAGGACAAGATGTTCCAATTTGCGGAGCGAGTCGGATGGAAGATGCAGAAGCGCAATGAAGACATAGTGCATGTGTTTTGCAACGAAATCGGAGTCGATAAGGGTGTTCTCAAAGTGTGGATGCACAACAACAAGAACACTCTGGCGAAGCGCGGCGACGGTGTTCTCGTCAGCGGTAACGGTAACGATGTTAACGACATGAACGCCACCGCTACCGCTGTAATCCCCCACAACAACAACACTTCTCTCGATCATCATCATCAACTCCACAACAACATGAACGGTAGCAACAACAATAACACCACCAGCAATGAAGACGACGAGGAAGACGATCATCCGAACCACCATCACAACGGCGGTGGGAGCTTGAGCAACCTGAGAACCATCCCGAACCCGAATCACCATCACTACCAGGTTGGCCGAGATCACCCGCACGGTGTCACTAACGGTGGGTCGTCATCTTCTTCTTGATCCTTAATTTGGAAGAATAATTAATAAGGAGAGAGTACTTAATTAGAGAAGATCACAGAGAGTAAGAGAAGCCAGTACGTATTAATCAAGTTAATTTCTGTTTTTTTCGTTTCCTTCTCTCATTCTGTTAATTTAGTTTAATCAATGAGATAAAATCACTTTGTTGATGCTGAGGATGTGATAAGCAGCTAGCCAGTTTCTGATCCAAAAAGAGAATTAATTTATTAATTAATTTGCATAATCCATGCAGATTAAGAAAAGTAATCCATTTTTATTGTTCCTCTGAGAATAATTAAGCTTAGCTGAAGCCTGCAGGGTTGGTTGCTCTTTTTCTTTTTGCAGAGAAGATTGTTGTTGTTTCTGAATCGAATGTCTCATCAACACAGATAGCTAGAGATTTTCTTATCATATGCATGTGTCTGATACAAAGAAGCAGAAAGTGAGTTTAGCAAAAACACAACAGGGGTTCGAATATGGTGGCGGTTGTTAATTATTCTAGCTTATCTCATTGGCTTTACGCAATTCTTTTGTTTTTTTTCACTTTTAATTAAGAGGGAAAATTTAATAGGGGGCTAGCTTAGATTTTGGAGAACTAATAATGGGTATGGTTCTAAGTGAAATCCCATCATGACTTTTAGGTTTTTATATTTGAGAATAAGGTCAGAGGAATGTGTTACCCTTTTTGGGTTGGGATTGGAAGGTAGGCTATAATTAGGGAGCACTCAATCTTTGATTAATATTAAATATGCCATTATTAGCATAAGCTAAACAGGGAAGATCATGTTCGACGCTTACCTTTTAAGGAAAGCAGATCAGGTTGGTGGTTAATTAAGCTAATTTGGTGTGTTTAATTAGTTGGGATGACGGTAGTTAAGCAGTAGCAGAAATGGTGGTGTGGGTTTTTTTGGGGTTTTGGGATGGGGGGAGGGGGTGTCATGTCATTGTTTTGTAAGGGCGTGTCCTTAACCCTTACTGTATGCCTTTCCGGATCCAACTGCCGAGCATGGGTCTTTCACTGAGGTCATTACTCTATAAACCCTTTTTTGCGGGGAATGGGGTATGATGGTGGCATTTTTGACGAACTTTGTTGTTTTTTTTAAGAAAATCAAAAGATTTCATCTCTATTTTCATGATGGCTCGAATCTATGATTTCGTTAATAGATAATGAATGTACTTATCACTGCGCTATAACCACTTGTCACAAACTTTGTTGCTCTTAAACTAAAATGCTTCATATATATACAATCCCTAGTCATGGATTGTGTATCATTTCATTTAAATATCGATAATTGTTAGTGCAAAAATATTGATTTTCAAGCGTTTTGAAGAAAGATTTGAGAGTGGTGTGTGTGTATATATATATATATATATATATGAAAAAAGGTCTGATTCAGTGATTAAGATTATTTTTAAACAAGAGAAACATCTTTTGCCAAATGGTGGACAACATTTGAATCTCGAGCTGCATAGACCTAGAAGAGTGATGCCCCCGAATAAGGGTTTAATTCGTCGTTGCGATCTAGAACAAAATGTATCCCACCCATTTGTCTAGATCTTTTCCGGATTAGAGAAACCAAACGTTGCCAAATGGTATGCACCATAAAATGACATTAAATTTAGACAACGAAATACCTCAAAATTACTTGGAAAGAAATTATGATATCAGGTCCTTCATAGACAAGATATTAGTTTTGTAGAGTGGTGAATCCTTCTTTTAACGAGCGAAACAAAGCTTCTTTCGATTATATAGTTGTCTTTATCTTAATTTTTTCGAGGTGATTAAGCAACATTTTGCATGCATATTTAGATTCCATCGATTTCTTCAAATTGATGGTTAATTTAATCATTGTTGCAAATTTATATGAAAAAACTACATAATCACTAAACGGTAGCAAAATGTTACTTTATCATTACAAAAGACGGAATGGTGGAGGTTGGGAAAGGATTCATACAATCAAGAAGCACCATTTTACTTTCATATACAGTCATAACGCAATGTCTCATCTCCTTTCAAATCTTCTTTCCCTCAATTGCAAAACCAACCAAGGTGCGACGAGGACACAGGTCTATTAGTCTTGCCCAAATTAGAATCGAACCACACCATTCTAGCTCCCATGTGTTGGAATTGAAAGATGAAGCATTTAGATGCTTAAGCACATTATCAATGTGCATAATATGCGCAGCATGTGAAGAGAGACATCAGTACAGGGAACTGGGGAACAGATAGAAACCACAGACTTATTCACATGGTGTTAATCTCAACTTGTCTACGGAGAAATTAGGCATGCCAATTCATAGAGCCACAATCTTGGCTTCTTGGTTTAGTCATACTCTCGTAGTCTATTTCCCCTTTGATTCTGGTAGAGTGCCTTTCAGTGTTGTTAGGTTTTTTCATTATAGAGCCTTCTGTGTCCATAGTCTCTCTAGACTAGTGGACACTTAGCTTGAATTGAAAGTACTAATAGAAGAAAGGAGGGGGATATAACTGTACAAGTTTGTTGTGTTCTAAACATCAGAGCACATAATAATTGAGAGGAGATCGAAGTAATTTGAGATCGACTGGATAAAAAGACTCCGGTTTGAGATCGATCCTAGTCTTAGCTCGAGGAATATTTAGAAAGTTGTGGTGGTTGCACACAGTTGTTACCGATCTTCATATGTTCTATTTCCATTGGAATATTCATGGTGATTGGAGGCTATTGCATCCTTTCATGTACATGCTTCGTTGTACATGCTTCAATGAAAACGAAGCATGTACATGAGTTTCGGAACTTAGGATAATCCGATCCTTTTAGCCATCTTCAATATGATCAAGTAGAGATCGAAAATCAAAGATCATGGAAAATAACGAATGATGCTAAGAAAGCAATATAATCCAACAAAACCAAAAGAGCTACCCTTCACTTACTCCACTTGCTTGAATTATAAGAGATTAGATTAGCTTGCAGATAATATGCGCTAGCTCCTCGTGATGTGATTTTGGTTTTGTTTCCATCAGGTTTTCTACGTGGTTATTCCATTTCACGTCATTTAGTGATTTAACATCCCTATATAATTAAGTTTACAAGGAGATAAAGCTAAAGGGGAAGAAGAAGAATCCGGAAACACTGGAAATTCTTTAGTCCACCAAGTGAAATATGACGTGACTGAAGTGACAGCATTATAGCCACTTGTTTCAGTTTGACTGAAATGAGTGACTATAACAGTCAGGTGAAATTTCACTTGGTGCACTGAAGATTCTCAGCGGGAAACACATGTAATCTTGAAAAAGATTTCAATCACTACTTATTGCAGGTTAATGAAGGACCACGCAAAAATTTGCAATTGCAGTATAAAGATTTATGCATTAGTGACTTAGTGGTCCTTGTATCACTCATCTCTATATAACCATCTCTGTCTTTCGATCATATTCCTTGCTTGTTTAGTTCTTTATCGCTGTATTATTACTGGTAATTCTAATCTGATAACTGTGTACACTGTGAAACCTTATCTCAGAATCTGAAGAGAGCCACTGCTAGCTTTTGCTTAGGGTTGCGGCTTAGAAGTTTTGCTAAACTTGGAAATGAAAACAGATCGAACATTACTTTGCTCAAAAGTCAAAACCATGGCATTGATTTTCATCATCATAATAGATAGAACTGCGTGGTTCTAGCTACTTGATCGATCTAATCTTGTTGGTGTTGCAAAGACAATGATGGTAACAACTGTCTACAGTTGCTGGATAATCAATCAATACGTGAAATGTACGTGATCGTATATACGCAAGCTGCTTGGGTTCTTCTGTTGTGGTCGGAAACCTGCTCTGTTCTAAGAGGTAAAACCTATTTCCAAACTGAAGCAGCTTCGTTTGGTCACCATGTAATCCAACTATCGATCTGTAGACTCATTGAAGTTCATAATGTATTTTCCGTTTTTTGTAGTCGACTACCAACTCACCATCGGCCAAGCAAATAATTATACAAATTGATTAAAGCCCAATAACTAGACACCTGGTGTGTAATGGAATGGACTGAATCGCCCATATGAAAATGAAACAGAGATGACTGTCTAACCCAAATATGAACTTATTGTGGCCCATTTGATCCAACTCACGTTCTTGCATTCTAGATTTCTATTCCAGTAACTGCACAACTTTGTCTATCCACTCCCTGTTAAATCACTTGTGGAGGAATTTTACTGTGTTTGTTAAGTGTCATAGATTTAGTTGGTTTTAAACTTTAGTACTATGATGATCAGTTTCTATGTATTTTTTAGGATAAAATTCAGTTTATTACCTTAAACTTTGGAGTTAAAATCAGTTCAGCTCATTTTTTTAAAAATTTATCTTTTTAGTACTCTTAACTTTTAAAAGTCTACACATTGGTCTAAATTTTCATCTTGAGCTCCAAATATGACGTCAGATGTTAATGTGGAGTCGGCAAGGAGACTTTACATATTAGTGTTAGCTTTCAATATGTGAAAATGACCAAAATAACTCTTACGAGTCATAAGGAAAAACAGTTATAAGGGTTATTTTTATTGTTTCATACATTTTGAATGCCAATACTAGTATGTATGACCTCTTTGTCAACTCTACACCAGCACCTGATATCATATTTATAGTCCAACATGAAAATATGGATTAAGTTGTAGGCATTTAAAAGTGAAGGGTACTAAAATGATGAATTTTTTTTTAAAAGACTGAACTGATTTTAACCATAAAGTTCATCGTATCAAACTGAATTTTATCCTTTTATTTATTTATTATTATTTTTCTGAATCAGAGCAAATAGCCCATTTGTATTTAGAATGATGATCATAATACAACAGAGGGTGACGAAAAGACTTACCTCCTAAACCACAGTTAACAAACTTAATTAAGACGAGAAATAAATGTTCAAAATCATCCAAAAAGTGAACCCTGAACCAACAGCTTTTTATCATTGTCCACCATACTCGAAGCCATGGTAAACCCAAAGCCAAATAACAACTCCTTAGTATTAGAGGGAGTGAAACTAGATGCATTGGCATACAGTTGAGATATACGTACCACCATACTTGAAGCCATGGTAAACCCAAAGCCAAATAACAACTCCTAGGTATTAGAGGAAGGAGCAGGGGCGGAGCTACATTGTTCCATGAAGGGGTTCGGGTCCTCTCAACATTTGTCTTTCATTGTTTGATTACTATGTAAATTCCATACAACTACAAAATTATTGTCAATTTAATCATCAAACTCCCCTTAATCAATGGTTGTAACAAATGAGGAACAAATGACGAGAGTAATTTGAGATTAATAGTACTTGACGTGTACTAATTACACTCAATTTAGAAAAAAAAACAGAAATGTTGCTTAGATTTTCGTATTTGTAATTAATTATCATCGATGTCTAGTTTATGAAACTTAATAATTTTTTGTATCGTTATGTGTTTATGTCTCGGTCATTCTAAGATCTAAATCCTAGTTCCCCCCTGCGAAGGAGCTAGTGAAACTAGATGCATTGGCACAGTTGTGATATACCAACAACAGAAAGAAAAAAATTGAAGCAAATGCATGCTGGTTGTAAGGATGAAAACAATGCATAGCATACTCCTTGAACAATCCTAAATGGGTATTTTGAGCATCCAACACATTGAAAACCTTACCTTCAAAATGTAGCAGATTTATGGTAATCCAAATGTGAGATTGTCAGCTACTAGAGATCGACCAAAGCTTTCCTTTACGTTTAGAGAATGCTGAAAGTGGTGCTCCCAAAATCACTTCATCAATAGTACTCCAAGGGGAGAAGGAAGGAGGAAAAAGGTGGCACCCATTTCCATAAATCCACAATTGGAGGACATTACAGAAGAAGATGCACCAGTTATTCAGAATGACTACCATAGAAAGAGCAGCGAGATAGCAAAGAAAAACCACGTCGCTGCAATGCATCATCAGTTAGTAATCGTTCATGAAGAACCTTCCAAACAACAAAAATTTTACGCGGTTGAATTGCTTTGCTCTATATAACTTTACCTTGGTGATCACTTTGACTTTAAAAGAAAACAAAAGCTTCTTTTTCAGTCATACATCGTAATGTGGAGTTTGGTCATAAAAGTGAGTCAGATGTGACTTCCATAGGCAGAGTAATTTCATGTATTTTATCTACAACCTGAGGGAATGAAGCAATAAAATATGTAGGTAATACCCAATGTGACTCCATAATAAACTTGTTCACCTTGGCATGTAAACGTATAGAACCAATTACTCCAAAACTAGAAGCTAGAGGTTTACCTAGCCAATTATCGAGCCAAAAATATATTTCCTTCTACCACCCACAGACAATCTCAACAAATTAAAGAATGTAGACCCTTTTTGAGACCCAACTAAAGATCATTTATAAGAATTTAGAGGTTGAAAATCTTCTTTTAAGAAACTAGGCTCTAACTAAAAGAGAGGATGTAGAGGAAGAAAAGAGCACCTCCCTACACCTCTTTAATATTAGAAGAGCAAGATTAGCCTAAAAAGATCATGTAATCCCAAACCACCTTTCTCCTTGGGCTTACAACAATGAGGCATGTCTCTTTTCAAAGGATCTTCTGTCCAGAAAAGGTTTCGATTCTAAGAATGTAGGTCACGAAGTAAGCTTGCAGCCACTCATAATTTTGAAAACTGTAGACCAAGATGTATTGAATCACTGACTGAATAAGCTGCAATCTACCTACTTGTGAAAGTAAGGAACCTTTCCAAGATGACAATTTGCATCATACTTTATCTACAATGATCTGAAAATATATTCTTTTAGGGCAACCCTGAAAAATTAGAACGTTAAGATAAGTGAAAGGAATGGATCCTTGCCTGACACTAAGAATTTTTTAAATAGAGAATTTTCAGTTTTATGTATGTTAGCTAGAGAAGTGACTACTCTCCTAAGAAGTTTGATAGCTTTGTATTGTTTTCATAGATTTGAAGTTTATAGTAGTTTTCTGAGGTTTAAAGAAATTATACGATTACTTGGACAAAAAAAGCTCTCGGAATAAAGTTCATGGCGTGTCCTAAATGCTTCAATCGTTCTGGGTTTGTTTCAACTGCATGCACGCATAAATATTCTTCTCAGAAAATTGAAACATTTGGTAGAGGATCTTTTATATGTGTAGCGCAACTCGATCGTAGAAAGTTCAATCACTTGGTCAATCGGAACGACAGAACCTGTTGGCTATTGCTCCTAATAGTTCTACACCTACGATTGCTTGTTCAGTGAGCTTGGTTTTTGAATAGTCCTCTTAGCTCTCCTCGGCCCAAAAGAAAGTTTATCCAGCCTTCTCAAGGCCCAAAATCCCAATATACAGTTCAGCCAGCCCTCTCAACTCTCAAGTTCAGTTAGCTCTCCTTTGGTTTTTAGGGCAAATGCAAACTGTACTCGTACAATAGTAACTTAGTAAGTTTATCAGAACAACCACGTATGTGCGAATGTAAATGATGAGTAATATGCATGAGCGTCACAACCAAAGTTAATCAAACAGGTCTAAAACTATATTTGCAAGATCTCACTGTTTCAATATGGAAAATATTAACACTTGCATTTTCAGAAATGTTTACCAATCACTACCATATTTAGTTCTACAACATCTATTTTTTACTTCCAGTCTTGTTTAGGATAACTAGCGATGCTGAATTGGAGAATTTTAATTAGATGAATGCCTGAGTGGCCTCGGATGTAATATATACTACAGTCCCAAGTCCTAATTAACCACCTATAAACATCCCAGATTTGCTTAATTACAATTTAATTAGAACACGAATGCTGCCTTGTTGTTTTGAACTTTCAAGTATACACTAGTATATATCTCTATTGCTGTTGTACATGTACACACAGAAAGAAGAGATTAATTTGCTGGGATTTAATATTTTAATTTCAGTACTCAAAGAGACCATCATGGTTAATGTACGCAACTAAAAGATGCATTATGACTATAGTAAGTGGCATATTCTCACTAAAACTAAGAGTGAAATTGTGCAACACGTACAACTCTAACATCATCTAACATCTAATGGATACTAATTACCCGTATATATGAGGCTAAAATATGTACAATTTTGTTCCAAAGAGTAGTAGTCTTTTGTTGGGGACGACAATGGCACCGGATGGCACTGATCGAGTTGGCATAATAGCATCTACATATCACCAACATGTAGAAAGCAGAGTTTGGTCTTTTCTTGCTGATAGAGACCAGGGTCAGCTATATCTTAGTCTCTTACCTTACTAGAAGCAAGAACATATGCATACATATATATAGGTAATGATGAACACACTGTTGTTTTCCTCTTGGTGCTGTGTGCATACTGCTTTGATATTCCTATAGATCGAATTGACATATTCCCGATCGACGAATGTATATGTTTACCTGAACGTTTGTTCCCTCCATACTCTCATCGCCTAACTTGATTATAACAACTCACATGAAAGAATACATATATCTAAATTAACCCTTGCTGCTATGAACCATCAAAAAGAAAGAAAGATTCCTCTTGTTCTGCACTTACCATTTTCAGATATCATGTATGGTTCTAATAATCATGATAAGTTTCATCTTCTGTGTATTGTGTTTAAGCCCTCGATTATTCTTGGGGATAATCAATACCAATTGGCCAACCACAAAAGAAAGATAGCTAGTTTGAGCAACCAAAATAAGATTAGATTAAGAGTGATAGCTGCTTTAATCACCTTTTCCAGTAGTTGCTATAGATCGAAAACCCTCCATTATAACAACCAACACGATTAGATGTATGTGGACCTTAAGTCCTAACTACAAAGCAATCTCAATATTATTTCTACTGGTAAGTGTAGGAGGTATAATTTCAGAAACTGCTGTGTGCATCAGTCAGCATTAGATATGCTTTATGCCAATTATATACAGTAATCCTGCCCAGAAGTAAGGAGCCTTTTTCAATATACTTGTTAGAACTATTATGTAGTGAATAAACTAAACATTTAATCAAATATGCAGCAAGATTTCTTAGATATTATGATACAGCTTCAGAAATCTAGCTTGGTTACTTGATTGATCCAAGCTAGCTAGGACAGAATAATCAACATGTATTACATGAAGCTGGCTTCTGCAAGTTTAGGGTTGTTTGTAGACACACACTACATTATAGTATACCAGCAGCTAAAATTAAAGATTGTTTCGACAAAGAGATTGAATTAGGTAAGATAATAGTCATAATACAGCATATCTGCTGTTTTATGTTTTTGGTAGGACCAATGCTCTTGTTTTTTTGGTGCTGCACACCTCAAATCAACACAGAAATTATATCCAATAATTTTTAAATTTCTCTAAATCTCCATCCAAAACATACATATATATAATAGACAGTCTACTCATTTTCATATTAAACCAGAAAACTAAACACTCAACACTCTCAAACCCACAGAAAAGCAAGAAAAACAGTCATTAATACCAGTAGACTACATATTGCATGAAATCAATCCACCAATTAATTAGACAAATAGATCAAGTAGCTAGTGGTATTACTCTTGAAGATCAAGCAGCCTCAGTCGAAGTTGGCGAAGAGCACTCGCACACAGTCTCGACTTCTCTCCGGTGGAAGTTCCGGTGGCATCCACAGGCGGCGCAGGTGAGTGCAGCTGTGCCCTCCTCTCCACTCGCCATGAACTCCCTGCACCCATCAACAGCATACCCTCCGACTCCGGCGGCATGATTCTTCTGGCACTCGACGTATCTCACATTCCTGATGGTATAAGATGAAGGCTCTTCTCTCCTCACCACAACCTGGCGCTTCCTCATGATTATTTCAACCAGAACCAATCAGATCCTCAAATCCCTAACCAAGAAACTGGGTTTCATCAAAGGAAGGTAATCAAATTGAAAGTGAGTGAGAGTGAGTGACTGGAATACAGAAAGGACGTGCTTATAGGAGGAGAGTTTGCTATGCTTTGTGTGGGTGGTAAAAGCCCTAACCCTAGATATATATTTATAGCATATTAGCATGTAAACCTTTCTCTTAATTCTTGCTTTAGTCTTAGTGTTACAGGTAGGCACGCTCCTAATTATTATTTTCCCTTTTGTTTTCTTTTCCTGTTCTTTTTTGTGTATTGACAGGAGGTGGGGTGCGGTTCATGACCAACTTTTTACTTGTGGTAAGAATACCCTAAAAATCTTTGGTTGTGAATTGATGGTCCAACAAACCTCACTACAACTCGATCACCAACAAGACAATACAAATCGGATCCGTGTGGTAAATAAGATTGCTGGGAAACCCTAGTTGCTTAATATGATGATAAGTCGATGAAAGCTTTTCGTTTTCGACCACAACTGGGATTGGATTAATATAGAATGACCAGCTAAGAAGAAGAATAGTTAAATCTGCCATGGTATTGTTAATTTGATCTTTCATATCTGTGTGTACCTAGCTAATGAAAATGGTGAAGTGAGTTCTAGTTTGTGGCCCTTAAAAGTGATCGAAAATCTAAAAGGGAGCTAGGATTGGTTTTGTGGGGTGCAATGAAAGATGGCAACCACAATTGTCTACCTTCATCACCTAAAAACTCGAAAATGAAAGCTAAGCTTGCCAAACCCTGTACGGGAATCCCACCATTTCATCATCTTTGTTTGCTTGCTTAGATTGGCCAAAGACACTTGTATTGGTAAAATGGGGGTTGCTCATGATAACAATTGCAAGATATGACAGTGTCCCTTGAATGGCCAAGAGGGCAAGTGTTTATTCTTTCCAAATATATGTCATGTGTGAAGGCTGTTAGAGAGAGACTATTAGAGCTGTTAGAGCAGAGAAACTGTTGGAGACTGTTAGAGCTGTTAGAGGTAAGCGAGTTTGTTAGAAAGGTTTTTACTGATTGTATACGTGTCAAATGAATGGCTGACAATTGTAGTCAGCTGTCAGTTTTTGTTAGTATTAGGTCTGCGTCTCTTGGAATTTCTTCTTCTCTATGTTGTATAAATAGCTAGAGGATGACGAGAAGTTGGAATTGATTTTACTGATCAATGCAAGTTTTCTCTAAGCTTTCTTCTTTGAAAAATTCTTCTCTCTTCTCTGAAAAATCTCTCTCTGTCTTTCTTGAAAAACTTTCTCTTTTCTGGAAAAATCTTTCCTTTGTTTAGAGACTGATGTCATGTCTATCATGGTATCAAAGCTCCAATAGATCTAGGACCTGTGTTAATTGCTTCCGCACTCGTCTCTGATCATTGTGTTGTTCAATGTACAGATCCAGTAGCTGATGCAGTTGTGAATTTATTGAAGCTTATCAAAGTCTCACTTGAAGCTTATCAGAAGTTTACTAAGTTCGTTCTTTCTTCCAGGGGATTCTCTTTTGTTGAAGTATTTGTGAGAAAATAGAAGAAGTTCAAAGTATACAGATTTGAATTCTTGAGCAGTAGAATATATAACTGAGACAAGATTTGCAGTAGAAATTGTACTAGAGCCTTGAGTAATTTGTTGAAGTTCTTTTGAAGAAAATCGAGCAGTAGAATCTATAACTGAGACAAGATTTGCAGTAGAAATTATACTAGAGCCTTGAGTAGTTTGTTGAAGTTTTTTTTGAAAAAATCGAGAAGTAGAATCTGATTGTTGAATCATTCAAAGTTGTATTTCTGATATTGAGCACAATAAGATTGCAGTAATTGTGTTGTGACTCTTTGTGAGTGAATTTTGTTTTCAGTATGGCACCTCAGAATGTTTCAGACAATATTCTTACTCTGTCTCATAGAGATGTTTAGTCTTTATTGAGTATTATAACAATGAGACCTGGAGAAAGAAATTTCATCAATTGGAGTTTTCAGTTTTAGTCTACTCTTGCTGGAAATGGATTGTTTGGCTTTTATGATGGCACAGAAGTTCCACCGCCTAGATATGTTCTTTCATCTGAAGGTGAAAGTACAAGTGTAGAGTCCGCTGCATATAGAGTTTGAAAATAAACTGATCTGGCTTTGCTAAGTCTGTTGATGGCTACTCTTGATGAAGATGTAGTAGATGTAATAATAGGATGCAAGACTTCCAGACAGGCTTGGCTTGCTCTGCAAGAGCGATTTTCTACTGTCTCCAGAATCAATATCATGCAGCTTAAGACTGAACTACAAGCAATGCACAAAGGTACTGAGAGCATTGAAAAGTATCTCCAAAGGATCAAAAATGCCAGAGATCAATTTCTTTCAGTTGGTGTGTCTATTCCTGATGAGGATATAATCATAGTTATACTAAATGGTCTTCCTGATGAGTATGTAACAGTAAGGAAAGTTATAGAAGGAAGAGAAAATCATATTTCTCACAGAGATCTGAGGTCTCAGTTACTAGCTGTAGAAAGAAGAATTGAAGGAAATTTCTCTCTAAACTCAACCTTAATTGGTATGGTTGCAAAAGGAGATGGTTTGAGATTTCCTAACAGGAGTGCAATTAATAGAGGATGAGATAATAAAATATGGGATTCTAAGGGTGAAAGTGTAGTAGGAAGGAAGAATAGCAATTCTGCAGAATGTCAAGCTTGTGGAGAAAAGGGCACACTGTGGACACTTGCTTCAGAATTCATAAGTGTGAAATATGTGGAAAGCATGGTCATCTTGCTGTATGAAGAAAGGACATACAACAGTAAACTACTTTTATAGATCTGATATTCATAATGGACACTTATCTCTGACTATTCCTACTTGTCAGATTTGTGGGTTGAAAGGTCATCTAGCATTAAATTGTACTCACAGGACAAATTTTGCATATCAAGGGACTGAACCTCCATCATCTAAATCTGCTCTAGCTGCAACTCAGTCTTCTGGACATTCTAATTATTGTTCTTCTCAGTCTAGTGGTTATTCACTATGTCATGGTACTTCTGGTTCTGCTTTTCCAGGGGGATTCAATCCTACTAGTGGAGCTTCTTCTCATACTCCACAGTTTTCTGATGTTTGGATAGGAGATTCAGGTACAACTCATCATATGACATCAGAACTGAGAAATCTCACTATAGCTGAACCATATTCTTCTGACAATAAGATCACCATTGGCAATGGTACAGGTTTGAATATTGCACATACTGGTTCTACTTACATCAAACCTGCAGATCATATTTTGAAATTGAACACAGTTCTTCATGTTCTAGATTTAGCCATGAACCTTTTGTCTTTTACCAAGTTATGCAGAGACAATGGTTGTTTTATCATTCTTGATGAAAACAATATTTTTGTGCAGGACAAGACAACAAAAACAGTCTTGTATCAAAGAGTAATGAGGATGGACTGTTTCTGTTCAAGTCTTCACCTTAATATTCATCTCAATTGTCACATAGTGTTTTTCTCAGTTCCTTATCATCCTATCTTGTTTGGCATCAGCGTTTGGGACAGTCTTCTCATCTAGTTATGTCTAAAATGTTATCCAAATCTCAAATAAAATTTTCAGATCTTGTACCAGCTTCTCTATGTTCTCACTGTTTAGAAGGCAAGATGCACAGACTTTCATTTCATGATTCACAGACCAAAACATCAGTTCCATTCTTCAAAGTGCATTATGATGTTTGGGGGTCAGCTCCATGTGTATCAATAGAGGGATATAGATATTATGTAACCTTCATTGATTACTGTACACGATTTGTGTGGATTTTTCCACTTATTAATAAATATGATGTTCTTGCCAAGCTGGTTCAATTCAGTTTGTTTATAGAAAATCAATTTGGTCTTTCTATGAAGCAATTTCAGACATATGGCGGAGAGGAATTTAATAGCAAGGATTTTCTGGTCTCCAAAGGAATTCAACATCAGATTTCATGTCCTCATACTCCTCAACGGAATGGAGTTGCTTAGAGGAAGAATAGGCATATAGTAGAGACTGCCATTTCCTTGCTCACTACTGCTGGTATGCCTAAACAATTCTAGTTTCATAGTGTTGCACATTCATGCTATCTCATTTATAGAATGCCTAGCAGATTTTTGGATATGGTATCTCCTTATGAAAAGCTGTTTCATAAAACTCCAGATATCATTCATCTAAAGATTTTTGGATCTCCTTGCTATCCTTATCTTAGACCTTATTCTCAGGATAAGTTGGATTCTAGAACTACACAATGTGTATTTTTGGGTTATGCAGTGGGTTATAAAGAAGTTTTTTGCTATAGCATCTCTCAAAATAGACTATGGCTATCTAGACATGTTGTTCATGATGAAACTGTCTTTCCTTATATTGCTAGTCCTCCTTCTTCATCATTACTTGTGGATCCTCCTACATTTTCCCCTCATCTAAGCCTATTTCAACTCACAGTCCTTAGGTGCCTGTCTACCCTATCTTTGCTAGCTCACATGATAATGATGGTTCAGTCTCTCAATCTATAACAGCTGTAGAGGAAGATGGTTTTGAATGTACTAACTCTGTGAATGAGCACAGTACTAGTTCTAACCATAGTAATTTTTCAGATTCTTATCATAGCAATGATTCTTCAGTTTCTATGCCTGCTGGATATAATGAGGACAATAGCAGTAGTTTAGCAGCCAAGAATATTACTATTAATCATATTACTGATAACTTGGCAGTTGATTTGCACAGAGATACAATAGATATAATTCAACATCATGAAGTTCAAGATACAACAGATAATGTTTTCAGTCCTTTAACTAAAACTGAGATACAGATTCTGAATGGAACAGCTGGTTCTAGGAGTGATCTTTCTCAAGAGCTTTAATTTATAGTGAATCAGAACTACAATGATCATTCCATGATGACTAGAGATAAGAATGGTATAGTTAAGCACAAAAACTTTGAAGACTTCCATTGTTATTCAGCCATAGTTCAACATAGTCAATATACTGAATTTTCGTTCTTTAGTGGATTTACTGCAGTTAGTGAGATTGAGAATATTGTTGAACCAAAGTCTTTTAAGGTAGCTTCAGGACAATCAGAATATGATCAAGCTATGTTTGAAGAAATAGAAGCACTGCAGAAATAAGGTACTTGGTCTCTTGTTCCTCGTCCTAAGCATATAAATATTGTGAGACCCCGAAATTTTAATTTAATTTTCCGACACATTTAGGGTTTAATTCCGAATACTTTTCAGTACGTCGTCATTTTCGTCTAACGTTTCTACGTTAAGACACACGTCGCCACATGCGTGGAAGTATTTACGGAATATTTTCCGGCACTTCACGTATTTTTCGTTCGACTTTTACGTTTAAATTTGACGTTTGGTTATTTGAAATGAATTTTCGGAAATGGTTTTGGTTTTGAAATTATTTTGGGAATTGGGATTGAATCGTGGCCGTTGATTCGATCGACGAATCGTGGCCACTCGTTTTTCTTTAAAACCCTATCTCCTTTCCCTTTCTCTCCACCTTTCCCTTTCTCGTTATCTTTCCGCTTCGGTCCTTTCCCCTTTCCTTCACTTTCTTTTTCTGTCTTCGCCCGAAACAGAAAGTCCTCCCTCTCTCCTCTCTTCGATCCAGCAGCCACCCAGCTCCTCCGCCCCGGCGCGCGTCTCCACTCACCGCCGCCCCCATCGGCTTCGCCTCGCCCCGGTGACCCCAACCAGACCACCAGCGACGCCAGCGCCGCCCAGCAACGAGGAAAAGCTTCGGATTTACTGTGCAGACTAGATCGAAGCTTATCAGAGGGTTTGCAAAGCCAGGCAACTCCCAGGCGCCACCAGGAGCTGCCCAGGAGCAAGGAGGAGGCCAGCGGAGCTCCACCGGAAAAACCCAGGGAGGAAGCTTGAGGTATAAAACTTGATCTTTTCTCCTGTTTGAAGCCTTGTTGGGTAGCTTAGATTGTTTAGAAGGTGTTAGGACTGATCAGAAGGCTCGATTTGGCCGGAAAACCGGCCAAATCCGGCGGCACAGTTGAACGGAGACCGGCGCGGTAAAAACTCTGGTTTTTACAGTGTTAGTTTTACTTTTACCATTTACCCAGGGGTAGAGTTACCAATTTGCCCCTGACTGTTTGAAATAATTACAGTTACTGTTTTTACTGTTTTACTGTTACAGTTTTACTTTTACAGTTTACTTTTACTTTTACTTTTTACTTTTACAGTTTACTTTTTACTGTTTACTTTGACCGGTTGACTATTAGACTTTGACCGGTCGACTTTTGACGGTTGACTTTTTTGACCGTTGACTTTACTGTTGACCGTTGACTTTTACTATTTCAAAGTTGACTTTTAACTTATACCGTAGAACACCTATTTTACGTTTTCGAACACTACTGTTAAACGTTTTAAAGACTTTTAGTTTATAAACGTGGCAAAACGACGCAAGTACTGAATAAGAATTAATCTCGACTTCTCGCCGGTTCGAGAATCGGAGTGTCAAACAAGTCAAACCCTAGTGTCAGAAAGATAAACAAAGAATGTTTATCAAGTCTTAGTCGTAGATAGTAGATCCACGAATTACTTATACCTGACTATCACTGTTGTCTCACCCACAGACTCAGGAGCTCGTCTACGTAGGTTTCAGGAGGACCAGGAGTTGGAGCGCAGCCAGCTGTACCGTCATACCAGGTAGTAGGGGGAGCACGCCCAATGGGTGAGCCGAAACCCTCTTGGGTCGGCGGCTTTTTCACTTTATATTTATTAAATACTGATGCATTGTTTTAAGCTTGACCACACGCTTCTTATAGCACTTGGTGTGTGTGTGTGAGTTTTGGATCGAAAAGTAGTACCGTCGTCCTGATTTCCGGTGCTTGGCCTGAGAGCGACGGGACCTAGTATTCTAGCACTCCTGCGGTGTCGATGACCGTAAACCTCCGGAGGGGCTATGCCCTGTTTATTTTATTCTTTATCCCGCTTACGCTCGTCTCGTACAGAGTAAAACGTGACGTAAGTGTGGCCTGCTATTTGTTGGGCGTTAGCTGGAAATGGACGCTCTCGCTATTCTGCGCACTCGGGCGCTTAGATAGTTGGCCCCGGTTTGCAGTGAAGACAAACCCGAGATTTCGGCCGCTCAGATCCAGAAAGTTCTTTCATGTGTGGTCCCATGTTTTACCGAGCTTTGTGTGCGTGGCGTGCATTTACATTTCCACATGCTCTTCGTACTTACGAGTACCTACATATATATATATGAAATGTTTTCTCATGGGTTTTAAACCCCGACTTGGATGGCTTTGGCCCCATTTGGGTTAGCGAGGACGAGTTGCTCACCTCTACATCTTTTCAGGTCTACAGCACCCATCACTAGAGGAGCTAGACTAGATCGCGGAGCGTCGACGGTTATCGTGCACTTCCGATTTCGAGGACTCCCATTCTGGTGTGGTTTCCATGTTTCTTGATTTCCGTATTTCTGATGTTATTCTGTTGGATACTTTGAGACACTTTTCGGGCTCATTGTTTGGAGACTTTTTCTTGTACTATTTCTGTCTCGGGTATTTTTCCATTATCTTCCGCTTGTAAAACATTTGTATGCTATTCTGTGTATTTGTCATTCCGTATTTGACATTCATATTATTATTATTCATGTGTTGTATGTTTCATTCATAGCCTTGTGGTTTCGGTCCGGAGGGTCATCAATACGTCGAAAGACGTATTGATTACTCGCTAGATGGGGATTACGGCGGTTACCGTCGTATTCCGGGACCGAGAATAGTCCCCGGGATGCGACAGTAATTACTTGGTATCAGAGCATCGTTTTGGTACCTTCCATGTCATTGGTGTACGACCAGTTTGTTTTCTTCGAGTCGTATACTTCGAGTTATTTGTGTGCGATGCTGACGTCATTGCATGATCTCATGATGTATTCCTTCATACGGAAGTCAAAAGTTCATTCATGTTCCAGTTGTTGACATCCTCATTATCTTTATTTACTGGACATTGTTTCGATGACTAATCCTTGTTTCTTTTCAGTCAGTCACGATGCCGCCTCGCCGCGAGATGGATGAGGTTACGCGAGCGTTCAGAGCCATGGGGAACGTTCCACCTCCTACTCCGCAGGACTTGGAGTTGGAGAGGAGGTCCAACTGCTTGGCGACCTTCCTGAAAGTTAGGCCACCTAACTTCACCGGTCTTACAGAGGCCGTAGATGCTGAGATCTGGCTCAAGCATATCAAGAAGCTGCAGGGGACGGTCAATACCCCTATTGAGTACCGAGTAGCTTTTGCAGTCCACTGCCTCACAGGAGAGGCTGATAGTTGGTGGGACACCGTTGCAGACCGCCATGATCCTGATCAGATGACCTGGGATCAGTTTGAGGAGTTGTTCTACGAGCAGTACTTTCCCCCGGTCTTGAGGGACCAGAAGATGGGCGAGTTCTTCAGCTTTACACAGGGGAGCTTGACAGTCCACGAGTACGTGGTGCGGTTTACTTCGCTGCAGAAGTATGTCCCAGGCCTCACCGAGAAGGTGAAGGCCCAGAGATTTGAGTTTGGTCTTCGGGATTCTATTCGCCGCGAGTTGCTTTCTAACACCACTCGCACCTACCGGGAGATTGTGAGCGCAGCCTACAAGATTGAGGCTGACCAGGCGACTTTTCCTCAGGGCAGAGATGAGTATGGCAGTAGATCCCACTCTCGGAGCAGAGACAGGAAGATGACCAAGAGGAACAACAGGAGACCTTTTGGCGGAAACGTCAGTGCTGGCAGTAGTGGCAGTGGGTCCTCAGGAGGCCGATCAGGGCCCTACACTTGCTATGAGTGCGGTCAGGTGGGACACACCCGTTGGCGCTGCCCTAACAGAGACCTTGGTACGGCTTCAGCTTCAGGTTCTTCTAGCCGTATCCAGCCACAGGGTCAGCCGCAGTATCAGCAGGGATCGCAGCAGCAGTCTTACTCCCAGGTTCATCAGCAGCAACAGTACCAGCAGGGCTATGCACAGCAGTCGTACCCTCAGGCACCTCAGCAGCTGCCTGTCCCGAGTCAGGGTAGTCAGGCCAGCTAGAGCTCACGTACCAAGGGCCGGAGTGGACGCAGTGCTAGGGGACGTGAACAGGTTTATGCGTTTGTAGGAGGTCAGCTAGCTCTGGATGCCTCGACAGCTTTGGATGGTACGATTATTGTTTCCAACTCAGAGGCTAGAGTTTTGTTTGACACAGGAGCTTCTCATTCTTTTATTGCCACTTGGTTTGCGGATGTTTTGGGACTAGAGTCTGAGTCCACGGGTAGCACATATTGTTTCAGTTCTGCCCTTGGAGTGGGGGCAGCTACAGACAGGATCTTTCGCAAGTGTCAGCTGCTGGTTAACGAAGGAAAGTTACTAGCAGATCTTTACCCGTTAGACATTGATGGGTATGATTTGATACTTGGGATGGATTGGTTGGAGAAGTATCGAGCTCTCATAGACTGTGAGAAGAGGACAGTCACAGTGAGGACTCCAGGCAAGGACAAGGTTATGGTGATCAGAATGGATGAGCGACTCACACAGCCGAGTCCACTCTTGCGACCATGTTTTCGTGGGAGGAGGACTTTGACTTGCTACAGCATAGTGAGATCGTCAAAGGAGACAGATGGATCTAGTGGGGACAGATACATTCCGGTAGTTGATGAGTATCCCGGAGTATTTCCTGAAGATTTACCAGGATTACCGCCACATCGGGAGGTAGAGTTTCAGATCGAGTTGGTTCCAAGAGCCACGCCGATTTCGATTCCACCTTACCGTATGGCACCAGCTGAGTTGCAAGAGTTGAAGCTTCAGTTGGAAGATCTTATGAGCAAGGGTTTTATCAGGTATAGTTCATCACCGTGGGGAGCACCGGTGTTGTTTGCCAGAAAACATGATGGGACCCTTCGACTCTGTATAGATTATCGGAAGTTGAACAGTGTCACTGTGAAGAATAAGTACCCACTCCCGAGGATCGATGATTTGTTTGATCAGCTTGCAGGAGCTCAGTTCTTTTCTAAGATTGATCTGAGGTCAGGTTATCATCAGCTTCGGGTACGGGATAGTGACATAGAGAAGACAGCTTTCCGTACACGCTACGGGCACTTCGAGTTCCTCGTCATGTCTTTCGGATTGACGAATGCTCCCGCAGCTTTCATGGATCTCATGAACAGAGTCTTCCGACCTTACCTGGATCAGTTTGTGATCGTGTTCATCGACGACATCTTAGTCTACTCTAAGACCCAAGCAGAGCATGAGTATCATCTTCGCACCATTCTACAGACTTTGTGGAATCATCAGCTTTTCGCCAAGAAGTCAAAGTGCGAGTTTTGGCTTTCAGAGGTGCAGTTTCTTGGACATGTAGTTTCAGCTTCAGGCTTGTCTGTGGATCCTTTGAAGATCGAGGCAGTTTTAGACTGGGAACATCCTCGGAATGTTACAGAAGTGAGGAGTTTCCTTGGTTTAGCTGGATACTACTGTCGGTTTGTGCATAACTTCTCAAAGATTGCCACGCCACTAACCAACTTGACAAAGAAAGGAGTCAAGTTTGAGTGGAGTGACACGTGTGAAGAGGCCTTTGCAGAGTTGAAGAACCGGTTGACCACAGCCCCAGTCCTCGTTCTCCCCAATGGTGTAGATCCGTACCAAGTGTATACGGACGCTTCAGGGACTGGTTTAGGTTGTGTACTGATGCAAAATGGTGGGGTAGTTTGTTATGGCTCTAGACAGTTGAAGCCACATGAGAAGAACTATCCTACACATGATTTGGAGTTGGCAGCTGTTGTACATGCTCTGAAGATCTGGAGGTGTTATCTCTACGGAGCCACCTTTGAGATCTACACGGATCACAAGAGCCTACAGTACATCTTCACCCAGCGTGATCTTAATCTACGGCAACGGAGATGGATGGAGTATCTTACGGATTATGAGTTCACCCTACGATACCATCCAGGTAAAACAAATGTTGTTGCCGATGCCTTGAGCAGGAAGCCGAGGTATGAGCTTGCGAGTATTTTCCTCTCTCGCATGGAAGCTTTGGAGACGTTGGAGGATTATGACTTGGATGTACGGTTTGGGGATTCTCACGGATTCTTGGCTAGTGTGTCACTCAGGCCCCACATCCTACAGCAGGTGAGGGAGTACCAGTGGAATGACCCAGAGAGCCACTTGGTTAGAGCCCAGGTCTACTCAGGTGAAGCTGACAACAAGTGGAGTGTCAGTGATGATGGACTTATCAGGTACAAGGGACGTGCCTTTTTCCCAAGTGATGATTACATCCGGAAACTAGTGTTGGAGGAGTCACACCGGACTAGTTTCACCATGCATCCAGGAGCCACAAAGATGTATCAGGACATGAAGCGCCAGTTTTGGTGGAAAGGCATGAAACAGAGTATTGGGGAGTATGTATCTAGATGTGACGTGTGCAGGCAAGTAAAGGCAGAGAACAGACATCCAGCAGGACTTTTTGAGCCTTTGGCAGTTCCACAGTGGAAGTGGGACCATATCACCATGGATTTCGTCACCGGCCTACCCCGTTCACGGGAAGGTCATGATGGGATTTGGGTGATAGTTGACAGGTTGACGAAATCTGCACACTTTCTACCTGTCAAGATGAGCTCACGTACACAGTACTTTGCAGATCTGTACATTAGTGAGGTGATCAGACTTCATGGGATACCGAAGAGCATCATCTCGGACCGTGACCCACGTTTTACTTCCAAGCTCTGGAAGTCATTGCAGAAAGAGTTGGGTTCCGAGTTACACTTGAGTTCAGCGTATCATCCTCAGACAGATGGACAGTCCGAGCGTACGATCCGTACCTTGGAGGACATGCTTCGATCCTGCATAGTTGATTTTGGTGAAAAGTGGCATGAATGCCTGTCACTTGCAGAGTTTGCCTACAATAATAGCTACCACCGCAGCATTGGTATGGCTCCATTTGAGGCACTGTATGGTCGACCATGTAGATCCCCTACGTGTTGGTTGGACAGAGAGGACAGGGTTCTACTTGGTCCTGATGTGATACAGGAGACTTCAGAGAAACTTCAGACTGTCCAGGAGAGGCTTAGAGCAGCCCAGAGTAGGAGCAAGTCGTATGCAGATACACGTCGGACACCCCTTGAGTTTGCAGTGGGAGACTTTATGTACTTGAAAGTCAGTCCCCGCAAGGGAGTTAGACGATTTGGGGTTAAGGGGAAGTTGGCCCCAAGGTTTGTAGGGCCCTTCCAGATAGCCCAGAGAGTTGGATCCGTTGCATACCGGATTCACCTGCCACCACGACTGCAGCATATACATGACGTGTTCCACGTCTCACAGTTACGGAAAAGCCCACCGGGAGCCCCACAGAATGTTATTTGGACTGATGTACAGCTGCGCAGCGATGCTTCTTACGAGGAGAGACCGTACCGCATCTTGGATCGTGATGTGAGGAAGCTCAGGAACCGTGAGGTTCCAGTTGTGAAAGTACAGTGGGATCACCATAGTGAGGAAGAGGCTACTTGGGAGCTTGAGTCAGTCATGCGGCAGGCTCACCCACACCTCTTCTGATGTCAGGTAAATTTCGAGGACGAAATTCAATTTAAGGGGGGTAGAGTGTGAGACCCCGAAATTTTAATTTAATTTTCTGACACATTTAGGGTTTAATTCCGAATACTTTTCAGTACGTCGTCATTTTCGTCTAACGTTTCTACGTTAAGACACACGTCGCCACATGCGTGGAAGTATTTACGGAATATTTTCCGACACTTCACGTATTTTTCGTTCGACTTTTACGTTTAAATTTGACGTTTGGTTATTTGAAATGAATTTTCGAAAATGGTTTTGGTTTTGAAATTATTTTGGGAATTGGGATTGAATCGTGGCCGTTGATTCGATCGACGAATCGTGGCCACTCGTTTTTCTTTAAAACCCTATCTCCTTTCCCTTTCTCTCCACCTTTCCCTTTCTCCTTATCTTTCCGCTTCGGTCCTTTCCCCTTTCCTTCACTTTCTCTTTCTGTCTTCGCCCGAAACAGAAAGTCCTCCCTCTCTCCTCTCTTCGATCCAGCAGCCACCCAGCTCCTCCGCCCCGGCGCGCGTCTCCACTCACCGCCGCCCCCATCAGCTTCGCCTCGCCCCGGTGACCCCAACCAGACCACTAGCGACGCCAGCGCCACCCAGCAATGAGGAAAAGCTTCGGATTTACTGTGCAGACTAGATCGAAGCTTATCAGAGGGTTTGCAAAGCCAGGCAACTCCCAGGCGCCACCAGGAGCTGCCCAGGAGCAAGGAGGAGGCCAGCGGAGCTCCACCGGAGGAGGTTTCGCCGGAAAAACCCAGGGAGGAAGCTTGAGGTATAAAACTTGATCTTTTCTCCTGTTTGAAGCCTTGTTGGGTAGCTTAGGTTGTTTAGAAGGTGTTAGGATTGATCAGAAGGCTCGATTTGGCCGGAAAACCGGCCAAATCCGGCTGCACAGTTGAACGGAGACCGGCGCGGTAAAAACTCTGGTTTTTACCGTGTCAGTTTTACTTTTACCATTTACCCAGGGGTAGAGTTACCAATTTGCCCCTGACTGTTTGAAATAATTACAGTTACTGTTTTACTGTTACAGTTTTACTTTTATAGTTTACTTTTACTGTTTACTTTTTACTGTTTACTTTGACCGGTTGACTATTTGACTTTCATCGGTTGACTTTTGACCGTTGACTTTTTGACTTTGACCGGTCAACTTTTGACCGTTGACTTTTTGACGATTGACTTTTTTGACCGTTGACTTTACTGTTGACCGTTGACTTTTACTATTTCAAAGTTGACTTTTAACTTCTACCGTAGAACACCTATTTTACGTTTTCGAACACTACTGTTAAACGTTTTAAAGACTTTTAGTTTATAAACGTGGCAAAACGACGCAAGTACTGAATAAGAATTAATCCCGACTTCTCGCCGGTTCGAGAATCGGAGTGTCAAACAAGTCAAACCCTAGTGTCAGAAAGATAAACAAAGAATGTTTATCAAGTCTTAGTCGTAGATAGTAGATCCTCGAATTACTTATACCTGACTATCACTGTTGTCTCACCCACAGACTCAGGAGCTCGTCTACGCAGGCTTCAGGAGGACCAGGAGTTGGAGCGCAGCCAGCTGTACCGTCATACCAGGTAGTAGGGGGAGCATGCCCAATGGGTGAGCCGAAACCCTCTTGGGTCGGCGGCTCTTTCACTTTATATTTATTAAATACTGATGCATTGTTTTAAGCTTGACCACAAGCTTCTTATAGCACTTGGTGTGTGTGTGTGTGTGAGTTTTGGATCGAAAAGTAGTACCGTCGTCCTGATTTCCGGTGCTTGGCCTGAGAGCGACGGGACCTAGTATTCTAGCACTCCTGCGGTGTCGATGACCGTAAACCTCCGGAGGGGCTATGCCCTGTTTATTTTATTCTTTATCCCGCTTACGCTCGTCTCGTATAGAGTAAAACGTGACGTAAGTGTGGCCTGCTATTTGTTGGGCGTTAGCTGGAAATGGACGCTCTCGCTATTCTGCGCACTCGGGCGCTTAGATAGTTGGCCCCGGTTTGCAGTGAAGACAAACCCGAGATTTCGGCCGCTCAGATCCAGAAAGTTCTTTCATGTGTGGTCCCATGTTTTACCGAGCTTTGTGTGCGTGGCGTGCATTTACATTTCCACATGCTCTTCGTACTTACGAGTACCTACATATATATATATGAAATGTTTTCTCATGGGTTTTAAACCCCGACTTGGATGGCTTTGGCCCCATTTGGGTTAGCGAGGACGAGTTGCTCACCTCTACATCTTTTCAGGTCTACAGCACCCATCACTAGAGGAGCTAGACTAGATCGCGGAGCGTCGACGGTTATCGTGCACTTCCGATTTCGAGGACTCCCATTCTGGTGTGGTTTCCATGTTTCTTGATTTCCATATTTCTGATGTTATTCTGTTGGATATTTTGAGACACTTTTCGGGCTCATTGTTTCGAGACTTTTTCTTGTACTATTTCTGTCTCGGGTATTTTTCCATTATCTTCCGCTTGTAAAACATTTGTATGCTACTCTGTGTATTTGTCATTCCGTATTTGACATTCATATTATTATTCATGTGTTGTATGTTTCATTCATAGCCTTGTGGTTTCGGTCCGGAGGGTCATCAATACGTCGAAAGACGTATTGATTACTCGCTAGATCGGGATTACGGCGGTTACCGTCATGTTCCGGGACCGAGAATTGTCCCCGGGATGCGACAAATATTATTGGTAGTAAATGGATTTATAAAGTCAAGCAGAATCTAGATGGAACAATTTCTAGATACAAAGCTAGATTAGTTGCTCAAGGTTTGAGTCAAGCCAAAGGTTTGGATTATGATGAAACTTTTAGTCTTGTTGTAAGACATAGCACTGTGAGAGTAATTTTGGCTCTTGCTGCTATGAATAATTGGGAGTTGAGACAGTTAGATGTGAAGAATACTTTCTTACATGGGGATTTGAAGGAGGAGGTTTATATGTCACATCCTCAAGGATTTGTTGATCAAGAACATCCTGATTATGTTTGTCTTCTTAGGAAATCTCTTTATGGTCTGAAACCAGCTCCACGAGTTTGGAATGAAAAGTTTTCTTCATTCCTACCTTGCTTAGGGTTCAAGTTCTCTCATTTAGATCCGAGTCTATTCATTCGACATACCACAGTTGGAATGGTAGTTCTTTTATTATATGTCAATGATATTGTCATCACAGGCTCTGACACTGCTTGCATATCTGATGTGATTTCACAACTGAGTCAAGTATTTGACATGAAAGATCTTGGCTCTTTATCATACTTTCTTGGATTAGAAGTTAAGAAGGCTAGGAAAGGTATTTTTTGGCTCAAACTAAGTATGCAAGAGATCTTCTTGTTAGAGCTTATATGAGTTCGATAAATGCTTGTAGTTCTCTTTGCTTACCACATTACCAAATAACTAATGATCAATGTGTTCCTCTTAAGGATCCTACTGTGTACAAGAGTATTGTAGGGGCATTACAATACCTTACTTTTACTAGATCTGACATTGCATATTCAGTTAATACAGTCTGCCAGTTTATAACTTGTCCCACAGATGTACACTTTGCTGCAGTCAAGCGAATCTTAAGATATGTGCAAGGTACAATTGATAAGGGACTGTTTTATAGTTCCACAGATGCACTTCTTAATGTTGTTCATGTTAGAGGTTATTGTGATGCAAATTGGGCTGGCCGGAGAGATTATAGACAGAAGATCGACTTATTGTTTTGTGATCTATATTGGTTTGTGTCCTGTCTCATGGCAGTCCAAGAAACAAGATTCAGTATCTCGAAGTTCAACAGAATCCGAATATAGGAGTCTTGCTAATACTGCTGCAGAAGTCAGCTGACTAAGACATTTGTTATGTGATCTGAAGATTCGAGTTTCCAGTGCTCCTTTGCTGCATTGTGATAATCTGTCAGCCCTAGCAATTGATTCAAATCCTGCGTTTCATACCAAGATTAAACATTTGGACAATGATTTTCATTTTGTGCATGAGAAAGTGCAGCATGGTGATTTAAGGTTGTAGAATGTTTCTACCACAGAACAAACAGCTGATATCTTTACTAAAGGTCTTTCTTCTCTCATATTCAAAACACATTGTACCAATCTCAGACTGGTGACTCTTGTTGAGCTTGGGGGAGAGTGAAGGCTGTTAGAGAGAGACTGTTAGAGCTGAGACTGTTAGAGGTAGGCGAGTTTGTTAGAAAGGTTGTTAGTGATTGTACACGTGTCAAATGAATATAGCTGTAGTCACCTGTCAATTTCTGTTAGTATTAGGTTTACGTCTCTTGGAATTTCTTATTCTTTAAGTTGTATAAATAGCTAGAGGATGATGAGAGGTTGGAATTGATTTTACTGATCAATGCAAGTTTTCTCTAAGTTTTCTTCTTTGAAAAATTCTTCTCTCTTCTCTGAAAAATCTCTCTCTGCCTTTCTTGAAAAACTTTCTCTCTTTTCTGGAAAAATCTTTCCTTAGCTTAGAAACTGATGCCATGTCTATCAATGTGTACGGGTTCAGATCAACCTAAATTGTAGTATTTGTGACTCGTGATTATGACTCGAATGCGATAATACTTTGATTGTAACTAATTGTGGCACCATTTAGGTGAAAAGATCGATGTCGAGTATTTTCTCTCATCAAATCTTAGATGATAGTTAACGAGAACTGCAGTGTCGAAAAAAACTAAGAGAGCATCTTTTGTTTTTTTTAATTAAGAAAACAACAATTACAACGAAATCCTCTGGTACAACTAGCACCTAACATATCAAAAACAGGTAAGAGAGCATCTTTTGTTGAAATTGAAATTTTACAACTTTCCGAAGCTTTTTAACTTATTTATTTTTAGTTTGTTATGCACGTATACGGTATATCAATCGAAATATCGGAAAAGATGTCACAAATTTGGTGTTTTAAGTAAGCATGTACAACAATACCACTTGCATGGGGGGCTGAACGGCCTGAACCTACAACATCTCTGAACGAGATTTCAATTTCAACATTACTAGTGTGGGACCCCGCACGTTTTAACCGTGGTTAATGGCGAGTTACTGAGGTTTAAGTCTCATTCGGTAACTTCGCGAGTTAATTACCACGTTCATTGTCGAGTTTTCAAAAGTTCTCCAAATACCTGATTTAATGACTCGATGTCATAGTACGTGTCGACACGAGTCTCCTGGTATTTTCGGATTATTTTTCGGAGCTTCCATCTATTTCCTACGAATTTCCAAAGTCCATGGTAATTTCTAAATTACTGTTTTCTGATTTTTAAAGCCAACTTTCAATCTTGGCCTTTGATCTCATCTAATATTGTGAGCCCTTGGATCGGTGTATATAAAAACCAATCTCTCCCTTCTCACCTCATTCTGTCGAGAAGAAAAGAAACAGAGAGTTTGAGAGGAAGGCAGACGCAGGCGTGTCGTCCGCCTCTAACCCACCGTCGTCGCCGCCGCGTCAGGCCGCGCCTGGCCGTCGCGCCACCACCGCCGAACTCGCCTCTCTCTCCTCTCTCTACCCATACCCACAAATCCAGAATACACTCACTCTCCTCTCCAATTCAAAAAGTCAACCCTTAGCCCAAATCGGTATCTTGGCCGATTCTCCCTCATCTCTGGCGAGTTCAAGCTTCCTTGAGGTAATCTCTTCTTCCTCCCTTCTTTTTCGAACACCCCTAGCCCTTGAATCTAGTTAGGGATTGATTGCCTTGTATTCCTTCTCTTTTTCTGGGTTCTGCACCACCGCTGTCGACGCTGTCTTCAACGAGTCTTCTCCCTCGGTTTTCAGCCGCAACGACGTTGTGATAAGGAGAAGGTGGCCGGAGCAGCTGCTTGGATTTGAGGCAGCAGGGCAGGCTGAGGCTTGATCTCGGTGGAGAGTGAAGGAGTCGAGGAGGAGTGTACAGAGGGAAGGAGCAGAGGAGGCTGCTGGTACTGGTTTTGGAGCAGACACAGAGGGTAGGATTTTCCCCTCTCTGAACTGTGAAATTTTTTAGCTACTGTGTTGTTAATCTGTTTGGAGTATGTTGCTGTGTTGTTGATCTGTGATAATTTTATGTTGTTTTCCTACGCATGTGTCGAGAACTTGGTGATCGAGAAACGAGGGAAACTCCGGTGAAATTCCGGCAGGTTGACCGGAATCCGGCAGAGGATTCCGGCAAGTTGCCGGAATCCGGTGACGATCCGGTGATGCAGTTAAAATGGCAGAAAATGCCGAGGAGGTAGTCTTTCGATCCCTTCAAAATGTGTTGTTTCCGTTTAAAGGAATTAAGGTTAAAGTAATCGGAAATTACGTAAGGAAACGTATAAAAACGGAAACTAACCGTATTTGGGAAACCTTCTATGTTTGGAAACCTGCTAATTTGGGAAACTTTCCATTTTTGGGAAAATTTCCATTAAGAGAAAGTTTCCATTTTGGGAAAGTTACATTTTCAGAAAAATGGTTAAAGAATTGAAGTTCAACGAAGTTTAACACAGCTTGGTTAAATTGGTAAAGTGTTAAATTGTTATCAGAAAATGATAACTGGAATTTCTGGAAAATGTTAAGTTGACCATGTTAAGTAAAGTTGGTGTTTCACGTAAATCGGTAAATCGACTCTTGGTAAATAAATTGATTGGTGTGACACGTTGGGTGTCCATAGTAATTCAACGAATTATTATGTGACACCCTAACGTCTAGTTAAAGTGGTTAAAGGAAAGTTCGGAAGTTAAGTCGGACTTCAGGTAAAATGAGTTAAGAGTTAATAACCGGAAAAGAAAGTCAAAAGGTTAAAGTGCCATAAAAGGAAATTGGTTGGTCAACTTAGTCAATGTGGTCATTCCTGGTCAAACTAGGAATGCTGAGGTCTGTTGACTATTATTATTTCTTGGTTGCTAAGCTACTTAAATTCTACAGTGATTATTGGACGAGGTAGCTTACGCGGTGACCTCGGTTCACCGAGGCAGCTCCTAGAAGCTTGGAACGTCAATTCCAGGTAGGGAATTTGAACCCCCTTGGTAGTGGTTTTATATATGTATGAGAAAGTGCATGATTTTGTGTATGCTCATGGTCGATGCCTCGGGAAAGTTTTCTTTATATTAAATGATAAATGATTTATGATTGGGCCAAGAAAACCCGAGGCTAGACGTAAATGATTTTTATACGTCAATGTGAGATGTGTGGAGCACCGTTGTCCTGATTTCCGGTGCGTGACCTGAGAGTGACGGGACCTAGTATCTAGCACTCCCGCGGTGTCGAGACCGTGAACCTCCGGAGGGTGGTGCCTTGTTTATTTTATTTTCCCGCTTACGCTCGTCTCGCACAGAGTTAAGCGAGTCGTAAGTGCGGTGTGTTGTTTATGGGCACTGCAGTAAATAGACACTCTCGCTACTACGCGTTTACAAGCGCATAGGTAGTTCGCCACGGTTTGCTGTGAAGACAAACCAGTGATTCGGTCTCTGAGATTCGAAGTCTTGCAGGCTGTATTGTTCACTGAGCGCTCTGGGCCCCTATGTTTTTGCATACTGCACTGTTTTCCTAAAGGATATAAAATGATGGTTTTTGTGTGCCAAGGATTTTCTAAATGGTTTTATTACGAGCTCAAATCTATATGTATATATACGGTTTTTGGTTTTCAAACCTATCATTGGTGGGCCTATATGTGAGCACGCGAGGACGACGCTCACCCCTACAACAGATTGATTGCAGGTACTGTGACGGGAAAGATAAAGAGAGATGTATGTGTGAAGCTTCATCCCTTACTCGATGTTTGGTCCAAGTGTACTCCCTATTCCGGTTTTACCCTTTGAGTCATTTACCAGAGCTTTCTACATAAACAGTAAAGGTGTCACCCTGATTCATAAACCTTGTATATTTTTATTGTTGTCGCTAAAGTTTCTAAATTGTCCCCTTTATTTTGACCACCTTCCGCGAAATTAGAAAAACTCTGATGATTGTTTTAAGAATTTCATGTGGTGCCACTCAAAGTATTAAAGTTTAAATTTTATTTTACTCACTAAAAAGCCTACGACTTTAGGTTAATAAGTTGTTGGCACGTCCTTCGGACGTGTTGGCTTCTTATTGGCTTAAATTTGTGACTACTGTAGTTTACCCCCCAGGGGTGCTACAACTAGCTAGGGCTCCAACACTCTTAGAAATGTTGAAATTGAAATTTTACGACCAGCTCCTAAATTATTTTATTTTTTGAGGCCCCTGGAAATCGAAGGCCTTGTGTGACCTCACACGTCACACTGTTTAAAGGCCGCCCGATATGACTCTGGTCGATCACTAATTTCTTCTATTCTTGCGCCAACTTTGCACTAGACAAAATGAATATTCATGTGCATGCTTCTAGCTAGGATCTATAATTTGCACATGAACAAGTATGAGGGACGACATATTGGTTCGAAAGTTCGAGTATGAGAAATGACTAGCGTATCAACAAGTGATGCACATGTGATTAGGTAACATTTTATGGTATATAACATCTAATCAATCTCAATGGAAGGCTAAATCCATTTAACTTTTTCCGGTTCTTATTCATTCGGTACTTGATTTCTTGATCCACAATTGCATGCACGCACCCGATAATGTGCTTTTCTACCAAAACCATTCATGTATAAAGATCTCCATATCCACAACAATCATGATCCGGACATAATCAGAACGTACGCCAAGGATCAGATCGATTGTCGTTGAATGAAGGAGTGTAACCCTCGAATTGAACCCTAACACCCTAGCTAGTTACTTGTTAATGAAAAATTTAGGTGAGAGCTTGGTTACGCTACACTATCATCGTCAGGGCATACCTGCAACCTCAACCCTGAAGGACTGACAGTGGACACGTGTCTGTCACACCAGCCTCCAGGTATGGATTTCCACAGGAATTTACAGATCGCGAACCAAACGAGACCTGTTGGTAGCGAAAATCGAACTCGGATGGGGTCTCTACCACAAGCCCGTCCTTGCCAACTGAGCCAAACTTCGTTGGAAAACCCTAGCTAGTTATGATAATGTTGCAGATAGGTTTAGTTCGATGGTCGAATCTATTTCTACTTTGTGGACCATTTGTATATATGCATTAGGATACTGATTCAAGAATTTCTAGTTCGAGACATAAAAACAAGAGGATCGAACCAGTTCTTATGACGATCTTTTAAGTTTGATAAATGTTGGTTGATGATATATTTCAATTTACAAGTCCGTGATTCATCATTATGTATGGAAATCATATGTAGATAAAACTCCACCACTCTAGCTTTGTATATGCAGGTAATAAAGTTGAAAACATATCAAGTCTTGATATTCTTTTTTATTAATATTATTTTAGACATAAGGCCTCCTAAGATAGGTTGGGTTCCAAATCCATTTAAAAAAAATATCAAGTCTTGATATTACTCAAAACATATCTAGTCAAGGTGTGAGATTTCGATGAGTGTACATTTTAGAGGAAATGAAAGCCCAAAATTAAAGACATGTTTAAGAAATGACATAGTTTTAATCAGCGACGGAACCAGGAAGTAATATTGGGTGGGGCTAATTTAAGGGAGAGTTAAAGAAATCTCGTAAGTGATTGAAATGAGAAGAAAAAAAGTGGATGAAATGAAAAAACACAGAGAAAGATGAAGAACAAATTGGTAAAAAAAATGAAACAAAACGGAAAAAGTAACGGATTTTCAATAAATAATGAGGAAACAACAAACAAAATGGACACTTAATGCTTCTAAAGGGATTCGAACTTGTAAAGGAATGGTTAACAACAAAAATACTTCACCAACTGAACCAGTGTTAAATATCTACAAGAATGCTAGCATATGAATTATATGTATTTTGGATATGGCTATAGTCGTACCAACCTTCTACATAGTTTCACAAATGGTTTTAATTAGTACGATTACGTTTGGAGAAGACGGAGAAAGAAAGGAGCGTTTTGCCTCCAACAACCCAACCCAGTTTTGTGATCGATGCTCATTCTCATCAGAATCATAGTGATCGATTTGTTATGTGCCTTTCGGGATTGGGGATCAAAGCAACTTTACTAACCTTAGGCTTCTCATTAACCACGTACTTAATTCCCATTACTTTTATAATTCAACTTAACTTGCTCACTAATCATTCTGATCGATCAATAATACAAGGTGAAATGGAAATGTTACACTCCTCTCGAAGTTATTACAATCTTCTAAAACGAGAAGTTTGATAATAACAACTCCCTAATCAAGTTGATCAATTGGAAATGGAAACCTGGGTTTGATTGATGCTACTTGACACCTAGAGAGATCATCTTATCCTTACAAATTAAGTTAATTGACACGGTTCACATGTGCTGTAGTAGAAAAGGCCGACTTGTCAATTGCCAAAGGAAAATTTGTGTTCGTCGAATTAGCAAAAGATGATGCCTCGTGATCATCCTTGGACCACAAGACATGTACTTAGAGAGCGTGAGTGTTCTTTATTTGATGTAAACAATGAGCGTTCTATCACTTCTTTTTTTGGTAATGAGCGTTCTATCACTTCTTTGGTTACTTTGATTATGAGAATTAGATTAGAAATTACTAGCTAGGCATACAAAAAATAGAATACCTATCTAGTGATGAAAGGATTTAACTTTATTCCTTTTCCTTTGTTCAAACTAACTTTGTATCATGATGAAAAGTTTAATTGATACCTCTGATCTACATATTCTTTGCTGATCGATAGTAAGTTTAACAAGCCAGAGATTTTACAGTACAGTATAAAAGTATTGGAGAAGAGCAAGAGTGAATACATGTGAAAGTTATGCTTTGTTAATCGCAGTGTGGAATTATAGTAAAGCATCAACAACAAAACTATGTGATGAATGTGTGTGTATATATATTCATCATTCCGGCCAATTTCAATTAAGAATGATATATAATACTACAAGTACTAATAGATTTTAGACAAAATAGTTAAAACACCTTCTCAATTTGGTTATAATTATCAACTTCTTATTGTGCCAATTTACCTCCTTAACTTGGTAAAAATTACTGATTTGCACTCTTTCTTTTAAATTGGATAATTTTCATCCAATTTTCAGTTATAGGTCATGCATGTGAGGGGTATAACTGTCTTTTTTTCTAACTTGTGTAATATTTAAAATATAATGAAACACAATCTCCAAAAAAATATTGTTTTAAAAAATAATACTCCATTACATTTGTTTTTTTATTTCCTTACACGTTATTTATTTAATATTTTTTGTACAATTTTGTCATTTACTTCATCTTGTTGATGACCATGCATGAATATCTTTTTAGAAGATGATGTCTGCATTTATAATCTTTTTTTTTGAGAAAGACAACATTGATAATCCTAATTGAAAAAAGGAAAAATTAAAATTGAATTAATGATGATGATAATGAAAAAGACATAATTTGTTTGATAAAATGCCTAAGCCATGCAATTCTAATTAGTCATTATTTCCACGTCTCATATTTGAAGATTTTGTTTCATAATTTTTATTATTAAAAGAAAAAATATATAAAATGATAGTTATACCATCATACACATAACACTCAATCTAAAATTGGATGGAAGTCATCCAATTTAATGGATGATGTGCAAATCGACAGGTTTTACCTAGTTCAGGAGGTAAATTGACACAATTAAAAGTTGAGGTTAGAAAATCAACAAAGCACTTAATTAGTTAAGGGTTATAAGATTCCTCCCCCTTTATTCAACGTCTAAAGAGTAGAGTTATAGTGCACTATATAAGTAATGTACCATAAAAAGGAGCCCTAAGCTCACCTATCGCTTCACGAAGAAAAAAAAGGTTCAAAAAATTAGTAAAAATAACAGAAGTTGATTCATGGTCAACTTGAAGTGAAGGAACCGTGATGGTTTATCAAGGCTTTTTGACTCGAGTAATGTTGATCACTCTATCAGATCGTGACGTGGATGATGCATAATTTAATTTGATGCATAAATTTTAGATCAAGTATGGGTTTGCATCTATGTGACACTCAAAGCATAGTGTAAGAAAAGAGAAGACCCGTGGCTTCTCGCCAACGTGAGGATCACGTGTTTTGATACTATCCCATGTAAATATGTTTTTATTCTTTGAAGCAGTTGGCCGGCGTAGCGAAGCAACTGATTAGTGTCATCAACTTCTTGGAACTTCCCAAATTTGGTTATTCTTGTTACTGGAACTTCCCAAATTTGGTTATTCTTGTTACTGGAACTTCCCAAGTTTGGTTATTTTTGTAGATTGGCTAACAAAATCCACACATTTTCTTCCGGTCAGGAAGAAGCATGCATTAATGAAATTGGTAGTACCACATGGAAATGAGAATGTGAGATTTCAGGGTGAGCCAGAATCCTTAATAGCTGATTAAGAACCTGGATTGGTTTCTAAATCTTAGGAGAACTCTACAGATTACATTAGGCATCGAGTAACTTTCGACGCTGCCTCTCATCCTTTGACAAACGAGCAATTAGAGAGAACTAATTAGAGACTAGAGGATATGTAGAGGTTTTGTACTATGTAGTTCAAGTGAACCTGGGATAAATGCTAAGCTGATGGAATTTTCCTACAACGATAAATATCATTCATGCATTGATATAGCCTTTAATACAAGATCAGTTGATCATATTCGCTCCGCCAATATCGGAGTTGAGGATACTTGAACCCTTAGGGTTTCAAGCACAGCGAGGCGGCGGTGATCTTTGGTCTTCCACCTGCCTTTAGGTTCTCAGGCGTCGGTTCATCTCGCCAGGGACATAAGGTGAACTGTTCCTCAGTCGGCTAGAATCGAAGGAACTTCGAGTGGGTGCGGTGCCCTCTGGCTAACAGCTACAGTGGTAAACTAATCTCCCTTGATATAGCCTTTAATACAAGATCAGTTGATCATATTCGCTCTGCCAATATCGGAGTTGAGGATACTTGAACCCTTAGGGTTTCAAGCACAGCGAGGCGGCGGCGACCTTTGGTCTTCCACCTGCCTTTAGGTTCTCAGGCGTCGGTTCATCTCGGCAGGGACATAAGGTGAACTGTTCCTCAGTCGGCTAGAATCGAAGGAAATTCGAGTGGGTGCGGTGCCCTCTGGCTAGCAGCTACAGTGGTAAACTAATCTCCCTCAGGGGATTGTCAAGATCCGGTGGTGTAGTTTGGGATCGAAGAAGTTCGATCTTCTTTGAAGGACTTCGGTTGCGAACAGTATTGGCATTGTGTCAATAGTACGACGTTGTTTCTGGTTGTTCTGAGGCGGCTACGAGTGAGAGGAGAAATCTGGGTGTGGTAGAATCAACCGGTCTTAGAGGCAGCGGCTCTTCTAGCTAGTAGCAGAGGCGGCGGCGACGGTGGGTCTCACCAGAAGGAGGAGGAGCCTGGGAGTTTCAAGAGAAGGAGGCGGCTTTTGTTTCTTATTGGAGAAGACACTCCAAAGGTCAGCGGTGATGTTCCGAAGGCGGGGTTGGCCACCGGATTGACTCGACGACGGTCACGGATCGGGCGGCCCTATAGCTTGCTTCAATTGGGTCTGATAGGGTTGAGTGGTGGGTGGGTTAGATCTTTCGCCCACTATCCGTCCACACCTTGTTTTGGGCCAGATGGAATTGTGTTATATGTTTGTTAGGTTTGGGAGATCCCTGTTGGAGCCCTAATGTCTTTCTTGAACTATTTTTAACGATAAAAGGTACACTATTGGGGTCTGAGACCTCTAATCAGAGAAGAAGAGAAAGACACTAGGGTTTTGCAGGTTCATTGCTTTTTAGTTTGATAGATCCACCTTTTTTGATGTAACTTTGAGATTGTTTTTCAATTCTTAGTTGTAGTCTTCTTATGTAAGCATATGTTTTGTTAGCTTAAGGATCTTCGAATCTTTTTGTTGACTTGAGTGGTTTTCGAACCCTCTTGTTTTCATGTAAGCCTTGCTTTGTTAGCTTTAAGGATCTCTCATGTTTGACCGTTTCGGTCGTAATGATCACTGAGATTTAACTCCCATTTTCCTAAAAGAAATTCATGCATTGATATAGCTCCATACGAAGCTATTTATGAATGGTAGTGTCGTACCTCATTTTGTAAATGGAATGAAGTAGATGAAAAAGAGTTTTGTGATCCAGATATAACCTATGATACAAAGGAGTAGATCAATGTGATCATAGATAAGACTTTAAACGACTCAGAGTAGACGAGACAAGAGTGATCGAGTTTCAGAAAAGTGATTGAGTACTTTGAAATCCATGTAGGAAGGAGTGGTAAGTTTTGATTAACATGAGGAATTTAAGCTGAGATCTAATTGGTGTTTATAATTTTGCAGAATAGGGTGGCTACCTATGGAGTACTTGGGATATATGAAGTTGTACATATATACATGCTTCGTATGTAGTGTCGTTTTTTGTATCCTATAGGAGCAGCCTTCTGGCTTGTGTAAGGATTTGATCTATAAGGAGAGATCAATATGGATTTTGATCAAAATGAGCAAGTGCTTAGAATTATGGAAGATTAGTTGGAGTAATAATATATCCCCACCTATTGGTTGATGAGTATGGAAATTTTGGGGGCGAAATTTTATAAGGGGGGAAGAATTATCACATCCTGCTTCTTAAATTATTTTACGGTTGGTTACTTTTACGTTACTTTAATCTTTTACTGCTTTTAGTAACCGTATTACTGTATAAGGATCTCAGAGTTGACTTTTTTAGGATTGCTATTTTGGAAATTTTTCTTAAGATAAGTCGAAGAGGATGATAAGACGATTCTGTAGGCATGCTATGTGTGTATCTCAGAGTTAGTATGTGAAAATTATATTGTAAAAATGAAAGTTTCTATTTTCGGAAGAGATATAAAAAGAGAAAGTTATCAAAGTAGAAAGTTAAAAAGTCGAAAAATATCACCTTCACTTCTCCCCTCTCCTTGCACGCGCGACTCGGCACAGCGACTTCACCGTCGTCGTTCGCTGTCATCCGTCCGTCCATACCAGGACACCACACTAGTCATGTTTTGTTCGTCGTCGCCTCGTCTATCATTCTGGGTTGGTGGTGTGTCTCGACTCTTTGTGGTTTGAGCTCGGGAACGCAGAGAAGATGGGTCATCGCAACAACTCTCTTTGTCGAAAAACTTCCATCTCAGAGCACCAATCTGTGAGCCTCATATATGGTTTTGAAGGTCTTCATTAGTACAAAAATCCTCTTGAAGGAATTTAACCAATTCGACTTGGGTAAGAAGAAATCTCAATTTCAAAATTTTAGCGTACGTTTTCAATTTGGGAATTTATGTGTTTGATGAAATTGACATGTTTATGCTTAAAATTGATTTTCGAGCTAGTTATGAAAGTTATCTATAATGATGAGAGAAAGATTCTGTAAAAATTTGATTAGGATTGGAGGTGACCAAAATTTGGCTTCTGTCGGCGGCAAAACCATAGTTTTTGTGGCAGTTTTTTATGTAATTAAATAGTATATAATGAGAGTCTATTGGTGCGAAGTTAGTGATTTTTGGAGGAGTTTTGGATATGTTTTTGATTTTTCAAAGATTGGAGATTTTGATGGAAATAATATTAAAAATTGGTCATCGGATAATAGTCGGTTAAGCTTTAAGGGTTATTCAAGGGACTTCTAAGCTAGTGGTGAAGACCAGGTGTGTAAGGATAAGAAAGTCGTGCGCTCATATATTATTATTGCTTATTTATATAAGTATTGTTCTAGTATTTGAAATTTAATAATATGCAATATACAAGACGTGAGATGGCTCGTGTATTAGAGACTTCCCGTGAGTGACGATTTGGATTTTGTTAGGCTTAAGTCTTAAGCTCTTGCAATGATTTTATATTAAATAAATGAGTTTATTTTATGAGAATATTAAATGGTGAATTGATTTTCCATATGAGAAATAATTTCATGATGCTATTTATGAATATGGATGATGCGGGCCATGTAAACTCGATTTTCTTAATTACAAAAATTTTATTGATGATAAACAATATTTTTATTTACGGTTGGGAACCGCACCTTGTGCTTTGAGATTGTTACTAGAAGAAGTGTAATTGAGATTGTTAAAAGTTCATCGATTACGAGATTTATATTTATCATTTGTTAAAAAAATATTTATGAATATGGATATAGCAGTCCTCTTTAAGGGGTGAGTTGAGAAATGGATATGGATACAACGGTCTTCACCAAAAGGGTGAATTGAGCGCTGGATATGGACAAAACGGTCATCATCAAATGGGTGAGTTGAGCGCTGGATATGGATAGTGTTCCTCACTAAGGGATGAGTTGAGCGCTGGATATAGATAGAGTTGTCCTCACTAAGGGGTGAGTTGAGCGCTAGATAAGGATAAGTATTTCTTCCATTAATCGTAATATTATATTGTTGATTTTCGAGTGATGCATGTAAGACAGATTTTGAGATTTAAAACATGAGAAAATATTGAAGTTGCGTAATTGTTGTTATTATATTTATTTTAGTCCACTCCCTCAAACATGTTTTTCATATACTTTCCCATGAGCCTTCGGTTTTCAAATTCCCAGATTGTAGGATTGTTTTGAAGAGCTCAGGCGTACAAGGAGATGAGACATAGTCAAAGGCTCCACTTGCTCTTTCTCTCTTAGTTATATTTATCGTTCCTTATTAGAATTGCTCTGATTATCTTTAAGAATTGTTTTTAAATAAAGTTAAGACAAGTCTTGAATTGATTAATGATGTGAACTTGAGAGTGTTGATGTGAAATTGAGAGCAAGATGACTTCAGGTGTTGAGGTTGGATTATTTCGAATATATAAGTGTTTTGTTGATTTGTAGGTAGAGTTGTCCATTTTCAAGGGAGTATTGCCAAATTTTTGGTATAATTTGCTTTGTAGTAGACCCTGCAGGGTTTACTCTAGATTTCAAGGTGAAATCCGGGGTGGGTCCTGGCATTATTACTATGTAAATTATTAGTATTTCTTGCTACAACCGCGGTATCAGATTTCATACATCATACATTGTTCTTCAAACCACAACCCATAACTGTTACAAGATTTCAAACCCAGTCCGACCCTGAATATATTATAGCATATATATGCTGATCCGTTTTCATTTCTTTGAAAACAAATCCAATTTCTTCTACAAACCCGAGGAGAAAGGAGATGGGAGTCGACCTACAGTTCTCCCTCTAAACCCAGTTTCTTGTTCTCACCAGCAACCTCCTCTCCTATGTTTCCCCTTACTTATGGTGGTGATCCCTTATCAACTGTGGTGATTCCTCACCCACGTGGTGATTTATCTTTGTTTTTTTTCTTCTTTTGCATATGGTTTTGGTCCCCATTTATGTTGTATGGACACAGACACGGGTACGGGGACACGACATGCCGCGACACGACGACACGGTAAATGTTAAAAACATCATTTCTGACGCGGTTTGGACACGGTAAATAAAATAATATATTTAACATAATATATATATATATATATTAAGATATTACTAATAAATTTGAATCTGAATCAAAATTTACTAATCAATACAATCAGAAATTTCTGATAAAAAGAAGAGAGATTAAATTCACAAACATAATCAAAATAACTTCTTTAACCACAACCAGGACCCATCTCCAATACACCTAAACTCCAGACCAAGATCAACAACAAGGCAGGGATCGATCTCATACCTTCAAACTCCAAAAGTGGAACCTAGAGTAGTAGCTTTCTTCCACCTTTAACGACTACAAGTCGGTCTCCGAGTTGATCAACGTCGGAGTCTGAAAAGTGGCGGAGGATGTAAACCAGAAATAGGGGTTTGATTATAATCGAATTGAAATTGTGATTTAAGGATACTTGAAGGTAGACAAGAACCAGAGTGCTCAAGGATTACCACATGCAAGCCGAATTTTGGTTGAGAGAGAGATTTGAGGCCGGAAATAAAATGTAGGTAATGAAGAGGTACTGATGTGGATGTCCTGTGATCTGGAGGTGGCCGGGCAACGACAGTGGGAGACTGGGTGGTGGCGGCATGGAGCTACACTTAACTTACGGGAAGCACAAAGATTGGAGGCATAGATCAATAAATCAGAGCACATATCGGTGATACCCAGCCGTTGTCGGAGCTCGTCTCTCACTTCACTTCAATCGGAGCTCGCCTGAGTCTCCTCGTCGCCTCTCTGGCCTATTTCTGTTTTTTCCTTTAATTTGGTTCTACTGGGTTATCGGCCGAGAAAAAGTTAGCATCTATTGTTTTTTTTGCGAAAGTGGTGACATGGCGTATCAAGGGCACGTTGGAGCCGCGTCATAAACGCGTCCGCAATGTTGTCAACGCGTCTAGAAAAGTCAAACCTGTGGACACGTCGTTCCGCCATGTCGGTCCGGTCACCGTGTCCTGGTGCGTCGGACGCGCGTACTCTCGGCCTCCAGCCGTATCTATGCAACAAAGGTCCCCATAGATCAAATCCGAATCTAATCCTTAGATCTAAATCTCTAAGGCTTATTCTCATATTTGTTCTCATGTTGACTCACAAATTTTGTTTTTCCTCTGCTTAAAGTCTCAAACCGTGGATAAGACTCGTTCATCTTCTCTACCTTGTCCGGATATGGAAGATTTGGTCATCCTTTGCAACCTCCTCTTTAGATCTCAAGCTTGGTTATTGAGATCTACTTTGGCTTTGTTGTTGTCACTCCTTTATACGAGTTTTTCTCATAATTGGTCAACGGAAGAATGTACGGCGGCTCTGTCCTCCTCACCTCTGCAGACCACACTGGGTACCCATCTTTGCTCGTGATTTTCATCAGAGCTCCGGTGACGACATCCAACAACAGCTGCAAGCTAGAGATGAAGTTTTGTTTAGGGTTTGATTGTTTTGGGCTTTTGGGCCTTTAGTTTGTTTTTTTATTGTAGTCCTTCTCATGTCTTAATCTCTTTAAGAGATGACTTTGAAAGGCTAATTTGCTTGCCCATAGTTTGTTTGGGGCTCCTTGTGTCTTTTGGCTTCTATGTTATTAGTTTCACAACAACAAAAAAATCCAATTACTTCGTCACTTTTTTTATCACTGTTTTCCTTTTTTCTTGTTGTTCTTGACACGCAGAAAAACTTTTCGATCAGTCCCGTTTTGAAAATAATGTGCTATTTAATATCTGCCAGGATTGATTTAACGTGATCATGAGGTGCAAATTATTCTTGAGCAGCATGTGAATGTCACATTAAAATTTATGACAGTCATGTGGTAGCATTTATAGAAACAGCAAAAAATTTCCCTGCTGTGTGATCTGACTCTCTGTGTGTAGTAGCTAGCTTGCTTATCTGCAACATGCATCTTAATTCCTAATAATCCCAGTCGGTCATATTTTTCTGGTTCACTAGCTCTTCTACAAAGCAATGCAAATTCATGTTTTGCCAAAGGCAAATTACAATGCAGTGAATCGAGTCTGGCAAATAAGGTTGCCATGAACTTCTCTGGCATAGTAGTACACTACATGATTTGACAGCTCGCCTAAGAAACAGTGAAAATCGCAGCAATTCACTCAGGAGACTTTTGCTACGATCATTAATATTATGCTGGGATTTTGGTTGGAGATCTCTATCTCTACCAGATTATTTCCCTATCCAAAGAAAAAATGTCGATTCTCAATAGGTATCGGACAGATTCAGTAAATCAATTCATCGAAGTGATTACAGAAAATCAAGGGAGTAATTTCAGATCAATCTCAAGAGAGAAATTACAGATCAATCACAGAGCAATTCTCTCGTACACTTGCTGTATATTTTTAGATAGTTTCCATTCTTTACCTTTGTAGCATTCACTTTCTTTATTTATGTCTTGTAATACCAGCTATCATAGCTGTATATAATTATGTAAGCGTAGCCTTTGTAAATCAAGGAAATACATATTTAATATGGTACCAGTTTAAGGTTCTAAATCAATACATGTGTCTCTTTATTGTTGTTTTCTTGTTTGCAATTCCTGTCTTTTCTCGTTCTTCCTCCATGGCCGACTCCACCACCACCAGTCCACCACAATCTCTCAAAACTCTTCTTCCTTTTCCAACCTCTCTGAGTCTAACTATCTAGTCTGGATTATCCCAATTCAATCCTACCTCCAAAGTGCCAAATTATGGGGGTATGTGAGCGGTTCCATCCCTGCCTCAGATGCCATTCTCATCACCCTTGCTAGTGGTAATACGCCAGCATCCTCCTCCCTGAATCCAGCCTTTGAGAAATGGTTTGTTGAAGACCGACGAATTGTCAGCCTTCTCACTACCTCCCTTACAGAACCAATGACTCGGTTTTGTCTTGGGCAAACAACCTCCAAGGGGATCTGAGATTGTCTTGTTAGAAAATATGTCAAATATTACAAATATATAATAACATAAATTTATTATAATTAAATAAATAATTATAACTAAAAACTCATAATTCAAGAATAGGAGGAAGTCGAGTCGTGTGTCTCACACACTTTTCTTAAGACAAATTAAGTCTCATCTTCGGTGCAAATGTTTTATGACACTTGTCTCCTAGGATACAACGACTGCTTATCCCTTGAAGCTGCACTGCTACTAAGGACACTGAACGAACTTGAAGTACCTTCGTCTATCACCAGAACACAACTTAGAGAGGGAGAGAGAGAACTCAAGTAAGAATAGATGCTTTGAGTTGGTGTGTATGGAATAATGGATGGAGTCACCTATTTATATTGGTGGGATTGGAGAAAAACTTGAATTCCATGAATAAGGTTACAACCTTTCATTAGTCCACTATCATGTCATTGATTCATGTCTACCTAGCTTTAGCGAACTCCAAGCCAGGATCTTGGCTTTTGAAGCCCAACAACCATCAAACTCTATTGTGTCCACCGCCACTGCACTTTTTAATACTGTCGGCACCTCTTCCAACCGCACTGGTCGCCGATCATCATCTGGTCAGAGTAGTACTGGCCTTCAATACGGTAAAAACCGCCGCCAATATGGATAGCCCTTGTACCGTCCCAAGCAACAACAACAACAATATCAGCCTCAATTTCAACCATATATGGGCTATCCTCTACCCAATTCCTGGGCCCAGCTCCCCTACATGCCTGCTCCCCAACCAGGCTTACTTGGGCCTGCTCCGGGTCAACTTTGGTGTCCTACATGCATGTCTCCTCATCATGGGGCTACCCAAATACCCTCACTGATTCAATGGAACCAACACAGTTCAACCATTTGCTAGCGCCAATTTCGCTCAACCCGATGACCCTTTTTGGTATCCCGACACCGGTGCGACACACCATATGACTTCTATGCCTGTTTACAACCCCCACACGTATGGAGGCCCACATAATGTGTTTATGGTTAACGGTGACTCTATGTCAGTTTCTCATACGGGTACTTTGCCCATCTCTTTGGTGAACTCTACATTTTCTCTTAATAATATTTTTCAAATTCCTTCTATTTGTAAAAATCTTTTATCCGTAGCTCAGTGTACTAAAGATAATATGGTCTTGTTTCTTTTTGCTCCTAGCTAATTTTTATCAAATATATTGCTTACAGTCCGGTCGTTTGTCGTATCAACCAATGAGCTTGACATCTAAACAATGAGCTTTCTCAACCATGAAGCACTCAATGTTAGCTACCATGGATTAGTGAAAGAAAAGCTAAAAGTAGAAGGAAATCAAAGAAAGAAATGATCGTAGTTCAATACCACATAAATGGGGCTTTGGAATTGCACATGAAACTGTTTCATAACAGCTAGCTGGGTTAATTTCGCCTATGCATACATGGCTGGAAGGATTTGCAAAACAATCAACCCAGAATCCACATGTAAACCCTCAAAAACTAATCTCAGGCGCGCGTGGGGTCGAATTGAATGTGAGCATAGAAAACTATACTGTAGGGTTATAATGTTTGAATCTTTGAGATACAAACGTCAATATGCAGCAGCTAGAATTAGACTTGCTTTGCTTTGCTGAATGGGAGTCGAATGAAGCGTCAATGTTCTCATACAATGGCTATAAGAATCGATCAACTTGTGTCTTCGCAAGTCAAGATACAAGAGTAACTAGCTTCATATCACATACATCACTTCTAAGCTGTCACTAGAGTGTTGGTTGTGTTCATTACACTAAATTAATTCATATCTAACCTGGCGCTTTCAGCTTGACTTTCATCTCCTAACTTTAATTTGGTTAGCTCTGTATCTTGGAATTCATAATGCACAATAGCTAAGTAGCTAGCACATAGATCACGATCATTAGAGATATACACGTAGTTTTTGAAATCTCGAACTAGCAAATTAATAGGACTCAAAATACAAATAGACTCAATATACCGATCTGACTATACATATGTTGTATTTGTAAATGTCTAACTGTGTGTATGACACACAGGTATGTTCGTATGTGTAGCTAGCAAATTTTAGTCTCAGTGTCCAAACTCCGTATCTGTATATCACATACGGGTATGTACAATAGATTTTTTTTCCAGTATATGTTAACCGAAAAGCTATGTGAAGTTTGCCAATTTCGTGTCATGAGTGTCCATCTAGTGTCCAACTTGGAAACACAAAAGGATGTATGAGCGATGGTATTAACACATTGATTGGGAGGCATATGCTTCTTGAGTTCTTTCCATATTAGCAATATGATCGACCGTAACATCCTATATATTTCCCATGCCATCTTTCTTGTGGGGTTCTAAACATACGCCTTTACAGACTGGATTACTTGCTTGGACAAGTTTAAAGTGCTGCAATAACTTGTTAAACACAACTACACAAGTCATGAACATCAAAACGCTTCACATGTTCTACTTCATTTTTCCTTGGCCGGCCATCAAACGCTTCACATGTTCGTTTTATAGTCAATCAGCAAGCTTTTTCTTCCCATTTAATCAGTGTGTTATTATTGTTACATAACTTGCAGAGTCGGAAAAATTTCCCAAGAAGGTGCCTGATCTTAAATGGAGAACTTAATCTAAGGAGTAGTTTTACAAGCAAAAGCATATGTATATGTGAAAACTTTAAAAAAAATCAGATGGTGTAGATTTATACTTAAACTCTCATGAATGCTTCTGCACCTACTTGAATTCACTGCAAGTTATGCAGGGCTGCATGGCCAGTTGACTTAGTAGTGTATTAACATTTAAGGCTTTTTTTTCAATTTACTATCCTATCTTTTATTATATTGTCAATTTGCTGTCATATCTTTTTTCCTGTCATTTTGCTACCCTAACTTTCATAAATTTGCCAAATTGCTACCCAACCGTCATATATATCTTTTTCTGTTAGGTGTTCCATCGATTCTTTTTCCTGTTAGGTATGTCTTTCATGTGAGAGAATTTTCATAATTTTGAATTCAAATTAAGTTTTTTTGACAATTGAATTTGTCTCTTTAAATTATGAACTTCATTCAGGAAAAATAAAATAATATATAGATTTCGATCAAAAAAAGAAAAATATATCCATGAGACGAGGAAAAAAACAAAGAACTAGGTGTCAATTCAATCCTATGGATGTGTTTTTCTAGTCACATGAATTTGTTTTTTTTAATCGGAATCCATGTATTATTTTATTTTTCTTGAATGAAGTTCAGAATTTAAAGAGACAAATTCAATTGTTAAAAAAAACCAATTTGAATTTAAAAGTATGAAAATTCCCTCACGTGAAAGGCACACCTAACAAAAAAAATTGAATTCATAGATGTGTTTTTCTGTTTTAATCAAAATCTATATTTTATTTTATTTTTCCTAAATGAAGTTCAGAATTTAAAAAGACAAATTCAATTGTTAAAAAAACCAATTTGAATTCAAAATTAAGAAAATTCTCTCACGTGAAAGACACATAACAGGGGAAAAAGATTGACGGAACACCTAACAAAAAAGACATATATAACGGTTGGGTAACAATTTGGTAAATTTATGAAAGAAAATGATTTAAGGCCTAAGATTTGTGGTCTTAATCCTAGGTGGAATTACATGTCACATAGACACATCATTAATTCAAAAACTCATGTTATATCATTTTTAAGTAATGTACAATCTTATCATTCTCAAATCCAATGCTCTAAATTAGTTTGTTTTTTTATTTTCTATAAAATTATTTTCTAAGCCATTTCTTTCATATGTTCATGCTTATATTTATACACCAAATATAATGTGATATATATATATATATATATATATATATATATATATATATTTAAAAATATACTTGTTGGAAAATATGAGTTCATTTGAATGTGTGTGTGTCTATATATATATATATATGTATGTACACATATATAGTTTTTACAAAGAAAAAAAAATTATGTATATGTATATTTATATTCAACAATTTTTTTTATATATAAATAATTCATCTAAAAGAGGATTCGATAATGGTTTTTTCTATTCTATTTTTTTCTATTGAATTGATGAAGAATATATATATATATATATATATATATATATATATCGTACTTTTAACAGTAAAAGAAAAAAAAGGAAAAAGAATTAAAAATTTTGAAATTGAATTTTGATTCACAAAATTTATTAATTTCATAATTTTGAATTATTATAGTGGTAGACTCAATTAAGAAATAAATTTAATATAATTTATGTAAGGTAACTAAATCAAACAAGATGAAAAAGGTAACTAAATCATGTAGATGAAATAATAATTTGATATAATTATTGCCTAATTTGAATTTAAAAATGATACGATTGTATTTTTACATATAGATGACATGACATGATTTTTAAAATTAATAATGTGTCTATACTATATGGCATGCCATATAGGATTAAGACCATAAATTTTAGGCCTTATTAAGGCCTTATAATAATGCCCTTTAAAGTTAGAATAGCAAAATGACAGAAAAAAGATAAGGTAGTAAATTGACAATATAATGAAAGCTATGGTAACGAATCGGCTAAAAAGCCAACATTCAATTGTGTTATCTGCCTAGTTGACTTGGTTTCCATTTGCCAATTGGAATCCATCATTTCGTTTTCATTATGCCCGATAAGTGAAGCTCAACTTCGTCCTGCTTGGTTCATGGATCAGAGACTTGCGAATCTCTAAGGTACCGTCATGTATTTGATACACTCGTTGATACACGATTGGGAATTGAATACAGTCATGTATGTGATACGCTCATTTCAGTTTCTTCGACGAGAATTGAATCTTTTCAATTCCTCGAACAAAATATGGCTCTGGTGGAAGGATTGCTTTGGATATCCTCAGTTAAGTCAAAAAGATGTTGGATTAAGTTTTGGATAAAAGACTAGCATCGTCTATAATGATACTAATATATAGTTTAATAGCAAGAACATAATAGCATCCTTGCCAATATGCAAGTGATCAAGAAATTCAATTCATCACAACAGCATATCCTGATAGATTTTACAGAACAAAATCTCGAGATCATCAAAATGAGAATTGAATTACTGATCACCGCTAAGACATAGACTTGACATAATTTCTTAACTTTTTTACATTTCCCCGTGCTAGCAATTAGCAAAGAAGGTTTCTAAGAATTACCCTCTGCTACTTAAGGCCCTGTGAAATTAATCAGTAGTGTTCTTCAACAGACCTACAACCAAAAGTAAGCGAACTAAAGATGAAGACGATCCAATGTGCCCAAAACGAAATAAGCAAATAGTGTTACTCTTCAGAAAAAGCCGGCATTTCCACCATCTAAAGCCATAAAATCACTGAAGTGTACTTCTTTCCCATGAATAACAGCTGCTTCATCAAAAAGCCACTTCTCCAGCAATGACAGCGGCAATTGATCTTGGTCGACATCCGGCTTGCTTTCGGCTTGGAATAGGCTGCCCTGATCAGGTGACATAGTCGGGGAAAGGTCCGAATTTGAAGCTTCTAGTGAGCCCTCAAAACCGAACAGAGATTCAATTGCATTAGACAATTCGACATTTCCATGGTCAGTAGTACTAGTAGTGGTAGCAGTGTTTGCAGCAGATAGTGTGGCCTCCTCATTACTTGATGTGGAATCAAGAACACCCGCAGCGGCAGTGGTGCTAGCCTTGGCTGACCTTGGCGGATTTTTCATCCAACCTTTGAGCAACCTTGAAATGTTCTCAGTGCTTGAAGCATAGGTAGTACTCAAAGTGTTTGATGCTGATTGATCCGCTTGGCCTGCAGGTGCAATATCCATGAAGGGTTTCAAGTCAGAACTAGTACTAGTGCTAGCACTGCTCAAACTCATAGTGCTTGCAAATCCAACAGGCTTGTAATTCTCGGAAGGGGAAAGCGCTTCATGAAGAGCTTGTCGAGCCGTGTGGATATCAGTTTGAAGCCTTCTCTCCCATTGACCTCTTGCTATTGTTGCCTGCTGGGAACAAGCACTAGTGAATCCCTCATCTTTTGAGTGACCACCAATCTGGGTAAGCTTGTTCAGCTTCTTCTTCAAGTGGGTGTTCCAGTAATTCTTAATGTCATTGTCAGTTCTCTGTGGGAGGTATGAAGCTATTGCTGCCCATCTGCATCACACAATCAAATAATTGTAAGAGACTTAAATTATATTTAGACAAACAAACCTACCCTTGCCTCCCAAATTTAATATGGATGTAAATCACCAATAATGAAAAAGGGGCATTTCAGTCTAATTACCTATTGCCCAGAAGAGCTTGAAGATGGATGATCATCTTCTCCTCATGGTCAGTGAAGTTCCCACGTTTGATCCCAGGCCTAAGGTAGTTAGTCCATCTAAGCCTGCAACTCTTGCTACATCTAAGCAAACCTGAAATACAAAAATCATTGAATTAAGCAAAGAAGTATGAGTTTGGATACCCAAATAGTAGATCACCACACCCAAATAATAAGAACAAAAAAACCCAGATGGAACTTTAAGATTTGCCTAAAAGCCAAAGGTATTGAAAACCAAAAGAACAGAAAGTCTTGAAGTTCTATCACATACATGTTCAATCAAATACAGTAAAAGAGGCATAAAACCAAAATGTTACTCATGAAACATATATGGAAAAAGACTGAGGAAATCTAAGTTTAATTACCAGTATTGGTAGGAACAGCCCTCCAATTTCCAGGTCCATGTTCTTGAATGTAAGAGACTAAAATGATATCTTCTTCAGGAGTCCAAGGTCCTTTCTTGACTCCTTTGTCACAGCAAGGAGGTCTGCCCATTTCTCCTGGTTTTCTTCTTGCTCAAAACAAAGAGAAAGGGTAGTAGTAGTAGTAGCAGTAGTCTTCCTAGCTAGAAGAGTGTTGAAAACTTAGACAATGTTTCCTTTCTTCTTCCTTGGAAAGCGTTAGAGACAAGCGTCTCTGGGTCTGAATAAATAGGAAAACAAGGGATGAGAGAGAGAGAGAGAGAGAGAGAGAGAGAGAGAGAGAAGGACGCTGACCTAAAAATGAAGGGATAGAGAGAAAAGGGAAGGGGTAGGGAAAGAGTCAAAAGGTGACAGCAAGGGCATTTACTCCAAGGGCAAGCCAAAGTCAGCAAGCACAGCACAGCCAAAGGTCATTTCTTCTTCTTCTTCTTGTGCTTCTTTTTTTTCGATCTCTCGCAAAAACGTGTGGCATTCAATGTGGCTGAGCTTTACTGGGCACCCTTTTGAGGTTTCAGTCTTTAATGTTTTAACCTAATGAGCCTCTCTACATGTCACCGGTGACTTCATTGTGCTCTCCAGCTGACTCTATACTCCTCCTGCTCCTAGTAACTAGTAAAAGTGCTGCCCCCACTGGTAACTTTTCCCGAAGCCGCTCACTTTAACTCCTCTGTCAAAACGCGTTGACTGGAAATAATTTAATAGACTATTTCACTTTTTTTATTTGGAAGCGGTCTGAGTTGGTTTGACTTGATGTTTTCTCTTTTAATTAGATTAATCTTTAATAGTGTTCAATAACATTAGAAATTTAGAAACTGATCTTCTAGAAACTAGGTTACATGGTTTTCGTACTCTACAAGTTTTCTGTTTTCTCTTTTTCAGGATATACTGTATAAACTTGAAAAACATAATCATGGATCTTAATTTTATATCAAATGCTAATTAGTACGTATTTATACATCTACCAAAGAATCATGTGCTATATATTGTTTATATATCAATAATCCAGAAAAATCACTGATACTGGGGGTGTTGGATTTGTCCCCTGGATTTCTGCTGATTCAATATATTTGTCTTTGACTTTTCAAGGAATGATAAAATATGATTTATTGAGAACTCTATTATTATTTAAGATTAATTTTAGTTTACTCATCTGAAGCCTGGACTTTACATAATTTTATCTCTCGTATTTTTAATTTTAAAAGTTTATCTCTTAAAGTTTTCAATTTTCATCAATTGTACTCAATTACTGAAATTATGTGTAATTTTAACGTTAATTATAACTTTATAACTCATTTTAAAGACAAATATAGTCATATAATAGAAAAAAAAAAAACATTTTTTAGAATTTTTTTTCTAATACTACATATTAGAATTTAAAGTCTAAATTGGTTGAAATTTCAACAATTATGCATGATTGATGAAAATTAAAAATCTTAGAGAGTAAATTTTGTAATAAGGTGAAATGATGTTAGCCTCAAACTTCAGATGAGTAAACTGAAATTAATTTAAAGTTAACTTGTGTCGAGGGTTCTGGTGGGTTTATCGTTTTGCTTAGTTCTATGTTATTTTTTGTGTTTCTTTACTCGAGTTGGCATGATTGTTAAGGTGTGTTGGTTTAGGAATCGCTTACTCATTTACTTTCGTTGATTTGTTTTCGGACTTGTAAATTTTGTTTTTGTTTTTCTAGTGTATCGGATTTTGTGTGTAAAATCCTATGAACCAGATTTTCTGATTATCTAGTCCGGAGCAGTCAGATTGCCCTAAGTTCCAAATCTCATGTAACCTTTGTTTGTTAATGAAGGTACCTTTGATCAATTGTGTCAAAGGGATTGTTATCTAACAAGGAAAACATGTTCTACGTACATGTATACAAAAGTTATACAAATGCTCACAATCACAGTCATATAAGTCATGATCTTTAATGTCTTAACGTACATCGATCTTCTAAATCGACTGAAATTTTACAAGCACAAATCAATTTACAAGAATTGTTTAGCTAAACAATGAGATTGTTTGTTGAAATGTAATGGAAAATTGAACATCGATCACAAACATCGAAGAGATCAATAGGGTTTGTTTTCTCGTGCATCATGCATGTCGTTGTGCATGGATGGCGATAGTGATAAGAGTCGACCACACTCATCACCGTCAAGGAAACACTTGGCAGATGCTACACTGTATGCTTATCGTGTTACATCCTTATCCGCCCTTGATCGACCACCATTGACGTCCTGATGAATTGTAGAATGATTAGAACTACTGTGATGGATTTATCAAGTTTTTTTAGAACTCTGTCAATAATCATAGAAAGAGACTTACAATTAACATGAATTGTATGCGTGATTGCCGTCGTCAATTAGAGAGATTATAGAAAAACATAGAAGAAAACAACGATATTGAATTTGAAAGTTAAGTGTAAGGGGTGGTGTGTCTTCGGTGATTCAAGGGTTTGGACCATCGTTTATTTTTAAGACATCTCAAAACAAACGAAAGTGATAGTACTATATACTCGGAGAGAGTATGATATTAAGCTTCTTCCAGGGTTGGCACTAATTCAAACCGACTAATCAATAGCCCTATTGATTCCCATACCTTGAATTCAATACCTATTTCTACCAAAGGCGGTGTCACATTAAGCATGTCGGCTTCTGAAGCAAATTATCTGTTTCCAATATATGCTTCTTCTGGATCAAGAAATGTCATATCGCTCCCAATTCAATTTTCCATCTATTACAATGAACATGTAAAAGTAATTTTAGATGCTGATTAGTTGGTTCTATCCTTGCCAAGTAATAGAGTTAAAGAGTAGGATTGATCTCAAATATTTTGGGCAATGACGGTGTTGCTTTGCTAGCAAGTTATCATATTTTGAGCATAGCTCATGAACATTGTCTCACTTATTCATACCTGTTCGTATTTCATAATACGCTCAATAATCTCATCTAGTTTGGACCTGGGCGGCTGCTGGCCGGGTTCTAGCTAGGCGCAGATGCAAGAATGGCAGATCGATCTACCTCTCCGTTTGTATGTGAAGGTTTATTTGGTGAAAGTAAGATCCACTGTTGTCAACACACCATATATCATTCTGCAGAGTACTGCAAATTTCCATGTGCTCTTTAATACATAGAAAACTCCTTACTATTTTTCTGATCAAACACTCTATGTGATATTTCTGGATGATTCTGCGGGTGGTAGATTAAACAAGTATATCATGTGGTTTTCACATATTGTATCAAAGAGATTATATCAGTACAAAGATTCATACATGCATATATTGCATGTTAATTTGTTTAAGCCAGCAGCCTTTTGCACAATTCACAATATATCTGATCAGATTGTATGACAGTATACAAGAGTATCATAATTTCATACCTGATTAATTTTTTATTTATCTACCTAAATAATTGATACATATTCAGCTGATGATCGCCAACTGATCAACATATACTTGTAAGCCGTCAGTTAATCACTTTTAGTAAATTTCCGCACACTAGCTTTGATTTATCTTGTATGTGTAAGTGTAACTTGAGATCATATTGTAACATCTAAGTTTTAAGCACGACAACGGCCGACCTTGCTTAATTTCTTTTTTCATTTCTATTTTCATTCCCAAGTCTGAAACCCATATATATCTAGAAAGTGTTGGTCTTTCCTATTGCGTGGACTGTGAAGTATAAATGTCCATGCTGATCATAATTAAGTATGAGCCACCAGTTAGTTTTTTCTTTCCTTGAGAATGATGTGAGACACCAGTTTGATTGTACCAGAACATGAAAACCAGTTGTAACCTCACACGTATATAATTTACAATAAAAATTGAAGGGTAGAGGTGGCTTAGGGATTTTGAAGCTGGGGATGGACCTTCAACTAATATGAACCAGTACATTGAACTTGATATATAGTTGATGATGATATGCATGCATTCCGGTTCTTCTATCTATCATTTGGTGTATCCCAGTGAATTGATGATTGAACCGAGGGAACTCGATCTCCAATCAACAACACAAGTTAAGAGTTATAGCTTTGCAGGTATGGGGTGCACTGTAATCTAATCTTGCGGAGGCTTCGAGAAAGAAGATGCATGGATGCATGGAGGAAGAAGAAGGTTTCTGTGTTTCCTTGGTTGAAACTAGGCAGCAGTCCGTTTTATGATCGAGCCCAATATGAAAGGAAGAAGAAAAGCGAGAATACGATATGGGTCATCTATGGTATGCGGAGAAACCAGTTCACTTTGGGCTGCATGAGTTCAATCCATAGTAGATATATGGGTTCTCTAACCTACCCTCCATCATATAGGTAGTGAGGGAATTATTTTCGGTTTGAAGAAGAAAAATTATAATCTCAAGTCTCGAGAGAAACTAGTTTACAATGTCAAATAACAAGTTAGGCTCTTGAAACTCTACTTGATACTCTCTCCAAGTAAACAAAAGAAGAAGAGGAGTGACCTAAGGTTAGCTAGAGCATCATGCAAGAAACTGGTCTCTCTACAAATATGTTTCAAAGTCCCTAGAGATTATACGAACATCTTCAACTAAACTTAGAATCTTCTAAGGAGGACTTATCAAGTCATTAACTGCATCAATCACCAATTTAGAATCGTCTTCAATTTCAACCACCTTCTCATACGTATGAGATGGATAAGCCCACCAAGGGTGGTAGGGCAACAGAGGTTCAAAACGATATGGGCCTAAATCCGAGCTTGCCAAAGAAAACCTCCATTACGACAACAACTGGGCCCAGTCCAGTCCTCGATATTTTTCTGTTGCTTCTCATGTTCATCCGCCGATCGAACCCCTTTTTTAGAAATTTTTCAGAGGAAGAAAGAGATTGGTAATCAACTTACCTTTTCACCCAATTGGAACTTGGAAGTGCGATGAGGGTAAAAACATGAAGCAAGTGAGAAAGAAATATTAAGAATGAATTCAGGAGGTCAATTTGAGACTTTAAGTCGGACGATTACGAAGATCTTGCACTCCTATCAGCTCCAGCCTTACCACTCACGACTAGAACTACAAGACTAAAGATTCCAATGGCCTAGTATATATTTAGACACTGATAGAGTGATAGTGATATCGATCTACAGTGGCGTAGCTAGGTGGGGATGAGAAGAGTCAATTGACCTCTCTCACTCACTTGAGAAATCTCACCATGTCAAGGATGTTTACTTCTATTTAAGAGAAATACGAGCTACTAGCTTAATTTGACCATTCTTATAAATAAACTATGTAGTTGTTTGTATATTGTACCTAATATATATGAAATTAAATAAGAAAATCTATCGTTTCTTATCTTTAAGAAGATTTATTATTTCTTTTTTGTCTCTTCTTATGCTGCTATCTCCTCCTTATTTATAATTTTTTCTTCTAGATTATTCCTTATAAAAACATTCTAGAGATGATATGATAGTAAGAGTTTCTTATAAATGTAGGTCATTCAAATCGTAGATTAATAAGTAGCTACACATGTAAGTTTGACCTCTCTTATTAACATTTTTAGCGCATTACTGTGGATCTAAAAAGACGAGCATTATTATTTTGACTTGGTTAATTTGGGGTGGCTTCTACCTTGAATGCACTGTTTTGTTTTTCTCTCTTCTAGAAAATCAAGTTTACGCAATGGGGCATTGTCGGGGTCCTGGTCTCTCTTCTGGCATGGCCGCTAATATTCTCCTGCGTCTCCATCTCAAGCTGACGAAGAAGAATTCGAATAAAGAAAAGGGATTTTCTGCCATGGGAAGGTAAGAAAATACGACCCCTTAAGGAACCTCCAATGATACTATAACTCGTATTCTAGCTTCGTTGCTTGACTCGTGTATGTCATCATGTCTTCTTTTCTGATTAAGCTAATCGAGGCTGTAATACATGAGGCATGAGTGTGACACCTTAGCTACATATGCCGCATAGCCCACACGTTATTTCAATTTTGAGAGTGTGAGTGCCGCTTTACACATTTTGCAATATGTTTCATGTTTGATACGGTTTTCCATTCAACTTGTGACCCAAGTCTGCTCAATTGCGGGTTATGCTTTTGATTTCTTGAGGATTTGCAGAACATTGGACTACTTTTTGGTACACCAACAAAGTTGAGGATTAAAGTTTCTCGTAAACTTAGTATATATGCAATTCACAATGGTTTGTTTGTCGAGTGACGCCTAGGTTCTTTTATCGCTACAACTTCAGCAAACTCGATGTCTTCTCATATTTTTACTCTCTTGATCGTAACGTTTTGGTATATTATCGGATGTAATTATTGTCGACTTAATTAACTAATTAAACTTCTTGATACACAAATGTAGTTGAGGCACATAATCAACTAGGATATAACGTAATCAACTTGGGAATTGTGTAAACGACGATTTTCTTTCATTACCAAAGAGAATAACTCAAGACTCCAAGTTTCTAGGCATAAATGCCAGTTAGCACTTAGCACCCACACAAAGCGTCTTCCTCTTTGAATTCTTCCTCATCGTCCATTTTATAGGGCTAGCCGCGTGGATATGACATGCAAATAATTAACAACAAGATCGACGATTCTCCATCCCCAGTCCAAAATAGAACCCTGGAATATATATTTCAAACTCAATAAAAAATACACATCCAAATCATATTCAAAATACAAAAGTTACATATTTATTCATGCCATAAATACGGACCCATGCCACAATCACATTCTTGAGGCTGCACGTTTGGGTGTGGTGAAAAAGATAACAGAAGTACATGAGCTGGGCTCATTATCCGTTTTGATTGTTGGCGATTTTGAACTTGGGACCAAAATCCAAACTCAATGACCTAAATCGCTTAATGGGCATGCAAAGATGAGATACCGAAACCCATATACTTGACATAATCACCTAACTTAATCCTAATACTATTAGGCCCTCCAGTCACCGATCAAACACCAATTATTGGTTCTACCCTGCAGTAAATATGATAATCTTTTTCTACACTAAGCACAAGTCTCCATCAGCCTTTTATTTGTCTCTGTTCTAAGCTCTAGTCTCCACATGCTATATCAATGTACACATCTAGCAACACACATGCATCAACTTTTCCTTCAAATCTACTACTCCAATCCCGTACTTTAAGCAAACACAGCAGACACCACATCAAAGTCTTGTGGTCACTGATGTGTTCAATGTTTTAAAAGGTCGAGTTGAAGTCTTGCCTCATAGCAGTTTTGAGGCGAAAAATGCGAAATCTTTTGTGTATTTCAATATTTTAAATAAAAATAAATAAGTAATACTTATAAAATCATTACAAGTAAATTAATACATTTAAAATTGAAATAAAATGTATAAAGACACCAGAAGATAGTGTTTTGCGAATAAGTACATTTAAAATTGAAATAAAATGTTTATAAAGACACCTAAAATTGAAATAAATACATTTAAATAAAAATAAATAAGTATTAAAAAACGCCTCAACACGCCTTGAAGCGCGCTTCAGATCGCTTTTTTGCGCCTTGGAGCGTCTCGACGCTCTATTTGCTCGTCTTTTGTGCAAAACGCTAAATAGAGGGTGTCGTGAGACGAAAGCTACAAGCATCACCTCGTTTTTCGCTAAGGCGCACCTCATAACGCGTTATTTAAAATATTGACTGTGTTTTGTATATTTAAATTCAACAACATGCCTCTCCTTAATATCCAGAGTTTTACTTCAAAAAGTTGTAGCCTTGGTCACATCTTCCAGCTTATAAATAAGTCCTTCTAGCTGCTGCAGGGGGACACAACACAACTCACACGCATCATAACCCTTAACCCCCCTCTCAAGATAGCAAGTCTCTCATCTTCTGCAACTTATATATGTGCTTTTAGCTCCCATGTCATGTTTACACTGCCAATCTTCTTTTGATTTCTACTATGAATCACATACAAAAACCCCCTAATAATTTTATTATTAGGTTGGTTTTGACCTAGTCAAAGCTTTTTAAAAAAGGGACCCTTACACTACCTATTCATACATTTTGGATTTTTCATTTTGTCAAACATATATACTAACTTATGAGAAATTAAGCATCTAATTCGTTTTAGCTAAAGAACAAACAGATGGTTATAAACCATTGATTTTATGGTGGTACATGAACATCTACAGCTCCTTTGTATAATTAAGTAATTCAGGTTGTTTGTAATCATATGACTGATGATAGGGATTAAGGCTTGGATACATGAATACCCTAGTTTTGTTTTCTACTGATACTATATCTGGGACCAAATTCTATTTCTGCATAAAATAAGAACGATACAGTACTTAATCGGGTCTCTAAATCTAACTAATTACTTGATTAATTAAACGTCACTAAGAAAATATCTGTGCTAACCACCTAATAGAGCCAAAGCATCGCAAGTTTTGAGCATGCATGGTTTTGGCTTTCTCTTATTGTTTTTGGTCTGTTTAATTTGGTTGATGTGAATGGGCTACCAACACAACAAGATAACTAGGGTGACGATCGAGCAAGCTAGCTAGCAAGCTAGCTAGCAAGCAAGCTAGCTAGCTAGCTAGCAAGCAAGCAAGCAATTGAGTTATAAAGAACTCATCACTTCAGCCGGCTTGGAAGTATTACTTGATTACATCAACGGTTTTGATCTTTGTCGAACAAGTGTGCCAAGTGTAGAATTTCTTTCTATTTCGATATCAATGATTCAATTCTTCTTCTTCTTCTTCTTCTTCTTCACAAATTAATGTGATCGACAAGATAAAGAAACACGATATATTGTTTTTCATGCATATTTTCGTAGTTTCGGCCATTCAATTATGATAGATGAAAACTGAAAATGACAATTCATGGGAGAAGTATACATGAATCATATTCATGGAAGAGAAAGTGTTTAATTTCTTCCTAGCTATTTTGATATTTTTTGAATCAAAGACAATTTTGTAATTCATAAACTCATATAGAAGGTACAATACGAATCGATCTGCTGTCATGCGTACATATGACAATAAAGATCATGTGATTCGTGTGAGGGTTGTATCCTCCTATACATTAAGACTCACCAACGTAACTATCACAGTGTGCCTACAATCTTAGAAATTCTAGATCATAGGCACTTATTCCTAACCTAAGTGCATGAAAATAAAACTCACAGTTCCATGTGAAAAGCACAGAACGATGAGCAATTGTTTAAAACCTAAAAAATAGGGAAATTACAAAAAATAAAACCTGCTACCATGTGAAAAACATGGTAAAACACATGTATTTGTTCATAAAATAACCATAAAATTAAAACACCTCATTGCCCATGAGGCTAGGGCTAGCAGGTTTGGGGAGAGGAATGACACCAGATTTCGTCACAGCATCTGCAAACGTCGGCATCTTCCTCTTCTTAGCGTCATGTTTTTCAACCAGACGTCCTATCTTCTTCTTGGGAGGAGCAAAAGACACGATTAGGACTGTTCATAGGAGGCTTCTCTTGCTCCTTCTTTTTGCCCGTTGTGTATTTTGAACCTAAAGAACGTTCTCTTTTCTTAACGAATCTTGTGGCTTTGTTAATGGTCAAGGCTTCAAATCCGGCATCAGAGATCATGGAAGAGTTCTTGGATTTGGAGGAGAAAACCCTAAAATAGATTTTGCTAGGGTTTTCCCCTATGGATGGGGATGAAGGTGATGGGAGGTTGAAAGAGATGGTGATGATAGGGATGCAGATAGATTGGAATCTCTGCAAAAGATTTAGGATTTGAGGCCGTGCTCTCGAGGAAGAGAGAGCGGCTTGGAGATTATGGTTTTTCCTAGCTATTTTGATATCAATTCACAAAAATATGAAGAAATATATATGATTCATTTCATTGATTTTCTTTGTTTCGGTAATCTAATCTGGTTCTAGATAGAAGATTTGACAATGACAATTCCTTTGAAAAGTATATATGAATTCAATTCGCAGATGAAAACACGGTAAAGTTGATCGACACCATAAAACAAACCAAACCCCAAGGTAATAAATCGAGAAAATTACATTTAAGTTACTTACCAAATATATATATACACAAAAAACCTCTTATCATAATATTTATACAAATTATGACATGAGTCAGGCCCAACATGAGACAACAGCTGGGCTGACCCGAATTTCACATGTAATTGACCAAAATATCTCTGTTCACCACATCATTCCTCTATCTCTTCTTCTCTCTTCCCCACCACCGCATATCATCATCTTATTATTATTATTATTATTATTATTATTATTCTTCTTCTTCTTCTTCTTCTCTCTCTATACCATTCCAAGCTTCGGGTCAGATTTGTTAGATTTGTAATAAAATCGAATTTGAGTGATGATGAGTGCTGCTAATGTACATTTAGTAGTAACAGATTTGCAATACGTTTCAACAGTAACAGATATGAAATAGGTTTCAACAGTAGCATAACTGCATCAGGTTTCAGCAGTAGCAGATCTGCAGCAGGTTTCGACAGTAGCAGATCTGCAGCAGGTTTCAACAGTAGCAGATCTTCAGGTTTTGTTGTCACTGTTGCAAATCTTCAAGTTATGTAGACTTTGTGATTGAGAAATTTTGAGTAGTTTGATCTTAAGGCTGTTGAATTAAGGTTGAGATTATGGGGCTTTTGGCAGTGTTATCTTTCAAGTTCAAAATTAAGGTTGGGACTGTGAGGCTTTTGGCAGTGATATCTTTCATGTTCAAAATTGGATCGAATGAGTTATGATAATGAGTGTTTCTACTGTTCATTCAGCAGTAGCAAACCAAAATAGTAGGTATTCAATAGACAGTACCAGCAAAAGAATATGTAGTCGCTAGCGTTAGAGTTGGGAGTAGAAGCGCACTAGCATTAGGATTTGGTAGTAGTAGTGCACCAGTAGCAGATCAGGCAGTAGCAGTGTGACAACACCAAAGAATTGTCAGAAAAAATTGGAATAGTGTCGACGGTAGCACCATTAAACTCGGCAATAGCATCGCACCACGTCAGCATTAGAGAATTGCAGGAAAAAATTGCAAAATCCCTGGCAGTAGCATCTTTCAACTCGGGTTGTAGCACTTTTCAACTCGGACAGTAGCACATTTCTACTCTGCAATTGTAGCGTGCCACATCAGTAGATAATTGAATATGTAATGAAAGATAGTTTGGTAAAATATAGTGACAAATGACATGTGGACATCAATTTGTCTTAAGTTGTCAATATTTGTCCTTAAATATGTAAGATAATGTATAAATGATGCATTTGTAAACTGAAATTTGGTTGATAACTAAACTGTATTACTATAATAATAAGACAAATGCCTATTGTCAGGGGCGAATCTACCTTCAGGCTTGAAGGGGTCGGACCCCTGTCAACATTTTCTTAACTTTCCATGTTTGCAATAAAACTTCCTTCAAAAGATGACATTTAGTGTTAATTTAATCACTCAACCCCCTAATTACTGACCAAAACATGTAAGGAACAATTAAATGGACAAATTTAGAACTAATATATACTAATTACACCTAATTTATAAAAAAGATGCAATAAATCCTCGTTAAATTAATACTCGATTAATTAATATCCTCGTCAAAATAACAATTTTTGAAGGCCTCAGGTCAGGGACAACATGGTAAATTAATAATTCGCTAAATTTATAAGATAATACAAATACGAGAATTCACATAAACCCCAATGCATATATAAATTAATTATGTCTTAATAAATAGAATTTATTACACATTTATGGAGACTTGACCAAAAATGAGTCAATTGTGAATTTTTTTCTTTACTCATTTCATCCGTCATCGTTGATTTTTTTAACTCATTTGAGATGAGAAATCATTTTTGTATTTCTAGTGTGTTGCGTAACTATAGTTTTTGTTTATTTAAATAGTGTGTTGTTTATTTAATATTTATCATGTGAACTTGTATGGTACATCAAACTTACATGGTACGTTGAATAATATAATGCATCGAATAAAGTAACTTATTAAACAATGTATTTGTAATAAATTTGACAAGATAAATAAGATTTTTCTATAAATTAATACCTCACTAAATTAATAGATTTTGATAGTTTCGATTTTATTAATTTAAAGAGGTTTTACTGTACATAGATGTTGCTTAAAATTGCAATTAATTATCACTAATGTCTAATTCATTCAATTAATTTCTTTTATAGACTTAATAAAGTATATCAAACTTGTTAAATATAACATTATTATCCAAATTCTTTTGTTTTACATGCCAACTCCCCAAAATTCAAATCCTGGTTTAGCCCTTACGCAAACAGGGTTGTTGCAAGTTCATAGTCAGGGCCGGCCCTATGGTGTGCCAGTTGCGGCGGCCGCCTCAAGCCACAAATTCCTGACATGTCTCCGACCATGTAAAATTTAAAATTTGTAGAAATATATATATATATATATATATATATATATATATATATATTCTGTTTGTAAAGAAAAACACACACAATGCTTTTACTCTAGCCGAAGAGAATTCAGTTTTCTTCCCGCCCCGTGCCCTTTTTTCTGTTTTAAATAAAAAAACAGTCACTTTTCTTTTCCAAAATTAATTTCAGACTTGCATTCATCTATTTACTGCAACACATCTTTTTCTATTGCTATTTATTATATTATATATATATATATATATATATTTACAATGTCATATTTTTATTGTTCGTCTCAAGTCGTTAAAATATCAGGACCGGCCATGTTCATAGTTGCTAAGGGATTATCTAGGGTTTAATATCAAAGCAAGAAAACGGTCGAGTTCTTTAATATTCTGGTCTGGTAAAACACAACACGGTTGTCAAAATTAGGAAGGGTGTGTTAACTCTGGTCATCATCAACATCGAGTTTCTTCCATGACTCTTGAGCTCGAGGAGGTCAAGGGGCAAGACTGACCATCAAACACCCATCCACCCCTACCCATAAGATTAGTTCAATCCCACCCAAGTCGCTCCCACGTTCTTTTCTTCCCTAATTTCTCTGCCTTTGTTTACTTGATTAGGTTGATTTCAACCTCCTTCGATCGCATTCCATGCAACCCTTTTGGGATTTTAGTTTCCTTTTGGATTTCTTACGGGTGGTAAGTCCGTTTCTTGGATGAAATTTTCAACGTGGGCATCACAGTGTGCATGGACTTTTGCTCTGTTTTTTTGCTTCAAACTGAAATGAAGTGAGTAATGGATTTCAGACATGTCTGCGATAGATTAATACCAATTCTAGTTTGGTGAACCTGGCTGGTTCTTCTGATTTGGTTTTCAGAAGAAAGATGTCTCCTTCTGGGTCTTTCTCGGTTTTTGTCTCCTCCCTTTTGCATATTCTGTTCCGATTTTTCAGCTCAATCTTTGTCAGGTTTGTAGATTCCGGCTTTGAAGTTTCATGATTACTAAATTTGTCAATGATTAATTTTCATTGTTTGGTTTTCGTTTGTGTTACAGGTTTGATAAAGAACAGAGTTCTCTGGTGAATGAGTCTTGTTCTTATATTGAGCCAGCAGCCATGCTACAAAACGATAAGTCTAACGTTTCGAAAAGTGATGATGATTCAGAATACTATGATGTTGAAGATGAAAAAGAGACGCCAGAGCCGAGTTTTGTGTTCAAATTTGAGTATCAGACTAAAGCTGTATTAGAAGCAATGGGGAAAGTGAGTGCTTATCGTCATTCTTCTGTAGTCGACAAAGAAAATGTGTTCCTGCCTGAGAATTTTAGAAGCAGAAGGTATGAATTTCAAGCAGAGAAGCATGTTAGTTTCTACGAGGAAGAACCGAAAGTTGCAAGCTTTGTTGTCAGAGAAGCATCTGCTGATGGCTCAAATTGTGGTTCCTTGGTGATTGAACATGAGGGTGTTAAGGAATTGGTTAAAGAAGAATGTGTTCAACTAGAAGAAGCAAAAGTTGCAAGCTTTGTTCTCAAAGAAGAATCTGCTGATAACTCAAATTTCGGTTCCATTGTGACTGAGGATGTTGGTGTTGAGAAACTGGTTGTAGATGAATGTGATTGTGGAGAAATTCATATTCCTCAGAATCCAGGGAAGAAGCAAGTTGGGGAAGATTCTCATTCGGATAAAGATGAGCTATTGAAGTCTCAAGAACATGATGAGAAAAAAGTTGCTTCTGATGAAGATAAGTTTCTGCAAAAAAAGGAATTTGTTGTAGTAGAATCTGCTTCTGATTCTGATTCGAGTTCTCTCTGTTCAAGCCCTGAGCTTTCATTTATGGGTCAATTTAGTGGTGATGGGTTCTTGCCAGAAACAGAGGTTAGGGAAAGGGTTGAATTTGGTGCTAAGGAAGACATTGATTTGCAGAATTTAGGTGTTGGATATGAACCTGATGAATTTGATGAAGAAGATGAATATGTAATGAAACAACTTGAAGAGCTAGAAGAATCAACTAGGAATGATGGCCAACATAACCCAAAAGAGTCCACACCTGAAGGCTTCACTGCCAAAGATAAAAAACCAAATGAGGGTTTAGAAAATTCTGAAAAGGTCAGTGGTCAAGATTTAGCAGCTAATGATTCTGAGGATCCAAACACATTGGAAACATTGTGGGAACATCAAGAATTGATAGAACAGTTGAAAATGGAGCTCAAGAAAGTCAGAGGTTCTGGTCTGCCTACTATCCTTGAAGAATCTGAGTCTCCAAGTATGGAAGATTTGAAGCCATGGAAGATTGATGAAAAATACCATCATGGAGACAGAATGAGTGTGCTTCACAAGTTTTACAAGAGCTACAGAGAACGAATGCGAAAATTCGACATTTTGAGCTATCAGAAGTTATATGCAATTGGTCAGTTCTCACTTCTTATCAGTCTTTTTTATTTTCCTTCAATTGTCTGTCATTTCTTGAAGTTTCAGAGCTCAAAAACATTCTCCTTGTGTTTTCATCCCCTGTTTTTTTTTCATTTCAAGTTTGTTGGAAGAACTCAAAATTGTTCTAAATAGATGTTATATCTAGCTGTTCTAATCATTTCATTAACATGATTAAATCAACCTACCTTAGGTGATTTTCTCAAGTTATGACCCACCAAATCTGTTTGGTTGATCACAGAATAAGCATGATGAGCCTGGTTAGGTCCCAAAGCATTAAAAGTGATTATTACATTTAAACTTGTAAAGTACCTATACATGAACTAATTAGGACATACCTTTCATGGTTCTCAAATGTCACCACTTGGGGGAAAAACATAGGCTCCTGTGCATATGTGTCACTGTTTAATATTGTGAAAAGTACCACTTACATTCTAGTGGGATCTGCGCATAGTCCCTAGAGCCTCACCATTACCCTTAATTTATGGTAAACTATTAAAAGTTAAAGGTTCATATCCATTAGTGCTCATAATGTTTAAAACTGTTTCAGCATGCTGATCTTAACTCCACCAAATCATGGAATTGCTTTAGTGCTCCACCAGTTTCATGAGCTTAGCATGGTTTTGGTTTCTATTATAGACAAATTGCAGAAATTCATTTGCAAGAAAAGTCACTGTCTAATCACTCAATTAAAGTTACTGTCAGCTGATCATATACTTCTGGTCTGTATTTGTGGTCTTATTTATCTTTTCGATTCTCATGTATAGGATGTTTACAGTCCAAAGACACATTAGAAACCTTTTCAAGCTGCAAATCCTCAACTCCAGCAATCAAATCATTTATTTTGCAGAACTTTGGGATATGTAAACCGAAGAAAACTTCTCATTCTGACCCAATGGTTAAGTTCATTAGAGAATTGCATAGTGAATTGGAAGTGGTTTATGTTGGACAGTTGTGTCTTTCTTGGGAATTTCTACAATGGCAGTATGAGAAGGCATTAGAGATTTGGGAATATGACGAATATGGATTACGTTCTTATAATGAAGTTGCCGAGGAGTTCCAACAGTTTCAAGTGCTTATGCAAAGATTTGTGGAGAATGAACACTTTCAAGGGCCAAGGGTTGAAAATTATGTCAAAAATCGATGTGTTATGCGGAATCTTATGCAAATTCCAGTGATTAGGGGTGAGAAATCTAAATTCAATTGTGTGTTTCTTTAGGGATATTACTGACTAACTTGGATATGCTAACACTAACTCTGTATGTTGCAATGCAGAGGACAGTTCGAAGGAAAAAAAGCAAGCAAAGAGAAAAGGGAAAGACATTGGTGATGCAATTGGAAGTGATCTTCTAGTAGAGATATTGCAGGAGTCAATAAGGACCATGTGGCGATTCATACGAGCTGATAAATATGCTAATACAACAGATGCTTGCCGAAAAAGATCAAAGTTGGAACTAGAAGACTCCTTGGATCCGAAGCTATTAGTGGAAGTTCAAGCAGATCTTCAGAAGGTTGGTTATACTACCATTTACTTTGACTTGCTATGTTATCATATTGTAGCACTACAATCAATGTTGAGTTCTTTAACCAAGAAATTAACTTGATTTATTTTGAAATGCAGAAAGAGAGAAAGTTTAAAGAACTATTGAGGAGTGAGAACTGCATACTAAAGAGGTTCAAAAAGCAACACGAAGAAGAAGAGGAAGAAGAGAGCCCAGAACACCTCTACTTCTTTTGTCAAGTTGACATCAGATTAGTGTCGAGAGTTTTAAACATGTCAAGCTTAACAACTGATCAACTAGTCTGGTGCCACAATAAGCTAAAAAGGATATCTGTTGTGAACAGGAAAATTCGTGTAGATCATTCTTTCTTACTATTTCCATGCTAGTAAAATGAGTTTTTTTTTGTCCTCGCAGATAGTCACTTCATCCCCTGGCATCTCACTAAGGATCATAAAAAAGAAGACTATAGGACCAAGTAATCATAAGCTATATCCCTACAAACGAAATAACTTCCAAAAATTGGAAATGGTGTACTCTGAACATACTCTCACCAGTAGACTATTCTTGCTTTCCATTTGTTCCATTGGTCCTATTCAAAGCTGCATGAACTCCTCCTTGTCTCACTTTTAATTTAAACCCTCCCTTCGATCCCCTACCCTAGCTAAACAGAATTGTGCTCTTGTCAATGTTTCTTCGAAACTTTACTTGCAGAATAAGTGATTGGTTAATATTTTGTAATTGGAGATCTATAAGGAACAGAACTAAGAGCCCAACTAGTATTGTACAAGAAACATGAAGGAACAACACAAGGCACAACTAGTATTGTATAAGGAACCTGAATGGATAACACCTACATCCATCAGAGTTAAAAAGTTTTCATGTATAATGTTAGAAACACTGGATGGATGTAGAGTAACAAACAGAATTTGAGAGCTGTATTGCTTAATGACTGCACCCTTTATTCAACAATCTTGGCGTTTAAATAGCCTTACATTTGAACTGAACTTCCTACTTTCCTGCTCGATTAGCAGCATATCTGATGAACACTTCTAACCAACTTGAATGAATCAAATCTACTAACAGACTCCTAAAGTCTAGTGATTATTGACTAAAAACCAGGTAAACGGACTTGATAAACACTAAGTCCTGAAAAACATGAAACCAACTCCTTTACTTCAGTGCAAATTCTAGTTGCAGTGCAGCAGCTAGTTTATAACAGATGCAGCGCGCCAACTCCTTCATTTCCTCCCCTAAACTAGTTGCAGTGCAGCAGCTAGTTTATAACAGATGTAGCGCAAATTCCCAGCTTTCCTCTAAGTTTCTGAAACATCTCCACCTTTAATGGCTTAGTCATTATATCTGCAATCTGATCATGTGTGCCACAATGCTCGAGCTTAATGGTTCCATCTCTTACAAGATCCCTTAAGAAATGAAATCTAACATCAATATGCTTGCTTCTCCCATGCATTACTGGATTCTTTGACAGTTTAATTGTTGAACTGTTGTCACATTGAATCGTAGTGAAATTCTCTTGATCATAGCCAAGCATCTTTAAGACTCTTCTTATCCAAATAGCTTGACTTGCACATCCTGCAGCTGTCACAAACTCAGCTTCTGTTGTAGAGAGAGTGACTATGAGCTGTTTTTTTGATAACCAAGACACAGAACCAGAACTCAGAGTGAATACATATCCTGACGTGCTCTTTCGATCCTCCAAATCTCCAGCATAATCAATGTCCGTAAAAGCTTGAAGCCCTTCAGCTCCTTCCCTCTTGTATAAGATTCCATAGTCATAAGTGGCCTTCAAGTAGCGCATGATCCTTTTAGCAGCCTGCAGGTGCATCTTAGTAGGTTTTGTCATGTACCTACTTATAAGACTAACACTATACATCATGTCTGGACGTGTGGCAGTAATATACATCAAGCTCCCAACAATCTGCTTGAAGAAGGTTTCGTCAATTCTTATTCCATGCTCATCCTTGCTAAGCTTGTGACCTGGAACTATTGGACTGCTAACAAGATTGCAGTCCTCCATTCCGAATCTCTTTAAAACTTCAAGTCCATAAGTCTTTTGACAAAGAAACACACCTTCATCGCCTTGAGTCACTTCAATACCAAGAAAGAACTTCATCCTCCCCATATCAGTCATATCAAAAGTTCTCATCATAGAGTTCTTGAAATCTTCCAGCATAGAAACATCATCTCCAGTATAAATCATATCATCAACATAAATACTCACAATTAACAGTTTACCATCTTTGCTTCTTTTTGTAAACAAGGTCTGCTCATTTGCACATCTATCAAATCCTTCATTGATGAACCATGTCTCTATTCGACTAAACTAAGCCCGTAGGGCTTGTTTTAGTCCATATAAAGCTTTGTGGAGCTTATACACCTTGTCTTCTGCTCCATTCTTCTCATATCCTCTTGGTTGCTCAATGTATACATCTTCACTGAGCTCCCTATGCAGAAAAGCAGACTTTACGTCTAACTGACAAATCTGCCAACCTCGTTGATCTGCTAAAGCTATAATTATCCTCACTGTTTCCATCCTCACAACTGGGGCAAACACTTCTGTGTAGTCAATACCATACTTCTGTGAGTAGCCTTTTGCCACTAGCCGTGCCTTGAACTTATCCACCTCCCCATGTTCATTAAATTTGGTCTTGTAGAGCCATTTGACTCCTATTCTTTTGCTACCTGCTGGCAAGTCTACAAGAGACCAAGTTTTGTTATTTTCAATGGCAGCTATTTCTGCATCCATAGCTTTCCTCCATTCCAGATTCTGTACTGCTTCCTCATACCTCAATGGATCAGCAGCTCCTATCATAGCCATGTTAGCTACATCTTCCTCATCTGATAACCCTTCTCCAGAAGAATAATCAGCTAGATATGAAGTTCTGCACAGAGGTCTTCCTGAGCTTGAGTACACAGCTTGTGTTGTATTATCTGTGGCTTCATTTGATACTTCCTCCTGTATCTCTTGTATCTCTTCATCTGCCATAGCTTCTTCTTCAGTCTGTTCAGTTTCATCATCAAGATCACCCCAAGTAAGCTCTTGCTTCACTTTCTCGGTTTCAACACTATCCCAGCTCCAGCACTTGTCCTCTTCGAACACCACATCTCGACTGACAATGATTTTTCTTTTGATGGGATCATACAGTCGATAACCTTTTGACTCCTCACTTACTCCCATAAGTACACAAACATGGCTTTTATCTTCTAGCTTGGTCCTTTTCTTATCTGGAACATGAACATGACTCAAACACCCGAAAACCCTAAAGTGACTGACTGATGGCTTTACTCCTGTCCAGACTTCCTCTGGTGTTGCATCCTTCACTGCCAAGGTGGGACTTCGGTTTAGGACATAGGTTGTCCATTTTACTGCCTTTGGCCAGAATGACTTTGGAACTTCCTTTTCTGACAGCATGGATCGAACTAAATTCATCATTGTGCGATTTTTCCTCTCAGCTACTCCATTCTGCTGAGGAGTGTAGGGAGTTGTGAGTTGCCTCTTTATTCCATGATCTTTGCAGAATTGATTGAACCCTGTAGAATTGAATTCACCTCCTCTATCGGTGCGTAAGCATTTGATGCTTGATCCAGACTCCTTTTCAACCATGCTCTTGAAGTATTTGAACTGATCAAACGTTTCTGATTTCTCAACAAGAAAGTATGTCCATGCCTTCCTGCTGAAGTCATCAATGAAACATAATACATACCTCTTTCCACTGTTTGATTCAGGTGTAACTGGTCCACACAAGTCAGCGTGTACTAGCTGAAGCTTGTGAGTAGCTCTCCATGTACTCTTCTTAGGAATTGTGTCCCTATGTTGTTTTCCAACAAGACAATCTACACAGACAGATGTTGGAGAAGCAAGTTTGGGCAGTCCATGTACCATATCTTTCTCACGAAGCGTCTTCAACCCTTTGTATCCCAAGTGAGCAAAGCGACAATGCCATAAATTTGTTAGATCTTGAGTACCTGTATGGAAGCACTTTTCTTCATGTGTGTTTGCAACTAACACGAACATCCTGTTGGCAGTCATGGCTGTCTCAATAATAAGTCCCTTTTCTGGATGGTACACCCTACACATCCCTTCATGCATGAGAATGGCAAGTCCTTTCTCTTGTAGTTGTCCAACACTGAGTAGATTGTTGCTTAAGCCTGGCACATAGAATACATTTGTGATAGTGTGAGTAACTCCATTAATATTCAGCTTGACTCTACCTTTGCCTCGGACCATCATCCTGTAATTGTTTCCTAATTTCACATGTTGCTGAAAGTGATCATCCATCTCATGAAACTTAGAGAGGTCACCACTCATGTGATTGGAGCAGCCAGAATCCATGAACCACACATCCTTTCTCTTTCCTTCAACAACATTCACTTGAGCCATAAGAAGCATCTCCTCTTGTTCATCCAGCTCCATCCACATAGTTAGCTTGCCAAGTTGGACACTCATATTGAAAATGACCCAACTTGTTGCATCTGTAGCACTGTGTTGTTGCTTTGTTGAAAGTTTGTCTTCCTCTTCCGCGTCCTCGACCCCTAAACGAGTCTCTGCCTCTGCCTCGACCTCTTGCTCCACTTCGTTCTCCAAAGTTCACATTCTACACCTGATATTCCTCTTTAATGTGCCTCTGAAACTTTTGTTCGTGAACCACAAGTATGCTTTGTAGTTCATCGATTGACATATGCTCAATATCTTTTGACTCTTCAATTGAAATAACCACATATGTGTACCTTTCAGTAAGAGTTCTCAGGATTTTCTCTACAATTTGTGAATCTTGCATGATCTCCCCATTACTCCGCATCTTGTTTGCTACTGCCATGACTCGAGTAAAATATGATGTGATCCTCTCACCTGACTTCATCTCCAAGACTTCAAATTCTCTCCTCAAAGCTTGACGAAGAGATCTCTTAACACGATCATTCCCGCTGAATTTTGATTTTAATGAGTCCCACACAATCTTGGATGTGCGTCTGTCCAGTATCTGCTCGAACACTTCTCGATCAATGGCCTGGAATAAGCAATTCTTCACTGTGTGATCTTTTGTTCTTGCATTTTCCAACTGCTCTCTTTGTGCATCAGTCAGCATTGTACCAACGGTTGGCTCCTCGAATCCGTTCTCCACCAAGGTCCATAATCCTTTGGATCTCAGCAAATTCTCCATTAGTTCACTCCAGTGGTCATAATGACCATCGAAGTGTGGCAGTTTGGTGAGGCCCTTGTCTTCACTCATTTTTCTCTCTTCTCTGTGAGTCACTTTGAAAGAGTTTGCTGCTCTTTTATCTCAGGCCCCAGTGGGGGCTCTGATACCAAAATGTTAGAAACACTGGATGGATGTAGAGTAACAAACAGAATTTGAGAGCTGTATTGCTTAATGACTGCACCCTTTATTCAACAATCTTGGCGTTTAAATAGCCTTACATTTGAACTGAACTTCCTACTTTCCTGCTCAATTAGCAGCATATCTGATGAACACTTCTAACCAACTTGAATGAATCAAATCTACTAACAGACTCCTAAAGTCTAGTGATTATTGACTAAAAACCATGTAAACGGACTTGATAAACACTAAGTCCTGAAAAACATGAAACCAACTCCTTTACTTCAGCGCAAATTCTAGTTGCAGTGCAGCAGCTAGTTTATAACAGATGCAGCGCGCCAACTCCTTTATATAAAACGTGTTACCCATACAGAGTTTTCTACCCCATACTCAAGATTTACATTTAGTCGTTATCTCAGAGAAGAAGTACCGATCAATGGCGAGTTCACAAAACAGAGATGTAGAGAATACAATATTCCTAGAGATGGTGCAGGCAAAGGTCAGAACTCTGTGGATAATTGGGCAAGGGATAACGGATTCAAGGATCCAAACAGCGAGATCGAAGAAGAGAGATGGAAGCTGATCAAAGATCGCATAGTCTCCAAGAGTGGTGTAGTTGTAGCCGAACATCTTGCTCCGTTTCTTGATCCTCTACCAAAAAAGGTGTTGCATGAGGAAGCATACATGTTTCCTGTTCTTATCAAATTCCAAGGCCGTCCTGTGATGGATGATCAATCTGGTCATGTTCTGTACCACTTTGAATCCCTGAATGGGGCTAGTGGTGGAGGAAGAGCTTTCTTTACTTGGTCGAATGGAGAAAGAGTTCCTGATGGTAAGTTTTTGGAGGAGAAGAAGTGGGACTTGTGGAATTTGAAAGATTTTTTCTGCACATTGGGGCTGATTGTAGTTTTTGGAGTAATTGAGCGATGGGTATATAAGGCTCTTCACAGTGAGTCACCTTCTGCTTTTGTCAAGTATTTTATCTCTGATGTTCCCGTAATTCCGATTCCTCTCTGATATTTGGTGGCGGGAATTTTCAACTTCATGTTTTGCTTGATTTTTCCGATCGTGAAAAATGCTGGTGTTTATAAAAGAACCGAGCAAGACAGCATGCTGCTCTGGAGCTTCAATCCCCGAATGAACAACTGCGAGTAAAGCTGCAACGCCACGCTTAGTATGGATGGAGTTCTGAAACCAGACAACCGGTATTGTTATTTTCATATCTTCGATCATCATCTTGTTTAGGAATTAGTCTTTCTTTTTTTGGATCATCATTTTCTTTCTTTTTAGGATTTAGTCGATTGTTAGAGTTCACAAATAGTTTTTGCCATCATTGCAATGAGAGTACATTATTCAACTTGGTTAACGTTTCGTGTTTTAAAGCAATTGCATATATGGTTCCTCCTTGTTATTCAATCATAACGATGCTTTTCTGGTTCGTCATTTCAACGATCAATAGTCGCATAGCCTCCACCTCCACAGACCACAGGTGACCTAGTTACCGCCGAAGATCTCGATTCTCTAAGATTCTGGCTACCTGCGCCATGAGCCATTTCGGTTTAGGTTTCTATATATTTTAAGTGGACCAACCAACCTGCCTAGGCCCAGTCCAACTAGGAACCGCCTAGACAACCCAACGGTCCCGCATAAGCCCAGTTCTCTGTACTCGCTTTCTTTGTTCTCCATATACGTGTAATAAGCAGGAGGTACTTGTCGCCGATGTCCAAGCCGAGTTACCGGAATACACGAATGACCAACTAATAAGAAAACTGCATACTAAAGAGATTCAAAAAGCAACACGAAGAACAAAGAGAAAGAAGAGAGCCCAGAACAAATCAAAGAACATAATCCATCATCATTATATCTTGAATCCCCTGGCGTCATTTAGATAGGGTCATTGAAAAGAAGACTACGGATCAAGTAATTAACCATAAGCTATATCCCCCCAAACGAAAATAATTTCCTAAAAATAATTGAAAATGGTGTAATCTGAGGAGAGGAAGAAGGAAGTCCACGTCTTTGATAATCATACTTGTGCAACAATCACAACTTGAACCGTACCCAAGATTACTCTCACCAGTAGTCTATTCTTGTGCTCCATTTTTTTCATTAGTCTTATCCATAGCTGCTTGAACTCATCTTCTCATTTTTCTCCATTAATTAGTCCCTTCCAAAGCTACATAAACTCCTCCTTGTGCAATTGTCAATGTTTCTTCGCTACATTACTTGCAGAATAAGTAATTAGATAATATTTAGTCCATATGTATAAGGAAGGAAATCAATTTACCTCCCATTCATGATGCCCTATAAAATGTGTTACCCATACAGAGTTTTCTACAACCCTAAACCCTAACAACCATATATATCAAGATTCCATTGACGCTATATCAGAGAACAAGTACGATCGATATGGCGAGTTCACAAAACAGAGGTGAAGAGAATGGTCATAGAGATCGGAGACTTGCGAATTGTTTCAAAGATCCAAATAGCAAGATCGAAAAAGAGAGATGGAAGCTGATCAAGGATCGTATCATCTCCAAGGGTGGTGTAGTTGTAGCCGAACATCTTGCTCCGTTTCTTGATCCTCTACAAGGAAAGAAGATCCATGAGGAAGCATACATGTTTCCTGTTCTTGTAAAATTCCAAGGCCGTCCTGTGATGGATGATCAATCTGGTCATGTTTTCTACCATTTTGAATCCCTAAAAGGGGCTATTGGTGGAGGAAGAAGTTTATTTTATTTGTACGGAAGAGGAAACGTTCCTGATGGTAAATTTTTGGAGGAAAAGATGTGGGAATTGGCGAGTTTAAGTGATCTTTGCTGGATATTGGTGGGGATTGTAGCTTTTGGACAAGTTGGGCTATGGGCATGTATGGCTGTTGAAAGCGAGTCGCCTGCTGGTTTTGTCATGTTTTTTTACTACCGTGATACCATTTTTTACTGCCGTTTCGTCGATTCTTCTTATGTCAGTGTATATCTTCATCTTCATGGAATAGTTGTTTTATCCGATCATGAAAAATTTTGGTGTCTATGGAAGAAACCGAGCAAGACAGCAGGCTGCTATGTCGCTTCAATCCCCCAGTGAGCAACTAAAAATAAAGATGCAACGCCGTGCTTAGTGTGGATGGAGTTCTGAAAACCAGTACTGTTATCTTCATATCTTCGATCATCATCTTGTTTAGGAATTAGTCGATGGTTAAATTTCACATATGTGGTTTTTGCTATCAGTGCAATGAGAGTACATTCAATTTGGTTTACAATTATTAATTTTAAAGCAATTGCATATATGAATATGCTATCACTGCCATGAGTTCATTTTCTTAACTTGAAGCAATTGTGTGATTGATTGACATATGCATATTCTTGTAATTGACATTCAATTTGGTTTACAATTATTAATTTTAAAGCAATTGCATATATGAATATGCTATCACTGCCATGAGTTCATTTGCTTAACTTGAAGCAATTGTGCGATTGATTGACATATGCATATTGTAATTGATATCTGAAGGATGTGTATATATGGAAAGTCTTGTAATTGATATACCTGAAATGGTACAGCGGAGCATGGCTTCTTTGTGTCTACTCGGTATTCTTGATTTGGTTATGAAGACTATATACGCTATGGATAGCTTTCTTTTTAAAGAATTATTTCAATGGTACATATGACTTGAGAGGTCTTTAGTTTCTACTCCGGATAGAGAAAAAGTTTGGTTTCCTATCATGATTCGATACATTGACAATGAAACTAGATCATTTTGGGTACCTCTGTCTCTACATATGTATTACATTTTGGACTTAGTATCCATTTATCAATGTTCTAAAACTGGGCCTACTCGGCCGACTAGTTGGTAGTCGGCGGTAGACCGAGCTGATTTTAGAGAATTCGACGCATATACTCGGTTAGGATAAAATCAGCCAACTAGTTGGTCCAATTCGGTAAAACTTGGTTCAACTCAGTCAAAGTCGGCTAAAAAATGGAGTATGTCAAATCAGCCTAATTCGATCGATCTATGTCTATTCTCTCATTGAGTTATTGTAACGGTTGTTTTTAGACATTATTATCTAATTAAGTTATTGTAATGACCGTTTTTAGATATTATTATCTTATTGTTGTTGAATTTTATAATGTTTTATTGACTATTTTTTTTATCTTAGACATTATTATATGTTTTAAAAATAAAAATAAATTTAAAAAGTAAAAATTGAGTACTCACCCGACTACTCCTCTAGTCGCTAGTTCCCGGCCGGTCAACCGACTAGCGACTAATGACTTTTAGAACCTTGATTGATAATGTTTGCATTCTCTATATATGTTCATAACCTAATTACATTTTGGATTTAGTACTTCGCAAGGCTTTATGGCTTTACCATGCAGCCTTCGTTTTTTTTAAAAAAGCATTGCTTCACAAGCTTTCAGATAAAATAAGTAGGGAGAATTAGGGCTGACAATGATACACATTTCAATTCCAACCAATTCATATACCAACCGTATCAAATACATTGGTATACCATCAAATTGGTACACGGTACAGTATACTGTACCAACTTCAAATTATTAGTTGATGGTACATGTTTTCCCTATACCATGGTATACTGTACCTACCAACTTATACTATATTAAATTATTTAATATAAAAAATATATAAATCTTTAAATTTTTAACTATAGATTTACTAATAAATAAATCTCTACCGTAGATTTTTTAATTTTTTGAGAATTTATTACTTGTTTACTTTGGAAGTTTAGCTATTTGGACTTTGGCATTCAGTTTGTGACTTTTTATTTGGTAATTTGGTTGAAGTTGTATAAGACTATGAATTTGTGTTGTTATTTGTTGTTACTTATATTTGGATTAGACCTTTAAATTTTGGGGTCATAAATATGTTGGTAGAAGCTCATTACCAACCCTACCAACCATACCAATTAGTTGGTATACCAACGGTATTGGTTGGTATAAATGGTGAATTTTTCATACCAATCATATATTAGTTGGTAGATGGTATTGGAAAAATGGAGTTAATATACCTACCAATCCATCCTTAGAGAGAATCACATATAAGGAATCAACCAAATTTGTAAACACAATTACTACACCAGCCCAAACCTAAAACTAATTACATCAGGCCCGATCCAAATTTTACATATTCAATTACTATAATGCCCTCTCCTCCCTAAATCTTCTTTCTCTCACATTCATCATTTCAGATCTGTTTTTTTTCAGATCTATTATTCTTCTTCCTCCTCCCCCCCTTTCTCTCTCTATAGATTCAGGTATAGACACAAGGCCGATGTGGTTGACCCTTAATGTCACATCTCAGCCTCATTACAGCCTTGTTAGACTCTCACGCAGTCAACGACATCATAGCCCTGTCGACAATTGAATTCGGGTAGATCCGACCATCCAGTACTCAATCAAGTGATCTCAATCACCCTGTTAACTGAGATTGACGATAACCCAAGCTTGGTCTGTGACACAAGTAGTTTGAGGAAGGCTTCCTACTACTATTTCAGCTTTGCAGCTACTGCTACTATGTTCCTATTGTGCTGTTATTGCTACTGTTTCAAATTTGCTGCTGCTGCTACTGCTATTGTGTTGTTATTATGTGTCATTGTTTCGGCTGTGTTACTACTGTTTCGGCTTTGCTGCTACTGCTACTGTTTCGTCTTTATTGCTATTGCTATTGTTTTGACTTCGCTACTACTGTTACTGTGCTGCTAATGTTTCGTCTTTGTTGTTGCTGCTTCTACTACTGTATTGTTATTATGATGTTATCTGCTATTGCTACTGCTACTATTTCATCTTTGTTGCTAATGCTCCTGTTTTGACTTTGCTGCTTCTGCTACTGTGTTGTTATTATGATGTTTTCTCCTACTGCTACTGTTTCGTCTTTGTTACTACTACTTAGGTTTCTACTTTGCTGCTTCTGCTACTGTGTTGTTATTATGATGTTGTATGCTACTGCTGTTGCTGCTACTGTTTCGTCTTTGGCAATATCTGGGCAATAATATCTTTTAACTTATATAGTGAATGATAGTTTGGTAAAGTATAAAGTGACAAATAGCATGTGGTTATCACTTTGTCCTAATTTGTGTCCTTAAGGGTTCGTTTACTAATATAGAATGAGATTTAAGGTGAATGAGAATAAGAGTGAATGAGAATGAGGGTGAATGAGAATTTCTCATTACTTTGTTTACTTGTCATCCGGAATGAGAAACAGGAATGAGAATCATAACTCGTAAATGACAATAATACATTTTTTTACAAAAACGTTGTAAGGTTTGGTTATGAGTATTTTCAGATTTTTGATAAGATAACAGGGTTATAATTGGAAAAAAATTGTTATTCATGGATGAATCAAATCCTCTCCCACCCCCTCCTTCGGAAAGAGAATAGCTGAATCATTCCTGCATATATGGTGGGGCCCGCATGTTTTTCATTCCTGTAAACAACCTAATCGGAATCCTTCCCAATCGGGTGATTCCCATTCAACTGAAGTAAATGCACCATAAAAGTGTAAAATATTGTCTAGATAGTATATTTGTAAACTGTAATTTGACTGATAACTAAAGTATAGTTTGCTAAAATAAGTACGCACTAGTGGATTTGCACTCTTAGCCGACAAAATTTATACTGTTTCATCGGTTATGATTTTCTTAGTCGACATAAACACTTCCGTCGGTTAGGAGAAAAAATTCGTCAACTAAGAACCTCTTAGCCGAAGGAATACGTTCGTCGGAAATTTTCTTTGACTAAGCCCTTCTTAGCCGACGGATCTGTGATCCTGGCTATTTCGTCGGCTAAGAAAGCTCTTAGTCGACGAAAAATCTCGTATTCCGTCGGCTATAAAAAAAATAATATTTACTTACAAAATTACACTACGAATATTTTGGTGTCTGATTGACTATTGTGATATCAAGATATGACCTTTTTGGCTATCCGAGTTTGTTTAAGGCTTCAAAATGAAGTTTTTCTAAACACTTAGCACACAAAAACACCAATATCTACATCTATATGAGGTATTTTGGTCAAACCTTCAACACAACAAGCTCTCACCATGATAAGATGCAACTGGCCATCTAAAATTTTTGAGACATTTACCTCTCGATGATAGGGCTCTCCATATGGATAAATAATGGTAAATATTAGGAATGTTGTGATTCTGGTCATCCAAATTCACAAACAAAAATACGACCGTCAGATGTGATCAATATGTTGAAATATGTCTATGGTTAAAAATTCAACTTGATCTGATAAATTTAAGGGCTTCATCCGGACAGTCAATCTCGTAAGTCAAACCCCTAAATTGCATTGACCACAACTATCGGCACCGAGACTTTACCGGAATAACGTGATTTTTCAACCTTAAACGTATTTCACCATTCTGGTCATATCTTATTTCACGACTTTTTTTTCGTTTGAAGCTTCTACTTATAATTTGTTTTTGAAACAGAACATTTACTTAAAACTTAGTAAACAAGTTATACAACATTAGTAGACATGTTGTGATTCCGATGATCAAACTTGAGAAACAAAAATCCGACCGTCTAATATGATAATTATGTCTAAATATGTCTATTGGAAAAAAATTCAACTTGATCCGACAACATTAAAGGTTTGATCCTTACAGTCAATCCCGTAAATCAAACCTCTTTACGCACGAAAACGGTTATTTGACTGTCTAAATTACGTATTTTGCCCAGACCTTCAACTAAAAATAATTTCAAATCGATGATACTCAACCAGTGGTATAAAAATTTTATGAAAAATAACCACTGGTGATAGGGCTACCTCTAGGGAGAAAGAATGGAAAATTACATTGACCGCAATTATCGGCACTGAGACTACCGAAATTACGTGATTTTTCAAATATAGATGTATTTCACCATTCTGGTCATATCTTATTTCATGATTTTTTTTGTTTGAAGCTTCTACGTATAGTTTGTTTTATAAACTGAACATTTAGTAAACAAGTTATACAACATTAGTAGACATGTTGTGATTTCGATGATCAAACTTGAGAAACAAAAATCCAACCGTCTGATATGATCATTATGTCGAAATATGTCCATAGGAACAAATTCAACTTGATCCGACAACGTTAAAGACTTGATTCTTACGGTCAATCCCGTAGGACATGTTGTGATTCTGATCATCAAAATTCAAAAAAAAAATTATGACCGTCATGTACCATCATCATGTTGAAATATGTGTATAAAAAAAATATTTTTTTTTGAAATTAAATAAAAAAACAAAAAATAATTTTTAATAATTTTTAACACATTAGCCGACGGAATTAAATAATTCCGTCTCCTAAGGTATCGCTTAGTCGACGAAATTATTTAATTTCATCGGCTAAGGGGTTAAAAATCAGAACAATTTACCCGCGCAAAATTTTAGACCAAAATTTTAGAAAAATTTTCAAACACTTAGCCGACAGAATTATTGAATTCCGTCGGCTAAGAGCTAAAATGTTTCAAAATTTTGAATTCCCGCGCTAAATTTCCAAAAAAAAATCAAAAATCAAAATTTTTTCTTTAAATCTTCTCCTCTCTCCTCTCTTTACTTCTCCAAAATCTTTCCTCTCCCTCTCCTCTCTTCTCTTGTGTGTGGTGGTGTGGTGTGTGGTGTGTGGTGGTGGTATGTGGTGATGGTGTGTGGTGGTTTTTGGTTATGGTGGTGTGTGGAATCGGAATGGCCGATTTCTTACCGGAGATCGATCCCTGGCGGTGGATTTTAGGTGATTGATCTTCGTTTTTTTTTTAAAAAATTAGGTTTACCAACGGAATATTCCGTCGGTTAAGAGTTTTTTATTTTTTTAATTTAAAAAAAAATCTGTCGGCTAAGATCTTAGCTGACGGAAATTTCGTCGGCTAAGAATTACTTAGGAGATGAAATATTAAATATTATGTCGGCTGAGATGACTATTAATTTTTTTTATTTTAAAATATGTCCGTCTCCTAGGAACTTAACCGACAGAATTATTCTGTCGGCTAAGATCCTAGTAGACGGATCTTAGTCGACGGAAATTTCGTCAATTAGGTTGTCTCTTAGTCGACGAAATAAAATTTTCCTTCGGCTAGGGTCTTCACCGACGCGTCTTAGCCGACGGATCTTAGTGGACGGAAATTCTGTCGGCTTAGATCTTAGGAGACAAACAAATACTCTTAGGAGACAGAATTTTTTCGTCGGCTAAGAGCTATAATCCACTAGTGACGTGAGGTGAACCCCTCAAGAACATAGTAAAAAAGAATTCATAATATTTCGACCGAAAAAGAAATGAGGTATTTGACAATACACCCAATTTATTTGGCCTATTTTAGATTAAACACACCTCTTTACACTCTTTTAAAATACACACACCTGTTAATTATGTTGATTTATTGAAAAATCTATTTATATTTAATCTTAAAAATAGAACTTGTTCAAGATTAAAATTGCAAGATTTGCCACTAAACAAACCCTAACCCCGAAACCCTAAAACCTAAAACCCTATACCCAAAACTCAATTCCCCCATAAACCCTAAACCATAAAACCCTATACCCAAAACTCAATTCCTCCATAAACCTTAACCCCTAAACCCTAACCCCTAACCTAAAACCTTATACCCAAAACTCAATTTCTCTATTTGTAACGTAACATAAAGGTAGAAAACAAAATGAACATTAGAATGACAAAAATAACAGTGAAAAAATTGAAATAAATTTAAATTTTTGAAATAAAATCTATAAGACAAACTAAATTATTACACTTGGTGTAAATTCAAAAACAAAAAGTGAATGAGTTTATCTTAAAAGATGATGAATTTTTTAAGTTTTTCTCTAATTATCTCAAAAGAAATAGAGGATCATAATATGGAACTTGCCAAACTTGGGCTTATCTTTGGATCATGATATTATTGAATTTGGGCCTCCTTCCATTTTTCCAATCCTAAATTATAAAATACCAAAACCCACTTAGTACTGTTCCATATACCCCTGTCAACCGTAACCCTAAACCAAACGCCACTTGAACAGAAACCCATCGATGGCGTCAACGACAGCCATTTCCTTCACTCTTCCACAAACGCCTCTTCCTCGTCTCAACTTCTCTAATCCTCCTCCCAAAACCTTCCCTCTAATCCCTCGGAAGTTTCGACGATCTAGGGTTTTCGTTACCGGTGCGAGACCAATCCGTCGCGGCGGCGGCTCCGGGAAAGACAATGATGAGTCCCCTTCAGAATTGAAGCAACGTAAAAGAGATGTGCATGCCAAGAATGACGGTGAAATTCTCCTATCTTACAACAAGTTACCTAGGATCCTGAAACCACTCGCCTCGATTATGTTATTTGGATCCGCAGATTGTGATAAAAACAAATGGGTTGAAGAAAGGAGACGTGAATTGGTTAAGCAGTACGTGTCTTATAACAATGGTGCAATTGTTCCAGAAAAAGAGTATTATCGTCGTCTTGCTAGGGTTCTTAAGGAGTGGCATGGTGCTGTTCAAGAACAAGAGCAACGTTCAATAGAGCTTAGTTTCCGGATGCTCTACAGAATTATCTCTCTAATGAAAGCGGTCCTCACATGGTTCCGTAGTTGCATTCGTAGCATCTCGGACTTTGGAAACATTTTCAGCTACAGTTACAGTTGGAAGATGCCGTGGTTTGAGATTACATTGCTACTTTGTGTCGTCGGTGTGGTTCTCTCAATTGTTGGTATTTTTCTCTTGCCCTTCTTTCTTATTTGGAAATGTTTGTTTAGTAGACCACCCCCATCTCCACCGCCCCTCAATCCCAGTGTGGTGAAAAAATTGTTGCCATTCATCAATCCCAATATTGTGAAAAAATGGCTGCCGATCGATCCCAGTACTGTAGTAAAAGATTTGTTGCAGTTCATCAATCCCGGTATGGTGAAAAATTGGCTGCCGATTGATCTCAATGCAGTGAAAGATTTGTTGCCGTTGGACAGGGTCAGACTCGTAATGCTAGCAACCCAGCTAAAGATTTTTATTCCAATGATGATCATGGCAGCTGCGGTGAAGTAGGCACAACGTCTAAGCGCACAGTAAAGATGAGCACACACAAGAAGGGTAGAAATCCTCTGCGGCTCCTAATGGAATAGGTAATGAGCAACTTTGCCAATTGTCATTACTTTGTGGATCGTTTTGGTATTTTGATACATCTTTTCGAAGTGAATTTGGGAAATTTCCAAACCTCTTTCCAACACAAATGTAGAGAGGGCAATATTGCTGGCTTTGTTTGCAAATTTGGGAGTGTGGGGATTGTATTCTCAATCTATGTTTGATTGCAAATGGTACTTGGGATATCATAGATATTCAATAAAATGTGTTCTCTAATCGATCCGCTCAATATACACTTGTTATAACTTATTAGGAAGAATGACCATTTGCATAAAATAATAAAAGTCAAACCCCAAACCAATGAATTAAAAAGTCAAATGTCATTCTAATACAAGGTGTATTTACTAATGACTAAATACACAAATCTTTATTAAATTTATAATAAAATAATATTATTTGAGACAATTTTATCCTTGTTCCTCATACACTTTGAGAAAAAAATGAGCGAGAATATTTTTGCCGGAGCATCTTCGGTCGCCGGACTCCGGTCTCCGGTCACCAACCGCCGAACTTCGGTCACCGGACGCCGGAAAATTACTGGTAGCCGGAATTTCGCCGGATTATTTTTTCCTACTAGGGGCAATAAACTTTTACAGAAAGTTTACTGGGGCAACATCTACATCAAATCCAAGTCTACTAACCCCAGTATATTTCAAATCCAAGTCTAATAACCATAGTATACTACAAAACTAAATGTACTAACCCCAGTATACTCTACATCAAGTCTAATAACACACTGTATACATCAAAATGAAGTTTACTAACCCCAGTATACTTCAAAACCAAGTCTACTAACCACAGCATTTTATCAAATCCAAGCCTATTGACCCCAGTATCGACGTTTCCTAGCGTCGGTGTTTAGACGGCATGACCAGATCTGGATTTGACGATGTTCTTCAGACTCATTGTTGCAGCAACCGGAGTGGACGAGGCGGAGATTAGTTGAAAGAGAGGATGAGCTCGTCGAAGATGATGGAGGGAAAGATATGTGAGTGACAGTTAGAGAGAGAGGAGATCAGAAGAGAAAAATTAACTTAGATGTGAAAAATAAAGTTTACTACACTTCGTAAATTTTTACTGGGGTAGTAACTCGAGCAGATGAACAAATTCGAGACATTGGTAATAAATCATAAGTTTACTACCTCAAATAAACTTGTACCAGAGGTAGTAAATTTGTATCAGAGGTAGTAAACATGCAAAACAGTATCTCCAAAGCTCATTATACACATTAAAAACAGAGAAAAATCAACTTAGATGTGAAAAATAAAGTTTACTACTCTTAGTAAACTTTTACTGGAGTAGTAAACTCGAGCAGATGAACAAACTCGATGCATTAGTAGTAAATCATAAGTTTACTACTCATAATAAACTTATACCAGAGGTAGTAAACTTTATCAGAGGTAGTAAACTTGTAAAACAGTATCTCCAATACCCATTATACACATTAAAAACAGTAAAAAATCAACTTACATGCAAAAAACAAAGTTTACTACCTTTAGTAAACTTTTACTGGAGAGGAGATCTGGTAAGATACTTGATAAATGAAGAGATTTGGTAAGAGACTTGAGGGAGAAGGAGATCTGGCCGAAGACTTGAAGGAGGAGGAAATCTGGTCGAGGGAGGAAGAGACTCCGGCGGGAAATCAGAAAGGGAGGAGGAGATCTGGTCAGTTAGATCTGAAGGTGACGATGACTAACATGATGGATCTAACCTCGTCGGCGACGGGTACAAGCTGCTGATGTCTTCGCATAGTCGTACTTCACCGGTGAGGGAGAGAGAGAAGATCGATGTTATGAGAAAAATGAGAGGCAAATGAGATGAGAGAAATATATATATTTAGATTATGGGTAAAATGTAATTGTATTATGATTAATTGGAATGTTAAATCTGTTTTCATTAGAATGAAATATCAATCCCTATAATTAGTACTATATGATCAATTATTGTATAACTTATCATTTTTCCTCCTAGTTTTTTTCCTTCTTTTGTTTGAGTAAAATCAAATTTCTAATCTATGCATGGAACGAGTGTAAAACTCAGTACCGTCTACTCAGTTATTCGGCTCAAAATTGGTTTAAGGCTTTTAGGTGTCTTAGAAGAAAACGGTTAGGGGACTTTAATGAAATATCACACTCAAACATAAACAATTTCGATCAAGAAAATACTAGAGATCTTCTTCATCATCAGAAACTAATCGCCTACTTGGTCAAGTTTTTATTGTTAAATCAAAACTATGCACGTCTCCTTGCGCTAACCTAGGGAAACCCTAGTTCTCTCAAACCCTACTGCGGCCTCCCTCTCCTCCCTCCAAACCTCACTGATCCAATCCCATCTCCACCAACACTCCATCACGACCTCCCCTCTCATCATGTCAACCACCCTAGAAGGTGTCACTGCAGGCTTTGCCGCCTCCTTGGCTCTTGCAAGTGATGATGTTATTGATATCTCTTACATTGATCATCCAGATGAACCTCGTCCTGATTCGAGGCTCTACCTTTTGGAACATACCACAATTCAAAGCAGGTCAATGCTGACGATTTGCAAAGTCACTTCAAGCTAATCTGGATGTTGCGGCGCCACTTTCGGGTTAAGTCTCATGATCATGATTTATTTATAATCACCTTTGATATCCCGAAAGATCAGAGTAAAGTATTTTGGGGAGGTCTTTGGTATTATTGTAAAATGCCGATGATCCTGGATGAGTACAATGGTCTCAAATCTCCTGCGTCCATTCCGATGAACAAGCTCTACTTCTGAGTGGGTCTTCTAAACATACCCAAGGCCCTTTCAAAAGATTGATACATCAGGAACGTATATTTGCAAAGATGAACCACTCTTTGCGTCTACTGGTCGGATTAGAGTTAGGCTTTCTCATGCCCTAGATCATCCATTTTATGAGAAAAAAAACCCTAAAAATCATTGATTGAGTGATGGCGGAGATTGAATTTTAATTTTAGAATCTTATTGGTGTGTGTAAGTATTGTAATTTGATCTAGCATGAGAATGATTATTGTGTGAAGATGGGGGGAGTGAACCCTAGCCCTAGCTCCTCAAAAGTGGTTGTGCCGAGGTCTTTTCCGGCAAGCAGGATTGGTTTTTATGATGCAGGTTTCCAATTCAAGGGTACTTAGAATGCTTCTACCTCTGGCGTAGTACGGGGACTCTTTGATCCTCAACCATCCCTCCGCAAGCTGATCATCATTCGTCGAGAGACTACTCTTGAGGGTGGTGATTCTGAGGCTCTCCCCTTAGTCATCATTGATGAAGGAAAGCAAGTTGAACAACAGGTTGTTGAAACTGTGAAGCATGGAAGAACTTCATCCCCCAGTGCATCTCCAAAGAAACCCAAGCTATTATTAGGAGTTGATGTTGACCTTCCTTTAGCAATCCTTAAGAAACAGAAAACTTCCATTCCACGAATCACAGCAAGGGCTCTTGGTCTATTGGATGAAGGCAAGAGTTCTGATGGTGGCAATAGAACAAGAGCTGAAAGTAAGAAAAAGAGAGGTCAACCATTTGGCTCGAAGAATACTAAGACCCTGGAATAGGAAAAGGTGGAGAAATTAGTTGCAAGTGGGGTGACCATGCAAGCTGATATCATGCATCCTAGCCCTAAACCTAAGGGCAAGGATGTTCTTTAATTATTTTTTATTTGGTTTTGAACTGGCCCCTTAGCTAGGGCATCTATGGTTTTGCTTAATTTTGTTTTTTTCATTCTTCGCATTAGCCTATTTTTTCTATGCATCTGTAGGAATAGACTTACAGAATAAGTGAGTGAGATGATTAAAGAGTAGTCTATTATATGTACTAGTGTGAGGTATGTCTCACAACTACTTGTCTATCTGTAGATAGTAACGGTAGAGTATGTAATTGTTGTTTCTGACTTTTGTGTTTGACCTTAATATATCAAGTCGTGATTGACTTCTTTAAAAAAAATGAAATATCGCACTCACACAACCTTTCTTGCAATCGCGTAAACGATTAAAGTTCGGCTCGTTTTTAGAGGTAGGTAGGTGTTTAACTATTTCTTCTTTAAACTGAAAGTCGATTGGTTTACCGGCGTCAACAAATGAGATCACTTGTCAATGAAAAGTCCAAAACTCAAAATCAGCTAAATTTTTTAAAAATTAAGAAACTTTTTTTTGCCTAATTAACGGAAATAACTCAATATTTACCTTTTTCTTTTTTCTTATTTGAGTAGGAAACCAATACTGTACTCAACTTTCAAGGACTAGACCCAGATTGTGTATCGATCGAAAACCTAAAGCCAATATAAAAACGCAAGTTTCGGATACAATCATACAAATCAACCTATGGTGTCCGCGGTCACGTCGATCTACTTGAGTCTTCCACCAACACCTCGACCTCGTCTCACTTTCAAAGGCTCATGCTCATCACTTAATCTCCCTATCGCTCCTCCCAAAATCTGTCGTCCTTTCCAAACACCGGTTTTCCCTATAAGCTTTTCTGTTAAGGTTCGAGAACCTCGGGTTTTAGTTCCTGTCGCGAGAAGCCTAGGCGGCTGCGCTATGAAGAACAGTGAGGTACCTTCATATTTGACAAAGCGTGGAGGAAGATCATTGTACAAGTATTGGAGGCAACAGGCAATACAAAGCGAGAATGCAAATGATTGTCAAATTTCTCCTGAGGAATACAAGGTCATGAAAATCTGCGTGTCTATTTTGTCATTCGTTTATGTGGATGGGGATCCGAATAAAGGAATTTCAGAAGAAAGATGCGAGTCAATTTTGCAGTATATACGCTATAATGATGGTGATGCTCATCTTCCTGAAGAGTGCTCCTCATCTTGCAAGGCTTCTCAATAAGTACACTGACATTCTAGCCACACAGAAACGTATTCGAGAGCTTGAACTTCAAGACTTCAGAGGAAAGATCCTCAGCGGGTTGGGTGACTGCTTTTTTGGTCCCTAGTCTTTTTTGTGGCCGTGCTGGTGGTGCTTCAAATGGGTAGCTGCTCTTTTGGCCCTCGGTCTTTTCCACTATCTGCTATTATATGCCTTTTCAATCTATCGTTGTGCTACAAGACCAGAGTTTAACGAAGAATTCATTTTTTATGATTTTGTTATTGTTGTTTAGCTTTTCTAAGCAGTACATTTGAGAACAAAACTTCTTTCCAACACAAATGTGGAGAGGACAGTATACAGCTGACTTTGGGTGTGAATGGTGCAGCTGGGCTTATCAGATAAGCTGGCTTCTACTTTTTTTGAGAATAAGTGGCTGAAAAGCAATGAAGCTGTTTGTTTGGTAAACTGACTTTTTATAGGTGTTGTGAGTAGCAAAAGCAGTGGTAACACGTTTGGTAATCTGAGGATGAGCTTGTGCTTTTATTTGTAGAATGACCAATTTAGACATGAAAGATGATTTGAGGGTGATTGTTTGGTAATAAAATTGATATTGATATAATTGATATTGGAAATAACTTATAAAAATATATTAGTAGCAATGGTTCCTGATTAATATCATGAAAATACATAAATTGTCATAACTCATTCTACATTAAATATCATAAAAATACATAAATTTTCATAACTCATTCTACATTAATTATTACGCACACTCATTAGACTTTGAGCAATTATATTTCTTAATGTCTCCATTTCTTGTGCACTATGACCATGATATCCTTCTTCTTGATCATCTTCCATCTCTATCTCACCATTTGACCCTTCACCTGCACTTCCTTCACCTTGGACAAAATGTATGTCACGATGTCCATGTCTCCTAATATAATTATGAAGTGTCATGGTGGCAATGACAATTTGTATTTGCTTCTTAAATGAATAGCCTTGCATGTTTCTTAAAACATGCCACTTTTTTTTCCAAACTCCAAATGTGCATTCTATAACGCCTCTAAGTGAAGAGTGTGCTTGATTAAATACTTCATTTTCATTTCTTGGTTCTCGCCTACGATATTCTTGAAAATGTTGTTTTGCCCCTTTATAAGGTCCCAAAAATCCGTTCATCGTAGGGTACCCCGAATCCACAACATAATATTTGCCTATCAAATAAATATATATACTTAAAATTTGACAAAACATAATTTAAAGTACAAAAATCTGACAAAAAATAACTATATCAAAATTTATTACCTGGTGGAGGGTGAGGAAAATTCAAATCGGGATCTCGAATAGCCGATAGAAACACTCTTGTATCATGAGCAGCCCCTTCCCAACCCGCACAGACGAAGATAAATTGCATATCGAAGTTACATGCCGCCATGATATTTTGGGTTGGTATTCCTTTTCTACCAATATATGGTATTTGTTTTTCAGGAGCTATTGAAGCAGGAATATGCACTCCATCAATAGCCCCAATGCAATCCTATATAGAAGTAATTTCACAATTACTATAGGTAATTAAATTATTAATAATTTGTAAGTAAACAAGAAAAATACCTTAAAATGCGGCATGTATCTGCTATCTCTCATTATCTCTGGTGCAACCCCATTGAAGTCAGGATCCTCCGGTCTAATTATTTGGTGACCTAGTACACACAAATTATCTAATGCTATTCCAATGTTTCTACAAACGGTTTCAGGGGAGTGTTGAAATCGTTCTGCTACTGTCCTAATTCCACATCCTTGTCCTAGCAAATACACTATCATCCCCACTACTTCAATATGATTCAGTCTGTCTGAACCTAACAATCCCCCATTAAGAACTTCTAGATCAGCACATAAACGATGAAATACATGCTTTTGCATTCTAAAAGCATTATAAAATCGCCTATCATTTCCATCTAATACTCATTAACCACTTATAACCTGTTTGAGACGATGTCATGCAAGGAGTTTTATGAACATACTTCATATAATAATGTTGAATGAGCAACGTATTAAGTTGTACAATTCGGATGAACTTCTCGTCTTGAACTTCACGACTGTCACCTGGATTGTCCATATTTCAATCATAAGACCCTGCAAATTTAAAAAACTAAGTATGTAAATCATATGAATGTAAACTAATCACATAAAGTAATGAAAGATAATTGTAAAGTACATATATATAAGACAACAATCACAACAAACTTCAATTCTGAATATATAAAAGGTATCAACAAGATAAAAAATATAACACATGCCGAAATCAGTGTTCTGCACCCTTAAAAACATGCCGAAAGAAACAAACATAGTGCGATAAAATCTCTCGTAATTAACCTAAGCTTATTTTTCGTTCATCTCATATTTCAGCCATTGCAACTTGAAGTTAGGATCGTCCATAGTGCAATACATCTCTCTCTTCTCCGGATTCAACATCAAGCGAGTGGCAAAAAGCCACAAGCTACTACCCATCTCAGCTCCAGGCAAAGAGGTTACATCCTTCATTACTTCTGCAATACTAGTGTGTGCACCATCTTGTCCACTGGTATTGATCACTGAAGTTGCAGTACTTCTACTTTCAATTGTTGAACACATTCTACTAATTTGGTTAGCCAACAAAGCTGCACCTCCAACCTTTCCTTTTTTTTGCATCACTCCCTTATCTTTCAAAGGTCTCTCACTTCTTTTCCTCTTATTAGGCTGATTTTTGGGTTGATCATTCTCTTCAGAGTCACCGCTGCCTTCAAGGTTGTCATCATTGTTACCTTGCTCCGGACTTCCAGGGATAGGTAGTGTAGAAGATGGTGAATAGGCATACTTTCCAGTAGCTGAAGTACCCGCAAACATCCTATCTAACTTGTCTTCAAAATCTGGTGTTATTCCTTTTTTCCTTAACTTTGCATATTCCTTGACTTTCTGCAAAGAAATAATCATCAACAATAAGATGTTTTGCAGAATAACGACAAATGAATAATGAATGAAAATAAAGAAGGAGATGATTATACCTCAATTTTGGCACGCCACCACTCATCAGGTGCATCAATCGTTTGGAGCTTGTGATCCCATCCAAGACCGGTCTCTTTTCCTTTCAACTCTTTCCACAATCTCCAATCAATTTTAAGAGCATCCCATTTATTTTTCAGTTGTTTTCTGGAATAATTCTTTCTTGTTTCACTCTTGAAGTTACTAACTATACTCGCCCATCCCTCAACATTAAAATGAGTGTGTGGACGATTATTCTTAACCACCTCCTTGATACACAAGTCACAAAAAACCTCTACTAGACCCTCATTCCAAACAGCTGATTCTTTTTCTTTTGCCATCTAGCACATATAAGTAACTATATAACATTCAGATAACGTAGTTGTATGTTATGTTTCAAATCATTTTAATTGAAAATGCAATAACCAGACTCAACCTCTAAGCACGAAAGATGTTATACATTTACTGAATATTTCATTTATCAAGTTCAAAACTACAAAAGATGATAAAATGGAGAGTTTGATCTCCATTTTAGTTCTCAATGTGGGACAATACAATTATGCATCATCCATGGAATCGTGCTGTCATGTCGTGATCATGGAGTGTGGTCGAATAATCGACTCAAGAGATCACATTGCCTAATGGCCACACCCAAAAATGAACTCATCTGCAATCCCATATGATGAAAAATCGTCTTCTCTATCTTGATACAAATTGAATCTGACCTCATATATCATTGAAACATACAATGTCATCTTATGTTCAAGATTAAGCATTTTCGGGTTAAAATGAATATCAAACCAGAACCTAAAGCAATGTAGTCCCTTATTCAGATATGTAGAATTCTAGGAAGAATTGCAGAATGGCAGATTAATTTGGTTTTTACTTTATTAGCTGTGCACACCCTAATAATGGAATCCTGGAAGAAAGATATCCTTCATCTTTTACAGTAGAAGCATGCAAAGCCAGGTAGATGATATTCTGACATTTGAAGGACATGCAGCATCAAACTAAAGGGAAAAACAAAAATGATTGATGCAGTTCCTTCAAGCTAGCTCATTTTTTTCTAAAAGGAATCTCAGATCAGATGTGTTACCCATTATATATTGCTACTCCTAAATCCTGATACATGCATCTCATTAATTAGTGCCCCACACCTATTTAAGCATCAAACTTAAATCACAGCAAATGGAATTAAATCACAGCAAATGGAATTATAAAACTACTCAATAACTACAAACACAGAACCATATATAGAACCATCGAACCATGAAACCCATCATATCATTTCATCAAACACATAACCATAGAACATCTAACTAACTCAGGCAGAACTCCAATAGTCATATTCTTTCTAATGCAGATTCAAACCCAACCCGATGGGAAACCAAGAGAACCAAGGCAGATTCAAACCCAAGAGAACCAAGGCAGATTCAAACCAAAAACCCAACGTTTCTAATCAATATATGCTATGATTATCATTTATGGACAAAGAGATTACCTCCGAATTGAGAAAGAAGACTTCTGTTTGCGCGGGTGCAGGCTCCTCCCTCCGTGCGGCGGACGTTGTGTTTTGCAGAAGAGTGTGAAATGTGAAGAGAGCGGCGTCTCTTCAGTAGGGTTAATGGCAAGTGTGAGTAATTGTAGCAGGAAAGCAAGGACAGCCAATGGTATTACAAAAATTTCATTAATGTACAGTGCAACCGCGCGCGGAGAAGCGGCTTCGAGAATCCAGGGTCGATCGGCTTCCGCTTTTTCTTGTAGAACGCTGTGGCTTCCTAGAGAAGCGGCTGTGAAAAGCTCTCCCAAACACAAAACAGGGGCTCCGCTTATAATCACATGAGCAGAAAAGCTCTCCTATTCATACCCTTTGTTTGCAAAGGTGGGAGTTTATATATACTCAATATTTGTTTGATTGCAACTGATACTTTTGCATGATATATTTAATATATCTAATATATGCGCTCAAGTGTTTTAGGATATTTCATATGTGTGTCTTGATTTTATGCTAACGGGATATAATTTTATGGGAGAATGATCATTTACACAAAATAACAAAATTAAAGTTAAATGCTAAACCAATGAATTAAAAAGTCAAATGTCTATTCCAATACAATGTGTACTTATTAATGTCTAAATGCACAAATCTTTGTTAAATTCATAATAAAATAATATTTTTGAGACAATTTTATCCTTGTTCCTTATATATATATATATATATATGGGTGCCTCACGGATGAAATCATAAAAATGCTTATATATATTTGTATTATATTATATATAATGAAACTGAAAGTGGCTATTGGACCATAATGCATTTCAATTTTAATTTCACCCATTAGAATTATTTTAGTTGTAAAAATATAATTCTACTACCATTTTTCCCTATGCCTTTTTAGTAATAGAATATGATGTCTACTACAAATTCTTTTTTTTTTTAAAAGAATATTTCAAACACACAATTGCGACTATATGTGTAGCAAGATTATTTTTTTCTATGAATATTGTAATGACTCAATTACGTAGTTGGATGAGTGACTATTTTATAAATAATTGTTTGATTCATATATCAATAATAATTTTTTTATTATTATACTCGATGAGACTATTATATAACAATTTAAACTCTCGTAAAAAACAATTATCATTAAAATATATATAAATTATTTTTAATTATTATTATTATTTTTTGTCTCACTAACTTAAAATTTCTAACTCCGTCGCTGACTGAGATTATATCTGAAGATCAATAGTTGACGAAGTAATGGCCGGAGACGATCAGGAAGGTGCTGTCCGTTATGGAAGAAAAAAATCTGTGGGTGTTGAAAGACAGAGCTTGGGAGGGTGCAGAGATTCGAGAATGAGTTCAAATTGTTGTTTTTGTTTTTTCCACAGAGATGGGCCTCACCATCTTCATTTAAAATATTCAATCTATGTAATATCTAGCTTCAATTGTATATAAGCACATCAATAGCTTGCCTTAGCCCAGGTTCTGGAGTAAGAAGGTGGACGAGGATCAAAAAGCAACATGATTATGGGCAATTTGGGAAAACAAATAAGAGGTTAAGAAATTAAATAATTTTAAAAAACTGAATAGGGGTGTAGAATATAACGTGTGAATATAAATTTGAGCTTCTTATATTCAAATGTGTTTAGAGCTCCTTATATTTAAATGTGTAGCGATCTTAACCCTAAACCCAATAAACGCAAGTTCTGAAGTCTGAACACAAATCAATTTATGGCGTCTGCGGTCACGACCTGCTTGAGTCTTCCACCAACACCTCGACCTCGACCTCGTGTCTCTTTCAAAGGCTCTTCATTTAATCTCCCTATCGCTCCTCCAGAAACATTTCATCCTTTCCAGACACCGGCTTTCCCTAGAAGCTTTTCGTCTAAGGTTCGCGAACCTAGAGTATTAGTTCCCGTTGGGAGAAGCCTCGGCGGCTGCGCTTTGTAAAACAATGAGTTACCTTCAGATTCAACTAAGCATGGCGGGAGATCATTGTATAAGTATTGGAGGCGACAAGCAATACAAAGCGAGAACGAAAATCAGGGTCAAATTTCTCATGTGGACTTGTACAAGATCATGAAAATCCTCGTCTCTATTTGGTCATACATATCTGTGGATGGTGATCCGATTAAAGGAATTTCAAAAGAAAGATGCGAGTCACTTTTGAAGTATATAAGCTATAATGATGGCGCTGATTATCTTCCTAAAGAGTATGCTCCACATCTTGCAAGGTTTCTAAATAAGTACACTGGCATTCTAGCCACACAACAACGTAATCGAGAGCTTGAATTTCAAGAGCCTCTTGGTTTAGGAGGAAAGCTTCTCAGCTTGATTAGGCCGTGCTGGTGCTGCTTCAAATGGGTTGCAACTTTTTTGGCCCATGCGTCTTTTCTACTTTCTTCTATTTTCTGCCTTTGTCATGTATGGTTTATGTGCTGCAAGGCCACCAGTGTCCTCGGAACCTAAATTTAATTTTTTGTTTTCGGCGTTGTTACCACGGATAAACTAGTGTTACTGTTTGCTCAACTAATTTGATTGGGATTCACTTAATGAAAGATGTCGGCGACACAAAAAATATTGTTTGTATGCGCTTGCACGACCGGTGGACACAAGGATGTATAGGATAAGTTTCATTTTGTACCCATGAACTCGTTTGGGATTTTCACCTTTGACTGACCATTCCAACTCTAGAATTCGTGACAACAACATAATGTTTTTGGGTTCTATAACAACACGCGGAAAAATAAGATATTGCATGTGGGCTTGTAAAGATTTGAGTTAATCTCTCTGTTGGTACAAATGTATCTACGTGTGTTATGTATGTATGTATGTATGTATGTATGTATGTAGCGGAATAGAGATAGTTGACACAAGGTTTATGGTGGTTCATCCCATCATCTATGGGCAAAGGGCTACATCAACTTAACATGTACTATGAGTTGAGACGCCTTGGCGGCACCTCAGAATGTTACAAGTGGTAGCGGTTGGTGCTACATATTTGATCCTCTCATGGGAAGGGGGAGTGTAACGTCCCATATCTAAAAGTTACCTTATCACAGTGGTTTACGAGTTACCGAGAGCTTTTAACCGCGATCGGTGAATTATAAAGTTATTGCTCGAGTTTATTTTCTAGTTTTTATAAAATCTCCAAATTCCTTATTTAATGACTCGATGTTGTAGTATGTGTCGACACGAGTCTCCCGGTATTTTTGGATTGTTTTTCAGAGCTTCCGGCTATTTTCTATGAATTTCTGAAGTTTTTGGAAATTTTTAATTACTATTTCAGTAAATAAGTTTTACCGTTTAATCATTTACTTTTTACTTTCTTTAAATCTAGACCGTCAGATCTATAGGGGATGTGATCTGGGCCGTCCAATTGTCTATAAAAGGGCTAGAGGCCTTTGACCGAAGTCAAAGACCCCAAATCAGGTCAACTCTCCCCTCTTGAGCTCAGTTGCTTCTCAGACGAATCTCTGCCTTCTGGCCACCCCACACCGGCGCACCACCACCAATCTCTTCCTCTCCTTCTACTCTTCAAAACCCATTTCACTTTTCACTCAGAGAAACAAGAATGAGGGAGATCGATCGTGTTGGGGGTGCGGCGGTCCTAGGCGGAAATCCAGCGACCCAAGCGATGAGTTGGCAAATTTTTAAGGTATTTTCTTGCTCCTCACCATCTCCTCTTCAATTCCTTGTCTTTGTTTGTCAATTTGAAGTTGTGATAAAAAAATCTCTCCTTCCTGTTTTTTTTCTTCAGTTTTTCAGGGTTTTGAGCCCTAGCTCCGGCTTGTTGGATTCTTGGTCCTCTAATGAGCTCGAGGAGCTCTGATGAGACCGTAGAGAGGTTAGAAGCGTTGCAGCAGGACCTGTTGAGAGGTGGCTCAAAGTGAGAGGGCAGCGATTCTGTCTTGTCAAGGTGGAGCTGTTGGAAGACCGAGAGGTGGTTAGGAACACTTGGAAGTGGGCAGGCAGAGGCTCGGTCAGTGAAGGAATCCGGTGAGAGAGGTTTACTGAATCCGAGGAAGGTGAGGATAGTTCGGTGGTGTTGGCTGTGTTGTTAATTTTTATGGTTTTGGCATTGATTGTAACTATGTTTTCTGTGTTTTTGTCGAAAACTGGGTAAAATGAAGCTACGGCGAAGCCATGGCCGTTTTCTGACAAAATTGTCGAAATCCGGCAGAATATTCGGATGACTTTCCTGAATCCGGTGAAGTGTAGAATTTCGGCTGAGAGCCAAAGAGGTAGAAATCGATTCCCCCGTTAAGCTTTAAGTCGAAAAGTTCCGTTAAATCCTAAATCGAGTAATTACGGAAAACTTACCGTAAATAGGAAGTTTTCATTTTAGGAAAGTTGACCTGTAAAAGAAAAGTCAACCTTAGTTAACCGGTTAAAATAAGCCAATTGAATCTTTAAATGAGAATCTGGTCAACTCAGGAACCTTTGTCAAAAATCGAGTTGATCGTTATAATAATTCGGATAAGTTCATACTCGAAATATCGACTCACAATTAATAAATTGGATTAACGCTTGATTTGGTCTCCATAGTAATTCCACAAATTACTACGGGTTGCCTAACATCAAATGAAATAGTAAGGCAAGTGGATGTATTAAGGTTACGAAGTCGAAAACTAAATGTCGAGTCGATAATCGAAAATAGTTTTATTTGTTATTAAGTCGTTAAAAAGGAATTGGTAAGTCAACTCTTGGTCAAATTAAGATTTTCTATTCAAACTAGGAAAAGTACAAATCAACGGTATTAAAGACTGATACATTGGATTAATTGTACAGTTTATGGTTGAACGTGAGACGGATTTCGTTCTAGTGGTTATTTCGAGGTTGCGCTCAAGGGGCTTTCCGAGTAGTGAGGAGGTCGCATTAAGTACCGTGAGTGGATATTTGTTTTGAATTAATGCATGTCGTGTTTTTTATACTAAACAACATGATTTTTATTACTTTAATGAGCCGGTGGGGCCAGGAAGGTGGGTTGGTCCCCTTCCGTAAGCCCCATATGTTATGTCGGCTAAAATCAGAGTTATATTGATTAAATTAGAATACATTGTTTTATGGCCATAGTTTTGAGAACAGTCAGGAAATCGTGTCTCATGCATAAGATGCATGTTTTAACTTACAGGGGAGGAGTCATATATTATTGACTTTTCGTATTTGTTTTATTCGCCATGAAGGGTCGTTATATATCTATATATTATCATTGCTAGCTAGCCATATGGGCCCCCTCCCCACTTTAGAAGTGAAGCGGGCCAATAGTAGCTTTATTTTTGCTCCGATCATAGCCTGAGAGGCTCATTGTCATGGTGAAATCTCTCTGTCATGAAGGGTCGTTCATTACTTAGTAGCCTCCGGAAGGCTCCGACCCTAGTCTGGGAGACTCTTCGTCATGGTGAAACCTCTTCCCATATTTTTAATACTGAGTTTTAAGCTAATGAGATTAGCAAGTGTTGTTTTGTTTCTCGAAAGGATGATTTGGGATTATTTCCCAAAGAGACATGCATAAATGATTTCACGGAACAATAAGAGGGATAACGTTAAATTAAGATATTTTCTCGCGCTTGGAATTTATTTTTGTCCACTCACTCTAACGTTGTGTTTTAAATGTTTTTTCCTGGGCCCTTCGTTTTCAAATGCCTAGTGTTGCAGGGTTGCTGAGAGGAGATTATGCGTACTGAAGACGAGGCATAGTCAAAATTATTCTGTTGTCGTTATTTAGTCTATTTAGGTATTGCTTCCACGTAGAATGCTCTGAATACCCCAGTATAGTGTTTAGATGTATTCGATTGTGGAAGTGTTTTCGTTGGATTGCCGATAGGGTTGTCCATTTCAAAGAGGAGTTTCCGGTAAAATTTTCCCTTGAAGTGGACCCCTCTGGGTTTATTTCGGGTTAAAAGGGTTAACCCGTAATGGGTCCTGACAGGAAGTCTCCTATAGTGAAGTTGAACCACATACCACTTTAAAATTAAAGTGGTTGTCTGATTTCCCATATATAAATAGTGGGATTTTCTTTCATTAAGAACACACAAGCTCGACAATCATCACTTCCTCTCAAAGAGGGCAATACTGCTGACTTTGTTTGCAAATGTGTTATGTCTGATTGCAAATGGTACTTGTGCTCTCGTATATATTTAAATAATCTGTTTTTAAATCTGCCCAAAATCTTTGTTATGTTTGTCGTTTTTTATTATGTTCCTTTCTTTGAGTAAAATGTTTATATCATTCAATCAAAATTATAATATACGGAGCAAGTAGAAAATTCTGTACCACTGGTGAAATTGTGGCTCACTTATTCTGGTCAAAATTGGATTAAGGAATTTTTGGTGTCTTATGATCGAAAGTCATCTGGTTCTGGTATACTACTTGCAAGCTAGTTAGTTGTATAAACCATCTGAAACAGTCCTTAACCGCACCCACATAACCCTTCTTCCAATCGCATGAATGATCAAAGTTCAGCTCGATACTCTTCAACAGATAATCGATCAATAGCATTGTTTACGGGCTTCAATAAAAGAGATCACTTGTCAATCACAAGTCTAAAACTCAAGCAAACTATCTAGGAGAGATAAACAAGGGCAGAAAAAAACCCTCAACTCGGCAGCGGCGGCGGAGTCCGAATTTCTCTTCTGGGAGCGGCCATGACTGCTTGTCTGGCTTTTGCTTTGCCAGCTTCATGTGCTTTGCTTCTAGGCGAGGTCAAACAAGTTGTTGAAATTGCCCATTGGATAGATTTGCTCAAGGTTTTCTGACAGGTAAGGTTATGGCTTCTTTGATCTGGCCGATACCTTTGGGAGGTGGAAGATCGAGGTGGGCCTGTGGTGGTTGTATGTGCAAGCAACGTGGAGAATGGATCACTGTTATCTGGGTTGCGATGGTCTTGGGTAGGCGTTGCAGTCACACGGCGGCGCTACATGGTGTTGGTCGACGGTATGGAGGTGGAGGTTGACTTTGAGTCAAGCCAAGCTTGTTGGGCCTTGCGTGGGCTTTCTTTTGGGCCCCAAATGATTAAGTAGTTTCGTTGCTATTTTGTCCAGTAATTCCCTAATATTGTGTTGTTTAGCATAGTTCCTCTGGTCAGTTTTATTTCAGCAATATTTCTTTTATTTAGAAATAAGTGAACGAGACCGTGTAATGAATGGTACTAACATGTCAAGTCTTTTAATTTACTTTAGGTAGCAAGAGAGGGCATTTCAATATTAATGAAATTACAAGCACCCATTGTTAAAAAACCAAGTCTAAAACTCAAAAAGAGAATTCTAGATATTAAGTGGAAAAAATAAACAATTACCAATAATTACATTTTCGTGATCATATTTACCAATAGCAGACTATATCAAAAAAGTTCCCTTCGACAGACTATATCAAAAAAGTTTCATTCGGCAGACTACGTACACTAACGGAATTGATTAACCCCGTCTCTTCTTATTTTTCAGGCTCTCATCCGGCCACGCGATCGGCTCCTTCATCTCGTCGAAGCTTTTCGTCACGGCTAGGCTGATATTCACCATTGACAACGCGACGGTTTGGTTTCGCGCTCGCGACGGCACCAGCTGCCAGGGCCTCTCCGGCGTCGGGGAGGTCAAAATCAGGCCAGATCTTGATTTTCGAATTAGGGGTTTAAGTTTCAGAGTCAGGTTTAAAGCTTCTAAGGTTTGATGTTAATCAAACTCCAATTTGTGTCAAATTCCAATTGGGGATAGAGCTTGTTATTGATCTAGTCAAAATTCAATCCAACATCATGGATCTGGCCAAGCCCGAATTAGGCTTTGACTATTTAGCTTTGTATCACGCTCACTCTTACCTCGCCGCTTGATCTAATGTTGCTCTCTAATTGATTTGGCCCGGAACGGCTTGAGATGGAGTGAGAACATCTGTATTCGGGTTAGGGTGTGGGTTACGTTTGTCTGAATCGAGGTCTTCGTGCTTGTGCCCGGAGGTCGAGGACGAGAGTGAGAGGGGGAGGAGATGGAGATAGACTCACAGTCATAATCTTTGAGGAAGTTCAGAGAGGCATTAGAGGAAGACGATATGGACTTTGAGGTTCTGTGGAAGTGATTTAGTGATTTGATTTGGGTTTGAATGTGTGGATCCTTGAATGTATAGTAGCTTATTGAGGGTCAATGGTTTTATGTATTTCTGAGCGTCAGTAGCTTTATTTTCTAGTTGTTACTCCTGCTATTGCTACATTCCTCTTAGAAGTGGAATAGTCTGTTGATGTGCTCATAATATCCTATATTCATTTGCCTCCCTAACCTTCGTATTTGTGTTTATTTATTTTATTTGTGATTTATTTACGTTATTTTAGTGTTTTGTAGGTTTTTGTCATTGAGAGAAGAAAAAGAGTTAAAATGAGCTAACAAGGATTGAAAGGCAACTACAATCCCAAGTGTCTAGAATCTGTCTGTGCAGAACAACCAACTTCACCGAATTACTGGGAACAACTTAGATTGAATCAGACAATGAGCCTTACATCATTGGAAAAATATAGATGTCTACTTTCTGCAGGATTTTACGGATCTTAAGTTCGATACTTCTAGACATAGTTATGATCGTTTGAGTGAAGAATGGTCATATTAGAAAATCAGCTCGGATTTATGGATAACTCAAGTTCCATAACACAAGATCTTCAACCCTAATGCTTCAAGGATAATGATGCAGACGATGATGCAAAAAATACATGTTTTCCTACTTCTACAAGAGATATTTTAAGGTTTTCCCATTTCATATCAAGAAATGAGTCTGAATCCAAGTTTTACGAGGAAATATGAAGTCAAATATGAGCAGAAACTTCTTTATATAAAGGAGCATGAATTTCACATGAGGAGGAGGTCTCGACGTGTATTGAATACGCCAAGGCAGAATAGACCATCCATTCATCCATTTTCCATTTTTTCTATGTTTTATTTAGCTATCTTTATTTGTACAAAATTTTTTCGTCTGCTAAGAAGTCGTCGAGAAAAAGCCGTCGGCCAAGACTTTAGTTGACGAAATTATTGTTCATCGTCGGCTAAAGTCATTTATTTAGCTGACGATGAAATTTTTCTTCGCTTAATTTCTGGACTTTAGCCGACGAATTTTTGGACCTTAACCGACGAAATTTTATTAAATTTCGTCGGCTATAGCTATTATTTCTATTTTTTATTTATTTATTTAACTATAGCCGACGAATTACCGTAAAATTCGTCGGCTATAGTTATTTTTATTTTTATTTTTTTTAATTTTAGTCGACGAATTTTATAAAATTCGTCGGCTATAGTTATTTTATTTTTTTCATATTTTTTTTATTTTTTATTTCTTGTATTTTTGATTAAGAGAGGGGAGCTAGGAGGAGGAGAGAGGAGCTAGGGGAGGAGGAGAAGGTTAGGAGAGGGAGAGGAGGAGGAGGGGAGGAAGGAGAAGGATTTATAGTACGTTGTTGCCGCCGGAGGAGGAGGAAAGAAGATGAAGAGGAGGAGGAGGAGGAGAAAAATGAAAGATATAGAAAATTTTGAACTTTAGCCCATGAAATACCCTAATTTCGTAGGCTAAAGTTCAAAATTTTAGTCGAAAAAAATTCAAAATTTTAAAAATCCCCGCCAAAAAATTTGAATTTTTAATTAACTTTAGCCGATGAATTTTAATAAATTTCGTCGGCTATAGTTATTTATTTATTTTATTTATTTAACCTTAGCCGATGAATTACCCTAATTTTGTCGGCTAAAACCCTAAACCTTATACGTAGAAGCTTCAAACGAAAAAAATCGTGAAATAAGATATGACCGGAATGGTGAAATACGTCTACTGTTGAAAAATCAAGAAATTTCGGTAAAGTCTCGGTGCCGATAGTTGCGGGTAACACAATTTTCCATTCTTTCTCTCTAGCGGTACGGTAGCCCTATCTCCGGTGGTTATTTTTCATAAAATTTTTATATCACTGGTTGCGTCTCATCGATTTGAAGGTCCTGGCAAAATACGTAATTTAGAAGGTCAAATGACCGTTTTCGAGCGTTAAGGGGTTTGACTTGCATGATTGACCGTAAGGATCGAGCCCTTAACGTTGTCAGATTAAGTTGAATTTTTTCCTATAGATATATTTCAACATAATGATCATATCTGACGGTCAAAATTTTGTTTCTCAACTTTTATCATCGGAATCACAACATGTCTACTAATGTTGTATAACTTGTTTACTAATAAGCTTTAAGTAAATGTTCCGTTTCTAAAAAAACTCTACGTAGAAACTTCAAACGCAAAAAAGTCGCGAGATAAGATATGACCGGAATGGTGAAATATGTCTACGGTTGAAAAATCACGTAATTCCGGTAAAGTCTCGATACCGATAGTTGCGGTCAATACAATTTAAGGGTTTAACTTTCGGGATTGACTGTCCGGACGAAACCCTTAAATCTATCGGATCAAGTTGAATTTTTTACCATAGACATATTTCAACATATTGATAATATCTTACGGTCATATTTTTCTTTGTGAATTTTGATGATCGGAATCACGACATGTCTGTTATTTACCATTATTTATCTATATGGGGAGCCCTATCATAGAGAGGTAAATGTCTCAAAATTTTTAGATGGACGATTGCGTCTCATTATGGTAAGTGTTTGTTGAAGGTTCGACCAAAATACCTCATATGGGTGTAGATATCGGCATTTTGTGTGTTAAGTGTTTAGAAAAACTTCATTTTGAAGCCTTAAACGAACTCAGATGGCCAAAAAAGCTTTTATGTCATGGGTTTGACTCGTACGCCCGTTTTGCTTCCAGATTGGTATCACAATAGTCAATCGGACATCGAAATATCCGTAGTGCAATTTTGTAACTAAAAGGTACTTTAGCTGACGAAATACCATAATTTTGTCGGCTAAACTTTTCAAATTTCGTCGGCTATAGTCTGTGAACTTTAGCCGACAAAAAAAAGTTTCGTCGGCTAAAATTTCACTGTAGCCGACGAAAAAATTAGTTTAGCCGACGAAAAGTTTTTCCGTCAGCGAAAAGTCCACTTTAGCCGACGAAAATTTAACTTAGCTGACAAAATTTTTTTTTCGTCGACCTGCTTTTGGTTATTTCGTCGGCTAAAGTCTTTTTTCTGGTAGTGATATTAAACCTTTTCTAGGGTTAGAATGATGCTTGTTTGTGTTTTTGATGATTGATTAATAGATTTGTAGTTTCTTCACGATGAATGCTTAATCACTTGTTGAATTTTATACTTTATGTTTAAGTTCTTTGATGATCACCTTAGGACTTTGTATTTAGTAATTAGAAGGTAAATTTGAGGCAGAGATGCAATATTATTTATTTAGGTTCTTGTGGTTAGGTGTGGTGAATTACATTGTTTCTTGGGAGAAAATAATGGTTTGGTTGATTCCCTTATTTTCTATTACGTAATGAGTCATGCATATTAAATTTATACCTGAGAATAATACACTGCATAGCTAGGATATACGACCTTTACCCGAGAGGGGGAGCATCATACACGTAAGGAAAATTATGGTCTAGAGTACCTGAGAAGGACTTAGATATGAGAATTATCATCTAGAGAAACGAAAGAATTTGTTAGTTGCATCAATACATGAATAGAATTTTTAATGGTTGATTCTGATACCCTAGGTTCCTTCTTTGCTTTGAACTTATGTCTGTGTTTGTTTGTTTATTTAAAAATTCCAAAAATTATATTCGAATCTTGATTGTTTTCACTTTCCTAGTTTAATTAATTGAGTTAGGATTTAAATTAGTTATCGATCTGTAGTTGAAACGACAAACACTTTCTTCCATTCACTATATTACATCCATCCTGTATACTTGCAGGAACCTACCATCTGTACTGAGATATGCTATCAGGTTACGAAGGAAATCAACTGTGCTACCAAGCATAATAAAGGTCAAGATTAAAGGCCCGCGAGCTACTCTTATTTGTCAAGGAATGCATATAATCGATTGAGCTGATGCGGACACCCGGGATAGGACTTTGTCATGAACATTGAAAGACGCCATATAAGGTAGGTTTCTTGATTTTATTGAAGGTCAATACTCATATCTCGTAATGCTACTGACACTCAGTAATATTGTACAAAGATTTTACTGAAGGTCAGTATTCATATATCGTAATGCTAATGACATTCACTAATGTCATACAAAAAATAAAAAGGTAATTTGGTAATTTATATATTAACAGATATTGTTAGTTAAAATGGATGAAAAATGAGTTATTAGTAAAAATAAAATACATGCTTGTTAGTGGTAATTATGACCCTAAAAGTATAGTTATTGGTAATTAACTCAAAAAAACGGAAGGTTTATTTACGAAAATTAAACTTCAAGGACTGAATTACCCCATATTGCTATATATTTGTGTGTATCGATCAAACCCTAGAGCCAATAACGCAAGTTTTGAATACAAATCAATCGATGGCGTCCGCGGTCACGACCTGCTTGAGTCTTCCACCAACACCTCGACCTCGTCTCACTTCCAAAGGCTCATCACTTAATGTCCCTACCTCTCCCAAACTATTTCGTCCTTTTCAAATACCGCTTTTCCCTAAAAGCTTTTCTGCTGATGTTCGAGAACCTAGGGTTTTAGTTCCCGTTGCGAGAAGCCTTGGCGGCTGCGCTTTGAAGAACACTGAGTTACCTTTAGATTCAACAAATCATGGAGGAAGATCACTGAATAAGTATTGGAGGCAACAAGCAATACAAAGCGAGAACGAAAATGAGGGTCAAATTTCTCATGAAGAGGTTTATAAGGTCATGAAAATCCTCGTCTCTGTTCTGTCATTCTTATCTGTGGACGGTGATCCAAGTAAAGGAATTTCAGATGAACGATGCGACTCAATTTTGCAGTATATACCCTATGATGATGATGCTCATCTTCCTGAAGTGTATGCTCCTAATCTTGCAAGGCTTCTCAATAGATACAATGGCATCCGAGCCACACAGCAACGTATTCGAGAGCTTGAATTTCAAGTGCCTCTTGGTTTAAGAGGAAAGCTCGTCAGCTTGATTCAGCCGTGGTGGTGTTGCTTCAAATGGGTAGCTGCGTTTTCGGCCCGGGGTCTTCTCTACTTTCTGCTATTTTCTGCCTTTGTGATTTATCGTTGTGCCACAACACCAGTGTCCTCGGAACCTGAATTCTGCTTTGGTGTAGGTATTCTTACAGCTTTAGTAAATTTGCTTGGGAAATTACGGGCCTCAAGATCTGTCATTACTGGTGACTACCTAGCTGGGATCATAGTAAACCTAATTAGGTGCATGCGTGTTCATGAATGGACGTTGCCTGCTTCCGGCATGCTCAAAGGTGCTGCCTTCCGTTCTTACTTGAGAAAATTGCTCTAGGTTCTAGGTTTGTACTGGCATATATAAGGTCCTTTGAGGTAAGACTGAGGATGATGCGTGGCATTTTTTTAATAAACATATTTTTTAGTAAACATATTGGCATGGGTAGTGTAATGTATGAAGTCTAATCATGGGCTTGTTTTTTTGTTAAGTTTATTCTCTGGTTTTGGCTATTATCTCCATGTATTTATAGACTAATATAGTCAATGCGGAGGCAATGCTTTGGTTGGTAGGGCTTAAACCCAACTAAGATTTTTGAAGTTAAATTATGTATTTTGTTTTTAATACATGCATTTTTGTTCACTCAAGCCCACCTCACTACCATTCTAAGTAGCATAGATAAAGGTACGTGTGTCCGTATCCGACACGATACGATACGTGGACACGTTAAATTTTTTTTATAGTATATGGACACGTGGTTGACACGTTATTATTTTAAATATTATAAATATTATTATTTAAATATTAATTTTTTTTTATTATTTTACATTTATTACCAAGTTCATAGTGTCACAATGGTAGAATGATAAGAAAAACTATCAGAGGTTTACATGCTGTAGAGTCTTAACCCTAAACTCTAATTGAGTTTTTTTTGCTCAATGTCTAATTTACTCCTCGTATCTTGTTTATTTTCGTGTCATACCCAAATACTCACGTATCCAACTAAAATACGCGCGTGTCCGCAGCGTGTCCAAATAAGATACGCATGTCCGATCGTATCTCAACGTATCCGAACGTATCGTACGTGTATCCGTATCCGATACGCGATACGGAGGCAAAATGGCATGTCCGTGCTTCATAGCTACCATCTATGTATCTCCTGTTTTATTATATATGATTACGTCTTTATTCTTCAATTCCTCACTTAATTTTTTGTTTTTCCTTTTAGTTTTCTAGTCTTCTCCTTCTTAAATATCAAAAAAATCAAATTTTCTGAAAAATGTTTGTTGGGTTTTCAAATATCTCTGATTTTTTATAAATCCCTTCTACTTCCATTAAAGCCTACTTTTTAGACATATTAACGTCTACTTAGCTGGTTGTATTAAAAAAATGTCTTTTGCCAAATTTGAAGTCCACCCCGTATTACCATTGGTGAAGTGCTACATGCCGGTTGTATGTATCTATGCTATAATCGATCCAAACTCTTATCTGCTGATGTCTTTGTGGGGTGATCCCAAGTTAGTGTTATAGCCTAATAGGTCAGCTCAAAAGACCCCATCATATGATAACAACTAACAAGAATGGTAGCAAAAATCACTTCAAAGACTAATTACGGAGATCCCCAATCGGAGACCTTGAAAAATTGACACCCTCAAATTAGTCTATTGTGGAAATCCAGAGTTGAGAGTTCAGCTCAATTCCAAATAGCCCTCCAAACTTTTTGGGGACATTTTGCCGAAAAAAAAATCTTTTTGGGGACACCCAATTCAGGGTGGGTACACCTAACTGCTGTAGACACCAAATTGTTAAGGGCACCCTACCATCACCAAAAGTCAAAAACTTGTCTCAGTCACAACTTGGCCATCTAGCCACACAAATTGGTGTGTGATTAGTAATTTTCTGACTTTAACTATTAGGCAAGACAGTTATCTAATTTCATTCTGAAATATCAAGAATCACAAAACTTACACCAACATTTCTAACACAGATGAGTGTGTCAGTATCACTTCATTTAGGTGTTCAACATCCCCAACCCCTACACAACAACCCAAATCCCAGAAATCAATGAACTTACAAATGACTTTAATCACAGCAGGTAAACTCATCTCACTAATTTATACGTGCATTACATGTCTTGCTGGGGTGTAAATAGTAGCCGGTGTATACCAGACATCACCTTCATGGGCTAATACATCTTCCATTTAATCTTTGTGACTGATTTCCAGCACAAGAATAGTCAAATTTGTCCAACCATGATAACCTACTTTTTATCCATGACAGCCACGCTCCCTTGGCCTGTTTTGCAACTCGATCCTAGACTTTGGAAATATCCCAGATTCCCTCTCGGCTTTACCAGGCTTCTCCATTCTCCACACTTCAAAGTCTCTGCAATACCAAAGAAACCAAAAAACCTGAACAAGATGGCAGAGTTTGGTTCCCCATTTCTTTTCTGGTTCTCCTTCTGTTTGCTTCATTCTCTTTCTCTCTACTCTGCCATATCTCCACCTCCTAGATTCCCATCTTCACTGATATCCCCTGAAGAAGAGTTATCACTCTCTGCTCGTCAAAACCAACTTTACAGAACCAAATATTTCACCCAAATCCTTGATCATTTCAATTACTACCCCAATAGCTATGAGACTTTCCAGCAGAGGTATTTGATAAATGATACGTTCTGGGGAGGCGCCAAGAGCAATGATCCCATCTTTGTCTACACTGGTAACGAAGGGAACATAGAATGGTTTGCTCAGAACACTGGTTTTCTGTATGAGACAGCTCCTCATTTTAAAGCTCTCATCATTTTCATTGAGGTAAGTTCAATCTCAGATTCGGTAGCTATAGTTTTGTATGATCAAACACTGTTTCCTTGATCATGAGCATTTCTTTTAAGGGATGAATAAATACTTAAATAGCATCCCGATATACAGTAATATATGTTACGTTATTAGATCGTAGAAATCGACTATCTGATACTATGTATAATGTAGAACACCGATGAAATAATTTAAATTGCAGCATAGGTTCTATGGGAAGTCTCTACCTTTTGGGGGCAAGAAAGATGTGGCTTATAGCAATTCAACTACACTTGGATATCTAAGCTCCACACAAGCCTTGGCAGATTATGCTTCCTTGATTATTGATTTGAAGAAGAATTTGACAACCACAGACTCACCTGTAGTGGTCTTTGGGGGCTCCTATGGAGGAAGTATGATATGTGTTTTCAACTTTTTTATCATCAATTATCAATCTTGGCCTTGTTCATTTGACCTGAACAGCTAGCTGGTTTGGGAGTTGGACTTATTATAATTTCAACATTTTATGCAGTGCTAGCAGCATGGTTTAGGTTGAAGTATCCACATGTTACAATCGGAGCTTTGGCATCATCTTCTCCAATCCTCAACTTTGAGAATATTACATCTCCGTATAGCTTCAACAATATAGTGACTAAAGACTTCCGGGTACTCACTATATCTCTTTCTTTCTCTCTCAATACTTATCAACGCTAGCTAAAAGACGTAAATAATACCATACACTATATCCAATAATGTGATAATGCACGCATGTGTCACACATGCACATGCAAATTTATTCATAGAAAACGATCGATGTTATTGCATTGAGTGCTTAATGCTTATGCATGGGTCGTCGGAAGTAAATAATTATGTTTTAATTGATTGTTGAACGTGATGGGATGGCTCAACTAGAGTGAGAGTGAGAGCTGTTACAAAGTGATCAAAGGCTCGTGGCAACAGATCGAAGACACCGCAAACCAACCTGGAGGGATTGAGTTACTTCGGAAATCGTTCAGAATATGCAAGTATGATCAATGTTCATTTTCTTCCTATATCGCAAATAATAATAATAATAATAATTTCAAAATATTTACTATGGATATATTCATTTAAAAATTATTACAGGAATCATTTTACCGGGGATGATCTTCAAGGTTGGCTTGGAACTGCTTACATTTACACAGCAATGACAGATTATCCTACTCCCTCCAATTTCCTGAGTCCCATGCCAGCATATCCAGTGAAACAGGTTAAAAAATCAAATAGACGAAAAAAAATTGTTTTTCATTTTTTTCATTGAGATCCATAAAATGATGTGTTTTAGTATAGATGATCGATGAACGAAAATGTGATTGTATTGATGGTGTAGATGTGCAAGGCAATAGACGATCCAGCCTCTGGAAATGATACATTTGCCAAGTTATTTGGCGCAGCTACTGTATACTACAATTACACAGGAACCGCTACATGTTTCAATCCTAATGATAACTCAGATCCTCACGACCTTGGAGGATGGCAATGGCAGGTAGGGAAATCTTCATCTGTTTCTTAATTTTGGGAAACATATCCTCAGTCTCATGAGCTTTGAAACGATCGTCGATTTCCTAGTTGTATTTACAATGGAGTGACATGTTCTTAAGAAACTAGAAATGCTCGATCATGTTTTGGCTTATGAATAATATTGGGTACGAACAACAGGCGTGTACAGAAATGATAATGCCCACAAGTGGTAACAATGAAGAGAGCATATTCCCGCCTTCTGAGTGGCACTACCAAGGTCGAGTCTCTTATTGCGAAGGGGCTTATGGCGTCGAACCTAGGCCTAATTGGATCACCACCGAGTTTGGCGGCTATGTAAGTACTTTCTCATCATCATGTTCATCCTTTCTCCTAACTTATATTTTCATAAGACTGAATCTAGCTAGTAGACTTTGTTTGTTTGCTAGTTAGTTTCTTAACTTTGACATAAGATATCGAATTATTCTTATACAATACAATTATTGTAAGAGAAACGTTGTGTACGTACATATACGTATTATATATACTTACTGTACTAAAGACTTTTAGTGAACTTGGGTTTCAAGCTAGGCTCAATGTTGGACGTGCTGCCTAAATTGTTTGAATTGCATTGGCAGGATGTCAAAAGGGTTTTGAGAAGATATGGGAGCAACATTATCTTCTTTAATGGCTTAAGAGACCCTTGGAGTGGTGGAGGGTAATGATCAAAATCTCTTTTCTAAGTACTTTAACCATCTAAAGCCCTGAACTGTCTTTCGATCTTACCCAAATTATTAATTTCTTTTGGGGTTTAATTTATCTTTTCAGGGTGCTGAACAATATTTCCAAGAGCATAGTGGCAATTGTCGCAAAAGAAGGTAGATAGCTAGTCACTTCCAATTTCCAAATCAAATTAATCAACTTACATATAAGTATATGAAAGCAGTTTGAGGAGAATGCATATATACTAACACATTTGTGATGCTGGTTCTTAATGAACAGGTGCTCACCATGTAGATTTGAGGTTCCAAACTAGTGAAGATCCGGAATGGCTTAAAGATGTGCGGAAGCAAGAGATCAGGATCATCGAAAATTGGATCTCAGAATATTATTATGACCTTGCTCATGATCAACTATCTTAACCATGATGAGGCTCTAAAATCTGCCTTTTCTAAGTTCTCTTAAACGATGAACCAATTCTGCAGGGAATAAATTGGCTCGATTTTATACTGTTTATTTTACATACTACAACTTGAAGTTGCTAAATTGAAGAAAAAAATAAGGCTAACAAATTCAAAATTCAAACAAGAATTGTAATCAAAAGATTCGAATGTCCCGGTTCTTTATGCGTCATAAAAACATTCATTATATTTTGTTTTTTATTTTTATTTTAGGAAAAGGTAATTCGTAATTTTTTAATGAATATATATATATATATTATTAATAAAGCCAGAAAGATTCTGAAAATGGTTAAATTTTTAAAATACCTAAAATACCCTCATTTAATTAAAATTTCAAGGTATTCAGTAATCATGGGTAAAATAGTAATTAACACTTAACCTGAAATCATATTCCCTTTCCTTCCATTTTCCTTCAGATTCTTTTTTCTTAGAAGAGAAAAATGTGATGATGAAAATTGGAATTTGAGAAACTTCAAATATTATTAAATAAAAAGAATATTTAAATATTTACTGTAAAAGAATTTTATAAAAACAGAAAAACAAATTAACAAATATTGTGCGGATCAAGATACAAATATATATATATATATATATATATATATATATATTACAAGCATTCCTAGCCCTTCTCAGTATTTCTACCAACGACAGCTGCCATGGCTGTTGATTTTTGGTTTTGTGTCGAGTTCTCCAACAAGGATGTGAAGCCTAATTCGACAGTTATGTTTTTGAAAAATCCTAAACTTTTCAAAGTTTAAAAACCTTGGGGAAGATAAAATGGGTTCCTCCTTTCTTCTATATCATTTTATGCTTGGTTCGGTGTTTATGCAGGTTTTTTTGAAAACCCTAGACGATATGTGCACATGGTTGCCGACGCTAAATGCCTAGTTGCAGGCCTCAGACGCTACTGTTGAGCGCTGCTAAGCGCTGCCCCACCACCTACCGAGAGCTGTGCGCTGGAATGTGTTGCCGCCGAGCACCGTGCACCAAAATATTTTCTTTAGGTCTGCGTTGTATCCAACACTGGTTTATGCTATTAAATGATTGCTTGTGTCCATCTGTGTTATGTGGTATCAACGTTAGCCTTGACAAACTAATAAAACATTGTTTTGTAACCTCTATCGAGTCTCAACAGTTTGGTTTTATATGTAAAAACAATGTAACATTCTACTCATTCATGTTTGGACATAAGCACGGTGCTAGGTCGCTGCTATGCACACTCCCTGTTATGCGCGCGTGCCTGTGCACCCTGTCTGGGTGCCATCGACATATGCACGGTGCTAGGCCTCTTCTGTGCACGCTCTCTGTTGTGTGCATGCGCCTGTGCACCCAACCTATGCGAGCTGCACACTGCCTGTGCACTCTGCTAGTGCGCTAAGAATTGTCAAAATCATTCTTAAACATGAATACATACAATGAATGTGCAAAGAAATGTACGGAAAATCAAATTCAGAAATGACATCCTTATGATCATAAACTTCACCATTTTTCAGATCTAACTCTGGATGCCTCTGACATTGACGTCATTGAGGAACTATATTTGATTTTCTTTCTAAGCTATATGTAAATAGATGTCGTATCAATGTCCTTGGTATTTACAATTTGAGAGCTCAAAGAAATTGTTGGAAAATGTCGAAGAACTTATCCTATACGAATTGAAAGTATTCTTCCATTATATGATATGGTTCAATAAGTATGATGTTAACACTACCTTAGTCAATCATGACCTAATGTGCACTGGCTATAGAGGGACACCGAGCACAATTGGGCGCCATGCACATCGTTGTGCATTAGCTGTCGAGTGTTGCCAACACTGGCTACTGAGTGCCATGCACTGGCTGCCGAGGGCCACTGAGCGCTATGCACGTCTGGGTGCCTAGCTGCCAACAATGAATTTTGTGAGAAAAAAGTTAATTTGTCCATTTTATGGACAGAAACTTCATTTGAGATTTGTGATCAGCTCCGCAAGAAGTAGACCATAAACTTTATATCGCTGGAAAGTTACTTGAGTCTAGTTTCTAACGGTTTTTGCGGTTCATTCATATCCATCTGGACATGAGAGTTATGATAGTTTTAGTGCGCCGAAGTCATGTTGGACGAGATACAATCGAACCTTGATATGTTTCAGAACATTCATGCCAACAATATTGTGAGAATAGTAAGAACTTTTGTGTATACATCTCATGAATGTTAATAAGAGCATCATAGAGAGAAGCATGAGTCAAAATGTAAACATTTGGGACATGGTCTCAACCACAAGGATGGTGATGACACCATCCTTGTAAACGGCTACCCCCAGGTGACATTGAGGTCTCATGTGCGTGGTTTCACCAGATTTCAAACACTTTTCCTCCCCAAATGTGTTAGTATCTTCGGGCGACTCAAAAATGCTTTGTGAAGCTTGTAATTTAGTCGAGTAAGTGCACTGAGTTGCCTTGCAGTGTGCACATAGCTGCCACTAATATGTGCCCAGCTACCGAGTGCACATGGCTGCCGAGCACCGTGCACCTAGTTACCTAGCAACGTGCACGTGGTTGCTGACACTGTGCACCCTGCTACTGAGCAGCGTGCCCTCAGCTACCAATGACCTCCTATGCTTTGACACAAAAGATAGCAGTACATTCTTGCAACAAACCAATCTCTCAAACGCTGCCGACATGCTGGTGTAGATAGTTACAGACAGCTGCCAAGTTTGGTTGCCAATGATATCGGACACCAGCTGTCGAGAGCATGTGTTTGTAGACAGAGACAACCAACTTGCGGACACTATATATGCTTTTATGGTGTTGGTTGTAGGGTTAACACTTTAGCCATGTGATATATCTTTGCCTACCATATGTTGCATATACTTCTATAGCTCTTTACCCATTATTAAGAAGTTGTCCATCATCAAGTTGATGATATTGCAGATGTTTATAGCCTATTTTGTTTTATAGAACTCCACGGTAAAGTCTTGAGATTGGCTGATGTGCCCGTCTATCAAGCATCGTGCATCGAGTTGCCTAGTAGTTTACACGTAGTTGCTGACAGCATGTGTGCATATGCTGAGCACCGTGTGGGCAGTTGTCGAGTGTAGTGCACCAAGCACATAGCTGCTGGAACCGTCGGCTCAACTTACTCCCGTTAAGGTTATACCACATGCAGCATTACTAATTCATCCAGCACTTATCATCATTGAACTATTGTACAACAGCTTGTAAGTGTGTGCAAAGATAGACATAGAGTTGTAATCCTTGATCTCGGCAGAATTAAAACAAATCTTCAAGCTATGAGCTCCTTAATGTGTTAAATTACATTTTCACAGTGCCTAATGATGAGTCGTGTGAGATGAATAAGTATGCATCTGTTAAGCGTCGTACACCAAGCTGTACAGCAGCGTGCACTTAGTTGCTGATAGTATGTGCCCAGCTGCCCAGTAGCGTGCACGTAATTGCCGATAACATGTACCCAACTGCACAACAATGTGCACGTAGCTGCCGACAACATGTGCCCAGCTTTCGACTACACATCTGTCGAGCGTCGTGCACCATAACCTGTGTCCAGCTGCTGAAAGGCGAGTGCACATCTGTCGAGGGTCATGCACCAGCGTTCGCGTGGCTACCGACAACATGTACCCATGCCAAGAGGTATGTACGCATCTGCCAAGTGTCGTGCACACAGCTGCCTAGCAGCGTGCATGTAGTTGTTGGCACTATGCGCCCAACTGCCGAGCAACATGCCTCCTACAAAGGAACATATAGTCCGCTAATGTGTCTACTCCTTGACAGACGATCTCTTTAACCTCTATGTTGCAGATTGTCACTTTGAGATTGTATTACTGCTTTTAGGGGGAGATACGAACACCAGTGTTCCTGTGGAACGACGTGAATGTTGTGGTTTGTCACCACTAAGACTCAACTTGACCCCACATGTTTAATGTACTAAAGTGACGAGATCAATGTTGCATCTATTTCTATAAGGTTATGTGTCCTATTAAGAAGACATGGTGACACCGTAATGTGATAAAATGGGGTCACAGGCCTTGCGGCTCTCCAAAGGTTAGGGTGAGGCCATTAGGTTTGATAATTACTCACACTAGAGAGAAAGTGAGATTGACATAACTTGATCCATTGATTAATGATACTCATATCCATCTCATAGTGTCTGAATTGTGATTATCGTTAGGGATGTCTGAATGTCAAAATCAAATTCATATATAGATCTCTACAAGTACTACATTACTGTACATGAGAACGTGGAATGATGAGACTATCGAACCACACTTGTTGATGAACATAGTTGATTGTCCTAATGGGAAGATGTGACCCAGAACAAAGCGATATGTCTTTGGGCAGGTGATACCGACACCGTAAGTGTAAACCCTATTAAATATATCTTTGTTGGATAGCGTAGTGAGAACAAAAGTTTAGACTTCATTCAGGAGCAAGGTTTCTTATTAACATGCATTAAGATCGACTACAATGAGAAATGCTCTCGTAATGGATGTCATTGTACTCCACTACTTTGTCAGGTTAATAGTTTCTCAAAAACTGAACACGCAGCCTATGAATAGGGTCATAGTAACATCTCTATGGGATCAAAATATATGTATGAAAGTCTTGAAGAGACTTCATTTGCTCAAATCAAGTGGAGCATGAAAACTAAGAAACCCTTTGGTTTTGGAAGGGATATGATGAATAATGTCCTTGCGTGTTGATTTCAGATATACATGGACTCTTGATGATAAAGTGGTGCCAATATACTATCCGATGTTAGAATGAAAAAGATCTTGAGAAAAACACAGTCTCGTCATGAACTCGATGAATAAGGTTTAGTTTTTTTCCTACATGGGTTTTCACTTGGAAATGTTTTGATTAAGCAACACTATATGCATCATCCGCATGACGACATGCGGCATAAAGATGAGTGTTGTAGAATATATGACATGTGTGTGTGCTCTTGATCTATGTCGAGCCTATGAGCTTTTTGTTACTTATTTGTAATAAAAAAAGTTATATGGGCTTAACCCAATGTGTATGAGCTTAGCCCAATGTGTAAGGGTCTGACTCATATATACTAAGCGAGACTCTATATAAAGAACTTATTCACTATCAATAAGATTGATTTCATTCTATTAATTTATCCCGAAAAGCTAGAACAATAAGATATATATTTTGAATAATTCGATAAGATATTTTCCTTTTTTGAATAATTCGATATAATATTTTTATTTATTTTATTTAGAGTGTGTTAAGTTAGTTGGACTCTTTGACCCAAAAGAGCATAAACATATTTACATACATGTGAGTGATTCTAATGAAGACCACTGAGTTGAGGATTTTTCGTCTTATTCCACTTTTCAAGTTTATATACATATCTCGACCATCTAACTTGTAGATATATATGAGTATATCATCTCTAAAAATTTTCATTCAAATTGAAGATCGTTAAGACATTTATAAATGTGATTTACTAATTATAAACTTGAATGACTCTTGTTTGACAAATTTTAGATCGTCAATTGATTTGATTTAGTTTGATTCCTTAACGATCACCATTTTGATTAAAAACTTGTAGAAATAATCTTCTTATATAGACATTATTTGTCAACGATCGAGATGCAAAAATTTAATTGAAAAATGAGTGTAATAAACGATTAATTTAAGTCTTTAACTAATCCTTATTAGAACCCCTCTCATACATGCATGTCCCACCAAGGCACCAACCCTAACCTAAACGTACGCACACTTTGTTGAGATCTCGATTAACATCAAGCTATGGCGTCCATGGTGGCGACCTGCTTCACATTCCAACCAACTCTTCATCCTCGTCTCACTTTGATCAGAAGTTCACTTCTCCCTAACCCTAGACCTCTCATTACCGTTCCTCATCCAATCTCGGCATGCTTCTCTGCAAAGCTTCAAGAACCACCTAGGGTTTCCTTCCCCTTTTTCGCCGCGGCTGATTTCAAGGGTGGAAGTTCACCAATTTGGAGGCCCCGAGCATTCAACGATTATGTCGAATCCCTTCAGTCATTCATGTTCGGCGACGGTGTTCCAAATAAGGAAGGGAGCGAGGAGAGATGGAAGTGGATTGCGCAGTACGTAACCTGGAGAGGCGGTGTTGTTGCAGCTGAAGAGCTTGCTCCATATCTCGACCCTTTGGAAACTGAAGGCCAAAACGACATCGAAAACGAAATGTTCATGCTTCCGGTTCTGATGAGGTACTAGGGCTATCCTGTCATTGATGAAGAAAACGGTAACGTTCTATACCGTTTTATATCTCTGCAACCCATAGCCAAGGAATTGAAGGATCCTAACTGTCAAAAACGGAAAGCTACCACTTAAGCAAAAGATATTCATGGAGCATAAGTGGCGATTCAGCAAGACTAGCATTTTGGAGAAGACAGCGATTTTAGGGTTTATAGAACTCTGTTAGGAAGGGATTCATATGCTTTGAGAGGCTTTGCTTCGTGAAGCTCCAATTGCACCATTTGGTTATGTAAGTTTTTCTCTGCCATTTTGCCGGTACTTCAGGCTTGTGTTGTTGTAGTCACGGCTATTCCTTTGTTGCAATTCGCTTTGTTTTGCGTCATGTTCCTTAAGAGAAATGTTGATATTGAGAAACGAAATCTAGCAAGACAGCGATGTGCTCGGGATCTTGAGTCACCGGATTTGGAACTGCGACGAAAGATCCAAACTGTAACGGACATGGCCAAAAGGTTGACAATAGTCATGACTACGGGGCAGGAAGATGTGCATGCAAATGTCTGTGGTGCTAATAGGAGTACTAGTAGCAATGGTAGGAGGGATTTGGTGGAGGACATTTGAGTAAACAAAAGGGAGTAGTGGCTTTTACATTGTGTATAAACTTTTATTGTTTTTTCTTCGTTGCAACTAGATTGAGATGTCAATTATATGGATTCTGAGCTCTTTCATATTTCACCGTACGACTAAAATGCTTGTGGACATGTTTGTGTTAAAGAATGATGCAATAGATGATGAGCTTGGAGGCTGAGGGAAGGGCAATGAGCCATATAACTTTCATCCATGAGAATTGCTACAAAGGTTTTCTATGGTATCATATATTACGTGTAACTGTACAAGTTTGTGATTGCATCTATGTGTGGTTTGATAAGTGGTTAGAAATACATATATATCATTGCCATTGTTTAACAATCTGGTATGTTTTTGGCTTAACATGCTCTAATTATTTAATATTTCTGATTTACTAGACATGGATGAGTTCTATTAAGCACTTTCCTGTTTAGAAATAGTTAAAGATTTTTTTTTTCACCCTAGTTTTGATTTCATATTCACATATCGACAGTCTAGTTTGCAGATATATATGAGTAGATCATATTTACAAATTTTCATACAAATTAAAAATTGTTAAGGCGTTCATAAATGTGATTCACCGATTATAAACTTGAACGGTTCATGTTTGACATTATTGGACCATCCATTTATTTGATCTATTTTAATGTTTTAACGATAACAAATTTAACTAAAAATTTGTAGAAGTGATATACTTATATAGACCAACAAACTGAACGGTTGAGATGAAAAAAATATGATTCAAAAGTGCGTGTAATAAACAATTAAGAAGAAAGTATTCAACTAATCTTCAACAAGAAAATCTTCAATGGATCTCCTATCTAATAAATCCAATGCTATTTGGATTGGTGAAAATTTACAATTAAAAGCTCAAAGTAGTTCCTTGAACGTGGGACTTGGAAGTTGTCATGTTGACTAGTCAAAATGGTGTATTAAACATAATTATAGTTGGAATAGAGGGGAAGAGGGCAAGCACGTGATGACTTATTCTCCATCATCTTTTTTCTGTTAAAAAAGAATTGATGGATTTCAGTTCTATTTTTATAGTGACTTGAACTCATGACTTCATTAATAGATAGTAGATGCGTTTACCACTGCGCTATAACCACTTTGTCATTCTTCATCATCTCTTCATTCAAACTAAGAATGATATTCATCTGTCGAACAGAGAACAACTCCACTTTTTCCCAAATCTTCTCAAAGGCTTCTACTAATTAATTAAAGAGATAATCAGTGATGGAAAAACATATATGACGAGCCAACTTCTACAAAGTTTTTGGAAACCACTAGAAAGGAAAGTCCAATCACGATTGATATTCTTCATGAATTGAAAGATTCGGCTTGCGGGAAATCATCGAGATGCCTTCGGGTATTGGGTATCAGAGAAGAGTTGGCTGTTCGCAATATAAAAGAGGGGCTCGAGCAGATTGCGTCGTCTTCTTCTCTCTCTTCTTCTTCTTCGAATTCCTTCGACCTAAGTTGTACTCCCCATAACTCCGTTTTATTTTTATTGCTTTCCATTTTACTTATGGAGAACTAATCTCCTAGCTAAGATATGTGAGAAACCTTAGATTGCTTATGTAATTTATTAATTCGATTTGAAGTTGAACTTTAATGCAAATTCAGTTTTTAGGTTGTTCAATTTAATTTGTTGTTTTTAATTTGGATTTGATTGATGAGTGTTTAATAATTTATTTTATAGGTTCGGTCATGATTTTCTTATTGTTTGGTAAAAGTATCAATGCTTTTAAAACCATGTGAATTAGCAGATTGACACACGATTCCATTGATATTGTCTCTTGATAAATTGTGTTGTAGGTACAATTTATGCTTTAGGAAATTCTTATGAAATTGTCGTGTTTATGTATGAACAACTTTGATGAGTCCATCTTTATAATCTGTTTTCTTGAAAAAGTTTCAAAAACAAAATGATGTAATTAATTACATGATGATTTATATATGGTGGAACCGGAATCCTTAGTGTCTCTCACAAAATTCATAAGAAGTCAACAATCGGACTCACAAAGGCCATACTAGCATCACTAGCATGACAACAATCAACTATAAGAAAACCTACAATCAAATGTCCAATTTCTGATATAAAAAAAGTTTGAACATGGTAACCATTAGAAATCTGCTAAACTTGAGGGGCCAATTCACAATTCTCAAAACTTCACCCTTATCTCAGCACGTTTCCATTTAAATCGCACCGTCGAATCAAACAACTCCCCACAGCCGTCGGATGTAGGGTTTGACAGCTCTCAGCACCCTATATAAGCTCTCTCTTCTTCCCACCCTAATCCTTCTGTTGCAAATCCGTCGCACCCAAAACCACAAGGCACAGAGCTACTCTCCAAAATGGTGCAGCGGCTAACCTACCGTTCCCGCCACAGCTACGCCACCAAGTCCAACCAGCACCGCGTCGTTAAGACCCCCGGTACCTCACTTTTCTCGATCTCTTCGATTTTCGCCATTTCTGTTCCAGATTCAAATAGCTGTGTTACGACGTCGTTTTGTTGCTTGAGCTGATTGGATTTCGTGCGTTTTGAATCGTAGGTGGGAAGTTGGTGTATCAGACTACCAAGAAGAGAGCCAGTGGACCAAAATGCCCTGTGACTGGCAAGAGAATCCAAGGAGTATGATTCTATTCTCCTTTGTTTTTTGATCAAATTCCAGAGGATGTAATAGCAAGGCTGAAATTGACTCTTTTAACACTAGTTTGATATTCATCGTTGAAAGCTGGAATTAGTTTACTGAGCGCAATTTTTGATGTAGGAATGTGTGTAAATATGTACTCTCCCCTTGCGATAGCTTTGTTTCTAGTTAGTCATATTTTACATGTTTCTAGCGATTGAATGGTTTTAGATGAGAAATGGCTTCCATCTTTGAAAGCTGTAATTAGTTGGCTGAGCACAATTTTTGTGATTTAGGAATGTGTAATATGTACTTGGCAGTGATAGATCAAAATCTAGTTTGCATTGTGAGCTTTCTTTTTAGTGATATTTAGAAGCAGGTTGTGTTGAAGGTAGTTAATTGGTCTTTGTTTCTTTGGAATTTCTGCTGAATAATGTCTCTTGTTTCTCAATGAGTTCATTCATATCAAACTTTATGTGCAAGTGTATAGTTTTGATGTTCATGGAGTCGGTGTCTCACTTTGTTTACCTTAAATTCCTCGCTGCAGATTCCTCACTTGAGGCCTGCTGAGTACAAGAGGTCCAGATTGTGTAGGAACCGCAGGACTGTGAACCGGGCTTATGGCGGTGTCTTGTCTGGAGGCGCTGTCAGAGAGAGGTATATTGGATCACTCTAACTGTTTCTAATATTGGATAATTCCAACTGTTTCTGATACCATTTCTTCCGTTCAGTAATTGAGGCATGACATTTTCAATTTTATTCAGGATTATTCGAGCCTTCTTGGTAGAAGAACAGAAAATTGTGAAGAAGGTTTTGAAGATCCAGAAGACCAAGGAAAGACAGGCAGCCAAGAGCTAAATGATGCGGCAATGATTTAAAAGCCTTTTGAATTATAAGATGTGCTTGAGCTGAGATTTTGACGTAGTTTGTGTTGAACGATTTGGAGCTAATTGGAATGCTTTTATTGTCAAACTATGATTACTTGGGTATTTCATTTCAATGACAAATCAATTGTGTTTCGGTTATGGTGATAAATTTCTACCTAAATGATACGGGTTAATCCTAAAATGGTTGGATTGTTTGCACCACTATATGCACCGTTTTGCGGTCCGGAATGGAGGAATCGTACCTGAAAATTTAGGCTGTGGAGAACAATGTTGGACAATATCGTAAGTACAAATGAGTTTTCGACTACTGTTTTGACGCATGGTGCTAACAATGTTCTCGGGCTCATAGGCGATCTGTTATGCCTAGCTTTGACATTAGTATTCCATTTTGGTGCGTTCAATCGTCAAACCCAGTACCTAATACCTCTAGATTCAAAACGCTCGATGTTTCAGTTGTGTAATGGGAAATTTGCAACAAGAAGCAGGGCAGAACGGTAAATCACTAAGCATCAGTGACAAGTGCGAAGAGTACACAAGAGGTCCAAGCCCAACGACCCTTGTCTCTGTCGGTCACTACATTCACTTCCAAGCTTCTGAAGTCCCAGAGATTCTCTGTTTTATCTTTATTCTTTACTGAACTGGAAACATTGGGTTGCGGAGCCACCACTGAAAAATGCAAGTGTCAGCATGCAGTTCTAGTCCCTGCAATCTCAATGCTTGAGACTGGGCACCCCAGAATGCTGCTTCATCGGAAGAAGACAGCTTTTCTTTAATGGCATGTCCTCTGCTTTCTCTGAATCTCAATCAAACTGTACTCATTCTCCAGACGGCGCCGTTTCACCCTTCCCCATTTCCACTCATAGGTCCCTTCCCACCTTCATTACACGTTCTTGAATTGAACAAGTTTTTGGTATCATGTTTATGGTTCAGGTTTCTGGGTTTTCCTCATTGTGTTGTATGGTTTGACCTTTAGGAGTGTTCGAGAACTGAGCAAGGAAATCGAGCCATTAGTGCATCAGAGTACTCCCTTCTCAACAAGGAGGGCTTTGTTTGCGAGTATATTCATGTACTCGTTGTATGATCCTTCAAGGTATTTGTCAGGTTCGCACATTTTTCGTCTTTGTGTTTATTTCAAATTGGATGATAATCTATTGCGGCTATCAATATTAGGCCGTTTGGACTTTATGCAATGTAGATAGCTGTATTTGTGTAAAGTCAGAAGCTTGACACTTTGTTTCGTTTCTAGGATCCACTTCTGAGCTATGATACTTAATGTAGCCTTTGTACTTATTAGCAATTTTCCAATTAGCTTCTGATTATGCGTTTTCTATGGATTTACAGCTCTAGCTTTAGGGGATCCGTCTGTTACAATTGAAGAAGTAACCACTAGTTTTCTCCTCCGGGGCACTCTTCCCCACTGAGGTTTGTAATTTTGTGTCCCTTTATAACGGGGATTAGTTCTTTGATCATCCTTTTTTCTGATTTCGTGGCTTGATTGTTATGATATTTGTCTGACTGACAGGAAAGAATTGTCGAACTCTGAGAAGAGCACATATTCTGTTAACATTTTTGATGTTACATTGCGCCCTCAACTTAATGTAACTGGTGTGCTCGAGGTGTGTGGCTGTTCTTTTTATTTCACTTTTCTTTTAATGCAATTTTTCTTATCAGATGTACCATTACCACCATTTTAGTAATAAACTGCGTAATGCTTTAGTGTGAAGTATATTGTCAGTCCAAATAATATCTTATAAATGTATCAGCAGGTTCCTGAAGGAAATGATTCAGGAGTAGTTTGGGATAAACAAGGACACATTGTAACAAATTATCATGGTAGGAGCACTTGAATTATTATATTATAAGCTGATAGTAGGGCTGGTCTCATATCATTAAATGAATGTAGTTTGCACTACTTATAAGATTCGCTGCCTATTAAAAACAAAGATTTGCCGCCTTCACATTGACTGATACTAAGCATCTGCAATTTGATACCCTTCCATGTGGTACATCCTATTTGCTTCCTTCTACATGTTTGATGAATCACAACCAAGTTCTCACTTGCTATATGATATATCTTTCAGCATCTTTGTCGTTTCAAGAACAAAACTTGAGAAGTATATTTGTATGAAAATTTTAGCTTATCTTCAATACAACATTATACGTACTGCATTACGATTGCTCTTTTGAGAAGTGCTTAATTAAACTTTTGATTTTGGGATTTGACTGAAATTTGAAGCTAACAGTTGCTTCTTTTATTTCCAGTAAGGTTGTTGCACGAGTTAATATTTTAGCATTGGAAGGGTAAAGATTCAAGAGCATTTATGGAGAGACTATTAGGCAGTGTCTTACTCCTTTAACTCACCTGTCTCATTTTCTTGATTATTTAAAAAGGGTACAGAAGAATTTTGAGGGTACTTTAGTTGGTGCTGATCGTGCGAAAGATCTTGCTGTCTTGAAGATACTCCTTTTCTTTTTGTGCCATGGATAATTCTTTTGTTCAATGAAACCGTTCTTGATTTTTGTCCACTTTTGCTGTCCGGTACCAATTTTTGGCTTAATGTAACATGTTGACTCAATTATTAACCTCTGTCTCTGTTAGTTTCTTGAACTGTCAACATGAAGTTTACTGTTTAATTCATCACTAGTACTCTGTAGTTTCCCTTTCTACTTGCTGTCGTAGAAGTTTACCAATAGCTAGGGACTAAATTACTAGGTAGAAGCCTCTGAAGATATGTTGAGGTCAATTGTTGTGGGGAAGTCATCTTCTCTAAGAGTTGGGCAGCAGTGTTTAGCAATTGGAAATCCATTTGGTTTTGATCATACCCTCACTGTTGGAGTTATTAGTGGACTGAATCGAGACATTTTTAGTCAAGCTGGAGTCACCATTAATGGTGGAATTCAAACCGATGCAGCTATTAATCCTCGGAACAGGTTAGTTCTCTTCATTATAATGTGAAAATGTTAGTGGAAATGCTCCCATCCCACTTTCTTTTTTGAAATGAAGAAACTCAAAGCCAGTGCATATTCACTTTAATTCTTTGTAATTTTTGAAGTTCTGGTGATAGCGACACACACAGACAAACATTTTCTATCAGTGGAGAAATTAGCTAGTATTAAAATACTGGTCCTCACCTCCTCTTAATTGTTTGCAACTCTGCCAGTGGAGGACCCCTGCTAGATTCAAAAGGAAATTTGATTGGGATAAATACTGCAATATTTACTCAGACAGCTAAGTAACATGAAAGGAAAATCAATTATAAAAACTGTTGCAGATTAAAACTAAAAATTAGAGGGATATGGCAATTGTAATGATCTCCTCAAAATTGATTGGTTTTGCAGGGACATCATCAGGTGTAGGATTTGCTATCCAATCATCAACTGTGCCAAAAATTGTTCCTCAATTGATCCAGTTTGGCAAAGTATGCAACTTTTCACAGTTTTTATAATTTCCACTGATTCTTATTTTTTCTTCTTAAATCTTTCACAAGTCAATGCCTCCACCAAGACTTCTTGTCGCTCTCCTAATTGGTTTCTCTTTCCCAGGTTTTATAGTCTCCACTGATTCTTAACCTTTTTCTTATATCATTTCACACATCAATACCTCCACCAATAGACTTCTTGTCGCTCTCCTAATTGGTTTTTCATTATTGACAAAGTATCTTCTTTGCTCATTGATCATATACTTTTGTTTTCTGGATGACATGTGCCTTCGTGAGGTTATCGGAAACTGTATCTAGAGAAGCATTTAGATTATTTGTTACTAAAAAGTTTAGGTGAGAGCTTGGTTACGCTACACCACCATCGCCAGGGTATACCTGCAACCTCAATCCTGAAGGACTGACAGTGGACACGTGCCTGTCACACCAGCCTTCAGGTATGGATTTCCACAGGAATTTACAGATCGCGAACCAAACGAGGCCTGTTGGTAACGGGAATCGAACTCGGATGGGGTCTCCACCACAAGCCTGTCCTTGCCAAAGAAGCATTTAGATTATGCCAGAAGATACTTGCTTGTTTATTCTAACCCTTCTGTTTCCTCCATGTCAGGTTGTACGAGCTGGTTTGAATGTAGATATAGCTTCAGACCTGATTGCAAATCAACTCAATGTTCGATGTGGAGCTCTTATCCTACAGGTATCATTTGGATCTCGAGTTGCAAGTCAATTAATAATTTAATATGCTGTATCTTTTCATGTGTTCATATCAAATCATTTATAGTTTGCTTCAAAGTTTTTAATCTACATTGCAATGCTTCAGGTCCCGAAAAATAGTGTTGCAGCCAAGGCTGGCCTACTTCCCACCACAAGGGGATTTGCGGGTAACATAGTCCTTTGGGGATGTCATTGTCGGAGTTAACAACAAAACTGTAAGCTATCACTTATTTAAACTCTTATACTCTCTCCTTTTCTTATGACACAACTTGGCTTGATTCTCTATCTTATACCAGGTCAAAAACCAAGCAGAGTTGAACAGCATGTTGTATAAATTTAGCGTGGGGGAGAAAGTAATCTTAAATATTCAGAGTGGTGAAAATTTAGAGGTTCCCATAATATTAGAGGAAGAGAGTTCATAAATTGGGTATGCTGATGATTTTTACTTGTTAATAGGCATAGCATTTCCTCATTTGTACGAGTAAATAATTGTTCTCGGTCTGTGATGTACAATGAGGCGTTACTGTATATAAAATTTATGTTTCTGGGAAAGTAATTTGTATCAACTAGTCTTTGGTACTTTCATATGCATCAATGGTCAGGAAGGAAATGAGGTAAATCCCTCGCATGGAATCCTAATACAAAATTCCTATGAACAACTAAATCACTGGTACGACAAAGACAAACGATTTGGAAGATAGAACAATGACAAATAAGTACATTAAAATTCTGATAAAATAGTCTGGGGTTCAACTTTAAAACTAATTGACAATGGAGATTGTAGCTTAAATCCTTATAAATTTAGATTTCACACGTGTAGGTAACTCTTGCTGATATAATGATAAAGTAGTCTAGGGTTCAACTCTAAAACCAATTGGTAATAGAGAGAGTAGCTCAAACACAGGTAATGTCTCATATTCCGGATGTGGGATATATATCTACTTAAAACTAAACTAATGAGTGGGTCTTTTGAACCATGGAATTGGAGCTGCAGCAGCTAGCTAAATGTTATTCATTGTCTGTCCATCTGCTTGATCATCATCAGCCAGCTAAATGCTTCACAATGTCTATCCATGCATCTTCTTGACCATCACCAGCAACCGGCATTTCATATCGGCACATAGGACAGTAGTGACTTCTTCTCAGCCATTTCTGAATGCACAGTTTATGAAACGAATGCAGACATGGCATTTGAGCAGCATACTTCCCGGCTGTAAAGTCACCACAACAGATAGTGCAATCATCTCTATCGCTTGGCTTTTCACCTACTTTGTTGCCACTCTTACTTCTCCTTCTTTTTCTTTGACGATCCTCATGATCCTCCTCCAAGTCAGCTGCGGCCACTACTCTAATCCTCTTCAGTAGCTTCTTGATCGATGACTCAGTCGCCGGTATTAACAACTTTTCTGCTTCCCTCTCTGCCATCAAAGCCGATTCCCGGTAGCAACACACGCCTCGCACTCACAGCGATCCAATACGTGCTCATCTATGTAAAACTTCAGGGTCAAATGGGTAAATAGTGTCTCCCAATTAATGTCCACCCTTGGATCAGAGTAGACGTCTATGGCATATCTGAAAATATCACTCAAAATATCATCGTGCACTTTAGTCCCCGGTGTGATGTTAGGGTTTGCTGCAGACATCGACTTAGAAAGAATCTCTGTCGACGAAGACAAGCTGCTTAAATCAAATGCGCATTCTGTTTTCGGTTTTATTTCGGTACGAACAGGAACGAGGTCGTTAAGGGAAGCAACAGTAGCTGAAGAACGATCATATTTATCCAAGGCGTAGTGATGGACACGAGTGGAACACTACCTCAACTACTGGTACTGTAAACTCGGGGTTAAGTAATTTTGGGGATTTACGTTTAAGTGTGACGCCCAGACAGAAATCGAAATGGTGATTATTGTGTTGAAGTCCTATTACTTGGCTGTCAAGTTAAGTTAGGACTGTTTCATATCTGTTGCTAATAATCCCGGTTTGCCAGGGAATTCTTTACTGTTTTGAATTAGTCTAGTCCATGATCCACGATTAGTGCTAAACGTGGAATGCAATCTGTTTCTTCATTTTCTTGTAAGGCCTATAAAGCCATCAAACTTTGTTCAATTCAATCACAAGACATTTTCCTCCAAATTCAGTGTTTGAGTTCTTTGTTCTTCAGTTCAACAATTTTGGTATCAGAGCCCCTTTCAGGGCCTGATTTGGGGTTTCAAAATCGAGAAATTGCAATTTCTCAGGGAGAGTTCAAGTTTGAATAGGAGAGAAACACAGAGAGAGTGTGAGAGAAACACTTAGAGATCGAGAGAGATAATCAACTATGGCAGCAGAGAACAATAACTTTGCTCAACCTGCTATACCTAGATTTGATGGTCATTATGATCATTGGTCTATGTTAATGGAGAATCTTCTCAGATCAAAAGAGTATTGGGGATTGGTGGAAAGAGGAATTCCATCTGTAGCTGAAGGAGTCGAACCAACAGAAGGGCAGCGCAAGGCTATCGAGGAGGCAAGGCTGAAGGATCTTAAAACTAAAAATTATCTTTTCCAGGCTATTGATAGAAGCATCATGGAAACAATTCTCACACGAGACACAGCCAAAGATATTTGGGACTCCATGAAGCAGAAATATCAAGGATCCACAAAGGTGAAAAAAGCTCAACTACAGGCTCTTCGAAGGGAGTTCGAGATGCTTGGGATGAAAGAAAGAGAGACAGTAAATGAATACTTCTCTCGAACCTTAGCTATTGCCAACAGAATGAAGGTGCATGGAGAACAAATGGATCAGTTGGTGATTGTGGAGAAAATACTGAGGTCCATGACCGGAAAATTCGACTATGTGGTGGCTGCCATAGAGGAATCCAACAACACCAACACAATGACAATTGATGAACTTCAGAGCAGTTTGCTTGTTCATGAGCAGAGAATATATGCGTGCTCACAATGAAGAGGAGCAGGTATTAAAGGTGACATTTGATGGAAAAGTTAGTGGAAGAGATGATAGCAGGAATGGTGAAAGAGGTCGAGGAAGAGGTGGTTTTCGAGGCAGAGGAAGAGGTCGAGGAAGAGGGCAGTTCAACAAAACATTAGTTGAATGCTACAAGTGCCACAAATTAGGGCACTTTCAATATGAGTGCCCTGATTGGGAGAAGAATGCACACTATGCCGAGTTGGATGCACACTATGCCGAGTTGAATGAGACAGAAGAAATGATTTTAATGGCACAAGTTCAGCTTGATGATGTAAACAGGGAGGAGGTCTGGTTTCTTGATTCAGGGTGTAGCAATCATATGACTGGAAATAAACATTGGTTTACAGACATGGATGAGCAGTATCGACAATCAGTGAAGCTTGGCAACAACTTCAAAATGACAGTACTTGGGAGAGGTAATGTCAGACTGCATGTTAATGGAATTACACAAGTAATTACTAATGTGTATTATGTCCCAGAGTTGAAAAACAACTTAATCAGCATCAGACAATTGCAAGAAAAGGGGGTTACAATATTGATTCAAAATGAGGAGTGCCAAATTTATCATCCAAAGAAGGGATTGATTATACAATCCAAGATGACTGCAAACAGAATGTTTGCATTTCTTGCGACCATGATGCCTAAGGTCTCAACTTGTTTCAAAACTACCTCAGAAGATGAAACTCATCTATGGCATTGTCGTTATGGACATCTCGGTTTTAAGGGACTGAGAACTCTACATTATGGGAAAATGGTAAGAGGGTTGCCTGAGATCAAAACACTAAGCAAGTTATGCAGAGGTTGCGTGATAGGCAAACAACACAGGGAGTCTGTGCCAAAGAAAAGCATGTGGAGAGCGTCTCATCAACTCCAACTCATACACTCAGATCTCTGTGGCCCCATCACACCTGAGTCAAGCAGCAAGAAAAGGTACTTCATCAGTTTTATAGATGATTTTAGTCGAAAGTGCTGGATTTATTTCTTGTCCGAGAAGTCACAAGCTTTCACTACATTCAAGAGCTTTAAAGCACTAGTTGAGAAGGAAACTGGTTCATATATTCAATGCTTACGAACTGACAGGGGTGGAGAATTCAATTCTCAAGAGTTCAATGATTTTTGTAGTATTAATGGCATTCGCAGGCAGTTAACTGCAGCCTTCACTCCACAACAAAATGGAGTCGCAGAAAGGAAGAATCGAACTGTTATGAACATGGTTCGAAGCATGCTGTCTGGAAAAGGAGTTCCCAAGATCTTCTGGCCAGAAGCAGTAAGCTGGACAGTTCATATTCTCAACCGGAGTCCTACTTTTGCTGTAAAAGATAGGACTCCTGAAGAGGCATGGAGTGGCATGAAACCAGCTGTTCATTATTTTAGGGTTTTCGGCTGCATTGCACATGCACATATTCCGGATGCAAGAAGGAAGAAACTTGATGACAAAAGTCTCAAATGTGTGATGTTCGGAGTGAGTGAAGACTCTAAGGCATATCGGCTATATAATCCTGTAACCAAGCATATTGTTATAAGCAGAGATGTGATCTTCGAGGAAGATGAAGGCTGGAACTGGGATACAAGTGCAGTAGCTGTGAAACTCAATGTTTTGGACTTGAATGAAGCAGAAGAAAGAAATGAAGCAGACCAAAGTATTGAAGAAAATGTAAACAATGCAAATGAAGGAGATGGTGATACAAGTGACTCCTCATCAAATGAACCAGCAGGAGAGAATCAAGAGACAGGGAGGACAAGAGGACCTCCTACATGGATGAGAGATTATGTGAGTGGAGAAAGTTTGTCAGAAGAAGAGGAGATGGACAACCAGCTCATGTATACTTCTGCTGCTGATCCGGTTACTTTTGAAGAAGCCTGCAAGGACTCCAAGTGGAGGGCAGCAATGGATCAGGAAATCAAATCGATAGAAAAGAATGACACCTGGGAGCTTTGTAACCTACCAGCTGAGGTTAAACCAATTGGAGTCAAGTGGATTTTCAAAACAAAACTGAATGAGAAATGTGATGTTGAAAAATGCAAAGCTCGTCTCGTAGCAAAAGGATATGCTCAAAAGTATGGAATAGATTACACCGAAGTGTTTGCACCAGTGGCAAGGTGGGATACCATCAGAATGGTACTTGCGCTTGCTGCACATAATGGATGGACAGTGTATCAGCTCGATGTAAAGAGCGCATTCCTTCATGGAGAACTTAGTGAGGCAGTTTATGTCAATCAACCACAAGGTTATGTGAAGAAGGGAGCTGAGCAGAAGGTATATAGATTGAAAAAGGCTTTGTATGGCCTCAAGCAAGCTCCTCGTGCATGGTACAGTCGCATCGAGGCCTATTTCATCAAAGCTGGATTTGAAAGATGTCCATATGAGCACACACTATTTGTGAAACCTGGTGAAGGAGGTAATATACTTATTGTAAGCTTATATGTTGATGACTTAATATTTACTGGGAGTGATGTGAGTATGTTCAAGGAGTTTAAGAAGTCTATGGAGCTTGAATTTGACATGACAGACCTTGGAGAGATGAGTTATTTTCTTGGAGTTGAAGTAACTCAAAACAAGGATGGAATTTTCATCTGTCAAAAGAAGTATGCAAAGGAGATTTTGGAGAGATTCAAAATGGAGAAGAGCAACTCGGTCAGAAATCCTATTGTTCCTGGAGCCAAATTGGTTAAAAATGATTTTGAAAAGGAGGCAGATGGGAGCTTGTACAAACAGATGGTGGGGTGCCTGATGTACTTGGCAGCCACACGCCCAGACCTCATGTATGTAATTAGCCTGGTAAGCAGATTTATGGGAAGTCCTTCAGAGCAACACATGCAGGTAGTAAAAAGAGTGTTGAGATATGTTAAAGGCACTATGAATCTTGGTGTCATGTACAGAAGAAATGGGAATCAGAAGCTTGTAGCATACTCCGATAGTGACTATGCAGGAGATTTAGATGATCGCAGAAGCACATCTGGATATGCTTTCATGCTTAGCAATGGGGCAGTTTCATGGTCCTCGAAGAAACAACCGGTAGTCTCTTTATCTACCACAGAAGCCTAGTTTATTTCAGCAGCTGCTTGTGCATGTGAAGCAGTGTGGATGCGCAGAATTCTTGAGAAACTTGGTCATGCTCAGAATGAAGGTACTACAATTTACTGTGACAACAGCTCATCCATAAAGTTGTCGAAGAATCCAGTGTTGCACGGTAGGAGCAAACACATTGACATAAGGTTTCACTTCCTTCGAGATCTCACAAAGGAAGGATCAGTAGAACTGGTTCATTGCAACTCTCAAGATCAAATTACAGATATTATGACAAAGCCTTTAAAGCTTGAAGTATTTGAAAAGCTGCGAGAACTACTGGGAATGTGTTCTATGCCAAACATAAACTGATTGCACAGGTGCAAGCAGTTTAAGGGAGGAGATGTTGAAGTCCTATTACTTGGTTGTCAAGTTAAGTTAGGACTGTTTCAATTCTGTTGCTAATAATCCCGGTTTGCCAGGGAATTCTTTACTGTTTTGAATTAGTCTAGTCCATGATCCACGATTAGTGCTAAACGTGGAATGCAATCTGTTTCTTCATTTTCTTGCAAGGCCTATAAAGCCATCAAACTTTGTTCAATTCAATCACAAGATATTTTCCTCCAAATTCAGTGTTTGAGTTCTTTGTTCTTCAGTTCAACATATTGATCTGATCCATGACAGAAAGATAGGGTACGGTAGGAGAGAGCAGCATAAGCTAGGTACTAGTGAAAGAGAGAATGAAAGAGGAAATATGATGGAGGTCGTGGTCTGCTAAGGGGAGATATATGGTGGGTTCCAGAGTTTCCCAATTCCAATCTGAGTACTTGAGTGAGGTGGAGTCCGGTTGCGATATTAGGAATGGGAAAACCAAATAAGGCGGCAGCCTATCCCTTGCTTTCCGTATAAAACATGGAAATGGTTTATGCTTTCTTTGCCCTACTCATAGGTTTCCCAATGGTTGCGTCAATATCAAAATTTTATTTTCTTACAAATCATTTCTTACAGATATTCTTAATTAGCTAGTATTAACATCAGCGTATGAATAAGTGTGAAAAGAATTTTCAGCATGCGGAAATTGAATATGTTGATGTAGATCATTCAGATGTCTCCAAATTCCCATCCATACTACTGGCTTTTGTTGATTAATTTTACAAATCTCCACCAGCTTGTGTATTATCATCATATTCCGGAACGTAAGTTGTTCTTTTTATTAATCAAAGGGTAATTTTATTGTTGTTGAGATATAAATCTCATATCGAGAAAAATGAAACCTTATCTGTGGTTTATAAGGGTTTAGCCACTCCATCTATTGTCAACTAGTTTTGGATGTGAACATCAGACTACTTTATCATGGTATCAGAGTGAGTTGCCCACGTCCACGTGTGAAGCTCAAAAGCCACACGAACTCCACGTTAACCCAAAATGTTGTCCACGTGTTAGATTTGAAAATTCACCACACGTGCTGGGACGTGTTGAGATATAAACCCCATATCAAGAAAAATGGAACCTGAAATATGATTTATAAGAGTTTGAGTCACTCCATCTATTGCCAATTGGTTTTGGATGTAAACCACAAACTACTTTATCATTTATCATTGTAATTAAACTATATATCAAGATAGTTATTTAACTTAAATGATGTGAAAGACATGCAATTTTTAAGATACATCAAATTTAGTATTATTAAGAGTTTAAGACTTGTCTTTGCGTTGTCTTTGTCCATTTTTCTTCAAGGCCTCTAACACCCTCCAATCAAATCACCAATTTGTTTCCAGTAATATCTAGGAGTTTAATACAAATTCTTCTCTGTTTCCTAAACTTTCAAACCCTCTTCTTAGTATCATCATGAAATCAAGGTTAATGATGATCGAGTAGCTTTTTGGGCTGAAAATTATACGTAGAAGGATGGGGATATACATGATCGTTCCTTACTCCCTTTGAAGCATATAAAAGAAAGCATAACTACTAACTGTGACTTCTATCCATCATAGTTAAAATCGTAATATTTTGATGAAGGTGACTCATTGGAGCTATGTTTTGTCTATTATGGTTAAGGCTCTCGATCAAATTCATGATAAGGTTTGAATAGTAACTCAGGAAGTAAGAAACGAGACAGAAAAGGTTGGATTATCTATAAATTATACATATGATATTGAAGGATGTTGCTTTCAATGAGATCTTTCTTACTTCCAAACACAATTTTTTTGACCTCTTTCTTACATTTTGTGATTGAGAACATTGATCGACAAAGATGCATAAATCTGTAAAGGAAATTCCTTTTAATTGTAGTTTTGCTTGGCTTAATTATTATTGCAAGTTGATATTGCGACTCTGTTTATTAGTATGAATTGAAGTTGTTATTATTGACTCCTATGTTAGAAAACATGAACCTTCATTTTTCCTGGCATCAGTAAATAAACATGGGACTCCTTAAAACTCCTGATCTTAACTGGGTTAAAACTCTTGATCTTATTTAACTGTGTTTGATAGATCTTAACCTTAATCATAGAAATATCATATGTTAAACTCTTAAGCCAGCAAATGAAATGTGAAATGGTCAAGGAAAATCAACCATATAATAATGTTTGGGATTAAGTTCAAGTTTATGAAACAAATGTATCAGTCAATATCATTGATGGGGATTTGTCATGTACACATGTAGGGAACATGGTTATGCTTGGATAGCTGATCGATGTTTGCTGAGACGGAGGTCAGAAAAGTTTGTGTTTGGAAGAGTTTTGATCCAATTTTAAAACTTAGGTTGCACGAGTAGGTACCAAAACCCTAGAAGAAAACAGACAAACAGGGTTGCAAACGAGGGTCTATATCTGGGGAACTTCAGCAAAATTTGAGTCCCATTTGGCCATATATGACTTTGACCTAATGAGCTAGCTAGCTTCATGACCCTGGCCGACCATAATCCATTAAATAACTAATGCTTCATGTCCTAATGTTTATATACCGGGCATGGTTAGCAAAACTTGAGTAACCGACCATCAGTTACTCTAATTTCGTTTAGCTTAATTACTTGTTAAAATACGATTGGATTCATCTCAAAATGATGAACCCTTAAATTTCGAAACTAAAATGCTCTAATAGATCAAGAAAATAATGAATAGAAAGAAGCCCTAGTCTCTACTCATTGGAAGAAACACAGCAGCTCAAAATTAGTGTCTGGAAATACCAAAAAGTTTGGAAATTAGAGATTTCGGATTCCAATGTTCTTGAAATCAAGGGGATTGACTTATGCCTGCTAATGGCATCCAGGTCGAAAATTTAGGTTGATCCTTTCCTTGTTTCAATATGATTTATATCAAACCGAACAGAAAAGGGTTCCAAGCCAACTTAACTACATACATATTAAATAGATGATATGAGCTTAATGATTCCTTAAGAAGGCTATAATAGGATTAAGTTTCTGCTTATAAAGATCAACTATGAACATATAGGTGTAAGACGCGTGATTGCTCCTGATGTCATCAAATGACATAGTCACTAGTAGTTGAACTTCCCTTTGCATGTTACAGTTTGGTGAACTAAATTTACCTTCAATACTGTACTCCCATGCTAATTATAGTTCAAAGTTTCAAACTCGTACTGTTTGCGTAACCTTCTCCTCAGTGCAGCAGTGCAACTGGTATATATTTCGAATCAGGGTTTCTGATAAAACATATTGACTAATTTACCGTCGATCCTCCTTAATTTCCTTCCCATATAGCTTAAGTTTGACATTGTAGACCAAAATTTGAAAGAAAGTGTGTTACCAGAAAATTCTTCAAGATCAATTAGTCCCCTGGTTTATTTTTCATCATGGCATTTTCTTCTGGTTAACCTAGACCTCATCATGGACCGGGTTAGGGTCAGCCCGACCCTAAATTTTAGGGCTTAAGGTAGGGCTCAAAGTCAACAAAATTTAGGGCCGGGTAGGGCCGAGGCTTGAATATGCAAGTCCTAGCCCGCCCTAGCGGCCCATTTCGTTAGGGCTAATAGGGTCGGGTAGGGCTGGCCCTTTAAATAGGGCTAAACAGGGCCGAGATGAGCTTGTTATTTTTTTTCTCATAATTTATCTTTAGAATTATATGTAATGAACCTTATTTTTTTGTTATATTTAACATGCATACATACACATTATACTTAATTTAAGATATATATCTATAAACTAAGTGGTTCTAAATCATCAAAATACAATTGTTATTCAACAAAACAAAAGGAAATCAGATGAAAAAAGCTAGCAAATCAACTACAAAAAAGAAGATTAGTTGTATTATATCTAAAAAATAAGAAACATATTAAAAAATACAAAAAATAAAAAATTATTAGAGCTTAAAGGACGGGCTTTTAGGGTTGGGTCGGGTTCGACCCTAAAGGGCTCATTAGGGTATGGTCGTAGGGTAGGGCCGAGTTTCATTTGCTCAACCCTTACCCTACCCTACTCGAGAAGGTTTAGGGCCGGCCCGTCTTAATAGAGAGCCAGGTAGGGCTTCGGCCCTAGAGGGTAGGGCGAGTTTTAAGACGGGCTAGGGTCGAAAGGCCAAATAATGAGGCCTAGGTTGACCAATAGAAGAGAGGCTTTTATGCATGCTTATACTAATATAATCACTAGTTTGGCAATATCTAAAATATTAAAATATCCCCTGACATGTCAGTTTTTCATATGTGGCAGATGAAGGAATAGAAGCTCGCTCTCAGAATATTTAGAACAGAATTGGCATTATTGGATTCAGGGATTCAAATGTTATATAGTTTCATTATTTTCTTAGACTAAAATCTGAAAAGGGGTCTCAGAGGAATTTCCAATTTTTGCATACATATCTCTTGGTTTGACTGCAATCTTAAGCTCTTTAGTTTTGGAAGAGCTAGTCCCTTATACATGATGATTATATATAATGTGTTATACATCCAAAAGAAAATTAGTTTATTTAAAGGATTGGATTATAAATTTAGAATAGCTTGATAAGGAATTGAACCTGTATTTGTCATATTGTATTTGGTTCTTTGAAGATAAATGAGGGTGTGGTTTCTCTGAAAACTGAAAATGAGCAACTGTGAAAGCAACTTGGTAATTAAAAATTCCAATGTTTGCTGAAATTTTAGACTCTTTGAGATCCTTAATTTGGGTTTAAATAAGATCCTTATGCAGTACATCAAGAATCACCAACTTCAAAAGCCTCTCAATTCAATAATCCAATTCACTTGACTTGTGTTCCTTGGTAGCTGTTCTTAAGAAGGCTGTAGAGAGTCTAAGCTTCTTCTTTACCAAGTCATCGTGATTTTCGTGGAATCGTACTCTTCATTACTCAATCCTGAAAGGGCGGTCGAAGCTTTGGAGTCAGACCCCTTTTCAGGTGGCACATGATAGCTTTGGATGAAGCAAACTCTTATTTGTGAGACTCACTAGAACTGCTTGGTTCTCTTTTAAGCATATATTTAAGAACCAAAACTCCTTCCAAGCCTAGTACGTACTAGTGGTATTTCTTAGACTTTTCACTAGAGTCTGGTTTGAACTTTTGAATTCAGTTCTTTCAACTTTTGAAGTAGTTATAAACTTCAAATAGAGAAGTATGGGAGAGAAGAATGATCAGATGGATAAAGGTGATGATGTGATGTTGCCGGGTTTTCGGTTCCATCCAACTGATGAGGAGCTTGTTGGGTTTTACCTCAAGAGAAAGATTCAGCAAGGGCTTCTCCCCATTGAACTGATTAAGCAAGTCGACATTTATAAATATGATCCCTGGGATCTTCCAAGTAAGAAACGACTCTAGTTGTGTTTCTTAACCAGTTTCATACATATGTTTGGGTTGTCATGTTTGATTTGAAAGAACATATTTTAAGTGAGCTTAATTAGCAATTGTTTCTTCGAAAATTATTTGGTGCACCGTCACCGTCCGTGACCCGTTCAATTCGCACTGTCCAATCATTTCTTTACCGTCAGATGTGTGAACTGTTCACTTTTATTTTTTCTGTTTTTTTTTTGTCTTTTAACGGTATATAGAATACTCTTTATTTTTCTCATGACTAAAGTTGTATCTTCTATCTTGATGCAGAGCTGGCCAGTACTGGGGAGAAAGAGTGGTACTTCTACTGCCCAAGGGATCGAAAATACCGCAACAGTGCTAGGCCTAACCGAGTCACAGGAGCCGGGTTTTGGAAAGCAACAGGAACAGACAGGCCTATTTATTCATCTGAAGGGTCCAAGTGCATAGGCCTTAAGAAGTCCCTTGTGTTCTACAGAGGCAGAGCTGCTAAAGGAATCAAAACTGATTGGATGATGCACGAGTTTCGCTTCCCTTCTATCGCAGACTCATCACCACCTAAAAAGCTGTTAGATAAAAGCCTTCCTCAAAATGTAAGTAGTACTGTAGTACTAGTTGGTTCTGTTTCCCTTGTTTTCCTATTTAGTTTTCAGTTGAATTTTCGGTCACTAATTCGATGTCATGTTGCACAGGATGCATGGGCCATTTGCAGGATTTTCAAGAAAACAAACTCAATGGCACAGAGGGCACTTACTCAATCTTGGCTATCTCCCTTGCCTGAACCTACATCGTCTGGATTTCTAACTCAATGCCCTCAGTTCAGTTCTGAAAACAACATATCTTGCACCACTGACATAGGATCAGCCATTCAGTTTTGGAGTAACAACGATGACTTACATCATCAACAAGCGTCAACTTACTCAGCGTTCGACGCTCTCTCTTATAAACCCAACTTCAATCCTGCATTAGTTGGAGAAAACATCCCCAATGGCTTCATGTTCACTCCGATTGAAATGTCATCAGCACCCAACTTTAACCATGCCTTAGTTAGTGACATGAGTAACAACACCTCAGGGAGCATAGACTTTGATGGCTCACAACAACAACAGTTTAGTGGCTTCTCAACCAGTTTGGCTCAAGAGCAGAATCAAGAAAACACCAACACAAGCATGGCTAACAATAATAACAGTCATTGGGGGACTATCAGATCAATTGGATTTCCTTTTAGTCTGGGATCAGATGATCCGAGTGACATGTCTACTAGCTATTCTACAAACAAATGCTGTACTTGATAGAATTGATAATTTACAGGACAAGGAATCCATTCTTCTAGCTCTAGCAATTAGACTACCATGTAATGTTTCTTAATTAGCTTCTAGTCATTGTACAGTTTCCTATATTCCAATCATACCATTTTAGGCACCAAGTGTTTCTTCTTTGGGTTCTACTTCAAAGCTCTAAATACTAACTAGCACCAACCAATACAAATTTATGGTAAATAAAATAAAAAAACAGAAGATTTAAAAGTATTAATATCCTCCTACAAATATAAGGTCTCGAGATCGAATAAGCGCTCCCTCACTATTGCAAAAGTTTTTTTTCTCTTATTTTATCTGTTTATAATGAAAGACATAAACTGCAGTCTGGATGTCTGATCATGAAGGCATGAGTTGCTCAAAAATGGAAGGAAAAAATTATAACCAAATGAAAGTGAGAGACATAACAGAAGGTATCAGTACATTATATTCACAATGTCTAAATTAAAGGAGAAGCAAAAACGACAATTATAAGTTAAATCTTCTTAACAAAACAACACGTCTAGAGATTCTTATTCACATTACAGTTCTCTGTCCATCTAAATACTATTGTTCTGAATCAGCTGGTAGTTAATCATATTGAAAAAGTATGGCTTAGATAGAAGTCATCATTTTTTTGGTCTGAGATAGAAGGTAGAAGAGTCATTCTTAAGTTATAAAGAATATGCCACATACACTAATGTCGAGGTTTTTTGTGAAAAACTTCATACCTGTTTCTCCACTAGATGACTAAAGTGGGAGGAGTATCGGCATTGTTGGACCCGTATGTGTGGACCTATTGGGGTCCCGCTGGCCGCTTCTGCCTAACAAATCGCTTCACCATTCTATGACTTCGACGTCAGGGATCAGACTTTCCACACAGGCACAAAATATCGAAAGAAGGCATATGCGGGCGGTGGCTTGTATTCTTGTCCATGAGACACTTCTATTAGAGTAAGAGATCGATGGAGCAAAGCCAATGAATCAAGAAAAGGTGAAGAAGACGATCGATGAAGGTGAACCATATATAAAAAAGAGAAAACCGATTCCTAGTCGGTTTTGGTGATCACTGAATTCTAATGCAATAAGGCTTAATTACCGTACTCTAATCTCTCAATGCTTCCAATTACCTTGTGGATGGATTCTGATTAGTTTGCCATACAATTGCTCTAGCTTGGAAAATTATTATCAAATTAATGCTTTCTCTCATTCAACCATTTTAACATGCAAAAACATCAACGCTGTAAGTGAGCCAACTATTTGTACAAGTTAGTGTGTATATGAGTATGAAATATACTTGTTCGATTTAAATTCGATCTGTCATTGTTGTTGTTTTTCTTTTTGCACTGCAAAGTAGTTCATCAGAATGGTCATAAAGGATATATTCTAGATAGTTGCGAGGGATATATAAGAGAACTTGACATACTACTACATCATACATCATCATTACACACAAAGACCTTACAAGCTCTCTTTTAATTTCTTATTTTGAGAAACAATTCTGTTCCCGTTATATATTTTTCTCTTTGTTAGAAAACAAGCTTTTGTTCCTGTTAAATTCTCCTTACTCGGCTACCTGGGGCAGAACTCCCTAAGCTTTTCTCTGATTTCTCCTTTGATTTATAGTACTGCAGAACTCCTCATGTTTGATCTGGTATTGAATCAACCGCAAAAGCTCAGAACGCATTGTTTTTTCTATAGAATTGTCAACATGCTTGGTGATATTCGGAAACTGGTCATCCCCAAACAAGCCCTTATGCTGCTGCTCCGTCCTCTTCTCATTGTAGTACCATTCACAGACTACTGTAGCCACAGCCATCACATATAAACCGCAGTCGTATGAATTCGTCTGCTGAGGCGTAACAGTCTCTTCCCCAAACAAAGGTTCATTAACATCATCATCATCATCATTAATCTCTTCATCATCTCCATTACTATTGGTGCACTCTTGCAGGGGATAACACACTTTCGAAGTATGATAAGATGTACCTGTGTCCCATCTATACACAAACAAAAACAGACACATGTTCATTGACAAGATGTAGTCGACAACATAACTCCAAACCGCAAGCATATTCTTGGTAAATCGCTGCGACGGCTTAGAGTCGCACTTGTGTCCAATTGTAGAACTGTTGTTGGTAACCAAACTGCTAATCCCAGCTGGAGTGGGTGCTTGTTTTGCTGGAGCTGCCACAAAATTCTTAACCGCTGTATACATTTTCCTAGCATCCAAACTATTCCCCCCTAAGCTGTCGTAATGCACGAATGCGTTTGATTTTCTGAAATACACCAGCAAGCTCCAATGGTTCCCGCCGTCGCTTTGACTCGGATCTTTGTTATCATTCACTGCGAAGATCACAACTTTCCTTTTACGAAGTTGTTCAGACTCCGCAAAGGCTCTAAGCTCATCCTTGGGATTTGGAGAATTTGCCAGAAGATCAGAGACATTAGGGTGAACCAGAAGGATGCCATCATCACAATGGGAAGTACGATAACTGAAATAGAATCCAATGATGCTATCGGTTAAGTAATGAGGGCCTCTAAGAAGATCCAAGTCGCTCATTCTCAGGTCAACACCTTTGTAAGGATCTTCGGATACGTTGAGCATGCACCTGCAAGTAATTAAGCACAATATGTGATCAGATAGATATGTTCTTTTGATACTAGATGAATTGATCAATGAAACAGATATTGAGAATTTGACGCCTTATATAGAGACCAGGTCTTGTGTATAATACGTTAGCTGTACGCCTTCCTTGTAGGGTAAGGAGACCTTTCTTCTTTGAGCTTAACTAGGACAACTTCTGTTAGACTCGTTAAATTTATTGAACCACTGATAAAGCCTATCAGATCAATACATGTACTGCAATCCTAAATCAGCAGAATGCCTAAACATGAAATTGAAAACTCAAATGATGCACTAGATAAAGATAATAGGCACACATGCACCAATATTTTGGGTTCAGAAAATTCTAATAGATGGACAAAGCAGCTTTTGTTCATTCCATGTTCATCATATCCCATTGTCAAAATCTGAGACACAACATGATATCAGTAGTACTAGAAACTATAGTGTACGACCAACTTACACTATTGTGATAGTCACCTTCTTGCCGATATTCTTTCCTTGTAGTTCTGAATGAATATACCATAGAATTAGATATTAGATATTATGCAGATGATTAACATAACAAACTCTGTAACAGTGAACATCAAAATATATCTAGTTTCAGGCTCTTGCCCACCTAGTAGAAATCAAATTGGCGTAGGAAGTAGGACTTGCTCCAGTTTTTGGCGAGGGACTCCAAAACCAAATGCCGTCTTGGATTTCCTTTAACCCCTAACCTGCACTGTCCTTTTCCATTGTTAGACCCCTCGGAAAGCACATCAGTTTGTTTCTGCTAATACAGTAGAGGATCTGGCTTCAAGAATTGGAGGAAGCTTGAGTGCACACAGTTTGCTTCTTCCTCGGTACAGTTAATTTCTTCCCCATGGCTAGTGACACTTGACCCAAACTTTTCACCAGGACTGCAAATGGAAAGGTCCTCAATACACTTTGAATCACCACCAAAGTCAAGTGAAAGGTCCTCAAGGCACTTTGAATCATCAGCGTTGTCAGCTGTTAGGTCATGGAGACACTTTGTATTACTACAGGCGTCAATTGTAAGGTTCTGAAGACACTTTGAATCATCACCATCACAAGTTGAGAGGTCTGAAAGACACTGATTCATAACCATTGTCAACGGAAAGGTCCTGAAGACATTTTGAATCACCACCATCACAAGTTGAGAGGTCTGAAAGACACTTTGAATCACCACCATTCACAATCAATGCAGACAAACACAGATTGTGAGGTGTTCCCAGTGTAGGAAGGAGCCTGTTTTGGGCCTAGACAATTTAGGCCGGATGATCATGTGAGTGGTAGTTTGACGTTTGCTTATGAGGAGCATCTCAACAGTGCATAAATTGGAGAAACATTTCAGGAAGTCACTGAGCTTAGAGTAGCCCACAGATGAATGATCCAATTCTAATGCAAATTTAGCCCGGAAATCAGCTTTGAGAGAAGAGAGAGCATAGTTTGGATGATTTGACAGACCTTTTAAGAACCCAGGGAACCACTTCTTGAAAACCTTTAGCCATGTAGGAGTGTTAGGGTCCTCAGAGCTCCTGGTAACCTGAGGTTCAGTGGAACACACTGTTGGTTGTCCATGGACTAATCTGTCAGCCCAAGAACCTTGTTCAGGGTGATCACCTTCCATAATACTCTCATTCGACTTCTGTTGTAGAAGTTCAAAATTCTGCTCTTGTTCTCGTTGAGGTGACATTTTCTCAAACTCAGCTCCTAAAACCAACTTTGGAATCAAACTTTTTATTTCAACTTTCTTCCCTCTCATGGTGACGTAGTGTGCAATTGCATAGCTTTTGAAGCAGATTTCTCCTGTCTAAATGTGACAAAGCCAAAGCCTCTAGATTGTATCTTGTTTTCTATTTGAGTTACAATGACCATAGCATCTTCTACTGATCCAAACACTTCTTCACAGTACTTTCGTAAATCATCAGCCTCACATAGTAAACACAGAACTATGTTAGTCAGAGGAAAAACTTGTATATGTCTTTTATTAGATAATTGATTATGCTAGACAATCATAATTAATACAGCTTATATTATTTTGATAAAAGTTCATAGGTGCATTACCAGAGTCCGCTGAAGGAGGAAGTCCACCAACAAACACTTTTTGCTTGAATAGTTTAGTAGCAAAAGAATAACTGGTCTATTCCCTCTTTCAATTTCCGAGACTCCTCCTCACAATGTGCATAAAAGCACTTGGTGCTTGAATCAGCATTTCTAGCATTCACACGCGTAGAAACCTGAGAACTATGATCAGTCAAGATATAAGCATGCATGAGGAAATGCCTGCTGACACACAAGCATATAGGACAGGACATTTTCTCTATTCTTTGACATAACAAGAAACTTTGACGCATATAACAGTGATTACCTGTCGGTAGTGGTGGTGCTGCCTTCATCTGTCAACTCTGAAGTCGTGCATTTATGTTGATTTGGGAAAGCATGATTTACTGCATACGAGAAATTAGGGAAGTTAAGTCACATATAGAGAAGATGGGTACAGTTGTTTGATAAACAACTTCCACATGTTTCAATAATGAACTTACTGAGGCTAACTGCGGTTGGGTTCAGCAATATGTAACGCATATCTTGAGAGGTTGCCAGGTCTATAGCTCTTTGCCTACTGGTGTTTAAACATTTTGAGAAATTCATGTGGACAAATGTTAGCATTCTAAATAATTAACTAAAAAGGCTCTAGAAATGACTATTTGCTCCCCATGTCAAAAGAAGCTTAGCACACTCCGTACTCTCATTCTTCACAGCGAAAAACAAGGGGGTTCTTTCATTTCCGTCTTACATTGGACGCCAACTGGATCTTCCAACAGAAGGACATGTCAATGGCTCAAAGACTGCTACCGAGTTTCAAGAAAACTTAACCAATGTATTTCTGGTTAAGTTCATTATTTCGAGTTTTAAGAGGCCTGTTTCTCCGCCCTCAACGGCGGCGCTGCACGGCCGCCGAGGGCCAGAGCCTCCCTTATGAGGCATTCGTATACAGTCACCTTCTCCTTGCATCCAGACTCGGAATCACGCAGCTCCAATACGCAATCGGTAACCTTCTCCGCGGCGGCGATGACTAGGGCCGTCAGTGATGCTATACGGCCTCTAACGGCGTAGGCGTACGCCACGTCAGCAACCTCCTTGGTTTTTTCACTGAGAATCTTCACAGTACTCAAATCCTGAGATTGATCATAATATATCAAACAAAATCCTTATCAATAAACGACACGTCGTTTTGCAGCTAGGTGAAAATAAAAGGCGAGCACAGACCTTTTCACTGATTTGAATGACCAGGTGACCGGAAAATTAAAATAAAATCGAAATTAATAAAATAAATACATGCAGTTAGGAAAAAACAAGAGGTTCAATAAATACGAGAGATCTTTGCCAAAAAAATAAAATAAATACGAGAGATGAAAAAATCTGAAAAGGCAAAAGCAGAATTTCCATTCTAGGTCATATTTGCAGAGAGGCTTTACGGGGAAGGAGCAACACCTTTAGCCATATTCGTATATCGTGTTTGGCTTACCTTGTGTCAGCAAGCGAGAGCTCCAGAGCTAGCTGTGTGTGATGACCGTCCTTAGTCCTCTGGTCAGTACGCGCGTGCTTCTTAAGCAAAACCTCCACGCACCAGAAGAAAGAAGGACAAAATTTCAAGGAGAGTAGAGAGCTCAGAGACGAACCAGGACCATTGGAAATCGCTAACCGGAGATCAAAATTCGACGTCGCTTTGAAACCCTAACTTTCAGAGGTTCTATTCGTCGCCGATGTGTTTTCTTTTCTCTCTCTTCTCTCGGAAATGGGGTAGTCAGAAAATATCACTAGGTCAAAATTTAAATAAGAATACAAAAATAATGATTTTATTGACTAATATTGTGACATTCGAACATGCCTTCTTAAAACAATTATAAATGTCCACAAAGATTGATCATATTTTGAAATCTTGTCATAATGGTTTTATTGTACACACTATCAAATATATCTTTCTTCATATAAGTAATTATGTTGTCATTCATTAATTTGTTTCCTATTCAAATCACTTTTTATTATCTTTATGACAGAAAATGCTATTTTTATGGTGGCAGTGGCAACTGGAACAAAATTTTTGAAGATAAAATTGAGTCAAGAGAGATACTACAGATATCAGATTATTGCTCTACATATCAGATATATAAGTGTCCAATTCATCTTTAAAAGCCAAGAGAGATACTACAATAAAATCTTAAGGATAAAATTGAGCAAGTTGAATCAAATTTCTTTGTCAAAAACTGAGAATGAATTAAATGGATTCAGACATGACATATAAAGAAGCATCTCGGTATTCGAAGCCCCAGATCTGTAGGAATGTCTTCTATGTTTAACTCATTGACATAAAATTTTGATGTATCAATATCTTCATATGCACCACTTGTCTGCTGGGCTTGAGTAGATGCTTGTTGATTTGTCAAGTTCAATTCTTCAAGATTATTTGAAATACTTTCATTGGATCTTTTTCTTATATGAGCTTCAGGTGGTGTCAACTGTTCCGTTGTTTTTCTTTATGATATCTCTCGAGAAAAGCTTTTATAATTCCAAGTATTGAATTATGAAGGTTTTGAATTGTTGTTTGTAGAAGAAATTTTGAGAACAAAATTGAATATATTATGATAAATGAACGATTTAGAGAGAATGATAAGTGATAAATATATTGTGGAGCCTTGAATATATATAGACTTAAGTACATTGTAAATCATGAATTGATTATAGGATTACTAGTAAATCTATCCATATTAAGAAAGGAGAAAACTTTTCCCCCATATTGATTAGCAATATATATGTGAGATATATTAAAAAATAGTAATAAAAACTAAAATGTCAACTAATCACAGAGTACCAAAATATAAACAAGAGAGTCTAATATACTTAATAAGTTGTTACTTCACGTTATGTAAAACCAAGTAAGAGAGCAATTTTGTCGCATCCCCGGCTGGAAAGTAAGAGAGCAATTTTTTTGTCTACAAAAAGGGCAATTCGAGAAAATTCTAATATACATGTATAACATATATCAAGCGTAAACCGTCTGATCAAATAATGAGATGAGTATTTATATAAAGAAGTGCGGACCTCAGACGTTTGTTAAATTGGATTTGATTTACCGTTGTAATTTTTTCTTTTTTGCTTTTCTTATTCTTGTTGCGTTAAATTAGTTAGAGAAAATTTGTCTTGGACCGGAAAAAATGAAAAACCAGTGGAGACCAGAGCTTAATAACGAGTCAATATGTGTCCGATTTCTGTCATCTTTAATCTGTTTTTCTTTTCATCTTTTCTTGTGTAGACTTTGACAGAAAGACTCTTTTTTGTCATAAGTTTTCCGTCTTAAAAACTTTTAAAACGTGCATAGTTTCACACCGTTGGTTGGTTGGTCAACTCGTTATTCTTCTTAGAAGTTAGGAGGTATTTACGAGGAAACATTGTACTTGTTATCATGAGGTTCGAGCAATATGATATTGTTTCCGAATATTTGTTATTTGAAACTTATGGTAACTAGATTAATAGTGCCACTTATCTTTAAGTGCAAAAGCTCCTCTCTTGTTGCAAGTTGTCGGATTTAGAAACTTCTAATGTGTACACAAGTTGTGCAACTCACGATTTTTCTTAAAAGTTAGGAAGTAATAGTAAGAAAACAGTACAAAGTTGGAACGACAAGGTAGGTTTTCTAAATATTTGTTATTTGAAAATATTTAGTTGCTAGATTAAATTCGATCCGGTTGGTCCAAGTATATTTGTGCTAACATCAATACCATACACAAAGGAAAACTTAGAAGATGTTGGATGTCATTGCCATGTATAAGCCTAATATACATGGAAGAGAATCAAGACTCACGAGATCATACAAAGGAGACCAAAGGAGGACAGAATAGATGTTACACGACAAGGTTTGGCACCATTCAGAATAGATGCAACTCTGAATCAAACCCAGTGCCTTCCGCGGTTTTAAAGCATCCAAAAGTGAGCCAGAGGAGACAGCCACGCATGGTGGTACCACTCTAGCCATGGCAGAACTGAGACTCTACAGACTGTAGAACTCTGATCTCTACCCAATCAGGTACTCTGCAATTCCTCTGAGGGTGCAAAACAACTTACCGGCGCCTGTGATCCGGTAAATCTAATTGATCTTATCTCAAACAAAATCATTAAAATTTAGTTGATCATATCTCAAAATAATCCAAACAATCTCACTGTTTCAAACTTGAGTCTCCTATATGAAGAAGGTGCAAGACGTGATTTCAAGATAATATTCAAGGTATTTTAATCACAATGCAAGAGCATTTGACGTAAAGTGTCTTTTTTAGGTTTCGTTGAGCAATAAAATTGTTGATCGATTAAAAGAAAATCGCACGAGAGCACATATGGTATGGAAATAGAAATTAAATCCATTCTAAATTTTATTTCGCTTCTAAAAGAACGCACCCTTTTTTTGAAAAGAACGCGGCCTTAATTATGAGACATATACATGGGTTAGGGCAAATTAAAACATATATATACAGATTTTCTTGGTTACAAATGTCTGCACCAATGATTTTAATGCGGATTTTCATTTTTGCACTACTTTTTGATCGAATTTTCTCATCTCCACCGTTTAGTATCGAGATGATATTGTGTAGGTATTCTCTGTAAAATTTTAGTCAATTTGGTGATCATTAAGGCCCTCAAAATTTTAGATACAATATATTCTCGTAGATACCTCCTAACTTTTAAAAAGAATCGCCAGTTGACAAACCAGCCGTGTGAAATTATGTATGCATATTAAAAGCTTCTAAAACAGATAATTTGTGACAAAAAGAGTATTTCCACATTAGAAAGCTCATACAAACTAGTTTAGGACATTTAAAAATGTGATTTACAAAGAAGAACACGAACGGTTACGGATAAACATATTCAGTTCGTTCATTGTATTTATATGTTTTCAAGACCTTAACGATTACTAAATCAGTTGAAATTTTACAGAGATAATATATATATATATATCTAAATTTTGAATGGTTAAGATGAGAAAATTTGATCGAAAAGTGGGTCAAATTAATAAAATTCGCACCAAACTCTTGGTAAGAACATCTTTCGCCAGAAAAGTCTGGTTAACAAGGGCATTTTAGTCGTTTTAAGTAACTTAACAGTCTTTTTGATAACTAAATTCTCGACGGGTATGTCATTGTCATCAGTTGACCGTCAAAAATTCTCGACTGGTATGCCCTTTTCAACTGATGACAAGGGCATACCAGTCAAGAATTTAAATTATAGGAAAATAGGTCTATAATAATTTTGTTTGCACACTAGCTCCAAGGAATTGCAGAGTACCTGATTGTGTAGAGATCAAAGTTCTACAGTGTGGTGTCTTAGTTCCGCCAAACTGCCATGGCTAAGAGTGGTGCCATGCGTGGCTGTCTCCTCTAGCTCACTTTTGGATGCTTTAGAGTTTAGACCCTCTGAAAGCACTGGGTTTGATTTCAAACCTTGACGTGAGTTCTACTTTGTCCTCCTTGGTCCTTTGTATGTTATATTCCATATATATATTAGGCTTCTATATGGCAATGACATCCAACGTCTCCTAAGTTTTCGTTTAAATGTATGGTATTGATAATAGCACAAATATACTAGGACAAACCTAATTGATTTTAATTTAGTTACCGTATGTTTCAAATGATAGATATTAAGAAACAATATTGTATTGCTTGAACTTTATGATAGTAGGTACGATGTATTCTCGTAGATACCTCATTTTTTCCAGCAGTCTACAAAAAAGCTTGGTTTCTAACACGTGTTTCTTTGCCTATATATTTCAAAATGGCTGCTCAGGCATGAGATACACGTGCGGAATAAAACGGAACGAAACAACGACAACCGTTTGATCTTTAATAAATTGATCAAACGGACACGATCAATTCATTAAAGATCAGACGACTATCGCCGTTTCGTTCTGCACGTGTATCCCGCGTCTGAGCAGCTTCGTATATTTCAAAGCAAGTATAACATAATGTTTTTATGTAACCAAGTGGATATTGCAGATAAGTTCACATTGAAGCATAATAATGCAAACCGAAAAGATAGACCAATGATTTACAAGGTCATGTTCATCTAGTCAGTCTTAATCAGTCACTGTTAGATTTAAAATTAAGGGTGTAATGGATTATTTTTAAGTAGAGTTGTTTCGTTTATAAATTTTAGATGTAAATTTAACAGAGATTGGCTATAAATTTCTTAATCAGTTGCTGACCATATAAACACTATTTATGATTTATATTATGCTTGAAGATCAAGATCGTAAAATTTGAACTTGTCATCCAATATATGTAGCAAGAAAAAGTTCATATATTATGTCATATACCGATAATAGACGTATACAGATTCAGCATCAAGCTATGTACATTTCCGAGAACAATAATTTGAAAACAATTTATATATGCATGTAAATTTGATAACAAAGTACGAGCTCACCGAAGGCCCGCATGGGCAAAACTCACAAAAGCGTCTTTCTCCATCAGCTTTGTAAATTAAAAAAACGGACGAACAGATTTTGTTCGGGGCAAGTCGTGGACCCGGGCCAGACCGGCCCTTGTTGTAGACCGCTATATATACAACATTCTGATCCCAAAACTAGGTCTCAATTCTAAATCTCCGAAAACAAAATAGATCTGAGAAATCAGGGCAATGGATCCGAGTTGCTACCAACCGGTTATCGGCTTCCCCTATGTGGCTGCTCCGCCTGAGTCCTCGAGGAAATCTGAGACCTCGAAACAAGAATCACAAGAGATATTTGCAAAGCTGAACAAGGGTATGCTCTCTAGGGTTTCAGTTTGGATGGTAATGTTTTGGATATTGTGTATTTTGGGCTTGAAATTGATGTTTCCTTCTCCTCCTTAAACAGGTGCCGTTCCTAACAAAAATTTGTCTGAAGAAGATCCCGCCCTAAGGAATATCATAGATGGTCGGGAATTGCCTTCCCAGGAGTTCCAAGACAAGTTGTTTATCTCTGAACCGAAAATTGAAAAAAAACCCAAAAAGGAATATATGCAAACCGAGGAAGCCAAAGAGCGAGCTAAAGCACATATGAAACAGATGCTAGATGAATGTAAGCTGCTTTTGATCCTTTACTGTCTGAATCTAATCTTGAATCTCATGTGTGTTCCATGTTTATTCTTTTGATCTGCTCTGGATTGGTGGTTGTGTTTTTTTTAAATATATATGTACAATCAGGTTAGAATTCTTGGAAAATTAACTATATAAACTCGTGTGTTGGAAATTGGTTGTTTGTAGAAAAAATGGTGCCTTGAATTGATGTCATCAAAGCTTGAACTTGAATTGTTCGATAAGATCCCAAAACGTAATAGGTGCCTCGTGTTTTGTAATTAGGTTCATTGGAACTCCTTAGATTTTAAGTCTTGCTGCTTCTGGTCTAACAAATTTTTAATGAACATTGACTCAGTTATGGGATCATGTGATTATGAGCCTCCATATTGTGAAGTCTGTAAGGAGGTCGGGGACCACTATTACAACTTTTGTCCCTACTTGGACTGCATTCCAAACCTTGAGAAAGCAACTATTGGCGAGGACTATGAAATACATTGCCAGTGCTGCCATAAGTTGGATCATGGCCACCCCGATGGAAGCTGGGTTGGATATGCAGCGAGAAAGATTCAGTTTTGGGAGATCTCTGATCAGGACTCAGAATCAGAATCAGAATCAGATAAGGAGCCTCTATACTGTGATGTTTGTATGATGGTTGTGGACCACTGGTCCTGTCAGTGCCCCTACTTAGACCGTGTTCCAAACCCTGAGAACACACCCGTTGGCGAGGGCTATGAAATTCGTTGCCGTCACTGCAATAAGTCGGATCATGGCCACCCAGATGGAAGCTGGACAGGATATGCATGGTGGCTTGGATGGGATTAGGGTGCAGATTTATGTCAAATTATGATTCCTCAAGACATGCTATGATGTGGCGATTAACTACTTGATTCAAAGCAGTATTTAGATGGAACTGTTATGTTTTATGTTTGGTTGAAAAAGAGAACTCTTATGTTGATAAGAGGCTCCAACTTATCATTGTCTCACTGCTATTTGCTTCTCTTTTAGACTTGGTGAAGATAATTTCTAATTTATTGGTATCTTGGTTATGTCTCACGTTCACTTATTTCTGCTTTGATCTCTTATCATTGGCTCATACTCCCTCTTGATGGTTTTGTCTAACTAGACTTTTGCTGTCATGTTCCGGTTTATCTTCTTTTCTTAGTTGAATCATCTTTCTTTACTTTTTCACAACCCAGCTTTGCAATTTTCTGGGATCTAGAAACCAAATCCCCAAAACTCAGTCTCGCTTTGAATTTGCCGGTAGACAGAAAGGAACGGGTAGAGATTAACCTAATATTTGTAGAGTTTGTGAGCGGAGGTTTTATATGAAAGAAAAACCTTGTGAATCATTTCTAGCTTCAAAGAATAGTTTGGTGTGAGTAAACTTACAAAGTAGAGGTTTAGTTAAAACAATACAAAGAGTGTGTATTGTAAAATTTTGTGCAAATGCAAGGTCGTTCCAAATTCTCAGGATTGAGAACTAACTTAAAATTCTATCTAATTGACATTCAAGAAAACAAGAAGATATTTTGATGTGTTTTGTAAACAAAGGAAAGTAAAATAAACAAATTGGAGGAGAATACATTTTAAAAGGGTTTTGAAAACAAACATGAATGAATGCTACAGCTTCTAACTTCACCGTCATAATCCTATTCAAGTTTCTAGTCTTCCGATTTCTAATCACTAAATTGGTGTCAAATAATCCGTCATATAAACCTTACGACATAATACTTATACACATTAGTTCTCCAAAGCATGAATACTACCTTATGATATAGTATAGTATCCAACTATTCCACATAAGTTGGCATCTACTCTCTAAAGATCAATGAAGTGAAATGAGAACAATAGGACTTACACAAACCAATAACACATGGCATCTGTTCCTATCAATCTATGGTTTTTAATCACAATAAGCAATCATGATTTAGCACGGGCATCTACCTACTCTTACATCAGATAGCTTAAAATAAAACCCTAAAGGTCGCGAGTCTATAGCTAGTATTTTGAAATAAACAACAATTCTTATAGAGATTAAAAACTCAACACCAATCAAGTAATCATATAACTAAAAACATCGAATAATCATGTTAAGTGTCCATTGTGACCCTAACAAAAGGTTTAGCTACTAAGAGTCATAACAATCACAATCAAAACAATGAAAAACATAAAAAAAAAAGGAAAAGGATGGAAGATTGGTGATGATGGAAGCCTCAGTATGTCACGTTCCTGGAGCCTCCAACATGATCTAATATGTGAAATTCGAGCTCCTTATATAGGGGAGAATTCTTGGTCATCTTTGGCTTCATGTTTCCTTATAAGACTTGGATTCACTCTTTTCTTGATATGGAATGAGAAAATATTGAGATTTCTTTTGTAGAACTAGGAATGCATGTACTCCTTGAATGCTCATCTGCATTATTGACCTTGAAGCTTTAGGGTTGACGGTCTTGTGTCACATAACTTGAGTTGTACATGAATGTGTGTAGACCCGAGCAGATTTTCTTATGTGACCTTTCTTAATTCAAATGATCATAACTCAGTTTATATGTATCGAAATCAAGATTCGTAAAATTATACAGAAAGTAGACATCTGTATATTTCCAATGATATAAAGCTCATTACACACCCAGAAAAAAGACTATAGCCGACGAAATATCTAAAAACAGGCCGGCTAAGTTAAAATTTCGTCGGCTAAAGTGGCATTTTAGCCGACGAAAAAAAAATTCGTCGGCTAAACTAATTTTTTCGTCGGCTATAGTTTAATTTTAGCCGACAAAAAAACTTTTGTCGGATAAAGTGCTTTTTTCGTCGGGTATAGTATGTGAACTTTAGCCGACGAAATTTGAAAAGTTTAGCCGACGAAATTAGGGTATTTCGTCGGCTAAAGTAACTTTTAGTTATAAAATTGTACTTCGGATATTTTGGTGTCCGATTGACTATTGTGATACCAATCTGGAAGCAGAACGGGCCCAGGAGTAAAACTCATCGCTTTGCCATGACATACAGGCTTTTTTGGCCATCCAAGTTCATTTAAGGCTTCAAAATGAAGTTTGTCTAAACGCTTAATACACGAAAATGTCTATATCTACACCTATATGAGGTATTTTGGCCGAACCGTCAACACAACAAACACTCACCATAATGAGACGCAACTGTCCATCTAAAAATTTTGAGACATTTACCCCTCCATGATAGGCCTCCCCGTATAGATAAATAATGGTAAATAGTAGGCATGTTGTGATTCCGGTTATCAAAATTCACAAACAAAAATACGACCGTCAGATATCATCAATATGTTGAAATATATCTCTGGTAAAAAATTCAACTTTATCTGATAAATTTAAGGACTTCATCTAGACGGTCAATCTCGTAAGTCAAACCTTTATATTGTATTGACTGCAACTATCGGCACCGAGACTTTACCGGAATTACGTGGTTTTTCAACCGTAGGCGTATTTCACCATTCCGGTCATATCTTATTTCACGACTTTTTTGCGTTTGAAGTTTCTACGTACAGTTTGTTTTAGAAACGAAACATTTACTTAAAGCTTAGTAAACAAGTTATACAACATTAGTACGCATGTTGTGATTCCGATGATCAAAGTTGAGAAACAAAATTCCGACCGTCAGATATGATCATTATGTTGAAATATGTATATAGGAAAAAATTTAACTTAATCTGACAACGTTAAGGGCTCGATCCTTACGGTCAATCACGTAAGTCAAACCCTTAATGCACGGAAACGGTCATTTGACCGTCTAAATTACGTATTTTGCCCGGACCTTCAACTGAAAATAGTTTCAAATCGATGAGACGCAACCAGTGGTATAAAAATTTTATGAAAAATAACTACCGGAGATAGGGCTACCTCTAGGGAGAAAGAATGGAAAATTGAGTTAACCGCAATTATCGGTACCGAGACTTTACCGGAATTACGTGATTTTTCACCTATAGACGTATTTCACCATTCCGGTCATATCTTATTTCACGACTTTTTTTCGTTTGAAGCTTCTACGTATAGGGTTTAGGGTTTTAGCCGACGAAATTAGGGTAATTCGTCGGCTAAGGTTAAATTAATAAATAAATAAAATAAATAACTATAGCCGACGAAATTAGGGTATTTCGTCGGCTAAAGTTAATTAAAAATTCAAATTTTTTTGCGGGGATTTTTAAAATTTTAAAATTTTTCGACTAAAATTTTAAACTTTAGCCGACGAAATTTCGTCGGCTAAAGTTCAAAATTTTCTATATCTTTCATCTTCCCTCCTCCTCCTCCTCCTCCTCTTCATCTTCCCTCCTCCTCCACCTCTTCATCCTCCCTCTCCTAACCTTCTCCTCCTCCTCTTCATCTTCCTTCCTCCTCCTCCCTCTCCTAACCTTCTCCTCCTCCTCCTCCTCCTTCAAATCCCTCCTCCTCCTACTTCTCTAAATTCTTCTCCTCCTCCTTCCTCTCCTCTTCTCCTCCTCCTCTCCTAACCTTCTCCTCCTCCTCTCCTCCTCCTTACTCCTTTTTCGGTGTAAAAACGAAAAAGAAGTAAAAATTTTAATCAAAAATACAATAAATTAAAAAAGAAAAAAATATGAAAAAATTAAAAAAAAAAAGAAAAAAAAACTATAGCCGACGAAATACCCTAAAATATGTCGGCTAAAGTTTAAAAAATAATAATAATTACATAAAAAAAATAATAACTTTAGCCGACGAATTTTAATAAAATTTGTCGGCTAAAATTAAAAGAAAAAAAGAAAAAAACTATAGCCGACGAAATTTAATAAAATTCGTCGGCTAAAATTAAAAAAATAATAATAATAACTATAGCCGACGAAATACCCTAAAATTCGTCGGCTAAAGTTAAATAAATAAATAAAAATAATAGCTATAGCCGACGAATTTTAATAAATTTCGTCGGCTAAAGTCCAGAAATTAAGCGACGAAAAATTTATTCGTCGGCTAAATAAATGACTTTTGCCGACGATGAACAGTAATTTCGTCGGCTATAGTGTTGGTCGACGGATTTTGCCCGACGACTTCTTAGCCGACGACGTGTCATCGGCTAAGACTTTAGCCGACGAAATTTAAGGTTTAGCCGACGAAAAAATTTCGTCGGCTAAAGTGGTTGTTCTGGTAGTGTTATCTGATTCGATCTGAGTTGTTCCAAGTAATTCTGCGAATTGGTTATTCTGCACAAGCAGATTCTGGACACTATGGGATTGCAGTTGTCGTTTAATCCTTGTTAGCTCATTTTAACTCTTTTTCTTCTCTTTATGGCACAAACCTAAAATAACGTAAATAAGTCATAAAAAATATAACTAAACACAAATATCAAGCATAAGAGGCTTAGAAATATATGATAATATGAGCACATCAAATACCCCCACACTTTGCTAGTTCTCGAGCAAACCTATGAAAAACTAAAACACAAACACACAAGACAAAGAAGAACACACCAACACACTAAGACACTAAGCAACCTAATCCAACTAAGCCTTTCAACGATAATCTCTGATGATCTCATATTTTCATGTCTAGAAGAATAGCATGCAACCAAGACTTAATCAAAAATCATCCGAGAGTTAAATAAAACACATATATAACACATCACATGTAGAACTGGGGGAAACAATGGTGATTTGGTGAAACTGTAGCATATTTTGGATAAATATTGAGTCAACCTCGCAATAGATGCACTCTTCTTTTTTTCTCTTGGAATTAAGGCTTATGCTTAAAAGCTCATTCACTCATATGCATATGTGAGAGATAATATACAAAAACAAATAGCTCACATATTAAGAAAAAAACCCTTTGTGAAAAAGAAAGTTCTCAAGAAGGATATCAATTACTCACACAAATGGACTCAAAACCATATGTTCACTCTTGTGATACCTAGAAATTGAAAAGATCCTGAGTCCTAACTAATATCGTATACAAAGAGGAGAGAGTACAAACGTAAGACCGGCAAGTTATTATTTTGCTAAATACCTATCAAATTTCTATATACACGAGCAATGTTATTTTTTGAACCAACTTTCCCTTTTTCTCCTCCATATTAATAGCCTAGCTAATACCGAGCAATCATTCAAACCTAGCACACAAAATTTGAGGGTATTCGGAGTTTATTTGATAGGTGAAAAAAAAACAAAATAGAAGTACTGTTAAAAACATAATATCAAAAGAATGAATATTAATGTAAATATGAGATAAACAATAGCTAGGAACTTCTCTCCACCACTAGATATGCTTCAATCACCTCAAAACAATTTAAATGATTATAGATGAATGCATTCACAGTTAAGTCAATGTCGTTAGGTCATTAACTGTATTATGTTTTCTTACTTGTCATGTTAAGCGAAATGTCGTTATCGTCTTAACTTTATTCTCAATTAATTGATCTATGAAATGTCGGTATCTAGACCAAAATAACTGAAATCATGAAGATCTAAGAATGTTTGAATAACAACAAAGAATCTAAAGACAATGTCGGCAGCCTTAGATTACTAAGGAATCACTTCACACAAGTACTTGCAAGGAACTCGCTATCTCTCACATAATATACAATGATATGTCGATCATGTGCACATTCAAGATAATAACCCTTAAAACATGCATCAAAGTGTCGACCCAAGGAACACGCAATAGGATTATCAATGAACAAATAGTGAAGAAATTCTCATCCAAAAATTATTTAAATCAATTAAGGTTCAAAATCGAAGACATATCTAGGGCTTCGATCAGCCCTTAACTACTAAAAAGTTTAGTTACACATAATTTTGAATAAAAGCATCAAAGAATACATGAAAGATGAATTAAAGGAGAAGAAAGAACTCTTGTAAGATTGCAGATTGTAATTGATGTTGCTTGCTGCTCTCCTCAATTTCTCTACTGCACATAATCCTTCTTTCTCGTCCCTCTCTTCTTCTCCAAGCTTTCTTTTTCCAAGCCGTTCTCCTTGTTCTTCTTTTGAGTATCAAATTATATTAGGGTTAGGGAACCCTTAATTTCTGTCCATGGGATTGCCGAGATGGTTTGGACTTTAAAATTGAAGTTTCGGTCCACTATCAAATTTTTGTCAGGACCTTTGAGCACTAAAACGATCATAATTTCTTCTAGAAAAAAAAGTATTGTTGATTCGTAAAAAATTCTAGAAAATAGACTCTTCAAGCTTTCCGTTGATATAAAGTTCATCCCTTGGATCATTGTGAGCTGATCACAATCTTCTGTCAAAGTTAGATGATAATTCCAGACATCTCTTCATAATCATTTCATTGGAAGATATGAAATCTTTTTCTTTTAAGATTTCTCTAATTTTACTTCATATTTTCCTTCTTTACTTCGAAACACCTAATGATCATAAAGAGACTAAACCAAAAAAAAAAAAAAATAAACTAACAAAATAAAACGGATAAATAACCACCATAACGTCGCATATTTACGTCGCATATTTATGTTGTTATCAATCTTCATCGTTCATTATAATAAACTGATCTATATATGCATGCATAGTAAGCACTACACAGCTTGATGGTCTTGAACTCTTGATTGAATTAGATGGTCTGGTCTAGATCAAACAATCACACACCTCTTTTCCCTTGTTTCATCTCTTCAAAATTGATCAACTTTGTTGTAAAAAGTAAACATTTGGAACCCAAAACCACCTTCTCGTCCTCATGCCCATCTCCCACCATTGCCTCTTCCTCTGTCAGAGTCTCGCCCTCTCCATTCTAATCCTCCACACCCCTAGCTCGGCCGAACCCATCCTGACTGCTACGTCGTCCTCTCCGCTAAACTCTAGCCCAACTACGTCGCCGGCCTTGATCTCCCTGTTTGGTCCAACCCCTTCCCAAGTGGAGCCCTCCGGGTCCGTTTACGCGCGCGGTGATTGAATAGAGGATGAACTGGAGGAGAAACGAGAGGAGTGCAGCGAGGAAGAAAGAGATTCTTCCACCCATCTTCTCTACATCCTAAGATGCTTGAATGCGACCAAGAGAGAGCTTCGGATAATGGATTTGCTACCTACGCACAGGTTGTACGCGGATTGCTTTTGGAATTTTTGGAGAAAGAAGATGGAGGGGAGAGCATTTTTTTTGTTACAGATGGAGAGCTTTGAGGAACACAGAGGAAGAGAGAAATAAAGTAATAAAGGGCAAATGAGACATTTCATATATGTCATATTAGCAACTGAACGGCAATATAGTTGAATTTGGACAGAATGGACCAATCAGTATAAAATTGAGAATACCACTAAATAGGTGAAATTAGAAAATGAGTGACTGAAATGTTGAGACACGGAAATTACAAGGACTAAACAGTATTTACCTTCAGATTTTATTGTTTAGCATTTTGAACTAAAATTTAGCTAGAAATAAATGTTTTTTTTAAATTACGATGTGTTGCACCCCACTGGAGCCTATGTGTAGCTACGCCATTGTGTGCACGGGTCATTAGTATATCAGCAGACATGGTGGAGAGAAAAATTGGTCCTCAAATGAAACAAGATTTTGTTTTGGTTCATTTATTAGGTTTTCTGAACCCAAAATATGGGTACATGTTTGCTTATTCTCTAACACGTTACGTTCATATGATTGTATTTCATTTTTCCACGAGACTATAGAAAAGCTTTGGTTTCTAGCACATGGTTTCTTCACCTATTTCTATTTGAGATATTCTTAGACCCATTAACACAACTGTCAGGGTAGGGAGTAGTAGGGTAGAAAGTGGAAAGGTAAGCAAAATTGGAAGCTCCCAAGCACAAAATCATGCTGTATTTGTGTAATCAAATAGTGAATATTACAGATTAGTTCACATTGAAGGTAAAACTCCAAGAACTTGGTCTGCTATCCATCAAGGTAGAAATTGAACTTGTCAATGTAGCAAGCAAAAGTTCACATCAATGGCATAGTGCGTTGCTGACCCAATTTCATGAGTACCAAAACTTGAAACCAATCCATATAATTTAGTTATCATTGTCGTCATCATCACCATTCTCCTGTGCAAGCAGATTAAGTTGTCAGAACAGTCGCTAATCAATATTAGCTAAATATATCTTGTGTGTGTTATGTGAGACTAGTTTGTCACAATTTAAAAGCACAGCGTCATTCGAAACATATCAAACACCAACGTTTATTCATGATGTTTGATGCACAGCAGAAACTATCTTCAATGTGCAACTCAGAAAGAACCAGGGATAGGTATTGTAGAAACTGTAACCGACATGCAGAACTCAATTCAATGCATTAAAAATATAGCTACAGTCCAAGTCAGAGAACCACTGATCTTTACAAAAAGAGTCAAGAGTATAGATGAAGTTATATTTTTTTACCTCTTCATCACCTTCAGAGTCCTCTTCATCAGCCTCCTGCAACAAAACAAAAAAGTTGAAAAGTTACAGTAGCGTACCCAGGATAAATTGAAAAGTAAAAGTGGGAAAATCTTACATTATAAGTGGAAAATTTTGAAATATTCAAAAGCACAGAAATGATAAGAAATCTTACATTGTTGAAGTACTTCAGAGGATTGGGCCATAAATCCTCCTTAATTATCTCTGCCACCTGAAATTTCACAGTAAAAGATATAAGAGCATGAAGACAATGAAAGGGGATTCGTAGGACATTCCAATTTATCTATACTGAAAAATGAGATCATCAAGTGTACACTTTTATTTTATTGAACGAATAAGAGTATGTATATCAGTGAATAGAGTACAAAAGGAGTTACCTCATCCTCAAACTCAGCTATATCTTTCTGTTCGGTCTCGCTAAACCAACTGAAGAAGCTGCAAGAAACATATAGAAGCATTAACAAATTTAGAGGTTAAAAAGAGAGCAAGCATAGATAAATATGCAAAACAAAACAAAAAATGTGAACAAAATCTAACACAATATCTTCATATGTACATGACAAAGGGACTCGAAACATTCTGCCAAGCAACCAAAGATCCTAATAGCTCATAACTGCACCCCAACCAACTTAAACAAAATTGGCTACAAATAGACACAGGATTCCAAAGAATTTAACCTCTCCTCGGCAGGTGGTCGTTTGTTTCCCTTATTCTCGTATTTGGCTCCATTTGCGAGACCCTTCACAGTTCACAATTTTTGTAAATTTTCTGAAAGGAGGAAATAAAGAAAAATTTAAAGGTCTGAAGGTTGTGCTGATACCATGCTCTCCTTCCATTTGATGGCGGTGCCGACAATTTTAGTTGTCCCATCATCAAAGAATGTGAAGGTTTTACTCAGCTTTGTATCTTCAAAATAAGGATTCTCGTTAAAGTTCTGAAGATTGAGGAATTGGACAGAAGTATTAGCAAAGAGTAATTCAGATTCTAAGATAGTAAAAGGACAGAATATCATCAAAATCTATATCCCAGAAGAAGAAGAAGCTTACAAATCTGATAGCATAACCTGACTTAACATCTTTGAAGTCCTCCACATCGAGATAACTTAAGTATTTGAAGATCTATGCCAAAAAGAAAAGAAAACACATAGTAAGTTGACACTCCTCAATTCCAGTCAGCCAACAATATTAAGACAATGATTTAAAAAGAAAACAAAACTGAAACTTCCTAAATTTGTAGTCTTTTGGCTCAGTCTCAGTATTAATAGTCATACCTTCTGGTCTTCATTGCTCAATAGATCGCATAGTGCAGGATGGCTAAGGAACTGCATAGACAAACAATGTACAAGTCAAATATACGGCAAAAATCTCAAATAATCAGAAGTTAGATTTGGAAAAGAATGAACACTAACAGCAGTTAACCAGAAGTCAGGAATGCTTTTTATAATTTCATTCCGTTTCAGATAGACAGGTCTGCGGATCTCATTATACTTCTGCTCAACTTCCAACACCTTGTCACTGGCCTCTTCGTTAACCTGTTGTTTGACATTTCCACATCAACCTTCAACAGAATGAAGTAACAATGACAGATTTTAAGTCCAATACAACAAAACACATAATCCCAAATACGGCGGCAACATTCATAATAGACATATATGTAACAAATTGAAGAAACCACACATATGACTGAAAAGTTTACACTTGACTACTGATACATACTAATCTTAACAAAAATTTATAAATTGATTCCGAAAGGAAAACATTAACAGACTCCATCTTATATGCGAAATTTCTTTCTACAAATACTGAGGCTAGAACCATTCCTACTCAAAATTCTGAGAAAACCTAAATTCAAAACTCTAAATCAGTCAACTAAAACATGTACACGGATTCAGCATCGACCTACATTTCCTCAAATCGAGAACACGAATTCAAATTCAGATAATATCTGCATACAATTTTGATACATACGGAGACGAAGTACAAAAATACGAGCGTATAAATACGTAACGGAGACGAAGAGAGAGAGAGTTAGAGGTAAGGGAGAACCTTCTCGAGGTCGTCCTGAGCCTCCTGCAACTTCTCGATGGAAAGCACGAGCTCGCCGTCGACGTGATCGTCGTCGGCGGCGTCGTTGTGCTCCGGAGGTTTGTCATTGATCTTGGCCTTCTTCGCCTTGTCAGCAACCATTTTTGATTTCTGAGAGGGTTTTAGAGAAGAGAGAAGATCCAGGCGAAGAAGAAGAAGAAGAAGAAGACTCTCTCTTTTGCTGCTCAGCAGCCTATTTATAGTTGGGGGATCGGAGTGGGGTAGTTACGTAATTTGGATAGCGTTTCTGTTGGTACAGTTGTAAAGCGCTTTCGGGTCGTTGCGGTGGGCTCTTTGCTATGAGTAAACCCGACTCTACAGGCCCGTATGGTTTTCAAGTTTTTTTTTTGAAATTGGAATATTCATGTTCCATAAAGAAGAGCTATATCTACTCAAAGACTAATTGAGGGATCATATCAAAACTTTTTTCAATGAGATTACAACTGAGACCAACACATCGGTTATTGATGTGTAAACAATTGATAAATCGAACTTTCCAAAGAGAAATCAGGTTAGATCATTTGAGTTTTGCTTTTTTCTGATTTTTTGTCATTGCTGTTAAAAGGCTGAAGGAAATGCAGCTTTCGTCTGGAGAAAACTTGATTTGATTAAGTCATGACTGTGATGTAGAGATTTCTTGTATATTCAAAGCTTAAACGCACAGTACATTCCCCAGAAGAACAGATGAAGATGGATCAGTCCCCTTTGCTTTGAGGTTCTGCAATAATTAACAAAATTTTCCGAGTGAAGAATAAGAATCATAGCTATTACAGTTGCACAAACTGATCTTAACTAAGAAGAAAATAGGGATTGAACCCCTTCCATATTGTATACTCTCCTCTCAGTTTGGCGACCAGGTCATCACTGCTCGAACCAAGGGCATCTTCATGAGATTTGAGTACTGAAAAATACAGGTTAGAGATCAGAGGGTTCCTCAGAAATGGACTGATGGTTCTCCCGATTTCAACAACATCAGACAGTAGAAGCGTGCTTTCTTCTGTATGCCAATTCAACATGCAGTTCGAGATGGAATGAAATGCAAGCAAATTGGAATACAGGGGGAGAAACGAGTCCTTATGGTTGCCCACTCCACCAACCCAATCGGCTCCACCTAGTTTTTCCATGCGATCCTTGGCAAAAGACATCAACTGGCAAGAAAATCTCAGTCTCCAATCACGTATATATTCCCTAAACTGCTGTTTCTCTGGAATGTCAACAGCACAAGATTTTGTAATTGGAAGCTTCTCTAAATGAGAACAGCAAAGCTGGCAGATCAACAGCTTTTCCTCATGATGATTATCAATTTCCTTATCAAATACCTGTCTCACAAGATCTCCTTTGGACACCTCATGGCTTGCTCCATTCAGTACACAGCGCAAAAGAAAATCCAAATACCCAATCCACTGACCAAAGACGGAAGTTAGATGCTCAAAACTTGACTCTATCACTTTCTCCACTTGAGCTGGAACTTCTCCAGTAAGAGTGCTTCTTCCGGATCTTTGGCAAGAAAAACACCTCTGAATACCCATGGCGAGCCTTTGCCTAATATCATCATCTTCATCCTCCAGCAGCTTGATACATGTGAACCATATATCTATTATCTCATGAGCATATATATTAACAGCTTCTTTTCCTTCAAAATGAGACCATGAACTTTCCAAAAGGATTTGGCTATTGAACACAGTAGAACCAATCAACGCAGCTTGCTCTAGCAAACCAGATGCTATGATACACTCGGCTGCTGCCTTTCGCATGTTTACAGGCTGAGATGAAGCACTATGTTTCTTAATTAATTCGGTGAAAAAGGATATTCTACTATGAAGTGCAGCCAATTTTGTTAACTGATCAGACTCATTGTCCTCAGTTGCATCAGAAAGAACAGAATTAGTAAATAAACCTGCAAACCTCTTTATGCAGATTCCAACACAGCATACGAGTGTTTCTCTAGTCTTTGCATGTCTTGTGAGATTGTACAATGATATCAACTTATCCCAAAGCAGAAACACAGAATCACATTCCATACTACCAACGTAAACTGATTCACTGCATCTTTCATCCCAAGGCTTCTGAAACTGTAGTGCATTCCAAGTGAAGATAATTCTCAGAATGTAATATGAACATCTATAATACTTCTCCACATCTAAAAGATCAACCAATGAGGTCTGGAGTTTAGTTCTGATCCAGTGTAGAATGATCATAACCTCACTGCTACAATTATGGGACTCATTACCAGTTTCTGTTGCTTTTAGGCACTTCAGTAGCCACTTCAATGTTGCAAGCCGAACTTCATAGTCCGGATCAGACAGAGAGCGCACCAGCCTTTCCTGCAGTCCTATAAAAGCATTCTCTGTTTCAGGTGTCATCTGATTAGTTGAATTAATCTGAGAATACCTCTGAGGAATGGGAAAAGGCTCTGCGGCCATTTCCTCAGTTGCTTGAAAGACACAACTGAAATAGGATGCTGCTGCTTGTTGGCGGAGTTGAGCTATTGTCGGATCATAATAAGGAAACCCATGAGAAGCTTCTACATCTAGGCATTCTGTAGATAACTGTAACAGTAGGTTGCGGAGAGCATAAAAATGTTTGCTGGTATGGTTTGTCCTCACAATACTGAGCATGTGGTCCAGCAACTTTAAAAAAGAGGCATTGAGGATGGGACAAGGGCACCATTTGGGCTTTGCGATCCATGAATGAGTTAGAAGAGCTTCAAATAAGTCACCTAGAATCTGGTGTTTCTTTAAAACATCGGCCAGATTTCTACAGTTTGTATCCAGGAGGGAACTTAGCTGCAACAGAATTCCATGAATCCAATTACGACTACTGGTTTTGTGAAGTAATAAGGACGACTCAGGAGTCATTAATGCTTGGTCATCTATGCTAGGCAACTCTGATACTATATTGAAGATGACAGTTGGCAATTTCTCATTAGAAACAAGGCCTGTTAAAGCTCTAGAAGCAAGAACACGGACTCTGAGATTACTTTGGGTTGAGCACCTCCTAATGAATGGCATGAGCAAAGAAGGATCCAGGTCATCTCCAGTCTCACTGGCAATAGTTGAGGGCTTCAGCCTGGATAACAGAATCAACACAGGACACAAGCTTGGGTGCACAGCACCTTCCAGATTACACCCAGACTGTCCAGATGGCCCATTCCCAAGTAACTCAATTGCAGCCTTCAATTCCTTGAATAGAAATGGATGCAAAGAGGGATACCTTCATAGGACAAAAACATTCTGATTTAGCGGTTACTCAAGAAAAAAGGTAATACAATCTCGGTGCATTCAGAAAATATAATAAGAATGCCAAGCCTATGCCTGGCCCACAGGCATTTACATGAAAAAGGTTGCACTTCTCTTAGAAATTCCTTTTCCAGGAGTCTCTTAAAAGCATAAGGGGAAAGTTAAACATAGAAAAAAGATTCAAATATGGAGACCGACAAATGAGGGACATTTCAGATTAAACTTCCAGCTCAAATATGTCAACTTTATATTTTCCTGATAGGTTGGATCATCGGATATACTTCTTGCATTTTAATAGATTTCAAGATTGTGGAAGGCATTAACCAACTGAGGGGAAGGGAAAATAAGGAATTTATTAGTCAAGGAATACATACCTATGAAAAAATTCAACACCAGTTAGTGCACGCCTTTGTGACTCCCGTTTCTGGATATTAAGGAATCCAATCATGCGACGTACTAAAGCAGTATATGCCTGACAAGCACTGTTCCGAACCTCCCAATAGGGAGAAGAGAATGAGCGAATTGAAATAACCATAGCCTCAGCAGAAAACCCTGACGTATCAGTAGCCAGGTTGGTGTCATTGAAAGCAGCTCTCAGGACATTGAATGCATGCACAGTAGGAATGACACCCTCATCCCGGATCTTTGATACTTTGTTGCTTATATTTCTCTCTGATGGCAATGCAGAATCAAAACCATTGTCCAAGTTTGTCGAAGATAATTTATGCATGTCACCATTAGAGCTGTTGGTTTCAAATTGATCCTTAGCAACATCTATTAGCCACCGCAAGGCCCGTGGGAGAAGTTTCTTAGGTGCACCTTCAGGCTCTGAGAGAAATAGAGCTGTAAATGCAGCAGGAATACCTGCACTTCTCCTCAGCAAGTCATTCACTACTTGACCCTTGGCCACAGTTCTTTCCATAAGTTGCTCCATCCAGGATTCTGTTAACTTACAAAGCCTGTCGAAAAAACACTTTTAAATAACAATCTCAATGACGCAGTGAAAGGAATCATCAGGCATATACAATATTATAATTCTTGTTGGAAAGAACGAATTTAAAATCTCCTAGCTATAAGAATTTGACAAGTAATTTTCTGAAAAGTGAGGACTTGAATGAAAAAAAAATTAAAATCATGAAGGCATTATATACATATAATATTGTGTTGAAGACATTATGGAATCCAATATTAAAATGTACCTAGTTGAAGAAAATAAACACAAATGAAAAAGAAACATACCTAGGATCATTTGAGCAAAGTAAACGGTTACAAAGAGCTGTAAATCCGGCCCTTGTTTTATCAATGGCACCATTATGCTTCATTTTAAGAAGAACTTCCAAGAAGTGATTCCCAATTGTTTCAAGTTGTTTCAAATCAAGCATTGCATCTAAATCCATCATCACTGAAACTCCAGGAGCACAAGAGGTGCCTTCTACATGTAATGAGTCTGAGGAAGGGCTACTTGGTAAAGGAACCTTTCTTACAATAGTTCCCAAAAGAAGACTCACCTGAAATTTTTGCATAATTAACCTTCAGTGTAAATGTGTAATGAAGTTTACTAAACATGGTGCCAGTACATACTGCATGCTATAATCAATTATCCTATGGCCCAGGCATTTGACAGAAAGAATTTTATGTACTTTTAATTGGTTTACACTAAGTATTTGTTCAACTAATGATCTCTTTCCTGAAGTAACTGATACCAACAATAAATATTAGGTGTGTATTTCGATACAAAGAAAAAAGTAACAAAAGAAGAATCAAATACCTCTTTCATCGCAAGCCAGCAGCCAACCATTACAGTTTGTTCCGAACGCCTGTTACCCTGCACAACTGTGGAGTTATCGTCTCCATGCTCCAACAGAGATTTCACCTCCATCTCTTCTGGAACCTCGGATAAGAAACTTTCATCATGAACCATATCATCCATATCCTCAGGAAGTTGCAAAGCATCTGCAGAAACCACCCAAAGTGCCAACGAAGTTATTCGCATCACATGCTCCAATAGCTTCTCTAATAGATGTCTCATCTTTGAAATACTAGACAGTACTCCATCAGAGCTGAAGTCTAACTCCTCAAAAGTATATCGCAGTGTGAGTAATACTCCATGGACAAAGCTGCTTTTGCATGCTTCTGAAAGATCCCTCTCCCCTTCCACTATGGAAACACCCAACCAATCAATCAGTGACCTAATATATTCTATCACAGGGTGCCTAGAATTATAAGTCTGACAATCACCGTTTTCCAATCCAGACTCTGATCGAATGCAAGATCCACTAACTGAAGCTTGAACTATCCATCCTAGCTGTAAGACATACTTCCTGAAAATTAGCCTTAATGCAAGAGCTCCAGCATCACTTTCTCTCACACGGGGACTGCAGACTAATTTCTTAGCCCATGAAACCACATTCTGGACCATATCATCATCTGAAATTCCAGGAAGTGGATTTGGAAAGTGCAACAGTATATGAAAGAAACTCTCTCTCAGCCTGTCCCAACTATCAATTATTGATCCAACCAACAACAAAGTTGAATCAGGTGAAGTGGTTCCTTTATTATACGGATAGAGACAGCCTTCTAAAGATAGAGAGCAATTTTTTTCTTCAGTAGGAGGCACAATGGACCAAACATTAAGCATTATCAGAATGAGCTGTGTGGCCATTATTTTTCTCTGATAAGGGGCAGAAGGATAACATGAGTAAAATAGAAATGAACTTAACCACCTCATGAAATGAAAAAGATCACTTGCTTTGTTAGCTTCAGTGTGCTCACTTCCATTTGAAAGATGTTTTCCATTGCTGTTGTTATCCTCAATCGGTTGCCAGCTTCCCTGCTTGAATTGTCTCTCCAAGGCTGTTCGCACCCGAGAAAAAAACTTTCTAAACAAGCTACTCCACTTCATTTGAAAACCTGTAGAGCAACATCTCATGTTCAGTGGAACTGCTTCCTTTAACAACATGAGCTCTAAACGGGAAGGCAAACTAGCTGTCTTGGGATTCAAGAAAAGAGTCTCTGCAGCATCCACGCGTAATGACTCATCAACATGGGTCAACGCAATCACTAGCCATTCAACAATCACTTCAACTTTTACCCCCTTGATACAAACAAGAGCATTTTGATCAGAATCTTCGCACCAATCAATGTCCCCTTCAATCAAAGCAAGCAAACGAGAAACCTTGAGCAATGAAACTAAGATTGCCACCTTCTGTTCCACCCTCAATACTATGTTCTCACAAAAGAGCTCAGGATATAACAGTTGATCTTCACCCTTATTTGGGCCAACAGAAATAAGAGCCAGCATGGAAAATAAGCTGTCCTCATCCACTTCAAGTAAAATAGGAAGAGCATAAGTGTTCAAATTAGAGCGGAGTTTTGAAACCCCAGAAGAAAGTCCATACAATAATGGGGGCAAACAATGCCCTCTATAAAGTGCATAACCACCTTCAATACCATCGCTGCTCCAACACTCGTCACGCAAGTGCTCAAGAAAACACTTCAAAAACGATGTGACAGCACAGCAGACATCATCATCAACATAGGCATGTACAATCTCATACATCAGGTCAGGACTCATATCCAACATAGTTTTTGCACCCAATCGCTTGGTCAGTGATGCTAAAGGAACATACCTCCCCTTGCAACGAGGACCCAGACGAAGAAGATCAGAAGCAATATTTTGCAAGAATGACCTTATTCTCTCACTACCTTCTGACCAACAAAGAGTGGAACGAATGTCCAGGAAGAGATCAAAAATAAGATGAGCTTGTTTAACTGTTTGACTCAAAGGATCTTCCAGATTATTCCACGCAATTCTCAATATACGGGCCCCCATTTCCACTGGGATCGGATCATAATCCTCCGATGGGATTGTAAGATTAGCTAACATTGACGATTTTATTTGCTGCAAGCAAATCTGCAAAACAGTCAACGCATGAAAATTAAAATGGCTATCTGTAGGGTTCTCGCAGTAGTTACACAGTTCAGGCAAAATTCCATCATACAGTATAGACTTAACATGATCATCCTCAATTCTATGCTCATTCGAATTACCCCTGGACATATCAAACCGGGTATTAAGCACTGTCCTCGTCACGGCAGTAAGAATCCCTCGTATCAAGCAAAGCCTACTCATATCACACAAACATCCTATCTCAGAGTACACATCCCCTTTATACGGAACCTTAGCAATAGCATTCTTTAACTCACTATCACAATTAGCATCCAAATTTCGACGAAAAATACCTTCAATTATAAACCATCCGAGCTCCTCATCACTCAGACACACTTGCATTGCAGCACAGAAGCTCACACCAGCAGCCACATAACAGTCCCTCGAAAACGCCACCGACTTCAAAATGCTCATAATGACAGTCATACTCATCTCCAAAACCTCACCGCCCCCAAACTTAGCAGCAAATCGCTGAAAGAGGTAATACAAGCAAGACAGAGCCTCCTGGCATTGCTCCATCACAATCGGCGAGGGCCTCGCGGCGGCTTTGGTCTCCGCAACAAGCGCATTCAAGCTCGAAACCGCGTCCAACGCAATCACCACCGCACATTCCTCCACGACCTCCACCAGAAACCCCAGCTTCGGCATCCCTAACACCGAAAGCGCCGCCCTTGAAACGCAGAACCGCTTCCCCTTCCCGCCGCCGTACTCCTCGCAGAGCCGCCGGAAGCATTTTCCGATCAGATTCTGGAAATTTCTCGCCTTGGCCAGAGCCGAGACTAGAGTCTTGTGGAGAGGGAGCGAGTTTTCCAGGAAGAGAAGCTCGAGGTAAAACGGCGCCGCTTCGGAGACTAGGGCTTCATCGGCGGTGGAGAGGAGGTCGGCGAAGGAGGAGGAGAGGGTCTTGGTGTGGTTGAGCTGGGCGTAGGTGGAGTTGAGGGAGACGAGATCGAGGAGCTGGGAGAAGAATTTGGAGGAGGCGGAGGTGATTTCGGGAGGGAGTGACGTCAGCGAGGCGGTGTAGGAGGCGGGGAAGACGACGGTGTTGTAGGTGTACTTGTGGCGGTGCTGGATGGCGCGCCATTTGGAGGACATGGTTTTGAGAGTTTTGGGGGAGCGAATAGGAGAGGGTTTAACAGTGTGTGTTAGATGAAGTTGGAGACTTTGGAAATGGGAAGTTAGGGCTAACGTCAGATTGGAGGTAAGTAAAATTGGTTTACTGGATTACTGTTTTGGCCAGGGTAAAAATTTGGGTCATGTAATGAGGAGAAAATGTCATTAGAATGTTCTTATGAGTTCAGAACTGTCATATAACAACTGAATCCAGAACTATATTGGGCGAAACCAAACTACACTACTAAATTTAATTATGTATTGTATAATGTTGTTTCATATTATAGATTTAACATTTCAATTTTGTAATGATTTAGCTTTTACGTATATGATTTTTGTGACTCGCTTGAGAGTAAACTAATGTGACGTTTTTAACTTTAAATAAATCGATTCTTTTATAATAAATTTGTGAATAAATCGTAAAAATAATAAACGACCTAAAAAGAGTAAAATTCATAATCGATTTGTGAGGAACAATAAAACTTTGTGATAAATCAAATTTTTTTAGTAATAAAATGAAAACGCGCAATAAACATTGGTGATGAGGAGCGGCAGAGCTTGAGTTATGACACAATCTTAAAGCAATTCATCAACATTTTAAGTGGAGAAAAAGAAAAACTAAAGGTTTATTAATGGAAGCTTGAGGTTGCACACCACCCGCCCTTTATTTCAAAAAAGAAAAACCAAAGGCTTGTTGAGAGTAAAATGTAATATGCATGTAGTTATTAGTCTTTAGATTGTTTTAGTTTTTGGGTTCCCTTGTATTCAAACTTGGTCAGAATTGGTTAGGGAAATTTCCCCAGTATACTCGTACGAAGTAGCATGCACATTTTGCTCCCAAAGGCACCAAATATGCATGAATGAATCTGGGTTATTCCATTCTGAGCATCCATATAAATAGACACATGCCTGCACTTCACCTCCAACAGTTCCCACAAAGCTTGTAGAGAAGAGTTGAAGAAATCTGAATCAATTCTAGGCCAAAAATCTTTTTGTCTACCCCTAGCATGGTTCGGTTTCCTCCAACATCTTATCTAACACCTCTCGGAAATCCTTTGTTCATTTTGGAGAGGACTAAACAAATCGACTTCTCAATGAGGAAAAGTTTCTAATTTGTTTAGTTTTCTCCAACTAAATTCTAAAGTATAGTTATACATATTTTGCTTTGTCTAGTGGTCGTATGTGAGAATTGGAGGAGACAAAACAAATTAACCAGTTTGTTTAGTTTCCTCTAATGTCTCATCTCCGGCGACCAGAGTGCAACTCTTATGTATATTCTACATTTAAAAGTCGTCGGATGTAAGAATTAGAGGAAATTAAGCAAATTAAAATATCACCTAGCGATTCCAAATTTGTTTAACAATAATTTCGTTCTCTTCACTTAAAAGTTGTATGTGAGAGTTGGAGGATACCAAACATACTAGCCTCACAATGGCGGCAGTCTGTTTGGTTTTCTCCAACTTCTAAAGCTAATAGCTTCTGAAACCTTGTGGCCAACTCCCAGTGCATCTGTCACTGGTGTTCACTACTGCCTGAGCGAGTTCTTTATCAGTTTGTTTTCTTTTGTTTATCTGAAATTATTCGCACCTCTACTGTCTATATGAATAGTGCAAAAGACCAAACTAGAAACCTCAGACTTCAGTTAACAATGCTAAATTGCTGATCAGAGATGTCTATGGTCACAGTTGGGTCTCGAAAATATGGAGTCATAAGTATAAATTTTGAAGAAGTTTTCTTCCACACGTGCATAGAACAATCCCTCAATCACACATTCACAAATTTAATGAATACGAAGAAAGACTAGAACTGTGAGAATTGAACAAAGGGGGAGTGAACTGAACTGAACTTCATTGGCATCCGCCTAAAGTCCAAATAAACCAAGAACAATATTTGAACTAGACAAATGTAGGATAAATTATACAGGCTTTTGCCAGAAACCATAAGAAAATAAACCAAACATATAGTGCTTCTTCAAGCAAGGTACCTGTACAATTTTCTATCTGTTTTATCCCTCTCCAAAAACTCCCGTTCGATGAGGGACTCGATACGCTTCTTTATTACTACAGGGTTGGGCAAGAATCGCACCTGCAGCTGCTTTGTGACCTCAGCAACTATATTATTGTGATCCAGTACGCGCCTTGACTTCATGATCCGCACAATTGCTGCCTCGATCTGGGGCTTTCTGTCTTCCTCCACTCTCTGCCGGGTTTCTAGGTTTTCTGGTTCAGACTCCCTTTGAGCAACCACAGTACCAATCTTTACTTTAAAGAACTTGCTCGTGAACTTGTCATTGAAGAAGAAGGTATCATCCTCAACTATGTCCTTGCTCATTGGCTCCTTCCGAAGGACATTCTTCCCCTTAACACAGGCCAGGGACTGCAGGCACCTCTTCAAGTCAGTGGCTGGGATCTCTGTAGCCTGCTCGATTTCCTTATACGTTAACCGGTCAGCATTGTTGAATAGCATCAACACACACATCTGATATGTCGATACATTTAGCTCATGCTTCTGGCCCTTTCCAAAAGTTGTTTTCAAATCAGCTGTTCCCATATTAGTTTGCCACGACAATCTACGCCCAGTATGGGTCCCAAGATAATAACTCCTGAACTTCTCACATACCCACATTATTTCAGCTGGAAGGTTGCATGCTACACTTGGTTGAGTAGGCCATGAACCTGTGGTGAGAACGTGGACAGTTAGAGTGGGGCTATCAACTAACTGAGGACCAACCGCTGTGTAGAACCCATGCATTGTATCCTGAGAAGTCTTCATATCAGTGAACATACCCTCCAACTTGGAAGTAAACTGATATCCACACTCAGTTTTGAGCTTTACAATCAGACTTCTTTCTGCATCATCAGAAACAGTTTTGCCAGAAAGAAGCCTCTTAGCCAAGTGTTGCTTGTAGTACTTTTCAAACACATCTTTCTCCTGAAGGTAACGGAAAAGCATCATGACCTTGTCCAGTACAACCTCTACATCCTCCTCGCTAACCCCTCTTAAACCTTTCCGAAGCTTGTCATCCACAAAGAGAGAAATAAATTCAGGGGACCGGGCATTCAAATTAATAAAGTATTCAAAAGAAGAGTTTAAAGCATTCTGGAATGTCTTGTCATTGTTAAATGCCAAACTGATAATTTTGTCATACTTATCCTTCATATCAAGTAGACGCTGCACAAAGTCTACAGGATCCCTCAACCTTTCTGGATCAGTAACTAGATGCTTTCCAGTATCTCTGATGTAAGCAGTCATGACATCTCTTAAAATTACAAGCCCATTCTGCACTCTGCGAAACAAATTATACATTCTCCCCAAGTCTTCATATTTGTCATCTACAAGCATATTAACTAAACCCGAGCTCTCCATATGAACTAGTCTGTTCATGTGACTTTCAATCATCTCCTTTTCCACCACACTGGTTATCTTAGCTTCACTTTTAGCATCCAAGTAATGGGACACTCTCTCCATCTCCTCATTTAGGCGCCCTTCAGCCTTCTTCAAATAGTTTGCACAGTCACATGACTCGATGAACTCTTGAGACTCACAGCGGTAAAAATCAGCTGAAACCCTGAGAAAATGCTTCTCAAAGTCTTCTTGGTAAACATAAGAACCTAAATCCATTAACATTTTTATAATATTCCTCATCAAGCCTCTGTTGATCACATCGCCATTTCTTTCTCGAAGCACTAGCTCAAGAAGCGTGTCCAAAAGCCTGGACTGGGTTTTGCTAGAGTGAATGACAACATCCCTCCAAAGGTTCAGACCAAGCTCGTGAACGGGGGTTTTGTGAGTGCTTGGAATAAAAGTTCTGTCCATGTACATCAATATATCTCGAATCATCTGCAACGCCTTGTTATGTTCTGCCCATTTTCTGTTCAGTTCTTCCAAAAAAAGCTCTCCTTGAGCAGCTTCAACCGATTTGGATATTTCCATCAGATGATAAGTCATGGTCCTGACCAGACCAGAGTACAGTTTCTCTCCAAATTTATGCAGCACCATATTGTAAGCGTTCCTGAAAGACACATACTTTGCATCAGAAGCATAAAGTTTGAATATCTTAAACAAATTGCAGTGATAAAGTACAGCTCCTAATTGCTTGACTTAGCTTGCTATTAAAATATAGAGTAAACTATTAAATATAGATTCCAGACAACTTTCTCACAAAAAAGGAAATGATAGAGAATGTAATATGAACACCACAGTGTTAACTTTAAAATCAGTGATGGTTAATATTATAACCTAAAGATCATTTTGTTCATATGAAGTGCATAACAGAAAAACATGAAACAAATTGACCAAGTTGGCCAGCGGTATGAATCACAAGTCATTTGACAGAAGATAAGGTAAAAATGCTTCTTGACAAATATGCTTGCTCAAACATTAAGCCTGAGTATTGGCAAGCCTCAAATGAAAGGGCACCTGTCATGTCTGACAAGTTCTCAAGCTATCAACTTTTATTGCGTGTTCTCTTACTTATGCATGGTGTTTTTATTCTCATTACCCTCCCCATATATTCTCATTGTTTTAACTCAATCTGCCCCACTTTCCCACTCAATCACAAGGTTAATATTCTCAGATAGATAACCTCCACGAGCTTGTCAAAAAAGGGCACGTATATTGTGTGTGAAAGAGAGAAAATATAGATAGAGGATCCTATTTCCTAGATGGAAATCTCCAATCAAAGTACAAAAAGGGGGCAAGCCACATAATCCAAATTTGTCCTGATGGATACACAAATCAAGCTCTTTTCAAAAAAAATGAAACTACAGACCCTTATCTATAACTACAATACAAAAGAAATAAACATATATATGCAGGGAAACCCACCCAATTAAAGACAGTGCAGAAAGCAAAGAGTATGAAAGGATAACAGTCCAAATGCGCTAGAGCATAATAGATAATAGTAACCTGAATCATGAATAAGCCTAAAGTATATATCAGAAGACATATAGACAAATTATATGAGACTCACGGTTTTACTAGAAAATACCATAGTTCCCCAAGTAATCTGAATAACCAGAGAGACACAGACTATTGTTATCTACATTGTCTTTGTAGTTCTCATGCTTCTCCGAATCCTGAGCACAATTTCTACTCTAGAATCAATAAACCAACACTATATTAGAAACTCCAACTCTTCATACAGCAAATAACCATGCATATTCTGATCTTCCTACTATAACATGATGATGACAAGCCCATCAAACATCAGATAAACCTTTATTTAAACCATAATCCACCGAAACGATTACGGAAAATTCAACTAACATGCATGAGAAGTAAAAAAATCCAACAAATTTCCACAGGGAAACACATGATCAAACTAAAAGCAATAGCCTTGAAAACAATCCAGGACCCTAATCCCTAGTAATTTCTAATCGAAACGAAGCATTCAAATCAGTAATAGCATAAATCACATCAAGTAGAGCATAAATTTGAGTTTAGAAGCAAAAGCGAGAGTAGGAAACCTATAGAGCTCTTCAAAACTGAGCCCGCTGGCATTGTGATTATAGATTTCCTTGATCGCATGCTCCAGGATCGTCCACGTCTTCTCTGCGTATTTCGGATCAACCACGACCCGATGCTTGAACGCTTCAATCTGGAAGTTCCTCTTCTTCTGAGCACTCATCTCTGCAAAAGCCCTAAACCGAGCTTAAGACAACTTCAAATTGGAAAACCCTAAACGCGATTGGAGTAGTTCGGATGGAGTAGGTGAGATTGGGGTTGGAGATTGAGGGAGTGGGAAGTTAGGGTTTGGGGATGGATGGTTTTTAAGTAAATTATAGTTTAGTTATAAATCAAATTCCAGTATACAAATACACAATATCTTATACTATACAAATTAAGATAAATTGATGTTCACTTGTCATTTTGTCATTATAGACTTTACCATACTACTCTTCCTAGCATATTCAATTGGATGTATATTACTGCTACTGCCGAATTATATGTATGTCGGTGCTACTTCCAAATTGGATACGTGTCACTACTACTACCCAAGGTTCTAAAAGTCGCTAGTCGGTCGGCCGGCGGGGGACTAGCGAGTAGAGGAGTAGTCGGTTTTTAATTTTTAGATTTATTTTTATTTTTAAAACATATAATTAAATATAATTTTTTAAAAGGTAATATAATGTCCAAAATAATAAAAATAGTCAATAAAATGCCGAGAGTTTAGCCGATTTTTTCCGAGTTGGGCCGACTACTCGGCTGATTTTCTTCCGGCCGACTTTGTACTCCGATTTTCTTAAAATCACATCGGGAGGACGCCGACTAGCGAGTACTCGTCGAGTACTCGACCGACTAGGCCGAGTTTTAGAACACTGCTACTACCAAATTGAATGTTGGGTGCTACTACTGTATTGGATGTAAGGTAGCTGCTTCTGATTAAATAGCTATTGCTGCTACCAAATTCACCAGAACAAAATCTATTACTACCATATGTACAATAGCATGACTCTTACATATCCAAAACTTGATAATCTGTAGTAGCAGCAAAACCTGATAATCTGCAATTGCAGCAAAATCTAATGATCAACATTAACAATAGCAACAAGACTTGATGATCAGCATCAACACTAGCAGCAATGTCTTTTGATCTGCAACAACTATAGTAGTAGCATGAATTAATGATCTATAACAACAATAGCAACAAGACTTGATGATCTGCATCAACAGTAGCAGCAATATCTTTTGATCTGCAACAACGACAGTAGTAGCTAAGGCTGTTTTCGTGCCGGGTTAGAAAAAACGAAACCCGAACCTGGAATTTTTGTGTCGGTCCGGGTCGGGTTTTTTTTTCAAGCGAAACCCGCGGGTTTTCAGGCCGGGTTTCTGGGTTTTCGGGTCAAAAAAATTTCAAAGTTCAAATCCAAATTTACTAATGAATAAGGTTTGCGGAACACATTTTTTTATTATAAAAAGGGTTTAATTGGATGTTTTTATGGTAAATAAGTGAGAATGAGTTAGATGTTTAATTTGACGAAATCTCCACCGCCCCTTCCACTCACCGCACCTTTACTTTCCTCAATGTCGTTGCTCTCGATAATGTTGTAAGTCAACTGATTCATCTTTTTTCCGTTTCGATTCATTCCCAATTCAAGAGTAGAGACTGAAGAGTGAAGGAATAGGGGTTTTTGCTATTTATTAACTAGTAGTAACCTAATAGAAATACAACACCTAAGCTAGCAATACCCACATTTCGGGTTTTCGAGCCGGTCCGGGTTTTAAGATATGAAACCCGACCCAACCCGGTAGTTTTTAATTCGGTCCAGGTTTAGCCCGACCTGAAAAATTTACTTTCAAAACCCGACCCGATCGGTCCGGGTTCGGGCCGCACCGGTCCGGGTTTCGGTCTAAAAAAAACAGCCCTAGTAATTGCATGAATTGATGATCTATAACAATAGTAGCAACAAGACTTGATGATCTGCATCAACTATAACAGCAAGACCTTTTGATCAACAGCAACAGTAGCAGCATGCTTTGATGATTTGCATCAATAGTAACAACAAGACCTGATGATTACAATAACAGTAGCAGCAAGACTGAAAAATTAAGAATTTGATGACGGTAGCTAGAGAGAGAGAATAGTCGATTGGATGACGGTAGCTAGAAAGAGAGAGAATAGTCGGTAGTTAGAGCTCATGCTTATAACATATTCTAGGAGAACTGGAATCACTCACTTTATTAATAGAATAGGCTCTTTATATAGAGACTTACTTAACATACATTGAGTTAAGCCCATATACATTGGGCTAAGCTCATATAATTTTCGTATTACAAACATGTAACATAAGCCTATAAACTCAGAATAGACTAAGAGCACACACACGTCATGTATCCTACAACACTGTGATATTTTTTGTGTCGACTTATTAAATTTTGAATGTATATAAAAAGTTATTCGGGAAATTACGGGGAAAGAACCTGATGGAGCTTTTTTGTTTTGCCATCGGGCCTCTACACCAAAGGGCTTAATTAGACTTGGGAGGCAAGGCCCAAATCAGTTACAACTGGTGGCAAAATAGTCATTGCACGCGAGTACGCTAAACCCTAATTGCATATAAACACAGCACCGCGTTGTCTTGCCTCATTCGCTGTCGCCTCCCTTCACTCTGCAGCTCTCCTTTCACTCAGATCTCTGAGACCCAAGGAGGAACCGAGCCATGGTTCACGTCGTCTTCTATCGCAATTGTTAGCCCCTCTTCTCTTACTCCATGTCAATACGATTAGGGTTTCGATTAAACTGTTCGTCTGGGTTTTTAGGTTCTTAGGGTTTATGTATGATATCTGCTTTGCTCTCTTATTCTAGTGAATGAACTTTTATTTGGCGGACGTTACTAATGACGGTTCAGCCCATAAGTTTTTACTATCATGTAATATCGATTATTCGTCCATTTGTTGGATCAAAATTTCTATAAAATGTTTTAGATCCGGCTCAAATTTATATAAAAGTGCTGTTGCATACGCTTCAAATGAAGAATATGATAGTTAGAGCTGTGATCCACTTTGGTTGATATGATGTCACTGTTTAATGTGATTGAAATTTGATATGAGGATGTTGTGTCGTATTGGTGTTGATTAGATGGAAAGACTTTCAAGAAGCCAAGACGTCCTTATGAGAAGGAACGTTTGGATGCTGAGCTGAAGCTTGTTGGAGAGTATGGGCTTCGGTGCAAGAGGGAGTTGTGGAGGGTTCAGTATGCTTTGAGCCGTATCCGCAATGCTGCCAGGGAACTTCTTACCCTGGATGAGAAGAACCCTCGCCGTATCTTTGAGGGTGAGGCTCTTCTGAGGAGGATGAACAGGTATGGACTACTGGAAGAGAGCCAGAACAAGCTCGATTATGTCCTTGCTTTGACTGTTGAGAATTTCCTTGAGAGGCGTCTTCAGACCCAGGTGTTCAAGTCTGGTATGGCCAAGTCCATCCACCACGCCAGGGTTCTCATCAGGCAAAGGCACATCAGGTATATTCCTTGTTTGCTTTTTAGTGTCAAGTTCTTGTGGAATTGAATTGGTTATAAAGTGTTTTAGTTTGTACTGGGTGTGCGTTAACTTGTTAATTGCTTATGGGATCATGTTGGGAAATAATGTTGTGGTTAAAGCGACTTGGTCTATCTTGTATTGTTGACTTCCCCAGTTTTCCCTGTTCTCTAAGGGTTTTAAAGATTGTGGAATTCTTATTTTGGTGCTGATACTATTATTGCAACCTCCTAATCTGGGTGGTGCCCTAGTCTTAAATGTTAGTTTTTGTTTGGACCCAATTGCAGAGTGTAGTGAACCTCCTTTGTATTTGCAATGATATTGTTCATGCTTCCTGGTCATGTAGACTGGTATGTGCTTAGTTTGCCCTCGTTTACTGATTTTGGTCATGCTTGGTTATTTTGACTGGTCTGTGTTTGTTCAATGGTTTCTGGTCATTGTGTATTATCACACCATTGTCACTGTCTGTATAGAGTATCATCTGTATGATAATGTTTAGATGTAGTAGCTTGAAGATTGGTGTTTAATCCCCTTTTGTCCTCAACAGGGTTGGAAGGCAAGTTGTCAACATCCCATCCTTCATGGTGAGAATTGACTCCGAGAAGCACATTGACTTTGCCATCACAAGTCCCCTTGGAGGTGGCCGCCCCGGAAGAGTGAAGAGAAGGAACCAGAAGGCCGCTGCTAAGAAGGCATCAGGTGGTGATGGTGACGAGGAAGATGAGGAATGAGAAATTAAGTGTCCTGTTGCCTGAAAATCTCATTTTAAGTTTATGCTTGCTAGTTACTTACCCAGACTTGAGCTTATTATTGTAGTGAATGTTTGTCAAACTATCTTGCTCTGGTTTTAATTTGCATTAGACATGTTTTGCATTGAACACCCATAGTTTCTTTCATTCTGAGTCCTCTGTTCCCATCCTTTCATTGGTGCTCTCTTTTATGGGGCTATTTGTGCTTGAGCTTTTGACCTACTGGTTATTTACTGGGTTTGCCCATCCATTGTGCCCTCGCCTGTGGTGGTTCGGGTTTTGGTTTGAACTTCTCTGATCTTAATCATATTTCAAACAGTTTCTAATAGCTGGTTGCGTACATTGGTCTCTCATGATCGCATTGCTACGGCTTTCGTACTAATTGGCACCATGCATGTTGGTTCATCAATCATCTAGGACATAAAAATCTACAATATGAACCACTCTTCAACCCCTTCGGAACAATTTGTCCCCGAATTCCTCTAGGTTGTAAGCCTGAACACACGTGTACGTCATTACCCAATATACTAAATTTCCCCTTTAATCAGATAAGTGACCGGAGATTCAAATACGGATTAATCAACTTGATTACCAGATAAACGAAGACTAAGACCACGTCAGCTTCTATTAACCACATTTTATGCCCGTCAGTCCTTGTTCACGAGACGCCCCCTCTTTTCTCTCTCCCCTCAACAAATTCCACGTGTCGCTCAACCACAAGGTTCCTACCCAGTCCCACTCCCAATAAAAACTCCACAAAATCCCTAAGCTTTCTTTCTCTTTGTAAATCCACCATGATCGAAGCGAGGCCTAAGCAGGAGGAGAGAATGGAGGTCAGATTATTCGCGGCGGCGAAGCAGTACAGCACCGACGACGACAGCGCAGGGTCGTCGGAGGAGATGGACTCGCCGAGGTCGTCGTTGAAGAAGGTGGCGTATGTGCATAGTCAGATCTTGAGGATCAGAGAGGAGGACTCTCATCTAGGTGAGATCAGTTTTGGCGCCAAAGAGAAGGTCGACGTTGTGCTTTTGGCTCGCCCGGGATTGCCTTGCTCGCCGCTCAGGAACACCGTCAACGCTTTGGACTGAAGATGAGCTCGGCTTGTTCAGGTTTGTGATATTTGTTTCTGAGTAAACCTTGATGATCGTGCATAGTTCTTCATGATTTCGTTGTTTTTGTTTTGTTTAATCTCTTTTTGGATTTTAAAGGATGATGAAAGCTATGGATCTTGGTGTTCTTAATGAACGTAAATTATGGATTTGTTTTGCTGAATTCTCTAATCTGATCAGAATATGGCTCTAGAATTTAGATTCTTTCAGATATGAGCTCAATTGATTTTGGTTTTTGATTACAAAGTTTTTCAGGAATTGCATATCAGAAATTTCTATTTATATTTTGAGAAAGTTTTATTTTTGTTTTGTATTCAATTTTCCCTCCTTTTGGAATATTCGCACTTTACTTTTCACCTCTTTACGAGAAGATTTTACTGCTACTTTTTTACCTATAGTGGACTGTAAGAATTTCTTTTGCTCCACGTAGGTAACGAGCTGATGGGTCTTTTAAGGAAGAGGAGCTATATCCAAGAACATGAAGATCATATTTCCAAAAACAAAGAATTTGAAATCAAGTCTTTCTTGACTGTCTCGATTTACTTTTCTTGTTTCCGTAGAATGAGTCTAGTCGTTTGTTTGTTGACCAAACGTTTCTGTACAGTTAGCAGAATTACATGAGATGATGATGTGTGTAAAAAGAGGTAGCAGAATACCTGGGTATATTTGCATATCACAAAGAGCACATAGAATCGCATAACATGGTAAATCCAAAAACAAATTATTCAAAACAAAAGGTTCAATTAATCCGACATTACACAGATACAAAACTAAGATGGCTTGTTTATGGTTGACAGACCAATGAGGCAGCACCCATAACACAGCTTTGAAGATAAGTAAATTCTAAAATACCATCATTCTGATCTCTAGTACACAGCTTTGAATATAACCTTAATCTAGTACTCTTCATCCTCACCATCTTCACCTTCAGCAGACTCCAGCCCAACTTCTTCATAATCCTTCTCAAGAGCAGCCAAGTCCTCTCTAGCTTCAGAAAACTCACCCTCCTCCATACCCTCACCAACATACCAGTGCACAAAAGCACGCTTGGCATACATCAGATCAAACTTGTGGTCAATCCTGGAGAACACCTCAGCAACACTTGTGGAGTTGGAAATCATGCACACAGCCCTCTGAACCTTGGCCAAGTCACCACCAGGTACAACAGTAGGAGGCTGGTAGTTGATACCACACTTGAACCCAGTTGGGCACCAATCCACAAACTGAATGGTCCTCTTGGTCTTGATTGTGGCCACAGCAGCATTCACATCCTTTGGAACCACGTCTCCTCTGTACATCAAACAGCAAGCCATGTACTTCCCATGCCTAGGATCACATTTGGCCATCATAGAGGCTGGCTCAAAGGCGCTGTTGGTGATTTCAGCCACAGAGAGTTGCTCATGGTATGCCTTCTCGGCAGAGATGACTGGTGCATAGGATGAAAGCATGAAATGGATTCTGGGGTAAGGCACCAGATTAGTCTGGAACTCCGTCACATCAACATTGAGTGCTCCATCAAAACGCAGAGAAGCAGTGAGTGAAGAAATAACCTGAAATAACCACCCAATTACTAATTAGTAAGAAAGGCATATAGATTGTTAAAATCCTTGTGCACAATAACAGATCAAGGCGTCTTATCCAACACAACACGTTCATAATAACAGAGCTAGGCAAATCATCCAAGAACTCATGTGCACAATAATAGAGCTAAGTGAATCATCCAAGAACTTGCATCACAATCATAGAGCTAGCATAGTACCGAAAACCTAATGTGCACAACACACAGATCAGAGGCATATCATCAGAAACCTAACACATAAACATATCTAGGCCATCAGAAACCTAACATAAACATATCTAGGCAAATAATCGAACACATTGTGTACACAATACCAGAGCCACACATTTTATCAAACACCTAATATGCACAGTACCAGAGCTAAGCAAATGATCTAAAATCTCATATGGGTAACAGCAGAGCTATAAATCTAAACATCTTAATGAGTACAAAGTCAGGGTGAAGTTCTATACCTGAGAAACAAGCCTGTTGAGGTTGGTGTAGGTAGGCCTCTCAATGTCAAGCGACCTACGGCAAATATCATAGATGGCTTCATTGTCCAGAAGCACAGCCACATCAGTATGCTCCAAGAGCGAGTGAGTGGACAAGACACTATTGTAAGGCTCCACTACAGAAGTAGACACCTGAGGAGATGGGTACACAGTAAATCCAAGCTTAGACTTCTTCCCATAGTCGACAGAGAGCCTCTCCAAGAGCAGAGATCCCAGCCCAGATCCAGTCCCACCTCCGACGGCGTGGAACACCAGAAACCCTTGAAGCCCAGTGCAGTTGTCAGCAAGCTTCCGGATCCTGTCCAAGCACAGATCCACAATCTCCTTCCCAACTGTTCAAGTTCCAAGGGTTAAGATCCACAACTCTTCACATTTCGATAAATTAGGGTTAGAGATCCTCACTTGTGTAGTGGCCTCTGGCGAAGTTGTTGGCGGCGTCCTCCTTGCCGCTGATGAGCTGCTCAGGGTGGAAGAGCTGACGGTAGGTTCCTGTCCTCACCTCGTCGATGACGGTGGGTTCCAGATCCAAGAACACGGCGCGGGGGACGTGTTTCCCGGCGCCGGTTTCGCTGAAGAAAGTGTTGAAGGCGTCGTCTCCGCCGCCGACGGTCTTGTCACTCGGCATTTGGCCATCAGGCTACAATACAACACAACCAAATCAACAATTAGTTAAACAAGAAATTCGATAACAGATTGGAAAAACAAGATCGGAGAAGAAGACAGACCTGGATGCCGTGTTCGAGGCAGTAAAGCTCCCAGCAGGCGTTGCCGACTTGGATTCCGGCTTGACCGATGTGGATGGAGATGCACTCTCTCATTTTGAGAGAAGATCTGGGTTTGAGAGGTTAGTAGATCTGGGTTTGGGAGTGATGTGAGAGAGACCCTGTGACGTATACAAAGACGTCCTCTGGGATTTTTGAAATTTTATGCGGTGAAAATGGGGAGGATGTGAGAGTATATAGAGGTAATGGGGATGGTGGGGTATGTGACGGTGACGGTGACGGTGACGGTGGCTAGGAATTCGGGTTTTTTTTTAATTTTGAAAATTGGATGGGTTCCAGCTCATCGTGACGGTTAGGTCTGATTTTGAAATGTCTGTCCAAGCGGGAGAGATTTTGGGTTTTGTTGGATTTGGGCTGAATGCTAATCGTCAAACTAGGCCCATTATCATTAACCCTAGCTTTGTTCTGGTGGGAATATCAAAGCCCAAGAAATGACCTTTGTTTAGCAGAGGTTTTTTCCCTAATTGAAGTATTGGATGAATGGAAGCAATCCAAAATTGAGGTAATGTGTCTTAAATCTGTGAAGGTTTATGTGTTTTTTGTTTGAAAGCATAGATAAGTTTGGGTGACTCTTAGTCTCATTAGCAGCAACAGAATCGCCTATAAGATTTGACGATCAGTATGATAGTTATAAGGCAATGTCTGTTGAAACATCTGCACTGTTTGATGATCATTTGGCGCACTATTGGCTTGGTTTAGTGGATCAGCCTTGTGCCAATGACACAGTTTTTTGGATCAATTATGTTCTCCCATTTGCAGTCATATAATTCTGCAGGAGATTCGGTTATTGTGAGTCTAAATGAATTCATGCATAGCCATCTAAGATTGATGAAACATTACTAATGGAGGAGACTGGTGATGAGGGCTCACTGAGAAGCTAGATGTGAAGAAGGAAGGGGAGAAACAGTCAGTTGAAGGATATTGTTTAGGTACTTATGAGCGTATTTTTTCCTATTGTAAACTAAGTTGTGTGTTCATTTCAACCTGCTTAATGATTTTGTGACCTCTTGATTTCTTATGAAAAATAGAGCAGGCTTGAACTGAGAATAATACACATGTCTGAGAGCATCATTAGGATAATGAGCACAGAAACTTGAGAGATTGTAAAGCTCTCCCAGGCTTAGCCTGCCCTTACTTTGGAGGCAATCACCATTCCCACAACTATTAGTCATTAGCACCTTGTGAAAAGTAACTAAACATTATCAGTTTCCATCCTTGATCAATTCTCTTTTTGTTATTGGGTTCATTATGAGCTATTCTACACAGGCTGTGTTTACTCCTTAATAGTATCTGTACTGTTTTACTTTACAGATATAAATCAAGCATAATCAAACCCTACAAACTTTACAGAAAGCTTTAGCTCAACCCATGCTTGTTTTCTAAAGCTCAATATTTTGTGGCTACTTCTATAACAATACAACCTGAATGATGCTTTGTGTTTTGGTTCATACAGATTCCTCACTTGCAGCAAAATTATTTACCAGAGTATGAGTGGTTAATGTAAATTTCTTCCTTACAATTCCATATTTGGACAGCAGGAGATTGACTAGTCAGTCTCAACATTGACCACTCATGATAATTGGAATAACAAGTCCACATCTCTTTTCACAAATTTAAATGCACTGTTTTGGATAAAGAAATTCTTAACCAAGAACGCAGAACCTGTATTCTCTGTAAAGTAGGACTAATAATAGATGTTATATGATCAGTCAGAATAATCAAGACTGGTGACAAGTTAATGGTGTGGTGCAGAATAGATTTTGTATATAGAACTTGTATTCCAATGGAGTGAATGGACCACTTCACTTCTTTTTCCATGATTTTCAGGAGCTCTTTGATTTATATAAATTTCAACAGTACGTGTATGTCCATCTGCTGTCATAGTTTATGAACTTAGGTTTAAAACCCAAAAGGTGGTCTTCAGAACAAGAATGTCACAACAAACACTTCAGTACACCAGATCAAAACATGTCAATTTCGCGCGCGGGCTCTGTATAAAGATCACCAAGGGGCATACGCTTTCAAGGTACACTGTTATTTGCCATTGTAGTCGCAAGGGATCGTGAGCTCGAATCTTCCATTCGAGTCACCTTGTTATACATTGTTAACTCATTACATTGTAGTTGAACTTATATAGTTTATGATACTTAAACAATGTGCAGTTGAGGGAACAGACTTCAAAATGTGGTCATTGAGCTTAATTAGACCCTTGCCTCCAGAATTGTGGTCCTTGTTCCTTCTGTGTTCCTAGCAGCTTCAACTATTGCTTGCTGGGCCAAAAAAGTAAATTGAAAAAAGTTCAATTATTACTAATTGTCCCCAAAAGGAGCTATAATGAGTCCAAAGCCACTTCAATTCATAGAGAAAATCCTTTTAGACCAATTGGGGCTATGATTTATTTTTATACAGCTGCTTTAAACATGAAAACCTCAAAATATTGAACTTCTTTGATTGGGCTTAGAGGTTGCACAAAGTAGTGAAAGTACACTTTGACAGTAAAATGGGTTCTATCAAACCTTTAAGAACAGACCCAGTTTTGCTTCGTTGTGAGCTTTAATCAAATCTTTGAGCAGCTTATTTGATTTATAATTATCAGTCAATTGTATATGATATATTGAGTAGCTTGTCTCTGGCTTGACTGCTGTCACACTTGTGAGTTATGGCTTTTAAAGGAAGTGCTCGGGTTTTTCAGTGATAAAGATCAAACCTGAAAAGGCTGTCACACTTGAAAGAGGGGGAAGATTACAGATCACAATTGTTAATATGATGGAATGGATTTGGTCCAGCTAGAAAAATAATATCAGAATATGAAGAAATCATCTAGTTTATACCAAGTCGAAATGTCATGGAACTTCTGATTCAAATTGGAGACGATACCAAGTCGAAATATGATAGGAATTCTTAGATGTGAAGGCCATGATGAACTTTGTTTGAGATGCTTATTTATAGACATATCAAATGTAAGTTGCATTTTCAGTTGTGACAGATTTTGATATTACAGGTGATAGAACTAGAAGCAATTCACACCTTCACATAGATTTGCCACCCCACCTTTTCCTAACATGGCAACATGACATTTGACCTTACTGAAAGCAGAATAAACATACTGATAGGTTTTTAAACTCCCAAATCATGTTTTAGAAAGCTAAAATTGATAATGCGATGTAAATAAAAATGACCATGTAATATCAAAGGGTGAGCAAGCAAAAAGTGAGAGGCAAATTTTTTACCCGCCCATATTCCATACACTGTCAATGACTTGCAACTATGTAACAAAACTACAAGCTATCAGTGAAACAAATAAATCTTCCTAACCTAATGTCTTTTTTTCATGAGCAAAGGAATATTTCTTTTAAGGATAAAAGAATAGTAAGGAATATCTGAACAAGAATGAATTAGTTGGCACCTCTTGAAAAACTGCGTAAAAAACCAAAGGTCTGCAACAGAAGACATGCAATGTCAGTCAAAAGGTTTGCTTATACCAATATGAATGCAAACATGGGCACATATTATATGCAAGATTTTGAAATCTTGGAGGAACTTACAGAAGGTAAATATCACCCATAGGATTAACCAATTCATTAGTAACCAATCACCCATGTACTGGTAAATTAACTTCTTATAGTACTACACATAGATAGTTAGCATAGCATCATCTTTCAATTTTCCCATCATTTCTGGTATGATTTTTTTTGGGTATTTTCTTCCAAATTCCTCATTTTCTTTGCCATTTGTAATCTAATTTTATCTTCAAAGGAAGTTGCTGCTGAGTGCTGATAATAGCTTCTGGTTCATCTTTTCTTTTGTCACTAATCTGAGGCCATGTTCATAATCATTGATTGGAACCATCTCATGTTCACTATGCTTCTTATCTTCTTCTCCACATTTCTTTTCTAGATTTCTGATACCAGAAAAAGGGTAACAAATAACGAGAATCGAGGCACAGCCCAAGTAGACAGCAGTGTGGGACTGTAAAACTGTTACCCAGATTCTTCAAAATCTTTCACCCACCTGAAAATCCCGCACAGCTCACCGCACTTAAATAAAGCTCTATATATACAAATCACACACACCTCTCTTCAAATCACACACCTCATTTTCCTCCACCTCTGACCGCTAGTCCAACCCTCTCACTGCTCTTTTCCGGCAACCAAAGCCAGTCAGCCTCGGGCTGATCACCTAACATTGACATCTCTTCCTTGGACAAAAAAGATGGCCTTACCCTCTAACTCAACTCCCGACTCAATCCTCCCCTGAATCCCTTGAAGCGGAGAAAGACAAGTGAGCACTCTCAGGAAGAAGTATCTTGAAGCGGTGCTGAAACAAGACGTGGGATTCTTCGACACAGATGCAAGAACAGGTGACATAGTCTTCAGCGTCTCCACGGACACCCTTCTAGTCCAAGATGCCATTAGTGAGAAGGTGAAGTTTTGCCCTTATGGGTCTTACTGTCTTTTTCTCCAAAAAAAATACCATATTTTCTGGTTTTCCCTATCTCTGTGTTGACAGCTTTCACGTTTTGATTGATCATGGAGACCTATCTAGTCGGTGGATATTTGAAGCTTTAAATGACGATGTTTGTTTGTTTATTGATTATGGGTTTTGATTTGATTCTAGGTGGGGAACTTCATACACTATCTTTCAACGTTTCTAGCGGGACTAGTGGTTGGGTTTGTGTCAGCATGGAGGCTGGCGCTGCTGAGTGTGGCAGTCATCCCAGGGATTGCTTTTGCCGGCGGGTTGTATGCGTATACGCTTGCAGGGCTCACATCCAAGAGCCGAGAATCTTATGCAAATGCGGGCATTATGGCTGAGCAAGTGAGTTGATTTTGCCCAGCAACACCTTTATAAGATCAAAGTTGGATTCTTTATTTCGTGTTTAATGTGATTTGTCATGAAAATGTGTGTGGACAGACAAATGAGGATAGTGCTTATATGTTTGTTAATATGTCTGATCAGGCCATTGCACAAGTTCGAACAGTTAAATCATATGTGGGTGAAAGCAAGGCCTTGAATTCCTATTCAGATGCCATACAGAACACCTTGCAGCTTGGTTACAAGGCTGGGATGGCCAAGGGTCTGGGGTTAGGGTGTACCTATGGCATTGCTTGTATGTCGTGGGCTCTTGTTTTCTGGTATGCCGGTGTGTTTATCCGAAATGGTCAGACTGATGGTGGGAAAGCATTCACAGCCATTTTTTCGGCTATTGTTGGTGGCATGTAAGATTTTAACCCGAAAACCTTCATGGTCGTTTGTTTTTATTGTAGGATGAAAAGGTCTGTGATAATAATATCAACTAATGCTACAGGAGCTTGAGTCAGTCATTTTCCAATCTTGGGGCCTTTAGCAAAGGTAAATCAGCTGGATACAAGTTGATGGAGATTATCAAGCAAAAGTCCACCATAATTCAGGACCAGTTGGATGGGAAGTGCTTGTCCGAGGTTAATGGAAACATAGAACTCAAGGAGGTGACATTCAGCTACCCATCGAGGCCAGATGTTATTATTTTCCGTAATTTCTCAATCTTCTTCCCAGCTGGAAAGACTATTGCCGTAGTTGGCGGCAGTGGTTCAGGGATAAGCACTGTTGTCTCTCTGATTGAAAGGTTTTATGATCCTAACCACGGTAAGTTGGAGACGATTCTGATATGGAGATGCTGACATTGATTGCAAGGGTTGTTTCATGTTGCTAATATTTCTTGTTGGCTTAGCAGGTCAGGTTTTGCTGGATGGTGTGGACATAAGAACACTGCAACTGAAACGGTTACGTGATCAGATGGGCCTGGTAAACCAGGAGCCTGCACTGTTTGCTACTACCATTCTTGAGAACATACTCTATGGAAAGCCTGATGCAACAATGGATGAATTAGAAGGTGCAGCCTCTGCTGCTAATGCTCATAGTTTCATCACTTTGCTGCCTAATGGGTATAACACTCAGGTTAGTGTCAAATTCATTTTGAAGAATAGCATTGGTTATGTCAACAATGCAATTTCATCCACTACATCACTTTTAACTGAATGCCAATAAATATCAGGTAGGAGAGCGTGGAGTTCAACTCTCTGGAGGCCAAAAACAGAGAATCGCAATTGCTAGAGCTATGTTGAAAGACCCAAAGATCCTACTCCTAGATGAAGCAACCAGCGCCCTTGATGCGAGCATCGTTCAGGAAGCTTTAGACCGTCTCATGGTTGGGAGGACAACTGTAGTTGTGGCACATCGCCTTTCTACCATAAGAAATGTTGACAGCATTGCAGTTATACAACAAGGGCAAGTTGTAGAGACAGGAACTCATGAAGAACTGATTGCCAAAGCAGGGGCATATTCTTCGTTAACTCGGTTCCAAGAAATGGTTGGAAACAGAGACTTGAGGAATCCATCTACTCGTCGTTCACGATCACCACGACTAAGCCACTCATTGTCAACCAAATCTTTGAGCCTCCGGTCTGGCAGCCTAAGGAACCTGAGCTACAGTTACAGTACTGGTGCTGATGGGAGGATAGAGATGATTTCAAATGCTGAGACAGACAGGAAAACTCGAGCTCCAAAGGGATATTTCTTTCGGCTTCTCAACCTAAATGCTCCTGAATGGCCTTACTCAATCATGGGTGCCATAGGATCAGTACTATCCGGGTTTATCGGTCCAACCTTTGCCATTGTAATGAGTAACATGATTGAGGTGTTCTACTATAGAAACCCTGCTTCCATGGAGAGGAAAACAAAGGAGTATGTCTTTGTTTACATAGGAGCTGGGCTGTATGCTGTTGTTGCATACTTGATACAACATTACTTCGTCTGCATAATGGGAGAGAACCTCACTACTAGAGTAAGGAGGATGATGCTTGCAGGTATAAAGATTCAGTCTTTCTTTCTTCAATTTACACTCGAAAGTTGACTTGTTTCATTGTATTATTTATCTTGCTCTTTCATTCTAACTGTTACTTGTTCTACTTCAGCAATTTTAAGGAACGAAGTTGGATGGTATGATGAAGAGGAGAACAACTCGAGCCTTCTAGCTTCCAAACTTGCCACAGATGCTGCTGATGTGAAATCCGCAATTGCTGAGAGGATTTCTGTAATTCTGCAGAACATGACTTAACTGCTCACTTCATTCATTGTTGTTTTCATAGTGGAATGGAGGGTCTCCCTGCTTATCCTAGCAACTTTCCCTCTTCTAGTTCTTGCCTACTTTGCTCAGGTTAGCTTTCAGTTACAGCCTTCACTAACCAAAACCATATTTTGCCTTTGCCTTGAAGAGAACCAACTTTTTCTCTTAGTTTAATGTCTGTTGCATCATGGAATCTTGAACGTCATCCCCAATCTCAGCATTAAAGGACAAAACAAAACTGATACGTGTCAGCACTGCACGTGCTTCCTTCGAGCCCTGTGCATAATGGCTATGGGAAATCATGCAACAATAATAATCAATTATATAGAAGGTTTTAAAAGTTGTTATTTGTTAGTTGGTTTATATTTTTTGTAAAATGTGATATAATGTGTAGAATAATAAAAATAGTTAATAATATATTATAATATTAAATTTGAATTAGGTTTTGAGTTTTAACCGAGTCCAAACGAGTTAAACCATCTGGTTTTTTATTTCTTATTTTTAGTCTAATGCGAGTTAAGCCGACTGGGCCGACTAGACCGATTTTTCACCAACTAACCCGATTTTTTTCTGACCAGCCCGATTTTCCCTCGACTTTTCTCTTGCCCGACTACACCAAAATCTCCTCAGTCACCAGCCGACTAGGCTGAGTTTTAGAACATTGAGTATATATAAGGCGCTGAAATTTACACTCACGATTACAATTCACACATTGATTTTTAATAATATTTTCTCAACCCTATCTTATTTTTTTCATTGGATTGTCACTCTTAATTTTCTCTCTCTAATCATCAAAACAAAACACCACTGTTGATTGTGCCTCTACGAGCCCGATGGCTCCTGTCTCCGCAGACATCGAATACTAATAGAATTCATCCCTCAAAATCTTATCTCATTCAACCGCATCACTTTTGCCTCAACTACCTATCAAGAAGAGCTTTGTATACCAGAAGATGCAACAACAAGCTCGGTCTGGAACCATTAATTTTTCTCTCCCTCCTAGATCATACTCATCAATGATGAGGAAGTTTCGTGACTCAAAAAGGGAGCTATATGGTTTTGTTCTTGATTATTCTCGCATCATTGATACCATGATTCATGCATGAGTGAATTTGAAGGCTTTGTAGCTCAGGTTGGGTGAATTTGGAAATGAGATCTATGAGTGTTAGTTTGATTTTTGAAGGTTATGATAGTTAACCCAAAACTATGCAACTGCTTAGCTCTCAAGAATGTCTCGATCCAACAGGAAGGATTAAGGATTTAGAAGTGAGGCTCAATTTGGAGTTGAAACAGGTCATCCACCTCGAGATGAATTTTGGAGCTGAGCTAGTATGTTATCCTAACGAGTGTGGATCACATTTAAAACTATAAAAAAATTTATTTTTGAATCATCCCGTTATAAATTAATTTTTATGTATTTTTTATAGTTTTAGAGATTCCATTTTGAAAGCCCCTAAGACCATCTCCAAGAGCTTCCCCATAATTTCTCTATAATGGGGAAGCAAAAGGCAATGCTTCAAGCAATTTTTCTTCTCCAACTCCAACAGATTCTCTATTTTGGAGATTTTATGTTCATTCCCCAAATCCTTCCTTCAAATTTTAGAGTTTGCTGCAAATATAGGGAATTTGGTTTTCTCTCTCCTCACATTCCCCATTTTGGAGAAAATTATAGAGAATCTGTTGGGGAAAAACACCCAAAATCTTCCCCAAATTTGAGAAAACCAAGAATTTGAGGAAGCTGTTGGAGATGGTCTAAGGCCCATACCACCATGCTGCTACTGTACCACTGCTAATTTAGCAAGGGAAGCTTTCATATCCTTCTCTCTAATCTGTTAATGATAAACAACATTATCATCCTTGTTGCTTAACAAGGCTGAATGTATGTCATATATATACAATTTGACAAACCGACCCTTTTCTTTCTTTGGTTTTGATTAGTCGCAGTCAAGTTTGACCTAGTCTGGTTTTTCTTTCTTATTGGCCCATGTATATGTATTCCTCATGCATATCTGCTATATATAAGTTGCCTAGTCTCGTTCTCAACTCACACCAACATTGAGATTTGTATCCTCTTGAATTATTGTCAAACTACATACCAACCTCCATCTTTTCACACCGACATTGAGATTTGTATCGTCCTGGATTATTGTCAAACTACATACCAACCTCCATCTTTTCTCCACCAACTTTTGAGATGGTAGAGAGAACCAAACAAACAACAATAACTAATGTAGTCCACCAACCCGTATATATTGGTCAAACCTCTAGCAACAACGTTAAAAGTCGCGACGACAAGGCCGCCAAGAAGGAGTCTGAAAATCCGAAGTGAAAGGATAGGGATCTGAAGATCCGAAGTGAAAGGGTAGGGTAATATAGGATTCAGGGATGGAATAGCCACCCTTGGAATGTTCTAAGTTTGAGTTTTAATTCCTAATTTCACACTCACGATCAACCACATTCCTCCGACCACATCAATTATATTCATTAAATTCATGTTAACTTCATGTTAGTCTTTAAATTTTTAATTTCATCAGAATATCCTTTAAGTTTTATAAATTTAATCAGTCTATTTAATAAACTCTGTCTAAATTAAACGTTAAGTCTATTAATATGGTTCACTGAAAGGGTTAAAAGAGTTATTTTATTTTTAAGAAAAAAACACACACACGACAATGTTGTTTCTTCTTCGATGCTTCCTTATAAAATTTCCCTAAATTGCTTTCAATGACATATGGGCAATCTTCGTCATCATTCCTTTAATTTTAAATGTTATAATATGTATTCTCCTTTTAAACATTACCTCTCTCGCCGGTCTTCATATTACCAAAGCTATTATATAAGAAAATCACACAAGCAAGTTAAACAGTATCTGTTAAATTGGATATGGTTGATTGAATTTGAAAAACTTAAGGGGTATTTTGATGAAATTGAAAGTTTAAGGACTAACATAAAGTTGCCCTAATTTCGTGGGGTTAAACTAATTTTAGTTCTATTCATGATATAACGGTTGAGCTTGATCTTTAATTTCAACATGGCAATTACCATGTAAGGGATTAAGATCACTCAAGTTCCCAAACTACTCAGACTTTAGTTCTTAGCTTCTGAAGCCAAAGGATCACTTAGATCATATTTTAAAAAAAATCATCAAAATTGAGTCCTTGATTTTTAAAGTGAAAAGTAAAAATGGATATATAATATGAGTTCAAAATTAAGCAAGTTGTTGAACCATAACCATTACATTTTTTGTGAATAAAGCTGCTGACTGGATACACTGGTTCGTTCCGAGAGATGAAAGCATTTCCTCATGACAACGCCTGTTGCTTCACAAAGTAGCAGTCGACTCGTTTCCTCTGCCTTCCCGATAACTTGGCAATTGGAATAGAACTTTCCGCTGATAGCTCATAGATGTGAATACATAGAACACTCGGCAACAGATTAGTGCAAGCCATCAGCCAACCTGCAAGTGTGGCTGCCTTGAGAAACATACTAAAGTGTAGCTCCTGGCCAACATCAGTAACATACATGATCCATTCAGCTTTCTCCTCGTTAATCAGATACCAAAGAGCTGCCAAATCCGTGGAAGCGTAATTTTAACCGCCATCGCTCTTGACAACAATAAGGGGGATTGTAAAACCCTCAAGACGGATTACACGAGCACCATCGCTTTCCACAATTAGTCCTTGGACAGTCAACATCTCTAAAACCCCAGGAATACACCATTTGAAACTCATTACGGCTGACTTCACAGATTCGAAGCCATGCCTCACGGTACATGGGATTCCCACCCTGAAGGGATACCACTGCAGCTTGTGCTCTCTCCTTGAAGGCTGGATCCCCTTCAAATCTCAGTTTTGACTGCTTATAGAATTCCTGAAGATCACCGATTTCCATCTCATTAACATCATCCACGTTTGGAAACATGTCGAAAAGGTACTGGATCAACATGCCAAACTGCGTTCCCAGTCACCAACATGATTAAGTCGAAGAACTTTAACTCCGGAAAACTGCAGTCTGGCTAGCGTGTCCCCGATGATCGTAGATTTCAAATGACCATCGTGCATATTAGGTGATGAAAAATCAACAACCGCCCGTTTGATCTGGAGCTGTGGTGCTCATGTTTCGATCCCATCATTAAGCATCTTCTTTAAGCTCGTAGCCATCTCCAATCCTTGGACAACACAAAGTTAACAAACCAGATCCTGCGACCGTGCATGACTCTAATAGTTCGGATTCAGAAGATTTGCCATGATGGCCTCTCCAAGTTGTCGAATTTTCCCTTAATCTTAGAGCATAAGTCCATGGCATTGTTACACTGATAGTCTCCAAATTTCTTACCAGACTTTTTGTCAGTCGAGGACGGAACAATCGCCGGCTCGACATTCACATCAGGCGCAACTGTTCTAATCGAAACTTCAAACAGTTTCTCTAACTGCAGCTTCACACTGGCCATATTCTCTTCAGCTGCCATGGTTGATACCGAGCGTGCCTTAGTTGAAGAGATGAGCTTCCTAGATGACGCCTTCAACGATTCTGTCGTTGGCGGGGAGAGACGATCGAGAGAGAGAAACGGCGAAGATGGAATCAGCGGCGGGAGAGGTAAGGGTGTTAGGGTTTTGGGTGTAGGTTTATCTAACGCTGTTCTACTATTTATACTCAGCGAATTCTGAGGATTCCTTTTCTAGTTAGGGATTGGAAAGGTAATGAATATGGATTCAACATTTGCTAAGGAAAAAACTTCCGTCCGATCTAGATCGGATGGAGTTTCTCGTTCGATCTCCAAGTTAGGCTATGTGTACAATATCAATCGTAATCTTAACCGAATCATCTTTACAAAAAATCAATGTAAAAAAAGATTGTTTACTTGCCCAAATGCATCAAACCAAATGGACAGTTCCTGAGCTTTTATGATAATCCATTCATTTTGTTTGATGCATTCAGACGAGCAAACAATCTTTTTTACATTGATTTTTTGTATAGATGATCTTCATTGGTTAATTCAACTATTGAACGGTTAAAATTACGATTGATATTGTTAAAAGTATATTTTGATGAGATCGAACGAACTACTTGGTCCGATCTAGATCGGACCCAAGTACTTTCCTTTGCTAAGGGAGTTGTCTCTTGATGGTAAGTGTTGAGAATTATGTAATTAAGAATAGATATCTAAGTTGATTTTTCTCTTTTGATCTCTTCTCTCTCTAACTGTCACTCACAGAGCCTTCGTCACCATCTCCTACGACCTCATCCTCGCCTCCACCATGTTCGACGACCTCATCTTCCCCTCCACTATATTCGACGATCTCATCCTCCCCTCCACCTAATCTCAGCCTCGTCTTTGTCGGTCGCTGCAACACTGAGTCTGAAGAGCAATGTTAAATCCAGATCTGGTCATTTCGTCTACACGCTGACGCTAGAAAACGTCGATACTGGGGTTAGTAGACTTGGATTTGATGAAATATTGAGGTTAGTAGACTTGGTGTTGAAATATATTAGAGTTAGTAAACTTGGTTTTGATGTATACAGTGTGTTATTAGACTTGGTTTGGAGTATATAGGGTTAGTAGATTTGGTTTTATAGTATACTAGGGTTATTAGACTTAAATTTGGAGTATACTGGGGTTCGTAGACTTGGATTTCATGTAGATGTTGTCAAAATAAACTTCCTGTAAAAGTTTATTGCTCCTGGTAGAAAAAAAATCCGACGAAATTCCGTCTACCAATAATTTTCCGGCGTCCGGTGACCGGAGACCGGAGTCCGGCGACAAGAGATTCTCCGGCAAAATATTCTCTTTCCTTTTTTTCTCCAAGTGTATAAGGAACAAAGATAAAATAGTCTCTAAAAATATTATTTTATTATGATTTTAATAAAGATTTATGTATTTGGGCATTAATAAGTACACCTTGTATTTGAATGGACATTTGACTTTTTAATTCATTGGTTTAGGGTTTGACTTTTCTTATTTTATGCAAATGGTAATTCTCCCTTTAAGAGAAATGACTCCTTACCCACGTGGCTTGATCTAGTAATTATCCAAGTAAAAACTTAAAATTCTTTAATGTTGGAATAAAATTAAAATAAATAAAATCATGGTAATATATTATATATATATAATTTTATTCGACGCTTCCAAAAGCTTCGCTTTCAACATTTTTCGGAAAAAAACCGCTTCCGCGCTTCCAAATGCTTGGCTTCCACGCTTCCGCTTCCGTTTCTGTGCAACGCAGGTAAGACTTCATTTGTATATTCATTTTTTGAAAGCAATGTGTTCAAGCTAGTCGGTAAGGCATTCATGTATTGTCTATATCATCTTTTTTGTGGATATAGTAATTTCAATGCACTCATTTGGTGGTACTAAACTGCCTTTATTAACTAAATTGTGAAAACGAAAATTCAACCAAGAACACGATTGAAGTTTTGTCGGAGATTCAAACCTACTTTGAATTGAAAGCTAGCATATCAAAACTCCATAATATGATGATAGTCAAGAACACTCGTGACTACTTCCTAGAAAAATGTCGATCATATATCGGTTTGACCATTATGAACTACCAAATTTACAAACACAAAATCAATGGATTGATTAGATAAATGTGAGCCTTTAATTGGTCTTTCTAATAAAAAATGAGTGAATCAAGGGACTCATTCGTGGGAGATTGATCATCAAATCTAACTGACAAACTGAAATTGACCAATTGATTAGGTTTATATCACCAGTAGAAAAACACGGTTAAGCGGCGGAATTAAACCGTCGCTTAAGACCGATTTTCCGTCGTATAAGCTCTTAACCGACGGAAGGTCCACTGTCTAAAGGTCGTCGTTTAAGACTGGTCGCTTAAGGCCTAACCGACGTAAAAGGTAAAATCCGTCGCTTAAATCATGTTGTTATGAGACAGAATATAATTCGCCTCGACTAAAGGATTCTGTCGCTTAAGTGTTTAGCTGTTCATAATAAAACTCCGGCCACTCTTTTTACTTCATCATCAACACCACCTTAACCCATTGTTCTTTCAATAACTCAACCAAGTCTCCCTATACATGAACCAATTAGTCCAGAGGGCCATTATAGATTACAGGTCGTTGCTAGAGCCGGTAGCCAGAAATCAGGAAAATCGGCTCTAACCCAGAATTTTAAAACATCACTGATTGAAGAAACTAATCATACATACTTTTAGAACTCGTCAAGAAGACTAAGAATCTTACCACACACTGAGGAAACGGTGGCCAGAGTCCAGAGAAATCTCGTTGGAAAGTTTCGATGTCAAATCGGGCATTTTCCAAGACCTTAACTCATGTGTGTTTTGAGACCACAAAGATGGACTCGACGAAAAAAATCCAAACATACCGGTTACGCGCGCAGCTGTGGCCGAAAAGCGGAAATATGTCGACGTCGATTCGGATGAGGGAGGAGGAGGTGGAAATACGGCGGCGTTGATTCAGCTTCGATTCCGGTACGGAGAGGAGGTGAGGGCCGAGGAAGAGTAGGAGGGTGATGGTGAGAGCCGAGGAAGGATGAGAGGGTGGTAGTGTTCGAGTGAGGGTGGTGGTGTTCAAGAAGAGCAGGAAGGAGAAATTTTGAAAAATTTCGTTTGAAATTTTGAGACAGGGATTTTGAAAGTTTGAAATTTTGAACGGGACTTTAGCGACAAATTCTTAATCTTTGTCGCTTAATAAGCTGCAACTTATGAGACTGACATGATTTTCCGTCGTTTAAGATGCAACTTAAGCGATGAAAATTAATATCTGTTGCTTAAGTAGCCACTTGGAAGACAAATTTATTTTATGTTGCCTAAGTTGTCTCTAAAGCGACGAAATATGTTTTAGCTTGATAATTTCAGTAGCTTTTTCTTGTAGTGTATGGATACAAACAATCATCAATCTAACAGAACCTGGTCAAGTTCACTTCATCTTAAGTGTGTGCTATTAGTCAATACCGCTTGGTGCATGCGTCGGTAAAGCATATGCAAGCGCAATTTAACAGGGTCATTTTCTCGTAATAGTTTTACTCATGTTTCTTTTATATGATTAACAATACCTTATTTGATGTCGATAATAAGATAATAAACACGATAAAATGTGACATTGTTTAACAATATTGGCATGTAATATATGTTGTGATACTTGTGTGGTACCTGCTGCACTCGTAACTCGAAATTTCATATGTTCATATACATAACTTTCAGGAAGATTCATGAAGTAGCAGTCCATTGAAACTTTGGGTTTGAACTGTATTGATGTCATTTCCACATAACAGAAAGACCCTTAACACAGAAATAATAAAGCTTTTAGAAACATGGAGGAACATGACTGGCCCTCCTGCGGACCCCAAAAATTGGCAACACTAGCCTCGTCAATTGGGAGGGGACCTTGTGATTGATTCTGGTTTCTGAATCCCAATTTCTTTTCAAACGAAGAACACATACATAACCAAGCTAGAAAAGGAAGAAAGAGTTGATTTTTTTTGCCTGGAGTGAGTTTTCTTTGTACACAACGTACAATGTAGGTAATTATTATAGTTTTTACGGCAGTATCACATGCTTATGGATAGGGATGGCAATGAGATGGGTCCGGGATAGAGATCACAATTTCATCACCTTCTCCGTAGTTATTCTCGATATTCGTCCCCTCCCCAATCCCTAATAAAACTTCAACGAGGATTCCCCATCCCCGTCCCCGTTAGGGACTCGACCTCCATCCCCGGCCCAATCTCCATTAAAAATTTAATAAATTTTTTTTTTATCATATTACATTTTTTAAATCAAAATTTGAAGCAATTAAATTAAAACCTAATTACATTCATTCAAATAAAAAGAATATAACTAAAAAGCAAATTAGTATAAAAGAATAATTTATTTATTTAAATTAAATATATGTATATATATTATTGAGGCGGGTTTAGGGAGGGAGATCACAACACGTACTGTCCTCGCCCCATCCCCAATTTTAGATAACGGAAATTGGGAATATTCATCCCCATTCTCCATTAGTCCCCGATTCGTTCCCACGTTAGAGACGGGTATCCAATGGAGCCCCGTCTCGTTGGGGATTATTGTCATCCCTACATATGGACTATATATATCCAGGTATAAGGACAATACGACTTTCAGTGTGACTCTTTTTGTAATTGTTTATCTGCATATACAAATTAAGTAGTGGTGCGTATTATACTTCTATTTCTTTTGGTTGCACGTATGAAGATGGCAAGAAAATGCAATATCTATCTCTAGTTTTTTGTTCCTATAATGTTGAAAAGAAAATGATCGCTATCCTTAGAAGCTTTATAGACCGAAATATTTCGCTACATAGAGTTTTCAGTACATGATGTGTAAATACATAAAATCATGTAGATGGTTAAGATCAATGACTTAAATACAGATACATGCATGGCAGCATAAACATACAATAGGTTGTGATTGCATCGTTTACTTGCATGGCGCGCGGTACAAGAGTTTACAATTATAAACCAAATACAAGAACGATTGAAGTTGTGCAAGCACACCGCAGGTCAGCAACTAGACTTGAAAATGGATTGAGAAATACCTAGTAACAATAAGGTGAAAGATACCCACAGATGGCCCTGAACACTATTATTGGAATCGATCCCAAATTATAATTTCGTTGGTGGGTGCCCAAAACGATCGTAGTTAGAGATCTTGCTGGTTGTTGGCTAAAATTGAGCTTGGCTAGCCTATGGCAATGGCAGCAAGCTGAGCTCAGATGCATGATTGAAACACATGCAACATAACTCACCAGATAGAGAAAACAAGAGAGAGAGAAATCGAGATAGACGGGTGGAGGGGTCGCCGGCCGGGTGGAGGGGTCGGAGGGAGAGACAGAGAGGGGGTTGTGCAGGAGGTCCGGCCAGCGAGATAGTCTCACGTGACGGTGCTCGACAAAGGCCATGGGAAATTAATTTGATAAGCATTGCCGGTTTTAGAAACCCTAGCTAGCCCTCCGATCCATCCCCACCTCTGATGTAATAAAAAGCCACCTGGCATGTCGTGATTGTCAGGAAATGGCATGTGACGCCTGAGGCTGGTCGGAGCGAGCTAGGGCTTTGACGTATTAGACTATTGCCATCACGTAGTTGTGTCCCAATTTCACATGCAAGGGGAGAAACAATGGTACAAATTAATAACATGGGAGGATCAAAAGGTGATCAGATAGTGTGGGGAGTTGCTAGCTAAGCTAGTTTAATTTGTTGCTAAATCTAAAATTGAAATCTTTAATCTAAATTAACTTGTATATAAGAACGCTAGTTTTTTGTGTAAGAACACTAGTTAGCTAGTGTGATTCATATTACATTTATACGCATGGTTCTGAACGGTTTCTGGCTTCATCTTAAATAAGTTCTACTCTACTTATTCTAGCTTTGGTACATCGATCTCTTAATTTCCTTCCATTTGAGTCTGATCTTCCCAAACATCAACCCAAAACAACGTTTTGAACATAAGCACAAGTGAAAACCAAAACCGATCTGATTGATCCCAACCCAAACCAAGAGTAGGAGTTGTCTATACATATATAATACTGAGATGTATATCATACACTCTCAATCGTGTGATGCATGCAAAGTTGTGAAAACCAAAAACTGATCTGATCGATCCCATCCCAAACCAAGAGTAGGAGTTGTCTGTACTGAGATGTATATTATACATGTTGGGGAAGAATAATATAATGGAAGTGACAAACTCAAACCAACAGATCACAAATATGCAAAGATATAAAGGATAAAGAAAAATGAACACCGAATATAACGTGGTTCGACAATGTGCCTACGTCCACGGGGCAGCAACAACAAGAACTTCCACTATCAAATAATGGGTACACAAGAGATACACAACTTCAAGAACATCACTTAAATGAAACACTCTCTCACATTTGTTTTGCTACACTACACTATACTCTCAACTTGGAGTGGACACTCTTCACTCTCTACTTGGATGAAGATGCTTGAGATTGATGAAATGATCGATATGATTGATCTGATTAATGTTTTGGAATGAGCAAATGACCTCTCTTTTTATAGGCTTAAGGAGGAACCTTCATTAGTGCTTTTCATAATGATGCTCCATGTAACTCTCATAACTTATGACACCATAACCATCCATATTCTCAAGTCTTAAAACCTTGTAACTTAAGAGCTACTAACTTCTAAGACCACTAACTCATAACTCATGAATCTTTAACATTACTATCATTAATTTGTGATGTAACTTATAGTATAACTTATAGATCTAACTATTATAACAATGCACTCCATCGATCAGGTGTCATGCTTGCAAGGGTTCTAAGGCACAAAGAATGTTCGAATCGAACCATTTAGTTTTCTAGAGTAAATCTCTAACAGTATATATGGTCATTCTTTACAACAGAAGAGAGTCAAAGATGCTGATATCTTCGAGGACGAACTACATACGATCACCTGTCAAGCAGACCTGTAGATCTTTCGGACTAAGAGCCAACCACCGCACGCCAAGTCAGAATCTTCGAGAAAACTAACTGCCCTGAAACATAGTAGTTGTGGAAACTTACGCACAGGGACAGGGTCTAGGGCTACCGTGGAAATCACCCATTGGTGAATAGTTCCAGGGACTATTGCTGTGCAAGTAGAGAGAGAAAGAGAGAGGCTAGGGCTTCATGTTTTATGATGAGTGAGTATCCTATGATCAGGATGATGAATATCACATGGCGATGCGTAGTGCGACATGTACAGCAAGTCCCCACCCTTGTTGGCTCAATTACAAACACATTTCTTCATGCCCACTTGAAATCAAACCCCAAGTTGGGAACACATACAACACAACAACTATGCATCTCTCTCTCTCTCACAGCCTCTCTCTCTCACAGTTTCTTGCTTAGAGAGAAAATGAAACGAGAGAGACTGAGAAGGAGGGGTGGCCTAGTCGTTTTCTCCCATTTGCTTTCTCCAATGCAGTTGTCCTCTTCACATCCAACATCGCTATCTATCTTATTGTACGTTTTATAAATTAGCTCAGTGGTCCTTCGAGTCCTAGCTAAACCTCTTTATATCTCTCTTATCACTGTTGTCCCCTCATTGATATATATATATATATATCACTCCCCCTCTTACATTTTTCTAAGACAAACTCCCACTGCTACTCCTTCTGCTTCTGCTCTTTCTTCCTCGCGTCCTCTTTTCTAAGCCTCTTTGCTTCTACTACTATATCTTTTTTTTGGTGAATAGCTTCTACTACTATATCATATACTCTACCTTGCTCATAAGCTTTGGCAGACGCGAAGTTGATAGAGAAAGTAAGTAGCTACATATCTAGCAGCTACTGAGGTGATACATATAGCAGGAGTACGCTAGTCCGATCGATCATGTCGAGCAGAAGGTCATCAAGGCAGTCAACGGGAAGTCCATCAATCAAAGATGACCAGATCATCGAGCTCATCTCTAAGTTGCGCCAGCTGGTTCCTGAGATACGCGACAGGCGCTCCGATAAGGTACGTCGCCGGTCTCCCTCTGTGATTTCGTTAACTAACTCAGGCCGGCCGGTAGAAGATAGAAAAATGGCCGGGAGAGACATATAGATGTAGTATATTAAAAACTAATGCAGCTAAACTTGACCCGGATAACAAGCGTATGACTTGGTTATATATTTCCGTAGCAGCTTCAATTTATTATATATGGCTTCTCGATGAATTGACCCCCATGTTTAGATGCGAAACAATGTCTCGTACTCTCGTGGTTTGAGTTTGAACTTTGAACCGTGCAGTGTAAACTAGTCCATCATATGTCTATTCTATACGTATTCTTCGGGTGTCGCCGTGTCATATATACATCATCTGATACATACACCTTCTGATAAACGAAACAAGTTAAGGGCGGTTGTAGAAAGATTGTAAACGTCAAAAGCCAGAGGTTGTTGTTTTCAGCTAGCTTTGATAATGGGGATGGGGATCTAATAGACGACTTTTTACTTGGTTGTGCAGGTATCAGCATCCAAGATCCTACAAGAGACCTGCAGCTACATCAGAAACCTACACAGAGAGGTTGACGACTTGAGCGAGAGACTGTCCCAACTGCTCGCTACAATTGATGCTGATAGCGCCGAGGCCGCCATTATTAGGAGCTTGATTATGCAGTAGAGATCAACGACGTACTCTATATAACTCTATAAATATCGTTATTTTAGTTGGTTTATAAATATATATATATATATATAGTTTCACTACATCTTTTTATTACTTAATTTCTAGGTTTTGAATCACCATGATCATCAAGCAAAAGGTTAATTAAGTACTTACTACGCACTCATGTACGTAAGTACCCCATCTTAGACAAGGATCGAGCTCATGTAATGGATCAAGTTTGTTTGATTAATAAAAAGGACTTGCACTAGCTAGCAAATCCTATCTATTATATAGAGAAAACCATGATATATATGTCTTCCTCTTTTTTATGTTGAACCCTAATATATATTGTTGTTAATTCATACTTACGTGCAATCTTCTTCTTCTTTTCAAATCGTTTGTGTGTTTTCTCATAGTTGGTTATATTTTCATGTGAAAGAACAAGTACTCCACTGTACATATATCCTTTACTACTAATCTGAGCTAAATCCCAATAGTCAATTTTAATGTAATATAATTTAGTAATGAGCTGATTATCTACTTGAATATGATGATCAATCCCGGCCCATATATTATCTTCTGGGTAAAGTGGCCATGACAAGAAGTCGTAAAATGTCAGCACACCTATCCACCAAACACTCACGTGATAATAATTCAGTCGTTATGTGATTGTCGACACACTGTTCTTAAAATATGCAGGGTGATATTCACATTCAAATTGCAATGTGGTAAGTTATAAGTTGGTAACCACTATACTATTATAAGGACGAAAATTGGCTTCATGCATCGATCTATGTTCATCTTTAACGTACCTGAATTTGTTGGCTACTAATGACCTTTATTAACTCTCAAAACTATAGAAGTTAAGCTCTTAATTGGTAAAGTAATATAAGATTCATATCTAAAATTAATTGACTATACAGAGAGTGGTCCAAACCCTTATAAACTCATATGTAATGTCTAATATTTTTGATATGAGATTTATATCTCAACACGCCCCACACGTGTAGAGAATCTTCAAGTTTGACAAGTGGACAACATTTTATGATGACGTGGAGTGTGTGTGGCCGTAAACGCTAACACAAGTGGACGTGAGTAAACCGTTCTGATATCATGATAAAGTATTATGGGGTTTACATCTAAAATCAATTGGTCATGAAAAGAATGACACAAACCCTTATAAACCCACTTGTAAGGTCTCATATTTCTGATGTAGGATTTATATTTCAACACTAATAAGGGCCGGTTAGGCAGACAGTGAGTTTAGAAGGCTTAGAACAAACTTTAAGCGCTGGCCACACAACAACAAAAGTTTCTTTAATTTCAAACTAACTCCAAAGCTATTTATTCGCTATTTCTTGTTACCATTGAAATGCACATGTGAAAGAATTGAACAATATGTTTCTGATAATTACAGTGGCGGAGTCAGGATTCGAAGCTTAGGGGATCAAAACATATATAAAAAAGTATACGACGTCAAAATTTAGTAAAAATTACATACCTAACTCAAAATTTGGTGTACTTTTGCTTGTGGAAGATGGTAATCTTCAAACGAATCAAAATTTTATTATATACATCTTCTAAAATCATACAAAAATTTAATACGCCAAATGAAAAAGTAGTAATTTATGGTAAACTCGTTAATTTTCTATATACTAAAAAAATCAATAATCTTACCTATGTTCATTGTTATCACATAAAAACCATTCAATTAATAGATACCTTTCTTGTTATAATTGATTTATCATTCAAAATTGATTGATTATGAGTATATAGGACGTACTGGATTAAAATGCATACAAATAAATTACAGTACGTCCTGTCTGTCTAAATTTGGTTTGAGTAGTACTCCACGAGTCTGCATCAAGCAAGGTCTCTCATGGGTTTGTCGATCAATTTGTGCAAGAAATTAAGAAACCTTTCGTGGAGTGTGGTTGTTTTGGCTTATTTTGAAACCATACTTGTCAAATTATAACGTGAGCTCGTACAGTTGCTGATAACTGACTTCTCCTTTGGCCACATATATATGCATGTTCATGCAGTACCGATCGATCGATTATTAATCGTTTGCATCATGAAGCCACACCCCCATCGATCGACTTGTAATTTTCCATGTCATGGACTTTTGGCAAACACCTAAGCTTAGCCAGGTCCCTGGAGTCCCAGACGGCATAATTTGCAGAATTTCTGCCAGTGCGTGAGGTAGGTAATTGTAGTCTCCGGTCATAATTTTTTTGAGTCGCGATAGAGATATATAATTTAACATCGATCGATCCTTTGTTTTCCGGAAGGTTATATTAGGGCACAATATGTATAGAAATGTTTCACAGAGGCTGTTAAGATTAAGATGACATGTTATTTGAATCATAACTGTGTAATGCTGCCTAAGAAAAGAAGATCATATATACAGATGAGATCTACATGGTACTAGCAAGTGCATGATAGCTTATATAATTGAATACCATCGATCTAGATCTCTCCTTCTATTTCCTATTCTAATGCACCCGGAAGTCGTAAACTGTTAGTAACGTGAAGACTTATTTGGTTCAGTACGTATTCTAGACAAAACATATATACGCCAGTGTGTTCATGGTTGGATGATATAGCTGTTTGCTTAGTTCAATCCTTGAAGTGCATAAGCTGTTGATGAAACTAGCAATCAACTTTCTTGTTTGTTTCAAAATCTCATGGTTTTAATTAATATATGTATAGTTTAAGAGGGTTAGTGGAGTATAACAAACCCTAAACATATATATAATAAACCACAAAAGATATACCTAAATCTTTCATGGGCAAGGAGCCAATTTTGTACTATATGTATCCACAGATATATTTACATAGAGAAAAGTCACCCCTCGATAACAGACATCTTTTTTCATTTCCCTCTTTTCTTTGCTGCAATTTTCTTTTTCTTTGGAGGGAAGGTACCTCTAGCCAGATATGATCCTATTTCATACCAACATCATCTAGATATTAATCATACTAGATCTTTTGCGTCTATAGATACATCAGTTGATTAATCTCTAGCTACCTGATGATGTTATAATTTCTTCCTAATACGTTAAACACAACCGTCCATGCATGCATCTGAACGACTAAATCTGTATGGAATTGTATGTTTATTAAAATGACATCCGCTTAAAGAAGGAAACTGATCGATCAAACAGTACCAGAAGGGAGTAGGAGAAATAGGGTATATATTAAAGAACATATAATTCATTACCTCACTCGATCTCTGGTCGATCAAATTAGCATCAGAAAGAGTTGTACGAGGCCGACAATTCAATCAATCCAAGGAGGGATCTCGAAACTCTTGGCTGTTATACGTACAGCACAAGCTGCCCGACCTGAGGTGAGCGCCTAGACACCAGGTTTTGGGACAGGTTTTTAGGGGCACCAATTAAAAAGTTGAAGTTGTACAGGTGTCCAGCAGCCATCATCATCTTAATTATCATTAATAGATTCTAGATTCTTTGAATAAGCTTAGTTATTTTCTTTTAAATTTAAAGATAATAATGCCTTTATTGGATAGAACATTGGTTGTTTTGATGTATGGAGTACATAGAATCCATATTTGACTATGTAAATTGGTTAGAAGTCGTGAACTTTGCTAATGTTGTATATCTCACCATACAACAACTAAATTTAAAGCCTACACATTCTCAAATATATAGGTACCAGCAGCCAACATCGGTCATTTATTTAGAAGTATATTTCAATTTTTATGGCGATGGACCTCCTTATACAAGTTTCTATACACTACTAGGACAACTACTTTAACCGACGATTTTTTTCGTCGGCTAAGAAGTCGTCGGGAAAAAACCGTCAGCTAAAACTTTAGCCGATAAAATTACTGTTCATCGTCGGCTAAAGTTATTAAAATTCGTCGGCTATAGTTATTTATTTGATTTATTTTATGTATTTATTTACATTTAGCTGACGAATTTTAATACAATTTTTCGACTATAGTTATTTGTTTTTATTTATTTATTTAACTTTAGCCGACAATTTTTTTTATTTTGTCGACTAAACATCTTCTTCTTGTAGTGATAGCTTTATATATTTATTCTTCACAAATTTCATTAGTATCAGTACAATCGATGAACATTGGTTTCATTTTTATAGTCTTTTTATGGTCATTCTCGTTTTATTCGTCTTTTATTAGAGGACACCATTTTTAAAATTTGGCTCAGATCTCTAATCTCAGGTCCGACGCACCAGGTTTATAATCGAAAATGGAAGATGGAGAAAGCAAACCCGGCTCGATCTCCTTCCCTGATGAATCCGATCTCCTTCCCTGATGAATCGTACATGAAGATCAAACTATATACATAGATAAAATCTGCGAAGTTCATTGTCAACGACGTTAAAAGAATCATTTGTGAGGCTATCGATGTGAGATATTGCCTTGTAAATACGCCACTAATATTAGTCGTCCTATTAGCAGCTTAAACTAATTAAGGTCGACAATCACAGTTTTACATGAAGTTTTGTTTGTTTGCTACCAAACAAAGTAATGGAAACAGAAAGGAAGTTTGGATTGTACGTAAAATTCCTGATGAACTTATCATATTAAATCATGGTATAGTAAGAGGCAGTTAAAGATATTTAATCAACTAATAGCTTGACTGTAATTTTCTCAGGGGTAATACATACAGTTATAAATTATTTTACCTTATCAAATCATAACAGGAAATGACAGATTAACAAAAGCAAGTTGATGAAATGCAGGTAAGCTCATTGGGGTTAATCCAGCCGAGGATTACTGCTAGCGATTTTCTGCGATCAAACTTCTCTGGCTGACATTGCTGTTGAATATATATAGCTCGATTTGCATCGGTTGTAGCGGTTCCTTCTTAGGGTTATCCAACAGGCTAATACAGAAGAGCTAATATCATTTAGATAAGTAGCTAGCTAGCTAGCTAGGGTTCTCTGTTTTGCACTGAGTAGTGTGGTTATCTTTTCATGTGTTTTCTTACTGAAACTTAAATGTTTCCATTCATATCAAGCTAAAGGTTCTGAACCTGAGATTTTCAGTCTCTGAGGCAAGCCTGAAAAATGATGCCCCCTAATGTGATGTCGTAAAAAACTGTCAATCTATTTATAAAAATGAAAGAGACAAACCAATATAAATAAAATCAAGAAAAAATAGGAAGGGTTTATGATTTTTATGTAATCCTATAAGAAAAAATAAATAAAATTAGGCTCTCAATTAAGCCCCTATTGTTTGGACCTGAGGCGGCAGCCTCTTGGGCCTCACCTCAGATCCGGGCCTGTTCATATCATTCCAGTACTTCGCGCACGAAGGACATATAAGAACGTAGCATATCACTCTTTTCACGTGTTCGTATACCTCTGTATATACATATCTAATCAAACCGAGAAATTAGCCTGTATAAATTCATGCTTTTGTGCATTTTCCTTGTGGGGATGTTGGGTGTTATACCATTACTATGGATTTGTTATTCTCTGGCTTGAATAGTCATAACCAACAACTTACAAGGAACAGAATGAAACATGATGGTTGTTTCATTGGTGTAGATTCTCTTGTTGGAAAAATGATAGAAATAAAAGGTTTTTTGTAATCATTTTGAGAGTTAAAGGTGAATGAAAATAGTCACCAAAGTAATGCATGTAATGATTGATCTTTCAACTTTCTTGTCTTTTGGTTTTTGTAACAATATGAATCAATGACATGGTAGTGGTCTAATGAAATGTTGTAACCTTATTCTTGGCATTTAAGTTTTCCTCCAATCTCATCAATATAAATAGGTGACTCCATCCCTCATTCTAAACACACCAACTCAAAGCATCTCTCCTTACTTGAGTTCTCTCTCTCCCTCTCTAATAAGTTGTGTTCTGGTGATAGACGAAGATACTTCAAGTTCGTTTAGTGTCCTTAGTAGCAGTGCAGTTTCAAGGGACAAACAATCATTGTATCCTGGGAGATAAGTGTCATCAAACCTTTGCACCGAAGAGAAGACATAATTTGTCGTAAGAAAAATGTGTGAGACACACGAATCGACTTCCTTCAGCATCCTCCTATCCTTGAATCCGAGTTGGTAACATTGGTGTTCATCATCATATTTGTATTATGGGTTTTAGCTATAATTATTTATTTAATTATAATAAATTTTTGTTATTATATATTTGCAATATTTGACATATTTTCTAACAATCTTAAGACAAATTATTATTACTTCGGTTTAATTATGAATCTTTCCAACTAGGCGTACTCAATTTGGCATGATGTCTAGGCTAGAACGTACACCATTGAGGCAATATTCTTAAGAGAACCACGCTCCACTAAAGCTTCATCTTCTTACCTGGTCATGTCTGATTGGAATTACCAAACTGCTTGAGGAATAGCCAAATTAATATTGGTGTTGCCTTTATTTTGTGTTACCAATTAACTTGTATTGTTAATATTGATTCATATCAACAATATTCGCAATTAATAACACAAAATAAAGGCAACATCAATATTAATTTGGCTACTCCTCAATCCGTTCGATATTTCCAGTTAGACAAGACAAGGTAAGAAGATGAAGCAATATTTCCAGTTCGATATTGTTGATATGAATCAATATTAACTTGTATTGTTAATATTTTCAGAAAAATGAAATTTAATTCTGAGAAGTCTATTGACGGGAGTAGCTCTTCAACCCAAGTGTCAATCATTCCTATTGTTGATGCTGCTCATGTACCTGTGTCGGTGTCTCATGGTGAGAAACATGAGAAGTTCAATGGGCTGCACTTCAAGAGGTGGCAACAAAAGATGATGTTTTATTTGACCACTCTGAATCTGACAAAGTTCCGGACTGAGAAAGCTCCTCAGCTCAAAGAAGATGAGCAAGATGATGAAGCAAAAATTGCAGCTGTGAATGGATGGAATAGTCGTGACTATCTGTGCAGAAACTATATCATGAATTGCTTAGCTGACTCTTTATATAACATGTACATTATCATGGGAACAACTAAGGAGCTGTGGGAATCCCTTGAGAAGAAATATAAAACTGAGGATGTCGGTGCCAAGAAATTTATTATGGGCCGTTTCCTTGATTATAAGATGGTGGATTCAAAAACTGTGATGAGTCAATTCTCAGAAATCCAGTTGATCCTGCATGAGATTCACGCTGAATGGTTGAAGCTTGGAGAAAGCTTTCAAGTGGCATGTGTTATTGAGAAATTGCCACCAGCTTGGAAAGACTTCAAGAATTATTTGAAGCACAAGCGAAAGGAAATGATCTTGGAAGATATGGAGGTCAGGCTTCGCATTGAAGAAGACAACCGAGGATCTGAAAAGAAGACATGGGTTAGTGGCTACTCTGCTAAGGCAAATGTTGTGGAACATGGTCAAAGCTCCAAGACCAAGAAGTTCAAAAATTAAGGGCCCAAGCTAGGACCAAGAGGGGGCATTTCCAAGAAGCCTAGATTTGAAGGCAAGTGCTTCAATTGTGACAAGACTGGTCACAGAGTTGTTAACTGCAACAAGCCAAAGAAGAAGAATAATAAGGAAGCCAACATGATTGAAGAAGTCATAAGGGATGTCTCTGACATGAACCTCTCTGTTGTGGTGTCTGAGGTGAACATGGTGGGCTCAAACCCAAAAGATTGGTGGCTCGACACTGGAGCAACTCGTCATGTATGTGCTGATAAGAAGATGTTCTCTAAATTTGAACCCAGTACTGATAGGGAGATAATGTACATAGGGAGATAAGAAGATGCTATCATTTACACAAATGACGAATAGTTCAAAGACATCGCGTCTACTGTCTAGTTAGTAAAGTCAGCATACTTTCACAAGGGAATGTTCAAAGGGTAAAACCTACATACTGTCTAGTTATGACTATTTTTCCTTATGACCCGTAAGAGTTATTTTGGTTAGTTTCATACATATTGAAAGCTAACACTAATATGTAGAGCCTCATTGCCGACTTCACATTAATATCTGACGACATATTTGGAGCCCAAAATGAAAATTTAGACCAAAATGTAGACATTTAAAAGTTAAGGGTACTAAAAAGATGAATTTTCAAAAACAGAGTCTGAACTGATTTTAACCACAAAGTTCAAGATAGTAAATTGAATTTTTTTTCTAAATTCAATTAAGAACATATGATATTTCTTTCTTATTGTTTAGTTGTTCCACATTTACCTCTCGCCCTCCTCATATAATGTAGACTGACCCCAAATTAGTCAAGCTGATCTAGGATATTGAAACTCTAGCTTCAAACTTTGAGCACATGTCTCTCTCTCCTATATCTTTAGCAAGTTTAGGACACAAATATATGGATGGGGAGAATAGAGTTCTGCCCGATGCTTCAGGGGCTCTTATCTTCGTCATTATAAACTTTTTTGAAATACAAATTATAGGTTTTCATTGATAGACAAAAGCTAGAATGACATCATACAAGAGCCCTGACAAAGAGGACAATCAAACACCTGTTAGAATATGCTTTGAATCAGGCATAAACCCTAATTTAACAAGGGTACTGGGCTGTGTTTGTTGGGCCTACCATTCGGGGGTATATATATACCTATTAGGCTATTAACCTAGAGTGTGTGTGGTATTCTGTTATCTGTAATCCATTTTCTTCAAGAATTAATAAAACTGTTCCCCCCTGTCTGTGGATGTAGCTAACACATTGTTAGTGAACCACGTAAAATCTGTGTTCTTTCTTACATTCGTTATAACAAATTGGTATCAGAGCCAAGATGTCTGGTTTGAATGTGAAAATTGACAAATTCACGGGGAGGAACAGTTTTAGTTTTTGGCAGATCAAGATGTGAGCCTTGTTAATGCAACATGAGTTGTGGGAGCCGCTGACGAAGAAGGCAGGGGATCCCGAAACTGTTGAGATGGCCAGTCTGGAGGAGAAGGCACACTCGACAATTATGCTGTGTCTTGCAGACGATATCATCACTGAGATCGCGGAGGAGGAAACTGCATCCGGTTTGTGGTTGAAGCTCGAGAGTCTATACATGACGAAGTCTTTAACCAACAAGCTACTTTTAAAGCAACGTCTATTTAGTCTGCGAATGCAAGAAGGTGCGTCTCTAAGAGATCACTTAGATCAGTTAGACACAATTCTATTAGAGTTGCGTAATATTGATGTTAAAATCGAGGATGAGGATGCTGTCTTAATTGACAGGACCCACCCCGGGTTAAACCCCTTTAACCCGAAGTAAATCCTGCGGGGACCACCTCAAGGGAACTTCTTACCGAAACCCCCTTGAAATGGCCAACCCTTCCTACAAACTAACTAAACCGGGTTAGTCAGAGCAGTCTACAGAGATGATTACCCCAAAGAATTTTCGAGCAGCAACGAAATGATTGACTATGCCTCGACTCTCGTACGCGCTCGACCTCCTCTCAAGAACCCTGCAACACTGGGCATTTAAAAACGAAAGGCCCAGGGGAGAAACATTGAAAAACTGTTAGAGTGAGTGGACGAAAATCAAATATAAAACTCTATTTCTTTTAATGCTCTCCCAAAGATTTATGGATTTAAATAAGATTTATGCATGCCCAAAATTACTAAATTTCCACAAATGCATGATAATATAAACCAATAAGGATTATGGGAAGAGTAATATTCACAAACACAATAAGTCGGGCCTCTCAGACTAGGGTCGGAGCTAAGAGCTCTGGTTGCGCCTTCACGCTATGCTAGCTATATAAAACGGTAATGGACAACCCTTAATATATCCACCTGACATCTCAGGCGTGTCTGTCCTCTCAGACCAGGGTCGGAGCTAAGAGCTCTAGGTAAGTGGTGATGGACAACCCTTAGAATATCCACCTGACATCTCAGGCGTGTCTGTCCTCTCAGACCAGGGTCGGAGCTAAGAGCTCTAGGTAAGTGGTGATGGACAACCCTTAGAATATCCACCTGACATCTCAGGCGTGTCTGTCCTCTCAGACCAGGGTCGGAGCTAAGAGCTCTAGGTAAGTGGTGATGGACAACCCTCATAGTGCACTACGTAATTTGCCTGACCTCTCAGGCTAAGGTCGGAGCTAAGAGCTCTAGTAGCGCCCTCACGCTACTCTAGCTAGCATAGTCATTGGACAACCCATAAAGGAAATTCACAAAAATACTTACTCAAATACTCTTCCCAAACAAATAAATAAATCTATTCCTCGACATATAAACATAAATCCAAATATAATATCCGAGCACCCGAGGAACATATCATACTCGAAACAAACATATAAACCATGCAATTATATCAATAATTAGGGCATGCATTCATTTAAATAAAATAATCTGTCCACTCACAGTACTATTTCGACCTTCTTCCCGCTCGGAAAGCTCCTCGAGCGAAACTCTCGAACTACCCGCGTAGTCGAGCCCGTCTCACGTCCGACCAGAGACTGTACAACAAATCATCACATTAGTCATACCACAGTTGACTTGGTCTTTTCCTAGTTTGACCAGGAAATCCTATTTGACCACAAGTTGACCGAGTTCCTTTTTATGACATTTTAACCTTTTTGACTTTCTTTCCCGGTTATCGACTCTTAACTCAATTTACCGGAAGTCCGACTCAGCTTCCGAACTTTCCTTTATTACTTTAACTTGACGTTAGGGTGTAACGTATTAATTCGTTGAATTACTATGAACACCCATTCAACCACTTCACCAATACCTTAGGAGTCCTTAAAATAAATCCTTAAACCTTAACCGGCAATAATCGATGGTCGGAATAATATTTAATTATCCGCCAATAATACTAAACTAGAACAATTCCAAAACCTAACCAAAACACCTCCAAAAATTACCAAATTTTAACCATAGACTCCTCACAATATGTACTAATTAATGGGCATGAAAAACTGCCCAAAAAGTGGCGGCACCGCCGCCGCCGGCTAAAATTCAGGCGACCTCCGATCGCCACCAAATTTTACCAGTAGCTTCGTCTCATCAATTGGAACAACTTTCTAGTTCAACTCGAAGGCCAATTCGGCCTCTAACTAGGTCAAAAACTCGATGAACAGTAGACCCCGAAAATTACACTACCAAACTTCAAATCCTCAATTCTCCCTACACACTTCAAATCAAGCTACCAAATTCTAGGGGATTGTAGTACACCTAAAACCCATCCTAAACATATAAAGAACTCAACAATTGGTGATCTAGGGAGGGAGAAATTCAATCCCGAAAATCTACTGTACACACCAAGAACAAATCGGAATTTCTCCCGATTTACGGCGAGTTAGGTCGGAAAGCTTACCTAGGATTGAAGTAGACTCGGAGGCCGAGCTTTTGGGACCGGTGCGCCGGCGGTTGGTGGCCGGACGGCGGCGCTAGGGCGGCCGGAAGCTCGGCGCAGTTTTCCGTCGGGGGAGAGGAGAGAGAGCCGGGTGAAAATCTGATTTTTCACCCCGGTAACTCCTATATATAGCCGTTTTACCGCATAGTAACTTTATACTTTTGTTCATAACTTTCTCATACGAACTCCGATTTGAGCGTGCTACGTGTCCATGAACTCGTAACGACGCCCTCTACAACTTTCAAGAAGGAAGTTTTCCCAAATTCTTGACTTAACGAAAAGTCAACTTCACGATCATTGTACGGTTAAACGGTCACTTTAAATGGTAAAAGACCAAAGTAACCAACCGTAAAATAATTCTAGGATCGGGGTGTGACAATTCTCCCCACCTTATAAAAATTTCGTCCTCGAAATTTCTATACTCAAAGTCCAACACAGAGGGGGATAGTACCCCTAAAAATAATAACATTGTTCTCCAATATCCACTTCCTTCTGAGAACTCTTCTGAGACGCCTCACGAAAAGCATTGTCAAAACCTAAACACCTGCTCTTTACGATCAACATCCTTACTGTTCCTCCTTGAAAGCCAATTTCCAGTACCAACCAGAAGTCTATTGACATAGGATGTAAGGTAGTAAACTTATTTACGTAACATGGACATACGTGACACTAGGTATCCATTAACTCTAAGGATACCCAACATATTCCTCAAACTCATGTAACCTTGTCACGTGTCACATCTAGCCAACGTAGCACTCCTTCCTACGTGGATAATAACCTCCGCTACTTCCCCATTTTCCGACACCCGACCACTCTTCTTAGGTCAAAACTAAAGCATAAGGTCTTACCGTGGATCACAATGATTTTCTCTTGAATCATTGATTAACTGAATCACCGAATTCTTACTGTACTTCATCTCATTTATGAGGTGGAATACGACACCGCCTATGCTGATCCACCATCTGTAATCCTCGCGAGAATCACTATTGTTTTTTTCACCAAAAGATGATAAATTCTGTCACACGCTGAAAACATCATTTGACAACAATTCCCTGTTGCCTAACCGGATTATAACCATATCCTTGAAAATCCAATAATCGTCCTTACCAACCGCATGTGACGTCGTCACAATACCGCTATCAATCATTCTGATGCAACAACCCCTCGTTTGTCGCGAGTGAAATTTCTTCAAGAATACTCGTATACTTTCGTGGAACCTTAAATATCAGCTCACACATTCCCTATGCAGGTAATGATTATCACGCCTGAGGAGTAGGGTTCGATGTCACTAATGGATTTAAATCCTCTGGTAACACAATACCACGTGGAGCCAAATCTACTGACAACAAGTCCACGAGAAAACCATGGCGACTCGTGTTACACGAACCATCACCTCATTTGAACCAGGCTCCCTGATCTGGTTTACGCTTTCTAGAAACTATTCTGTCATGTTGTAGAGTAATTGTCTTCCCTGACTCTATCATTACTCAAACCACTTGTACACACAGGACATGAACTGCCGTGAATATTAGCGTAAATCCAAAACCATAGCCTTTAAATCGGGGAGATCCAAAAGCTCCTGACATCGAGATCCAACAATACTGACTCCTCGCATGAAAACAATATTGTCAGGCTTCACACTGCCTACCAAGCTATTCTGACCGGATAAATCTTGACTTTTACCCACAAGTCAAACATTAGAGTCGCTAGCTCAAATATCACTTGTGGGGTTACTGCATACTTTGCAACTGGTAACACATACCCGTACTACTCATAGGTGAGGTGCCACTGACCTCCCTAACTCTTACCTTAACCTGGAATGACGCATAGTGCAGAGCTTGCACTTCAACCAACCATGCGTCTAATAAACGTTATCCGCATCACAATCTGGGATAGATTTACCATTAAAAGGATTCCAGAGCCTTACCCGCTCAACAAGTATATTCCATTCCCAGATGCCTCCATTACCACATCGTCCGGTAATAACCAGCAACTTGGACATTTAACCAGATCAGACATCTACATGAAATTTAGTGCCACTGGTGCACGCCCAAAGGAACATCTGATCAAAGCATCGGGAATTAATTTCACCAGACACAACCATGTTGATCACCGAGCATCCAGTTAACGAGGCACAAGATAACAAATGTCATCACCGCACTGGGCGCGTGAACATCACAGGGTCAACTCACACAACTAGATAGTCCCTAACAAAACTGCCCCCCTTGCTCTGCAAGTTAAGCATCCACCGCATCACCTATTCGGTAAGATTCCAAAATGAACAACTACTTACATGCACAAGGAATCACACTACCACTTCAGATCTAACTTAGTCTGAACGTGACTCAATCATTCCAAGGTTTTCGATGGAGTGTTGTACAACTTAGCAACATACTTTACCACTCTTGTAACAATTTGGTTTCCAAAACCTTGACTCGTAGCACCTTTGAGTCATCAAAGAAACTCTTTCCTCAGTTTCACTGCATTTCATACTCGCCGAAATGTTGACAATTTCGCAAGTCACCTCCAATGATCTTTCTTGCTACCACTCTACACTCGTGGCGCCAAGAACTGTCGTTAGGTCAATAATTCCTAACAAATAGGGTCACTACTCCAATGACCAATGACCATAGCAATGCCAACTATACTTTAATCCTCTCAGGATTTCATTAAATTACACCAAAATTCAATTTCCCAGATCAAATCCTCATTCCACAGATCAAATTGAGAATATTTCCTGTCACCGCAGTGGGTGTAACTTATGAACCCCAAACACGGCTAAGTACACCTTCATTTACAATACTTGATTAAACCACAGCCAGTGAGTGCACTGATTCCCATGTCATCAAGCTCAGTTAATCACCCTCGAGGAAACTAAATGTCATAACGGACAACTTTGGTTGCAGGTTGAAGCTTGACCATCTACAAACATTCTCACTCAAATTCAAAGATCCGGTAAACCTTGCCCCACTGCTGTCACTTCACCACTTCCGTGTACTTATCTCGGAAAACATCCGACCACCTACTAACGATATTAATGATCTCGCTAACCATCATAAAAGTCGGAGCGACTAACAATAACCCACTTCCGACATATACTTAAATGGTTAGGCCATCTTCTGGACGTTTTGTACAGAAACTTCCAACCAAACGTCCTTACTCTCCGTTCTCAATAAATGGAACTCTCATGACACATTCTTAAGATGACGTCCTCATCAACCTTAGTCACTTACCTGGTGTCACTTTGACCACACACAGCCGCACACCAAAAATTATGTTTTACCAGCATGAGCTACCCATATTTCAACTTACCACTTCCCAACAGTGGGTACACGTGCTCCTGTGGGGTATACCCATGTACATCTTCAGCCGTCAAAACAGTGCCGTTTGCACAACGACCGGTTCCTACACCGCAATTAATACAAAGTCCATCAAGACTCGTATCACTCTCTCCGGTACCCCAAGCACCCTTGGTCCATGACCCGGTGGCTTATTGTCACTTCCAACAATTCCTTTAGATTCCGAAACCCATTACCTTTAATTACCACTAGTAACGCTTTCACGATCTGAAAATCGATCTCTAACATAGCCAACCTGGAGACCCCTCCACAGGTGTACTAATTAAAATACTCTGACCACAGGTGGATAACTCACCTTATGGTTGACATGAGTTCCAAGATCTGGTGACACGATATAATTTCTGCCTCCATGATAAATGGCCCAATGACCATTGTCACCAACAATTCAAATCACGATTGGACTCACTAACAAATCAAATCTTTCTAATACCCCAATCGTGGGTGGCTGGAGCGAAGAGATTCTAGTCGTAGCTGACGACAACAATGTCAGCACCAAAGGTGACCCAAACCATCAGTTTCAGTGGTTGTCCCACAAACATCAAGTGACCAAAACAGCCTTTAGTTCCTTAACATTTTCCAGTAGTGTCACATCATGGACTCGTCACTAGAAAAAGTCCATTGATCACAAAATAACCCCACTCAACTTTCCTTGAGTCATTCCACTTTCATATGTCCGTTGGTTTCTCTGAAACCACACTAATGACGAACCTCAACAAAATCGTGGCAATCGTCAAATCTTAATATTCATCTCCTCACTGAATAATCGCGCTAGGCGACTTCAGCTTTTTTTTTTTTTTTTTTTTTGGCAGGATGCAACATCTATCATTAACTCTTACGACTCCTCTTCTAGGAGTCTCATAACTCGAACGCTAAGGCCTCGCCTCAGGTTTCTACAACCTCCCTGCCAAACAACCATGGCAGCCTTCCAGGTGTGAATTAACCGTTTCACCACCGAGTACTCACACATAAAGCTCAAACGTTAAACAACGTGAGTTTCCGCTCGATCCCCAACTCAAATCTCAATAAATCAATGGGGAACACATAAACATATATACGTAACGAGCTTACCTTGTTCCTTACAGGAGTTCATAGTGAGGTCGGCGTACTGAGGCATAGTCTTGAAGATTCGATCGTTTATAGGACCACTCGGTCCATATCTCAATCAGGAAGTACTAACTCATATCCTCAATAAACACTAAGCGTCCAAGCATAAAATGCCGATGGATCCGCCGCGGTCGGACCATCACTCTATAGACACTAAGTGATACCAAGTATATGAGGTAGTAACAGGAAACGATAACCTAATGCTCTGATACCATTGACAGGACCCACCCCGGGTTAAACCCCTTTAACCCGAAGTAAATCCTGCGGGGACCACCTCAAGGGAACTTCTTACCGAAACCCCCTTGAAATGGCCAACCCTTCCTACAAACTAACTAAACCGGGTTAGTCAGAGCAGTCTACAGAGATGATTACCCCAAAGAATTTTCGAGCAGCAACGAAATGATTGACTATGCCTCGACTCTCGTACGCGCTCGACCTCCTCTCAAGAACCCTGCAACACTGGGCATTTAAAAACGAAAGGCCCAGGGGAGAAACATTGAAAAACTGTTAGAGTGAGTGGACGAAAATCAAATATAAAACTCTATTTCTTTTAATGCTCTCCCAAAGATTTATGGATTTAAATAAGATTTATGCATGCCCAAAATTACTAAATTTCCACAAATGCATGATAATATAAACCAATAAGGATTATGGGAAGAGTAATATTCACAAACACAATAAGTCGGGCCTCTCAGACTAGGGTCGGAGCTAAGAGCTCTGGTTGCGCCTTCACGCTTGCTAAGAGCTCTAGGTAAGTGGTGATGGACAACCCTTAGAATATCCACCTGACATCTCAGGCGTGTCTGTCCTCTCAGACCAGGGTCGGAGCTAAGAGCTCTAGGTAAGTGGTGATGGACAACCCTTAGAATATCCACCTGACATCTCAGGCGTGTCTGTCCTCTCAGACCAGGGTCGGAGCTAAGAGCTCTAGGTAAGTGGTGATGGACAACCCTCATAGTGCACTACGTAATTTGCCTGACCTCTCAGGCTAAGGTCGGAGCTAAGAGCTCTAGTAGCGCCCTCACGCTACTCTAGCTAGCATAGTCATTGGACAACCCATAAAGGAAATTCACAAAAATACTTACTCAAATACTCTTCCCAAACAAATAAATAAATCTATTCCTCGACATATAAACATAAATCCAAATATAATATCCGAGCACCCGAGGAACATATCATACTCGAAACAAACATATAAACCATGCAATTATATCAATAATTAGGGCATGCATTCATTTAAATAAAATAATCTGTCCACTCACAGTACTATTTCGACCTTCTTCCCGCTCGGAAAGCTCCTCGAGCGAAACTCTCGAACTACCCGCGTAGTCGAGCCCGTCTCACGTCCGACCAGAGACTGTACAACAAATCATCACATTAGTCATACCACAGTTGACTTGGTCTTTTCCTAGTTTGACCAGGAAATCCTATTTGACCACAAGTTGACCGAGTTCCTTTTTATGACATTATAACCTTTTTGACTTTCTTTCCCGGTTATCGACTCTTAACTCAATTTACCGGAAGTCCGACTCAGCTTCCGAACTTTCCTTTATTACTTTAACTTGACGTTAGGGTGTAACGTATTAATTCGTTGAATTACTATGAACACCCATTCAACCACTTCACCAATACCTTAGGAGTCCTTAAAATAAATCCTTAAACCTTAACCGGCAATAATCGATGGTCGGAATAATATTTAATTATCCGCCAATAATACTAAACTAGAACAATTCCAAAACCTAACCAAAACACCTCCAAAAATTACCAAATTTTAACCATAGACTCCTCACAATATGTACTAATTAATGGGCATGAAAAACTGCCCAAAAAGTGGCGGCACCGCCGCCGCCGGCTAAAATTCAGGCGACCTCCGATCGCCACCAAATTTTACCAGTAGCTTCGTCTCATCAATTGGAACAACTTTCTAGTTCAACTCGAAGGCCAATTCGGCCTCTAACTAGGTCAAAAACTCGATGAACAGTAGACCCCGAAAATTACACTACCAAACTTCAAATCCTCAATTCTCCCTACACACTTCAAATCAAGCTACCAAATTCTAGGGGATTGTAGTACACCTAAAACCCATCCTAAACATATAAAGAACTCAACAATTGGTGATCTAGGGAGGGAGAAATTCAATCCCGAAAATCTACTGTACACACCAAGAACAAATCGGAATTTCTCCCGATTTACGGCGAGTTAGGTCGGAAAGCTTACCTAGGATTGAAGTAGACTCGGAGGCCGAGCTTTTGGGACCGGTGCGCCGGCGGTTGGTGGCCGGACGGCGGCGCTAGGGCGGCCGGAAGCTCGGCGCAGTTTTCCGTCGGGGGAGAGGAGAGAGAGCCGGGTGAAAATCTGATTTTTCACCCCGGTAACTCCTATATATAGCCGTTTTACCGCATAGTAACTTTATACTTTTGTTCATAACTTTCTCATACGAACTCCGATTTGAGCGTGCTACGTGTCCATGAACTCGTAACGACGCCCTCTACAACTTTCAAGAAGGAAGTTTTCCCAAATTCTTGATTTAACGAAAAGTCAACTTCACGATCATTGTACGGTTAAACGGTCACTTTAAATGGTAAAAGACCAAAGTAACCAACCGTAAAATAATTCTAGGATCGGGGTGTGACATTAATTCTGTTGGTATCTTTACCATTATCGTATGAGAATTTTGTGTAATATTTTATTGTTGGGAGAGATACTGTGACTCTGGAGGAGGTTAGATCATCCCTTCACACCAGAGAGCTGCGTCATAAGGCGACTAGTACATGTACAGATAATCAGGCTGCTGGGCTAGTATCTAGTGGAAGTAAGGGATATGGAAACTTAGAGAAGAAGAATTTCAAGAAACCAGGTTCTAAGGGTCTTAAACCTAATGATATCTGTAACTACTGTAAAGAGAAGGGACATTGGAAAAAAGAATGTCCAAAGAAGAAGAAGCAGGAGAAACCATCAGGTACTGCTACTATAGCAGAAGATGACACCAATTCGGAAGATGATATTGCCCTGGTTGCTGATGAACATACACATCACACTGATGTGTGGATTTTAGACTCCGGGACGTCTTATCATATATGTCTGCATAGGGAGTGGTTCACTACCTATGAGCAGGTAAATGGAGACAATGTTTCTACGGCTAGTAGTTTTGTCTGCAAGGTGGTTGGAATAGGCTCGATAAAAATACGGACACATGATGGTAAATTCTGTACATTGAACGATGTTAGGCATGTTCCACGCATGACCAAGAATCTGATATCACTGAGCTATTTGGACAACAAGGGGTTCAGCTTCAAAGGTGAAGGTGGAGTTCTACGTGTGCAAGGGTTCTAATGTGGTTCTGAAAGATGTCAAGCGGGGTACCTTGTATATTCTGCAAGGCTCTACGCTATCAGGTTTTGCTGTTGTTGCATCATCGGAGGTTCACAAAGATGATATGACCAAGTTATGACACATGAGACTCGGTCACATGAGATAAAGAGGGATGCAAATTCTGTCAAAAGGGGATCTTCTTGGTGGCTACAAGGTTAAGGACCTTGGATTTTGTGAACATTGTGTCTTTGAAAAATTACATCGCAACAAGTTTCCTAAAACAATTCACAGAACAAAAGACACACTTGATTATATTCATTCTGACTGTTGGGGTCATTCTCGCGTTGAGTCTCTAGGAGGTCACAAATACTTTGTGTCAATGATTGATGAATTCTCAAGAATGACCTGGGTTCTTATGATGAAGGATAAAAGTGACGCTTTTAAGAGTTTCAAGCAGTGGAAGGCGTTAGTTGAAAATCAAATAGGGTAGAAGATCAAAAGGCTGCGAACTGATAATAGTCTGGAATTTTGTTGGTCTGAGTTTAATGAGTTATGCAAGAATGAAGGAATTGCTAGACATCATACAGTCATGCACACACCATAACAAAATGGTGTGGCAGAGCGTATGAATCAGACTCTTCTGAAGAGAGCTAGGTGCATGCTCTCTAATGCTGGACTAGAAAGAAGGTTCTGGGCAGAAGCGGTTAGTACAACTTGTTATCTGATAAATCATAGGCCTCACACAAGAATACATCTCAAAACTCCTTATAAGGTGCAGTCTGATAAGTCTGCTGATTACTCAAATCTGAAAGTTTTTGGTTGTACTGTTTATTATCATGTGAGTGAGGGTAAGTTAGAACCAAGAGCTAAAAAGAGAGTATTTGTAGGCTATGAGGATGGGTTAAAGGGTACAGAATCTGGTCTCCATCCGAAAGAAGGGTTATACTTAGTAGAAGTGTAGTATTTGATGAAAATTCTATGGTTAACCTTACTGTGAGGTCTATTGTTGTATCAGAAAATGGTAGTGTTGAGAAACAGGTGGAGCAGCAAGACACTCAAGATGAGAGTGAATCACAGCAAGAAGAACAACATCAACACTCACATTCAGAAACAGAGCCACAAGTAGTTAACCAACACAGTTTGGCTCTTGATCGACCTAGGAGAGCAAACTTTGGGAAGCCTCCCACGAGGTATGGTTTTGAGGACATGGTGGCTTATGCACTACAGGTTGCTGAAGAGGTGGATTCTCACGAGCCATCCACCTACAAGGAAGCAGTTACATGTACTGAGACTACCAAATGGCTTGCTGCAATGGGAGATGAGATGGAGTCACTTCATAAGAATCAGACTTGGGAATTGGCCAAACGACCTCAGGAGAGAAAAGTTATCACTTGCAAATGGGTTTTCAAGAAGAATGAAGGGTTGTCACCTGCTGAGGGTATTAAGTATAAAGCTCGGGTAGTTGCAAGAGGGTTTCATCAGAAAGAAGGTGACTATAATGAGATTTTCTCGCCAGTGGTCAGACATACTTCTATCAAGGTGCTGCTAGCCATAGTTGCATACCAGAATCTGGAGCTCGAACAACTAGATGTGAAGACAGCTTTTCTACATGGAGAGTTGGATGAGGAGATATACATGAGGGTTTCCAAGTTCCTGGAAAAGAAGATTATGTTTGCAAATTGAAGAAATCTTTGTATGGACTAAAACAGTCTTCGAGGCAGTGGTACAAGAGGTTTGATAGCTATATGATAAAGATTGGCTACACGAGGAGTCCGTATGATTGTTGTGTCTACTACAACAAGGTAACAAATGGTTCTATCATTTATCTGGTCCTCTATGTAGATGATATGTTGATAGCTGTAGAAAAAAAAAGTCAGATATTCAGAAGTTGAAGGGTCTTTTAGTGTTGAGTTTGAGATGAAGGATTTGGGTGCAGCTCGAAAAATTCTGGGAATGGAGATTTACAGAGAAAAAGTAAAAAGAGGCTTTTCTTATCATAGAAGGATTATATTCAGAAGATATTGTCGAGATTTGGCATGTCTACAGCAAAATCCATAGATATTCCAAATGCTACAAACATTCATTTGTCTACTGCGTTTGCACCTAAATCTGCTAAGGAGAAGGAGTATATGTCTCGAGTTCCTTATGCTAGTGTAGTAGGAAGTTTGATGTATGTTATGGTCTGCACTAGACCTGATCTTGCACATGCTGTCAGTGTTGTTAGTAGGTTTATGGGTGAGCCTGGCAAGCTGTGTAGAGGATTTTTCGTTATCTTAAAGGTATGTCTGATGTTTGGCTCATTTATGAAGGTGATACATAGTGTTTAGTAACAGGTTTTTCAGATTCTGATTATGCTGGAGATGTTGACAGTAGAAGATCTATGACTGGTTATGTTTTCACTCTTAGTGGTTCTGTTGTTAGTTGGAAAGCTACTTTGCAGCCAACAATGACTGTCTACTACAGAAGCAGAGTACATGGCATTGACAGAAGCAGCCAAAAAGAAAATCTGGTTGAAAGGACTGGTTAGTAATTTAGGTCTACATCACGATCAGGCTATAGTGTATTGTGATAGTCTGAGTGCAATCTGTTTAGCCAAGGATCAAGTTCATCATAAGAGGACTAAGCACATCGATAACAGGTATCATTTTCTGAGAAGTGAGAGGAGAGTTAAGGTGAACAAAGTGGGTACTACTGATAATCTAGCTGACATGTTCACCAAGTCAGTTCCACATAGCAAGTTCCAACATTGTTTGGACTTGCTAAATGTCAGAAGCTGTTAGTTGCCTTTTTGGGGGCAACATCTGAGGTAGAGGAGATGGTCGTATGTCTGGCACTATTATGATGCATCTGGTACATCTATTTATTTGTGAGAAGATTCAAGTCAAGGTGGAGATTTGTTATAATATGTCTTGAATCAGACATAAACCCTAATTTAACAAGGATTGTTAAATTAGTCTATTATGGTGGGCTGTGTTTGTTGGGCCTACCATTCGGAGGTATATATATACCTATTAGGTTATTAACCTAGAGTGTGTGTGGTATTATGTTATATGTAATCCGTTTTCCACAAGGATTAATAAAACGGTTCTCCTCTGCCTGTGGATGTAGCTAACACCTTGTTAGTGAACCACGTAAAATCTGTGTTTTTTCTTACATTCGTTATAACAACACCATTACATTAAAACATTACGCTCATTCTCGATCTGGGAACCCGCAAAGATCTCACTATTGCCTAACGCGATCTGAAAAAGAAAAACAAAACAGCCTATGACTTATGCAAACATAGAAAATAAGCATTTATTCTGAAAATAAAAAACAATTTTTTTAAAAAAAAACCGAGGGTTTGAGCCCAGGTTAAAGGCCCAAATCAAGCCATCAAACCCAGGCCCAGGCCAAGTCCACCACCAAACAAAACCTAAGGTAAGGTTTCTCACCCACACCCCGTCGACGCCGCCTCCGTCAAAAGCCGGACATGCCGACCGGAGCCTGACCTCTACAACACACACTACCAGAACAACTACTTTAACCGACGAAAATATTTCGTCGACTAAACCCTAAATATCGTCTGCTAAAGTCTAAGCCGACAAAATGTCGTCGGCTAAGAAGTCGTCGGGAAAAAACCGTCGACCAATACTTTAGCCGACGAAATTACTGTTCATCGTCGGCTAAAGTCATTTATTAAGCTGACTAAGAAATTTTTCGTCGCTTAAAATCTCGACTCTAGCCGACGAAATTTTATTAAATTTCTTCGGCTATAGTTATTTTATTTTTTTAATTTTTTTTCTTGTATTTTTGATTAATTTTTTTTACTTCTTTTTCGTTTTTACACCGGTGGTGGAGGAGAATGAGGAGGAGAACAAGAGGAGGAGGAGGAGGAGGAGGAGGAGGAGGAGAGAGGAGGGGAGGAGGAGGAAGAGAAAGATCTAGAGCAGGAGGATGAGAAGTACGGTGTTGCCGCCGGAGGAGGAGATGGAGTAGGAGGAGAAGGAGGAGGAGGAGGAAGGAAGATTAAGAGGATGGGGAGGAGGAGAAGGAGAAAAATAAAAGATATAAAAAAATTTGAACTTTAGCCGATAAAATACCCTAATTTCGTCGGCTAAAATTCAAAATTTTAGTCAGAAAAATTTCAAAATTCCAGTCAAAATTTTGAATTAACTTTAGCAGACGAATTTTAATAAATTTTGTCGGCTATACTTATTTATTTATTTTATTTATTTAACTTTAGCCGACGAATTACCCTAATTTCGTCGGCTAAAACCCTAAACCCTATACATAGAAGCTTCAAACGAAAAAAAACCGTGAAATAAGATATGACCGAAATGGTGAAATACGTCTACGGTTGAAAAATTACGTAATTCCAGTAAAGTCTCGGTGTCGATAGTTGTGGTTAACGTAATTTTCCATAATTTCTCCCTAGAGGTAGCCCTATCTCCGGTGATTAATTTTCATAAAATATTTATACCACTAGTTGCGTCTCATCGATTTGAAACTATTTTCAATTGAAGGTCCGGGCAAAATACTTAATTTAGATGGTTAAATGACCGTTTCCGTGCGTTAAGGGGTTTGACTTACATGATTGACTGTAAGGATCGAGCCTTTAACGTTGTCGGATCAAGTTGATTTTTTTCTATAGACATATGTCGACTTAATGATCATATAAGATGGTCGGATTTTTGTTTCTCAACTTTGATCATCGGAATCACAACATGCCTACTAATGTTGTATAACTTGTTTACTAAGCTTTAAGTAAATGTTCAGTTTCAATAACAAACTCTACGTAGAAACTTCATCGAGGGATAAATGTCTCAAAATTTTTAGATGGACGGTTATGTCTCATCATGGTGAGAGTTTGTTGTGTTGAAGGTTCGACCAAAATACCTCATATAGATGTAGATATGAGCGTTTTCGTGTGTTAAGTGTTTAGAAAAACTTCATTTTGAAGCCTTAAACGAACTCGGATGGCCAAAAATGCTCATTTGTTAGGCGTTAGCGATGAGTTTGACTCGTCCGTCCGTTCCGCTTCCAGATTGGTATCACAATAGTCAATCGGACACCGAATATCCGTAGTGCAATTTTGTAACTGAAAGGTATTTTAGCCGACGAAATACCCTAATTTCATCGGGTAAAGTTTACAGACTATAGCAGACAAAAAAAATTAGTTTGGCCGACGAAAAAAAATTTGTCTGCTAAAATTCCTCTATAGCCGACGAAAAAATTAGTTTAGTCGACGAAAATTTAATTTAGCAGACGAAATAATTTTTCGTCGGCCTGTTTTTGGTTATTTCTTCAGGTAAAGACTTTTTTCTAGTAGTGACACCTCCGAACATAGGAACTCCACCATGGACATATGCGTCTTTGATGAAGAGCCTCTCAGAGCCAAGTCTTCGACCACACGAAGACGTTGTCAACCCCAACCAATAACACAATCCAGAACTGGCTCTTCCACCGCTAAAGCCGCATAAGAACTTTCTCACGCCACTAAAGCATGAGTCAGAGTCAAGTCTTCGACCGCACGAAGTCGTCGTCAACCCAGCCAAAAACATGATCTAGAGTTGTCCCGTCCATCGTCGAAGCCACAGAAGAACATTGTGCACGCCGCCAGAGCCACAATCAGAGCCGCATGCCACCCTACTAGCCGGAGCGTAGAAAGGAACTGTCGCTGCTTTCGCCAATCCCGATCACTCTCTCCTTAGGGAAAACCTAGCAAAGAGAGGCCACATCCTAATGTCTCCGCACCGACGCCAGAAACCCATCGAAGCAGCACTGCTCCTTCGTCATCGAGACAGTAGATCTTTTGGTCCTCCCCAACCTATCGATCAAAACAAAACCCTACATGATGGAAAAAAACCACCTGCCTCCTTCCGACGTCCGTCCGGTAGCAAGACCAACCACACCAACGAGGCCAGAAGCCAACGCTAGCGGGTGGAGGCGCCGCCGGACAAGCCGCACCCTCGAAAACCCTAAAAGCTTCGCTCATGTTTTTCTCTCGCTCTTAAGAATCGAAGGTCTATGAGTTCGTCATTATAAACTTGGGAAACCCTCGTGACTCTCTATTGTAATATATAGTAATTTTTTTTCTTATCTACAACAAAAAAAGACCGACCCCAAAAAGGTTAGATACGAAAAATATTAAGATCTTCCAAATTGAGTGAAAGCATAGAAAACAAGGTTTTAAATATCTAAAATATCCTTGTTTTTTTTTCAAAATTTCTATTTTTTACAAGTATTGATATTAATTTTCATATTTTCTGATATTTTATATTTAGCATATTTTTAGTCAAATATATAATTTTTATATAATTTTTTTAAAAAAAATTATCGATATTCGATAATTTCTTAATATATTCATCAAAGTGTCTATTTTTCAAACAACTAAAATTTACATGATTGTATTTTATGTTAGAAAATTCTGCAATATAATCTACTTACTAATTAATATTAACCAAACTAAACCGCCAACTCAAACAACAAAATATAAATACATATAAAAAGAAAGGGTTAGAGAATCTGGCATGTGATAATCCAAAGGAGAAGTATGCCATGTGAGAATTCAAAGGAGGCACGATGTCACTGTCCTAAAGCGATAGACACCTCCTCTCGTGTAGGTATTGGCGGTTGTCTAAACACTACATGACACAACCCAAAAAACCTTACAGTATGTCCAATCCAATTAGCACGTTCACGATGGACGGGATGTCAAGCTTTTATCAATTACCCAAAATATAAGGGTTAAATGAAGTATGAAAATGAATCAGCAAAAGGAGAAGAAGAATATAGGAAGAAGAGTTTTCATAGTTTGGTCTGAAGAAGAGTTCAGTCATATATATATAGACACTAAACCCAGAGAACATGATTCTTAGAAATTAAAACTGGTGACTTTTGAGATAATAATAAAAAATAATAGTTTTAAATCTTTAAAATAAATAAAACCAACATTTTAATCGTTGATAGAAAGTGCTGAGCTTCTCTTTTCAGTTCGAGACAAGTAGCGCTGACCATTTGGCACCTTTATCTTGTCTCAACAGAACAAACCAGATTCCCCGCCAATCGGATCATACCCAATTCCGGCAGCGGCCCAAAACCGGAGTTCCACGTTCTTCCAACGCCATTAAAACCACGCTCCTTCTTCTCTTCGACCCTCATCACGATTCAATCTCAGGTATGCAGACTGTTAACATTCCTCAAATTCATAAACTTTAATTTCTGGGTTTTCATGTTCAAGAATCATTATCAGTTGTGGTGTCTATCAATGCTGAATCTAATGTGGTTTAATCACATGATAAGGATCCAATCTTTCACTACATGTTAGTAGCATTCATTTTCTAGGGACCACATGTTATGGTGTTGTAGACTTGTAGACAAGAATATGATGGGTTTGGCTTCTATCTATGTTGTGATAGGTTTTCTTATCCCTGTTATTTGGTTCCTTGAGCATGCCCTTGATTCAAGTTGCAATTTTGATTGATTGTGTAAGCTGGTTCTTGTTATTCTTTAGTTTTCCAGGTACAGTCAGTTGTGTTTGTAAGAGAAATTGGGGAAAATGTACCCTGGTGGTTACAGTGTTGAAGTCACGAGCTTATCCCCTAAAGCAACAGAGAAGGATGTTTACGATTTCTTCAGTCACTGTGGTGCAGTTGAGCATGTTGAAATCATGAGGTAGAGTTCATCTGTCCCTGACTCTAATTGCTGAAGTTGACTGCCTTTTTATGTTTTTATTTGAGTGATTCTGGGAGTATCGGGTTTAGACATAGATTATACATTTATATGTGTGTTTGTCCACCATAAACTTATTGAATTGGTCAGCAGGCGTTTGTTTACTGAAAATTGTCAAAAGAAACTACCTTTTGCAATGCCTCATTCGCTTGCTAGAGCATAGGTTATGGTATCATGTTGTGGTTTTGACCAGGTATTTGGAAGTCATCATTTTGGCTCAGTCATGCTCACCTGCTATTTGTACTCCAATGGCATTTTCCATAGCTATGGAACCATAAGAATCATAATTTATGAATTACTTCCTGTCATTCAGCCAATTTCTATTCTGCAACTTACTGCTGTCTGTAAACAATAACCTTTTCGTGACAAATACGAGCATCTATCATGATAAATCTTCAACTGAGCTGACATGGTCCAAGAGATTCAATGTGGAAACTCATACGCTTAAGTGTGTTCGATCTTGATGATTGTGTATCAAATCGGGATGATGATTTCATTGTTGCAAAACAGGTCTGGCGAATATGCCTGTTCTGCATATGTGACATTCAGAGACGCTTATGCTCTTGAAACTGCTGTATTGCTCAGTGTAAGTTGCTGGTCATTCTTATTTGACAATCTTCCTGGGTTGAAAATTTTACTCTTGGAACCTAGTTTAACTTGTGTTTTGGTCACATCCTATTATTATGCGAGATACTATATGTGAGTAGCTGTAGATGTCCAGAATAAGTAGGCTACAATTTGGATTTGCACAACTTTGGTTATAAAATGAATTATGCAGTTTGTTGGGGTATCAAATAGGCAGCACCTTCATATTTTTCTTCCTAATATTGGGAAATTGATATGATAAGGATGAAGGGTGATCTAATTCATAAATCATGATATCTAGTCCTCATTGAAATTCATGTCTCTCTCAATTTCTAGTAATTTGACTTTCATCTAATATTGAAAATGCCACCTCTGAGTTGATTGCCCAAATCCAAGGATGAACTTTCACGTGTTTGGTGCCAAGTGACCACTGAGTTTTTGTTTCCCCTTGTTTATAATTTCAGGGATCCAGAATTGTAGATCAACGTGTCTGCATTGCACGCTGGGGTAATTATGTTGATGAAGTTGATCCTTGGAACGGTCCTGCATATAACTCTGAAAACCACAGTAGCTCAACAGTATGTAACAAACCCCTGTATTGAATTGGAACACTTGCAGGTTCTTACCAGATTTAATGAACAATACAAGCTTTAGCATGACTACTTCATGTGATTTTGAACTTCAATTGTTTGTTGCTTTAAGATTTATCTCCGAGTATGTGATGTTAAAGCTTAGACTTTGATAAACTACTTCATTTCTTAAAATATCATTCTTCTATTACTATCTTTTTTATCAGTTAAATACCCTTCTTAATATTATTCCAGGCTTTTCACACAAGCCAATTCATTTCTAGCCCTGGAGAGGCAGTAACTGTTGCTCAGGAAGTTATCAAAACAATGGTAGCCAAAGGATATGTTCTGGGACAAGATGCATTAATCAAGGCCAAAGCTCTTGATGAGTCTTATCAAGTATCAGCTACTGCAGCAGCCAAAGTTTACGAACTTAGCAATCAAATTGGTCTCACCGAGAGAATTCATGCCGGCAGGGAAATTGTCAAGTCCCTAGACGAGAATTTCCATGTTTCAGAGATCACCAAAACAGCTGCAACTGCTACCGGAACGGCAGTGGTGGTAGCAGCAACAGTTACTGGGCAAGCAGCCTTGGCAGCAGGAAGTGCTGTAGTGAACAGCAGCTACTTTGCCAAGGGAGCTCTTTGGGTTTCGGACATGTTGACTCGTGCAGGCAAAGCTGCAGCTGATTTGGGCAGTCATGACAGTAAATAAAATAAGTGACACCATTTCTCAAGTATGTTCATCTGTATCTCAATTTCTTTACAAAAGATCAATAATCTGGTAATGCCAGCCTAGTATATAGAAATTGTCTCTCAGATTGTCCGTCTATATGAATATTTGTACATCAAAAACAATATTGAGATTTAGTGAAAACTGTTAAATGAAAACAGTGGTCATGAGGCAAAATGACTCATTCAACATTCTTCACCAGCTTGTTTGACCTTGTTGTTTAACTGAGTATTTGCTGAAGGTAACCACCCTTGATAAATCAGATATTGAGAGAGAGAGAGAGAGAGACAGAGACAGCAAGGTTGTGGTTACTTTCAAAATTTAAGGGGCAGCCTTCACTATTGTATCGGCTTTCCTTCAACTACTTCCTAATTTTTCTTTACTCTCATCTGCCAACCATTCTTTATATATCATTCAGCAGTACAGCAGTCTTTACCTCCTAACGACCCCGTGATTTTGAATGTTGACATTATATTCTTCTGCAGTATGTTGATGCCCACATTCCCGACATTAACATCCGGAAACGGACAACTGCAAAAAACACACACATGAGATTTAAGCGACTTAAAATACAACTACTTGATAGATTATTATGTGCCGTTCTACTTGATAACTTTGTTAATGTTATGATTTATCATCTTAAAAAGTGACCTATCTCTTCCCTCTTTTAGGGTTCATGCCTTCATGGCATGGACAAGAATCGACTAAACAAAGGGTTTTGGCTTCTAAGATCTGAGCTTTATGCTCCATTATGACGTTGAGTCCACAAAAGTAGACATTGCATCCACGGACTAGCAAACATGCCAATGTAAGAGCTCCATCATTTGAAATCATACATTACAACCAGAAAGGCTTGAATTTGGCTTCCCCTTTCATAAACTGGGTATCACTTTCCAGAGAACAAGCAGAATATTTGGCAACCAAACTGATAGAGCAACATGGACTTAACCCTTTTTCTTCTTCTTCAATCTTCTTTTACAAAGACGACGGATCCGACTGGAGAAGTTGACCCAAATTGGCTCTTAGATGATGTGGTTACCTCCCAAGAATTAATGGAAAATGTTCATATTTCAGCTCTTATGGCATTTTGTCCATTATATATTGTGGTTACCAGAAGCAGTTGTTCATTGCCCTCCTCTTCGTTTTGGGCACCATTAATTCCCAAATTGAACAACCGTAATGAAAGGATATTGATTAGATGGAGATGTGATGGCCCATTGTGGTTTTCTAGTGTTGATTGTTAAGAGCATCGAATGAGAACTGTGAGCAGGTGAAGATGTGGCACTCATTGCTTTGTAGTATGCTGTGGTTTTCTGGTGTTGATTGTTAAGAGCATCGAATGAGAACTGTGAGCAGGTGAAGATGTGGCACTCATTGCTTTGTAGTATGCTGGTGTCCTTTGTTGGCAACTCCATTTCTATATGGCACCATCTTGTAATATAGTATTCGTGCGGCACATATCTCTGCAGTGTGGTGGAGTACAATTTGTTGAGAAAAAAGATTGAGTATTTAAAATTTTAAATTAATATATAACGTAAAAAATGTTAGTAACTTTTTTTTAATATTTTTTATGACAAATTTAATTTTTTTCAAATCTTGAATTTTAACACCTCTTGTGTCAGGGCCCACCCCGGGTTAAACCCCTTTAACCCGAAGTAAATCCTGCGGGAACCACCTCAAGGGAACTTCTTACCGAAACTCCCTTGAAATGGCCAACCCTTCCTACACAACTAGCTAAACCGGGTTAATCAGAGCAGTCTACAGAGATGATTACTCCAAAGAATTTCAAGCAGCAACGGAATGATCGACTATGCCTCGACTCTCGTACGCGCTCGACCTCCTCTCAAGAACCCTGCATCACTGGGCATTTAAAAACGAAAGGCCCAGGGGAGAAACATTTAAAACTGTTAGAGTGAGTGGACGAAAATCAAATATAAAAACTTTATTTCCTTTAATGCTCTCCCAAACATTGAATGATTTAAATAACATTTATGCATGCTCACAATTACTAAATTTCCACAAATGCAGGATAAGATAAGCAAGTAAAGAATCTGGGAAGAGACATGTTCACAAACATAATCAGTCTGACCTCTCAGACTAGGGTCGGAGCTAAGAGCTCTGGTTGCGCCTTCACGCTATGCTAGCTATATAAATCGGTAATGGACAACCCTTAATATATCCACCTGACATCTCAGGCGTGTCTGTCCTCTCAGACCAGGGTCGGAGCTAAGAGCTCTAGGTAAATGGTGATGGACAACCCTTAGAATATCCACCTGACATCTCAGGCGTGTCTGTCCTCTCAGACCAGGGTCGGAGCTAAGAGCTCTAGGTAAATGGTGATGGACAACCCTTAGAATATCCACCTGACATCTCAGGCGTGTCTGTCCTCTCAGACCAGGGTCGGAGCTAAGAGCTCTAGGTAAATGGTGATGGACAACCCTCATAGTGCACTACGTAAATTGCCTGACCTCTCAGGCTAGGGTCGGAGCTAAGAGCTCTAGTAGGGCCCTCACGCTACTCTAGCTAGCATAATCATTGGACAACCCATAAAGGAAATTCACAACAATACTTTACTTAAATACTCTTCCCAAACAAATAAATAAATCTATTCCTCGACATATAAGCATAAATCCAAATATAATATCCAAGCACCCGAGGAACATATCATACTCGAAACAAACATAAAAACCATGTAATTATATCAATAATTAAGGCATGCATTCATTTAAATAAATGATTTGTCCACTCACAGTACTATTGCGACCTTCCCGCTCGGAAAGCTCCTCGAGCGAGACCCTCGAACTAACCGCGTAGTCGAGCCCGTCTCACGTTCAACCAGAGATTGTACAAACAACCCAATACATTAGTCCTTTCATCGTTGACTTGGTCTTTTCCTAGTTTGACCAGGAACTCCTATTTGACCACGTTTGACCAAATTCCTTTCTTTTTAACAGCTTTTCAACATCACACTTATTTCCGATTATCGACTCGAAGTTTGGTTTCCGTTTACGTCACTTTAGCATAAGTATTTATCTCTTTACTTATTGTGAGTCGATACGTCGATAATTAAATTATCCGATTGTTTTTCCCCGATTAACTTGACAATTCCGTTAATAGGAGTCAACATCTCCCTCAACCACTAGAGTGGTCAACATATTATAATTCCCATATTTCCCTAATTAACTTCACAACCTTTAACTTGAATTCTACATTTTCTTTAACCTTTTCAACCCGATTTAACATCTTCTCATAAATGGAAACCTTCCAAAAAGGGAAAGTTTCCCAAAATGGAAAGTTTCCTAAATTGGTAAGCTTTCCTTAAAATGGGAAGTTTCCTAAAATGGAAACTTCCTACTTACGTCCCATTTTCCGTAAATAACCCGATTACGATTCCACTGACACTTTTCGACTCAAAGCTTAATGGGGATTCGGTTTCTACCTCTTCGGCATTCTGCCGGTTCAACTGCATCACCGGAATCTTCGTCGGATTCCGGTGTCTTGCCGGAATTTCGCCATAACCTCCCCGTTTTCTTCGTCACCAAGTTCTCGACATCAAGACAACAAAACCACATCAGAATATTCTCCAAAACAACCAACTGTCACAGAATACCAAAATAAACAACACTGATCACAGGGAAACATCACTCACCAACTGTCTCCCTAAACTCAGGCTCGAACCCGATACCACTGCCTCCGCTCCAAACCACTGCAGCTGCTCCTCCAGTTCCTCCTAGACGTCACCCAGCCTCCCAAAGCTCACAAGAACACCAAGAATGGGTCGCCGGAGGAAGGAGTAGAAAGAACCCAGAAAATCCCAAAAACAGTGGAAATGGGGATTCTCAATTAGAGCTCGATTTTTAGGTTTAAAGGTATGAAAATGAAGAGGAAGAGAAGAGGAGGAGAACCATACCGGTCGGAGGCTGCGTCGCCGCCTGGAACGCCGGAATCCGGCCAACACATACGTTCTTCCTCCTCCTCCGATCTCCTCTGATGTTGGGTGTTTGCAGAATTGGTTTGAGGGGTTTTACAGAGGGGAGAAAGGGGAGTCGAATGGGACAAGCCACGCGCGGATCCGCGGCCTGACGGCGGAGATCGCGGCAGCTATGGCGGAGGGTAGGTCGAGCTCGGGAGGGCTGACAGGAGAGCGAGAATTGACCGAGTTAAGGCTTTTGACTTCGGTCAAAAGTCTCCACCCTATTTATACTGAAACAGACGGTTCAGATTCAATCTGGAATAGATCCAACGGTCCAGATTTAAAGAAGGTGAAAAGTAAAAAGGTTAAATGGTAAATCTCCTTTTTACCGGAATAGAAATCCAAAATTACCCTAAACTTCAGAAATTCACAGAAATTAGCCGGAAGCTCCGAAAAATATTTCGAAAATACCGAGAGACTCGTATCGACACGTACTACCACATCGAGTCATCAATTCAGGTATTTGGAGTACTTTTAAAAACTCGAAAATTAACTCGAGCGATAACTTATCGAATTACCGATCGCAATTAAAAAAATCCTCGGTAACTCGTGAATCTCTGTGAAAAGTAACTCTTATTAACTTCAAAAGATTCGGGGTGTGACATCTTGAATCGAAATGCAAAGCTTAATACTTCCATTGTGTGATTATGACGACACTCAAGTATCGAGAGGAGTAGTTTTACGGCATTAGATTAGGGTTTTGTATGCAACTTGGTTTCTACATATTCATGAGTTTCAGGTGACTTCAAGCTTGCTAAAACAGTTGGGAGGTCACACATTTTTGCTTTCACAACAAAGCCTTACCTAAAGACTCAATTCTTTATTTGGTTGAGATTTAAAAGGAATGGAATTGAATAGCATGGAGTGTCCCTTTTTAGGGGCTCAAAATGTGATGCCCCTTCAGAAGATGAAGAGCAATATTCAACCATGCTTTCTTTCTTACATAGTTTTACTTTTTTTAGCCTCTGTTTTTAGTGGCCTGAAGTCCAAAGACGGTGGATTGACCAGGTCATTCAACTCAACTTTGATTCACTCGCCGACTTTGACCCAGATGAACATTTCTAATTTGCTTGTAAACTTTTGCATCAACATGTTTGATGACCTTTCCTATCTTTGAGATGGTTGTTTCCGACTACTGTATCCTCATGATAATAGAAGTTTTATAAACAATTTCATACTAAAACAAACTTGTTTTCTTGTTCAGAATAGAACAGTGTAGTAGTCTAGCACTACACCAAACTGAATTTTCAATTGAAGCTTTCCTTAATTTTAGATGGAAGATTGACATAAACAATAGCTTTCCTTAATCAACTTGAAGTCAGATATTTGTTTCATTAATAACAGTAGGAAGGTTTTCAAATACATTCAAAAGAATATAATTCTGGAGCTACGACTGATCGATTTTATACATAGAGAAATGTCATCACTAATAGAATGAGATGATACGTAAAGTACTATTTTGTTTAGTGGTATGAATCGAATTCATAATAGAAAAGAAAGCTGAATGCAAAACAAGATCTAACAGATTGTGCATTTCATATATTGCTTTGAGTTCTTGAAAAGGACATAAAAAATATACAATACAGGCCTTTCTCATATGTTCTTCGGAAAAGAGCAATAGTAACAAATTATACAACTTTCATGGCGCTGTAGGTATGAGGAACCTGCGAAAAATATTATTCATTGTAATCCTTAATGCATTATCCATTTCTTATGAAATGTAAGTAACATAAATATTTTCTGTACAAGTACAAGAATCAACTCACCAAAGATGGAAAACCCAACAGAAAAAGAAGCACCAAAACGAGTGTCAAAAACGAAGTACCTGGTTTTAGGCCATAGAAAGAAGACTAGTAGCAACAAATGGGGCATCGTGTTAGGCCATTTTCATTACAATCTGGGCATCTTTGGAATCCACACTCACCCTCCATTGCTTCTTCCTCTTCGCCCTCATGTTCGTCATCTGGATCATGATCATCTTCATAATAAATTTTACAGCTACCGGAACATGTCTCACATGGCACAAACCTTATATCCCCACAAGCCTCACAAACTCCACCACCACCTCCACCATCATCATTCAACTTTTCACAAGACTCAAGCAACTTGTCAAGCTTCCCGTCTTCGTGCATTCGCCGAATCTCTTCAGCTCCACCAATGCACTTCTCCCCCACAAACACTTTAGGCAATGAAATTCCACCACACCCATCTTTCACTAGCTCTTTCAACTCCTCCTTGAACCCTGAATGCATCGAAACATCTCGCTCATCAACTCGAACACCAATGCCTTTTAGAATCACTCTCACATGACAACAATCCTCGTAAGTCTTGCGCACCCCTCTAAGACTAGTGACGTACAACACCACTTTCTCTATACCCTTTGCCTTACCAAAAGGCACTTCACATTTGTAATCCGAAATGACACAAGACTTTCCATCCGAGAAATGAAAAGAATCATCCTCCTGCAGTTCTTCTTCTCTATCCTTGAAACCATCCTCATTGAGCTCTTCTTTTCTCTGATCAAAATCAAAGGAGATATCCTCATTGAGCCCTTCTCCATCTTTGAAACGAAATGGATCATCTTCCTTGAGCTGTTCGAAGGACTTTCTAAACCCGGAAATCACCTCCGGATCAAAATCCGGAACCCCAACATTGGAAGACTTCAAATTATTCTCGTAATCAGCCAATTGAAGCCACATTGGCTTAGGAGAGGCAGCACCATTTTCTTGAAACCTTGACTTGGGACGATCAACACAACCTGTAACGGGAACAGTACGTGGATTCTTAACAACATCAAAAGAAAAGCTCCGAAGATGATGACCTGAATTCCTCAGAGGACTAACATCTTCAAGACCCTCCATCAACTCCCAAGCATTGATCATCTCCGGCTCTCCCGGCGGCGTTCTCGTCGGCGTCTTCGGTATAATCTTGGGAATCTTCTGGTTGATCATATTGGACCACGTCTTCGCCTCAATCAATCCCAATGAAAATTCCTTACTATTTTCATTCACATTCTCGTTCTCCTTCAGCTTGTGGATATGATTGTTGTCATTGACAATCGTCTTGAACTCGTACTCGATCTTATTGTTGCTGAGAGATCCCAAAGTGGAGGAGGTGAGGGCCACGACATGGTAGCTATCGCCTCTGTTCTGAGGATGATGAACATGCATTGAGTAGCTCCGCCGCGTGACCGGAGAAGAATTGTGGTTGTGGCAGTGGCGGCACCGCGGAGAAGACTTCTTCGAGCTTGCGCAACCCATCACCAACAAAACACCAGTCACGAAAAACAGAGCAAGACTCTGAAGATTGGCACTTGCTTTATATGAAAAGCTAGGGAATTTGGATCAAAACAACATTCTTTGGTGGGAGGATTTGGATGTGATCACTGAAATCCCGGGGGGTTTGGGATATGAGGAAATGGGATTAGAAATGCTGTGATTGTTCATGGATCTTCATCATAGCATTAATTTTAGACAGACAGGGATGGAGACAAGGAAAGGGATATAAATATGAAGAAGAATGTGGAAACTCAAAGATTTATGAAACAGTTAAAACCCTTTTGCAGGATTGGTCTAAAAAAGTTAACCACCTCAACCAGAACCAATCTGCAAATATTTGGGGTGGGAATTTCAGAAGGGTTCGAATTGTTGAGGTTGAAATCCCGTGAAGTTTGATAGAAATGGAAATTCCAGAAAGTTTGGTTATACTTGAAAAACTAGTAAATTGGTTATACTTGAGTATATACGATAATTTAAACGAGATTTACTACTTTAACATCAATTGTTGTGGTTGTGGTAAGTAATGTAGTCACGCAAGTAAACATTTCATTAACAATAAAAACATAAATATTTTACGACTCTCACAATAAATTTGTCTATTATTAAAAACATAAATATGGTTTTGTTTTACTAAATTTAGGGTGATTTAAAGTATAAAAAGCATCCTCAAAGTCTATTATCCTCCTGCATTTGAACTTGATGGCTTTCCCACACCCTACATTTAGTTATGTGCTGGGCTAATGTTTACCAAGACCTTTTCCATTTCTATTAATTTAACACATAATTTCTACTCCTTTCACACAGTAGATATTAAATCATCCAAATTTTGGTTGGTTTTTACAAGGTGGTCCTGCACATGATTTCCACGTCTGACCCCAACACGCTCCCTATTCTTTTTTGGCATGTAGTTCTTGTATGTCCATAGTTCTTGCACAAACTACATTTTCGGTTGGTCTTAGGACGTTTGCTATTTTCAGACGGCATCCCTTTGCTCCTGACCTTTATTGGATCTCTTATGATGCTGTTACAAACACTTTGATTACCACATACTTCTTTCTGTTGATTCATCATCTCTTCTAATACCGGCTCTAACTTAATGAGCTCATCTCTCAACATGGCAGTGCCCTGTTTTGTTTTTGAGGCTAGGTACGATACCCTAGAACCCAAATAACTTAAATCCCCATGCCTGCATGTCACAAAGATAACTTCAGAATCAGCTGGGACTATGTTTTAGATCAAAATATCAATCAAAACCATCACAATATCTATTACACAATAAAACACCTTACAACTGTCAAAACATAAGGTATAAGTATTTGGGTACCTGATCATTTGTAGAGCTTCATTAGGTATATTGCTCTCAGATTTCTGATCTCTCTCTCCTTCCCTCCCTCCCTCCCTCCCATCGATCTCTTTCACCCCTTCTCCCTCATAATTAGGGGTTCCTTTTCTGATGACTTTCCCTTTCTTTGGCTTATTTAAGAGGCCGGTTAGTGCATAAACCAATTTAAGAATAGCTAGCTGCTTATTACTAGCTCTTAACTACTTGCAGGAGCTCCTCCACTGCTAGAGAAATAACAAAGGTATATGTAATTTTCCTTGTCTAAGTTTCATTTCATCACAGAAACATAGATCCCAAACACAGGTAATTAGAAAAAACCATGAATGTGTAGCTTATGTATCTATCGAGCTATCTTCCCTTTTCTCTGTCTCTCAAGCACAGGTAACTGATTTGGAGTTTGTGTGTGTATCGATCGATCTTATATACTTGTATTATATCTATAATTGTTATCTTCTCATGCATTTTTCCTGACTTCTTCACGCTAAGTGAGAGTGATGGGTAAAACAGAGAGATAAGGAGGAGACGGGATAAACTTAAGACCAGACAAAATTGAAAACTAAAATTAAGGAAACATGCAAAAGACAAAATTAAGAGCGATTCAGGATTAGGGAAGTGGATTCAATCGATTCATACCAGAAATCCAGATTCCGCAAAGATCGATCCAGGCGTCTCTGAGTCGGCTGAGTACGGCGAGGTAGATCGCTGGCATTATTTTCCTACAGAATAATGCCCATCAGAGCTGCTTCTTTTCTAATTTTTCTGAACAGTCATACTTTGTATCGAGCAAACAGTTGGTAGTGTGTTGCAATATTATTGATTGAAATTCATACTTTCAGAACAGGGTGAGCCTGTGAATAAACTCCTACATCTCTTGATTACGGTAACTACTGGTAAATTTGACATATCTAACATGTGATCTTGTCAAACTGTCAATATTGACGGTCTGACAAAATAACATGTGAGATTATGCAACTAGCAGAAATTCAATTTCTGATCACATAGTTTAGAGACTTTTATCCCTGATGGCCGGGGAAGATGTAGTGCTCTTGGACTGGGGAAATGACAGTGGAGGCTGGAGAAGCGTCAAGTTTGCCTTCTGAGAATCTGACAAGCTGTTGAAAATGCTTGATGCGCAGCCCTTCCTATTCTGTGTCAAGTGTTGCCCTAACCTTGCCCCTATTCCTTGGCTTCCATAGCTTGCAGAACCACCTCCAACCATAGATGAAAGCGCTACAGCAATGACTGACTTGAAATTTGGGTCTGGTGTGATTGCCTTGGTCAGTGATTCTGTTAAGGACACCTGAGAAGAGGCTTGGTGATTGGGTTGAAAACGCTCTTGGTTCTTTCTGTCAAACGGCATCCCGAATCTGGGGTACCCGTTTCCCCAACTGCTTGGTAAATTGGTGTTGGATTCTGCTGAACTAAAGCTTAGACTTGGAAGAACTGTGCAGTATTGGTTTGATGAAGGGGAAGGAGAAGATGTGAGGTCTAGAGTGACTGTGGGAAACAAAGGGGAGGAGGAAAGCTTAGGCATGTAAAGCCGTTGTTGTCTGGAATTATCAAAGAGACCAAAACCTAGTCCATTACTGAAACCAAGACCTGGAAACTGAGATGTCAAAGAGCCGGACAATAACATGGACGCTGCGGCAGAGGTGGTGGAAGCCATGGAAGTGGCTGTCATTGGGAGAGGGTGGTTGTGGGTTCCTTCATAGGTAGTGATCAAGATAGACATGTCATCAATACATCTTTGCACCTGAAAAATCAAATGAAAAGTTCCAACATATTAGCTTGAAAACACTGCTCAATTGTGGTAATAGGAACTTGAATTGTCATCTTTGTAACAAGGATTTAACCTGCTTTCTAACGGGGCATCCTGGCGCAACCGTGCATCGATAGTATGCTCGCGGGCATGGATTTCCTTTCGCAATCTTCTGTCCATATTTTCTCCATTGGCATCCATCAATCATCTGTAAGAAAATTAAGCAGAAGTATTTCAACAAAAGCAGTTCTTATATGAGAGAAAAAAAAATCATGTGGAGTGTAGTAGTACCGTGGGGGTGTCACATCGAGTTCTCACAGAAACACTAGCTCGTTTTGCAGCATTGGCCTGCTGGGAGGCTTCATCATCTTCATTTCTTTTTGTCTTTGGTGTTTTTGTACTCGACGGTGACGCTTCTGATTCCTTAGGCTCTTCAGAACTGGTCTCCAGAATCGGACCGCTCGATACAAGCTCGGTAGGCAACTGCAACTTAGAGCTTAATCGAAGAGTAAGGTTGTCCTTCAAGTCTTGGTGATTATCAACTGGTACAAGTTTTCCCTCATCACTTACATTTTTAGTGTCTTTTGGACTTCTTCCGAGGTGAAGAGACAAGAGCTGATCATGAGGTTCTTCAATTTCAACATGGGAGGTGGTGGCACTACTCATTGTTGCCTTCTTGGAATGCGACTCTTGTTTGAGGATGTCGAAAAGGCGCAACTGTAGAGACTTGTAATCCTTCATCATATGTTCTAACGTCTTCTTCAGTCTCGTATTTTCTTCTCTGACCTCACTCATTTCCGCTTTTACATTAACAAGTTCATAATTCTCCTGTATCAAATTAAACATGATAGAATCAAAATCAAAAACAAATAAATGGATGTTCTACTCTTTAATTAAAATCAGAACTGTCTGCATGCATCTCTTTCATAGAGTAATAACTAAGATGATGTCAGCGAGTTATTCAAAGAAACTATCTGAATATGATCAACGACGATCGATTTGGAGATCGATGAAGGTAACTAAGCATCAATCAAATTAGGAGATCGATGAAGGTAACTATGACATGAACAGACATACCTGTCCTTCTTGGTGGCCAAAGGATTCAACCTTCGTTTCTACAGATGCTGCTGCTGCTGTTGAATCAGAGTTTAGCATTCTCGATGATATACTCTCTTGCTTTATATATACAGCAGCCAGCAGCAGGGTTTGTACTTTTGCTCTCTAACCCAGTTTATTCTCGCTTACAACACAAAACAACTTGATTATAAATATCCAGAGGAAGGTAGAGAGATCGATGAGGTACATGGGATTAACTACCCATTACTTTCAGACGTTTAAGTATAAAATTATCGAAATCGATGAACCAGGTAATCATCTTATCTCGCTCATTACGCAGGCACAGAAAAAATGTCAACTCTCTGAAGCAAGCCACATGTCTTTCATTATACCTATTCTTCGGATTAGCTAGACTATTAAATTAACAAGGATTTCATGTTTCAATTTCCACAGCTGAGGGACATATTGATGTGCTTCCAGAGAGCTTAATACGCCAACTTGTATCCATGTATTATAGATTTTTCATATATAACTATACATATACAAATACATATTATATATGTAGTAGAGAGGACTTGTAGAAGGAGTACTGCATCTTTGAAAGCTTCGTAGAGGTTTGAATTTCACATGGCTAATTAAGTCAAGCCAATTGGGATGGTGTGGATTAGTAGCAATATTGCTGACCGTGATCGAGAGAGAAGGCAGCTGCTAGCTGCAGCATGCAGCAGCCTAAAAATATTAAGCTATTTCATGACAGTCAGCAGTCAATACGCTTGCCATACACGGTGTGAGACTTCAGCAGTTCACTCGCTCATCTTTATTTTACTTCTTGACCATTATTTGGTGATGATCACAAAAATATTGAAGGAGAAAACGCAGAGTACGTAGATTGCTAATGTGAAATTAAGAGAAGCGTGTATTTTTATAATACAATCGATCAAATTAATAACTTCGACTTACGGTAAAATTAAACGCGTATAAAAACATATTATGTACGTTGTCAAATCATAAGATATAAGATCGAGATACATCACATTATGCTCGATGCATAACTCGTTCTAGATGCCACAATTATGTCGATCGGCTTGTCAAATTTCTCACACATTATATATCTACTTAATTTGTTCTTTCAAAAATGTAGGCATGTACGTATTAATAAGATGAAAGTATGTAGTACTACTCTACTTCGAAGGTTTTGTTGGAGCCTCTTATATTTTTAATCAATTCTCGACCAAGTTTAGATTAAAACCCGGCCACCTCTTGATGTTTTAGAGTTTAATTAGTCATCTTGGGATCTGAGTATAGCTTGTTTGAGATCGACTCCTTGTATATATTCAATATCAAAATGTACGTGATCTTTTGAAACTATAACCCCCAGAAAGAAAATGAGTGATGTTTATGAGAGATGACAGTTTGTGTTATTAAAATGCATGATCATCACAATGATATCACTATGGTTCTTAAATAAATCTTATAACTTATTAGAGAGACATAAAAACCAAATTGTCTTGCATATATACGACTTTTAGTTTGTGTTTATGACCTACAACGACAATCCAACCAAGACAAACGCTAGCTTTTTAAAAAAACGATCTGAATCTCATCATTCCCACTAGCTATCTAACTCATGGTATTCTAAAACAAGCTCGCTCAGTCCGTCTAGGTGCCGCTAAGATGTTTCAAGCCAAACATCCGTTCTAACAGTGTCACGCGAATTTTCAAATTAAGGTATATGAAATGTTTTAAAACAAGACCTTCCTGCTCGCCTAGACAGCTTCTGATTAGGCGCTACAAGCTTGCCCTCCGTTTTGGGGGCGTCTAACAAATTTTCGGACCATGGATATATGCAATGTTTAAAACGTATAAGATTGTCATGTTCGCCTAAGTGGCTTCTAACTTGGCACTCAAGTCTGCCCTCCGTTCTGAGAGCGCATAACGAGATTTCAAACCTTTAATAATAAATTATGATTTGTTTATGCAATTTATGGAAGTTACCAAAATGGAAAATTAGGATCGTAGCCTAGTAACTCCTATTGTTAATTAGTAACTAACTTGAGTTTTTTCGATATATCTTATATATATTATATATAATATAGTAGGAGAATATATTGAAAAGTATTTGATGTCCTTTATTGATATGATAACCTCTAAATGGATCCAAATATCATAGAACACTCTCCCTTGTGACGTCTGATGGTGCATACAGTGTTGCCTCATCAAAATCTTATCAAGTAACAAAAACCTGTGAGAAAAATTAAACATTGATCGAAGGACAAAAGAGTGCAACACACCATGCTACTTGACCGAGAGTCCGCTATATGAAGCTCCCCCTGATGAGTAACTTAGTCAGATAGATTTGATGATCTTCGCCTATCAAAATTTATCACATAGTTCTTGAGAACGTCTTGAAGTTGCAGCATTGGTGGTAACAGCGGTTCCGTGAGCAAAAGGGAAGTCGTGCTCCTCGGCTATGGTGGCGGCATCTAGGTGCACAGATGTGCATAGCACTTCAGCAGTAGCATTTGACACTTGGCAGCTACGCTCGGCAGTAGCACCAGTGCACAGCAACGCTCAACGCTCGGCAGCTGCACTAGACAGCGTTCAGCAGCTCGGCCCTGAGACCAGTTAGTGCTGAGATCCTCAGGGACAACATACTTATTTGTGGCCCTTCTTGAACCTCAAGTGATGCTTGCAATGTTGCCTCGTTAAAAACCTCGCCAAGCAAAAACCCAATGGGACAAAAAGCTTAGTCTAAAGAAAAAAGAGCACAACATGGTTGTCAGTACACCACCCCCTTCATATTTGATAATAACATGTATATGGTAGACTCTCTCTCTCAAGTCTGCATCTCCCCCTAAATCCAACATCAATCATAGGGAGCTTCTAGATTTTTAGTAATCAGGGAAGTATCAATAACTTGGCATACCAATGCTCTTTAACATGTCTTCAAATGTAACATTGGACAATGATTAACTAAACCATGTCACATTGTCCTCAATCCAACCCTCACACACAATGATCATGAGAGAAGAAGGTCGCTTGAGAACTCAAAACACAAATTCAAGCAGAGATTCAAATTCTCACGCATCATGACCTTTGAGGGCTAAATCAGCTCTAACTTTCTGTAGAAAACAGATACGGGCAATCCGTAAAGGTCTCTGGAAAGTAGATACCCATACATTTCTAATCATAGGTCACAAACCCTCTGGTTCGACCTGAGCTATCCAAAAAGCTCTATTGAAGTTAGCTGACTGTTTTATCAAAACAGATTCTCAAACAGATCTGTCTTACTTCAACAAAGACATATTTGGTAGAGTTTACACTTGCGGTGTTGGCATCATTTGCCTAATAACCTATCTCTTTGTTATGGGTTGCATCTTCCCATTAGACCAATCACTTTGTTCATAAACAAAGTGTTGTTCAATAGACTCATTATCCCACATCCCCATGTACACTAGTGTAGTATTTATAGAGATCTCTATATGGATTGGATTTGACATTGAGGTGTCCTCCAACTATAATCACAGTTCAGACTCCATGAGACGGATTTGAGTATCACTAATCAATGGAGCAGGTTGTGTCAAACTCGCTTTCTCTCTAGTGTGAGTAAGTATCGAATTTAAGGGTCTCACCCTAATCTTTGGGGAGCTACAAGGTCTGTGCCATCATGTTGCCATACTATGGTGTCACTATATCACCACTACCACAACGCTCGCAAGCTGGAACTTGGCAGCTGTGGTTCGATTGCTGGCACCGATATTGACTCAAAAAGCACTTGGAAATTATACTTGGTTATCGGCAAACAACGTTCCAGTAATCGAAATCAGCCCTAAGCATTTGGCATGGTGATGGTATCAAGACCATCTTAATATGGTCGCGCCATGTCCACTTGATAGGACATTATTCCTTACAGACAGGTGCAGCATTGATATCGTCACTTTAGTACATTTGGGATCACGTTGAGACTTAGTGGTGATAAACCACAATAATTCACGTTGTTCCATTCAAACACTGGTGTTCGTATCTCCCGCTAACGGCGGTAAGACAGTCTCTAAGTGACAATCTATAACATAGTGGTTAAAGAGATCGTCTGTCAAGGATTAAAAATATATAAGAGGACTATATGTTCATTTGTGTCATCGACAGTGCATAGTGCTAGCAGTTACGTGCACGCTGCTAGGCAGATCAGTGCACGACGCTCGGCAAATGCGCATGCCTGTTGTTAGCCAGGCACATACTGTCAGTAGCAATGTGAACATTGGTGCACGACACTTAACAGATGCGCAGTTATTCATTCCACATAACTCATCACTATGGCAATGAAATTCAACACATGCATTGTGGAGCTCAAGGTCTGGAGATCTGTTTCAATACTACCGAGTCCATGTCAATCCTTGCACACAATTTCAAGTTGTTGTGCAATAATTCATTGATGACAAGGCACAGAATACTGAATCACCAATGATTTTTGTGTAGCTTGACATTTACTCACTAAACTAGTCATAACTCTTTCATCTGGATGGATATGAACGAACCCGAAAACTGTTGAAAACTAGACTCAAATAGCTTTTCAGTGATATAAATTTTATGTTATAGTTCTTCCGGATCTGATCACAAAGCTCAAACGAAGTTACTGTCAAGAAGGGATAGATTTAGTGTGTTTCAGCAAAATGCATTGTTGGCAGTTGGGCACACAGGCGTGCACAGCGCTCTGTAGCCCTCGGCATCCAGTGCACATCAAACATGCATGGCGCTCAGTAGTCAGCGTCGGCAGTGCTCAGTAGCGATTGGTGGCCCTCGGTACTGGCACATCAAATGTACATGGCACATTTAGACCAAAACAATGCAATGCCAGATGTCTAATCTCCGTTAGTGGGATTTAGAGCGGCATTATTAAGTCATGATGGACTAAGGTAGTATCAACATCATACATATCGAACCATAACATACAATGAAAGAATACTTTCAATCCGTATAGGAGAAATTCTTCAATTGTGACAACGATTTCTTCGAGTATTACACATAGCTTAGGAAGAAAATCAAATGCAATTGAATTTCTATACACTCGTTGTACATTCTTTGTATGCATTCACGCTTAATGATGATCTCAACATTGAATCCGGTGATCTAAAAATCCACAACAGTTGTATTATCTCGAGCTAGCATGAATTGTTTTGATAAGTTTTTTACTAGGACTTAGGTCGGGACCACCACCACTAAGACTGGATATGCATCCCCTCTTTTCTAGACATCGGCATGGCCTTTTGTAGCGCATATGCAACGTGCACAAGCAGCGTTCAGAGGCAACGTACATGTAGTGTGCACAAGCAGCGAGCATGCAACGTGCATCTATGTGCACGTAGCAGCCAAACATCAGGCATATGTTGATTGTGCCTCAACCTCAAATAGGGAGCGCATCGAGTATGTCAAAAATTGAATATGTGCAAAATGTTACCTTGCTCATATATACAAAAACAAGTTGTTATGAGACTCGATTGAGACCATAAAACAATGTTTTATTGGTTTGTCATTGGCTAACAATGATCAAATACAACGCGGATTGACACAAGCAATCCTTTAATAGCATAAAATAAACCAGCGTCAGATACAACACGAACGTGGACATAAAAACATCTTAGTTCACGGTGTTCAAGAGCACTGCACGCCAGCGCGCTGCGCTCGGCAGCTAGTGCACAGCACTTGGTAGCTGGTTTTCGGTCGCTGGCACCGATATCTTTTCCAAAAGCATACGGAAAGTGTACATTTTTATCGGCAAACATCGACACAAGGAACAGAACTTCACGGCTGTTGTTTGACAACGCTCTACACCTGGTGCTCGAAACTCTGCAGCTGGTGCTCGACAACGCCCGGAAACTGCAGCTGATGCTTGATACTCGGCAGCCAGCGCTCAGTATCAATCAGCAACTAGCACTCGGCGGCTGCCCTAGGCAGTGCTCAGAAGCTTTCAACAGCAGCAGTCGACAACACTCGACAGCTGCACTATGCAGCGCATAGCAGCTATCAACATCAGCACACAGCAACGGTCAGGAAGCAGCAGAGGCATATGTGCCAGTGAACAACGCTCGACAACAGCACACAGCAACCAGTAGCTAAGCTTGCGGTGCCAGCAGCCAGGTGCACACATGTTTTAGGGTTTTTGAAATAACCTGCAAATTCACCGAACCAAGCATAGAATGGGAAAAAGAGGAGCCGATTTTATCCTTCCTGAGGTTATTTAAACTTTGAAAATAACATGAAATATAAAGTTTACTTGTTAGTCTGCCAAATAGACTGCATTTATGAAAGTCGCTTTGTAAAGTTCATGCTCAAATCCATGCGTGTGCAGCAAAATTGCTTGTGTAATTCCATTGTAATTCTTCACTCGGGGATATCATGAAACAAACAAATCATATGATCAGTCGAATTCATCATAAAACAATGACAAAACTATTGAAAGATTGAACGAAAAACCAAGAATTAAAACTTGTTTTACATAAGCAGGGTGCGCAGGTGCATAGGGGTACGAGACAATGCACAGGGGTGTGCAAGGGTGCGCAGAGGTACATAGGGGGATGCGCATCAAGGGTGTGCGGCAGTGTGCATAGGGGTACGTAGCAGTGCATAGAGGGTGCGCAACAGGGGTGTGCGGCAGTGTGCACAGGGTGCACAACTATGGTGCGCAGGGGTGCGCAAGGTGCTGATTTAGGGTTTTAGGATTTTTTTATGTGTAGCCGAACTCTAGAGGTTAGAGCTCGTGCTTGATAACGTAAAGTATGAGAATATAATGAAAGGTATTTGATTTCCTTTATTGATAGGATGAACTCTATTTATAGAGACTCACTTAATATACATTGGGTCATTCCCTTACATATTGGGATAAACACATATAGCTTTCTTATTACATAGAGGTAACATAAAACACATAGACTTGACATACACCACTTTTCCGGTGCGGAGGTCCAAATTTAAAAAAAATGTGGACTTTTGCATTTTATCCCACTTTTCAATCATAATTTCTCATCTTAACCGTTCACAATGTAGATATATGTGAATAGATCATTTCTACAAATTTTCAACAAATTTGGTAATCATTAAAACATCCAAAATGAATCAAAACTATGAACGTAATAAAATTGTTCAGCCGGAACCGTTAGTTTTTTTTTGTTCTAAATCACATATTTTAATACCTTAATGATCTCCAAATTAGATGAAATTTTGTAGAGATGATCTACTCATATATACCTACATTTTGAACGGTTATAATGAGAAAATATGATCCAAAAATGAATCAAATTGCAAAAATCCGTATTTTTTTTAAAATGTGGATATCCGCACCTTATCAAGATTATATATAAATAGGCTTGATCAGGAGTTAGAAAGATTTTAGGAATAGTTAAATTTTTGAAGTACCTAAAATACTTTTAATTAATTAAAATTTCAAACTTAAAATTTTAGTAATCATGGGTAAAATAGTAATTGTCACTCAACATGAGAATCAGATTTCTTTTCCTTGAAAGAAAAAAAAGGTGGAGATAGAAATTAGAAAGAGAAGAAGTTCAAATATTATTAACTAAAGAGAATATTTAAATATTAATTACAAAATAAATTTATAAAACATAAGAGTAAATTAACACGCACATTATGTTGGTCAAGATGCTAGTATCATCTTAAGCGTGATACATGTCGCTTATATATATATATATATATAGGTTTGATCAGGAGCTAGAAGGATTTTGGGAATAGTTAAAATTTTAAAATACCTAAAATGCCCTTAATCAATTAAAATTCAAACTTAAGATTTTAGTAACTATGGGTAAAATAGTAATTGTCACTCAACCTAGGAATCAGATTGTTTTTCCTTAAAAGAAAAAAAAGGTGGAGATAGGAATTGGAAAGAGAGAAAGTTCAAATATTATTTACTAAAGAGAATATTTAAATATTAATTACAAAATAAATTTATAAAACATATGAGCAAATTAACACGCACATTGTGCGGGTCAAGATACTAGTATCATCTTAAATGTGATATATGTCGCTTATATATATAGGCTTGATCAGGAGCGGTGGTCTGTTTCTTAGCTAAGGAACGAATTTCATTATTTTACCCACTTCTCGATTATACTTTCTCATCTTAAACGTTCAGATTTTAGGTATATATGTGTAGATCATCTCTACGAATTTTCATGCAAATTGATAATCGTTAAGGCTTTTAAAACTGTGATTTACAGCTAGGGTTCAGAAATGAACAGTTCAAACAGTTTCATTGATTTAAACGCCTTAACTATTATCAATTTGGCTGAAAATTTGTATAAATAATCTACATATATGTACCTAAAATCTGAACGATTATGATGAGAAAATATGATTCAGAAGTGGGTCAAATAATGAAATTTGTTTCTTAACTAAGGAACAAGTGTTCGCTATATAAAGAAACTATATATATAAACATCTTAAACAATATATTCATCTAATCAAATGTTATTGCATTGGCAGAAAATGTTAGTAGATAATTCCATATATGTAGTGGTTCTAATAGTCCTTGTCTTGGGCGTAGGTAACATGAAGCTTACTGGCGTTTACATAATTGAATTGACTCTCATAATGTACAAGGTGATGGTAACATATATTTTTATATAAGTTTTGAAGACATGAGGTTTTTTATAGTCCAAGTCTTGCTTGTTGCTATCATAGGAAGAGACTTGAGAACATGTGGTACTTATTATAGTGAACTAGGTCAATGCTCTCAATTTAATTTAGTGAATTAACAAATCTGAAGTTTTCAAATTGAATAGAATCACAACACTCTTGTATAATATAAATCACCTCAGAAATTAGAGACTTTACTTGTTTGTTATGATTATCAATTCATCATTATTGAGTTTCATCTATAATCTATGGCTAGAGGCTGCTATTCTGAGATCTATGATCATGAGAGTACGGATATATTAAGCAATTCTATAACATTTGTAAAAGTAAAGTTTTGCTATCTTTGTGTAAGATCACTAACAACGTTTTGTAAGGACTACAGAAAATGGATAGTAAACGTTTTGGCCATTTGATTATCTTTGATCTTCATTCAAACCTTGGTTTACACATCTTATAATTCACATACGGAAATGAAGAAGAGTAGCAAAACAAACGATGCAAATCCACTTGAAAACTCTTATTTCAGCCTTCCTTTAGGTCTAATTGCATCTAACATCAAGGGCCCAGTATCATCATGCATTAGAAGCTAATTGAGGCAAACATACGTTTGTTACGTACCCAAATCAATCGCGAATTTGGCTTATCTGCTTAGACGTCGTACTTATAACTATTGGATTAATTGAGTGCAATCTGAGACCGACATGTTATCCTTAGGCCAAATGGCCAATGATTATAAGACATCAAAGAACCAAGTCCCCTTTTATTGTTCGAATAATGTACCTCTGTGTTCTATCACCTTCGTCCCTTCTCATACTTATAAACTCCAAAACTCATAATCAAAATCTCTCTTGAGACTCCAAAACAAAGAATTCATGGCCATAGGTTGACCATCGATCTAACGACAAGCATGCATAATTGCATATATAAGAAGATATTACTCCCTCTAGAGGAAAAAGAATGAATCTGGATTCCATCTTCATATGCTTCCTTCGAATTCTTTTGTCCAGATTGCTAAAGCAAAAGCTGTTCAGCTCAGCTGGTTAATTACCATCGTCATTATCTATCTTCCATGCCCTAGCGAGCTAGCTCGTTTCTTTCTACTTGTCGTGAATATGATCGATAATCCATTTGTGGATACTTACCAGTCATCGCAATTATGTACTCCAACGACCTCCCATTCATTTTCATTTCAGAATCGTACGGCTTTGATTCCGATAAGCCAAGCCACTAGTCCACTACCTCTGAATCTGTCGCTTCATACTAGTTTTCCATATTTGGCAAACTACACGGGTTTCCATATTAGATTTCAGGGTAAGCTAGATCCGGCAGTTTCTGCCAGTAATAAACATTATGGTTTAGGCCACTTCTGATTGACCACCCTCCCTGTTCCACTAGTCTTCTAGAAGCCGCCATGCCCATCACCTCAGGCTTCGACTTGTCCCTACAGCACCGACACCCAAGCTTTCCAATCTCTTATCTTCTCCGACGATGACGATGACGATGACGATGACGATGACGATGACGATGACGATGACGGTGACGATTACGACAAACCGTCCTCGTCAGATCACCATCTCCTGTTTTAAATATGACGACGGCGACGACCCCACAACCAAACCAAACACGACAATGACCTCTCTCCCTACTTTGACCATGCCTGGTCGTATACAGATATATACCACCCTCAAACCTAGGAGAAACCAAAGCGGTATGACACGGCATCGTTTTGCACCCATAAACAAATACCACCAGACCCATGGTTCATTTTCTTTTTTCTTTCTTCTTTTTTATTCAAATTTAAAATAATTGGAGGGAAAGAAGAACAAGGTGCAACTTTCATTTCTGGGGAACTAGTCGAACAACTACATTAGGAAACACAGTACTCTTCTTTTAGTTGTTTTTTGCCTTTCTGAGTATGTACATGAATTAAAAAGCACCGGCCGATTTGTGCTTCATCCACCAACTGATTAAAAAGAAAAACAGGAAGAAAAAAAAACAGAAACTCTACTACTGTGGCTACTGGCTGATGCACAGAATTTATGCAGCAGTGGTGACTGATGAGGATGACATGGTTTTGGGCAAATGGAATGTCTGTGATGTAGATTGATGGATACGAGGAAATGATGGAATGGTGATGATGGAGATACTAGTGTGTACTTTTATGGAATGATGTAGACAGCTATGGAAGGGAGAAAAATCTCATTTCTCCTGTATTTTTGGGCCTCTGTAGGGCGCTCCACCTACAGCTACGTCTGGTTTCTCGGTCTCTTGAAGCCATGCATAGCCTTCCTTCTCCTCTTCCGGGACCGACACTCCAACTGAAAACTCACAAAAAAAAGAAACATAAGCAAATGAAATTGAAATCCCTCATTTCAGTCAAAAAGGAGAGTTCTCATCTCATTGAAATTTGGTACCTGTGAACTGAGAAAATGGGAAATCAAGGTAGTATTGGCAGTGGCGACCATCGGGATCACAATAAGGGGGACCAAGCACATCAAGCACAGCACATGCTGTAACTGCAGTGAAGCAATGTAGGTTGCCTCCATCAGCTGGATAAAGGATTGAAGTGTCACAAGGAGCAGTAAAGTCGGTATCAACCTTCAATTTTGCCAAGCGAGTACCAGGAGGTGCAACTGCATTAACTGGAAAATGAAATTGGTAATATTAGCGTTCTTCTATGAATAATGAAGATGGTAGCTGCTCAAATAGGTGGTCCTCATGACTTGATTTTACAACAACAAAATTTTAGCACTCAAGAGTCAGCAAGCAAGCACTCTTTAGTCTTTCCCTAACAGACAAAGGTTGAAAAGCAGAGGCAGGGGCTTTTTATCTGTACTTTTGTATACATAACAAGTGACAGGAAGTGACGTTATCCAGTTACAAACTTTATTTATGGCAAAATAGTTTGGTGCAAATGTCAAAGTTGTGTACGCTCAGCTTCTTAAACTATCTTCTTGATGTCTCACAGTATGAAAATGTCTTGTGCATAACTTGGTTGTATCACAACAAATAAAAATTTACAGAAAATTTGATCTTCCCATAATTTGGTATAGGCAGATGGTCTGTTGATCAACATATCAGGTCTACGAGAGTCTAATGTGCCTACAATGAGGTGCTTATTTCACAAAAATAAACGATTTTTTTTACAAATTTTCTAGCAAAAACAACGACTCCTTGCTTACAACACAGGTGTCCTCTTTCTAGTTTTTTAGTGTGACAATCTAGGCTTGAAGAAATGCTCCTATATTCCTCATAATCTTACGATCTTTGGTCAAGGCCTCCCAAGTTTTTGCAGCAACTAGTAATCAAAAATCAGAACGTACATACCATCTGAGAAATTCAGCATAATGCTTCTGAAGGAAAAACAAACCTTGGGAAGGAATCAAATTATCTGTTGTTGGCTTCTGATTCTCAATTGTCGGGGTCTGATTCTCAGTTTCCAGTGGCTGATTCCCAGTTTCCAGTTGCTGATTCCCAGTTGCTGGTTGATGATTCCCAGTTGATGTTTTCTCAGGGATGTCAACCACCCAGTCATAAGACTTGATGTGCATTGTCCCGAAAAGAAGCTTACTGAAAACCGTCATTCCTGGATGATTATGCAATGGAATTACACCTGAAGGCGGCAAACAGAAAATCCCCATCTGCATAACGTTGTTTTAAGACGAGAACATAAGCAAATGGTTGATAGAATTTGCATGTTGCATTGCAGTACCACAAAGAATCTCACTTACTGAAAATTTGTCACACTCAAACAGATGCAAGTATGTGATTGGCGGGGTTCGCCAAGCTGTTGTGAGTCGAAAGTATGGCAACTCAGGAGTCAGGCCAACATCGACAGGTTTCATAGCATCTACATCGAAACAAGCCATGAATATTAACGACAGTGCATTACAGTGGGCGACAATCGCAAATTAGGCAAGAAATTTAAAAACTTAACAAACAATACAATGTCCCAGCAACCTGATGATGCTATGAATTCCATGGTTTTCTCAGAATGAATGCAAACAACTTGATCAGACCTATTTAAAAGCCACTTGATTAACCAAGCCAGACTCCAGTTGTAAGGAAATGAAACCAAGCAATACATATATACTGCCGTAGAACTTTTATTTTTCATTTATACAGAAACTGTAACCCCAACTCCAAGAAGATATGTACCATTGTCCAGAGACAGGGGTAAGCATTTTTTAAAGTAACTGATCAAGAACAAACAACCTACAATGCAATGCGAAATTCATATGAATATTTGTATAAGAAATCGAATGATCAAAGATTCAAACCAGAGAATAACAAAGCACATAATCTAAACATAGTGCATTGTCCAGAAAGAAAACAACGGTTACAAAATTGTGATCTGAAACATGGCAAAATTCAATTCAGATACGAAAATTTCAATAATAGCATCTTGAATTCGAATTGGAAAACAGAGCATGATGCAATATAACCAAAAACGTACCCAAAACAGTGCATAACTTCTGGATATCTTCGGACGAAGGAACAATCCCGGCGCCGGAATAGGAGAAAACATCCTTGCACGTCTCGAAAAGCCTCTGCACCGGAGACATCTTGCGATGACGTCGCCGGGACTTCCTGTGCTTGCTGATCGAATTCGTCTCCTCCGGCGAGGGATGAAGCGCCTTATTCTCTTTTCCGTTAGGCAACGTGGTCTCAATACCCATTCAAACTCCAAAACCGCAGAACTCACCCGGAAACAGCAACTCAAACCAGCTCGAAAGGAAGACAAATTATCGATCTGGTTACACCAAAATGCGAAATTCAAACCCAGTGATGGACCAGACAACGAGAAGTAAAAGACAAAGAAACAGGGAACGGATAGTGCTGCTGCTGCACAGGGTTAGGGGTGGTTTGTTGTACAGGTCGATTGAAGTGGAGTGGTAAAAGGAGAGAGGGTTGGTTGTTGTTGGTGAAGAAGAGAGGGGGTAGGCAGGATTTGATGGGTATAAAAAGGGGGAGATAGAGGAAATGGAGGAGCCGAAAGAGAAAGAAAATTGAATTGGTTTTGGCGTGAGGGAGTGAAAACCAGGGGCCATGCTCGCCATTCCAGTGGGCTGTTCCAACAGCGGATTTTTATCCTCTCTCCTCTTCTATGTTTGCCCCTCCTTTTCCAGCCATTTTCACAAAAGTCTACTAGTTTTTCTCCAGCAAAAAAATATAATTTCATTAATTAATTCGGGATATTAATTTTCTTAAGTTTGGAATATTGGCCAACCATTTTCCTAGAGGAAGAAGGAAGATGAGCCATTGATTTGGGAGTGCATAGTATGATCAAGAGTGTGGAGAAGAGACCTAAAACACTTTTCAGTGTCGATTACGTTTGTGAGAATCTATACACGACTTTCAAATAATTCGTTTTATTTTTTGAGATGCGTCCAATGGTATATGTCAAATTGTATAAAGTGTGGTTAAGGTCAACAAGACGTAATGAATCTCATTTAGTTATCCGTTATAGTTTGGAATAATGTTCATATGTGTTCAGTGTGGTTGCAACTTTTTAGAATATCGATAACCATGCATTATGTATTGACTTTGTTGTGATCATGTAACGATTGTCCAAGGTTAATGGTATTGTAAACTTTGCATAGGAAATAGTGTGTTAGGATACCAACCGTTGTGTTTCATGATTATGAGTAAATGTGATGTGTCTTTTTGTATATGATAATCATATTTACTCATTCATAATCTAAAACAGTGTCTATACGTGTTCAGTGTGGTTGTAGCTTTTGAGAATATAAAGTCGTATAATCATGAATTTCATATACCGATGTTGTAATCATGTAACGGTTGTACGAGGTTATCAGTATCATAATAACTACCATTAATCCTTACGTTTTTATAAAACTAAATATGGTACTAGTATTAGACTCTTATTACAATGATCTAAAACCAACTTCGTGAACAATGCAAAACAATGTGCTAACTAGCTCGCTTAAATCAAATCTAGTAGTGCAACATCTCATGTACTAACTAACAAACATAATCGAGATGTCTGGTTACAAATATTAAGCTTTACGGTCATTTCATATTTCTACGATTTTTTTCCTTTAATATATGTTTAGGTGGTCATATTTATTTGGTTGATGTTACAATCGAGGAAGAGATACAATGCACATGGTCACACCTGTATTAATGGAAAGAAAATCGATCATTTTACTATAGAGGCTTAAAAAGAAAAATGAAGGAATCGCTTTAGAGTTTAAGATACACAACCACATATTTCACAATATCATCCTCCGCACTTGTTTTGTATCAATAAAATTTTACTAAATTAATAACAGCCTTAAACAAGGAGGCCATTGTAGTAAATTGAAGAGTGCAGCCCGTATTGTTTCCTTCTCTCAATTGTAACTCCGGTTTACGCTAGCTTCCAATAGAGCACGCAAGGCACGTGAGCCCTTCTGCTTCGTTTGCTTAATTCCTTAACTGTTGTTTATCACAACTTAATTACATCCAATCAATTTACAAATATAAGAATCCGGTAAATTTGGTAAAAAGGGCATTCCCTTTACATTTTGTACCTCTAGATCAAAGCACTTTGATGTTTCATGTAATTACCACATCGCTTAATCAATATTAGTGCGTGTTAGTTTATTTTTCTGTTTTCTTTTATAATTAATATTTAAATATTATCTTTATTTAATAATATTTGAAGTTTCTCTAATTTTAATTTTCATCTTCACATTTTTATTTTTCAAGAAAAATGAATCTGATTTTTAGATTGCGTATCAATTATTATTTTACTCATGGTTACTAAAATTTTTAAGTTTGAAATTTTAATTGATTAAGAGTATTTTAGATACTTCAAAAAATTTAATCATCCTCATAATCTTTCTGATTTTATTAATATAAATTCATGCAATGTTACGATCAAAGGATAGTGTGTATATTCCTCTCAATATTTTTCATTTTTGGTAAAGATACGTGGAAACAAGATATATGGAGTTTGAATTACGACATTTGAAGGGGATTTGCATACAAATGTTACATATGTAAAGTATGACAAGGGTGAGTTAATCAACAAATCCGATGACAATGAATCTAGTATTCAAATTTCCTCTAAAGTGAAATCTCATTTGAATGTCTACTTGGGATAAAATCCGACACGTATATGCACGAAACATGCTAGAGAAAACAAGCATAAAAAGGATAAAGGAATTGAGAAATAAGAGTTGTTCATTATATAAAAGAAGACCAAAAATCAAAGTTCATATATCACATATACATGGGTGTTTGATATAAATCCTAATCCAAAGTGCTCTAAAGCATGAAATTTTTCACTTAATCAATTTGCCTTCATGGCTTCATATGCCAATATGTGTCTGCGCACAACTCTTTCATAAGGTATTTGAAACCACATGAGAGTTTCTAATGAAGATCTTATAATGAAGACTTTCAAATGAACGGTTGGATTAGTAGTGTGGACTTTAATTGATATCTCCAAAATCCAATATGCATGTCATCCAAATCCTCATTATAAGGTCTCAATTATAAGCTCTCTCTTGAAATCACGCCATACATGAGCCTCGTAGTTAGAAAGATAAATAAAAGCACAAACAAAGAAAAAAATTAAATAAAAGAAGAAACGAATCATTAACAAGCCATACCAACCTTGTGAGCTTTTCTGGATTTTGTGGATAGTAGCCTTAGACCTATAAATGGATCGAATCTGGAGGGTTGGTATGGCTTGTTAATGATTCGGATCCAGATTCTAAAGCTACGGATCCGTATCACAAAATCCAGATTCGATTCAGATTCTAAGGCTACGGATCCGTATCTAGGTCTAAGGCTATGGATCAATAAAAACTTTAGATCTGGATCTGACCCGTTACCTGTCAGATCCTTAATACCTCGATCCAAATCCGGAGGGTTAACGGATACCTGGCCCGTTAATCCGATCTGTTTATAATCATAAATATTTCAAATTTTAAAAAATAATTTCATAATTTTATCATAAACACTAATGAAATTTTATAATAAAATAAAATTTTACATCAAAAGTTGAATTACATATCTAAAATACTCTTTAACGGTAAACTAATATAATTATAATACTTGACCTCTAATGTTTTTAGCATAAATAACATAGGCATTAACAACATTCAACTTTATCACATCATATTTTGGAGACAATTTAGATATGAATCTTTAGATTATCTAGATAATTATCATATTATTTAATAATTTTACATTTATAAAAATATTATTTAATTATTTTTAAACTGGTCTGGGTCCTTAACAGATCCGATCAATAAAGATCCGGATCCGATCCGTTTGGTAAACGGGTTAACGGATCCGGGTCCTTAACGGATTAACAGGTCAAATTTTCTATCCAAACCCGTTTAAAAACCACAAATCCGGAGCGGGTCCAGATAAAATCCGGTCCATTTACAGGTCTAAGTAGCCTCGTGGAGTTAACCATTTGATTTGGATTTGTGGATAATCAGTGTTTTCTTAATTGTATAACTCCTATGGGTTTTCTTTTTTAGAGTATCAATGACAATATCCTTAAAGACTTTCTGGGTCCATAGAATAATTCGCGTGGAGAGATCATGTCATAACGCTTCCTCCCCTCTGGCCACCAAGAATAAATTAAGGATTTAACTCCAAATAGCATCGACGAGATTCGAACCTGGGTATGAAGGTGCTACATCCAAATTCTTACCAACTCGACCACATGTGGTGGTTAAACTCCGATCCTCTGGTTTAAGATACCTTCCAATTGTGAACGCATGTCATTCATTTCTCTCAACAAAACGCTTAATTAAATGAGTTGCCGATTACATGTGATTAGCAACTCACTTGATCATGTTATAATTAGTTGTATAAAACTAATGTACGATATAAAGATGTTTGAATGGCTGTCTTAATTCCCTCTTGACCTTTTTCACTCTTGTTATTTAATTATTGCTAACACTCGTTAAAGAAATTGAAGTGAAAAGAAAATATATGGAGATCAAGTTGATCAACATGACAAATTGACAATGGCTGCATATATAGATAAGTATATATGAATGTTAAACAGTATGGAAAAGATTATTAATCAACAAATCTCATAACCAAGATTTAGCGAATCGAACATTAAGTTTCTTTCAAAATAGATGTCGTGCTAGAGTCCTCTTTTATTCTAGTGATTTAACACTAGCACATAATGCATTGTCTTACATTAACATATATTAAAACATGTGACTTACTCTCTTAAGTTTTATGAATAGGACCAAGTGATGACTTTTAAATGAACGGTTGTATGCATGTTTTGACTTTTAATTGATATTGTCTAATTCTCATATGCATATTATTCAACCGTTCATTAGAAAGTCCTCACTTAATTCTTATTATAAGATCCTCATATATATATATATATATATATATATATATAAACGGAAACAAACTCATTTATGGTTAAATGATGAGATCGCTAAAATTAACGAAACTTGTAGACAAAAATAACTTCATGTCTTTTCGGGAAAACTCATTTACTAGCTAGTCATTCGACAAACACGCGATTGCATGTGGTATCAACACAAAACCACTTCCTAGCCCACAAATATGAGTAACTCCGTAGCCATAAGCCGCTTCATATAGCCACTTCCTAGCAATATCAGGAATATTGCTACTAGAGAGGTAGCAGATGCGCTCGCTAGCGTTGGTCATAACCCTAGCGTGTGTGTAGGAAGCAATTTTTCCTCTCTAATGTTGCTCTGAATTTTGACAAATTTGATGTAGGTTGCACCGGATGTTCTTCACTCTTGTAGCTAGTTAATCATTCGCATCACGAAAAAGAAACCGCTTGATATCTTATATATATATATATATATATATATATATATATATATATATTTGAGTATTTACAAAGAAAGAAAAAGTTATCTTGAAATTACTATCTACATTTTTTAATGGCAAGTTTTCCCCCACCTAATGATAGTGGATTATATTGACCATTCAGGTTAGTTTTTGGGAATTCAGATTGACTAGGCAACTAGACTTGGGTGAAGTAGCAAGGTGGGTAGATTGATACGATGATGAATCGATGACTTTAAACGTCTTAACTTTCTCATTAAGTGTCTTAACGTATCAATTGTTAATATCAACAAATTTCATGAAAAGCCAACCATATGTGGTGGTAGACTAGTGGAAAATAAGTACAACTGACTAAGGTATGGGGGCAAAGTAACTTAAGAATACGTGCTAAGTAACTTAAGAATACGTTCAATCATTCAATATATGTGATTACTCATAATTCCTGTACTTAATCATGGCAAGTTAGTTTTTGGTTTACGTGTTCTTTTATGATCCTTTTCTTTTACAAACAGTTAAACATATTATGGTTGAAACAACTGGCTTTAAATTTTTTTTTTAATAAATGACCTACGCGGCTGTTCTTAAATTTTTATTGATGACTGTCGAATATAAGGGGAAACATAAAGCCTAAACTTCTGATTACAAAATCTCCAAATAATATCGGAGCACTCTATAAAGTATATGTATTCTAACAAATATCAACTAGCAAAGAGTACTACACTCATGACAACTTTATTTTCTTTGTCACAATAATGACATATTGGAAAGATCGTTAAATATGTAACTCGGTTACACATCCTAATGCCCCAATAATGCAAATTTCCTAATATTTTGCCACCAAGAATTAATTTCATTGACACTTAGTCTCATCCTGATACTAGGTAGCAACAACCATTTAACAGATCGTCACCCATTCAGAGCAAATGAGGCACATGGGGTGCATAGAACGAGACCAAGTCTCTTTAGTTATACCCATAAAAGATAGCTAGTTATTAATAAAACTAATAATAATAAATCATAACAATAATTAAACCTAGAACAAATAAACCATATGCCAAGAATTAATCTCATCAACACTTAGTCTCATCCTGTCATCAGACGGCAACAACCATTTAACAGATCGCTACCCACCTAGAGCAAATGAGGCACACGAGGTGCATAGACCAGGACCAAGTCCCTTTACTTCTACCCATAAAAAGTAGCTAGTTATTAATAAAACTAATAATAATAAAGCATAACAATATTTTTGGCTTGAGATAACGCGCCCACACCCTTAGTACAATAAAGTGAGAGTGAGTGACCTTGTTCGACGGCGAGCCTTCCACCGTCGTCAGACGGGTCTTTGTTTGCCTTGTGTTGGCAGATGCGGTATCAGGCTCCTCAATCGCTCTAGATTTAAGGAACTTCGGTGATGGTCATGCTCAGACCTGACATGAGGCCCATGAGGCGAGTAGCTCATGCACCAGATATTTGTAGCCATGCGAGGGCCTTTTCTTTCACATATATATATGATCAGTGGCGGATCCAATCCAGGCTTGACTTGGCTGTAATCTAGGTGAGAATCTGAAGCTTGAAAAAAAAAAGTCAAACATCATGTTCATTTGTTATTCTTCATATATCTGCTGCTATTCTTGGTTTACGGAGGGTGGATCAGCTGGACTGGGCAGAGATGCCCCCACCTTCTCTTGTCTTAATTCTGAGGGATTATGGTCTGCCATGTCCCCTGGTTTAATTTAGTTATTCCGGTTTGATTCTTTTATGTGCTCCTTTTGATTCTTTCAGCTGTATCTCATTTTGCTCTTTTTCTGTTGATAGAGTTATGACCTTTTTTGTATCTTATCTTAGAGAGGGACAAAGACTTTTCAATAGTTCTCGGTTAGGCTTTGCCAGTGTGAATGAAGTTTTATTTCAAATAGAAAAAACAAAACAACAAGGAGAAAAAAGGTTTAGGAAAAGATATGCACTATGGCCAAGCATCTGATATATTTTTAGAAAAATATATCATATGAGATAATTAATAATCTGATTACAAAACCCTAACACACATGTATATCTTTCAAATCCCACTCCATCTTACACCTCATACGATTGAAGATTTGCTGCCTCGTTTTATAAGATTTATTTACGTTTTTGGTAAAAATTTCTCGCTTAGTACATCAAAATTGTTGAATTTTTTTTGACGTTACATTTAGCCAGGGTAACAATTTGATTATGGATCTGCCACTGCATATGATTATGAAAGAGCTTCACCTTGCCAGCCGTCAACATTATCTATGGCTTTCCATACTACACTACAGTGGTTCCCGTCGATCTCCAAGTATGTAAGCAACGTATTGATTAGAATGGGAATTCAATTTTGATATTAAGCTAATTGGATTTTGTTTCAAATTTCAGCACCAGTGGCCAATCCTCATTGACGAGCTTCATGTTAACTAAATAGATTAATTGATATGTTTGCTTTGAGATATAGTTTCCTTGATTGGTTTGAAGATGATCACTTTGATTTCTATTTTCGCAAAATCCACGTTGTGTAAACTAAATATCTCAGACCTTAGAAACCCAAATTCTACTTGGAACTACAATTGGAAAACTCGTATTGCTTGCATTCTTACTACCCTTAATTTTGATCGATCATGAACAATATATGTATATAAAAAGATATGTTTTCATTAGCTTGAGTTATCAAAAGAAACAGAACGTATACACATGTATAATTCTTAGATTCTTACATCATGCATTTTTTGTATCCTAGGACCATAATTGTTATGATCAATTTAGTATTTCTTTGTGACTAACAGATCATGTATAAACTAATTTTGTTCATGTTTGATGTTTCATAATTCATTAACTCTTAGCATATGTTTATGTTATTGCAATGATCTTAGACGTATTGTACTTGAGGAAGTTTTATCTGTAATGAGTCTTTACAGTAATTTGTTTTATATTATTTTGTTTTCAAAGAAGCAACTTGCGAAAGCTAGTGCGGACATCAGAGGGCACCATTCTTCGAACATGCCTCTGGTCTTCAAATCTCAGGTCTGGCCCTGGTGATGGTAGGAGAGATTAATAAGATGGGGAACGTGGCAGTTGGCGGATCTCCTCCCAACACTTGCTGGGTTGAGCGGCGGTATGGCTATTTTCCATAGTCCCGACGGAGGACAGATAGAGGTGAGATCAGGATGTCTTGGTGGCGCGGATCAGACCAAGCTTCGATTAGGATTGATCTCGTGGTTTTTGATCGGGGCTCAAGCCCGACATATCTCGTGGCCTCCTCGAGGAGCAAGGTGGCTGACGAGCTCTGGAGATTGGCGGTTCGACTGAATGGGAGTGGCGGTGCAAGGGTAAGGGTGGCGATGGGGGGAGAAAGTTTAGGAGGATGACAGTTGACGGAAACACAAATTTGTTCTCCTAGGTTTGCAACTTGGGCTTGAGCTCTATTTTTAGGCCTAACTCGAGTCATTTTATTTTTAATCAATTTATGTTTTATTTTCAATTCAATGTTTTTTTGTTGCTTATTTTCTTGTGGCTTTATGCCGTTAATAAACCCTTCTATCATAGGGCGATGTGGGCTATGTCCTGGCAAGTGTATGCAGAGTACTATAATTGTTCTAACGAGACAGCGAATTTCTTGCTTAGTTAAATGATTGTCGCCTTCTTTCCAGCAGAGTGAAAACTTATCATAATGGGAAAACAAATATGCATAGTACTTTATGGCTCTTAATGAGTTTTAGTTTGCCATTATGTCGCCATGTTTTATGTAAAACAAATAGAGTAGTTATTGATGTACTCTTTTCTAATTGGTTTCTACTTGAATGCTTGGGTTGTGTATGGTCTTCTGTTTTTAGGTGGTCTTACATTATGAGGTTTAGGCTTTATGTTTCTCCCTTGTATTTTGTGGTTTCAGTAATAGTAATGGCGTGAGGGCTGCCTTATAGTTCTAAGATTAAAAAAAATCATAACAATAATTAAACCTAGAACAAATAAACCATCTTAGACCTAGATTGAAAACTCAGACCCTAGATACCTTACTCACAGAGCAAGACCAAAACTAGAAGAAGGCCAAATAGATCCAGCCCATGATTCCAGGCGAGCCCAACTGAGGCACCACCAGATAAACTACCACCACCGGATCTGCTACTATGTCGCACCGTCGCGGTAGCTCTCGAACAAAAAACCCAACCATCGTTGAATCTCCATCACCGACTGTTGGTGTTAAAAAACACTAACAAAAATCTCACTCATGTGTTTCCTCGAGAAGCATTGAACGCATCCATTTTGCAATCGATGGTACCTGCAAAACAAAAACACACTCTGACGTCCAAGTAAGAATTGATTCAAGCAAATACAATAAAAGAAATTGGTTCGATACTTATTACCGTTGTTACTTGTCATCCTCCCCATCATCCTCCATAAACGTATAAATTTATAGAGCCTTGATTCCTTGGTCCTCACTTCACGATGTAGTGGAGTAGTGGGAAGAGCACGTTCTCCATAATCTCATCATGTTTCATGTTCTTTTTTTCTTGTGTACTTGTTAAGTTGTTTATCTTGGGCTTTGACTATTGACTCAGTTTAATGAGTGGAGGCCCAAACTTGAATTTTTACAACCTCACACCGACTGAGCGTTGTCGTGACACATCCACAATCACTGCCCTATACCACCACAAATCTAGAAGAAATACTCCACTTTCCTCTGTTACATGAACCGAAGCCAGCCTCCCATCCATTGCAACTGGATCCGAACAGATCCAGCAACAACCTGGATCAGGCTTGACCATCGATGCTTGCATCAAGAAACGATTGAAGCTTCCTCAAAACCCGCAATGATCCACAACCCCTTCCAATGCCCTCTGCTTGAACGTCGACGAGGCCTTAGGCCTGCACCTGCGTTGCTACGTAGCCAGACGAGAGATGGAGAAACTATCGACTGATGCCCTAGGTTTTATGCACGTGGGAGCGTGTTCAATAGAAAAAAAAAAGATTAGATGGTGGACTTTGAATGTTTTTAAGCAAGGTTTCATACTCACTTTCAACCTTATTATGTCATAAATAGTTTCTTTTTCTTTCATGTGAATAATGTCAACCAGATATTTTCTTTGTATATTTGTGTATTGATTCCATTTACTTATATGACACCTGATGCAACACAACAATCCATATTTTAATTTCCAAAAGTGGTTAACGATCATGGCAAATACTAGAATACCCGTGAAGTATTGTACTCCAGACAAAATCGTTAACGGAAGATGGAAGGGCATAACAATAATTTGACCATCGATTACATCAAGGTTGTCTCTAATCCCATTTTCTTCTCGAATTCCCGTCTCTCCTCTTAGGCTTCCGTTGCCGAGTCAATAATCTAGTTCACCATTGCCATCAGCTCTAAGCATCAACTAAAGAAACTAAATTAAATCCCCAACTGCTCTTGTAAGTGAACTAAAGAATCATCATGTATCAATCTGTATCAGCTGGTAATTTAATATGATCTTCATCTTGTAATCTATGTGCTTCAGGTACACAAAATTTCCAAACATGTATGGTCCTTGATAAAGCTCCAAAGCTGTCAACAAAATTTGAATTGTGCGAATACATCTTAATCAAATTGTTCACCACAATTTTAATACTTTGCAACAATTTCCAAACTCAAGCTCCCTCAATCACACAATCACTTGCTCGTTAGAAACAAAAACTCAGATTCCATCCCAAATCACAAATAAGGCAAGTCAAAGTTTCAATCAAATACAAACAATTTTAAATCCCCATCATCTCAAATATTCTACCTTTGAATAACATCCACCAAAACCAATTCGATCAACCTAAAAATAATAATAATAATAATAATAATAATAATAATAGAAGCTCACTTTGTTTACGTTATCCATGGAGCAAATAAAGGAGATTCTCCCATATGAACTGACCATATCATATTTGGGCATTCCGAGCATGTTCGGCAGGAAGTACCATTCCAAGAAGCTAAAAATCGACGGTCCGAAAATCAAGTTGCATGTCGTCATATCTTTCTGGCGGCCTGTTCTCGGCAACGAGAGAAAGGACAAGAATTTGATAAGATGATGAGATTTCTTAAATATCAATAGGAGTTATTAGGAACTCTCTTATGGGAAGAGGATCTGGTTTCACGTCCTCCACTAGTTCGATGGATGTATAGATCTGAAATCCTTTAACCTAGAAAATACTTGCATATCCAGCTCGTTGCCATCATGTTGTGAGAGAAGAGTCAGAGAGTGTAGCGATGAATCTCATTGCGGGAGATCAGAGTCGAATCCAATTGCTGGTAGTCGTCGCTGGAAACCCTATACAGTCAGGCAACCCATTACTTATAGCCTTGATCATAATACCCAGAAGCACCCGCTCAACGTTTTACCTTGACACCATCAACTGAGAAATTTCAACACTGTCCTTTAAATAACTTCATTGCCTATAAAAATGACTCGTGTCTCAGATCCACGCTGTGAGCGGTCCTACCGTATATTCTAGAGCTTTCAAATGGTCATATTATACATTATTTCTTTCGTTTTTGTGTCCCGAATGTTTGAAGCTGAAAAGTGTGTTTCTCGCGGTTATATGCTATTTGAGTATTTGGCCCGTCCGTCTCTATCCATCTTCGCATGCTCGCAATGGCCACATGGCGGACGAGGTATCAAGAACCTCGTAGCTCACATGGTCAAGAAATCTATACAACTCGTATGTGGCAAACAACTTTATGGGAAATAGTTTAAACAAAAGATTGGACCACATTTAACCCCGTAAAATAACTGACAGTTTAAGGTTGGGATTATATATAGTTTAGCACATGGGACACTTTGATTAGTGTTATGCTTGTTATAAAATATGTGCCTTCGATTCGAATAGGTACAAAAAGTAATGGAAATTCTTGCATAAATTATGCCATCTTAACCATTTATACGTTGGATACATCATATATTAAAGTCAAAAATCTTAACTATTCACAAAATATAATGTTTTTATACACCGTGTACCTGAAGATTCTCTCAAAAAAATAGATTGGTACTTACCACTTATCACTCATCAGTTGGTTAGTTTGCAAAAATAAGTCTTTCTCTAATGCTCTTTACCTTCGTAATGAAGTTCTTTATTAGTTTCATGGGCTAACCTGCCGTGATTATATTCATGTATTTTGACCTGAGTCCATTATAATACGCACATTACCTGCATGTTACAAATGTATTTTGACCTGAGTCCATTCTAATGCTCATTCACCATATGATGTAAACCTAAAGTTACATAACATTACACACAAAACCTTAATCTCTAAGCCGCTCTCTCTTCCTCGAGAGCACGGCCTCAAATCCTAAATCTTTTGCAGCTATGATTTCTGATGTCGAATCTAAAGCCTTGACCACTGAAAAAATCACAAGATCTGTTGAGAAGAGAGAACGTCTTTTGGGTTCAAGATACATAACGGACAAGAAGAAAGAGCAAGAGAAGCCTCATGCCATAAATCCTAATAGTGTCTTTGCGAAGATAGGACGCCCGGTTGGAAAATATGACGTTAAGAAGAGGAAGATGTCGACATCTGCAGATGCTGCGGCGAAATCTGGTGTCAATTCTCTCTCTAAAGCTGCTAGCCCTAGCCTCATAGGCAAATAAGTGTTTTAATTTTATGGTTATTTCATGAACAAATACCTGTGTTTTACCATGTTTTTCATATAATACCAGGTTTTTTTATTTTCTGCAATTTCCCTGTTCTTTTAGGTTTTAAACAATTGCTAATGGTTCTGTACTTTTCACATGGATCTGTGAGTTTTATTTTCATGTACTTAGGTTAGGAATAAGTGCATATGATCTAGAATTTCTAAGATTGTAGGCTCACTGTGATACTTGATGAGCCTTAATGTATATGAGAATACAACCCTCATATGAATCACATGATCTTGATTGTTCTCTGTACGCATGACAACTAATCGATTCGTATTGTACCCTCTACATGAGTTTATGAATGACAAAATTGTCTTTGATTTAAAAAAATAGTTACATAACATTACTACTATCAAATTGAGTGTAATTATTACAGATTAGGAAAACACCACTGTTCATTAAGAATATCATAGTTGTTCTCGCCTCTTTCTCTCCCAAAAAAAATCCTAGCTTGCGTGCGTTCGTAACCGTCCGGCGACACGTCCTAGTGACGTCGTCGTCGGACAAGAACTATTTCTCTTTGCCTTCATGGCTACTGTATGGGTCTCTAATGGGTTTTTCGGTCTCAGATCCAGATATAAGATGGGGAATGGAGTTTCGACGGTTGACCATGGTTGGTTTCGGGAGCGGCGGACCATTAATGGGCATGCCGGGCTGGATCCCTAGAGTTGTAAGGCTGAGATCGAGAATTAATCTCGCCTGGTTGGATTGCAGGCTGAGAACTCAATCTTGGTTGAGCGGATCAGGGCCTTGCAGGTTGAGACTAAAGGTTGTTCGAGCTTGTTCTCTGACGAATAGGTTGTTCAGATCGAATACCAGTCGGTGTCTGTGGTTTGCCTTCATAGGTGTGAATGTTGGGATTGCTCGACGGTGGCCGTCCGTGAGCTGTGATGCGGCAGCTTGGCGTCACTTTCTCCCGTTCTAGGATGGAATTTGGGCCTTAAGGCTGGATCAGGTTGACTTTGCTTCAGTTTGGGATTGCTCTGGAATGTTGACTGTCGACCCCTCTCTGCTACGATTTTCCTAGGAGAAGGGTGATCGAGCAGGCAGCGGCGACGTTTCACTTTGGCTAGGAGTGGGCAGTCTGGATCATATATTTTTTTCTTTATTTTGTTCTTAGAATAATGTCTTATAATTTTTGTTTCTTATAAATTAATAGGTTTTAGGTTGGGAAAAAAGCTTTTTTTTGTTATTGTTGTCTTTTAAGTTTATTGTAAATTGAGGTGATGCTAGCATACCACGTTCTCTAACTTACCATTATGAATAAGAGAAGATATGTATCTATGTTGTCTCTGACATTTAAGATTAATGATATGTATTATCATTATTAAAAAAACTGTTATTAAGCGGGACCAAACAGTTATTTGGGTTGAACACTGGTCCATAAACCAACAAAAAATGCCCAATAAATTACCCGCCACGGGCCACCCGCCATCCAAAAACGAACCATCCGAAACCGAAACCAGGCTAATACGTACATCCACGAGGGCATAAAAGTAATTCACCCCTCCTAATACCAGATGCAGGAGATTTGGTACCACCCCCAAAGGCTTTTGATCTCTCTTCTTCGCCTTAAACCTGCAATTCAGCTCCGTCTGGATCGTTAGGGTTTTCAATTTTCTCTCTCATCGAATTTTCCGAAGGGGGTTTCTGGTTTCTCCGATCGTCCCCTTCCTCTCTCTATCGGCGATTCCATTTCAGATCGGCGTCCAGGAACAAAATGTACGGCTTCGAAGCGATGACGTTCAACATCCACGGCGGCTACTTGGAGGCCATCGTCCGGGGACACCGCGCCTGTCTTCTCACCGCCGCGGATTACAACAATCTCTGCCAGTGCGAGACCCTCGACGACATTAAGATGCACCTCTCCGCCACCGAGTACGGGCCCTACCTCCAAAACGGTGCGTTTTTGCTTAGCTTTTGTTTCGTAGATGAGGGAATTGATTGGAATCCGAGATTGAATTGTGGATCGATTTGATGTCGTTTCTTACTGATACTGTTTCGTATTGATCTGGATGTTTAGGTTAATCTAGGTAATGATTTTGGCTCTGGTTTTGGTGGTGTTGATTTTGGAATTAGTATGAGTAACACTTGTATGGTGTGTTAAGTCGAATCCAAGTGGATTATCTCTGAATGCACCGGATATTCCAGCATGTAGCAGATTGCATCTGGATGTCTGTAGAATTAGGCATTTCGATTTCGAGGCCTAGTGTTACTTTTCTTTCATTTTGTGCTAAAAAGCTAGAGAGTTGTTATGGTCCGAATGAAACAGTAGACAAAGTGATTAGAGAGTGAATCTGAAACTGTTACAGTGTAACTGTGTGAAATTGTAGTAGATGGGAAGCTGAACTTACTGGAAAGTAGATAGATCCACCTCTCCTCGTTTAGTCATAGTATTAGTTTACAAGTGTTGCAGATAATTCAATTTTTTAGTTTTGAGAATTGTAGAACACATCGTAATTAAGGTAGCTAGTAGGAATTTGAGGAAATGCCCACCAGAGAATATGTCAGGTGTTGTACATGCATGATCATCTGTGGATGAGTCAACCACCTGGCATATCTATATAGTATATACTAGAATCTCTGTGCATATTTTTCCTATAATTATGCTCTCTCTCTCTCTCTCCAAGTGTTTGACGGCATTAAATGTTCTTGCTTGCAGAACCATCCCCATTGCATACAACTACCATTGTGGAAAAGTGTACTCTTAAGTTGGTTGACGAGTACAAGCACATGCTATGCCAAGCCACGGAGCCCTTGTCAACTTTTTTGGAGTATATCACGTACGTAGCTGTCGTTTCATGTCATTGTTACTGTAAAAATTTGTGGACATTTTCTGTTATCCCATTAGCGTTGGCAAGAGGTTGTAATCTGTTTTTGCGTGTACTAGAACTGAAGTGAAAATGTTGAACATATAAATCTGATGAGGGTCTTGGGCTGGTAGTACTTAACATATAACTTTGGGCACTAAACCAGCCCATTTAAATCTGGAGTAGCCTTATCAACTGTGAAATGACAACCTTTTGTGATCTTATCATCAGTTGTATCTTTAGTTTGTGGTTTTTTTTGTGGATTTAATGTTTCTCATTGCCCAGATATGGTCACATGATAGACAATGTTGTCCTGATCGTTACTGGAACTTTGCATGAGAGAGATGTTCATGAACTATTGGAAAAATGCCACCCTTTGGGCATGTTTGACAGGTACCATGATTCCGTTACATTTTTTTCCCGTTGATTTATCTGTCCCTCCCCCACACCCAGTTGAAGTAATTTTCATGTCTTGTAACATTCTATAGAATCTTCATCTGACATTCATTTTTATCCCCTCAGCATTGCTACCCTGGCAGTTGCACAGAATATGAGGGAGCTTTACAGACTGGTGCTTGTCGACACACCTCTTGCTCCTTACTTTTCTGAGTGCATTACATCTGAGGTACAGATTAGGATGCTTGTTTTACATATATGTTCCATCTTATTCCCTTTCTATTAAATTTCACCTTTCCATTGGGTCCAAAAAGTCATACCTAGTAGAATTAGGGATGAATTTTTTATTTATTTGGATCTATCAATCTCATAGTTTAAATAAATCCCACTTGTAAGGCGGAAAAATAAAAATTGAGGTTTTGCTGTCCGGCAATATGCTAGTGCTAAGTAGCCCGCCAGTCGCCATTTTATATTCTGAGTACTTGAAACAAATTTATGTAAGGTTTCAGGACTCAGTTTTATGTTATTTTTTTATTCTTATCATTTTGTTTTCTTCATCATTTTCTTTTCAGGATCTGGATGACATGAACATTGAAATCATGAGGAATACTCTGTACAAGGCATACCTTGAAGACTTTTACAGGTTTTGTCAGGTAACTATTCATTGCAAAGCGAAGATTTTTATTTATTGTCAGTCTGAAGTCTTTCGTTTAATGAAGCTTGCCTATCTCATTATTTTGCTTTTCATATGTTGGACAGAAACTAGGTGGTGCCACAGGAGAGATCATGTCTGACTTGCTTGCTTTTGAGTCTGACAGAAGGGCTGTCAATATAACCATAAACAGGTATAGTTTTGCTGAGTTGATGACAGATATACTTGATTTATTGATTTGGTTATAAGATTATTTTCATGGTCTCATTCTACTACTGTTGTTCACTCTATGCAGCATTGGAACCGAGCTTACTCGAGATGATCGCAAGAAATTATATTCTAGCTTTGGTTTACTGTAAGTTCACTTTGTGATCTGTTGGTCATTGTGTACTTTGTGATTGTTGGTGATTATGTATCTCTGACTACTATGTGCTGGTTTTGTACAGCTATCCCTATGGCCATGAGGAGCTTTCTATCTGTGAGGACATTGATCAGGTATAGTTTGAGCTTCAATTGGTTTTAGTACTTGCCTAATAGTGCTGCTGCTCTTGGTCCATTCCTTGGAACCCCTACTTTCAGCAACATCTTTTGTTTTTGATGTGCTTGAAGAAAAATTATGGTGAAATTTAAAATGTTACAAAACTTTGCTTGACTTCCTTGGATGAACTCTGTACTTGGTAGTTTTTTAGTTTGTACTTAGTTGGTAGCACTTATTTTATTGAATACCGACATCAGTTAATTGTCTCTTCCATATATTCAACCTTAGTCATTTCAAGTTACAGGAAAGCTTTTGTCTAAGCTATCAATTGCTTATTGCTTGTAGGTCCGTGGTGTAATGGAAAAGTATCCTCCTTATCAGTCCATATTTTCAAAACTATCCTATGGAGAGAGCCAGATGCTTGATAAGGCATTTTATGAAGAGGAGGTCAAAAGGCTTTGTTTAGCATTTGAGCAACAGGTCTGCATCTCCTTTTTGAGCACCTATTTCCTTCTCCATATAGCTCATCACATTTTAGTAAGGTTCAGTTCTATCGTCACTCTCTAGCAGTTCACTTATCCTCAGTTTTCTCCTCTGGCTACAGTTTCATTACGGAGTTTTCTTTGCGTACATGAGGTTGAGGGAGCAGGAGATCAGAAATCTGATGTGGATATCCGAGTGTGTGGCTCAGAACCAAAAGTCCAGAGTTCATGACAGCGTGGTCTTCATATTTTAGTTGCATCTAATCTCAAACTCAGAACCGTGTTCAGTAGTGATTATTATTCGATCTTTCTGCATAATCTTATGTAAATCTCTTCCCTATCTTCCCTCCCCCACATCTTGCCCTCAAAACGAATCGTGGAGATGGGTGCAGTTGCATTGTTGGCCTATCTTGTTCCAAATAAGTCACTTTTGAATGTATTCCAATTATTTAGTTTTTTCTGAGGAAACATGTCCGGTGTCCAATACGTATCTGTTGCAAGGTTGAGCCGAAGTTGCATATATTGTATTTTGTGATATATGCATCTTTGGTTGAACTGTCTAGTATTCTATCCTGCATTCAGAAATTGTGGGATGAAATTGTTCATGTAATTCCATTCAACAAATTCATTGGAATTGGAACCCGCATATTCTCGTGTGATCGAAATCCAATCCTTGTGAGAATACCTTCATACATTCCTATTTGCAATATGAATAATTTCCACGGTGACGGGAATGGGTATAAATACAAGCTGTGTGTTAGAAGAGAAGGCACACAACCTTTTTGTGACCAGTAGTTACTTGGGCCGTACAGAGACTTGATTTTTCTGTCACTCCTATGCTGAGAGCGAAACGCAGATTTCGTATCTGAAATTTTCTATGGCGGAGCAATCACAACCGTCACCGCCGACAGTGAAACAGATTCCAAGCTCGCCGTGTACGGCGACGCACATGACCGACGTGGATGCGGACGCCTTGGCTCACTGCACCAGCTTCCTGAGCATCCAGGACGTCTCCAACATGGCCATGACCTGCAAATACTTCCAGAAGGTCGCCTACTCCGACTCTATCTGGCGCCGCCTCTACAGGTCCGAGCATAGTAGAGTTCATTACCGTTTGTTATGAAATTTGAGCTTAGTTAAGTTCTTACTGATTTTTGTTTACGGAATTCAGCGAGAGTTGGCCGCAGCAACCGCCTGCATTTGCTTCACCGGCGTCAGGAGTTAGGGAAGCGTACTTACGGCGGCGCGCGGATTCGTTGCAGTTCAAGTTTTCCGATCCGGTTGTTGCCGATTTCATCACAGATACAAAGCCTGTTGATCAAATCTTAGTGAATGAGATACATATAATCTTCTCTAAGGTATGTATTCAATGCAATTTGACAATCCCTTGTTTGGAGTTTCGAGTAGTTGAGCATGAATTAATTTTTCGAGTTTCCAATGTATTAATTTTGGAATGTGTTGTCAGGGTCCGGTGATACAAGTGATAAAGATTGATGACTGGTTGAGTGGGAGGGATTCGGTTGTCACACTAAGTGATCACAGTGCAAGGATTACTTGTATGAGGTGAGTCGGTGTCGTGTGTGGTTTTTGTTGATTTGCTGCTGGTGTTTTTAAATTCTTGAAGATGTCTTGGTGTTTCATTTGGATTTGCTTTGTTTTGAGCTTGTGGATCACCAGTGATGTTTGTTATCTGTATTGCTAATCTACCAAAGGTTATTGAGATATTCAGGTTTGTGATTCTAATATCTTTGAAATAAACTGCAGGCTGTTTTCACTTAAAAACACATATTTATATTGGAGTGAAGAACAAAGGAAAGAGAATGTTTTGGTAACTTCAAGCTCCGATCATTGTATCCGGCTATGGTGGAAGGTATTACAGGAACTTAAAAAATACGTTCTTATTGTTTGGTTGTTTTGAACTTAAAGAATACGGTCTTATTGTTTGTCTGTTTTGACATTTGATCCGTTCATTGTGAACTCTTCTTCCAATAACTTGTGCTTCCTCTCTTTTCTCTGAGCCAATTTAATATACATAGTGTTGGTAATCGAATGATTCTCTCTGATTCAGTGGGTAGTGGGAAGTATTTTACTGTAAACAGTATTTTTTGTTTCTTAGTTCAGTTCCATGGGACATAATGATAATGATTTGTTGATTTGTGGGTTATTGCTCATGCCTTTAATCATCAAAATCCTCAAAGATATTGATCTCCTTCTTTCCTTTTCAGGGTTCTTGCCGACGATCTTTAACAGGTCACAGAGGGGCAGTTACAGCCCTATCTGATAAATTGTTAGGCAATGGCACTGGAAAAGTATTGGCAAGTGGAGGGGAAGATGGCACAGTTCGCCTTTGGTCTCTTAGTTCCAGTGGAAGGCGTGGTCATCATGCTTCAAAGGCTACTTTCTATGGACATCAGAAACCCATCAAATTGATGTCAGTTGCTGGGTATGATTTGGTTCCTTAAGGCTATCTCAATTTGTCTAATGATTTGCTTTGTTACCTATTGAGTTCACAATATGGGTTTAAGTGCTTGCCCCTTTGTTGAAGGCTTGAAGATATAATATAATCCAAAGCAGTAACAAGTTTTATAGATATATACTTCTTTTATGTTGTCAAGAAGAAATTTGTTGTATATATAACATAAATTTATCAAGATTCCCTCATAGCTAATCTGAGTTAAGAGATTCAAAGCAAACAGATGGTGAATTTTTGTTTCTGTTAGCCTTAATAAGGATGAACTAATTATTGGGAATCAATACCCATTATTTTTCTAATTTGCCTGGAATGGGCTTATGAACTAATGATCACTGGGTCTAAAATTAAAAATTTATGGTCATCTCAGCAAATTTGTTCGTTATGGGCTTCTAGCTTGATTTGTGTAGTAAGTCATATTCTGATTTATCTACTGTACGGGGTTCGGCATTCCATTGTAGACATTTGTTGGTTTCTTTAATGTCCTTTTCTAAGCAGTGTCCATCTTTTGTGTTATGAGCTGATAGTTTGTTCGTATTTAGCTGCACCTCATAGTTAATCATCTGGCTATGTTCTTGTGCTTTCGAAAACTGATCATGTGTTTTTCTTTTATCCCCCAGGCATAAAACTTCTATTTTGGTAACTGTTACGGGAGATTCTAAGGTATGCTTATATACTTGCATTTTCTTTTGAGATCCCCCAATGTTGCATTCTTCTGAGATCTAATCATCCTCTTGACAATTTGTTTTATATCGTTGGCTTTCTGATGATTGTGGTTTCTAACAGGTAAGGTTGTGGGATGTAGCTGCACAGTCTGCTGCTCCTTCTTCATCTTGTGTGGGAATGACTTCAGTTCCTGGTTCACTTATTAACATGAAGTGTCATGAACAGTTGCTCTATCTTACTGCCGGTTCCTTCGTTTATATAATCGATGTGAGGACAATGCGAACAGTTTTCTCATATTATATAGATGAAAAGCTATATTCTTTTGAGGCTGTTCCTTCAAAGTCCTTATTTTGCGTAGGCAGTAACAATGGCAGGTATAACACTCAAAATTCATCTGGTTTCACATATTTTTATTTTATTAATTCAACTTAGTATGCATCAGTTTACTAGTAGTTTTGTCGTCATTGAGACAAATTAATGTGATGATGCAGAGCGATGCTTTACGATATCAGGAAGGTCAAGCTCTCCAACTCAAAAGCAGAACCAGTAACCGAGTTGGATGGTGGGCACACTGGGCCTTTAACTCACTTGCACATGGATCCGTACAAAATTGTTACAGGAGGCCGTGGCAGGGCAGACTCTCATGTTAATGTTTGGGAATCCAACACTGGTGCGCTCATCAGTTCCTTGACTTGTGATCTGGAGGAAGCAAGTATGGATGCTCTGGCTGTAAATGGGTATCGGATTGTAACTGCCAACACCAGTTATATTGAAGATTCAGGAGTTCTACGCTACAGGGATTTCAAAAATGCTTCATGTCCTGCAGTTAATAGCGAAGGTGGTCATTCGTCAAAGTTTTGGAATCCATAATCTTATAGTGATAGTGAGACCGAATAGATTTGTTTCTAAATAATTTATGAAGCCACAAAGCAGATATTAAAATGTTTGGTGGATTGTTTGCTTCTACTACTGGTCTTAAACCACAACATTGTGGTCTAGTTTGAACTTTGAAAATGATACTCTATACAGTAGTGAACAGTACTGATACTCTATATACCCTAAAGAATTAATGTAAGTCTTCCTCCGTTAGAAAATTAACCAATTCCTTTAATTTTGATGTCTGATATATTTGCCACTCTTCAAGAAAAAGAGTTCAAAGGAGATTATGTTATGATATACCGTCCAAACAAAAGATATCTGATTGGCGAAACTTCAACCCTGCAAGTGTTGTCCTTACAAGGTGCTACAAAAGATGATAGTATTGCCTAAATCAATGGAATTTTAGAGGCCTTCAATGTAGGTGATATCAATGAGCTTTGAGTGACAATCATGCTTGTTATCTGGATATAAGTTCAAGGACGAGTTCATAAAATGACTCTCATAAACCACATGAGGTGGTCGGGTTAGCAAACTCGGCTCTTCAAGTTAGGACGAATGACAAATTGGAACCCCTCATTTGAGTTCGAATTCCAGCTTGGTAAAATTTCATATGGACAGGACCAAACCAGTTATCCGAGATGAACTAATCTTCTTTATTGTCAACTTAAAAAGGAAATCAACGAAAATACCCTAAAAAATGACTCGCAGAAACATTAGAGGATCAGCTTGAGCTATACATGAAGAAGCAAGGTCGTAAACAAGTACAAGTTCCTATCGTTCCTAGAATACTTATCTCACCTTCTCGTTTTCGTACATTCAGTGTCTGTGTTGACTCGGTTAAGTGGGTGAAAGTGAAATTGGAAGAGGGATAGTTAAACTTTCACCCACAGTTGAAATTTCAACGTTTTTACTCTACAAGACTAGAGCAGCTCATTAGTCATTCTTGACCCCAACAAAGCTCCCACTGCTCATTTCTGTCCACTGTGACCTCGATCTCCTCCACCACGATGTCCTCCGCCACCCTCCTCCTCCTCCTAACCCTAATCGCCACCACCACCACCACCGCCACCTCATCCTCCCCAATTCTCGGCCTCGACACCTTCCTCTCCCACCAATCCCGCTACGACCGCCAAGCCTCCAACGACTCCTTCCAATCTCTCTCCTCCGCTCTCCGCCGCTCCCTCTCTCTCTCCTCCACCTCTGATTCTTCTCTCTCCTCCATCCTCTCTCTCACCCTCCCTCTCTCCCTCCACGTCAGCCTCGTCGGCTCCTCCTTCCCTTCCTCCTCCGCCACCCTCCTCTTCTCCTACCTCTCCGCCTCCCACACCTCCGACCACTTCCACGTCATCACCCCTTCCTCCGCCGCCGACTCCCACAGCCTCGCCGTCAAACACTCCCTCCACCTCGACGTCACTCACTCCCCCTCCCTCGCCTCTCTCCTCTCCAAAACCCTAGCCTCCGAGATCGCCGCCACCGCCTCCAGCCTCCGATCGCCGCTCGTCTCCGTCTCCTACGACGCCATCGACCGGTTCATCCGTCAGGACTTCGAGAAACAGAAGCCGGTTCACGGCGTCTACCTCTATTTCCTCGATCTCGGACCGCAGTCGAAGAGCTACGCCTACAGCTATGGATCCGGCGGCTCCTCTCCCGGCGTCACCAAGTGCTTGGGGAGCGTCTGGACCGGGTCGGAACGCTACATTTGGATCGATTTGGGAGCTGGACCGGTGGACTATGGCCCGGCGCTCTCCGGCGACGGCGTCTTGCCGAAGGGGGAGTTTCATCCGCTGGCGACGCTGCACGGCGCGCCGAAAGGTCAGAAGGCGTTGCTGGCGGACTTGGCTTCTCTGGTGTGGAGTGCTTACCAGGTTCTTCTTGTTCCTTCTTTGAGAATTCCTGTTCAGTTTGAGAATTCGTTGATTGTTCAGTTTATACATGTTTACGGAGGCGAGAGTGGTGAGGGTTCCAAAGGTTTGGATTGGAAATCGATTGAGAGGAGCTTTAGGGATGAGGCTGAGGAGAATGGCTTGTTGTTAGGGGACCAGTCTTTGAGTTTCAAGACTTATAAGGTGAGCTATTCCGCGTGCTCGATATGCTCTTTTGCTATTGCCAGGTCGATTAACTCGTACACGTCGAGGTTCTTGTTTGAAAACTATACGTTGATTGCGAGTGAGTATTTGGATTCGAAGACACTGCATCAGATACTGTCGGAGTCTGCTGAGGAGTTTAGGAGGGTGGCAGGGTTTCCGGAGGAGGATTTTGGCAGGGTGCTTCCCGTGTATGTGTTTGATTTGGACTACAACATGCTGTTGCTGCTCGATAGGTATCACCAGACTGTTGCTTTTAGGGATATGGTGATTGCAGTGAGGACTAGGAACTCGCAGACTGTGAGTGATTATAGCTGCAATGGCCGACATTTGTTTACACAGACGAGGGAGCTTGAGAGACCGCTTGTTGGTTCGATTTTGCAGAGTATGTGGGGAGTGTCGCCGACTCATATGGTGTGGAGCCCAGGGCACAATACTACATTGGTGGATTACACATGGAGTGTTGGGCAGACTCCGTTTGGGCCTTTCTCTGAGATTTCATCACTATCATTCATACAGAAGGATGCTGCCCGGAGAAATGTTCTTTTGACATCACTGAATTACAGCATTTCGAGTGCTGTGGATGCTCTCGAATCCATAGCTGCACATGGTGGGGAGAGAAAGCTCCTGAAACGTAATCGACATGTTGAGTTTGTGCAAAGGTGGAATTTCTTCAAGTACAAGCTGGACAAAGCAGTTTCTGCAATGTCACATTTGGATTTCGAGATGGCTTTATACTATATAAGGTCCTCAGATCATGATCTATATGCCATCCACTCTATGGTCTATCATGCCTCTCAGGAATTAGAGGCAACCCTTGTATGCTTCACGGATCCACCATTTCCATGGTCTTTTGTGTTTGTGGTTGTGGCGCTTCTCCTTCTTGGCTTTTATATCAATTCTAGAAGACACAAACTATTCAGAAGTAAGAGTAAGCAATTTTGAGGCTCTATAGAGGAATTGAGGTTTGTATCTTTGAATGCAATACTACACTTGTACTTCTGTAAGGAGCTGTGTCGGATCAGGAACTAGTATTCAGTTGCCCGTAACTTGTAAGCAATTTTGAGGCTCTATAGAGGAATTGAGGTTTGTATCTTTGAATGCAATACTACACTTGTACTTCTGTAAGGAGCTTTGTCGGATCAGGAACTAGTATTCAGTTGCCCATAACTTCACTGTAATATGAATTGTTCTTTGTCTACTATTAGATGCAGACTTGCCTAGTGCCTACCTTGTAGCAGACTTGTAGAGTCGTAGTCTCCTCTTGGTGTCTTGCCTGGTGCTTTCTGCTTCTTCCCTTCAACCATTAGGTCTCCTTGTAGTTTTGATGCTCTAGCTTAACTTATATTGTTGTTTTTTCTTCTTGGTTTGTTTTGGACTGGCTTTGTTTTTCTGGGTTGTTTCCCTTTTTCAAAATAAATTCATTTGTATCCCTCAAGACGTTGATCTGGTGCTTATTTCAACTGGGTTCCATAGGCTGAATGTAAGTTTTTTGTGTGTAGAATTCGTATGAAACTATCAAACCAAAAAGGCAGAAACTATTAGTTTTTATTGTCAGAACCAAATTCAGAGTCCAATGAGGTTGTTGAAGTCCTGTGCTCCCTCTTGGTTGCAAACCAGACTCATCATTTATGCCTTTTCTGTTTCCTGATATTGCTTTGAATCCAATAGGCAAACTATAAAGAGGGACTGAAATTCCAAAGGACTAGGGATACATTTCATTTCGCAAAACATTGCATGCAAACAGTGCATGATCAAAAAGGTTGACATGGTATTTACATTGGTATGCACCATCGAACTCATGATATGTACCTTCGATGGGCTACTTTGTTATTTACAAAAACTGAAACAAAACTCTTCAACATGAAACCAGTACTTCTTAACCTTTCAAAACTAGTCCTTGTTAATGAGTGCCTCCTAAGAAAGGTAGAACAGAGACTCTGAGGCATCTGGCTTTGTTGTTTGATTAAGCAGCATCGTGCTTGTGAAGCTGTTCCATGGGGAGTGAAGGAGCTCTCTTTCTATGCTTTCCTCGTTGGAAGAGGAAACTAAAGAGCTACGGGCGCCAATTCGGTCATATGCAAAAAGTCCACCATACTCGTCGTCACTCCCACCTTGTGCTTGGTTCTTTTGGTCTTCTCCATCGGTGCTTTCATCCTCCGAGTAATTTGAGTTCTTCTGCACCAGTTCTCTGAATACTGAAGACTGTAGAAGGAGGCCAAGTGCAGTTGGAGAGGACGACTTGCTGCTTGTGTTGAGAGGAAAGTTGCTCAGAGAGACTTCTTGTTTTCGCGGTGAGTTCAAGTAATCGGAGGCAAAAGGGTTTGTCTGTGACAAGGATGGTTCCCCTACTGGGATGTAGTTGCTGGCCATGAATGGCATGTTCTCAGGTTCTGCAATTGTCTCTAATTCTTGTGCTGATATTGTGCTGTCCACTTTCGGCTTTAACCATCTTATGTAAGAGCTCAAGTCGAAGTTGGTCACAGCATTGATCCCTCTGTATTCAATTGCCGCAATGTCATAGGCGCGAGCTGCTTCCTCTTGAGTGCCTGCAATAAGACGAAGATGCATCGCTCAGTAAATGCAATGTTCTCTTTCTCATATTTTTCATTTAGACTTCAAGTAATGCATGATGTTATAATCAAATTCATAAGATGACTTACTGTAAGTGCCAAGGTAGAGGTACTTGTTTCCGAAAACTCTTCCAATTCTTGCTTCCCATCTACCATTGTGATGGTGCCTTGCTACTCCTCTGTACTTGGACACACCTCTTGAAAAGCCACTGCTCTTTCTGAAACAAAAAAGTAGAAAACCTTATCAGGGAAATTCCTCAGTGAAAAAACTCCTTCGACATAAAAGAAAATATGACTAAGTCGTCTTACCTTCTTAGGGATGCCAGGTACTCTTCTTTTGTTACAGATTGCATGATCTCAATTTCTTTCTCATAGTCTGATATCTGTGCCCAGAATTAAGGTGTTAGATCAGATACGTGTATCCTATGCTCTTATATTTTCTATTTTTATGAATAAAGCTCTATACTATGTAGCTGATGTTCATACCGGAAAGTTTGTGAAAGTTGAGGTTCCCCAGTACTTGAGTGCTGCTAAGTCATATGCTCTTGCAGCAGATTCTTCTTCATCATAAGCCCCTAAATAAAGAACAAAAAGTTTATTGATAAGTTTCCATTTTGTCTGTGATTGGAGTTTGACTTAGCAACATGTAGCAAGCTGCTACTCACCAAGATAGACTTGTTTCCCTTTCTTCTTCTGTGTTACATTCCAAGAAAGCTTGTCCCACAAGTGAGCTTCAAATCGGCCAGTCCACCTATGTCTGCTGACACCACGAAACCTTGAGCTCCTCTTCGTTGTGGCAGCTACAGAAGCTGGATCAGCTGCCTTTTCTGACAGAGGCAGCTCAGTCTTGCTAATGTCAACAATAACAGCAGGTGGATCTCTTCGGCGTCTCTTAACACACCGTGCTGCCTGATTTGCCTCGCGATCAGCAGCGCTCAAGCGGCGCCTCCCTGCTGGGGTCTCCTCATTCTTCACCATCATCAGCTGCTGATCCATCAATTTAAGCAGATGGATTTTCTGAACTTCCTCTCCTTTCTCTCAAAACTCTATGCTTGTTCTTCTTTTCTCTGGTTGCTTGTGCTGGAAGGATGTTGGAGTGCATATATAAATTTTGCTTGTTTTGGCTTCATGCTGTTTTGTTTTGTGCTGCTACAACTAATATTATAACAGAAAACAAAGATGTCGATGGTACCAAAGAATTTCAATGTCCACACTATGTTTGTTATGCCCTACAAGATCCAAAAGTCCTGTGGTTTCCAATTGGTTTTGGATATGCTCATCATAAGGCCGGTTTGGTCGGTTTTGTTCTAGCTGCCACTGTAAATCATGGGTAAGTTTTACACCATCTCAATCCTTGAAGGGTTTTCTGCACAATAGGAAATTTGTAAAAATAGTCCATTTCTTAACCCATCAACTTATTTACCAACCTTTTCAACATATCAAAAATATCACTGGTAATTGAGTGGTAAAAGTATAAAAAGCATTGATGCATCACTACATTTACTCAGGATAATGTTGCTAGGGTAGCTTTTCACAAAGGTAAACCGACTTCATGCACTTGCAAAAGTACTGTATTAATTGTTTGACAGACCTTAGAGAACTGTCTGAGAACAACAAATATTTGAAGGATCTAAACTTCGTCTGTTTTATAGACATCGCCATTCACGCAACATTTTAGTAGTGCTCAAAGCCCCTTGAGTGGTGCCGACACCCTCCTCCGCTTGTTCTCTGTGTTGAGATATATATCTAACATCGAGAATATGAGATTTTGTTTGTGAGTTTATAAAGATTTGGGCTACTCTCTTCATTGCCAATTGGTTTTGAAGTTGAACCTCAGACTACTTTATCATGATATCAGAGCGGGTTACTTACGTACACGTGTGAAGCCCAAATGTTACACGAACTCCACGACCACCCAGGTTGCATGTTAGGCTTAAAGATTCGTCACACGTGTGGGGACTTGTTGACATATATATATCCTACAACGGGAATATGAGACTTTGTCTGTGGGTTTATAAGAGTTTGAGCTACTCTCTCAATTTTCAATTGGTTTTGGAGTTGGACCCCGTACTACTTTATCACTCTACATGTAGCATCCACATTCTTTGAAACTCAACAATTTTATTGGAATCCACCTATGTCACAGATGTATTTCTCTTCCTGATGCAACATTTCATGGACTGATATGAAGTAAAAACCAGAAATAGAATCTATTTTCTACAAGAAAACTACCCTAAAAATTCAGATAGGTAACAAATTCCAGTTGCAACTACAACTTTCGAAGCAGCTGGCTTGAATGTGTTGATCAAGACCCAACAAGCACAAACATAAAAGCACAATGTGTGTTAATTGTGACTACTCTTGGTCTCGGATACTGACTGGCATGGCTTTAGTTCATGTTCATGGAGATTAAACAGCCCATCGATTGTACCTATCGAGTACAAGAAGAATCCAGAATACCCTTGAAGCTTTGTTTCCTATGAATAAAGAAATGGTAAACGGGAATGTTTGTCAAGCACTCAAGCTTAAACAATTGGTATTCCAAGACTTCATACCATAGGTATCATCGCAGAGTTTGTTGTGCTTATGTTTGGTATTAAACTTAATCAGATTCTGGTGCTTTTTTGAGGCTGGTGTGGATTCCATTCGCTACACGCTTCTGTAACGACGGTGCTCACTATGGAATTAAGAATCAGATGCCATAAGTACAATGATATGTTCTTCTTGCTTAACTTAACAATACCAACCAATAACAGAAGGGGATAGGGACTATTTAAGGGAGTGAGGTTTTTCTCTTTGAGTTTTTTGGTGCTCTGAGAGCCTCCTCTTCCCGAAAACTAGTGAGGATTGGATGAGCTATTGAGGCTTGAGCTCCTGAGAATTTGATGGACTTCATCAGATAATGCATGCCTTATGCCTAGCTACTTGGCTAGTCTTCCTAAGATGCATGAGTCCCTATTCTGATACCAAATGTTGCTGTCTAAAGATATGAACTACCTTAGCCTGGATCATCTGGTGTCCAAGAAAAGGTTGTGAATCCATGGATTCACTTTTAGTTAGTTTATGTTTTCATTTTGAGGGAGGGGAATTCGGACTTGAGTTGTTACATTATAATTATAATGGTGAAAATTAACCAGTTTCATACATACATAGCTCATAGCTGATATGGGTTTGCTGAGACCTGACTATGTTCCTTGTGATATCTAACCATGGTAAGCAACACACTACATATACACCGTATAATATTAGTCATTTATAACAATTTATATTTTTGATTACCTAAGTATCGATATTATATTATCTAATCTCAACTGTTCACATATATCGTATATATACACGATCGTGTATAGAAGATACTCTCATATATCATTTTTTTTGAGAATGAGTAACCACTATATATCATATATCTTATATCCTATGTGAGATACATCTAAGGAAAAAAAACTTGCTTATACAAAATTACAACAAAATCCAATCACACTACGACTTCACAACTCTTGCGAGTTGCGACACTACTTATCCTAAACGTCATCAAAACTTTACTAATAATGATCAACCCATTTTCTCATCTTATATTAAATACTTACACTAACCGACTTGGGGCCTCGGTATATGATTTTTTTTATAATCCTACATTTTTATACATACAAGATACATACAGTCGTGTAAAACAGACAATGATCTCGTCAAGGGAGCCATTCTAATGAGGACCTCTAAGTTGAGGATTAGTTAAAGACTTTTCAATTAATTACTTATTAGACCAACTTTTTGATCAAAATTTGACATCTTAACCGTTGAAATTGTAGATTTATATAAGTAGATCAATCATACAAAATTTTAGTCAAATTGGTGATCGTTAAGTACTAGTTTTAGATCAAATCAATGGACGAACCAAAACTGTTAAACATGAACCGTTCAAGTTCATAATTGGTAAATCACACTTATGAATGTCTTAACGATTTTCAATTTAGTTGAAAATTTGCAGAAATGATCTACTCATAAATATTTATAAAATGAACGGTTAAGATGTGGATATAAGATCGAAAAGCGGGATAAACCGAAAAGTCCTCAACTAGTCCTCAACTTAGAGGTCCTCACTAGAAGGGCTCCCATCTCGTCAATTATTTCATTTTCTAATTTACGCAAAACTCTTTCTCGTGATTTTTTTAAAGGAATTATACACCACATCTACATTTTATCACATAAATCTTCCCCAAAAAAGTCTGATTTCCACGTCCAAGAAATGTTTTGATGAAGTTTCGATTTTCCTTTAAAAAAATCATGAGAAAAAGAGTTTTGCGTAAATTAGAAAATGCAATAATTGGCGCGCTGATCAAAACGGTGCGTTTCACCCACCGCATGTCCTATATAAACCCCTCTCCTCTTCACTCCCATTCCCTTCGTTCTCAATTACACAAGCTCTCCTTCGCTCTCTCTACTTTTGTATGCTCGGAGGCTCCGATTAACGGCGAGCCATGACGGACCAACTTCAGTTCAATAACATCTCCCTCGGCGGCCGCGGCGGCACCGTGAGTCTCTCTCTCAATTTCTTCAATCGGTTTCGATTATCTTAAAGCTTTAATTTTTACGGCATTCTTTCTTCGATTCCGTTTCTACGAACAATTTCCGACGCGATTTCGAAACCCTAGCTCCTCCGCGCCGCGGAATGTCGGCGGTTTCCGTCGATTTTTTAGCCTCGGGCTGATTAATATTGTGCTGAAAACGAGGATTTGGGGATTCTGATGTCCTCGATTTTGTTTGTATTTCGTCGAAACCCTAATTTGTTGTATTATGAAGCTTATGTTTGAGTTTGGTGTGTCTGTTTGCGGCGAAAGTTTTTGGTTGGAATTTTGCATGGTCCGAGTTGAATTCTAGGGTTTGGGATAGGAAAGTGGCGGAGCAGGACGGCGTTTTGCCCCATTGTGTCGCTGTTGTGAAACCCTAATTGCATTGGAGTGGATAAATTTCTGACTTTTTTTTGTTTTGGTTTATGGTTTTAGGAATTGTTAATTCGACTGGGTGAATGTGAAACCCATGCCATTCTTCTATCTCTATCTTCATCATAAGATTGAAACCCTACATTTTTCTGTACATTTTCACTTTTTTGTATTTTTTATATATATTTCTGAAGTTCTGATGACTAGAGATAAATATATTGGTATGTGTTAGAAATAAAAAAAACCCAAGTTGTTGAATTTTGTATAAAGTTACCACTTTCTGAGAAGATGGTATGAAAAAGGTTTGAAGGAGTTGTAAAGCTACCACCTTGAGTAGTCTGCCTAAATTTGTTGAAAGTTATTCATTTCATTGATAAAACAGATTTTGCTTCTGTTGATGAGATAGGGGATTATAGTAGATGAGTTGGTGGAAATAAATAAATTTGACTGTTGTAACATTTTTCATTTTTGATATGTGAAACAGAATCCAGGACAGCTAAAATTATATTCAAGGGGGATTTTATGGAAGAAACAAGGAGGTGGGAAAGCAATTGAGGTTGTAAAGAAGACATTGTTGGGGTGACATGGATGAAGATCCCAAAGACAAATCAAATTGGTGTTCGAATCAGAGATGGGATGTACTACAAGTTCATTGGATTCCGAGATCAGGTTAGTGTTCCACCCCCTCTGTCTTGGACATATACATTTGATGACTAGATGGAGCATTTGCAGAAACTTTTGAACTTATAAAGGTTTTTCTATGTTATTGTTTAATGGTAAGATGCCAAACTAGTCACATAAGATCCTTTCGTTCACTTGCTGAATGTCAAACCAAGTGTCTGATGCATGTCAGTGGCCCTTTTGATGGGATAATAAGCTAATGGATTATATTGATATCAGAAACATCTGTTTAGAAACATTCAGAGGAATGAATATCATCCTCTTTTTGACTTCATCAGGTTGGTATTGACTATCAAATTATTTTCCTTAGCACCTCATTGCATTGTTGGTATGCAGATCTTTAGCCATTTTCCTCTCCTTCAGTTCAAAGGGTATCAAAATCATGAACTTAGGAGATGCCCAAGTAACAGATGGTGTTTCTCCTCTTCTTAAAGAGGCCGATGATGAGCTTCCTGACCCACATCTTGTGCGTGTACAGGAGGAGCTGCAGATGAAGATAGTGATGAAGAGGTGAAGCTTTTATCTTATCTTATTTATTTATTTATTTCCAAATCTTCACCTTGGATTGGATTTTCCAATACCGCCATTTGGGTTTAACTTTACAGTTAATTGTAAAATATTGAAGTTTTACTGTAAATGCACTTGTTTTTAAACCTTGCAAGTGTAAAAGTGCATTCTACAGTTCTGCACTAAAGTAGGCACTAGAACCGGCTATTGGTATGTTTTATACAGAAATTTGTGCATAGTTTGTATTTTCACTACTGTTATCCTTGGGCAATCTTACTCTGGGTATTGTTACCCTTAGTGATTTCTTGTTTATATATATATATATATATATATATATATATATGTATATTAAAATTTGTGTGTGTGTGCATATTTGCAAGTACCCTTCTGCAAGTAATTGTGTCCTTTCCCTGCTATTTTTGAGTGTTGTGTGCTAATTAAGTCCATGCTTGTTAAACATGACGAACTTGGCAGGACGAAGATTTTGTCATTGAGAAGGATGATGCAGTTTCACCGACTGATGATTCTGGGGTTGAAGGTTCTGATGCTAGTGAAAGTGGAGGTGCGAAAGAGGTAAGTGATTTTTTATCACCTGTGAATTTACTTAATGTTATTATACAATATATTCTCACATTACATAAATTGCTAATTTCAGAAGCCTGCTAAAAAGGATCCCAGGAAAGATCCTTCAACTTCAAAGGTGTCATCTTCCAAGAAAAAATTGAAAGAGGTTGACGAAGATGGGCCAAAGAAGAAAAAACAGAAAAAGAAGGATCCAAATGCACCTAAAAGAGCGATGTCTGGTTTCATGTTCTTCTCGAGTATGGAGAGAGAGGTGGGTTTGGTTTGGCATAGATGCTCTTGTTGATGGTTCAGGTTTTCTGTTGATGTGATTCTACACATCTGCCACCCACCTTACTTTGCCTTGACCAACACTAAAGTGGATCGATAGTTTGCTAACCTTTCCTTGTTTTGACCACAGAATGTGAAGAAGACCAACCCCGGGATTGGATTCACGGATGTAGGAAGAGTGCTCGGCGACAAGTGGAAGAAGATGTCAGGTATATATGGTTTCCGAGTAACGTTTGTCTTGACTCGATAAGTTCTGCTGGTTATAACTGTTATTGCCCATCTTGCAGCGGAGGAGAAAGAACCTTATGAAGCAAAGGCACGTCAAGATAAAATACGCTACAAGGATGAAATTAGTGGCTACAACAAGAGCAGCACTCCCCAACCCATGAATGTTGATTCAGGGAATGAATCTGACACCGATTAGATTTGAAGTAGAATCAAAATAGCCAGTTATAGTTTGTTCTAGTTGTACTTATCGCGTATGAGAACATATTGAAGCCAGTTATGGTAGATTTTTGTTTGCCTCTTTCGTACTGTGAACATTTTTAGATTGTGTATATATTAGTAATGGTACTAAATCAAGATCGGTTTAGATTTATAGTAAACAGGGTGAAGGGGACATAAGGTTTTAACGACTAGTTTAGGAATACCCCGTACTAGTATTAACATGCCTTGCCAACCCAAAGCGTGTGAGCCTGGCTTTGCCTGGTTTTGTAGACCCTGTTGGTGTCCTCCGTTAGTTTAGGGTCTGGTCGGGTGATCGACATTGCTGGCTGATGGTGGTGGGTTGTGAGCTGCCGCCGATGGCGTACATCTGCTAGTGGCTGTCATCATTGATCCACAACGTCGACAAAGCCGTGTCTGCACCCCGACAAATATCATTTATATAATTTTTCAGCTAAATTGGTGATGGTTAAAAAATCAAATTAACGAACAATTCAAATCTGTCAAATATGAGTAATTTAAGTTTATAATTGTTAAATCACATTTACGAACGACTTCACAATTTTCAATTTAGATGAAAATTTGTAAAGAATATCTACTTTTATATATATATATATATATATATATATATATATATATATCTAAATTAGATAATCGAATGTACTAACGATTTTCAATTTAGATGAAAATTTATAAAAATGATATGCTCATATATATTCATAAACCAAACAATCAAGCTATATTATGATCGATTATAATCCTCTAACTTGTTGATCCTCATTAGAATGTATATGGGCAGGAGAAAGAGTTTTTCCTTAAATTGGGAAAAAGAGATATTTGGCGGGCCGATCAAAACGGTGCGTTTGACCACCCTCATTTCCTAGTATATAAACCCTGCACTCACCCAACCCCTTCGTTCACTACTCTTTTATGCTCGGAGGCTCCGGTTAACGGCGAGACATGACGGACCAACTTCAGTTCAATAACATCTCCCTCGGCGGACGCGGCGGCACTGTGAGTCTCTCTTTCAGTTTCTTCAATCCATTTCGATTATCTAAATCTTTAATTTTTACGGCGTTCTCTCTTCGATTTCGTTCTCCAAACACTTTCCGATGCGATTTTGAAAGTCTAGCTCCTCCGCCGCGCGGAATGTCATCGGTTTCCGTCGATTTTCGCCTCAGGTTGCTTAATATTGTGCTGAAATCGAGGATTTGGGGATTCTGATGTCCTCGATTTTGTTTGGATTTCGACGAAACCCTAATTTGTTGTGTATGACTGCGGAGAAAGTTTTTGGTTAAAGATTTGTATGGTCAGAATTGAATTTTAGGGTTTGGGAAAGGGAACGTGGACCTTGTCTGGCTGTTGTGAAACCCTAATTGTAGTGGAGTAGATGAATTTCTGACTTTATGTTATGGTTGATGGTTTTGGTGATTGCGATTTGGACTTGGTGAATGTGAAAGATAGGACACCCATGCTATTCTCATTGTTCATCATAAGATTGAAACCCTACTTCAAATTTGATATTTTCCTGTACATATTTCACTTTTTGTTATAATATATTTTTGAAGTTCTGAGGACTTGAGATAAATATGTTGGTATGTGTCATGGAAATAAAACCCCCCAAATTGTAAAGTTTTGTGTAAAGCTACCACTTTCTGAGAAATGGTCATAAAAAGGTTTGAATAACTTGTAAAGCTAGCACCTTGAGTAGTCTGCCTCGTCTGTTGACAGCTATTCATTTAATTGATAAAACAGATTTTCCTGTTGATGAGATTGGGCTTATAGTAATAAGCCTGACTGTTGTAACATTCTTTGTGATATGTGAAACAGAATCCGGGCCAGCTAAAACTATATTCAGGGGGGATTTTATGGAAGAAACAAGGAGGTGGGAAAGCAATTGAGGTTGATAAAGCAGACATTGTTGGGGTGACGTGGATGAAGATCCCAAAGACAAATCAACTTGGCGTTCGAACTAGAGATGGGTTGTACTACAAGTTCATTGGATTCCGTGATCAGGTTAGTGTTTGGTCCTTGGACATATAAATTTGATGACTAGATTGAGCATTTGCAGAAATTTTCTCACTTGTTAACCTTTCCTATGATATTGTTTAATGGTAAGATTGTCAAACTAATTACATAAAAACGTGTTCTTCACTTGCTGAATGTCAAACCAAGTATCTGGTTAATGCATCTGAGTGGCCCTTCTGATGGGATAAGAAATGAGCTCAGGATACTATTGATAAAGAAAACTGTTGTACAGGAACAGAAACAACTTGCTAATGTTTCTCTCTTTTCCTATTATTTTGCTGTAGGAAATCACTAGTTTGACCAATTATTTCCAAACTACTTGTGGAATAGTAGCAGAGGAGAAGAAGCTTTCAGTAAGTGGACGTAACTGGGGAGAAGTTGATTTAAGCGGTTAGTGATATTCTCAAATGTGATCTATCTTATACTCCATGATTCCGAGACACTCGTTTCTTGTAAATGTCTTCCCATGCTTTTTGAAATGTGGATTCGTTGTCATGGTTTAAGTTGGGGTTGTATTCAGCTTTCCAGAAGTTTCTGCTATGTTCTTTATATTTTCTATTTTTTTCCCGCTTATAAAACATGGCCCTTTCTTTTTGCACCCATTTGGTATGCTGTTGAGTGGTTTTGGGAATTTCTGTATTATGGTGTTTATTATCTTTCGTCTGTGTTGTTTCTTCTCTACTGATTTGGCCTCCTTGATTGCGTAACTGGTTTCTAAAAGGCCATTGGCTGCTGACATGTCACTTGAGTGATTTTTTTCTCATATTCTATGGCTATTTGCAGATAATATGCTGTCTTTCTTGGTTGACTCTAAACAAGGATTTGAGGTATCTTTGGCTGATGTCTCACAAACACAGCTTCAGGGGAAAAATGACGTCACCTTAGAGTTCCATGTGGATGACACCGCCGGAGCAAACGAGGTGCTCTCTCTCTCTCTAAAGATATCTGAAGCCGTCCACATTTATGTTCATTTTATTACAGATAATGAGATGTAAACAAATGCCAGCTTGGCATAATTTATAGTTCTTAATACTATTCACTTTCTAGTACGTTCATCCCACTGCTGTCTTATATTTTTTTTCTCTAACTTTTATTCTATGGTCACAGAAAGATTCGTTGATGGAAATAACTTTTCACATTCCCAACTCCAACACTCAGTTTATGGGTGATGAGAATCGTCCTCCTGCTCAGGTTAGTATTTTTCTTGTTGCTGTATAGAATATTGCACGTCATTACTGATATATTCATTGCTTTACTGTTAACTTCTGAATCAATATTTTGTAGGTATTTCGTGACAAAATCATTTCAATGGCAGATGTTACTGAAGGTGAAGAGTCCGTTGTCACATTTGAGAGTATTCAAGTCCTCACACCAAGGTAGATGTGTATATATGAAAATTAGGGATACTGCACTTGCATGTCATTGGACATGAAAATGCAACATCTGCATTTATTAGATTATAGTTTTATATCCTAGTGCTTCAGTTTCTTTTCTTTTTATGATTCCACACTAATATATTACTCGCCTAATGTAGGGGTCGCTACAATGTGGAACTTCATCTTTCATTCTTGCGGTTACAAGGACAAGCTAATGATTTCAAAATTCAGTACAGCAGTGTTGTTCGCCTCTTTCTCCTTCCTAAGGTTTATAATTGTCTTGGCTACTAATATCTAGTTCTTCACACGTTTCTTTGCCCGCCATACTTGTCTATGTACAAATGACATTTTTCAACTTCAGTTAGTTGTTTCTTCAATGGCTTAAAGGAAAATCATCTTGACAATCATTTCATATGGCTTTGGTGAGATATCTTAAGGTTTCCTTCTGTGTTTGTGCAGTCTAATCAGCCACATACCTTTGTTGTTGTTACTCTTGATCCACCTATCCGTAAAGGACAAACACTGTATCCACACATTGTTTTGCAGGTATTGTTTGTTGCATTTCCCTGATGATCTTATGTTCCATAGTTTCTTACCTCCTGTCAAAATAACTGTGATGATTGCTGTTTCTTTTAATTGACTAATTCCTGTATTTTGTAAAGTTTGAAACCGATTATGTAGTTGAAAGTGAACTGGCAATAAGCGACGATCTCTTGAACGGCAAGTACAAAGACAAGATAGAACCAATTTATAAGGTAACAGTTTATACCTGTCCTCAAAGATTGTAGTGCAACAGACAGTTTAGTAGTTGTGAGAGAGCTAATGCAATGAAATCTTTTTGATTCCAAAACAGGGACTAATTCATGATGTGTTCACCAAAATTCTGCATGGATTGTCTTCGGCCAAAATCACAAAACCAGGAAAGTTCCGCAGCTGTCAAGATGGTTATGCTGTGAAGTCATCACTGAAAGCTGAAGATGGAGTTTTGTATCCTCTGGAAAAGAGCTTCTTTTTCCTACCCAAACCTCCTACCCTTATTACTCATGATATGGTAGGATTATGATCAAACATATTGCTTGTATGTCAAGAATTCTGGTTAATATTATTTGGAAGTTGGAACCTCACTTATTTCTCTTTCTACTTATTGTTTGCTTGTAGATTGACTATGTGGAATTTGAGAGGCATGGTGCTGGAGGCTCAAATATGCATTATTTTGATCTTCTTATCAGACTTAAAAGTGAGCAAGAACATCTGTTTAGAAACATTCAGAGGAATGAATATCATGCTCTTTTTGACTTCATCAGGTTGGTATGACTGTCAAATTATTTTCCTTTGAACCTCGTTGCGTTGTTGTTATTCAGATCTTTAACCATCTCCCTTCTCCTTCAGTTCAAAGGGTATCAAAATCATGAACTTAGGAGATGCCCAAGTAACAGATGGTGTGTCTCCTCTTCTTAAAGAAGCTGATGATGAGCTTCCTGACCCACATCTTGTGCGCGTTCAGGAGGAAGCTGCGGATGAAGATAGTGATGAAGAGGTGAAGCTTTTTTTCTTATTTATTTATTTATTTATTTATTTATTTCCAAATCTTCACTTTGGATTGGATTTTCCAATACTGCCTTTTGGGTTTAACTTTACACAATTTAAAACCTGCAAGCGTAAAAGTGCATCCTACAGTTCTGCTCTAAAGTATGCACTAGAACATTGGTATGCTTTATTTATAAAATTGTGCATAGTTTGTATTTTCACTACTGTTATCCTTGGGCAAGCATACTTTGGGTGTTTTACTCTTAGTTTTGATACCTTAATGTGAACGTTCATAAATGTGATTTACCGATTATAAACTTGAATGGTTCTTGTTTGACAGATTTGGATTGTCCATTGATTTGATTTAGTTCGATTCCTTAACGATCACCATTTTGGTTGAAAATTTGTAGATATGATCTTATTATATAGACCTAGTCAACGGTTGTGATGTAAAAATTTGATTGAAAAGCAAGTGTAATAAACAATTAATTTGAAAGTCTTTAACTAGTCCTTAACAAATTGGTCCTTATTAGAACCCCTCCCATATATATATATATATATATATATAAAATAAAAATTGTGTGTATGCATGCTTGCAAGTACCCTTTTGTCAGCAAGTCACTCTGGTGTCCTTTCTGTGCTATTTTTGAGTGTCGTGTGATCATTATTCCATTCTTGTTAAACATGATGAGCTTGGCAGGACGAAGATTTTGTCATTGAGAAGGATGATGCAGGTTCACCGACTGATGATTCTGGGGATGAAGGTTCTGATGCTAGTGAAAGTGGAGGTGAGAAAGAGGTAAGTAATTTTTTTATCACCTGTGAATTTACTTAATGTTATTATACAATATATTCTCACATTACATAAATTGCTAATTTCAGAAGCCTGCTAAAAAGGATCCCAGGAAAGAACCCTCAACTTCAAAGGTGCCATCTTCCAAGAAAAAATCGAAAGAGGTTGACGAAGATGGCCCAAAGAAGAAAAAACAGAAAAAGAAGAAGGATCCAAACGCACCCAAAAGAGCGATGTCTGGTTTCATGTTCTTCTCGAGTATGGAGAGAGAGGTGGGTTTGGTTTGGCATAGATGCTCTTGTTGATGGTTCAGGTTTTCTGTTGATGTTATTCTACACTTCTGCCACCCATCTTACTTTGCCTTGACCAACACTAAAGTGGATCGATAGTTTGCTAACCTTTCCTTGTTTTGACCACAGAATGTGAAGAAGACCAATCCTGGGATTGGATTCACGGACGTAGGAAGAGTGCTTGGAGACAAGTGGAAGAAGATGTCAGGTATATATGGTTTCCGAGTAACTGTTGTCTTGACTCAATAAGTTCTGCTGTTTATAACTGTTATTGTCCATCTTGCAGCGGAGGAGAAAGAACCATATGAAGCAAAGGCACGTCAAGATAAAATACGATACAAGGATGAAATTAGTGGCTACAACAAGAGCAGCACCTCCCAACCTATGAATGTGGATTCAGGGAATGAATCTGACACCGAGTAGATTTGAAGTAGAATCAAAATAACCAGCTTTATTTTTTTCCTGGTGGTACTTAACGTGTACGAGAACATATCGAACATACACAAGAAGCCAGTTATACTAGATTTTTGTGTGCCTTTTTTGTACCGTGAAATGACTATATATTAGTAATGCAACTACTTTTTTTTTGAAAAATGGACATTAGCTGTTGATATATTGATAACTCAAAGTTGGATTATAATATGGAGCTCACGTTTGAAAAGAATCATGTGAACCTACCAAAACTGATTGAAATCTAATCTAGATAGTCTTTATGTTGCAAACGGTAAGTGTAGCACCTCAAACATCAGAGCTAGTGAACCAAACTTAAACAAGAACTAAATTAAACTAATAGTCTTAGAAAATCACTTTTATTGACTAAACCAAAAAATCGACAAAATCCAATTATTTCGCTATGGAAGCTCTAGGAGAGATATCCTCAGAGGAACTACCATCCACCAGGAATTCAGATCTTGGACCTAATTCCGGTGGTACTACCAATACCACCTCACTGGAATCGTCCTCCTTTCTTGTAATTGGACTTGTACAAGAATCCAATTTCTTCTTCAGATTTTTCCGAGCACCAAAAGAGTGTTTCTTAGCTTTGTTTGGCCCGGCCCACCTCCCCTTGATCAGCCCCACCAGCAGATTTCTTATTTAGATAACCCTTAGGCCGCCCCCGATTTTCTTTTCTTCACAGGAGAAATAAAAATCACCCCTACCGGAATGAGCAAGAGTCATCTCTGAAGAGAAATCAAGTTCATATGGGATCATCTCTGTAGAGCTTGAGCTTTCAACTCTCTTACGACGCTTGCCTGTCGAGACTAGAGCCAGCTCCGGTCCACACTTGACTCTAGTCATAGACGACGTGATAGATGATACCAATTGCTCCACCACCAGAACTATGACAGATACTGGCTGCACCATAGGAAGGGTCCTCAGCCTCTCCAATTGTAACCCTAAATCAGCAGCCAATATCCCTGGAATAGAGAAAGATAGTGCCGACAACAAACCCTAACATGAAAAGGAATTCACCACCAGTTTAATTGGTGGCACAGAACTCTAACCCTGCAGGACTACCTGCCTAGAGAAAGGCTAAACTGGTCCTTGCCACACAGAGTTAGGTTTTCCGATAACCCTTGCCCCTTCATCGAAATCAGTTTTCATCGATTCAATCTTTGTGAACTGAGGTAACATGGTAGGTTCACCCGCACAACCTATCTCTTGATGCACTAGGAGACGAAAAACTTGACAAAAACCCACTGTGCGGTTGTATTTCACTACTAGTTTCATCGGAAACCACCTCAGACCAAACTCAAAGACCATCTCCCCAAAAGCCTCCTTAATCGGTTCATAACTTTTTGCAAAATCCAGACCTTTGCTCGAGTGTCTCGTTAGATATTCATCTGATCAATGCGTTCCACAAAACCAAGAGTCCAACCAACTTTTTCACCACCTCATCCATCATTAGTGTTTCCGAAAGGCCTTTGATCTCCACCCAAACAGGAAGAGACTCGATTGTCACCGTCACCGCATCCTCCAATCCATCATACTCTGCTAACACAAACAAAGACCGTCCATAAAATCATGGACCCCTAGTTAGGATATTCTTCAGATCGTTTGCTCTTGTGAAACGCAGCACAAATCTGTTAACCCTAACCCGCATTTGTAGTCTATTGTGAAGATCCCAAACAGAGGTTAGGGTTCTGATGACCGCATTCAGGTTTGGAACCTTACACTTCAAGGTAAAAAGCCTGCACACCGTAAAGAACTATTGTGATGCTGGCGAAGATCGCAAAACACTTGTGGATGGAGGCCCGTCGTCATGGAAGGACAGAACGGATGTGAAACCTTGTCGGAAATGGCAAAGGTTTGGGGTGCGATGCAAGACGGCAAATTGAAACCCTAGAAACCCGAGAGAGAGGTGCGGCTAACTTTTTCTATATGTAACATGATCCTTTTAGTAATACTACTACTTCATTAAGATTGGTTCAGATTTATAATAAACACAGAGAAGGGGACATTCAAGAAATGGATCTATAGTATATTAAACTATGTAGCACGAACGCATCACTTTTGGTCTGTATCCTATGTCTGATATGGATACGAGTACGATACGCTCAAATACGTATCAATACGCTTAGACACGTGTATCTTAATTTGCATATGATTTTGACACGTGTCATAATCTTGATATGTATACATATTCTCAGTCGTGTCTCCCTATATGGATACGAGTATGATACGCTCAAATACACATCAATACGCTTAGACACATGTATCTTGATTTGCATACGATTTTGACACGTGTGTCATAATCCGGATAGTATACGTATTCTCAGCCGTGTCTCCCTATTTCACTGTTCTTCCTCTTCGTTCTTCATTTCACTTGGTTTTGCAGGGTTCGGGTTTGATTTGTGGGGGCCAGGGATGACCAGGGATTGGGTAGAAAAGCACGGCAGCGTGGAGAGGTGATAGGTTTGGGTCATAGAGAACTTCAAGAGTTAATTGATCCGAGAGAAAAGACCAAAAGGATCGAGGAAAGGGGCTTTAAGGGTTTCAAGGTGTATGCGTTTATGGCGGTAGGGATTAATGGTGGAGGTCGTGGGGGATAGTATAGAGGAACCAGACGAGGAATTTATGCAGAGAGGAGCTCGAGCGAGATTGTTACGTGTGTATGGAGCTTCAGGAAACGAAGCATTTGAGAGAGAGCGACGAGAATTTATGAAGAGAGAAGAAGATAATTGAAGAAAACTGAATGAGATTTTTTATTCTTCTCAATATATATAAAAAAATATTCAAAAAATTATATATATATATATATATATTAATAAAATCCTACTTAATTAACTTGTTTATTCCGTGTATATTTGACATTTGACGTATCCACCTATGGTATTGTGCGACTTAGATATTAACATGGCTTGCCAACCCTGCATGGAAGGGTTCCCGCAAAGCGCACGAGCCTCCTCACGAATGAGCCTGGCTTTGCGTTGATCATGTCCATCCGACTGAAATGGCCTCTGCCCTTCCTCGGCTCTCCTGATTCCCGGAAGTAGGCTCCGTTTTCCATTAGATCACCTTCCGACCTCCATTGCCATGTCTTCCACACAGCCTCGGGCGTCATGAGTTGCCTGCTTGTGACTTCCTTTAGTTTCGGGTCCGGTGGGGCGACGAAGCGGTTGCCCTGGCTGATGATGGTGGGGTGGGAGCTGCCGCCGATGGCGTATTTCTGCCAGTGGGTGTAGTCATTGTTCACAATGTGGAAGAAGCCGTGTCTGCACCTCGGCATTCTCTGGATCAATCCCTTCCCGAAGTGGTTGAACGCCACCGTTATTTGCATGATCTCGTCACGCTCGTAATCATCGTGTGCTCCGAGCAGCATCACCTGCATGCATGCATACATGCGTTACGCTAGTTTTAGACATAAGCACAACCAATCCCGTTCACTCAGGTCACTAGCTGACACAGTGAAAGGGATAGTAAGCACAATATCAACACCTAAACCAAACCCTAGCGGAGAGTGTACGTACGTCGTTGTGTTTAGTAAAGTGGCAGTTTGAGATGGTGATGGCGGTGGATCCCTGGATGACGTCAATAAGCCCATCGTAGCAGTTCCACATAGAGAGATGGTCCAGCCAAATGTGAGAGGACCCAAACACGGTGATACCATCTCCGTCACTTGGTCCTCTCACTCCAATATGGTCTATTGAGTCTCTGATCAATCCACCTCCGACCGTCATAATGTCGTGTATGTGAAGGCCGTGGATGATCACATTCTCGACGAACTGGATTGTGATTCCGGCACCGTAAGCAATGTGAACGTTGGCGCCTCGCCCGTCAATGGTCTTGTGGCTCGTCATGATTAGCTCCTTGTTTAACTTTATGATCATGCTGTGCTTGAAGATGATCCATAGCGGCCCGGATTGGATCACGGCGTGCCGGAGAGTTCCTGGCTTGGGATTAGCCATGTCGTTGTCGGAGGGGTCATTCACGACGTAGATAGGACCTTTTCTTCCTCCACGGGTCCTGCGGCCGAACCCTAGCACGCAGTTGGCGAGCTGCCTTCGGTTGTTTGCCCAGTCCGGATTGCACCTCCAGCACCGATCAATAGGGTTTGTGGCACTGCATTCGCCTATGATCTTTTTCGCTAGACCCCTCCTTGTGGTGTTGGTCCCTTCTATGGTTCTGAATCCATGCAGTGACGGACGCAGAAATTTTAGTACATGCGTGGGGTTACATTAATAATGGTAAAAATTTCAATTTAGAGTAGTGATGGAAGTTACGTACGTTTCGACGTCTTGGATTATCTCGGTGGTGATTGCTTCGGGGTCGGGCTGGTAGGCTTTGAGTGCAGCTATCTCGGCTCTCTTTTCTCGCTCCTTAAGGACAGGATCGAACACTGCAATGGCGCCATTGACGGAATCATCTGCGCCTGCTTTCAGGCAAGGTAGTATTACGCAGAATGAGCACATAAACAGCGCTAAACTGAGCTGCATTGGCACCATTGGAGATCTCTCCTGCAATATTCCCCCTTCTAAATCTTTCTTCTAACCACAATTAAAACAAGTTCGTCTGTTTTATTATTTCGAACACTTTGCTACTGGTCAAGGTCTCGTTGATTAAACCCCAGTTGTGCGCCTTACAGGGATCGATCTGATTGAGCCCAGATAGACCTTGCCAGGCGCCGAAAAGGGCTTAAACGTGAAGTGGTTCTAGACTGCAGCACTCTAAACCATAAGCCTCGCACCGAGCCATGAATGCATTCACAAAGTTATATAAGCAACTCAATGATCCTTCTGAAAATAGAAGCGTAGAAGGTGGAAACCATATGTTTCGAAAGTTTCGAACTGTTAATTGTCTGGCTGTTTTTGCAAGAAATGTGGGGCAATTAAGGGTCATTGGGATTCCACCACCACTGAATTGTACATCGTTATTTGGTTAGTTCAATTCGTGTGCTTAATTAGCACCTTATCGTGTGGATATCTATGCCTTAAACATCAGTTATAACTTATAACCAAGTTTTGTTGTTCATAAGAAAAAAACGATCTTAATGTTGTTTATTTAAATATATATATATATATATATATATATATATTATTAAACAACTTACACACCTTACATATGTGATAGGTTTGAACATGCGACCTTAAAATTATCAGTTAAACACCTTAACCAATCAACCACGACTCATTGACAATATATAAAACAACTAGAATACATACATGGTAAGACTATGGTATGTTAATGAGTCTTATGCATCAACCATTCTTCATCACTTAGAGGACTTAATTACCATTTCCAAGTTTCCTAAAATGTGAACCAAGCGTCCAAGCCAAACATCTTAATGTTGTTTATGCTCTAACAATATATAAAACAGCTAGAATACATACATGGTAAGACTATGGTATGTTAATGAGTCTTATGCATCATCCATTCTTCATCACTTTAATGACTTAATTACCACTTTCAAGTTTTCTAAAATGCGAATCAAGCGTCCAAGCCAAATTAAGAAAGTGAAACTTTGTCTCGGCACTCTTGGGCTCTACACCTTTCCATGCCATTGTCTAGTGAAAGGTTATCACAGGAAAAGACACTAAACTAGCTTCAACAGCTATATATATGTAAATAGAATAGATGATCGAACAACTTCGTATTGGGTTCTACATCAAATGAGGAAGTTCAAACTAGCTAGCTAGCTGGTGAAATGTAAATAAAATCATTTTTGTCTCACCTGTCTGATATACTATCAAATTGCTTCCAAACTAGATATCAGACATAGAGCATATTAGACATTCCTTCTTCTTTCAATGAACCAAACATTGATGGATACTGAAATCTATTCCTTGTATATATACTTCCCATATTCATGACTAACAAGTTTCAACTACAAGTGCAGGCCAGCCAGCCATAACAGAATGTACGTATACTGGGTATGCTTTAGTTGATGAAGCACTTGCAGAATAAGCCCTTATCCAAAAGCACTTATACTAAGCAACTTATAATGCTGTCTGTGCTATATTATGCTCTGTGCAGGGAAAGAATATATATGCAAACGCAGCAGAGATGTATAATATATTCACCCACCTTTGTGATTTCAAAAAGTTGTTTCCATTGTGTATTCATGTGAAGGAACATCGAAAACAACTGATCGAACAATTTGGAGCTCTGATTAATATTCATAGACAAGTTGAAGAAAGAGATAATTATCATTTTTGGGAAAAAATTTGGCATTTTATAAAGCAAATCCCCCACAACACTTGTTCTAACACTTGACCACATATAGCAAAATTCTTCCTTCAAACTGTTAATAAACTAGTTCGCCAAAAAAAACTGTTAATAAACTCTGCGGTTCAATTACTTCACCTGCAATTTACTCCTTTATTCTTCAGTTCATTTCCTTCATAGCTACATTTGAAAACCCTCCAAAGTAAAAGAAATACACTCCTTAACTACACTAAACTACTTCATTTTTCTATTTGGAAATAATTAGTTTGTTCGGCTCTCTTTTAAAAAGAAATCTAAATTTCTAAAATGGATCAAAACTTGGAAAGCATACCAGGATAGGTTTTAGAGCTCCCTTGTCAGCCTACAGCTATAACTTGCTAGCTCCACCTTTGCCTAAAGAACATGACCTCAAGAAATTAAGCTGGAATCTACCTTTAAATTTTGATGACAAATATGCCCTGACTAAATTATTACTAAGAAGCTTCTTATAGTCATATACTGGTGATCATTGTCAGAGAGATTTTCTCTCCCTCTTTACAATCAGATTGTGTAATTGTAGACTAGTTTTGAACTTTTGATTCCTGTAGATCTAGTCTTTTAATTCCCATTATAGCATAATTGTAACTGCCAGCTATGGCCTGGCATATATATATATATATATATATATATATATATATATATATATATATATATATATATATATGTACAGTATTGGCAAGATTGAATCAATGAAATCCATATTCAACATACAGTATAATCATCAAGCACCAAATAGGGAACAATGTCTATATGCAGTATTTGCTTTAAACTACCATATTTTAACTTAAGGTAATTATGGGGATTAAGAAAAGCTTTTGATAAAGCTTGCACAAACACAGACATTCTCTCGTTAACTTTTCGTATCTGACAAAGCAACAAACAAAGCATATAAGACTTCTTATGAAAACAATATAAAGAGATCATTTGTCATTAGCAGGAATATGTATAAACAGTTGTGAGATAGGATTTTTTCTTTTCTCTTCACCAATTGTTCAGAAACCATGATTTCCTTAATTGATGTCTACCATGTTGTGGCAGCAACTGTTCCTTTGTATGTTGCTATGATTTTAGCCTATGTTTCTGTGAAATGGTGGAAGCTTTTAACACCAGAACAATGTTCTGGTATAAACAAGTTCGTCTCGAAATTCTCAATCCCATTGCTGTCATTTCAAGTGATTTCTGCCAATAATCCCTACAAAATGAACCTCAAGCTCATTCTCTCTGATGGTCTACAAAAGGCAATTGCTTTCCTAGCACTGACAGCAATCACTAAATTCAGCTCCCATGGTGGCTTGAAGATAAAAGAATAATTTGATTTGTGTTTCAATATGTTCATTCATCCCTCAAGGGGTATTTATAGTGATACAAGAGTTATAGAGCTATTCTAAACCTACAAGGAAAAGAATACCCATAATTACAAGATTTCCTACTAATATTAGTAATCCTAATTTGACAGCTTTTCTACACTCCCCCTCAAGTTGGGTGCGTGGATGCCAATCATGCCCAACTTGTCAATTGAGCTGTCAAACAATTTTTTTTTTTGATACTCCTTTAGTAAGAACACATGATGATTCGCCTTGACCTATAGAGTCTGTCGAGCGCTTCGATTATCCAGCTTGTCACATTTTGGACAAGGCTTAGTGTAGACTGCAATGTATTTATCAGATTGCTGTCCAACCGTGAAGGCTCGGAAATTGTCTTGAAAATGGGATTTGAAGGATCCTCTTCAGGAAGGGGTTCTTCCCAGCAGCCTTCCGTGCCATGTTCTCAGTCCTTCTCTTTTGAAGCCAGGCCGGAATGCAAAGGTTGGTGGATCAAGTAGGGCCAACTCTGCAGTCAGGTCTTCTACTCCTGGAAAGAAAGACACCTGGTCTGGAAAATCTAGCAAGGCAGATTCAGTGAATGGTGATGCTGAGGATAGAAAGCCGAAGAGGCAGTATGAGGGACCTGATCCTGATTTGGTTGAAATGTTTGAAAGGGATGTACTGGAAACCAGCCCTAGAGTGAGATGGGATGATGTTGCTGGTCTGACTGAAGCAAAAGGACTTCTGGAGGAAGCCGTTGTTCTTCCTCTTTGGATGCCAGAATATTTTCAGGAGACCATGGAAGGGTGTTCTTATGTTTGGTCCTCCTGGAACTGGAAAGACATTACTTGCTAAAGCTGTTGCTACCGAGTGTGGCACAACTTTTATCAATGTCTCCTCGGCTACATTAGCTTCAAAGTGGCGTGGAGAAAGTGAACGAATGGTTGATGGTCCGAGTACAATCTTCATAGATGAAATTGATTCTCTCTGCAATTCCCAGGGGGCATCAGGAGAGCATGAGTCATCCAGAAGGGTGAAATCTGAACTACTGGTCCAGGTTGACGGTGATCTGTGTTAGAGCATGGATAAGGATGAAGAAGAGGGACTGCTGCCGCTGGTGCCTGATGCTACCGCTGGTGCTCTGCTGGTGCGCGTGAGGTGCACTGGGCGTGCGCGTCTGGTGCCTGGTGAGGTGCCCTGCTGGTGGTGCACGCTGGTGCACGTCTGCAGGTGCACGTCTGGGTGCACGTCTGCAGGTGCACGTCTGGGTGCACGTCTGCTGGTGCTGCGTGACTGCTGGGTGCCCTGCTGGGTGCACGTCTGCGTTTTTCTTTTTCTGTTCTCTCCTTTGTTTCTCGCCAACTCTTGTCTGCCTTTTCTGTGGTGTGATGTGTTTGCCTTTTGTGGTATGTCTTCCCACTAACTGTGGTGTGATGTGTTTGCCTTTTGTGGTGCGTCTTATCACTAACTGTGGTGTGATGTGTTTGTGTCTTCCCACTAATTGTGGTGTGATGTGTTTGTGTTTTGGGATTCGGTATTTGAGAAATATGATGATTTGGGGTTTTGGTGGTGGTGGATATACTGAAGATGGAGGGTATGGTGCAGGAGGGTATGAAGCTGCCGGAGGGGGATATCCACCGTACGGGGATGGTGGATATCCCCCTGGTGCTGGATTTGGTATGGTATTTGATTCAGTAACAATGCAGCGGATTTGTGATTTTCAGATGCAGGATTGAACCTGCTCTGATACCAAGATAAAAGAATAATTTGATTTGTGTTTCAATATGTTCATTCATCCCTCAAGGGGTATTTATAGTGATACAAGAATTAGAGAGCTATTCTAAACCTACAAGGAAAAGAATACCCATAATTACAAGATTTCCTACTAATATTAGTAATCCTAATTTGACAGCTTTTCTACAAATTCTATCATCACAGGTCTTTCACTCTCCACCTTGCCTAACACATTGATCCTTGGAATTCCACTTTTGAAGGCTATGTATGCTGACGAAGCAGGCGCACTTGTTAGTCAGATAGTTGTGTTACAAAGCTTAGTTTGGTACAATTTGTTGTGTTACAAAGCTTCTGTTCGAGTTTCGAGCAGCAAAGGCAGCTTCTGTGACACCTTCATCAGAAGCAACTGCAGGTTAGACACATTCAAAATTGCCTTTTGTGTTTAAGAATATAAAAAAGCATATACAGTCAATGACGGAGCTAGGATTTTATAATGGGATGGGCTATAAACGTGCACTAATTTATTTTAGATACGGACTAAATTCAATAATCTAGACTTAATTTAAAAATTTAAGGTGGACTAGATTTCAATTTTTAGCTTTTTGAACTAAAATTTAGCTTGAAATGAATGATTTTTCAAAATTTAAAATGTGTTGTAGCCCACCATAGCCCGTGTGTAGCTACGCCATTGTATACAGTACAACATACGTGCAGCAGTTACAACATGAACACACTTCTAAAGATCCTGAACACAATTCAGGTTTCTCTAGATGTAATTGTAGTATTCACAAGTCGAATATTAGTCTGCATATATTTTTGGTCTGAAATGCTACTACAACTTCAAGCAAAAAGTTTGTTCTGTAAACAATAGCGCACAAATCACTCCTCCCCTAATCAAGCATAACTCTTCAGAATCCTCTCAAAATATTCATATTCAATAGTTAGAGTGATTTCTGTAAACTATTATCTTGTGCATTGATAGATAGCTTGATTTGTGTAATTTATGATTTGCCAATCTCCTAGAGATCAGCTATAGCAATTGTATATATCATGTATAATACTTGTAACAGAAAGATCAATGAAACATAGCTTTCTACACAATATGTCAATAAATGAGTTGCTTCTGATTTCAAATAATGGTGATATATTCTAACATCAGCAAAATTTTCGTGGTCTGGTCTGGTCTTGATGAAGCACAATTGAAAGACGAAGAAGGGGGTGAAGAAAGACCCAGAAATCCCAAGAATATGAAATCTATTATGTTAACAGTTGGGAGGAAGCTCTTTGCTAACCCCAACACTCATGCAACATTGTTGAGTCTAATTTGGGCTAGCATACACTTCAGGTAGGCAATAATAATGAGATTTGTTTAGGCAATTAGGCATGACATTCTTTCAGCAATTTGATGGCTCATGCATATATCTCTTGCAGATGGGAGTGAAAATGTCAGAAATTGTCACGCAATCAATTTCAATACTAGCAAATGGAGGACTTGGTATGGCAACATTCAGCTTAGGTATAAACATATCAGCAATTTCTTGGCATGACATTATGAACCAAAACCATTGATGAGCATGAACTTACTATATCTTGTGATTTCCTGATGTCATTAGGCCTTTTCATGGCGTCGAGGCCTAGTATAATAGCTTGTGGAACACGAATGACAATGGTAGCCATGGGACTTAAGTTCCTTGCTGGACCTGCTGTAATGGCATTGTCCTCCTTTGTTATAGGACTAAGAGGCAGAGCTCTCAGAATAGCAATTGTGCAGGTTCATAGATACACTACTATATACTACATTGTTGTCTTTGTATTCCAATGACTATAAATGAGACATAAAAGTAACTTCCTCTAAATATACTGCAGGCAGCTCTTCCTCAAGGAATTGTTCCTTTTGTTTTCGCCAGGAATACAATGTTAATCCAGAGATTTTGAGCACCGCGTAAAATTTTGATTTACGTTAGAGATCAAATCCGAAACATTTTTCTTTACACAAAAAAGTTGATTCTGTTCATCTTGCATCACACAATGCTGCATATGTGTGAGGGTTCCGAGATGATCTGGTTTTGTTTTTGTGTGCAGAGTGATTTTTGGCATGCTCATTGCTTTGCCTGTAGCATTGGCCTACTACTTCTTACTGGGATTATAAACTAATTGGTGTTCAAATTGGTGAGGATATATAACTCCATTTAATTTATAAGAACTTCTTTGACATGTAATATGATTATTAGTATAATTGCTACACATGAATGGATCTGATGTGAAAACTAGTGTGTAAATTTTATCATGGTTAATGTAGTCTATCTTAGGCTTTTAAAAAAAAACTAGTCTGTCTTGGAGAAATATTGATCAGAGTCAATGAGTGGATAATGGACCTCTTTGATGCTTCCACATGGCTTTCTGGATTGCTTACAAGTGTGTTGAGCTTGAGTTATGTGCAAGTATACTAGTGCAGTTACTCACACCGTTTTACAAGTGTGCCAGCTCGCAATACGTTTTATTAAGGAACTTCAATTTTCAATACAAAAAATTAAAATTATTAGAATTAGCTTAACATGACAAAAAATTTACCAGCAAAGAATGTATAATTACTGTATATCATCTATTTACATGACGGTTCGAATTATCAATATTTTTTTCTAAAATAATAGTTAGCAATTGAGTTTTACCTGCTAACCGATTTTAATTATTTATATTTTAAAAAATTAATTACGTTCGGTTAATTGGTCAATTGCTTTGTCGTTATTGAAGTCCTCAAATTAATGATTAACATACGGGTTTGCTCAAACAACGTTGTATATTCAAATGGACCTTTTATATTTCAAATTCAAAACAAATGTGACATACTCATGAGAATCATGAGATAACTATCTTGATTTTTTTGGTCGTTTAGCTATCTTGATTATAGATGAATTTTTCGGTTGACATTTTATATTTTATATAAATTTGCCCTCGAATGCATCTGAAAGCCCAACACATGATCTCAAAATATTTTTGAGATTTTTTTATTTGGCGAATAATCATTAAATTTTGTTGGATTGGGTTTCTTAGCTTTCTGACCACCCCTCTCAAACTATTTTCGTCCCCCCAAAAAACATTTCTTTTTGCCAAAGAAAAAGAGGATAATATAGTCAAATCGTCCACAAAGAAAGCGACTGGCTTGGACGAAACGCAAAGTATTATGTGGATATAAACTTGATCCAAAAACCCAAAATCCCAGATCCAACGGCCAGGAAAATAAAACACGAACCCGAAAATAAATATACTCACCGAAAAGAAATGTGTAAATCGAAAATAGGGTTTATCGGCGCCCCTATATAAACCACACATCGCTCTCTCTCTTCCTCTATCACCTTCAGACCTCCACTCTCTCTCCGCTCTCCGTTTTCCGGCCTCTTTTTCCGATCATCGAAATGGCCAAAGGTCCTGGTCTCTACCCCGAGATAGGCAAGAAGGCCAGAGGTTCGTCTTCGTAATCGTATCACACATTTCGATGAATTTCGGTTGGTTTTGGTTGCTGAATCTGTTGTGCTTTTTTGTTGTTGAATTTTGTAGATCTCTTTTATAAGGATTACCAGAGCGACCACAAGTTGACCGTCACTACTTACAGTCCCACTGGTGTGGTGAGTTCTCTGTTCGTCTCTTTTGCTCTGCGATCTGTAGAAAGCTAGGGTTTATATTAGCTCGTATTCGTTGAATTTCAGTCTTGGATTGCTTTTATCATCTATTTGTATTGTGAAATTGGAGCACGGAGTGTAGTTTCGGCTTGATTGATGCGTATATATTCGATTGGATGAACTGCGAAGTTGCTTGTTGACACCGAAACTCTACTAGTTTAATGAATTTAGGGGCATTGGACTGGTTTTACTATATTTGGTTGAATTTACGAGATATAGGATATCTTTTAGTTGAAATGCTAGTGTTTGATGAGAGGCGCTATGCGATTTCTCTTTCGCATGAAGATAGTAGAGTTAATGACTTGCTCTTACTGTGTCATGTTTGCAGGCTATTACTTCTTCAGGAACGAAAAAGGGTGATGTGTTTCTGGCTGATGTTACTACTCAGTTGAAGAACAAAAATGTCACCACTGATATCAAAGTTGACACTAACTCCAATGTAAGCGTCACATCCTTTGTTCTGCTTTTGTAATACATTCCGATCATCCTATGCATAGAACAGCTGCTGGTGCTGCATATTTCTTTGCTCTGCTCTTTTGTTTGTGATTAAGTTTTATTCATTTTATATCTATATCTGTATGTTGAGTGATGGAAGCATTTATAAACTGTACTATGTGTTTTTCTGGGAAGAATGAGGCTTACTAGTGGTTTGTGTTCATGACAGATTCTGGCCACTATTACGGTTGATCAACCTGTCCCTGGTGTTAAGGCAATTCTCAGCTTCAAAGTTCCTGATCAAGACTCAGGCAAGGTAAGAATGTTATTTTGCGTTTTTAATTGAGTTTGAGGATATGCAGGAAAAAGTCTGTATGGATATGCTTCCTGATTCATTTGAGACCTTATCAGGATGAGTGTAGATTTACCCTCTAAATGATTGATTGTTGACAGGCGGAAGTCCAGTACTTGCATGAATATGCCGGTATTAGCACCAGTGTTGGATTGACAGCCAACCCTGTTGTCAACTTTTCTGGTGTTCTGGGAACTAACCTTTTTGCTCTTGGTACTGATGTGTCATTTGATACCAAATCTGGAAATCTCACTAAATGCAATGCCGGTTTGAACTTTTCCCATGCTGATCTTGTTGCATCATTGAACCTGTAAGTCTTCTCATCGATTTGTGAGTATTATTTGATATTACTTGGTGTAGCATTCTTCCCATAAACTAAAAATGATTGAAATTATTCTCTGTAGTGAAATTCCTCTTGTCAATGTTCACATTTTGAGTCATCGTATCTCCGATTCACTATGTTGACGATTATCTTCTTGATACAGGAATGAGAAAGGTGATGTGCTCAGCGGATCTTTGTATCACAGTCTCTATCCCAAACAAAACACTGCTGTAGGAGCTGAGGTCACCCACAGATTTTCTAACAGTGAGAATACGATCACTCTTGGTGCTCAGCATGCCCTGGATCCATTGACCTCTGTCAAGGCACGTGCAAACAACTTTGGCAAGGTCAATGCTCTTATCCAGCATGAGTGGCGCCCAAAATCATTTTTCACCATTTCTGGAGAGGTGGACACCAAAGCTATTGAGAAGAGCGCCAAGATTGGATTGGCTCTGGCTCTCAAGCCATGAGGAGTTAAGCGGTGACCAAGGGAGGGAGAGCATTGAGATAGGTCGTCTCTTCTCTTTTGTGTCCTTTGCTCGAACTAGTCCACATGTTAGGTCGTACTCTTTTTTGTTTGTAACAATAAAGATTTAATGTTGGTTTCATGCTTTTTTCTTCATGGTTGTTAACAGAGCCTGTTCAAGTAGTCAGGAAATTAGACTTGTTGCCAATGTGGTTTGGTTTTTCTCCCTCCCACAATGATAACTGTGATGTTTAGTTTCGTTTTATTAAATCTCAATCAGCGTCATTGTTTAACAATTGTCAAATGAGGCACAAGTTGTCTGGTGAGTTGATTGATTTACACTGAGCACCATGCCCATGGTAGATAATGCCTATTTAGTTGCAAGTGAGAAAAAGTGTACGCTTTTGTAGGAGCTAACATTTTCGCAAGTCATTATAGATTGTAGTTAACATCCAAGTACGATAAGAAACATCCCGATGGACAGGTAGGACTCTACTTCAACATTCAAACATGATGAGGCAATGACATTGTCCTTCAAGGCTTCACACCTTCCTCATTTGCCTTCTGCAGGCTATCAGTGCCAAGCTTTTCCCTTGCAACTGTTTCAACATCACAGTCAATTAGAGATCAATTAAGACGCTTAAAATTGCATAGCACAGTACTAGCAGGTAAGAAATTGTTACTTGTAACAAATTTTACATGTATCCTTTCAAATATACTGATACAACACAAATTTTAAAAATCCAACACATTGAACCATGTTTTACAAGATAAGATTCAGTAACATCAATTAAAACAGGTAAAGTCGCATATAACCATATAAGAAATAGTTACTTGTAAGTTGTAACACACTTTACATGCTTGTTTTCAGATATACAACACAGGCACTATAGCACATGAACTGTAATCTTATATTACCTGCATTCTCATTCATTGCTTTCTTCAGAGACTCATCAAGCGCAAGATTAACAATGAGGGTCTCGATAATCTAATAACCATAAGCAGACATACAAAAACACAAGTCGTTAGATTGTTGTTATTTTTTAAAATACGTTTGTGTATAATCTCGGCTTATGTTAGTTGTTCACCTTTTCAAGGTCCTCTTGAACAACTTTTGCTATGCCATGCGTTTCCTCAAACACAGCATCAAATTCCAACTTGGCCACACTTGCCCTGATAGCTGAAGAAACCAAGGATATCAATTAGCTTCTCATAACCTGGTACATGCAGCAATGTTTACCAACCACGTTTTCTAACAGTAGAACAATCAACATTATCTTACCATTGAAAACATAGGATTGCATCTGAGTAGTTGCATTCTTAAGCTTATAGAAAGCATCCTCGACTTGTTCTGATGATGGGCGAAAGTGAACATATGCAGACACAGTGACAAACACATTATCCTGAAATGTCAATGTTCAATGTTCAGTAGCCAAATTAATCTAAGAGCACCATTGAAGTCCAAAACACGTCATAAAGCCAATGCAAGAATGTGAAAAAGCTGAAAACTTACCTTAGTCTTGGCTTCACATTTAAAAGCAATCTGTTGCACAGGCAGTGAAACCCGACCGGCTACTTGATACCCGAAGCACCAAGGCACACAGTGACAGCCTGGTTGAAGCACCCCATCAAACTTCCCGCAATGTTCCCTCACAGCAACTTTGGTCTGCTTCACTCGAATGCAACCAATCACTTGACCCATGGTACTTGAATTCTACAACTAATATTAGAGATATTAGATTATAAAACCCATCAAGAGAAAATAATCTCTATTAAGCAACACCATATACCCCGAATAAGATCCAAAAAAACTTTATAGCAACTCAGAAATCAGACCAGATATTACTTTGTACACAATAATTCAAAACACGCGTGTCAAAGTGAAAAATGTTTTCCTCTGTAAACACATAATATTTTCTTTCTTTTTTTCATATAAGAAAAAGAAAACGAAGTTTCTCTCCAGGATTATCTTTCAACAAAAGAAGAAGAAAATAACGACTCTGATCCACTACAAGAACCAAGAGAAACATAACATTTTCACTTCTTCTGTAAATGTTACATCATTTTTTTCAGATATGTGACTTCGTTTTCTTCACTTCATCAAACTCAAATAAATTTCCAGAAGACTTCACTTAACATAAATTAAAATACAAAAAAAATCAACAAGAAGAAAGATTACAGAACAAGGATCCAGCAAAATAAAAGAACATGTTAAGAAATAAAAATAGACCAACAAAATCTGAGATACTGGATAGAGTTGGAGAGAGGCATTTACCTTTCTTCCTCCTCTTTTTGTTGAAATTGGCTTTTCTTTTCTTTGTCTACAGCAGTGTGATGTGGGTTTGCTTATATTTGAGACTAGAGAGGTACAGACTGCACATAGCTCAGTGAGTATATGACCAATTTGCCCCTCTGCGCGGACGTGGCCAGGGGCTGCCTCTTCTCCAAGAAAACAAGGACGATGAGTGGAATGTCGAGAGTGCCCTTTGCTTCACGCTGGTCACGTTCTTCTGCAAATTTTTGAACTGTGGCAACTGTAATTCTGTGGTTCGGTGAGAAATAATAAAGGTAAAATTGCAGTTCAGTAAATGTTTGGCATAGTTGTAATGAAGGACCAAATTCTACCTGTAGTGAGAGTTTAAGACACGTCGGATTTGTTTTCTCTTTTATGAAATTTTGATGGTATTTGTTCTCTTCTTGTTTTAACTTTTTTTATGAAAAACTTTGTTTTACAATGGAGATTGGGTTGAATAGGTAAGGAACATTTTTTTTGATCAAAAAGAAATTTCATTCATAATAAGAGAAGCACAAAGATCAGAGCCTAAAGTGCTCTCGTTAAACCTGGCTAAAAATACCAGGAAAAGTACCACGCTCTTATGAAAACTTCATAAACTAGCTTCAGCAGTCTGGCATCATTAGCCACCAAAATGTAGGATATGGAAGGGACAAAGCAAATTTCGCAACCTCATGAGCTACTCTATTACACCCTCTAGGAACATACCGCCAACTACACACCTCAAAGCGGCGAAACATAGCTCGTGCCTCATCCAAAAGAGTACCAACCTCACTGAAGTCTTCTCCAGCCTCATCCAAAAGAGTACCAACCTCACTGAAGTCCTCTCCAGCCTCAAGGCATCACCTTCAATTTCCAATTTAGAGAAGCCAACCTGAGCACAAAAGTGCAGTCCATGAACTAATGCTAACACCTCCACCTCGTGAGGACTCAGATAACCTGCACCCGGCACGGCCAGAACTCCTAAACAAGTCTCATTCTCATCACGACATACAGCCCCAGTACCATACACACCTGATTTATTATCAATTTCTCCATCTATATTCAACTTCACCACCCCATGCCTAGGCTTGACCCATCCAACCAGCTTCTTGTTTGGACCAAAGAGAGCCCAGTAGACCGATTCTTGCGGTCTACATTATTATTAATGTATTTCCTCTCGATTGGAAGTCATGATTGGTAAGAATTTGTGGTTGCTTAAAGAATCCTTTGAAGATCCAAGACGATTTGATATGCCTTGATCCGCAAGAAAGAACAAACCCTAGTGTTCACTATATAAGGGGTCAAGTTACAAAGATAGAGACATCTCAACGATTCAATACAACTTTTGCACATTACAAAACAAGCCTCTCCGAAGCACCTCTACCAGAAAGATTCCTCGAGTCTTTTTATCCACCAAAGCTCTATCCGTAGGCATTCCCCGCTGCTACTCACCAAAGCCCGACCCGTCGGCATTATCCGTTTCTTCCTTACCAAAGCCTCATCCGTGAGCACTACCGCAGCTATTCACCAAGCCTCATCCGTGAGCGAACAGTCAACCACCGCTTCATTGAGCCCTATCCGTAGGCGAATACCCGCAAAAACCATTGTTGGAGTGAAAACTCTTGCAAATATCCAGAGTTTGTCAGAGATCCTTTGGCGAACGCACCTGCTCCCGTGATTTTTAGCTCTGCTCAACCACATCTGTCTAAGTAGGAACGTCCGCTTCGCAAGAGGAGGAGAAAAATTCTAGTTGCTCTTCAGCTAGGTCTAAGAAGTATCTGAATGCAGGTCTGACTAACGCCTGTACATGCAACAATCGTTTGAAGAGAAGTCAGAAGACGAACGCGCATCAAGATCAAGATTATACCTGACACATAGGTACTGACACGCCCTCAAGCTTGGTTGTTCGAAGAAACACATTTTCATGTCGAACATTTGGCACGTCCGGTGGGATCACGTGCTAAAAATAACGGGAGTCAACGAGTACTCGAAGTTATACCCGGCTTGTAATAAGCCACAACATTCGCAGGTTAACTTACATAACTCAGCGTACTGTAGAGTTCTAGAGAGAGTAGCCGCGTTCAGTGCTATGTAATTTGTAATTGACTCATTCTTGATTCATAGGGAATTGCTTTTTCATTAGGGACTTTCATGAGTTAAATTTCCGACAGGGTTTTTTTTCAAATTGAGGTTTTATTGGGTAAACAAACTGCTATGTTCGTTGTTCTTTACTTTTTGTCCAGTTCGTCAGGCGCGTTTCAATCCCCACTGCACATTCAACAATATCTTCAGAATCATTGAATTATCATTGCAGACGCCGAATATCAGCTATGTGAATGTGCATGCATGCTGTGCTGGAAGCGCGGTGCAACCGTGCGAAAACGCTGTCATCTCCTCACGCGCAGGTAAATAGAACCTCATTCAACTGGAGTAAACATGTGAATTAATGTAATGTTTGCTGTGAGATTTTAGTATTTTCTGCCAGTATTAGGATATGTCAAAGTAGAATAGTTTCTTAGACGGTCGAGTTTTATGGTAGATATACATCGGTTATGAGTGATGTGCTGCGTTGCTATTAGTCATTACAGCTTTTGAGTGTCATTATTTCCAGGAGCAATGTGGATTTGTATAGAGTTCTTGTGAAGGAGCTTTCTCAGATGGTAGAGAAACAACTTGCTAGTACTGCTGGAATGGTAATCAACACGATGGGATGGATTGAAGGTGCTGGCTATGAGTGTTCTCGGAACAAAACGGGTGCCTGTTGATTAATTCAAAAATGACTGATTTTAATATATTTGAAGATTGCTCTGCTAGTTTCGTCTTCTTTATCTTTCTTGCAGTTGCTTCTTCATGCAATTGACACATTCAATGCCAATGTTGTCTTGGTATTGGGCCAGGTAAATCCTTCTAGTCCGAGACTCCGAGTTCATTTCTTGTCATGCTCAAGTCTTGGTGAATTCTGCTACTTCTTTTAATCTGTCAGGAAACATCCTTTTCTGTTCTTTGTGATTGTTGGGTTAAGATTGTCAGCAAGTCTGTTAGCTTTTAATGATATACTTTTCTAAATCATTGTAGTTCTTACAAGTGTTATATGCCCTAAGTTTACGTCTCCGTGACAATGGAGCATTTCTTTTATGCAGGAAAAGCTTTGCAGCCTGCTCAGAGATGTACTAAAGAACAAGCCCAATGTGGATGTTGTTAAACTTCAAAAGTCAGGGGGAGTTGTATCCAGGAATCTAAAATTCTTTCAAAAATCCAGGAGTCATAGGATGTGTCAGTATAAGTTGGAAAAACAAAACGATCCAACAGTATCATCTTCTATGGTACCAAATTGAAAGTCCTTAAAAAAATGTGCGCCAAGTTTATTCGAATCGGTGGTGGCCCACAGGCCCCTCGTTCAGCTTTGCCAATTGGTGCCGAGCCTGCAGCTGACCCTACAAGAGTAGTTCCTGCAAATATTAACCGTGATCTGCTCCAGATGGTTCTCTCTATTTCATATGCGAAGGAGCCTGAAGAAAATCTCTAGCTAATCACATAGCCATCAGTTAAAGTCTAAATTTGAGCAGTAGGTTGTGTATTGGAAGACGTGCTTACTTTCCTTCTTACAAGAGTCGTAAGTGACTTACGTACTTCTGTCCTAGCGACTCCATTTCCAAAGATTTGAAAATCTGACTGATACATTAGAGTAGAATCTGTCGATGTCAGAGATTACAATATATATGCCTGTTGCTTAACAATGAATTTTGTGTTGCTGGGTTTGTCCATGTCACAGAGATCAGCATGGAAAGGTTTGATTTCTGACCTACAGTGACTTGTTCAAATTACCTTCCAAATTCTGGGTTATCTCTGTTATGACCAACCAATATCTCGAACAAAAACAAGATATATATAACAGTATAATCGAATCGAAACCAACAACAAACAAAAGCAACAATGAAATCGAGATTGAAAACACTAACTTGATTCAGATAGAGGCCTGCTTTGCAGTGACCTAAGAAAGAAATTCGTCCCCACTTGTACCAGCACAAGTTCTTGCACAAGAACTTGTCCCTGGCGAATTTACTTTGTGTTTCAGAGAAGTCGATTTTGGGGAGGAAGAAGAAGAGACGAATTTGCGATGGAAAGCAACGACCACAGTGTCGTCTTTATATAAAGTCAAATTCGAACAGGTAAAACTGTTCAAAAGGTTGTAACTGTTACCAACAGTTATTACCTTTGGTTTTATCCGAAAATAATAAAAATTAATAAAATTATTAATTCAAAAATTATAATCAGATTTAATTTTTCCAGAGCCCAAAGAGCCCCAAGGCCCAAGGCCCATCTATGACTTTATATAAATATATATTTAGATATATATCATTTTCTATTGGAAATCCAATAGAAAGCCCATCAAGCCCACTCTAGGCTATTCCACCCATTCACTTGCTCACATGGGTGTTTGTCTATAAACAACCAAGCAAGTAGCTCTTCTTCAATGTGGGATAGAATCCCACACTAAGTTCCAACAATACCCCACATTTTCTATTCAAACTCTAACAATACCCCACATTTGAATAGAAAATAAGATAATGAGGAACTTATCGATTTTCCAGAAACTAGATATGAAATGCATCGGAAAAGGTGTCTTTTGGACTTGAACCTTTCGTAGTGAATACTTATCGGATCTACTTTGTGAAATAGTGAACTTAAGTCTTGAACTATTCACGTTTTGTAGTAAATCGAGACAATAAATATCACACATATCATATCTATACACATTTCAATTCTTACGGTTGTGTTCATTTTGGTCCTGAACAACTCCTTACTTCATGAGAATTTTAGAGAACTTAGCCATCTCGGTTCCCAAAGATGCGACCCCACATCAATCTCATATAGGTAATGCTAATTAAGAATAGTCCGTACTATCCCACCTTAATTAAAGGCTATTAGCATTATTAAGAATAATGTAATATTCATCCCTTATACGTCAACGGAATAACACACTTAAATTGCATCATAGGAATGAACATATGTGTGTTTATGCTTCTTGAGTCTTCCCCAACTAGTTTGCCTATTGAACCTAGACCATGGGATCTCCAATGTTGCTAGGTTAGGTTTCCGCCAAGTAATGACTCATTATGTTGGCTTTAAGCCCATTCCCCTCGATGTAAATACGACTTGCTCTCTATTAAGGCCTTTTGTCAAAGGATCCGCTATATTTTCCTTTGATTTTACATAGTCAATGGAAATAATTCCATTCTTGAGCAAGTCTCGTATTGTCTTGTGACGTCGCCTTATATGCCTCGATTTGCCATTGTAGATTTGGTTCTTTGCTCTTGTAAGAGCAGCCATACTATCACAATGAATGCAAATGGCCGTAACAGGCTTTGGCCACAACGGAATACCCTCTAGGAAGTTTTTGAGCCATTCCGCCTCTTCGGCAGCTTTGTCCAAGGCTACAAACTCGGCTTCCATAGTCGAACGTGTATTCACGGTTTGCTTCGATGATTTCCAGGAAACGGCTGCCCCTCCAAGTGTAAATACATAACCACTTGTAGACCTACTTTCCGAATGATTGGAAATCCAATTAGCATCACAATATCCTTCTAACACGGGAGGATATTTTGTGTAATGCAATCCATAATCCATTGTATACTTTAGATATCGTAGCACTCTCACTAGTGCAAACCAATGATCTTTTCCGGGATTGTGAGAGTAACGACTAAGTCTACTCAAACTATATGCTATATCCGGTCTTGTACAATTCATTATGTACATCAAGCTCCCAAGAACTTGTGTATATTCCAATTGAGACACACTATCACCTTGATTCTTCTTAAGATGACTAGCGGGATCAAATGGGGTAACAACCGGCCTATCATCAAAATGTCCAAATTTCCTAAGGACTTTCTCCACATAATGGGATTGAGTAAGTGTGTAACCATCCGGGTTCTTTTGAATCCGAATACCAAGAATGACATCGGCTATGCCCATATCTTTCATATCAAAAGAAGAATGCAGTAGCTTCTTGGTTTGATTAATTACATCCTTACTTGTTCCCATAATAAGCATATCATCCACATATAAGCATACAATAACACATGCATTTTTACACTCTTTCACATAGACACATTTGTCACATTCGTTGATTTTGAAACCATTTGACAATAGTGTATTATCAAACTTCTCATGCCATTGTTTTGGAGCTTGCTTAAGTCCATAAAGAGACTTAACCAATTTGCACACCTTCTTTTCTTGACCTTTAACGACAAACCCTTCGGGTTGTTCCATGTATATCTCTTCATCTAATTCACCATTCAAGAATGCAGTTTTCACATCCATTTGGTGTATTTCCAAATTGTGAACAGCCGCAATAGCAATCAACGTCCTTATAGACGTAATTCTTGTGACCGGTGAATAAGTGTCAAAGAAATCGATACCCTCCTTTTGACGATACCCTTTGGCTACTATACGAGCCTTGTATTTTTCTGTGGTACCATCAGGTCTCAATTTTCTTTTAAAAATCCATTTATGGCCTATTGGTTTATGTCCCGGAGGTAAATTAACCAATGTCCATGTATTATTTTGCATAATGGATTCTACTTCACTTTGGATAGCCTCTTTCCAATAAGGTGCTTCCGATGACTCCATAGCAGCCTTATAAGTTTGAGGTTCTCCTTCAATTGCAAAGGTCATATAATCAGGTCCAAAATCTTTGGCTATTTTTCCACGTTTGCTTCTTCTTGGTTCAACTTGTTCTTGACCAACTGAAGATGCTTCTTTTCCAATTTCGGCACTTTTGTCTAACTCTCTTTGAGACATGGTTCTTTTCCTTGGATTAGATGTTTCTTTATCTTTATCTTTATCCTTGTAAGGAAAAATATTCTCAAAAAATTCTGCTTCGGCAGATTCCATGATTGTGTTTTGGTTAATTCCTTCTACCTCCGAATTGTAGACCAAAAATTTATATGCAGCACTATTATTAGCAGGGCCAATATAGATGCAATCGATAGTTTTTGGTCCAAGTTTGGTTCTCTTTGGCAAAGGAACTTGAACTTTCGCAAGACAACCCCACACTTTCATCGTTTTCAAAGTTGGCAATCGTTCCTTCCAAATTTCATAAGGAGATTGATCACTTTGTTTATGAGGAATCCTATTTAATATCATGTTTGCAGTAAGACAAGCATCTCCCCAAAGACTATGTGGTGCTCCCGAAGTAATTAACATTGAATTGATCATATTCTTCAATGTTCTATTCTTACGTTCGGCAACACCATTTTGTTTTGGAGTATATGGAGCTGTGGTTTGATGCACAATACCATGAGCAGAACAAAATTCAGCAAAGTCGTTGGATTCATACTCTCCTCCTCTATCCGACCTTAGAATTTTGATTCTTTTCTCAAGTTGATTCTCAACTTCGGCTTTGTATGTTTTGAACATGTTTAAAGCCTCATCTTTGGTATGTATCAAGTACACATAACAATACTTACTGCAATCATCTATAAATGATATATAATAGTTCTTTCCTCCACGGGATGGAGTTGCTTTGTAATCACACAAATCACTATGAATTAAACCAAGTACTTCATTGGATTTCTCTACAGATTTGTGAGGATGACTCACATATTTGGATTCTACACAGATTTCACACTTAGTCATTTTGTCCATAGAACACTTAGGTAGCATGCCTAAACTTATCATTCTTTGTAGATAACGAAAGTTAACATGTCCTAATCTAGAATGCCATAAAGAAGAGGACTCAACCATGTACATAGAAGCAGTGCTAGTGCCTGCGTTATTATTAATAATAGCAGCATCCATAGTAGGTACAACACTTAGTTTAAAGAGCCCTTCACAAAGGTAACCCTTTCCTACATACACCCCACCCTTGGTGAGTACAAATTTGTCCGATTCAAATACAAGTTTAAAGCCCTTGTTGCTTAGAACAGGACCAGAAACTAAATTCTTACAAATTTCAGGCACATGAAGCACATTAGTAAGCACAAGATCCTTCTCGGAAGTGAGTTTCAGAATCACCTTCCCTTGTCCTTCCACTTTTGCAGTTGTGGCATTCCCCATGAACAATGATTCACCATCGTTGATTGGCTGGTAGGAGGAGAACATCTCCCTTTTAGAACAGACATGCCTTGTAGCACCAGTATCCATCCACCAATCAGTTGAATTAGTAACCAGATTTGCTTCAGCAACCACTCCAAAGAATTGATTTTCAGTTTCAGCAAGGTTGGCTTGGTTGGAATTTCCAGAACCTCCAGCACCACCTCCTTGATCCTTCCTCAAGCGACATTCCTTGGCTCTATGCCCTGTTTTGCCGCAGACCCAGCAGCCTCCAATTTGTTGCTTCTTGAAAGGCTTGGTCTTTTGTGGGGCGAGGGGATTCCTTCCAGCAATTACAAGAGGCTTAGCAGCAGCATGCTTGCCTTTGTTTTTCTGAAACTTGGCCTTTGATGGACTCCCTCCAACCATATTAGCAGTTGGCTCCAAGGAAATAGCATCAGCCTTCTCATTTTTCCGGTTATCCTCTTCAACTCGAAGTTTAAGAACCAATTGCTCAAAATTCATATCCTCAGTTAGATGTTTCAGATATATCTTGAAATCTTTCCATGTAGGAGGTAATTTTTCAATGATAGAACCAACAAGGAAATTCGGGTTAAGACCCATACCTTCCACATCTAACTCATGAACAATGACTTGAAGTTCCTCCACTTGCTTGACAACAGATTTGGCATCACTCATTTTGAAATTCAGAAACTTGCCAATGACAAACTTCTTTGAACAAGCAACCTCAGTCTTGTACTTGTTCTCCAATGACTGCCACAACTCCCTTGCAGTTTTGAATGTGGAGTAGATATCGTACAAGGAATCGTCCAAGGCATTGAGAATATAGTTCCTGCACAGAAACTCATTAGTCTCCCAAGAATCTATAGCCTTCTTGTTCTCAGCCTGTTGTGCTGCTGTTGGAGCATTATCTCCTTCTCCAACCAGAACAGTAGGAGCCTCAGCAGTGAGGACGTTTGCCACATTCAAAGTTGTCAGATAAAACAACATCTTCTGTTGCCAGCGTTTGAAATCAGAACCCTTGAATTTCTCAGGTTTCTCAACATGATTTTTCCCAATCGATGATACTGATTGATCCATCTCTACAAGATTAGAGAATTTCTTTCTTAGATTGTTATGACCAACCAATATCTCGAACAAAAACAAGATATATATAACAGTATAATCGAATCGAAACCAACAACAAACAAAAGCAACAATGAAATCGAGATTGAAAACACTAACTTGATTCAGATAGAGGCCTGCTTTGCAGTGACCTAAGAAAGAAATTCGTCCCCACTTGTGCTGTAGTTTCGGACGTCTCTCTTGAGGATACAACTATCTGGTACAAGTTCTTGCACAAGAACTTGTCCCTGGCGAATTTACTTTGTGTTTCAGAGAAGTCGATTTTGGGGAGGAAGAAGAAGAGACGAATTTGCGATGGAAAGCAACGACCACAGTGTCGTCTTTATATAAAGTCAAATTCGAACAGGTAAAACTGTTCAAAAGGTTGTAACTGTTACCAACAGTTATTACCTTTGGTTTTATCCGAAAATAATAAAAATTAATAAAATTATTAATTCAAAAATTATAATCAGATTTAATTTTTCCAGAGCCCAAAGAGCCCCAAGGCCCAAGGCCCATCTATGACTTTATATAAATATATATTTAGATATATATCATTTTCTATTGGAAATCCAATAGAAAGCCCATCAAGCCCACTCTAGGCTATTCCACCCATTCACTTGCTCACATGGGTGTTTGTCTATAAACAACCAAGCAAGTAGCTCTTCTTCAATGTGGGATAGAATCCCACACTAAGTTCCAACAATACCCCACATTTTCTATTCAAACTCTAACAATACCCCACATTTGAATAGAAAATAAGATAATGAGGAACTTATCGATTTTCCAGAAACTAGATATGAAATGCATCGGAAAAGGTGTCTTTTGGACTTGAACCTTTCGTAGTGAATACTTATCGGATCTACTTTGTGAAATAGTGAACTTAAGTCTTGAACTATTCACGTTTTGTAGTAAATCGAGACAATAAATATCACACATATCATATCTATACACATTTCAATTCTTACGGTTGTGTTCATTTTGGTCCTGAACAACTCCTTACTTCATGAGAATTTTAGAGAACTTAGCCATCTCGGTTCCCAAAGATGCGACCCCACATCAATCTCATATAGGTAATGCTAATTAAGAATAGTCCGTACTATCCCACCTTAATTAAAGGCTATTAGCATTATTAAGAATAATGTAATATTCATCCCTTATACGTCAACGGAATAACACACTTAAATTGCATCATAGGAATGAACATATGTGTGTTTATGCTTCTTGAGTCTTCCCCAACTAGTTTGCCTATTGAACCTAGACCATGGGATCTCCAATGTTGCTAGGTTAGGTTTCCGCCAAGTAATGACTCATTATGTTGGCTTTAAGCCCATTCCCCTCGATGTAAATACGACTTGCTCTCTATTAAGGCCTTTTGTCAAAGGATCCGCTATATTTTCCTTTGATTTTACATAGTCAATGGAAATAATTCCATTCTTGAGCAAGTCTCGTATTGTCTTGTGACGTCGCCTTATATGCCTCGATTTGCCATTGTAGATTTGGTTCTTTGCTCTTGTAAGAGCAGCCATACTATCACAATGAATGCAAATGGCCGTAACAGGCTTTGGCCACAACGGAATACCCTCTAGGAAGTTTTTGAGCCATTCCGCCTCTTCGGCAGCTTTGTCCAAGGCTACAAACTCGGCTTCCATAGTCGAACGTGTATTCACGGTTTGCTTCGATGATTTCCAGGAAACGGCTGCCCCTCCAAGTGTAAATACATAACCACTTGTAGACCTACTTTCCGAATGATTGGAAATCCAATTAGCATCACAATATCCTTCTAACACGGGAGGATATTTTGTGTAATGCAATCCATAATCCATTGTATACTTTAGATATCGTAGCACTCTCACTAGTGCAAACCAATGATCTTTTCCGGGATTGTGAGAGTAACGACTAAGTCTACTCAAACTATATGCTATATCCGGTCTTGTACAATTCATTATGTACATCAAGCTCCCAAGAACTTGTGTATATTCCAATTGAGACACACTATCACCTTGATTCTTCTTAAGATGACTAGCGGGATCAAATGGGGTAACAACCGGCCTATCATCAAAATGTCCAAATTTCCTAAGGACTTTCTCCACATAATGGGATTGAGTAAGTGTGTAACCATCCGGGTTCTTTTGAATCCGAATACCAAGAATGACATCGGCTATGCCCATATCTTTCATATCAAAAGAAGAATGCAGTAGCTTCTTGGTTTGATTAATTACATCCTTACTTGTTCCCATAATAAGCATATCATCCACATATAAGCATACAATAACACATGCATTTTTACACTCTTTCACATAGACACATTTGTCACATTCGTTGATTTTGAAACCATTTGACAATAGTGTATTATCAAACTTCTCATGCCATTGTTTTGGAGCTTGCTTAAGTCCATAAAGAGACTTAACCAATTTGCACACCTTCTTTTCTTGACCTTTAACGACAAACCCTTCGGGTTGTTCCATGTATATCTCTTCATCTAATTCACCATTCAAGAATGCAGTTTTCACATCCATTTGGTGTATTTCCAAATTGTGAACAGCCGCAATAGCAATCAACGTCCTTATAGACGTAATTCTTGTGACCGGTGAATAAGTGTCAAAGAAATATATATGACTTTATATAAATATATATTTAGATATATATCATTTTCTATTGGAAATCCAATAGAAAGCCCATCAAGCCCACTCTAGGCTATTCCACCCATTCACTTGCTCACATGGGTGTTTGTCTATAAACAACCAAGCAAGTAGCTCTTCTTCAATGTGGGATAGAATCCCACACTAAGTTCCAACAATCTCTTCTAACAAAGTATATAGCATTTCAGGAAGACAATCACCTACTCTGCACCAGCCGCTGGCGAACTTCCAGGCAAATTTTTGATACTAGGAACCGTGACATGGATTGAAACATAAGCATTTCAAAAAGGTTTCACGACTGAAAACACAAATACGGAGTGCAGGGTCATTTTTATGGCTTCTGGTGAATATGCATTGCGTGTTTTATGGATGATGAATGCATTGATAGACGTAGAACCGTATGAGTGAAGGGTGTAACCCAGCAACGATGCTTCAGGCATCTTTAACCGACTATAGTACTCTTCGATTAAGTATCACACCTGTGTACCACCTGTAGCTTGACATGGTTATGTAACGAGAGTAAGAAGAGGTGAACTACCTGAGAGTAAAATGATTCTGTAATTCCATGTTATAGACTGACGCAGCGTAAGTAACCAAAGGGGCTCTCCAGCGAGGAACCCTAAAGACAAACTGGAATCCACCAGAGTTTCTGGAATCCACTAGAGAGATTTGAGAAAAGTTTCTCGTTTATTGATAATAATAATGTCAAAGATGTCTCAAATACATAGAATGATGATGCTTATATAGGCATCCAAACCTAATACAATCACAATCCTAATCTAACAATAATTTCTAAGAATCCTAATTAAAAAAGTAAACAAATAACAATATTATCAACCTAAAATACTAAAACACAAATCAGATAATTAAGACTAAATCTTTAGACTTCAAATCTCATCATACTAAGTATCTATTTGTCATTCTTGCTTCTGTCCAGCTGCTCTTCAAACTGCATGGCCAAGCGTTCTACATCAGTCTCCTCCACTTCAGAAGAACTCGTCCCCGAGTTATCATCAGGATAAAGAGACTCATCTTCATGAAACTCATGCATATCAGCGACATTAAAAGTATTAGAAATCCCCAAGGACTCGGGTAAAGCAACCATGTAGGCATTGTCATGAATCTTCTTCAGCACCTTGAAAGGACCATACTTTCTTGGTTTCAGTTTGCCGTAAGTACCAACAGGAAACCGCTCTCTCCTCAAGAATACCATCACCGAATCTCCTTCTTGGAATACCTTGACTCTGCGGTGTTTGTCAGCTGCAGCCTTGTTCTTGGCATTGGTTTTCTCCAACCGAGCTTTTGTTTCCTCTTTGACAGTCTGCACTTCCTTCGCCATACTTTCAGCAGCAACACTAAAGCCAGATGGCTCAGGTATATCCATATCAGGAGCTTCGGGGCTCTTTGGACTACTGAATGATTTCATTGATGTTGAGTGAAGGACAGGGGTTCCTGGTGCAATTTCCATTTTATCAAGGACAAGTGTTCCAGGCTCAATTTCCATATTCTCAAGGACAGGTGGCCCAGGTGCAATTTCTACTTGCTCTGGTCTTCCAGCACTTGGAGGTTCAAACACATCTGGCTTTACTGGAGGTTCAGCACTTTCAGCAGAATCTATTCCATTTCTGTGGAAGAGGGACCAAATCTCCTCCGAAACACTTGGCATAAATGGTTCCAAAAAAGTCTGGGATAGGTTTCTAATCTGACAGGTTCTCCAGACATCAAGGGCAGTTTCAGGAACCTTTCTTCTTTTTGAAACCAAGTCATTCGCATCATTTATGCTTTGCTTGATTACCGCAGTAGGCAGCACTGTGATTTCATCAAAGCGACATCTCATTTTCCTTTTCCTTGTGATTCGAGCATCCTTCCTAATAGCTTGTGTGGGAATAACCCTCCTTAACTTTGGTGTAGTAACACCTAGAGCCTCTGAATCTTTTCTCGCATTAATTTGACATTTCATATTATCAGGTGGCATTATGTCCTGTAGCTTTTCCGGCACTCCATCCTTACGATTCTCTTCACCAGATAAAAAAGCAGGTTCTTCAGGTTTCTTGAAGCCACAAGACTTACCAAGGTCCATGTTCTCTTCTTGGGCAGATGTACAACTTTTCAAGTTTCCTCTGTCAGCTTTGAAGTTGCTTAGATTGCCATCTTCAGTCGTAAGTGGACATATTTGATTTTCGGACTGCATATTACCTTCCTCCTGATTAGTTTGGTGATCTTCAGTAGATGATGTAACATGACAGGAAGGCTTCAGGCTTGCTTCTTCTTGAATTCCAGCAACTGACTGTGATATAGCAGGAGCCTTTATTTGCTCCATATTAGTTACTTGATCTTCACCAAATGGTTCGAGTTGGTTTAGGGGTTCTTCAATGCCACAAAATGATTCATGGTTCAGACCTTTTTCCTCAGACCTAACGTCTGGAAGCTTTTCTGTCCTTGCTTCAATGCCACAAAATGATTTATGGTTCAGACCTTTTTCCTCAGACCTAACATCTGGAAGCCTTACTGGCGTTGCTTCTCCTTCAGTCCCATCTTCAGCCAATGACATATCTGGAATCTTTTATCTGATCTCCATTAGTTTCTTCTTGAAAGAACCTACTATCTTGAGGATTCTCCATGTTTACATCTGGGTTAGCATCATTACTTGACGTCCTTATCTCCATATCCAATTCCATCCCGTCAAATGGAAGTACATCTTTGTCTGGAATATAATTGGCAGAAAAGATACCATGACAGGCACCAAATTCCTCATAATCATACATATCTGAAGGAAATTGTCCTGCATTTCCCTTTGGACAATCTTGAAGCGTGATAGAGTCATAGGATACTACATTTCCTCCACTGACATCTTCAAGTATCCCTAAATCAAATGCATCAAGTTCAAACCTCTCTGGTAGGGTAACAGATTCATAAAGCGCGCGAAGAGTATCTGTATCTTCCTTCTTTTTTGTGCTAACAACAAACTTGTTTATTTCAGTTAGCACGTCATGGCAGTCATCAAAAAGGTATTTAACTTTTTTTGAGTATATTCGAACGACACCAAGAAGAAGGTAGGCCAGTACCCTATATGCGATGACATCCCAATCATCTTTCAAAATTTTATCGATGGAGAGAGGTACTTTGCAGGTCTCTGACACTCGTACGGAAGGTCCTTTTTTCACCCAACCCAAGGAATAAGGGGAGGCATGGGGGTCTGTAGCTAACTTCAAATACTCTACCAGTTTCTTAGCTACAGAATTCTCGTAACTTCCATTATCCACAATCACATTACACACCTTTTCATTAATGGAGCATTGTGAACGAAAAATACTATGGCGTTGCCCTTCTTCCTTTGGAGCCAATAGAAGTTTCTGTATTACAAAATTCACCTTTTCTGGGCTCTCTTCCACTGCAAACTCGGCTCCATCATAATCATCCTCAGCTGCCTCATCTTCCACAATTTCATCATCAATAAGAGCGGCTTGCTTTCTTATGGGACAAACGTTGGATCGATGTCCAAGCTTGCCACACCTATAACAAGTGTCCCCAGTAGGCTTTGCATATGAATTAGTTCTCGTAGGCTGCCCAGAAGTAGTATTTCGGCCTCCATCTCCTGAATTGCTAGGGTTAGCTGTATTAATTCCTCTTGGAGAAGGATTGGCAGGTCTTGGAAATCCTCCCGAACCTTGCTGCTGGTTTGTTTTGCCTCTGTCAGTAGAGAAATTCGTCACCTCAGTATTTCGTTGGTAACTAGTCCTCTGATAAGTCACAAGCCGTGAAGGTTTTTCTAACAATTCGGCTTTCAATGCCAAACTATTAGCCTCTGCTACAGTCCACATAGTCTGCATCCCAATCCTCTCCTGAATAGACGGTTTGAGTCCACTGACATACCTAGCTACTCTTTGTGATTCAGTTTCTCCCAGGTCATTACGTTCTGCTAAACGCAAAAACTCATCCGTATACTCAGGTACCGTCCTCGTTCCCTGGACGCAGTCAATGTACAGTCGGTACAGAAGTTGTTCATAATCTGCTGGCAGAAATCTCTCCATCATGAGCTGCTTCATTCTTCGCCATGACTGGATCTTACTCTTGCCTTGTCTCCTTCGTGAGTTTTGTAGTTGATCCCACCAAACAGCAGCACTGTTTTGGAGTCGGAAAGCAACCATCTTGACTTGCTTGTGCTCTGGAACCTCCATGATCTCGAAAAACCTCTCTACTTCTACTAGCCAATCAAGAAAGTCCTCTACTTTCAGATGACCAGAAAAACTTGGAATATCAGCTTTAATTCTGAAATCTTGACGATCACGACGTCCTTCTTGTTCTTGTTCTTCTACACTCTCCCTTTCGGATTCAGAACTGCTATCATCCCTTCTTCTATTTCGCCGAAACTCTTGATCATTGTTGTTGCGGCCATTGTTGTTATTCCTTCCTCCCATCAAACAAGCCAACTCTGCGAGTTGATTCGTCAAAGCATCAAGACGGGTAGACTGAGCTTCAATACGAGCAGTCTGCAATTCAAGGTCTGCTCTGGTAATAGGAACATCGTTGTTGTTGTTGTCACCCATGATAAAAGTCGGCAATAAAGAGACAGGGAATTACCTGCTCTGATACCACCTGACGCAGCGTAAGTAACCAAAGGGGCTCTCCAGCGAGGAACCCTAAAGACAAACTGGAATCCACCAGGGTTTCTGGAATCCACCAGGGTTTCTGGAATCCACCAGAGAGATTTGAGAAAAGTTTCTCGTTTATTGATAATAATAATAATGTCAAAGATGTCTCAAATACATAGAATGATGATGCTTATATAGGCATCCAAACCTAATACAATCACAATCCTAATCTAACAATAATTCCTAAGAATCCTAATTAAAAAAGGAAACAAATAACAATATTATCAACCTAAAATACTAAAACACAAATCAGATAATTAAGACTAAATCTTTAGACTTCAAATCTCATCATACTAAGTATCTATTTGTCATTCTTGCTTCTGTCCAGCTGCTCTTCAAACTGCATGGCCAAGCGTTCTACATCATAGACTCTTTCGTGTTCATGAGGTTTTGTTGCGGTTAAACTGCTAGCTTCTTCTCTTTGGTTGGGTTTCCATTTTTACTCTGAATTTCATTCTAATAATTTGAGATTTTGAGGAAGACATTGTGATTTGAGGGGCACCGGCACACTAACTGCTAACTACTTATCAAATTTTAAAAACGATCAATGTGATGCCTAAATTTCATTTTTACTACCAATAAATGGCCCGAGATCAAATTCTGTCACGACGTCATCTATTTACTAATATGACAAGCACATGGGTCCTTAAAACCATGCAAAATGACTAATTTAGCTTTTTTTACTTAGTAGTATTTTCTTTTTTACCATGCTCCCGTAACTATTACTGCCAACCTTATTGTCATCCCTCCCATCACACCGGTCCAGGCAGCATTCATCTCTCAGAGATTCCAAACGAGATTTTGCCTCTTCAGATGCCTTTTCCCGACGAAAAGCTACATCTTCATCATCACCACCTGACCCAAGCACCACTATAAGACTACCCAAGCACCACTATAAGACTCGCTTTGTTCATTTCGACTTCCACCATCTCCGTTTCGCCCACGATAATTTCTTTCCCCAATTCTTTTGCCTTGAGATCAACTGTTGCCCAAAGATCCGGCCATCCTCCCCAAAATCCCTACCTTCCAATGCTGGAGCTACATTCTCAACAAGAATCAGACAATGATCAGAAGACCCAAATATAAGATGATGAGCTAGAAAGCCTCCCCATCTCTGTATTAACCCTAAACTTCCAAACCCCTGATCAATCCTCTCCTTTACATTAGCTGCCCCCTCTCTCTAATTGTCCCAAGTGTATTCGAATCCAGCAAAATCATACAGCCCACAATCAACAATAGCATTTCGAAAATTATCAATAAGTGGTTGGGACAACAAATTATGTCCGGTCCTTACCGATTTGTCAAGCTTTAAAGGAGAAAGAGGCTGCTTAGAAGAAGAAGCAGGTCGGAAACCAGAGCGGGTTTGACAGAAACCGACATGACTTGAAGACAAGCAGAGGCACATTCCAATGACAGTTGAAGACGGCGGTCTGGTCTGGAGAATACAACATGGTATTTACCGAGGACAATGGTGTCTTGGGCTTCAGTGTTGATGAGAGAAGATGGTGGTCTAGTGCTGAACAATGTCTGACTGAGGAGATCAGAGATCAGGTCGGTGAGCACTGGACGACCGGATTCAGACGAGGTATTGGTCTGAGTCGCTGGAAACTGGATTGAACAGGATCAGGGCTGTAACGACGGTAGATCGATTTAACTGGTCGAATGACAAGGATTTGGTCTAGTCGGTCGAATAACCAGAGAGAAAGAAGAGAACAAGGAGAGAATATGTGAGAGATAGAAAGTGATTCGATAAAAAATGGTGACAGAGAAACCAACATTTTTATCTTTCATATGTTAGTAAATAGATACGAAATTGGGTCTTGGACTCTTCGTTGGTAGCGAAAATGGAGTTCAGGTACCACACTGATTGTTTTTAAAATTTAGATACCACTTTAATCATATTACCAAAGTTCAGATACCAACGCTGCATTTAACTCTTCTATAAAAGATTAAATTTACAAGATGGTTTCTAAAACAAGAAAAGCAATTAATAGCCAACTGATACTGTAGGTTGGGGGAGAAGCACTGCATTTGTTTGATATTGGAGAGCTCTAAACAATGCTATATACTTTTAACCTCGCCATAATTCGACTGAGAGAACTCTTAATTAGTTAGAAGGGTAAACACAAGTATCTAAAAATTAAGTGAAAATGCGCAAAATGATTAGGTAGTATAAAACCCAAATATATGTGAGAATATCTGTATCACTATTATGAGCAAGAGGCTACGTGTGCTTCCTTATCATCTAAAATGACGTCAAACGATATAAAATAAACATACAATATCAATTGTGAATCATGTTTATAAAATCGTCTCCATCTCATCATAAATAAACCATTTGATGCCACTGACGCAAGGTTTAGAATCTCCAATATGATAAGGGTTGGGCCATCACTAATTCTAACACTCAGATATTTAAGTCGTTTTAAAATCGATTGGATTGAGATTTGTTTTGAACAACAATGAACTACTTTCACAATAGTATAATACTATACCAGCCTACTTGCTTATCTTAAAAATCCCACACTTCATCCCATATTTAAATGACCATGAAAGAAGAAGACAGCAAGAAATTCTAGGCTAACATGACTCTACTTTGCATTATTGCCCCCAAAGGTGCTCTCTTTCTATTTGCCATGTTCATTTGAGTTTAACCAAAGTCCAATACTTTACGGGTTGATTTGATGTTCGGAATATGCCAAAGTTGCTGTTTCTAGAGCACTGTGTAAGAAGAAAGTTTTTTTTTCATCGATGTATCTCTCTCCTACCCGGCCTGCCCGCCTCCCCTAGTTTTCAAGCCGCCCAGCCTGCCCCAACAATGAAACAAACAACTTTCCCTCTTTCTTAACCACCATAGTCCTCTCATTCTCCTTCTCTCTAGCTTTTTTTGACCAATCTGGGTCTGATTCAAATTCAGCTGCAGCTCACAGTTCTTTGAGCTTTTGGTGAAGATGGGTTTGGTAAAGGTGGGAACTTTTCCAGTTTTGACCATCTAGGTTTGATTCAGTTTGAGCTGCAACACATTTCTGGTGAGGTTTCAGAGTTTATGTGACGGTTTTGGTTTTTTGGGTTGCATATTGTTTGGCGTGAAAGGTGGGTTCTTTGTGGTGTGTGAAGTTTTTGGGTCTGTGAGCTGTGGGAGTTTGAATCTGAAAGAGTTGGTGAAGATGGGTTTGGTAAAGGTGGAGACTTGGAATGGGAGCAAATCAAAGGGAAGGAAGAAGAGGACAGATGAGGCTTTGGGGGAAACTGGGTGTTGGGTTAAGTTCTCTTTTGGGACTTGCATGCCTTCTTCAAGATCCAAAGTTGATAGTACCATGACTGGGACTACCATGTCTTTTGGTAATTTGCTACAGTCCTTGTTTTTTTTTCTGTTTTGGCAAGTTTTTGTCAAGCTACATTAATTTCTAGGATGGGGGTTGTTCTGTTTTTGAGCAATAAATGTTAACATCATAGTTTATGGAGATGGTTTCAGCTCAAGCATGTTTGGTGTCGTAAGCAAAGTGTGCTGCTTCATTAAAATCAAATCATCTTCACTCCATATCTGTAAACTCTAATTTTATGTTAGGAAGAGAGGAAGTATCAGAAGTTGAATGTTTTCATGATTTATTTTCATATAATCAAGTTATGAAGTTTGGAGATTTACTGCTTTTTGCATCTGTTGGATTTATAATAGAAATGGCAGATTGATTGCAATTTGTTAGACCATCTCCAACAGCTTCCTCAAATTCTTGGTTTTCTCAAATTTGGGGAAGATTTTGGGTGTTTTTCCCCAACAGATTCTCTATAATTTTCTCCAAAATGGGGAATGTGAGGAGAGAGAAAACCAAATTCCCTATATTTGCAGCAAACTCTAAAATTTGAAGGAAGGATTTGGGGAATGAACATAAAATCTCCAAAATAGAGAATCTGTTGGAGTTGGAGAAGAAAAATTGCTTGAAGCATTGCCTTTTGCTTCCCCATTATAGAGAAATTATGGGGAAGCTCTTGGAGATGGTCTTAGTACTTTGTAGTGAGCATACTAGTTCTTTTTGATACTTACGGAGGTAGTGTCTGGTATTTATTATGAAGTTCCTAACTAACACAGGACAACATATGTCAGCATCTTTCAGTCATGTGTAGTTATATGGATCATTCACAAGTGTTTTTGACCTATGTAAATCAGCTGAAACTAAAACTTCGAATGAGAAAAGTAGAGATCGAGAGCTTACTCTTGGAGATTCGTCTACAACTACTAGTAATGCTGGAAGTACTACATCCACACCCTATTTCAGTGAGGAGCTGAAGGTTGCTTCTCAGCTGAGGAAATTCACGTTTAATGAACTTAAGTTGGCAACTAGAAACTTCAGACCGGAGAGTCTTCTTGGTGAGGGTGGATTTGGTTGTGTGTTCAAGGGGTGGATTGAGGAGAATGGAACTGCTCCTGTGAAACCTGGGACTGGGCTTACAGTTGCAGTTAAGACCCTCAACCATGATGGACTTCAGGGTCACAAAGAATGGCTTGTATGGCTTCTTCTCTCCTGTTCTTGTACTATACATTATATCCCCATTCAGTGTTTGCATTATAATCTTGATTTTGTATTTCAGGCTGAAATTTATTTTCTTGGTGATCTCATCCATCCAAATTTGGTAAAATTGATTGGATACTCCATTGAAGATGATCAGAGGTTGCTGGTTTATGAGTTTTTACTGCGAGGAAGTTTGGAAAACCACCTATTCAGAAGTAAGCAACTGTGCCTTTCACAATCTCTAATTTTACTGCATGTGTATTGGAACTAGCTCTTGTAATTACCAAGACATTGGCCTGCATGTGTCAAAAAGTAGCTATTCAGTTTATGTTGGTACTGTGTATCTGTCCTTTATTTAATGATCTATGGTAACAATCATTCTGGATGTTGAAGGATCCCTGCCTCTTCCTTGGTCTATCAGAATGAAAATTGCACTTGGAGCAGCGAAGGGCCTTGCCTTTCTTCATGAAGAAGTTCCAAAACCAGTCATATACCGTGATTTTAAAACATCTAATATCCTATTAGACACGGTCAGTTTATTTGGCTGAGGAAAAACTTGCTTTCATTTCTACATTCCTATTGCATTCTAAAAGTGGATATGTCAATCTAGGATTACAATGCCAGGCTCTCTGATTTTGGACTCGCTAAAGATGGTCCTGAAGGTGATAAGACTCATGTGTCTACACGAGTCATGGGAACATATGGTTATGCAGCCCCAGAATATGTCATGACTGGTGAGTTTGATTGTAATCATATTTTTGGTTTTGGTTTGGTAATTACTTTTACTACTGGTTAGTGATAAACAAACCAAACAAATTGTATTCAATCAAGTTGCAACTTATCTCTCTTACAACCAACCCTCAGGCTTTTATAGTTTGATAAAAGTTGCAAGCTCATCTAAATGCAAAAAACATAGGTTATCAAAGGATCAGTACTTGGTGTTCCTCATGATACTTTTGCTGTTCATGAGTAATCACTTACCAAGGTCATATACTTTTGTAGCTTTGTTATGTTTGCTTGATCATAAATTGACATTACTAGAATTATAACATGGTTTCAGGACATTTGACATCAAAGAGTGATGTCTACAGTTTTGGAGTAGTCCTACTTGAAATGCTAAATGGAAGAAGATCCATGGATAAAAATAGACCAAATGGGGAACACAATCTTGTGGAATGGGCAAGACAACTGTTTGGAGACAAGAGGAGGTTATTCCAGTTAATTGACTCCCGTCTCGAAGGCCATTTTTCTATCAAGGGTGCGCAAAAAGCTATCCAACTGGCCGCTCGGTGCCTCAGCCGTGACCCAAAAGCCAGACCAATGATGAGTGAAGTTGTTGAAGTTCTAAAGCCTTTACCAAGCCTTAAGGACATGGCCTGTTCTTTGTATCACTTTCAAACCATGCAAGCTGCTCGTACTAGATCCAACTTGAATGCTAAGAATGGCATTAGAACACAGGCAATGGGCAACCTGTAAGGAGCTTGTCAAGCCCAAAGGGTCCTCCTGCATCTCTATATTATCCTCAGAAATCACCAAAACCTAACTCAAAAGAATGATATATCGCATCAGTGATTCTCTACGCATATTATCTTAGGTTTGACTATCCAATTGTAACAGCTTGGCTTCATCAGATTGTTTGGTCAATTATAGCACCAAATAAGCCTTCCTTTCTTTTGTTGCTATGTACTCGCCAGCATCTGGCTGCCTGTTAATGAAGGTACAAGCCTCTTTGCATGTAAGTATTCTCGGCTCATTGCTCAGGCTTAGTAAATAGCAATTCATCACCCCTTTCCAATTCTGTAATTGCTTGGTGGTTGTTTCTTATCAACTCGGGTCTCCTGTTGATTTTACATCAAGATTTTAGCACTAGCAAGATGTTTTGTCGATCATGTTCATTGATAGTTAGATGATCTGTAAGACCCTGGTGGAATGATCAACCCAAAATCACAAAATACAGAGGCACTAGCCAGGAATTGGAGTGAACCAAGTACTCTGATTCATATATAAACACCAATGACCCTCGGGTAGAGATATACGTTTAAAGCTCCTATCTGTCAAGGAAAACACCCCGGAGGTGGTCTTCTAATCCTAGCGACAAAACAAAATAGATACAATTTTTTTCAAGTGTTTTATCATAACAAGTGACAAACTTATTGTTAACCGTGCCCATAAACAGTGTCCGATCACCAAGGTCAGCAATCTCTACCCACTGATGACTGGTGGTAACCTTATTATACTCTAACTTCAACACTTGAAACAATCCTTCGATTCTGTTGCTGCTTTGATTTTCATACAAAACCATAAACAGGTCCTTTGATTCGCGACATTTTGCCAAGTGACATGTACGATAGTAGGTTGTGTCATCAACATATATGCTGTTAATGTTGGGGTGAAGAGTAACCAACCTTTGAGATGTGTAGGCATGGGTATCTAAATGGATGTCAAACACTGTCACATACCTTTGAGTTGGTGAAAAGTCTTCCAAAGGTCCAAATGGGTATCTTGACTTTTCAACTCTTGGCGTCATACGTGGAATGAGTTGAAAAGTCATAATTCGTTGTCGAACCAAATTATAACATCAACAAGCCTCCAATTTCTTGACCAACGAAGGCCTTTGTTGGATATGGAACTCTATTGGAAGAATTTGGTTGACCTAAGTTTGAGTATGTGATTCTTCTTGAAATAACAAGAGTTGATTGCATAAGGAATTGATCTTGTTGTACCGAAGTAACTCATCTAGGGATGGTAGACCATCCTCATGGTAGCTCAGAGGTTGAATTATGAAGTTCTAGATCGGTTAGAACGATATCATCAACCTAGACTGATAATAGCCTTGATTGGTGAAGGTTTTTGATAGGAGACTAAACTCATTGGTGAGTGGTCTCCAATAGATATATAAGAGTTACAGGCTTATACCCTTTTCAAGGATGAGGATGGGCTAAACAACCTAGTTTTGGTTCCTTTTGAGCTCTAACTATTGACTCTAGCTTTGCGTCTGTTGTAACGGACGGAAGAAAGAACACAGATTTACGTGGTTCACTAACGACGTGTTAGCTACGTCCACGACCAGAAGAGAACAGTTTTATTATCTTGAGGAAACACAACCACCGAGTGCTTAATACAATTAGGTTTAGGTCGTTTATATACTAAACCCTAAACCCTATATACTAAACCCAATAGGAAACCATAACCCAGTATAACAGGGACTCTAAACCCTATGTACTAAACCCAATAGGAAACCATAACCCAGTATAACAGGGACTCTAAACCCTATATACTAGACCCAATAGGAAACCATAACCCAGCATAACAGGGACTCTTGGGCCTTGGGGGCATTGCCTCCGATGACACTGGTTGAACAATCTCACTCGCGCGACTGTCGCTCGCGGGACTGTCGCTCGCGGGGGCAATTTAGGTCGCGGGAGAAAGATCCTTCGCGCGACTTTCGCTCGCGGGAATAATTTCGCTCGCGCCCCCGAACCCCCAAACCGCGCGTTGACCTTGGACCCCAAACTCGCTGACCGGGCAGCGATATCCCCGAATAGCTGGTACCCCCAGATGGCTGATTCAAGGCATATATTAACAAATCTCCACCTTGACTTGAATCCTCTCACAGATAACAGATGTACCAGATGCATCACCCCGAATAGCTGGTACCCCCAGATGGCTGATTCAAGGCATATATTAACAAATCTTCACCTTGACTTGAATCCTCTCACAAATAACAGATGTACCAGATGCATCACAGTAATGCCAGATGTACAAATAACTTCTCTACCAGGTAACAGATGTACCAGATGTACTCTGCCTCAGATGTTATAACAGATGTACCAGATGCACCACAATAGTGCCAGATGTACCGGATGACTCCTCTGCCTCAGATGTACCAGATGCACCACAATAGTGCCAGATGTACCGGATGACTCCTCTGCCTCAGATGTACCAGATGCACCACAATAGTGCCAGATGTACCAGATGACTCTGTACCAGATGACTCCTCTGCCTCAGATGTACCAGATGCACCACAATAGTGCCAGATGTACCGGATGACTCCTCTGCCTCAGATGTACCAGATGCACCACAATAGTGCCAGATGTACCGGATGACTCCTCTGCCTCAGATGTACTAACAGATGTACCAGATGCACCATAATAGTGCCAGATGTACCAGATGTACCAGATGCACCACAATAGTGCCAGATGTACCAGATGCACTACTCTACCTCAGATGTGATAACAGATGTACCAGATGCACTATAATAGTGCCAGATGTACCACAATAGTGCCAGATGAACCAGATGACTCCTTTGCCTCACAGATGTACCAGATGCACCACAACAGTGCCAGATGTGCCAGATGTACCAGATGACTTCTCTACCCCAGATGTTGCCCCCAAAGGGCAACTAACAGCTTGCATCTGCAACCAAGGCCAAATCCTCTTCAGAATTGATGTCATCTTCTGCTACAACAGCAGTACCTGATGCTTTCTCATGCTGCTCTTTCTTCTTTGGACATTTGTTTTTCCAATGTCCCTGTTCTTTACAGTAGTTACAGACATCATCAAATTTGGAACTCTTTGAAACTGGTTTCTTGAATTTCTTCTTCCCCGAGCTTCCCTGTCCCATACTTCCACTGGCTACCAACCCAGCAGCCTAACTGTCTGAACTTGTACCGGTGGCCATATGACGCATCTCTCTAGTATGAAGAGATGATCTAACCTCCTCCAGAGTCACAGTATCTCTCCCACCAATAAAAGAATCCACAAAATTCTCATACGACAAAGGTAGAGATACCAGCAGAATTAGAGCAGCATCTTCATCATCAACTTTGACATCAATATTACGCAACTCTAACAGAATTGTGTTTAACTGATCTAAGTGGTCTCTTAGAGTCATGCCAGATTCCATTCGCAGACTGAACAGACGTCGCTTTAGAAGCAACTTGTTGGTTAAAGACTTCGTCATGTATAGACTTTCAAGCTTCAACCACAGACCAGCCGCAGTTTCCTCCTCTGCGACCTCGGTGATTATGTCATCTGCAAGACACAACAAAATTGTCGAGTGTGCCTTCTCCTCCAGACTGGCCATCTCAGCGATTTCTGGATCCCCCAGCTTCTTCACAAGCGGCGCCCACATCCCTTGTTGTTTTAACAAGGCTCGCATCTTGATCTATCATAAACTGAAACTGTTTCTCCCCGTGAATTTATCGATCTTCACGGTCAAACCAGACATCTTTCTTCCCAGAATTCGAACCCCTCCTGGGCTCTGATACCAGTTTGTTGTAACGGACGAAAGAAAGAACACAGATTTACGTGGTTCACTAACAATATGTTAGCTACGTCCACGACCAGATGAGAACAGTTTTATTATCTTGAGGAAACACAACCACCGAGTGCTTAATACAATTAGGTTTAGGTCGTTTATATACTAAACCCTAAACCCTATATACTAAACCCAATAGGAAACCATAACCCAGTATAACAGGGACTCTAAACCCTATGTACTAAACCCAATAGGAAACCATAACCCAGTATAACAGGGACTCTAAACCCTATATACTAGACCCAATAGGAAATCATAACCCAGCATAACAGGGACTCGTGGGCCTTGGGGGCATTGCCTCCGATGACACTGGTTGAACAATCTCACTCGCGCGACTGTCGCTCGCGGGGGTAGTTTAGGTCGCAGGAGAAAGATCCTTCGCGCGACTTTCGCTCGCGGGAATAATTTCGCTCGCGCCCCCGAACCCCCAAACCGCACGTTGACCCTGGACCCCAAACTCGCTGACCGGGCAGCGATATCCCTGAATAGCTGGTACCCCCAGATAGCTGATTCAAGGCATATATTAACAGCGTCTAAGTGCATTATTCCTAGTTTTGCTAATTCCACTAAACGATTAGCATAACTTATAAGGGAATGATGACCGCTAGCTATTGTTCGGTCTAAAATTCTCACTATTGACTTTGGTGGTTGGAAGTGGAAGAGCCTTAAAACTCTTCATAATTTCTAAGACTCACTCTGCTGATATATCAAGTGAGTTGAACTTTGAGTTCACTCATGTGAGTAGGTCTCGACTAGTGAGACTCTCTAACTCATCAATGACTCAAGTTGGTTGGACCTCGAGGGTGAATTGATATCAACTGGTGAGACTATATTTGGTAACTCTAGTAGGTTGCCTTTTATGCACTATGTGAATTGGTCTCCACTAGCAAGGCTCTTTCATGTGGTGACTCAAGTAGGCTACCTTGTGTGCACTATGTGAATTGGTATCGACTAGCGAGGCTCTTTCATCTGGTGACTAAAATGGATTGCCTTGTGTGTACTCTGTGAATTGGTCTCGACTAACGAGGCTCTTTCATCTGGTGTCTCATGTCCTTGTGTTGGATGATCAAGGATGTCTATTACACAAGCTACTAGTACTACCTTTATCTTAGATTGACTTCTGTTGAGATAGCTATACCTTTGTGTTCCAATAAACTTGTAGGAGTTTACATGATAGATTTGTGGAACCGGTACCCCATATGGTCCGCATCTGGGTATTGACACATGTTCATCAGTAATGAGATGACGTAACAAGAACTGAGTAGTCATATGCTTAGCACGGGGGTCTTTGTCGAATTGTTGAATAGATGGATATATTTTCAAGCTAATTCGTTTGTACAAATTTTGATCTCAACATGATTAATATCAAGCAATAGTATATAGATATATAGTTCCTATATTATAGAACACCATACAAGATATATATAAGTTACTACCTAAGAGACTTGTTCCCCTGACTCTCTAAGGCTAACACATTCCTATTGGTGCTCGACGACTTACTAGTCCTGACACGTCAAGGTAATCCTTGACAAGGATATGTAGGGTGCATATTGTGTTGTTGTCGTAACAATGATAAAACTAGCAATTATAAATTGGGAGTTTGGTGTACCGACTGTGGCGTAGCTTGCTAATTTGATTGCAAGTTGTCGTGAGCGATATCACATATGGATATTCCCTTGATATGTGTCTTCTATGACACAAGGGCTGAGTAGTGGCACGTCGAGGCTCCTTTGGCCGGAGTGCATGTCCGAGGGTAGTAAGATGATGGGTTGAAATCTCTTACTTCATTGTCCCATGAGGTGGTTTTAACTCTTTCACGAGCTTTTGATTTTCACCAAGCTGGAATGTGTCGCTGACTCTCTTGTTAGCCGCAAGCATAGTTTGAACGGCGAATGAGCGCTGTTGGTCATGTATGAAAGACTCATAGGCTCATCATTAGGCTTGACTCGTTCGGTAGTCCTCGAGCAACATTGATATTCTAAGATTGTCCGTCTAGGCAGATCAATAAATTGATTTGACCCTCATTGCGTCAGTTGGCAAAGTGGGTGTCACCGTTGAATTATGATGAAGCGGTGGATGCTCAAGGCTTTATCGCTGGATGGTCATTGTTAAGGCGGTCCTGGCTCGCTAACTCGTTGTCGATTGTGCGTCTGAGGTTCATCAACATTTTGGTTGGTTGTCATTTAGTGACCTGGATGTTGAAGGCATGTTCGTTGCTGGACCTCTAGTGGAGTGATCTCCATGTCGAGGAGTGTGCACACATTTTTCTTGAATGCATCATTCGTCATATCGACAACCTTCATGTAGATCGCCTCTTGGCTTGCATTGGGTTGGTGGTGCTGTGATGATGATCATTCGTTCGTCACCTTCCAATGATAGCAGAGATAAGTGGAGGTGGTAGGTTGACTGTTTGTGCTCATCTGCCTTCTGGGATTCTTCCTCATTTATGACATGTTGATGGAGCACTCATGTGAAAACATTGCGCCAAGAGTATGATTAACTCATCTTCCATCAAATGGAGGTATATGGACTAGGATTCATTGATATGTTGAACATCTAATCTCTAATTATTGCTGAAGGTAGCAAGCTAAAAGAGCTAGCAGTTCTTCTCTCTTTCACTTCTTGCAACCGTGGTGCACTCATCTTTGTGCTCTCCTGTCGTAGGCTAGACCTTGGAAGTCGAAGGTAATCTTTCGCGTTTGAGGCCTCTTAAGCATGACAACGCCATCCTTTTTCCTCAAACTAGCAAGCACGCGCTAAGCGTTCATTTTTCCCACAGACGGCGCCATTTGTTGGTGCCGAATTTTAGCACCAACGGGTCAACGAAAGTTCCGTTGACGTCCAAAGTATAAAGTGGTGGGGTTATTCTCATGTAGTGGATCTATCTTCCGCTACGGTTGGTTTGCCCACAAGCATGGTCTTGGTCATCCATCTCTGATCACTGGTGGTACTCCTTGACGGTCTAGGATCGCGTCTTGGTGGTCCATCGAATGTGGCTAGAGGAATGACCTTGATGATCTTGTGCATCTAATTTCCTTCAATAAGATTGGACTCTTGATCATGGACATCAACTCTCCTGTTGAGAAGGGGTGATCGATCATGTAGCCTTCGACATGCTTTACTCGATGGTGAGCTCTTTGCACTCGATGGTGAGTTTCATTCACTTGATGGTGAGCTTTCTGCACTTCTTTGGTTGATGGACTTTCTTTTTCATTGGGGGACTTCCTTCATTAGATGATGAGCCTTCACGCTCCTTTGTTGGGTGACACTCTTTACTGAATGATGAGCCATCACACTCCTTTGTTAGGTGGAACTAATATTCTATCCTTGGACTTCTTCCACACGGCTTTGACTCACTTCATTGGGTGATAGACTTCCTACACTTGAGAGTGGTGTTCTTCCTCCTTTGTTGGATGAAGCCCATGCTCTCCTCTTGAACTTCTTCCTCCACTGAACGTTGAGTTTTCTCCACTTGATGATGAGCTTACACCATAGTGATGATCTGCAAAAGTGAGAGAAGAAAGATCATCGGAGGACTAGTCTAAGGCCGGCCAACACTCTTCGACGCCCAAATCAGTAGAGTGTTTGAGCAATGAATAAAGATATGAGAAGTGTATGATGCTTTGGCATTGTACTAAAGCATCCTTGACATGCCAAAACAGAAAAAGAAAGAGAGAGAGAGATTATGCACTTTGACATCATTTAGGGAGAGAAGAGAAGAAGTAGAAGCCCCCTTTCAGTCTTGGGAAGACTTGGTATTTATAGGGCTTGAGTTTAGTAACGTGGAAAGTGAAGACATGAGTTCTTCACCAACTTACCCTGACACACTGAGGATCTGACAAGGAATAGGTCTGATTGATCAAGTGTATAGGCTGATGGGGTAGTTGGCCGACATGGGATTAGGCTGACAAGCATGTGCTTGATTGAGTGGGTTGTTGGCACTCTTATGTGACTGATTGAGTGAGATACATATGCATGATATCACTTTTTGGTCATGCACTTAGACTGTAGACATCGTCAGTGAGCGACACGTGTCCTAGTGGGTAAGAGCTGACTCTTGGACTATTGTTCACATGTCAGAGGCCCATACTTGATGTTAGAGCTTGACATGTGGAAGAATTGGTGAAAGTAGATCAGCTGATTGTCGCATGTCTACATGTGACCTGATGGTCATGGCCTTAGCCTTAGAGGTTGTTGCCATGACAACTAAGGGTCGAGACTTGAAGCCTTGAAGGTCGAACTCTTAGTCTTGGAGGTCGAAGTATCGACCTTGAAGGTTGAGGCTCTAGACTTATTTTAGACTATGCTTCTCTAATGTTAGATAGTCTTGACATGTTAGTGGTCAGTCTTGACATATTAATGGTCATCACTTAGTGATTACCATGATCATCTAAGGTTGAAGACTTGGAATACTAAGTTAGGCACCTTAAAGGTTTAAGTGCGTTGAAAGGTCAGAGTCTTACATGGTTCTTTGACATTTCAACGCGTCCTATGTAGAATGAGTTGAAAAGTCAAGATTCGTTGTCAAACCAAATTATGACATCAACATATGATTCAAGGACATCTCCAATCAATCAACAAACAACTTTTGCACACTGCAAAACAAGTCTCTCTCGGAGCACATTTACCAAAAAGATTCTTTGGATATTTTTGTTCACCAAAGCCCTATCCGTAGGCATTCCCCGTTGCTATTCATCACAGTCTGACCAGTCGGCAGTTCCCGCATCTACCTCACCAAGCCTCATCCGTGAGCGAACATTCCACCACCGTTTCATAAAGCTCTATCCGTAGGCGAATACCCGCAAAACCATTGTTAGGGTGAATAACTCTAGCAAATATCACCGGTTTGTCAAGGAACTCTTTGGCGAACGACCTGCAATCCTTTTTTATAGCTCTGCTCAACCACACCGGTCCGAGTAAGAAACGTCCGCTTCACGAGAAGAGAAGAAAAATCCTAGCCGCTCTTTAGCTAGGTCTAAGAAGAACCTAAGTGTCGGCCTGACTAGCGCTTGTATGACAGTTGTTTGAAGAGAAGTCAGAAGGCAAACAAGCATCAAGATCAAGGTTGTGCCAGACCCATAGGTACTGGCACGCCTCAAGCCTGATTGTTTGAAGAAAAATCTATTTTCACACAGAACAGCCATCGACGGCTTAAGTGACGACGGTTGAGATAATCCGACAGGGGCAGTCGCTTCAGAATCAGTTGGATGACGTCGTCTGGGAGTTCCTGCATGAAGCACTTGTTCGGACTTGTATCGTTTGCTAGTGAAGAACTTGTGGCGTATCAAATCACGACACCATATCAATTTTCTTGAAAGGCTCCGTCTGGTCAAGATCTTCGTCATCACGGCATGTAAATACAATATACATGTTTGTGTGATTGATATATATATGTGTAAGATGTTTAAAGAGTTTGAGTTTGAGGTTGTGGGATGGGACTCTTCAAACCTGGACTTCATATTTGTAACAAAAACTCATTTCTGACTTAAGACGGGAGTCCTGAAGGCTCACCTATGTTGTTTTTTCTCCTTTACTTTCCCGGCCAGTTGATCATCTCATTAGTCGGAGCGGACCTTCCATAAGGATGACCGCAAAATGGAAGATATAATCATATAACGATTATAGTTGTTGTGTCACCGTTGTTCTTCAGTTAAGCCTATAAATAACATTACAAATAAGAGGTTTTTGCAACATAACGAGCTAGCGAAAATTCTTGTATGCACCTGTTGTAACATCCCGTACCTAAAAGTTACCTTTTCACAGAGGTTTACGAGTTACTGAGGACTCTTAACTACGATCAGTAATTTGATAAGTTATCGCTCGAGTTAATTTTCGAGTTTTTCTAAACTCTCCAAATACCAGATTTAATGACTCGATGGTGTAGTACGAGTCGACACGAGTCTCCCGGTATTTTCAGAATATTTTTCGGAGCTTCCGGCTATTTTTTGTGAATTTCAGAAGTTTATGGTAACTTTTAATTATCCATCCGGTAAAAATGAGAATTACCATTTAACCTTTTTACTTTTCACTCTCTTTAAATCTGGACCGTTAGATCATTTGGGGAATTGATCTGGACCGTCCATTCAAGTATAAAAAGGGAGTTATTGAGTTGACTTGGTCAAAAACCAAAAAAATCGGGTCAACGGCTCCCCCGAGCCCTCTCTCTCCGCTCCACTGTTTTCCGCCGGTGCCGGCAACTCCGGCCACCTTAGGCCGGCGGACCACCCCCATTCTCTTCCTCTACCTAGCCTAGTTTCCACAACCACCATACATCCACCCGGAGATCGAGCGAGGGGAAGGCTCGACTGTTTTCCGGCGAGAACTTGCCGTTCAGGCGATGATTTGGCGCGTGGTAGGTATCTTCGTGTTCCTCTCCTCTTCTTCTTCCTTCCCTTGCCTCATAATGCTTGTTTTGATCTCCAAATTGAAAAGCCCCAATTCACTGTTTTCTTGGGTTTTCTGGGTTTCTCTGTTCACCACCGGTGGCGTGCTTCTCGGGGGTTCTGGTAGATGTTGGAACTCCGACGAGGACAGAGACAGAGGGCTGAGGCGAAGGAGGTACTGGTTGGTGAGTTTGGGCAATGGGGAATCGTTGTACTCGTGGCAGTGACGCGCAGAGGTGGAGCTGGAGGAGTTGCTAGAATGGTCTTGGAGGTGGTAGGCAGCAGTAAAGCTGCTGGGTTTGTGTTGGTTTGAGTTGGAAGCACAGAGGCAGAGGGTAAGGTTTATCCCCTCTTTGAACTGTGGAATTCTTCACTATGTGGTTTTGGTTCTGTTGATCCTTTGAATTGTTGTTGACTTGCTGTTTTGTGTGTTTTGTCGATAACTTGATGAATCGGAGGAAACGGGGAGGTTATGGCGAAATTCCGGCAAGTTGCCGGAATCCGTCGAAGATTCCGGTGATGCAGTAAACCGGCAGAATGCCGAAGAAGTAGAAATCGAATCCTCGTTTTACTTGAGTCAAAAAGTACGGTTAATTCGTAATTGAGATATTACGGGAAAAAATTGGACGTAAGTAGGAAGTTTCCATTTTGGGAAACTTCCCATTCTAAAGAATACTTGCCATGTTAGGAAACTTTTCATTTTGGGAAACTTTCCCTTTTTGGAAAGTTACCAGTTATGAGAAAATGTTAAATCGGTAAATCGACTCAAGGTTAAATATATTGATTAATACGTGACACCCTAACGTCAAGTTAAAGTGATAAAGGAAAGTTCGGAAGCTGAGTCGGACTTCCGGTAAATTGAGTTAAGAGTCGATAACCGGGAAAGAAAGTCAAAAAGGTTAAAGTGTCATAGAAAGGAACTTGGTCAACACGTGGTTAGATTTGATTTCCTGGTCAAACTAGGAAAAGACCAAGTCAGCTATGTAAAGACTAATATATTGGTTTATTTGTACAGTCTCTGGTTGAACGTGAGACGGGCTCAACTACGTGGTTAGTACGAGGGTTTCGCTCGAGGAGTTTTCCGAGCAGGAAGAAGGTTGCAATAGTACTGTGAGTGGACCTTTGTTTTAAATTAAATTGCATGCCATATACTTTAATTGATTTCTCCTGCATATATGATTTCCTCCATTTATATGTTTTACGGTGATTTGGAAAAATGAGATTTAATGATTTTAAAGATAAATGAGCCGGGAAAGAGGTTCCTACCTTTCCCGGGGTTTTAAAGGATTTTCCCGGATTATGGTTTTAATGATTGTCACCGTTTGAGATTATGGAGGGGGATGATTTTAAAAGGAGAAACTTGGCTCATGGATTTAAAGTAAAGGCAGAGAACCGGTTTTTGGTTCCTGGAAAGGTTTTCAAATCCAATATATTTGGGGTGAAGTCAGGGGGATTTGACTTGGTTTTCGATTTATTATTCCCACGAGGTTTTACGAGGTTTTACAGGTTTTAAAGGGATTTTAAAAAGGGAAAAGGATGTAAGGATTGTATGCTAGCATGGACCATCTCCGGTAGTAGCTGGTCATTAGACCTTCCCGGATAGAGCAGGTCGGGGACCCTCTTCGGTGGAGCTGGTCATTAGACCTTCCCGAATAGAGCAGGTCGGGGACCCTCTCTGGTGGTAGCTGGTCACTAGACCTTCCCAGATAGAGCAGGTCGGGGACCCTCTCCGGTGGTAGCTGGTCATTAGACCTTCCCGGATAGAGCAGGTCGGGGACCCTCTTCGGTGGAGCTGGTCATTAGACCTTCCCGAATAGAGCTGGTCGATTTTCTCATGGATGAGGTTAACACCCCACATAATTGTTTATATTTGAGCCAAGGGATTCATTTGAATGATTTATTTATTTAATGTCCATGATTTGTTGCATGCGGATTTTCTTGGAAAACTCTACGGGAGAGCATTAAAGGAAAGTAGAGTTTTTATACTGGATTTTCGTCCACTCAAGCTAACGGTTTCCAATGTTTCTCCCCTGGGCCCTTCGTTTTCAAATGCCTAGTGGTGCAGGGTTCTAGAGCGGAGGTCGTGCGCGTACAAGAGTCGAGGCATAGTCGATCAATCCGTTGCCGCTTGAAATTCTTTAGGGTAATCATCTTTGTAGACTGCTCTGACTAACCCAGTTTAGCTAGTTAAGTAGGTAGGGAGCAGGATGCCTTCATGAGTTAGGGATTGTTGTTAGATACTCATGGAAGTGCTGAGTTGGTACGTAGGAAGGGTTGGCCATTTCAAGGGGGTTTCGGTAAGAAGTTCCCTTGAGGTGGTTCCCGCAGGATTTACTTCGGGTTAAAGGGATTTAACTCGGGTGGGTCCTGACACCTGTTCATTTAAATCATAGGCAAGCTTGAATTTTTATTTTTGAGGGATACAATTTTTTTTCATTTGATTTGGGTTCGTCGCAATTGAATCGAGCTCGTCCATTGCTGTTCACAACTATTCATTTCACAATCTCTAATTGTGAAAATTATTCGGTGCACCGTCACTGTCGGTGACTCGTCCAATCTATACCGTCCGATCATATCCTCACTGTTAGATGTGTGCACTGATTACTTTTTTTATTTTTTTTATTTTTTTATTTTTTGTGATGTATGAAATACTTTTTTCTCTAATTGTCCTATACTTGTATTGGGACTAGCTTGGCCTGCATGAGTCAAAAAGTAGCTATTCAGTTTATGTTGTTACTGTATATCTATCCTTTATTTAATGATCTGTGGTAACAATCATTCTGGACGGTGAAGGATCCCTGCCTCTTCCTTGGTCTATCATGAAAATTGCACTTGGAGCCGCAAAGGGCCTTGCCTTCATGAAGAAGTTCAAAAACCAGTCATATCCAGTGATTTTAAAACATCTAATATCCTATTATATTAGATGGGTGTTGAATAATTTTCGCTATTAGACTCAGTAAGTTACTTGGCTAAGGAAAAACTTGCTTTCATTTCTACATTCCTATTGCATTCTAAAAGTGGATATGCCAATTTAGGATTACAATGCCTGGCTCTCTGATTTTGGACTCGATAAAGATGGTCCTGATGGAGTGATGGTGATAAGACTCATGCATGTGTCTACACGAGTCATGGGAACATATGGTTATGCAGCCCCAGAATATGTCATGACTTCAAAAGGACTTGGTGAAGCACAACATGATGCTTGAGACTAGTGAAATACTCTAAATATGTGTGTTTCAATTTAAGTATGTGTATTTCAATTTTAAACTATGTTATTAATGATCAACAAGTGACAAAATCCATTTATGAAAATAAATTGCATTTTTATTTCTGGAAAACCCTAAACCCTAATTTAAAGATACATTCTATGCTTCTCCTCTCTTATCTTCGGATTCATTCATCCGGAAAGAGTACGTGTGGGTGATAACAATCCTAAAAATGTTTCATCGGCAGCTTCTCCTTCCTTAGCTTTTGCTTCCTTAAGGATATGATGTTTCCTTTTGGTAAAGTACATTTTTGACATCGGGGTCATAGCCTCCAAATTCATTGTTTCTTGAGTTGGTAGTCACTGGCCTCCCTTGCTTCCTTTTATTGTTGAAGTTGTATGTACTTTTTGTAATAATTAAACTCACTTTCATCATGCATCTTCCTCGTGGTATGCCACGATGCTTGATCACTTGCTATGGTTTGCAAAACCTCAGTTCGTTAAGCCTTACCTTGTTTCTTTTGTCGCCATGCTTCCTTTGCAGCCTTGATTCTCATCGGTCTAACAGGACTCGATGGACCGCCCACATTGCCTTGTGGTGCTTCATTCACTTCCTCGTCACCCACATCAATGATTGGAGATGATTCGGTGACAAAGGGAGTACATTCAACAGAGCTTGCATACGGAGACGGCGTACTTGGTTCCACGTCAACGTAACTTGAATGGTCCTTGAGAACTTCATAACATTGAAAGTGGGTGAACGGTCTTTTCTTGGCGGCATAGTAGAAAGCTTGAGATTGCTTTATCTTAAAAAAAATTATTAGCTATGGCACAATATGGCATATTTACAAAAAAATTTGATATATTATTTACATAATTCATAGTAGTAATCAAATAAAAATGAGATGAGAAAAATAGAGGGACTTACCTCATCCATATGAGAAGTGCCGCTAGTTTTACGCTTACGTGCGTCGCACCCAATTTTGCAAAAAATTGGCAAGAATTTTCTCCCACAATTTGTTCTTCCTTTGTTTGTTGCCGGTGAATTCATCGACACTATGACATGCGAACGAGATGCACATTTGTAAATCTTCGGAAGGAAGCCAATGGGTGGCCATTTTTGGAAAAATGCTCAAGGAAATGAGAGAAGAGATGGAGGGAGATGTGGAATTTTTTGTGCACACATTGGTGTGAGTTGTGAAAAAAATGTAGTATTTATAGGAAAATATTAGGGTGTGTTCTGCAATTATTTGGGATTTTTTTGGCAAATATTTTGGATAGTAGCCATTTTTTTCGTTCTGATCATATAATATTAGGCTAAATCCATTGTCCTTGAATTGCAGTCTTTGGATCGAATTTTGGATTCAAAACTAACGACCCAGATCAAGTGGAATGTTGGGGTTTTTTTCCAGCCTGCCTCGCAAAGTGTCTTCTAGATACTGGTGCGTCAAATTTTTGTTTTTTTACTGGCGCGTGCTCTGCACGCACTCAGGTTAAAAATAGGGGTGGCTGGTGTCACCCACGTGCTAGTGGGTTCTACCATTTGATCGAGTGATGTCTCACCCTGTTTCTACTCGATTCGGAGCTCGAGCTTGGGTCAACGAGCAGCCCGGGCTGATTTTTTCTCCCGTTGCGTTTTCATTTTTCGTTGCTCGAGCAATTTCTGGCTGAGACCCACCTTTGCTCAATCGATTTAGCCGATTCCTGCTCGCAAGTGCAGATGGTCTTACAACCAACCTTCAGACTTAGATAGTTTGATAAAGTTGCAAGCCCATCTAATATGAAAAAAATCATAGGTTATTAAAGGATCAGTATTTGGTGTTCCTCACAGAACTTTTTCTGTTCATGAGTAATCACTTACCAAGGTCATATGCTTTTGGAGTTTTGTTATGTTGCTTGATCATAAATTGACATTACTAGAATTATAACATGGGTTTCAGGACATTTGACATCAAAGACAGTTTACAGTTTTGGATTAGTCCTACCTGAAATGCTAAATGGAAGAAGATCCATGGATAAAAATAGACCAAATGGGGAACACAATCTTGTGGAATGGGCAAGACAACTTTTTGGAGACAAGTGGAGGTTATTCCAGTTAATTGACCCCGTCTCGAAGGCCATTTTTCTATCAAGGGTGCGCAAAAAGCTATCCAACCGGCCGCTCGGTGCCTCAGTTGTGACCCAAAAGCAAATGTAGATGATCAACCCAAAAACACAAAATACAGAGGTACTAGCAAGGAATTGGAGTGAACCAAGTACTCCGATTCATATATAAACGCCAATGATCCTCGGGTAGAGATATACGCTTAAAGCTCCTATCTGTCAAGGAAAACACCCCGGAGGTGTAGTCTTCTAATCCTTGCGACAAAACAAAATAGATACAATTTTTTTCAAGTGTTTTATCATAACAAGTGACAAACTTATTGTTAACTGTGCCCATAAATAGTGTCCGATCACCAAGGTCATCAATCTCTACCCACTGATGACTGGTGGTAACCTTATTATACTCTAACTTCAACACTAGAAACAATCCTTCGATTCTGTTGCTGCTTTGATTTTCATACAAAACCATAAACAGGTCATTTGATTCGCAACATTTTGCCAAGTGACACCTACGATAGTAGGTTGTGTCATCAACATATATGCTGTTAATGTTGGGGTGAAGAGTAACCAACCTTTGAGATGTGTAGGCATGGGTATCTAAATGGATGTCAAACACTGTCACATACTCTAGCGCTTCTCTACCTAGCGCGTATAATTTCCCATCAAATATTTCTATCTCCCAAAACTTTAAGGCTTTCTCAATGGATGTCCATGATTTATCAGAGGGGGTGCAGAAGGCCAAACGGCCTTTGTCTTTAAAGTGAAGACAACTCACATAACAACACTTTGTTGTCGACGACGTTGGAATCGAAGAGGCTACCACTTTTACTGTCGTCGAGAACCGCCGGCGGCTGAATGGTAGCTTAACTCGAGCACCTGATGCTGATACTGGATTCCAGAAGAATAAGCGCTGACTATATCTTGTTTTAAGTGTTATGATCAGCCATCCCTCAATTGATCCAGCACAATAACAATATGGAGCGCTAGAAATCAAAATATTCGGATTGCTTACAATACGCAAGTCGTCGTCTGTTTTGATGTAGTAGGATGCCTGCATGCATTTTCCTAAATTAGAACTGGTCACAAGCCTTGGGAGTCGAAGATGAGCAGCAGGAAGCCAACGCTTGCTGTCGATTGCCGCTCGCCACCAACGGCTTAAGTGACGAAGGTTGAGATAATCAGACAGGGACAGTCGCTGCAGAATCAGTTGGATGATCTCATCTGGTAGTTCCTGCATGAAGCACCTGCCCTCATTGAGTTCTTCGTACTTGTATCGTTTTCTAGTGAAGAACTTGCGGCGTATCAAATCACGACACCATATCAACTTTCTTGAAAGGCTCCGTCTGCTCAACATCTTCGTCATCTCGGCATGCAAGTGCAATCAAGAACAAACATATATATGATGTAATTTCAAAGGGTTTAGATGTTTGATAACTCGTGGGAATGGGATTTCCTCTTGATATTTGGACTCCATATATGTAACGAAGACTACTTTTTCTTCCGACTTACAACGGAACTCTGCCCATCACATCAAGCGAGTTGCGTATCACAAAATTACTGAATCTTACCTACTCAAACCAATGAAACCATTCTCCGCTCCAAACAAGTGCTACTGGGTTTTTCTTTGTCACAAACATTAGCATCGATCGAAAGGTTTGATTTTTGACCTACGTACAGTGACTTGTTCAAATTACCTTTCAAAATTTCAGTTTATCTATTTCAATAACCATGTATATAATACAATTGAGGAAGACAATTACCTAGCAACGTACCTCGCACCAGTGGGTAACTTCCAGGTAAATTTTTGATATATAATAAGAACCTGCTTGACATGGCTAGCTTGAAGCATACAGCATTATTTCAAAAAGATTAATTTCATGACTACAAAGTAAAAACCCAAATACAGTTGTTCTGCAGGTTCATCGATCATTATATATATTAACAGCAGGCCGGACATGATCATGCATTGCTGTCCTCCAGAATCCTCCAAAATTTCCTTTGTCTTTACTCTCCAGAGGAGCGAGGGAATTGAAGGTGTTATTTGAAACGCGCGCGTTCTTGAAATAAGCTAGGGCATCAAACCAGAGCCTCATTGTTGCCCAGGAACTAGCTGAAAATGGAAAAAAGAGTGGTCCAATATCACCGCATCAACGGCTATAACAGCACCCATATTTTTACCAGAGGAAAAGAGAAAGTAGATGGCATCGATGATTTGAAGGTTAAGAATGTTTTTTTTCTCTGCGGATCCATTTGCCCCCACACGTCCTCTCGATTTTCAGACTATTGTCCGGGTTCCATTTACGCCCCACATTAATATATAACAACGAGCAGAGGACGCCTTTATAACCATTTCAGCCCGATTCTTCATTTCTCTCTCTTCAAAACCAAGAGGAACTCTACCCAGAAACAAAGCTTCATCAAGGTATGTTTATCAGCCTCTCTCTCTCTCTCAAGGTATCTTCATCAAGGTATATATTTATAATTCACGATCTGCTTGTTGAATTTGCCATAAACCACTTAAAACTTGTCCCTGTGGCAAGTATTCATAGTAGATTTCCTTGAGGCTCTTCTAGAAATTGGCTTTCTTGTACTATATATGATATACGTTTCACAAGGTACAGATCTAGCTTTCTCATGTGCAAGACCTAGAGTAGATTTAGACTTTCATATACTTATTATTCCATCATCTACTCTAAACTTTTCCTCAAAAAAGAAATCTACTCTAAACCCAAAAGTTTAACTACATATATAATTTCGGAGCCAAGGTCGGATTGTTATCTAGAATGCATGGGTGATATTTTCAATCTGCTTGTTGAACTTGCCATAAACCACTTAAAAACTTGACCCTATGCCATGGTTTCATAGTAGTTTTTCTTGAGGCTCTTCTGGATTTTGTTTTTCTTGGTGTGGAGAATAGAGATCTAGTACAAAAGCCAAACAGCAGAAGCTGGGCAACCGAAACAGAAAAAAAAACCAAAAAAGATCTAGATTTCCTTGAGGCTCTATTGGCCTTCTTATACTAATCATTGGTAACGGATCTAGCTTTCGGAAACCTCCTTTGAGATATAAACTCAAGAATCCTTATTGTCAGCATACTCCTCTGAGTACTGCTTGGCTTTGTTGTAAACAAGCTTTGTTTTACAATTGTTTCAGATTTGTTAGAACTCTTTTGGATATGACAGTACAAAAATGGCTGAAATTTATGAAGATGCTGTTGATGTATTTGTTACATTTGTTATTCAGATTTGTTTGAACTTCCTTGCATATGCTTTGTGATATAAACTCTGTCCTTGCTGTCAGCATACTCCTTTGAGTACTGCTTGGCTTTGTTGTAGTTTCAGATTTGTTACTGTTCCTTGAATATGGCAGGACAAAAATGGACGAAATTGTTGTTGATGCCCCAGTAGCCCGAGCTGAACGGCCTGAACCTGTTTATGGCAGGTAAGCCCAAATTATTTTGTTTTGGCCGGCCTTTTGGGTTTTTTTTTTCGGTTTTGGATAGAACAGCGTGCCTTTTAACTTTCAACTAAACCCTTTTTATTATTCTTGGCTTGCAGATATCAATGCGACAATTAGGGGTTACGCCGCCGTTAATGGGGTGGTTTCTGAGGATGCCAAGGCACGGCTGGCTGACATAGTCGATTCTAAGCTCCGGAGAGTGCTCAAAGAAGCAAATGAAACGAGTGCCGCTCGTTTTCAGGAGCTTCAGGGATTGGCCGAGAGGATGGGGATCCGGCTGCAAGAAGATTTGGCTTTGAAGGGTCGTGTGTTGGAGGAAACTCGGACAAGGCTCAATGATTACATAGTCGGGGCCAACGCCGCATCATCTGGTGAGGCAGTTAGTGGGAGTTGGTGGCCTTTCACTCGCAATCCTTCTTTTTGTGATCAGCATGGGTGAGATTATTGTGGTGCAGCACTATTGTGAGCACCCGGTTTACAAGAATGGTACAGTCAAGCTAAGAAGAATTGGATGGATACTGGATGTGTATGGAGTTATGATATCTATCACAGCGATCGTGTTGTTTGCCTTATCATTCAACTTTCCACCAGCACTCCATATTGCTCTGTACTCTTGCACATTTAGTGTTTGCCTGCTAGCACAGAACCTTGTCAGACAGTTCACTAGTAGGAACAGGCCATATGAGGTGGACCGCCTGAACCTTCCATGAGGAGGAAAGCAAACGTCGAGGGCATATGAGGGGAGGAGGAAAGCAAGCGTCGACTTTTGTTATCCATTTCTTATGTATTTTGAAGCTTATATTTGCTCTTTAAATTCTGAATTTGAAACTTGGTTTGTTATGTATTTGAACCTTATAATTTCTATTTAAATTCTGCATTTTAAACCTATTTTTAGTTTATTTGGGTGATTTAGTTTATATGTTCTTATTTCAGTTTTAAATTCTCACTTTAGTTTCATTGTCATACTCATTCCCCGCTTAGAGGTTTGTGGGTTCAATCTCTCACGTTGTGAGGGACGTTCAATGGATGGAGATTCGTGAAGAATTCCAACTTTCTAGTTATTTGGTTGACGAAGGTGTTACAATACTGATTTTTCTACTGTTTTTTTTTTCACTAACTTTTGGTTCATTATTCAGAATGCAATGAGGAGAACAACACCAATTTGTATTAGCTCCATCCAAATTGCATAATTTTTGTTTACAGATGTTTGCAGCTCCATCCAAAGGCCTACTTGATCTAGAACTACAAGGGCAGCTAACACCAATTCTGGTACGGCTTTTTAACACTGTTTGTACTCCTTTTGGAAATTTAGTTTGCATGACACATTTTACTCCATCTTTTAGGTTTATCTTGTTAGCAAGGAGGACACTCATCTATATTTGATGGACTTGAAAATGCAAGTATTGAGATGGAGGAGCAAGGTTTGTCTTGTTTTTTCATAGGCTTAGGGAGACTTGTATAACAGAAGATATGCTAATAAGGAGAATAAAGATAATTCCCCTCAACAGTTTTCAATCTCAGTGTGAAGTGGAAATTCTCTGTGAGAGGTGACGTAACTGGAACACCAGCCATTGCCGATGGCATTCTCTACTTCCCAAGATGGAATGGATACCTCTACGCTGTGAAACAATCCGATGGATCATTCGTCTAGAAGAAGAATGTGCAAGAGTTGACAGGCTTCAATAACACTGGCTTCATTCTGAATGTCAACTCCACAGTGACAAGATCAACCCTAACAGAGGTCGGTGACCTCTGCTCATTTGTGGAATCTATGGTCCTGCTTTCATTATTGCTGTTAAAAAGTCTAACGGGAAGCTCGTCTGGTCTACCAGGGTTGGTAACCACACCAGACCCTTTGTCGCCATGTCTGGAACCTATTACAAAGGGTTATTCAACTTCTCTGTTATGTTTTGAAGTTTTGATTGTTAGTTTCAATTTTAGGATAAGAAATTATTTGAAAGCATATGCATGGTTTAGCCCTTTAGGTTATACAGTGCTAGTAAACTCATCATTAAGTTTATGGTGTTACTTCAAAACAAGTAGAATTAGGAAGAAGATAAGGTACGCCATGTGGTTCAGGGCTACTTATGCCTTCTACATAAGAAGCCAAATAGCTTGCTGTAAACATGTCTTTGATTAATTATTTGTAGTCTCTGTATACTTTCAACATATATAGGTGTTAGACTTCTGGGAAACTTAACATACAGGTCTTTATTTAATTTTATGACAATGTTTAGATCCCTGTCAAGGCACCAGGTTTGTTTTGTTTGAAAACTGAAGAAGTCACCTTCCTCAACCGTACTTAAGCTTATGCTACTCTTATTGCTTATACTGTACATATCACATGTCTATCTCCTGCTAATACTGCATTATAATGGTAGGATTGATACACAAATTGATGACATCAGCACACAAAACTAGTAGAGACTCTTGCTTGCACCCACGAAACATGGACCGTGCCCTTGACGTGATCAATTATTCCTCAATGAACAGGACTCTTCATAAGAAGATGCTCTACATCCTCAATCGAAAGGCCTGTACGTTCTGCAATGATACTCAAAGGTCTAGTTCCATCTTCAGATGACAGCCTGAAGATAACTTCCCTCAAGTACAGAACACTAATCTTTTCCAAAAGCTGCTTCTTGAGCATTCAGAGCAGCATGTGCACACAACATAACTCTCGATATCAACCTCAATCACTAGAGTTGAATGCTTGAAGAATATAGTAAAGCCACTCCACCGTTGTCCTCCAAAGTTGAACATGCTATCCCCAGTAGAGCAGAAAAGGATGAATCAAATGCCAAATCCAGCTTAAATGAATCTGAGATGGATTCCAATGATGTGTATGCTAGATAAAGACTGTAGAACTCGGTAAAATTCCTGGCGAAACTTATTGTTGAGATGAAACCCAATAATAACTTGAATAAACGGATGGATCAATGTCATTCATACTGTCCAGTGCACGCATTCATGCTCAGAGTTTAAACGTTGCTATTTGCATCTCTAGAAAAATTCTCGAGAAAGTCTACCTTCATGTGACTTGGCTCATCGAGTACGTAGTCTTGATGCATCTTGAAGGTGGTCTTTTCTCATTCTACTAGTATGATTTTTTTCTTGTGTTGTGAACTCGCAAGTTGAATCCATTTACCCGGATTGCATTGTTCTATTCCTTGTTTCATTTACCAGGAAACTATTTGAGTTGTCAAACCACCAGAAATGATATGTGATACTACGTATAAAGAAATATTTTGCACAACAAAGAACCCAGCAACTCTCATATACAGAGTACTATAATCCTCATATTTTCGAGACCACGATACAACGATTATGAATTATAATCTCCTGAATGCAGAATGAAATTTAGGTTTTCTGCTTCTCAAATGCCCACTAAGTGCTAGCAGGACAGCGACATTGGGGGTTATGATGCTTTTTGTGATCACCAATTTGCAGTGAGCATACATAACAATGATAAAGATTAAAGAACAAAAATTCATGTACCATATTGAACAAAATACGGAGAGTATTATCAACAATTTGCAGTGAGCATACATTACAATGATAAAGATTAAAGAACAAAAATTCATGTACCATATTGAACAAATATCGAGAGTATTTGGTGCATCGAATGAAGACAAAAAAAAAAGAAAAAACAAACATGAACAGTGCATGCATCTAACGGTGAGAACGCAATTAGACGGTGTGAGATGGGCAGGTCACGTGCACCACCGGTGCACCGAATAATTTTCGCAAAATACCTTGCCAGAAAGAAAGATTCTTGAAGCTAAGTAAACCGTAACAGTTTCTTGAACAGAAAAAGAAACACACCCAAATCAGACAATGCATGCATGTATGATCAAAATCAACACCATTTAACCTATATCTATTATTTGTCGAGCTCGGCCACTGTTGACGCACTGTTCATAAGCGACAGTGCTGGCTGGGCATGCATCTCTCCACTTTCTATATCTTTTTCTTGCTCTCTCTCTCGATCTCTTCCGAAACTTCATTCAGCCACTTCTTTCTCTTGAAACTTTGTTACAAATAAGAACCATTTCCAGTCGGTTGTGTTGCTTAGTTTTTGGTGACGTTTTGCTTTTTCATGGCCTTCCACGTTTACTCAGAGGGGACTGAGACATCTTGATGTTTGCAACACGGTGTTCTCTCTTACGAACATTCCTGGACATTGAGTAGAGATGCTTGGTATCATTTACTTGAAAACATTAAAGTGGTTGCTTATAGGACCTGCTGCATAGCCTCTCATGCATCTTCATTTTTGACAAAGCATGATCATCAATTGCACTTTCGCGGATGGCTCGATGTGGAAATCCGCCTTGTCGCCGACTACCATGTCGTGGTGCATATTATGTACAGTTATGGCCATTCATTGGCTTTCATAAGAAACCACTTGCTGGTTATATCTTCGAAAATAAGAGAATCATACAAGTCGAACTCCTGCACACGAGACTTGTTGATATTGGAGCCAAAAATCAATCTATAATCACCATCGTATTCATCGTAGGTTGTCTCCATATCCAAATAACAATCATCATATATTGGTGACTTAACTTTTGCCTCATACAATGACATATTTCTGCTATAAACATCATTGAGGACCATCTGTAAGGCTTGACCTGTGTCATCACAAATAAACTTCTTCTCCACATATTTTGAAGCGCAACAGCTACAAGTCAACAGATCAACTTCTTCGTTGTTAGAGCAGCATAGTTGGATATAGACTTCATCATTGTGCTTCACATGAGATTCACCATAAATTGGCAAATCGATTTTCTCTAACTCGACTAGAGAAAAGATTTCGCCACTAGATTGATCAAAAACTGATTCTACCTCTTTAGCGAGAGTATCTTCGTCAGCTTTAGGTTCTACTTCTTGGGATTGTAAAACCTCTTGGTTAGTATTGCAAACATCATGGTTTGCTTCATCCTGCAACTTTGTTGTCTTCTTATTGGCTGCTTTAATTTCTTGGTTATGCTGATCCATGGAAGCATTTATCCGGTCTGCAGTTGCATTGATTTTCTCAACTTGCTCAATGATAGCCTTCAATTTCTGCTTCAACTTGGCGTCCATGTTTAACACTACAACTAGTTGACTCTGTTAATTCTTCTGGTAATCTTCCGAAACGCGAAATCATTTCTTCTACAATCCTGACACGTTATGTCCCACCGGGCGTGCCAAATGTTCGACGTGAAAATAGATTTTCTTCGAACAACCAAGCTTGAGGGCGTGCCAGTACCTATGGGCCAGTACAACCTTAATCTTGATGCGCGTTCGCCTTCTGACTTCTCTTCAAACGACTGTATACAGGCGCTGGTCAAGCCTGCATATAGGTTCTATAGACCTAGCTGAAGAGCAACTAGAATTTTTCTCCTCTCCTTGCGAAGCGGACGTATCTTATTCAGACCGAAGTGGTTGATCAGAGCTATAATTCAGGATTACAGGTCGTTCGCCAAAGGGTTCCTTGACAAACCAGAGATATTTGCTAGAGTTCTCACTCCAACAATGGTTTTTGCGGATATTCGCCTACGGATAGGGCTTTATGAAGCGATGGTGGACTGTTCACTCACTGATAAGGCTTGGTGAGTAGAAGCGGATAGTGCTCACGGATGAGACTTTGGTGAGATAGCAGCGGATAATGCCGACGGGTCGGGCTTTGGTGAGTAACAGCGGGGAATGTCTACGGATAGGGCTTTGGTGGACAAAAAGACTCAAGGAATCTTTCTGGTAGAGGTGCTCCGGAGAGGCTTGTTTTGCAGTGTGCAAAAGTTGTATTGAATCGTTGAGATGTCTCTTTTTCTGTATCTTGATCCCTTTATATAATGAAAACTAGGGTTTGCTCTTTCTTGTGGATCAAGGCATATAAAATCTTCTTAGATCTTCGAATGATTCCTTAAGCAACTGCAAATCCTTGTCAATCATGACTTCAAATGGAAAGAGAAATCTTTACAATTACTTAGACCGCAAGAATCGGTCCAATGGACTCGAGAAGTCAACATTAGCCAAGAAATATTATTTTGGCCCAAACAGTTGGTTCAATGTTTTTTTGGAAGAGTTAATTGGTTCGATGTTATAAAGGCATCTCTAACATACTAGCTATCTTAACAAGTTATAAATTTAGCTAGTTTTACAGTAGTTTACTACTCCAATAGAATAGATATATAAAAGTCAAATTTAGATTTTGCTAAATCCTCTAGCTAAATTTAGGTAGAATGAAGAGAGAAAATAACTACAAGTTAGAGCAACTTCAACAATGCTAGCCATATTTAAGTCAAAATTAAACTAAAATAGCTAGAAAGTTATTTTGGCTAGCTACTTTATAAATGTGGTTGTATCAATGCTCTCTATTTTAGCTAGCATTACATCAATATTATTTCTTAAAAAAATATTAGATATTTTAAATGTATTTGTATATCACCTCAAATATCTTAAAATGAATGTATTAAATTATAGCTAGCCTCATATGGGTCATCTTGCTAGCTAAATATAACTAGCGAGATAGCTCAAACCCTCAAAGTTTAGATTTGGCTAGTCTGTTGGAGCTCTAAAAACATCAAAAAAGGTTAAACACGCTCTCCAAAATAGCTAAAAGCTAAAATAGAGAGTATGATAAACTTGCTCTTAAAACATTAAACATTTGTTGTTTCTATAGTTTAGTTATACTGCTGAAGTGAAAATTTGCGGTTTCGTCACATAAATTTAATGCGACGAAGCGCGCTTATGCGAAGAATTTTTCGTCGCTTAAGATTTTATGCGTCAAAAATTGCCTCTTATGCGACGAAATCATTTCATGGCATGAGACTTTTCCTTGACTAGTGAGATACTCTAACAGTGGTATGATACCATACTAAGAGGCCGTTTGGTACGGCTTTTGCACCGCATTGCTTTGAAGCAAAGCTTTAAATGGTGTTTGGTAAGCACCACATTGCTTTGAAACACCTGCATTTTTCCTCAAAAGCCGAAAGCCGGAGCAGGGGTGCTTTTGAAAGCCAAAGCAGCTTTAAACACTGTAGCGGAGATTTAATGAAATTTTCTCCGCCCGGTTTTGCCCCTCCTCGCACAACCTAGACATTCTTTTCTCATCAGCCGCTCTCGAGCTCGAGAGCTCCTCTCCCTCAACTCTTCGTTCTCACCTGGAAGGGCCATCACTCGAAGCAAGGCAGCCGGTCTCTCATCTCCTTTCCCTCAACTCTCACCTTCCGGCGTGTGTGCTGGACCAAGACGACCGAGGACGGCACCAGCACCCCACCCACCAATCTCCTCCTCCTATTTGGATTTCAAGTACCCAAAAATCCATTGCCTCTTTCACTCACACCCAAAAGGTCTGTTTTTCATTTCCATCTCATCTTCATTTTGTTTCGGAAGCTTGGTTTGCTTTGAATCCTTCATTGTTTTCGTTTTTCTTTGGTGGGTTTGATGCTGTTGTGGTTTTTCTGGTTAAATTTTCTGGCTTTTTTGAGTTTCGATTGTGTCACTTTATTTTGAAGATTTGGTTTTTATTATGTTGAAGATTGATTTGTGGTTGTTTTGCGATTGGATTGAGGGACTAGAAACCCAGAATCAGATATGGGTTATTGTGATGAGAATCTAATGTTGATTGTTGTTCCTTGAAAATTATAGCCAGAACATTGATTTGTGATCATACCCACAACCATGTGAAATGACACTTCTGAATCTGGAAAACTCTATATTCCAGACTCTGTGCTTAACATGTTCAAATTCTTTGTGATCTGTGGGTTGTGATATTGGTATATGAGAGGTGTTACAGTTGATATTGGTATATTGTTTTCCTCTTTGGTATATGAGAGGTGTTACAGTTCAATTCTCTCACTTCTTATTTTCTGTACGATTATCCTCTGGTTTGTTATTTGGATGGGTTGTAGAGTATGTAGTGAGAGGTGGAGAGTTTCGTTTCTTTTTGGCTGCATCTTTGTTATCTCATATGCATGTTCTTTTCAACCCAGCAAGTGGGGTTAGATTGGTGAGGTTCTAGACCTGCCATTTTCTTCTTCCTCCATTCGAGTCATCTGTTATAGGGCTTTTGTAATATTTTGGTGATAACTGAAATGAATACAGAGCTCTTTTTGGAAGTTGGTATATTACAAATTGCATGACACATTTTGGAGAAGAAATAAGCACAACTGTTACCCACTGTTTAGCGTTTATGAAGCATTCTTTCCATATTTTGAATGCTATTTGCTCAAGAAACCCTAACTTTGGATAGGATGCCATTCTTGAAGTTGATTCTGATGTCTGATATAGAACATGAGAATAGCAGGAATTTCGATTGCAAATGTGAGGATTTTAGTGAGGGTTTTAGAGAGGGTTTTAGAGAATGGGAGTCCCCGTGGAGTTCAGGATGCTCTGCTCACATTGAGCTCGCTTTGTCATTTCAGTGAGAAGATGCTTGTGGAAGCAAGAGATGAAGGGGCGTCAGCGATTTGTATGCGTTTGGTTGGAGACGAACACGAAAAGATTAGAGAAAATGCTTCTTATTTGATCCAGGTACTGGATGGGAACCATTCCATGATTTGAGTTACGAAATCAGAAGCACAGAAAATGGAGGTGGTATCATCAGTGGAGGTGAGTCCGGAATTTTGATTTATTGGTTGTTACTTTTGCCTGGGATAGTTCTTGTACAAAAGAAAAGATTCAGATTTTTTTTTGGATATGGTTATTTTTGTATGTTGTAAATTGTTACTAAAGAGTACACTGATGAGCTAAATGTTTGTATCATGAAAGTTGCAAAATTGGATATCTGAACTGTAATGTGTCTCTCAGCTTATAGAGTTTTTATGAGTTTCCTAGAAATAAACCTGTACTTTCATTGCCAGCTCATTTGGACCCCTATCCCTATGATAGCATTTGTACTTGTTTGATTTGAACTTTTAAATAGCTGTAGGAAAGTTTGATGAATAACATTCTTTTGGAAATGATGAGATCAAGAGAAACTATTTTATGTGATCGTAACACCAACACCATGCCTACACGGTGTTACAGCCTGTTACAATTTTAATGGGTTCATTCGTATGTCACATGGTGTTACGGGCATCTACAATAATTTCTTGATCACGAAGGTTACAAAAGGGAAGTACTTTACCGGTTACCCTATTTTGGATGCAATTATATATGGTTGGCAGTTGTGGTGATCAGAACTTTGTGTTCTATATGCACGGACAAATGAATGCTCTCACATTTGCAATCGAAATTCCTGCTATTCTCATGTCTTCAATTTGAGACTTAAAGCTCTATAAATAAAACAAAATTATATTATAAGGCTAAACTGGTAATTTACAAACTTAAAGCACTTTTAAAAAGCTAGTTTGCCAAACAGTTTACATCTGCTTCTACCATTCACAACACTTGTAAAAAGTCAGTTTACCAAACACTCAGCAGCTTTGCTTGGCAGCTGCTTAATTCTCAGAATAAACCACAGCCAGCTTATTTTTGAAGCCACAGCTGTACCAAACAGGCCCTAATACTTGCCACAATACTCATGCTGTTAGGTTATCTGATCCTCGAGCAGCTAGCATTCACATTGCTCATATGGATCAGATATAAGGTGGAGCTAAGACAAAAAAGTGCATCAAAAATCAAGAAGACAAAAAAGAAAAATATAAATGGAGATGCGGGGTATCGATCCCCGTACCTCTCGCATGCTAAGCGAGCGCTCTACCATCTGAGCTACATCCCCGAACATGAAACATCTTTCCTTTGTTAAGCTTATTACAATACAAATACTAAAGCAGCGATCTATATGTTCAAAACTTCAAATCGTTTGTTTCACTTCTGGCAAAGCATACCAAAAATGTTGAGACGTCTACTTGTTCAAGCTTTCACTACTCGTCGCCTTGCCACTGCCCACTTCACCCCACCACTCTCTCCTCCTCTGCTTCTTTCTCGCCCATTTTCTTTTTCTTCTTCACCGCAAATCCCACTCACTCCCTCCGCCACCATCTCCATCGACCGCTCCGGCCTCTGCAACCCCACCTGTAATTCCCACCTTACCCCTTTCCACATTCCTCACTACCAAAAGTCAGCCAAATGTTTGGGGAGGTGGGTTTTCTTGATCGTATAGATTTTAGTCATGAAAATGATTCTTGATTTGATTTGTAGATGGTTGGTGTTTGGGTAATGTATCTATGGGAGCAAGTGGGACAGCCAGGAGGGGGACACTCATGGCCGACCTTCTTCGGGTATGGAAATAAGCTCTCTTCTAATCTCCTTGTTTGAGTTTCTTGTTTGATCCTATAGAAATGGAGACACAATGTTTTAATGTTTTTTCTTTGGTTTTTGTTGTTGTGTAGGGTGCGTTGAAGTTTAAGAGCTTTACTGAATCGTTGCATGTACACATGGTGGAGTGCATTCCTGCGTTACAGAAGCTCCAGCACCAGGCCCTGAAATGTGTAGATGAAGAGGGTGCGACTGACACGGCAGAGAAGAGGACTGTTAGCCTTGGCTGAAATTCCTGTGTCATGGCATGCCACATTGGACCAGGTACCTTCAGGATGTGAGTGGTTTATGATATGATTGGTATTTCTAGAAACATTAGCTTATTTGCAATGGTGTTTGCCTTTGCAGTTGACTGTTTGCGCACTTCTTTGCATATACTCTAGTTAGCTCGCCAAGTGAGGGTTGTGTTTTGATTTCCTTAAGACTATATCATGAGAAGCAAATAGGACATGCATCAGATATCATGTATAGCAGATACTTTATGTCTCTTTATTATTCAACACATCATTGTCACCTCACTGTCTGTTCAAATACTATAACATGCTAAAATTAACTCGACCTGATTTACATCATTCATATTAATGTTGAGTTCATAACATAATGATCATCTGATAAGTTTAAGGTAACCATTATACAAGTATAATGTAGCCATTCTGAAGCTAAGTAACTTATTTTAAAATTTGTTGCCATATTATTAGGATGGTTAAGGTATTAGAAGATTGAATATGAAATGACGGTTTCTTTTCTTCCTTGACAACTACAGTTGTTTACTATAATTTTCTTCACTGTCATGCCGGTACGTACCATCTATCATCATCGCCCATGAGTTTTATGATGCTTTACCATTTCATCAATTTCAGGTTCGTATGGTATTTTCTAACCTGTCTTCAAAATGATCATTCTCTCCATTCATATTCTTTATCTCACTTACTAATCTTTCTTCGCAGAGGGCTTCTCGTGGCTGGTGTGAGAAAATGGTGGACGTTTCAGAAGATTCAAAGTAAGGATGTATTATTGTTATGTCTGATAGAATTAGTTTTTCAAAAGAGATGGGTTACAAAATACTCATAAACATTGTTTATGTTCCGCTTTGTTCTTTCTTCACAGCCTACACCAGCAACACTTTATCTGGCAAAATGTTGCAAATGGGCTGGGATGCAAGAAATAAAGAAGCTTGATCATGTTGAGGTTTGCCCTGCATCAATGGAGTTAACTCGAAGTATTGCTGATAGAATTCTGATGGGGGTGATGCTCTTGTAATTGATTATGGTCAGAATGGAGTAGTCTCTGATAGTCTGCAGGTCTGTTACCTTACCATTGCTAGTTCTGCTAGTCTTCTGAGATGTGAGTCATGAAGTCTTCTTCTACTTCCTAACTCTTTCAATGTCTTGTTCCAGGCAATTTGGAAACATAAATTTGTTGACATTCTAGATGATCCAGGATCTGCTGATCTCAGTGCCTACGTTGATTTTGCTTCCATCAGGCGAGGAAGCTTCAGGTGCACCATCTCATCCTGTTATTCTTGTCATATTTCTATTGATTGGTTGAACTGGAGGTTGAAAATTGAATTTATTGGTTCAATCTCTTAATCTCTACAGGAGACATGTCTATTCATGGCCCTATTACCCAGTCTCAGTTCCTTGGGTCTCTTGGGATAAATTTCCGAGCGGAAGCCTTGTTACAGAACTGAACAGAGGAACAATTTGAATCTCTCAGGTCAGGGTACTGGCAACTGGTCGGAGAAGGTGAGGCTCCCTTCTGGGAGGGTCCTGACGAAAAGGTTCCCATCAGAATGGGGACCCGTTATTTGGTAATGGCTATTGTGAACAAGAAGCAAGGTGTTCCAGTTCCTTTTCAGTGACTTTGAGAGCTGTAGCATTTAGGTGATATATGTTGCTTGCACATTAGCAATGAGATTCAATTCCAAATTCATCTGCATTTTGCGATGCGCCCGCCAAGTAATAATAATATAGAGGGACTTGTGGACTAAACATATGTTTGTAGTATGAGGAAATGTCAGGCTTTGAATTTGCTTCTTCTGCCTTCTTGTTTGTTCAGGTTCTTGTAAAACTAGCTCCAAACAAATGCGCAAGGTTCCAAGTTGATAGACATCATAAGACTGGACTCGATTAGCTGAGCACACCTAATCTAATCATGTCGTAAGTTAGAGCGATGATATTGAATTGGTTGTTGGTTGAATCCTAATGTTTACAGGAGATCGAGTTCCTTACCTCCTCTGGGAAGGCTGGGTACGATCCGTAAATAAGTGGATAAGAGGGGGCAATAATGATCCCTAATAAGGGTGGACGGCGTCGTTTTAGCAGGGCCAACTACAAATAGCATTTGTCAACCAGTGTGAATTAGGATTTGACCGTAGAGAGAGAGTGAAGAAGAAAGCATGGGAGCGATTCTGTCAAGCTTTTTTGGAGGGGCGGCGGAGGCCACGGAGGCGTCATCGGAGGCGTCTCGAGTGACGTCATTTCACTCGGCTGCCAGGTGGCAGCTCCACCTCAATTCCATCGACACCTCCAAACTGGTACTTCTTCTTCTTCTTCTTCTTCTCCGATTCAGATTTCTGAAATTAGGGTTTCTGACTTTGGGTTTGTGAAGCTGGTGATCGACTTCTCGGCGTCGTGGTGCGGGCCCTGCAGGTTCATTGAACCTGCCATCCACGCCATGGCGGAAAAGTTCTCCGACGTTGACTTCGCCAAGATCGACGTGGACGAGCTCCCTGTATGTTCTATTTCCATAGATAATTTGAGTTCTCAGATGCCGTCAAAGGTTGGATATTGATTGTTGGTTTGTTTGTTTCCATTTGGTTGGAAACAGGAAGTGTCTCAAGGATTCGGGGTGCAGGCGATGCCGACCTTTGTGCTTCTGAAGAATGGGAAGGAGGTGGATCGGGTTGTTGGTGCCAAGAAAGATGAGCTTGAGAGGAAGGTTGAGAAGTACCGCTCACTCTGATTAAGCTAAGTGTTCGTTTCAGTATTTATAAGTTTGTGATTTACTAATTGTTACTGAAATTGCTCTACTTTCTGTGATTTGGTTCTAAAACTCATTATCGAATTCAAATTTGTTGTTAAGTTTTTGTGGCATTACTGTATAAGCATACTGCAATATGTTGCAAGATTATATGTCTAAGCAAACACTAAGATCCCACTGCAAACCATAAGATAAATTAATCGCATCTTAGACACTGTATGATTGCTGAATTGTGTCGATGTCCAGGCCCTTCGGCCTCACCACTGATTCGACATGCCCTTTCAGGGTGTTCAACTCCCTCAGCCTGCAAAAATGCCATGTTTTTGCCTCTTCATCACACTCACATTTTGAAGGCTAAAATGAATAGGAAATAGAAAATGTAGTACCTGGCAGTTTCTGCCTGTCTTTTTGCCGCTTCAGCCATCTGATTAAGTTCTGTGTAAGAATTTTGTTCACCAAACTTTTTGGTGTCTGGCGGTTGCAGACCATGGAGAGTCCTCTACGCCTATGCCCATCTGAGCTCCCTTCCTTTCCGAAATGCTTCTTTCTTGTGAAGGCAATCTGCAAAGCAAATAATAGCAAATCAAAATTTAGACAGAAAGAGTAGTAAACTAGAGTGACAATGCTCCTATCCTACATACCTTCTGCTCAAATACGAGCTCCCAGGCTCTCCCACTCAGTGCGTATCGGATGATGAACTTGATGATATCAAGTGGAAGATAGAAAAGGTTATATAACCAAACAACTCCAGCCCAACCCCACCCAATTCCCTCTATTGCTGTGAAACTCCAATTAGCATAGACATCAATGAGTGTAGCAATGTGCTCAGGATGGAGATTTAGCACTGATGTACTTACGTTTTCCCCAATATAATCAAAATATTCAAGTACCCAATATAATAAAACCAAAATTCACTCAGCAATAACGAAAGCTGCTACAAGTGAAACAAAATTCACTCGCCAGCTGAGCAATAACGAAAGCTGCTACAAGTAAAAGACCAGGTCACTCAAGGAAAGACCAACTATCGCCCGGGTGATAATATGAGAGCCTGACTGATGGTACTCACTTTCAGGTACACTGCAGCAGCAAGCTTCCAAGAGTTGTCATAATCCTTTCTATGAAGGCTTGGAACCCCAAAATGACGCTGGAAATGACAGTGTTAGTGAGTGGTTACTAGAAAGATCACATTACTAGAAAGATCCACATAGGAACAAGAAAATTACATAACTGCTAAGTAACTACCCAGGATGATACCGGTGTTAAAGATTTCCGCTAGTTTCCAACTGTCTGGCATAGGATAGGGTTTCACTCTATCCTTTGAGATTGTCATGATTGTGCCTGAAGAAATGCCATACATGTTGCCATTCATGAAGAATTTAGTAAAGGTACATATGTAAATTCATTGGGAACTTGAGGACGTCATATGTAAAAGGAATACAAACCATCATTGAGAATAGCAATGATCAGAAACATGAAGGGTGGAAAGTCCATGTGCCATATGAGTGCCAGTAGCATGAAACCAAGCTGTCAAAGACCAGATTAAGTAAACTCGTGTCAATGTTGATTTTCCTATTACACAAGGAGCATAGCTTGCAAAGGTGCAAGATTTCAACTAACCACAATGCGGATTGTAATGGAAACAGCATATATCTGCAACAGAAAACAAGTTAATTACTTGATACGAGTTGGTATTACCAGTTATCTATTTTGGCACATTCTTAACCTAGGCTTACCTTGTAATTTTCCATTCTCTGGAATATTGCTCGACTAGTTAGTACAGCGCTTATGATGACACTGAGACCAGGTTCGGTGAGTACAAGAAGCACTTCGAGCTGCATCAGTTGCATCCGCAACAGCTATGCCAATATCAGCTTTTGTAAGAGCAGGAGCATCATTGACTCCATCACCGGTCATCCCACATATATGTCCTCTTGCTTGCAAATGCTTCACAATCTTATACTTGTGCTCTGGAGCATATTTACGTCACCGTAGCTTAGTAATAGACCATCTATCGTAGTTGAAGATATCTGAGAACTAAAGAGAGAAATAGAGTACCAGGGAAAACTCCAGCAAAACCATCAGCCTTTTTCAATATGCTCATCAACTGGCAAACCAGCAAGTGACTCGTCCTTTTTCTGTCCCTAAAGAGCTGATGAAGGGTACATGTTTGTTCCCATACCCAGACGGCGTCCTGTCTCCCTTGCTATTGCCAGATGATCACCTGTAATCATCTTAACATTCACACCAAGATTCAGTGCCCTCCTAATGGTCTCTGCACTCTCATGTCGAGGAGGATCAAACAAAGGCATGAGTGCAACGAATTGCCAAGACCCTCCTAGGCTCTCCTTCCTTCCATCTGGAACTCTGTTCATAGTAATGAAAGGAGGCAAATAAAAAGCCATAGAACATAACATACACGATATACTAGACATGACAAGATAACTAACATTACCTGGTATGCTACTGCTAGCGATCTTAATCCTCGCTCCGTGTACTTATCAATCATAACATGAACTTTACGTTCTAACTCTGATTTATTGTGCACAAGATTCAAAATCTAATCATCAAATGGCAGGCATGAATTAGTACAATTATCCGTGAAGACATCAAACCAGACTATTATATGGTAGCTGATCTTATCATACCTGTTCTGGTGCTCCCTTGCTGACACGATGCATTTTACCTTCAAGGTCAATATATGTAAGAGCTGTGCGCTTGTCAGTTGGGTTGAACAGAAGGAAGTGTACCTCTCGAATATTGGCACTCGCCTATTTGATATTCCAAAGAAGCGAGTTATAATACATGAAAAAACAGATGCAGAAAATCTAAAATAGGAGAAAATTCCGGTAACATTGTTGGTATCCATCAACAATGTGTCATCATACGTCCTTTGGATCAGCCAACATTCCCACAATAGCAGCATCTATTACATCTTGATTTTCAATTCGGGATGCTCGAGCTGCCATTAGAACAACAGTATCTACGTCCTCCCCTTTTTAACAAAGACCTAAGCAAATAAATTCAAGAAAGAAGTTGGAACAGGTACTGCAATACACCATATAAGAAAGCTAAGAACCTCACAACTACAGCACAACACCAGCTAACCTCAAAGAGTTTTGTCAACTGTAAGCTTATTCAATGTCAGTGTTCCACTTTTGTCACTGCAAAGAACATCCTGCTTGCCATTTCTTCAATTGCCGTCATTCATTTAGTGATAGCACCCTGCAACATTAATATTAGCTCTAATTTTAATCTTCCTTGGCTTGACAAGCAATTAGTGAAATGAGAAGTTACTGCAACTAATAACCTGCTACGCTAACCCGTGGGAACCAATAGCCATTGTCACAGAAAACTGTGGGCATGGCAATGGGATTCCTCCAATAAGTAGCACAAGCAGGTTGTCAATACCAGGGCGGTAACTCCGGTGTTGAATTGGGTACATGACTATGATCTCTATGATCATTCCCACAGCGATAGAACATATACAGAAATTCCCAAGAGCAGTCAAGACCTACATAGCATTATGGAAAAACAAGAGAAACTGAGTCCCATTCATACAATATCAAACTGTTTAGTTAAAGTTGATACTTTAGACTTGAGAGAAATTAAATCATCCTAGTACAAGCATACCTGTTGAAAATGACCCTGTTGATTCGTGCTATCGACAAGGTGCGCAGCCTTGCCGAAAAAGGTATGAACACCAGTGACAATAACCACTGCTTCAATCTCTCCTTGTTTGCATGTAGACCAGAATACACACTGTCACCTGGGTTTTTGGTCACAGGAAGCGACTCACCAGTAAGTGCTGACTGCAAAGACCAAATGCAAAGAATTAGACTGAAAACAGCTCCATTTAATCAAATAGTTTTGCGAAAGTGTGATTGTTCAAGCACCTGATCAATTTTCAATGGATCACCATCGAGGAGACGAGCATCTGCTGGAAGAATGTCCCCAAGTTTTTATGCTGATTATATCACCAGGAACAAGAATGGAAGCATCCTCCTCGATCCACTTCCCATCTCGAAGAACCTAATCAACATTACTAATCAAATAATGTACCAAAACAGCCATGGCATACATGTTCATCAATACTATAAGCTATATACAACTCTAAATAGCTACAGGGAGAAGATGAAAGTTAACACAACTACACAAGCATGGATATTGGGTTACCTTGGCTTTGGGAGCGAGACGAGCCATGAGCGCAGCAGCAGCATTTCCAGCGTTGTTCTCTTCAATAAAACTTATAGTTGAATTAATGAGAAGCAGAGTAATGATCCCTACAAAATTTTGCCAATCTGGAGGCTTTCCCTACAGACGCCAAACCAATCAAGTTTTTTTATTATCTCTTTCATTAAAACTTCGGCTAGCAAATAATATATATATAGAGAGAGAGAGAGAGAGAGCCAAAGTAATCAGAAATGAAAGGAAAAAAAAATCTTCTCCATTAGCAAGAGCAATGGCCATCATACCTGCAGCTTCCATCACCCATGAGAGAGGGTTCCACATAAACCCCAAGAACTTCAAAACCTTACTTTCCTGAAGTATAAAAACCAACCAAAACCCCAAAGTTTGAATACTAACAAGTAGTTTAGGCCAAATAATTCCACAAAATTGCTAAAATGCTACAAAGTTTTCTTCTAGGCTTCAAGGAAACATAGAAAACAAAAGGCAGTAGTACCTTCTTCTCCTCAAGCTTGTTGTCTCCAAAAAGGGCCAGCCTCTGCTGAGCAGCCTCAGATGTGAGTCCATGTTAGTCACACCTCAAGGTCAGGAACACCTCTTCAATAGGTACGTTCTCCTGAAACCATGCAAGTCACTTCAGAATTCAACCATGCAAAACCAACAGAACCTGAAAAAAAGTGCTATAGTTTTGCTCTATTTTGGGTACCAAATCCACAGCCTCCTTCGCCACCGACTCTAACGCTTGAGCTTTCTCATCCATCTCTGACCTTAATCAGCTCCTCTGCAAAAGTGCTCAGTGGTACAAAACTTACAGAGAATATAGAGCACTCGGCCCTTCTCAGTTACTGATGAAACTTCGTTTGTAGCAAACTAAACATTTGTGGCTTTTAAGCAAGCGGCAACTGTTTGTCACCTATAGAGTACTTGGCGGGCACTGACCAGTCACTAGTGTGTTAAATTCTTCCATTGTTATATAACATATGGTTTTACAGGTGTTCGATATTGTGCGTAATAGAAGCTACTACTTGTTTGATGATGGAGTTACGTTTCTTATACTTTGTTACATGACAGAATATACCGATGTTAACGTGATGCTACTACCATTCATGATAGGAAGAATGGAATTGATGCAAGAAGCATCCAAATACGGTTCCCATCAAATCATGGAACTTGGTTAAGATAATGTTATGTGGACTTTGGAATGAGGTGATTGGGTTTGGACTATCTTAGTCAATTGTTAAGTAGTATGTGATTTCGATTTATAGAAGATATATTCTTAACGTGTACGAGTCACAGGTAATTCTTAACATCTTTAACTTTTGTATATATAAAGAGAGAAAATTGCATCGTTTAGATCATCTCGTCAAATTTCATCTTTTCTTGCACAGTTTGTGCATGTGTTCCTGGTTGTGTTATGTCATTTTCATCCAAGGATGAATTGCAAGGGAGTTTAAGAACAAGAGAAATCCTCCACACGAGTAGCTATTGAATCCGTACATTATAGCACATCCTGGACGCGTGTTTAAGCTTTTCCAATCCATGTCACTATTCCGTTGACTAGTCTAAACTCGGACTTTTAACACATCACATTCTGGTTTGTAGTTTACGAAACGTACAACAGATTAGGGATTTGGTAGAATCATAGAGGTACACTAGCCAAAAAAATACCAAATGGGAATGAATACGGTGTGATACGTCCTTCACCAGTCGTTAACAATGGTTATGGTTTCACCAATCACCCATTGCTCCCCAATTCTTTGTTAAGAAAACTACATTCCATGGTGGGATTTTGTATGATTGACACATTGCCTCCCTTTTAATAGAGATAGAAGTTAGAACTGGAAGCATCTAAAGTCTAAGGTGAACAAGTCGGAGGAAAATGATAGAGCTTTTTCCACATTCTCAGCAATGCAGTTGTCTCATCATACTCTATCTCCATCTTTCTACGTCATTCTAAAACGGTCCTCCATTCCAGTCTCACTTGTTTTTCCATGGCATCTCATATTCTATACATACGCATTGCTTTGGTTGGGTGCCATAAGATTTGGGAAGTACTCAAAACCCACCTCGGTTATTCAACCAACCAAAGTTGCGTTGTTAGAAAGAAAACAACAAAAGAATGTGAAAGTAAAGGAAAAGGAGTGGTGGCAGGGAGCGAGGTGTTTGCTACTTTCCGTTAGAATTAGCATGCTTATGGAAAGGCCAGAGATTTACCAGGCGCTCTAGCACTGCCGCACTCTTCAAAAAATAACCAGAGAATCCTGCTGGAGTTGACGGTGGAGGAAAATCTTCCGCTGGCATAGCAAATGACCGAATCATTTTCTCCATTTTATCCAACGTGAGATACGAGCCCACTTCCTGCAACCTCTCTGGACCATTTATTGGTAGTGTGTGCTCTTGATGCAACGAAGCAGCCTCACTGTCATTTTTCTGCCAAGTGAAAGAAAACACACAACTTAGTTTCCTCAAGAGCAAACACAACTCACACAATATACTTCTCAGAACACACCACAACTTGTTTCTATTCATTTGTATACTCGATGATGCATTACCTCCAATGGTGATAGATCTGCGCCACGACTAAAGGTCATTTCTACACGAAATCTTTTTGGGTCTTCTAAGTCTACCTGCAAATTCAGTGTAAAAAAGTTTATAAAATACTTACCCATCACTACTCTGGCATATTTAACCAGTAAATCTAGATGAGTCTCAAACATCAACACAGGAAACTATATTACTTACTTCTGTGTTCTCAAACATTCTCAGTACTATATAACTCATGTAGTCAAGCTCTTTAGTGTTGTATAAACGCTCCAAAGCACTTTCACAAACAAGGCCATCCTCTCCTTGAAGAGATTCATCCAAGTTGCAGTAACGGAGAACATTCATTAGAGAATGAATATGAGATTCCTATCAATCCAAAACTTCATATCAACTTACAAGAATAACTGTGTTGGAATATAGAACCCTGAGAGAAAGATATGTTACTCACTGATGTAAAGTAAAGGCGCGTTCGAAGATGACGTTCAGGTGTTCTAACATTTGCGTACCTGAGGCAACAAGGACGGATTTTCCTAATATTAAGAACATTATGGAAGAAACAAATGAATAGTAACAAACAGAAAGGGTCACATATTAACTTTGGGTCCAAACGATATTTTATCTCTTTATCTTCATCCTCCTCCTGATCCATTGATCTGTCACTTGATATACTAGATCTTCTCATATCGTCAATCTTATTGTAAAGCTTTGGTATATCTTTTATGCTCGATTTTTTGTCATCATTCTTCACATTAAGCTTTGTCTGGTATTCCTTTTCATCCTCCGAATTTGTTAACTTCAAAGGTTCATCATGATGACTCTTTGGTTCTGCAACGCTGATGGCTTCTTCACGAGTATTCTTCAGATCAATCATAATTTTACCCAGTAAACGACGAGCTATCTGAATGAAAGTACAAAGAGTATGGCATATCAATAGAAAGTAAAAGCATTAATTTGATCTTAAGGACTAAGTATCTAAAGAGGTTAGTATACAAGAAGCCAATTACTTGATGAGAAAAAAGTGTAGATGTAAAGATTCCTCTATTTCCTTATAGACATAACCATCATGTGAATTTAAAATGCCAGAAACAAGTATTCTATGTACATATAATGTCTACGACTACAACAACATGATTCAGTTCTCTTTTTCTTTCTGCTTACACGAAAAGTATTCTGAAAGGAAAATCCTGGCAGCATACCTTTGAACCAATCTTCAACTTCTGTGCTGGATTAATGCCATACTCATTTGGGATGACACCATCAGCAAGTAACTGCAATTACGTCACAGAAAATGACCAAGGTGACTGTGATATACAGATATATCAACGTATTATAGCCCTTTATATGATTATAAGAGGTCCACTTCCTGTAAAAGCTACATTGAAACATTTCTGACGGTAATTGGCAAGTTTTTTAATGAAAGGAGAATGATCTTTTCTATAGCCAAGGCAAAAACAATAAACGACGAATAGCTGCAAATAATTTAAGTGATAACAAGTCCAGTGGACAGCTATCATGTATTATTATCTCCTAATTCCTGTACCTGGGCAACTTTGAAGAGTTCATCCAGCCCCTCTAAATTCAGATGCCCGTTGTGCAGAAGATCATATCTGTCATGTGGTATAAAAAATATAGATAAAATATTACTCAATACAAAGAAAGATCAATATTATTATAAGACCTTAAAGGCACAGGCCAGTGATTAATTGATGAATTTGATTTATAACTCAATAAGAAAATATAAGAATGATAGTTTACATTATTATGAACAAGGTTCCTCAAAACTCAGATTGTAGTAAAATTGGGTTTCAAAACCATTTAATAGTCTGAAGACAGTTATAATCAATGTAGTCAAATACAACTAATAGCTATTACATGAATTTGGTATATTATTGAAAGGCGATGATAACAGACAACTTACTTGCAGGAGTCATACACATCTGGAATCTGTGTTATGTCGAACCGTCTGCCAGTAAATGATGCGAAACATTCATCAGTAAATCCACATGTCAACATTATTATGAGTCTCATTGTTACACTAACAACTTAATTTCAGCATCTGTTCTTTCTTAGACACAAGTTTTTCACTAATGCCATTTTATAGGTAATAAAAAAACTCAAACTATTTGAAAGGTCAAATGTCAATTTAAAACTGTTTTGATCCAAAGAAGAGATCCCACAAATGTCAAAAGTCCTTGCATGTTCTAAACAAAAGAAGAAAATCCTTCAAAGGAATGAATAGATGAAATTCTATACAGAAAAGTACATTCAAATACAAAAAGATGGTAGCACTTACTCTTTTCTTTCATTGTACAAGTCCCTTACAAGCTTTCTCCAACGAGCATACATCAAAAGGAATCCCTCACTACCACACGGTAATCCAGCGGTAATACGATCAACGTCAATATTAGTCTTACCAAGGGCCTTTGCTTGGTCATAAGGAAGTATCACATCATATGAGCTTGTCGTAAGTTCCTCATCTTCATCTTTGGCAAGCTGTCTCACTTGCTCAGTGACGTTCTTTGTTAACGTAACCTGCACATCATATAAGAGACATTAAGAAACATATAGTATAGTGCAATGGATTATAGCAAGCTTATATCGTATAGTATAGTATATTAATATATATAATATGTAGATGAGCAAATCGAACGTATTTACCAATTTTGGGAGAAGCTCTAAAGCATTGGAAGGCAGTCCACCTCCATCAGACATCCAAGGAGATGTTCCATTGTTTTGAGCTGGCTTTACACCTGAAGTTATGATCTCATTCAACCTAGCCTGCAAATATTTCTCAATTATTATCATAATAGAAGTTTCCCAAATTTCAACCATCAGTTTGCCTGATTCCCCCTAGCCTGTGAAAAAAACAAGACAAACCTTTGCTTTCTCCATCTCAACACTTGCATTTTCAAGTCCATCTAACATAGAGGAGTCCTTGCTAACGAGGGAAACCTAAAAAGAGGGAAGATAATCAATCATGCAAACTCAATTTCCACAAAGAGGACCAAAAATGTTAAAATACCATACCAAGATTGGTGTTAGCTGCCCTTCTAGATCAAGTAGACCTTTGGCAAATGCAGCTGCAGACATCTACAAACAAAACTTTTGTAAATAATGTAACAACACCAATAAGCTAGTGAACATTGGTGAGGCTATACCTGCACACGGCCCTCATCAGAGCTGTAGATTTTAAGGTCATGGCGATAGGTGCTATGGAGGCGAAGCAGGCCAGTACCTTCACCTGCAATTGTGTAAAAATTCATCATGAGAAGAGCCAAGGAAAATACATAACTGATGTTGCATCACGAGTGACCTTGCTATCTTTGGATTTTAGATTACTACCACTATACCTGGATACATGTTATTCCGAAAATATCTACCCAGCTCCTCAGCCTGTAACAAGAGACAGATTAAAACAGTGAGCGTAAGAAAATCAAAACATAATAAGTATGCATCTGTGACAATGAGGGTTCTCGACAATTTCTTGTTATACACAATGATAAAACTGAGTATACTAAATATGGATTATTGGTCAAACAAATGAATGATAAATAATTAATAGTTACCTGCTTTCTGCCAGCATGTGTAAGGACACCCCCATACTTGAGAACCATCAAAGCTTCAACAGGGCGTTCTTCCTCACCTTCACCATTACTTTTCGTAACTTTAACCCACTTCAGTGGCTTTAGCTGAACTTTCCTATAAATGCCGGAGAAGTGTCCCCCCTTGATAAACATATGCATGAAAGCAGCACATGATTATAACCATAAATCAGAGGAACAAATGTCAAATATTATTTAAATAGTAAAGAATATGTGTGTGTGCCTATTTCAGTACCATCAAGATTGAAGACATATTCTCTCCAGACCATAAATCACATAACTCATAATGAAAAGCAAAACAGATCACTCTCCCATGAACACAATGCAGTTCCCAAAAAAAGTGAATTGTCGGAAAAAAAAAACATAAAAACATAAAACAACAACCATGAATAATCCTCTTCTAGTTGAGTGGAAGTAGGCAGTAGGCCTATCACTTTTTGTTGCCAATGGCATGAATAAATGAGCCACACAAGTAATAAATTAGAAGGAATTCACTATGATATTAATGAACCTCATAACAATGAAATGTGATTCAACTTAGGATGAACTAAGGAAAGAGAAATCATTAGAAACTGACAGATCCAATTGAGAATAAATTACCTCCTCAAGCACTGCTTTAACTTGGCGAAGCTTTTCAGCATGCTCAATGTCTTCTGCCTCACTGTCACTTTCTCGATCTGGTCTAGACACGTAAAGAGAACAATTACAATTCTTGTAGTGTGATGATAAAAGATCCAGATAGCAAATAGATCTTATCAAGCTATTCATTTAATGTGAAACATGATACCTAGAACGAGGTACAAGCATCCTTGTGGCATCCAACAAATCTTGCAATTGGATAGCACTTTTCAGTTTTGTCTACAAAAAGAACCAACAGCAATGGTCAGTTTGTGTGATATGTTGAGTGAAAGAATAGCAAAAATGCCTATATGAAGATCACCTCAGATCTAGGTCGGCCCCCATTGTACTTTAACATCAAGTTTAAAAGCTTTTCCTCGGTAACCTTCAGCTTTACTTTCTGTTTGGGTGTTCTATCACCACTGCCAAAGCAAAACAGAGACATGAAGGGAAAATATGAAATTTAATTAGAAGTTAACAAAAGATGAGGGGGAACACTTACTGACGAATAATGGCAATTACACAACGTAGCTCCTCAGCCTGCCCAAATGCCCCAATTATTCCACTTCCCACCCGAGTTAGCCCCTCAGAAGGTTGGCTTGGCTCATTGGTTTTCCATGGTAAAGTTGGAGGAATTACAGAAGATAGATGAGGAGCTTTAGCATCTAAAAATATTTTCCTAAGCACACAAGCTGCATCATCATAATACCTGTATTTCCAAAAAAATTAAAAAATGACATCATCAAGGTTGAACATTGTTGCCTGGGAACTAAAGATTGAATAAAATCACACCAAAATACATTATAACAGAAAACAAGCCATTTGAAAAAGTTACGAGGTTAGGTAAATAAAATAAAATGAAAATGACTTTAAATCTTTATAAGAAATGGAAATTGGATTTGTCATGAAATGGTTATGGAAAAACCATATATCAAGCTAAACAAACCAGAGCTACTTTAAAAGTTGAAATATCATATTTAAACTCTTTTTACGGTTTGCTGATACAAATTGGTGTTGTTCTCCTCATGAATTCTCATATTGCATTCAGAATAATGAACCAAAAGTTAGTGAAAGCTGAAAAAAACAATAGAAAAATCAGTATTGTAACACCTTCATCAACCAAATAACTAGAAAGATAACAGTAAACATTACTTGTAGGAATTCTTCACGAAACTCCATCCATTCACATCACAGACATAGGAACGTCCCTCACAACGTAAGAGATCGAACCCACAAACCTGCAAGGGGGGAATGAGTTTGACAATGAAACTAAAGTAAGTGAGAAGTTAAAAATGAAATGAGAATATCATGACAACAGAAGCAGTGAAAATAGTGGATACCACATCTAAATTACATACCGCTTGCCTAAATGCAATACAGACCTCCCTTGCCATTTGCTTCTCCATAGGTGTCAGTAAGACTGGATATCTCACCTGCCAAATTAGTTAACAAGTTAACGTAATTTTTCACCCCCATCTAGCAATGCATTTCACCAAAAGTATTCCCATTTGCAGCATCTAATTCTATCGTATGTAGTGCTTACTTCCTTGCCATCAGGATTTCTCATCACAACACCATCTACAACAGGAGATTTCCTTGCCTCAGCATGTGCATATTCAGGGCCCACCGTGTACACCTAGGTTATTTGACAAAAAGATGCAACCACTTAGAGAAATGAAGGTAAAATAATGATTGCATAAATATAGCAATATCTGCAAAATCTACCTAGAAGAAAAGTAATAAACCAACCTAGCATAAGTATAAGAAACTCCAGAAACTTTTAATTTGATAATCCAAGGGAATATAACAAAGCATCAAGGATTGAGGGTCAAGAGAAAGGACAACCACATCTCGTACTATTCCCATTCTCAGTTTTACTATTACAAAAGCTATATATCTTGAAGCATTTCTAAAATTCAAGAGGAAATAAGTGCTCATAGAATAGTGAGCAATACTTTTCAATAATTGATATGGAAACTTCTATCCATGCTGTCAGTAAATATCTTGGAAGTGCATGGTAATTGAAAAGTTCACCCTCTATCATAGTATCTGGAAAGACAAAAAAAGTAGGGACGCAAAATAGTAATGGAAGTGCATTTCACCTTTCCTGTGAGAAGTTTTCTATTCAATAACGCTAACCTCATTGTCTTATTAGTTTCAGAAAAAAAAATGAAAGATCTTAAATGCAAACCCAAATTGTACAACCTTGACATCTGTTCCTCCAGTTGGCATGAATTCCTCATATATATAAGAGCCTTCTCGTCTCACTCTTCTAACCTCTGGATGGAACTCACTTGATCGGTTACCAACCTATTCAGACAACGAAAACATTTAAGGATAGATAAAGGCTTTAACTCATAAAAACAATATCAAACTAATTATAAATGATCTGCAAGTTGATTGCTATGATTACGCATCAGATTGGTGAAAACTAAAGCACTCATATTTTACTTGACAACCATACGACTAATAAATGGTAACATTGACCTATCTAAACATACTTAAAACCACTTGTAACATTGACCTATCTACAGTTGCCAAGAATGACTGCAAATACATTTGAAAACAAAACGGGTAAGCTTGGTTTCACACATATACACATGCACACAAACATGTAGATTATAAAATTTGCTTCATCTTTCTGTTTCACACATATACACATGCACACAAACATAAACTCTCTTTTACAGCTATATCCTACAATGCACAGTTACAACAAACCTTCCTAAACAGCTCCTTCATCCCTCCACCTGCCGAGCTAGGGTAATAAATCATTATACTGTGATCATCCCCTTCATAGAAGTATAAACAAGTGTCAGGATCTCTGATTTGAAAAGCAACATATGAAAATTGACGTGAGGTTTGAGCAGAGTCAAATTGAGAAGTTGCAGAGAACAATGTCACAGTCACAATCACAATCACACACACACTTGCGCACCAAAATAAATAACCAAAAATCAGATTGGACACTAACTTATTTATCAAACACACATACTTGCACACCAAAATAAATGATTAAAAATCAAATTGGACACAATAACTTATTTAGCAGCAGTAAAAAGCTGACCATCAACAGGCTTCTCCACAAATGGCTTCCAGAAACGTTGGCCATGAACCTCAACAAAATCTTCCTCCTCAACAAAATAGTCAAGCTCTTGATATGGATTTTCTCTATTTACAAGGGCATATCTCGGAACCGGGATTCCAAACATTTCAAGACGCTGCAATGCACCAAAGTAATGCATCAGCCTTTGGCATTCTATTTCTATAGATAAACTATAATCATTGGGAATAGAAATCAACAGTAGAGTTCTCAAGGTCAGTGAACCTTCCTCAATCACTCTTGGATCTGCATCCAACAATGAACTCAAATATAATCAAAACATATGTTTTCTTTCTGCCCCTTGGATCTAGATACAAAGGTGATTGGCTAAGGTTTGTGCTGTCAGTAACTGACCATGATAACAGACCAAGAGAATTGAAATATTAAGCTCATACATGATGATATGGTAATTTTCTAACAAATATCGTCAGGAAACATCAAACGAGGAGAGGTATAACCGTATACAATGAAGTCTGAAGCATACCTCATATACCTTCGTCCGGTCATGAAGAAGGTGTTGCGGCTCCAACTCGTTTACGAGAAAAGGTCTGGACAGAAAGAATGGCATGATCAGAAAAAACTAATTCTTACCAATATACAAACTCTTGTATACATACATGCATGTATCATTGCATACCAAAGATGCATCAAAATAGTAGATTATGTACATGAAAAAAACAAAGAGCTTACTTCCTTAAATTTGCATATGCTTCGGCCTTCTCCAGAGGATAGCCAGACGAATGAAAAGCAATCAAGCAATCACATATTGGCCAGCTGAAACATACAAAACAAATTAATCACTTAAAAATCCACGCAGTGTAATAACAGCCATCAAGTTGACAACACCAGCAAATGTCCATCTCCAAAAACAGGTTTCACACTATTCGCAATCACACTGCTCGAAAACACATACATCATACAAATAAAAACTCACCTCTCAACCGGATCTTCCAGGATAACCTTATCTCCAAAATGCGTGATCTACGCACAAGATTCAAAGCAAAGATATGTATCAGAAACAGGCTCCTAATAACTATTCGCATCATAATCTGATCTAAAACGCTACGCAACTCAAAATCAGTCCCTAAATCCTTCATACATATCCAAATTCCACACAAAAACTCGCATGCAGCTCCAGATTTGAAAACAAAAACAGCAGTTACCTCGAATTCGCCGAATTTCTCAAGGCGCTCGAGAATCTGGCCCATCGGCGCCGAGAACACCTGCGCAAAGAGAAACCGGAAAACGTTTCAGTGCAATCACATACATTGCCGGAATCGGAGTTGGCGGCGAAAAGCAAACACAAAAAACAAGAGAAACGGAGAACCTCGGAGCCGCATTTCACCTTCTTTTCCATCACACAAACCCCAATCTTTATCTTCTTCTCCATCCTTTCTCACTCTCTCTCTCTCCGCCGACCCGGACCGCTGGCTATTTATATAGCAAGCCAAAGAGAGCGCGGAAAACTCGGGTGAGTTGGGAGCTGAGTCGGGTCGGGTCGTCACAAGGATTAAGGGGAGGGAGACAGCACGGGAGGCTTGCTTTAAAAAGGAGAGCGAGCTAGTGGAGCAGGAGAGTTTCGGTGAATTAATACTGGCTTCTGGAATATGCAAAGGGACGTGGAAAGGGAATTTGGATTTTTTTCTTCTTTTTTTATTGTTTGTTGGTGTGTGCTCCTTATTTGGGGTCAGTTGGGTCCATTTCTGTGTTGTTTATTCATGAGAGATATGGGCAAGTGGTCTTGATTAAATTTCATCGTTATTAAAGACTTTTTTTTGAACAGAGAACCATCATTATTAAAGACTTGATTGGTTGATTTCAAAAACAAAAAGGCTTGATGGTCAACGTCACATATTCTGTTTGGTCCTGCTGACAAATCTACATTTATTCTCCTGCCTCAGGATACATACACAACAAAGATATTCTCCTACCTTAAGAAAATATTATATATATAATATTATATTGTTAGCTACTTTCTAAACTTCTACTAAACCTAAAACTTATTCATGTTTTATGTGTGTTGTTTGTAGTTAGCATTTTAGTTAGGAACTAGTAATTTTGTTATTTGTCTTCTTCATTCACATCAGATTAAAAATATTGAGTGCTTAAAACTTCTAGTTATATTGTTTGTCGGTAGAATTATAAAATGTGAATGCGGTGTATTTGATATACAAAAATATAGTGAGAAAACTCAAAAATGGAGTTAGGCCTTTTAGTTTTTTGGGCCACAATCTAAACTTAATAGATGCTCGTTACCAACTAAGTCGGTATAGTTGATTTTGATAGATACATAGTATTTATAAATTGAGTGATTATACCTAACCCCAGCTCGACATGTAAAAAAAATACTAACTAAGTCGGTATACCAACTTTGATAGTTGATTTTGATAGATACATAATATTTGTTAATTGAGTGACTATACCTAACCCAGCTCGACATGCAAAAGTATGAAAGGAGGAGTGGACAGCATAGCCTTGTCGATTTTATTATTGTTTGCTTGTCAGGTTGGTCATTTGCAAATTGACTGCAACAAGTCTAAACGTGGTCAAACACTTGCAAAATCAAAGTGGCAACGTGGTCAATGGCTCCGCCTCTGCGACTCCGGTACTGTAACCGGAAGCTGTGGCAGGACCAGTTCGCTACCGTCGTAATCATCCCATAGTCAATAGCATGCACCCTAGCAGAACATGTCCGGTAGTTTTGAACTATAGGAAAGTGTAGAACACATGCATAACATGGTTATGCATGAATATAGTACGAAGAAAGTTTAGCGGAACCGTAAAATGTACAAGGCAAACGAGTCAGAGGCTGTTTATACACAATGAATAGGCAATAGAAATAACACCTTTGAAAATCCCATATATTCAACAAAAATATATGAATTTTTGATGACGTGGCACACTGTAAAAGCTGTTGATAGAGATGTTATAGAATTTTCTGAATTACGCGCGCTCAGAAGGCATATGAAGCAAGTGGCGTACACGAGGATCCAAGCATGGAAGCGGTGCATGTCTCTAGCCCAACGCTGCACCACCATGCGCGCCCTCAAACCCACCCACGCCGTCTTCATCACCCACGGCCTCCACCTCAACAACTACGCCGTCAGCAAGCTCCTCGCCTTCTGCGCCCTCTCCGACTGTGGCAGCCTTCGCTACGCCTCCTTATTGTTCAGCCAAGTCCCCGAACCCAACGCCTACATGTACAACACCCTCATCAGGGCCCACTCCGCTGGCCCGGAGCCTCATAAGGCTATTTATTATTTCCTGCTCATGTTGAAGGAGACCGAATTGGAACCGGATAGGTTCACGTTTCATTTCGCCGTGTTGGGATGTGTGAATCGCGGTTGGATTGGTCCGGGGAGGCAGATGCATTGTGTGGTGGTTAAGAATGGGTTGGTTGCGGCTGACGCGCATGTTCAGACTGCGGTTTTGAGGCTGTATGTGGAGTGCGGGATTTTAGGGGATGCGCACAAGGTGTTTGATGAAATTCCTGAGAGGGATATGATACAGTGGAATGTGATCATGAATGGGTATGTCAAGCGTGGCTTGGCATCGGATGCTTTGAGGGTTTTCCGGGATATGTTGGTGCGTGGGTTGGAGCCTGATGGGTTTTGTGTCGCCACGGGGATTGCGGCGTGTGCGCATTTGGGGGCTCTTTGGCAGGGGAAGTGGATTCATGAGTATGTTAGAAAGAGGGAGGGCTTGAAATCTGATGTGTTTATTGGGACGGCGCTTGTGGATATGTATGCCAAGTGTGGTTGTATTGATTTGGCTGTGGAGGCGTTTGAGGGGATGAGGAGAAGGAATGTGGTGTCGTGGTCGGCCATGATTGGAGCGTATGGGGTACATGGTTATGCGGCAGAAGCAATTTCTTGCTTGGAGAGAATGCAGGTGGATGATGGGATCAAGCCTGACGGTGTTGTCCTTCTTGGAGTATTGACGGCCTGTAATCATGCAGGATTGCTGGAGAAGGGTAAGGCTCTATTGGACACCATGAAAGCTCGATATGGGATTGTGCCTAAACACGAGCATCATAGTTGTGTTATAGACTTGTTGTGTAAGGCGGGTCGATTAAGTGATGCGCTTGAGCTTATTAGAAGGATGCCTATGAAGCCGCTTGCTTCTGTGTGGGGTGCTTTATTGAGTGGGTGTCGTATCCATAATAATGTAGATCTTGCAGAGATCGCTGTCGAGCAACTTGTACAAGTATCAAATGATTACAGGGGAGAAGAAGTCGGTGCTTATGTCCAATTATCCAACATTTATTTAGGTGCCCAAAGAAGTGAAGATGCACTTAGGATAAGAAAGATGATTGGTGAAAAGGGAATCAAGAAGACACCAGGCTGCAGTATTCTAGAGGTGGATGGGAAGGCTAACGAGTTTGTTTCAGGAGATGTGTCACATTCACATCGTGTTCAGATTTGTACAATGTTAGATCTAATATTTGTTGACTCGGTTCAGGACCTGCAAAAGTAGTTGTATGGTCTGGTAATACTTCAGTAGCAACCGTTATGGTTGCAAATTTTCGACAACAAAGTCTACTCACGGGTAAATACATATGAACTTCCTGCAAATTACTGCATATATGTTTAATTTGTTGGCTCAATCAAAAACTTCAAAGTCATTACGAAGCATACAATTGAAATATAATCAAGTGTGCTCAATGAAGTATGTCTTCTTATATGCTATCTCGCCCATAAAATTACGATGAATTTTAAAGTTTCAATTTACTGAAGTCATCTTGAGAAGATGTTTGCACAAAAGATCTGTGTTTCTAGATGTAGAGGTATATACTATGAAGAAGTTACTGATCCATCTGCCTTGCCATTTGCTAGATATGAAGCTGAGCCTACATAATGAGCAGGTATGATTCAGATGTTTTTGACAAGTGTTGTGAATTCAGTCCATTCATGATCCAGATCCTGGTGAACGGCACAAGAAAAACAACGTTATATCAACTTCAATATAGAAAACCTCACGGTACAGATAATTATGTTGCACTACTGCTCTTTATATGATCGATATACTTCAATTCATATATTCTTTGAAGAAAATGATGAGGTTTTACTAAGACCTTGAAAGTGTCTAACGTGAGGCCGAGGAGGGAACCACGACAATGTGCATATCGTGGTTGTTTGGAGGAAGATGTAAGCGATGTGGATAGAGTTGGTCATTCAGTGGATTGCGTGAACATACATGAAAATCTTCGAATTTTTCAAATTTTCAAAATTTTCAAAACTTATGCGGCGAAAACATAATTTCGTCGTATAAGGTTTATAATTATGCGACGAAAATTATGTTATCGCCGCATAACTTATTTTCGTCGTTTAGGTTCTGTGTTCGTCGCATAGGTTCCAACTTAGGCGACGAAATCTTGTTTTCGTCTCATAAGTTATAATTTTGGCGATAAAATTGTTTTCGTGGCATAACTTGAAACTTATGAGAGGAAATTGTTTAATTTAATCGCATAGGTCTCTGATTCTACTAGTGATTTTATGTAAATAATTTTAACACTACCAGAAAAAACACTTTAGCCGAATAAATGGATAAAAACAGGCCGACGATTTTTTTCGTCGGCTATACTATATTTTAGAAGATGAAAAAAAATGTCGTAGAATATTGTTTTTATTCATCGGCTTAAGTATTTAGCAGGCGAAAAAAAAATGTCGTCTGTTATTGACGAAAAAACCCGTCAGTTATTCTATCTCAACTTTAGCCGACGAAAATATAGATTTTAGCCGATGACATTAAACTTTAGGAGACAAAAATTTTATACTTTAGCCGGCGAGATTATTCTTTCATCGGCTAAAGTTTTTTACAGTTACAGATCAGGGCAGCAGATCATTCATTCAAAAAAAACGGTAAGAAAAACATAAATCTCTCTCAAATCGTTGGATGTTGTCAAAATTTATCCAAAATGAGTTCGTGAAGCTATATATATCCCGCTATACACATATATATGTACGTATACAATTTTTTTGTTATATTTTATTGTTCATTTTGAGTTGATTTCCATGAATATATATATATATATATATATATATATATATATATATATGTTAATTGTTATTGTTGTTATTTCAATTTGGATACAAAGTTAGAGCAGGAAATTAAGTTCCTTAGACTTCTATTCATTTGTCGAATTATAGCTGTAAAATTATTTTGGCCAAGAAAACAGATATTTTTGGTAGAGCTAACTACAGTTATTTTTGAATGTGAAAGAAGCTAGCTAGGGAACACTAGTGATTTTCACCAACACAAAAAACAAAAAAAGAAACCAAAACAGTGCGTCTTAGCTGAACCGTAAATGCAACCACTGCCGTAAACATATGACTCGGAGCTAGATACTTAAAATTTAGTTTAAAGAAGATCCACCTTTGAATAGAGAAACGTTCAAATTTTACTTGGTCAGCTCATTCTAATCCAGATCACCACCACCAAAGCCTAGTTAATAAACCAAACCACATATATATACCCTCTTTTTCATCTACCCATCTCTTTAGATCTCTCTACTTTCATGAATACATTGCTTCGATTCAACAGCAACAACATTCTTTAAAGATTTATGATCATCAAAACAGTCAATGAATGCTCGTATATTCCGACCATGACGATCAAAGGAGGCACAAGCCAGGCCTGTGCTGCGTGCAAGTACCAGAGACGACGGTGCAACAAGGACTGCGAGCTCGCCCCTCATTTTCCGGCAGACCAGCCCATAATGTTCCAGAATGCTCATCGCCTCTACGGCGTTTCAAACATAATGAAGATTTTGAAGCAGACTCACCCGGGGAAGAAAGAAGAGGCGATGCGATCCATTATATACGAATCGGACATGAGAGCCAAGTTTCCAGTCACCGGATGCACGGGAGTCATCAACCAATTGTCATTCCAACTCCAGCAAACATACGAGGAGCTCCGGTACGTACGGTCCCACCTCGCCATCTGCCGTGACCAGTGCCACTACCAGTACAATTCATCTAATTCGTGTCCGTCGTCGCAGTTACAATTAGGGCTTCAAACAAACGACCACGAGCCGCTGCCGCTCTACCAGCAGCAGTACCATTATCATCAGTATAACTCTGCTGCCGGTAGCAGCAGTGGTGGGATGTCGGAGTATCTGGCGAATGGGATTAATGGGATTTACATCGATGAGAATGACAGTGAGGTGAAACCTCGTAGGGTTCAGCAGTTTTATTATGGGAACAGTAACGTTGATGCTGTGGCGGTTCATCAACATAATCTGCTGACATCCCAAGGGTTCCCTATTCAACAAGAAATCGATGTTCCTCATGATTATGATGATATTCCCTTTGATACAATTGTTGATTATCGTCAATCGTATATCGAATCTAAAGAAGCCTGTGAATCGAGGTAAACAAACATACTGATACAGTTTTCATGTATGTATTGGTTTGATTTGAGCTTCGAGAATTTTGGATAAATGTTTCATGAATATGTTTTAATTTATATATATATATATATATATATATATATATATATGCAGTGCCAAGTCGGTGTTCAAGGATAGTAACACGCAGTCGTTAGAACATGTCTCGCAGCACGACCTCAAGAGTGCAGCAGCTTACTTCAGTCTAACAAGCTAGTGTGAAATGGATCTAGAAGACAACTGAAGTAATAATTATTCATTGTCTTGAATTAATTAATTTCTTAGATTTATTCTTTTATTCAATTTTCCTTTTGCTTAAATGATTCAGCACTACTGTTGAAAGTTATACAATTTTGATAGTTTAGTGTACGGGCACATTCTTTTTGTTCCAATAATAATAAATAAGCTGGGGATCGATGTGAGTGTGACACTACCAATTTTTGGTGGAAGACTGAGTATTGCATTTCAATGTTTTCACAGTACGTTGCACTGCTACTCTTGATATATATATAAGAGAGTTTGCATGAGTAGTATTTACGCATTGTTATTTAACTCATGTATGTGAACTAACCTCAAAAATGTAAAGTGAAAATGTTCTGAAATTTAGGGATGAAATCTCAGTACGTCATTGTTGACACACTGGCTATAACTAGTTAACAGATCATTCCATGATCGATGATGAACAACAACGTTGTAGCTAGGGTACGTCATAGCGCTCATATATATTGGCTAACAGCAATTGTCATGTGAAGCATACTTATTATGTTTAGTTGTTTACACAGACATATATGTTTGTCATGAAAATTTTGTTAGTTCTTGTTGTAAGACAATTTAGTACAAGTATCAGCTGAGCTACTGAAAAATGAGAATAATTTTCAAAGTGAGATTTTGTAAATGTTATTAATTACTAATGTGATCAACCTACATGCTTAAAGAATGAAAACTTAGAAGGGGCATATTTAAAACGATCGTATTAAAATAAGTTTCAGCTGTGACTACTCCTGATTGCTGTTCACGTCTAGATTACGAGAACTTTTTACGTCAAATCAAGTACCAAGCCCTCTCGTTTTGTTAGAAGTGAGATCCTTCGTTAAACAAATGAGACTAATGCGCTACATCAAACTACGGAGGTTCTTCTGTCCACTGAGTGAGGTTTCACCAACGGTTCCTCTAACGTCGCGTGAAACCCAAGCGCTAACAGACTAAAAAAATCTGCAGTAAGAAGGGGTTTAACTCGAAATATTTCTCCATCGAGCCTCCAGATGAATCTTGAGAGCAAGATATCAGATCTGCAGAGGAGGTTAGGTTGTTTGGGAACGGTCGAGGGTCGCCCGATAGTTCATCTTTAGGGGTAATTTCTACAGCAAATGTTTAGATTTTGGGCTTCAATTTTATAGTTTCTTAATAGTTAATACCCAGATCTGTAATCGGTTGAATCACCCAGATCTGGTTCTTCATCCTTCACCGCCACAAACGGTCGAGTCTTCATCGTTGAAGCACCGCGTTCGTCGCCCATGGAGAAGCTCAAGGTTCAGTCGATTTTCGTTTTGAGGGTTATCATATTGGAATGCTTGAAGGAGAGAGAGAGTGGGAAGCTGTGATTTGTACGTGGAAAGAATTCGGAGGTGTTCTTCTAACAAAACAGAAAGGAGGGAAATGCTATCTGAATTCTCCTCAATCTGTCATATCTCATCCTCAAAGAACGCGTAGTCGGGAAAGTATTAAATTCTTCATCAGGATGTGCAGAAATTAATCTGCATGTGAGAGACGAGTGTCCATGTGAGGAGGATGCCTGGGCCTCCATCTGTAGTACCAGATTCCAATCAGAAACAGGTACAGGAAAATAATAGGTAGTATCAGCTCTGGGTACATGACCAGTATTATGAACAAGATATGGATAAGCACAGTAGTGATGGGGTTCTTCCAGTTACATATCTGATCAAACCATTTTCACGTAAAACCAGATTCACATATCCACAGTCAAACCAGATTCTATCATCTCCTTGCAGATCATACAAAAGTTCATCTTTAGAGCGATGCAAATTTTGGAACCTTTAGATTATTTCAATCTATAGCTTACTCGCAAGATTTCTGGATTTGTTTTGTTTTTGGTTTTATTCAGTTGTGGTCTATCTATAGCTACCTTGGTATCAGACGTTGAATCTCATAATCTTCGTAATGAAAGGAGTCATCTCCAAAGAGAGTGCTATTGGTAATCTCAACAAGGCATTGTTTTCATGTGATGAAGACTGGCTTACTGATTGTGAAAAAAAACTAATTGATAGCCTATGATATACATCAGGTATGGCGGTGTGTGGAACGGAGAGTCGGTGAGGTTCAAAGTGTGGTGTGTGATGGAAGGAAAGAGAGAAGAGAGAGATGGAAGAAAAAGAAAACTGAAACAAAAGGAAAGATTTTACACCTTCGTTTTAGGAAAAAAAAAATTAGGGCATTAGATTTTATGTTAGACACGTGGCTACATCTCAATAAGAGCTTTGAGAGAGGATTATGGTCAGGTGTTCTCGTAACACCGTTTCCTTTAATTTCTCCTTTTTTTTTATGAGAAACGCCGACATATTAATAGTTTAATGAATTGACGGTTGCATTTTCATCGACGGACTCTCAAGTATATAAGTATATGAGATATAGTAGACCTGCTAGCTTATATAAAAATATGGAAAAATTTACTTTCCCTCTTATAAGGAATTATAAGCGTAAATTTATCTTTCGTTGAATTTTTTCACATCATATCAGACGGTCAGATTTTTTATTTGTAAATTTTGAACATCATAATCACAACATGTCTTGTATAACTTGTTTATCAAGTTTTAAGTGAATGACCTATTTCAAAAACAAACTTTACGTAGATCCTTCAAACTCAAAAAAGTTGTGAAATAAGATATGACCGGAATTGTGAAATACATATACGGTTGAAAAATCACGTAATTCCGGTAAAGTCTCGGTACCGATAGTTGCGGTCAATGAAATTTTTCATTCTTTATCCTTATGTACGCCCTATCTTCGGTGGTTATTTTTCAGTAAATTTTTATACCACCGGTTGCGTCTCATCGATTTGAAACTATTTTGTGTTGAAAGTTCAGCCAAAATATGTAATTTAGACTGTCAAATAACCGTTTCCGTGCGTTTAGGGGTTTGACTTACGGGATTGACCGTCCGGATTGAGCCCTTAATGTTATCGGATCAAGTTGAATTTTTTTCCCAAATATATATTTTATCATGATGGTCATATCAGACGACCATATATTCGTTTCTAAAGTTTGATCATCGGAATCACGATTTAGCCGCTAATGTTGTATAGGGTTACCCATAAGTATAAATAATGGTAAATAGGGTTGACCGATACTATCGGCATCGAGACTTTACCGGAATTACGTGATTTTTTCAACCGTAGACGTATTTCACCATTCCGGTCATATCTTATTTCTCGATTTTTTTTATTTTTAAGATTTTATGTAGAATTTGTTTTTGAAATGGATCATTTACTTAAAACTTGGTAAACAAGTTACACAATATTAGTAGGCATGTTGTGATTCTGATGATCAAACTTGGCAAACGAAAATCCGTCCGTCCAATATGAACATCATGATAAAATGTTCTATATGAACTAATGTTATATAACTTGTTTACTAAGTTTTAAGTAAATGTTCCATTTAAAAAAAAAACTCTACGTAGAACCTTCAAACTCAAAAAAGTCGTGAAGTAAGATATGACCGGAATGGTGAAGTACGTCTAGGATTGAAAAATCACTTAATTCGGGTAAAGTCTTGATGCCCATAGATGTGGTCAACGCAATTTACCTTTCTTTCTCCCTAGCCCTATGATTATTTTTCCATAAATTTTTATACCAATAGTTGCGTCTCAATGATTTGGAACTATCTTATGTTGAAGGTCGGGCCAAAATACCTAATTTAGACTGTCAAATGACCATTTTCGTGTGTTTAGGGGTTACGGGATTGACCATCCGGATCAAGCACTTAACGTTGTCGGATCAAGTTGAATTTTTTTTCCATACATGTATTTTATCATTATGGTCATATCTAACAGTCATATTTTTTTTGTGAATTTTGATCATCAGAATCACAACATGTCTACTAATGTTGTGTAACTTGTTTACTAAGTTTAAAGTAAATGTTCCATTTCAAAAACAAACTCTACGTAGAAGTGTAAAACCTTCAAACTCAAAAGATCCATGAAATAAGATATGACCGGAATGGTGAAATACATCTACAGTTGAAAAATCACGTAATTCGAGTAAAGTCTCGGTTCCGATAAATGCGGTGAACGCAATTTATCATTTTTTCTCCCTATGGGTAGCCCTATCTTCGGGGGTCATTTTTCAGTAAATTTTTATACCACTAGTTGTGTCTCATCGATTTGGAACTATTTTGTGTTGAAGGTCCAGCTAAAATACGTAATTTAGACGGTCAAATGATTGTTTCTATGCGTTTAGGGGTTTGACTTACAAGATTTACCGTCCGGATCGAGCCTTTAACGTTGTCGGATCAAGTTGAATTTTTCCCTTACATGTATTTTATCATCATGTTCATATCAGATGGTCAGATTTTCGTTTGTGAATTTTCATCATCAGAATCACCACATACTTACTAATGTTGTATAACTTGTTTACTAAGTTTTAAGTAAATGTTCCATTTCAAAAACAAACTCTATGTAGAGCCTTCAAAATAAAAAAAAAATCGTGAAATAAGATATGACCGGAATGGTGAAATACGTCTACGGTTGAAAAATCACTTAATTCAGGTAAAGTCTCGATGTCGATAGATGCGGTCAACACAATTTACCATTCTTTCTCTCTAAGGGTAGCTCTATCTTCGGAGGTTATTTTTCTGTAAATTTTTATACCACTGGTTGCGTCTCATTGATTTGAAACTATTTTGTGTTGAAGGTCTGACCAAAATACATAATTTATACGGTCAAATGATTATTTTCGTGCATTTAGAGGTTTGACTTACGAGACTGACCGTCCGGATCGAACACTTAACGTTGTCAGATCAAGTTGAGTTTTTTCTTATACATGTATTTTATCATAATGGTTATATCAGATGGTCAAATTTTCATTTGTGAATTTTGATCATATTATAATAACAACATGCCTAAAAATTCAACTTGAAATTTAAAATAAATTTACATATAAACAAAAATTGTAAATAAGTTTACCGAATGATAAACAAAAGAAAAAAAACAAAAAACAAATAGATAACCATAGTAATATATTCCTTTGACGAAATTGTCCCTTATACATCACTATAAAGAGCCTATCATCTAAATGGGTAAAGTTGTAAAATCATAATTAAGAGAAATAGTCAATTTTTCAGACCACAGAGATGAGTGTAGAGCAATGGGGGACTTCTGGGTTGCTTACCCTCCGACCCATTTGAGAATTTGTGGGGAAGGAGACCCAGAAGGGGATTTAGGATAGGTGGAGTGATGGTGAAGGAAATTTAGGGTGGGAAGATGCGGGCGTTGACCTTTGACAAACATTGATCATGGAGTGAGGGAGGGAATTGGTAAGCAGCAACTGAGTCAGTGTTTTTACAGATGGAAATTGGAAAGTGCAGCTCTTATATTCCTCGACACCAATATTGGTGGAAGTCCAATTCAATCTGATCCAGTCATCTTCCAAACTTGTCCGCTTCCAAATATTTGCAAGGAGAAGGAGGAGTCCACCTCTGTCAAGTTCTGATGATCCGGTAGTCACTGCACCGGTCGAGGTCGATGAACATGAATACATGATGCCGGTGTTGAAATAGCAAGCGACTCGGTTAGGAGATAGTTGGGTTGGCGCGAAACGTGGTCGACGCGGTGAGGAAGACGGCGTGCGGATGAGATGAGCTGACCTCGGTTCGGAGTAAGAGTTGGAAGATGTTGAAGAGGTTGAGCGGGTAGTCGAAAGCTGAACGGATAGAGGTGGAGATCAGCCCCGCCACATCGAGCTGGAGATCCTGGTTGACGCGGTGGCGGCAGTGGTCTTCTGTGGCGAGAAGAAGCCGGAGAGGGGCTCCTCAGATTCGAGTCATTTTTTTTACTTCATTTAAACCCAGAAGAATTTTAACCCTCCTACTTCCACTCCAAAAAACGGTAACGGAGGAATTCTAAGTTAGTCAAACGTTGGTCAAACATCGAAATGTATGGTTGTGCTAATGCCACGTCACTCGGTGAAATTTCACAGGGGTAGAGGTCATCTATGTTTGGTGGAGTGGTACGTAAAAGAATGATATCTCATTTGAAATTATATGATCGAGCCCCTTTAACTCTCCAAGTATGGATGGTAGGGTTTAAAATCTAAATAAACAATCGGGTAGCTACTTCATGTGTAAATTTGATAATAATTAGTCTTGATTTGCTAATAAGCTACAAAGATGAATGTTGGCTGTCACATTGTTACTAAAAAAATTCTTAACAACTCAGTTCCCACCTCAATTCGAAATCGTGTTGCCTTCTAAGTTCCAATATATGCATACGATTTTATGCAAGGTCTTCTTTAAGTCGATATGTACAGATTTCATACGCATTTTTCTATTTTCTTTTTAAAGGGGATCCATTGAGAAATTTTTTGTTGAGGATTAGTTGATGACTTTTTTCTTAATAGTTTATTACACACACTTTTCAATCACATTTTTTCATCTTAACCGTTCAGTTTATAGGTGTATATAAGTAGATCACTTCTACAATTTTTCAGTCAAATTGATGATCATTAAGATATCGAAATAGATCAAATCAATAGATGATTCAAATATGTTAAACATGAACCGTTCAAGTTTATAATTGGTGAATCACATTTATGAATGTTTTACCGATTTTCATTTTATATGAAAATTTGTAGAGATGATTTACTCATATATAGCTACAAACTAGATGGTCGAGATGTGAATATGCGATCGAAAATAAGGTGAAACGAAAAAGTTCTTAACTAGTCATCAACAAAAAACATCTCTCCTACGTTATAATCATACAAATAAATATATCAAGTCCTGTTCCCTTGTGAATATGTGCATATGATTTTCATGTAATTGAAGTAGTTTCTAGAAGAATTCAAGTCCTGTTCCCTTGTGAATATGTGCATATGATTTTCATGTAATTGAAGTAGTTTCTAGAAGAATTCAAGTCCTGTTCCCTTGTGAATATGTGCATATGATTTTCATGTAATTGAAGTAGTTTCTAGAAGAATTTGTACAACATCAGCGTTACACATGCTACGTATATATAGGAAGAGTCGATCAACTGATGCATGCACGTGAAGCGGTGATCAGCATCACTGCAGCAGTCTATTGGGACTTGGGAGTTGAGATGGACTTGGCTGCGGAGATGGAAGAAGTGTGAGGACCTCTTTTCACCAGCATGCATCAAGTTTCAGGAGCACTTCAAGTGTCAGATCCATGAAACAGAATGATGATGATGATGATGATGATGATGATGATGATGATGTTGAACTGCAGTGGGCCCGCGATTGCCGACGTATCAATATTAGAGGGTGAGGAAACAAATTTAAAGTTTGGGTCTTTATGTATGATTATAGCTTCATTCGATCAATTCTGAGTTGGGTTACCCTTTGAATCATCCGTTTTTGTTTTTCGGGAATGGCCATATCTGGTGCAAGATTTCCTGAACTAGTTGGGTGTGATGAGAATTCTAAGGTTTTGGAGGTGAGCCCACCTTTTAATTTATTAAGAGGAAGAGAAGCTCTATAGATTTTTATTAGAAAAGAAATAATGAAAACATTGCAGGAGGGCCGGTGGCACATTTTAATGTAGGCCTCTGTGGCTCCGCCCCTGCAGTCACATTAATATATAGGTAACTCCACCCTTGATTGCTTGATATGTAGATATTCTTACTACGTAGTACTGTATATATATACACACAGATACACGTAGAATGTAAGCACCTACTTACATTACAGCATAGTAGGAATCGTTGGAAGTTGGAACAATGGACTTGGCTGCAGAGATAGGAAGAAGTGTCACGACATCGTTTCGCGAGCATACCGATAGTTTCAGGAGCACTACAGATGTGAGGTCCATGAAGAAGAATGAAGACGATGAAGTTGAGTTGCAATGGGCCGCCATTGACAGGTTGCCAACGTTTGAGCGCATTAGGACTTCGTTGTTTGATTGCAGCAAAGACGAGAATAAGGAAGATGAGGCTAGTAACACGAGTAAGATGGTACCGGTTGATGTGTCAAAGCTACGATCACCGGAGAGGCATGTGGTCATTGAGAAATTGATCAAGGAAATTGAAGGAGATAACCACCGGCTCTTGCAGAAACTCAGAGAAAGAATAGACAGGTAACATATTTTACATTGTCTAGTCTAGTACGAAACATGGTTAATTGTCACAGTATGTATTTTTACACATTGAATTTACTGACTTTCTTTTTAGAGTGGGATTGCAACTGCCGACTGTGGAAGTTCAATACCAAAATTTGTTTGTAGAAGCAGAATGTGAAGTTGTCCAAGGAAAACCCCTCCCAACACTATGGAACACCATTAAAAGCTTATTTTCTGTAAGCGATTTTTCTACGGCAAAAGCTATCTTGCACTTCTACTTTCCGGTCATATAAATAGAAATGTGTTAGTTAATACAGTAGTGAAGGAGATGCCAACTGTGTTTTACAGGTTATGACACAGATAGTTGGGTGCAAGCCTCAAGCATACAAGCTAGAAATTCTCAAAGATGCCAGCGGCATTATCAAGCCATCAAGGTTATAATCCAAGAAAAAGCACTTGAGAGAAACTTGGTTTCTTCTTTAGTTCTATTTTCTTGACAAAGAGTATGAGGTTGCATTTACTTACTGGTTTCGTTTTGTGCAGGCTGACTCTATTGCTTGGCCCTCCAGGCTGTGGGAAATCCACTTTCTTGCAGGCGCTTGCAGGAAAACTCAACCATTCTCTCAAGGTTAATCATTGCAATATTCTTCTTTATTATAAAAAACAATAATAATAAATAAAATAAAAACATTAACCTATGCGTTTGCTGGCGTTACGTCGATCTACATGAAAAAATTAGCAAGAAACCAGCAAGTTTTACATTGTCAATCTGAAAAAAAAATGTATATGAGCTCAATAATGTATTCATATTTCAGGTCAGGGGAGATGTAACCTACAATGGTTATAAGCTTAATGAGTTTGTTCCTCAGAAGACATCAGCTTATATAAGTCAATACGACTTGCACATTTCTGAAATGACTGTGAGGGAAGTACTGGATTTCGCAGCGTGCTGTCAGGGTATCGGAAGCAGAGCAGGTGCCCTATGTTTTTCACATCTTACAGCAACATTTATAAAACATATAAAACTAGATTTAACTTGGAAGCTTTTGCAACAACAGATATAATGAAAGAAGTCACCAGAAGGGAGAAGCAAGAAGGAATTGTCCCAGATTCAGATGTTGATACCTATATGAAGGTATGCGATAGGTTTGAGAAAAGAAGTTTTAGTTCTTTTCTGCTATGTATCCATCAATGTCTTTCTGAGCATCTCTATAACTGAATTACAGGCCATTTCGATGGAAGGGTTGAAAAAATCTCTCATGACAGACTACATAATAAAGGTACTTTATCTTACCAACCAAAAATATCAGAGACAAAGTCCTATATGTGCTCTAATTGCAAGCTTTTATTATGTTCTGCCTCCCTTATAGATCCTTGGGCTAGACATTTGTGCTGAGACAATTGTAGGGGATCCAATGCAAAGAGGAATTTCAGGTGGCCAAAAGAAAAGGTTAACAACAGGTAATGTAATTCACCTACCTATGATACCTTGTTAGCCTACTTCTAACCAACATCAACAGTAAATCTACCTTCTGCAGCACAGCTGAACGAATATTTCACTATGTACTAAAATTTCTTTGTATTCTGATTGCTTAGGGGAAATGATGATCGGTCCAGCAAGAGCTTTCTTTATGGATGAGATATCAACAGGCTTAGACAGTTCCACCACCTTCCAAATCGTCACTTGTCTTCAGCAATTAGCACACTTAACAGAATCCACCATTTTGGTTTCACTTCTTCAGCCAACACCAGAGACCTTTCATCTTTTTGATGACATTATCTTAATGGCAGAAGGAAAAGTTGTATACCATGGGCCTACTGATAATGTGGCAGAGTTCTTTGAGAACTGTGGTTTTCGTAACCCTCCACGAAAAGGCATTTCTGACTTCCTCCAAGAGGCATGTTTTCTTATCTGATAAACAAAATCATTATGTGCTGTTGCCAACATAAACTGCCGTTGTACTGATTTTCACTATTGATTTGTGCAGGTGGTTTCACAAAAGGATCAAGCAAAGTACTGGTACCATGAAGACCAACCCCATAGTTATGTTACTGTCAACAGCTTTGTAAATATGTTCAAGGACTTCCATGTTGGAAAGAAGCTAGATGAGGAACTTCGAGAGTCTTTCAATCGATCCAAGTTCTATAAAGATGCTTTATCATTCAATACTTACTCACTGAGAAAATGGGAACTCTTCAAAGCATGCCTCGCTAGAGAATGGCTTCTAATGAAGCGCAACTCATTTGTCCATGTATTCAAATCGGCACAGGTAATAGTTGCCACAGTTTGTCTACTAAAAACAGCTTAAATTTATCAGAATTTGAAACCTGCCTATGTCATTCTGCAGCTTGTGGTCATTGCACTAGTAACAATGACAGTGTTTCTTCGTACATGGATGAAAGTCGACAAGATCCATTCAGAGTTCTTTATGAGTTCTTTGTTTTATGCTCTACTTAGATTGGTGTGCAATGGCACTGCAGAGTTATCAATGACTGCTTCTAGACTTGCAGTGTTCTACAAGCAAAGAGACTTTTATTTCTATCCTGCCTGGGCATATTCGATTCCATCTGCCATCTTAAAGATTCCATTTTCATTGGTAGACGCTTTTCTATGGACAGCACTCACTTATTATGTCATCGGGTACAGTCCTGAATCCGAGAGGTACATTTTCTGAGGCTAAATCTCTTAATTCTGTACAGTTCTTAATTTATCTATGTCACTTGCTAAACGCAGCTATTATCAATGACTGTCAGGTTCTTCAAGCAATTCATTGTTTTATTCCTAGTCCATCAAGTAGCAATATCACTGTTTCGTTTGATTGCATCCTTGGTCCGAAATCCTTCCCTTGCAGCCCCTGTTGGTCTTTTCTCCTTAATTGTAATGTTTCTATTTGGAGGCTTCATAATTCCAAAAAGTAAGGGGGCCATATGTGATTTTACTAGAATCATTTTGATTATACCTGCTTACGTTCAGTCATTCTGATAATCTCTTTCCTATTGCAGCTTCTCTACCTAGCTGGTTGGAATGGGGCTTTTGGCTTTCCCCATTGGTATATGCAGAGATTGGTGCTACAGGAAATGAATTCCATGCTCCAAGGTGGCAAAAGGTGAAACAAAATTACTAAATGTTTATAAATAGATGAAATCATATCAATTTCGGTTCCTGAGATTCACTAACTTTTTATGCAGTTTTCATCTTCAAATATCACAATAGGCCAGCTAGCTCTAAAAGATCGTGGTCTTGATTTCAATGAATACTTCTATTGGATATCTATAGGAGCTTTACTTGGATTTTGGTTGGTCTTTAACCTAGGATTCACCTGTGCTCTCAGTTATTTAAAGTGTAAGTCCCTCTACATTTGCATATTCTAATAAAAATATGAGATAAGTGAGATATGGTCTATGAATACAAACCTGAACTTGAAATTTGGAATTCCACAGCTCCAGGGAGTTCTCGAACTATCATTTCTCAGGAAAGGTTGTCTCGTCTAAAAGAAAAGGAAACTCTGAACAATTCCCATCAAGGAAAAACACTAACTCGTATAGAAACTCGAATAAGAGTTGAAGATTCTACAAATATGGGTGAGATATTATTATATAGTAATGATTTAATCATCAAAACATCAATGTATTAATAAACACCTATAATTGATGTTACATATTGCTTTGTTAAACTGCAGGGGTCTTACCCTTTGAACCCATGACCATATCATTTGAGAAAGTGCAATATTTTGTTGACTCACCCCAGGTAACCACATTTTGTATGATTTTCATATTATGAAGAATGTGGTATATGAATCAGTTGATCATCTATCAGCATTTCATTTCCAGAAACTGAGAGAGCAAGGTTTTCCACCAAAACGACTACAACTTCTTCAAGATATAACAGGTGCTTTTAGACCTGGAGTTCTTACAGCACTGATGGGCGTTAGTGGAGCTGGAAAGACAACACTCATGGATGTTCTTTCAGGAAGGAAAACTGGTGGAATTATTGAAGGAGACATTAGAATTGGAGGATACCCAAAAGTCCAAGAAACATATGCCAGAATATCTGGGTATTGCGAACAAAGTGACATACATTCCCCCCAGATAACAGTAGAAGAGTCGGTAACATACTCGGCTTGGTTACGTTTACCATCACAGATTGATAGGATGATCAGATCTGTAAGTTCCTTCTAAATTAAAAGGCACGTAATATGATTTTATACGTCAAAGCTAAGAATTCGACCTAGAGAAAATCTTGGTATTTGAAATATGTGATTTGTATAAACTTCTTTACGTAAACAAGAAGATAATCATAAATGCACCTCTATTCACAAGACATTGTATCATCTGTAGAAACAAGCATATAAATGAAGTTTTAGGATGCTCTATGTTGTACACTAGTATTGAATATATTGGATCTGATGATGATTCCTATGGACATTAGGAGTTTGTGAGAGAAGTTCTACAAATGATTGAGCTTGAAGAAATCAAGGATGAACTAGTAGGCATACCTGGTAGGGGAATATCGACTGAACAGCGCAAACGGCTTACAATAGCAGTGGAGCTTGTTTCAAATCCATCCATAATATTCATGGACGAACCCACCTCTGGTTTAGATGCCAGAGCAGCTGCAATAGTTATGCGAGTGGTCAAAAACATTGTCACCACCAGGAGGACTGTTGTATGCACCATTCACCAACCCAGTATTGACATCTTTGAATCATTCGATGAGGTAATTGGCCGGTGTAAATCTGTGCGGAAAGTTATGAATTCCTTGTAACTAATCAGCTAATACTTTACAGCTTATTTTAATGAAAAGAGGAGGACAGCTAATCTACAGTGGAGAGCTCGGTCAAAATTCAAGCAAGCTTATTGAATACTTTGAGGTAAGTTACCTAGCAACAGCAACACAGTCTCTTTTTACATCCCAATTCTTCCGACTCTGATTCTAGCGCAATCTCTTTTTACTATTTCAGGATATCCCTGGGGTTACAAAAATCAAAGAAAATTTCAACCCTGCAACATGGATGTTAGATGTCACTGGTCCTTCTGTAGAAGTTAAACTTGGCATAGATTTTGCTCAACTCTATAGAGAATCACATCTATGCCGGTAAGCATTAGCATACATAACAGTGATTACACAAAAACATGTTTTTGGAATTAATGAAAAATTTCATTAATAGTTCCAAAGGGGTAACCCCAAAGAAGAGCCCAAAAAATGCTCAAGTTACAAAAATACTAAAAAAATTTACCACAACCCAATTCACATCAATATGGTAAAAGAGGGTAACCTTAAAGATAAAAATAAAATTACATCATCTCCTACATAGCTAATACAGTCACCAAGACAAAACCCAGTTGCCGTCACCGCCTTCGCCGCTATAGCCGCCGTTCTTCGCCTAGATGTCGCAAGTGGTGCCAAATAGAAGAGATGAGAACCGATAAGCCGTTGCCAGTAGAATCCAATACCACAAATCCTGTCAAAACCAAGGTTAAAGGGGATGGAAGAATTGAGCCAATACCACACCCTAGTCTTCTCTTCTCTACCAAAAAGTTTCGACCCGGAAAGGAAACGAAGCCCGCTGAGTTTGGACAAGAACCAGTAACAAAGAAACGAAAAAAGGTGAATGGGGGGGTTGTACACCCACGTGTGAGCATTCATAAACCACTTGGGGAGCACTTTTGAGCGGTGGCTTTTTTTGATAGATGGAAAGGAGCTATCGTGAGGTAGTGGGTGAAGGGTTTCATGAAGGTTTTGGAAGGGTTTGAGCCACTCTCTTCATTGTCAATTGGTTTTGGAGTTGAACCCAGATCACTTTATCATGGTATTAGAGCGGGTTACCCACGTACATGTGTGAAGCCTTAAGACCACACAAACTCCACGACCACTCAATTTGCTGTCCACATGGATTTATAAGGGTTTGGACTACTCTTTCCATTACCAATTGATTTTGAAGTTGAACCCAAAACTACTTTATCACCACCCCCAACTCTCAACTCTTCAATCTAGATGGGAGAGATCTAGATCTTAGACGAGAAGGAGGGGGAAGGAAGAGGCTCTTAGATCTACTTTCTCTCTCTAAACTTTAGAGAGAGAGGCTCCCGTGATTACACAAAAACATTTGAGTTTATAGGCATTGTTAAAATACAAATCATTTCATTGATTTTCGTCTCAAAATGGTTACCTAACCAACACAAGTTTGGAGAAAGAGTTTCTTTAGGCAAATTTTCTCAAAATTCCTAGTACTGCTATGGCTCATACAGCTTTGTACCTACAACATCAAAGTTCCATATTGTTGAATATTCTAGTTAATCATCCCAATATTTATTGCTCTTTCTAGGAAGAACGAGGACCTAGTTATGGAACTCAGCTGTCCAGCAGAAGGGGCAAAGAACCTACATTTTTCTAATTGCTTTGCTCAAAATGAATGGGAGCAATTTAAAGCCTGCCTGTGGAAACAACATCTCTCCTACTGGAGAAATCCGCAATATAACCTAGGGAGATTGACAATTACTGCTGCATCTTCTATGTTATTTGGAGCACTTCTTTGGCAGAAAGGGCAGACAATGTAAGTCCATCCAGTAACAGTGATTTACTAGAAAAGCAGCACTGACCTAGCTTATGGAGCATATAATCTACATTTTGTAATCTACCAGAGGCTAAAACATTTACCATCTAAAGCACTTATCCTATTTGTTCTGCAGAGATAATGAACAGGATTTTTTCAACATTCTAGGATCAATGTTTGTTTTACTGCAATTCATGGGAATAGGGAACTGCTCCTCTGTTCTACCCTGCATTGCTTCAGAGCGGAATGTTGTATACCGAGAAAGGTTTGCTGGAATGTACTCCTCCTGGGCCTATTCATTTGCACAGGTAACATTATAATATTTTATGAAAGCATATCTAGGTAATTCTAAAGTCCTACGGAGTTTTCAAGTTCTACGGATGTTAACAAAACTCATCCCTGTACTATATTGCAGGTGATCATTGAAATACCATACATCTTTGTTCAGGCAGTTTTGTTTTCCGCAATCACGTATCCAACAATAAGTTTCCACTGGACACTTTACCAAGTGTTTTGGTATGTATATGCCATGTTTTGTACACTGCTCTACTTCAGTTACTTCGGCATATTGCTTGCAGCTTTGACCCCAACATTCCAACTAGCTATGGTCCTAGCCAGTTTCTGTTACACCATGTTCAACTTATTCTCAGGTTTCCTCGTGCCTGGACCGGTAAGCCAACTCTATCCTTGCTCAACAAGAAAGACAATTGTTCCAGCATAGATTTTTGATACTAGTTCCTATCTCTTGCAGAAAATCCCTAAATGGTGGGTCTGGGGTTATTGGATTTGCCCAGTAGCATGGTCCTTAAATGGTCTTCTCACTTCACAGTATGGAGATTTAAACAAGGTGATAGTAGTACATGGGGAGGAAAAGAGCATCAGAACCTTCTTAGAAAGTATTCATGGGTATTACTATGATGAGCTAAAATATGTAGCAATTGTTCTTTTAGCATTTCCACTAGTTTTTGCTTTTGCTTTTGGAGTTGCTACAGAGAAACTAAACTTTCAGAGGAGGTAATTATGTGTGCCAGTGGTTACTACTAGGTATTTATACCTATTACTTGCTGAAACTGCAGAAGACATTCCTGCAGTGCACTGCAAAGCCATTGCTTTCATCCTTGTATGAAATGGTTCGCCTCATTCAATATTCTTTATTTAAAGAAGTTAGCTTCCCTTGCTACTAAAATTGGGCATAGATCATTATCAGTGTATGAAGTATGAAAACAATCACTAACGTGCACAAGAGAAGAGAACAACATGGTGATTATAGACAAATTGATGAGAAATTGAGAATGGGATGTAAAGTTTTTAGAGAATATAAAAGGAGAAAAATTATATAAAAATAACAATGTGCATTGCTCAACATAGAATTGTACATCATGATTTTCCTAATTCAAACATTTAAGCGATATCGTCCAGCTTGATCTGTTGTAGTTCACGTCTTTTTGAACAGAGTTGTAGTTCACGTTTGATGCAGAGATATTCACCCAACAAAGTCATCACTCCAAATCCAATGCCATTCACAGCCCACCATGTTATTGAAGAAGGCCAACCACCATAACAGATGCATATAATAACATGGACAATGTGTAGGGTGGCTGAAAAGTCTAGGCACTTTCTTGACCTCTCTATCCGAAGGAGTTGATATACAGCGTCTGCAAGGACAGTGAGCACAATGGAAGCAATGACGCACTGCCTGGTATCAGTGTAAACAGTGACAGTAGCAAAATCAAAGTAGTATGCGAGGCTCATTTGGGACACGCGAGCCCCAATGAGAATTGTCAAGAAGAATCCGAGTGAGATAGTGCAAACATTGAAGGCACACAGTTTGGACAACAATGAGCCAAGGATCCCAAACTAATGAACCGTAGAACATAGTAGCTAGCTAGAGACCCCCAAACTCTCAAAGCACTAAGATTGATCCAAAAATTGGTAAACAATGAGACTGATAACAGCTGAGAAATCAAAGATACTTGTTTACAGAAAAATTGCGCATCTATATGTATATATGCCATTTGGTGGCTAAATTCCTAATCATGGTAGGTAAACTCATGTACTACTTGGTGTTTACACCCAAAACTGCACTTTGGATAAAACGATAAGTGTCTTGAGTGAACGGGTTGAGTCTGTGATCTGTCATATGTAACCGGCGAGCCCAAATAATATTGGGTTTAGAGTCGATTCGCTAGTCTATAAAGACACGCGAGCTGAAAGACACGCGAGCCCAACTATTGGGTGTAGTGACGGTTCGCTTGCCACTAAGCCCCGCGAGCTGGATTCGGCTCGCGTATGAGGAAGAGACTTCTCATACAAGAAATATGCCACATGGCAGATTGAGGAGTTGGATTAATTGCAAAGTCTACTTCTTGAAGGAATATGTCATTAATATGGATGCTTATCTTCACAAAGATATCATTTGTTAGGTAACATCACAATTGTCTAAGAAACATAAGTCTTCTAGGATAACTCTACTACCTTAAAGAAGAGCGACAATGAAAAGGTAATCATATTTGTCTACGCTACGACACTAACTATTACAGAGTGAATTCTATAGGGAAGAATCACACCGCACACGGAGAGACCTCATCTCCAAGACCTGATACCTACAACTCATGAGCAAACGACATTAGAGTGAAGACCGGGTGCGTCGGTCTTCAACCCTCTGATGCCTAAGTCAGTCATTATGATAGAGATAATATGTGAATATGGTGGAGATATAGACTTACCACAAATGATCCCTTAAGAGATATATTTATAAAGGTAGAGTGCGTCCACCCAAAAATACAATTTTGCCCTTTAGACAAGTGTGTTTATTCCTTATCTGATAAGGACCTCTCTAGCTTAAGATACCTTTTGACTACCGATAATGAGTTCATTTCCCTGCACAAGATGAGGGTTTGCACCCTATGTTAACAAGTCCTCAGTCGACGAGGACTCTCAGGTGTGGAGTTTCATTAGTTTGAAAGAGTGCCGGAAATACAGAATGTTCGGAAGTAGGAAGGCATGATGGTGAGTCCCTAAGTCCTCATGCGTGAGTTCGTAGGCTGACTAGGGATGTAATTTGTAATGTAGAGCGATTGGGGGTTGAAGAGTGTTGCTCCCAAATTTTTGGTTTGAGCGATTGGGGGTCCTTCTGTAGAAGCCAAGGTTCTCATTGAATAAATCAAGCTTTTACAGCTAAACTTGGAGTCCATTCTCAGTAGAATTGATCAGGCATTATACTGCATATATATCGTGTAATTTGGATTTCAACCAACCGAAGTCGTAAACACTAAACACCGAAATGGCCTCATACACCAGAATACATGCATCGTCGTTTTCATTCTTTTCGTCAGCAACAAGGCGCAGGCACAACGTGTTCTTAAGCTTCAGAGGCGAAGACACGCGCCACAACATCACCAAAGTCCTCCACAGCGCCCTTGTTGACGCCGGTGTCCCCACATTCAAAGACGATGTCAATCTTCAAAAGGGCTGCGAGATCACGTCTGATCTGCTCAAGGCAACACAGATGTCAGCAATAGCCATCATAGTGTTCTCCAAGAACTACGCCAGCTCAGGGTGGTGCCTGGATGAGTTGGTCAAGATTGTAGAGTGTAAAAGGGAAGCCGGTCAGCTCATTTTGCCAATTTTCTGCGATGTGGATCCTTGCGATGTGCAGCAGCCCAAGGGTACATATTCAGCAGCACTTGACGTGCATGAAAGGAATGGCAGGACAGAGGACAAGTTGGATGCTTGGAAGACCTCGCTGACTGAAGCGGCTAGTCAACCTTATGGGTTTTCCTTTTCCATGAACGATACTGCTGCTACTTGGTAATTACTGAACCCAAAGTTTTCAATTTTACTTTTTATATTCACGGAAACTTTTCTCCAATTTTCGATTCCATAATTTAAGCTTCTGAAAGTGAGTTTGGTCTGTTCAAGGGAAATTTATGCATGTAAAATATGTAATGCATCTGAGAAAGTGACAAGTCATGTAATTGAGATGACGAACTGTGTACCGCAGCACTTGAAGTTATTTGTCTTTGATTTATTGTTCACTTTAGCCATCACTCTTTGAATATAATTGTTTTTGAGATTCTTTCAATTTTCGACAGGTTTCACTCGAAGTTTATAAAGGAAATTGTAAAGCATATTTTGTCTAGATATGAAGATGCTCACTTAAGTGTTTCCATTTTCCCACCCCGATTGGATGCTGGTAAAGAATACATGAATTCTTTGTTAAGTGTAATATCAGAGGACATTCTCATATTAGGCATCTGTGGAGTCGAGAAAACTGATTTGGTACAAGCTGTGTATGAGCAGAATTTTCATAGATTTGAAAGCAGCAGTTTTATTATAGATGTGAACAAGATGGCAGAACAACCCAATGGACTAGTTGCCTTGCAAAACCGGTTCCTTTCAGATATCCTAGGAGTAGACAATCTAGAGATAAATGATGTTAAGGAAGGAGCTGAGTTGATTAAAGATGTAGCTAGCAGAAAAAGAATGCTTGTCATTCTTGATAATGTAAATAAACTAGACCAGTTAAATGCACTTGCTAGGAGGCGGGAGTGGTTTGGCTCAGGAAGCAGAATAGTGATAACTACTAGAGATCCACAGCTGCTAAGTGTACTTGAAGTCGATAATGTATATGGGGAACAAGGCATGAAGGTAAAGGTTGCTTCATGATCAATCAGCTATGCTGCCTTTTGAGACTATACCAAATAGTATGTGATATGCAGGTACTTGAGACACAGTTTCAGCAGAACCTTCAGATGATTAAGGACATAGAGGAGACTATCAGAGGGTCATATTTTCAGGTACACTATTTGCACCCTAGTAAATCTTTGGTTTACAACTTTGCTTGATCAATTGATGACTTCAGAGGATATGCAGGGTCGTGATGAAGAGAAGTCTCTTATTGCTGAAATAGAAGCAATGCAGACAAAGAACAATGCTCAGGTATTGATTTTTCCCACGGCTATGAAGACTTTAAATAGCTCAACAATACTAAATTTGAGACATTGTCGCTTTTCTTGTTTCTATGTAGGCGCAAATTATAGCAGAGTTGCAGAAAAACTCGAAATCAAGTTCCCCCTTGTATACATTAGACTCGCCTTCAGATGTTCTACTAGATAGAAGAGAGCCTGAAAACTTTGAACCATATGATGATGATGATGATTACAGAACCCTGCTACCTCTTTTTCCAGAGAATACGATGGTAAATGGGGATCCTAATGTTAATGATCAATTGAAGGCAAAGATGCAACTTCTCAATGTTGTTAGATCCAAGGACTTCAACAAGGCTACAGCACCGATTCATCCAGCAAAGCATTAATTATGCGAGGGAAGCAGGAACCTTTGTAATGTAATGTTGTTTGTAATGCCATAACGGCAAATTGGTCTTGTAGAGAAAGCATGTCACATCAAGCTTATCACATGTCCTAATGCAGGTAGGAGAGGTACTATGCCTACGACGGGCTTTTCCAACTAGGCCCAAAGTCATCATTGCTGGCCACACATAATCTAAAATAAAAAATACCGGTTGGTTGATCGGGCTAGATCCATCATGTTGGACGAATGTTATAGTGATACTCCTGGTAATAAGGAGGTTTAAACTAATATTAATCCTTCTAACGATTCAGAGTGGTAACTTACTCGACTACCTTTAATCAAACAAAATAAACTAAAATAATCTCATTTTTTCTTCACTCTCAGAATTCAGAAAACCCAGAAACTGATTCCATCTGCAACTCTATATACCCAAATTCTCATTCTTTCAAACTCGCCCTCCTCCCATTTGTTCTTCTGTTACCAAAGAAATGTGTACATTCTCGCTTCCTGCAACTTCAATGCAAGTAGCTCCACGCCCGGCTCCCTCTTCTTCTTCCCTCTTATCCCCATCACTACCCCTCACCACACCCCATAACTACACATTCACCTTCACCGCCCCAAAACTTTGCCTCCCCATCTTTTCAGCCACCAAAGACGTCTGGCGAAACCCGGAAACGGCGCCTTCTTCTTCTTCTCCACCTCCTCCCCGCCACCGCCGCAAAGTACAAGGCGCCACATTTATTGACCACACCGTCGACATGGATGAACTCGCCGCCTCAATCCGCACCACCGAAAACGAGGAAGATCTTAATTGCCTCCTCTCGCCTTACAAATCGCGCAGCCTCTCCATCCGCTTCATGGTGTCGCTCCTCTCCCGCGAGCCAGACTGGCGCCGCTCCCTCGCCATCCTCGACTGGATCAACGACGTCGCGCTCTACACTCCCTCCGTCTTCGCCTACAACGTCGTCCTCCGCAACGTCCTCCGCGCCGGCCAGTTCGAACTCGCACGCGGCCTGTTCGACGAAATGCGCCGCCGAGCTCTGTCACCAGACCGCTACACCTACTCCACTCTCATCACTGCTTTTGGAAAGGCGGGCTTGTTTGACGCCGCGCTGTCCTGGCTGCAGAAGATGGAGCAGGACCGCGTGTCCGGCGACCTGGTGCTCTACAGCAACTTGATTGAGCTCTCCAGGAAGCTGTGTGACTACACCAAGGCAATTGCAATCTTCTCGAGGCTGAAGAGGATGGGGATAGTTCCTGATTTGGTTGCGTATAACTCGATGATCAATGTGTTTGGGAAGGCGAAGTTGTTTAGGGAGGCGAGGGGTCTGCTCAAGGAGATGAGGGCGGTGGGGGTTGAGCCCGATACTGTGAGCTACTCGACGATTTTGACAATGTATGTTGAGAATGACAAGTTTCTGGAGGCGTTGGGTGTGTTTCGGGAGATGAGTGAGGTGAAATGTGGGCTTGATCTCACGACGTGTAATGTGATGATTGATGTGTATGGGCAGCTGGATATGGCAAAGGAGGCGGATAGGTTGTTTTGGAGCATGAGGAAGATGGGGATTGAGCCAAATGTGGTTAGTTACAATACTCTTTTGAGGGTTTATGGCGACGCTGAGCTTTTCGGGGAGGCCATTCATTTGTTTAGGATGATGCAGAGGATGGATGTGGAGCAGAATGTTGTGACGTATAATACAATGATTAGGATTTATGGGAAGTCGCTTGAGCATGAGAAGGCTACGAATCTTGTGCAGGAAATGCAAAAGAGGGGGATTCAACCGAATGCAATTACATACTCGACGATTATCTCTATATGGGGTAGGGCTGGGAAATTGGACAGGGCAGCAATGCTGTTTCAAAAGCTGAGGAGCTCCGGGGTTGAGATTGATCAGGTTCTTTATCAGACGATGATTGTTTCATATGAGAGAGTAGGTTTGGTTGCTCATGCTAAGCGCTTGCTTCATGAGCTCAAGCGCCCAGACAATATCCCGAGGGAGACTGCAATTACCATTCTTGCCGGAGCTGGTCGCGTGGAGGAGGCTACATGGGTTTTCCGTCAGGCTTTTGAGGCTGGGGAGGTGAAGGATATATCGGTATTTGGTTGCATGATTGAGCTTTTCTCAAGAAACCGGAAGTATGCAAATTGCATTGAAGTGTTTGAGAATATGCGAGTGGCAGGATATTTTCCTGCTTCCCATGTGATTGGTCTAGTTCTCAATGCTTATGGAAAGTTACGGGAATTTGAGAAGGCTGATGCTGTTTATCGGGAAATGCAGGAAGAAGGGTGTGTTTTCTCTGATGAAATTCACTTCCAAATGCTCAGTCTTTATGGTGCAAGAAAGGATTTCAAGACAGTAGAGGCAATGTTTGAGAGGCTGGTCTCCGATCCCAACATCAACAAAAAGGAGTTGCATCTCGTTGTTGCCGGCATCTATGAAAGATCAAACAGACTTAATGATTCATACCGGATCATGAACAGGATGAATGAAAGTCGAGTACTGAAATCATGAACCTATACTGATGCCCACAGCATTAATTTGTGTTCTGTGCGTTTTCCAGATATTGGTTTGATGTAGATATTGTATTGACTTTGTATATTCCCTGAGACAAGATGAAAGTACCAGTTCTCACATTTTGGACATGAATGTCTGTGCTATCTATATGCAACCAGAAAGTTGTATTCCCAGTTAAGGACTTGAGAACTCTGATGACTAGATATCTTCTGGTAATTTGCAGTCATAACAGCCATGCTGACATGGGGCTCTACACTTGCTTTCGCCTTTTTACTGGAGCCTGGCCTATATATACATTCAATTTAGACTTTTCTATGCCGCTGAGACGTATAGGAAATCAGATTGGAAACGGTCAGCTAATCCTTAACTTGGTATCACTTTCTGTTTCCTTTGAAATCTGTCCTCTCCAAAAGTTAGCTGCATTGTAAGTTCCTGTACATGGTTCTTCATTTTTGTCTGTTTGAAACAAGAATCTTGCCTTTTCCAGTAAGCCTAGCTTCAAGAGACTTTGAAGCATCCTTTTTAGAATCACCTTTGCGAATAGTGAGAAGACATGAATGAATCTTTCTCTGTACCCTGGAGCCTGGACCCCTGATTCTTACTATGTAAAATTTTTAAATAGGTCAATTCTTAAGGATATACCTTGCTTTCTATTTGATTTTAAGCTCACTTCATGCTAGCTAGTACTACCCTCATTTTCTGGAATGGCTCATCCTAGCGTACCTGTCACTGTTCTCAGCTGATGTGGCCGATAAGTTTAGGATCTTATGCGTAGTGGTGGTTACCCAACTTTCCTTCAACTGATGCAACCACCTGACTATACAAAACCTTATTTATCTAGTTGGATAATGTTAATTAGTTAGGTAGCTACTAATCTGATTCTTCAGGTACCAAAAGTCGTCGGAGGTCCATGTCAAATTGGCCGTGAAATGTGAGTTCTGTTCATGTGGTTTCTAATAAAGACGTAAAATTGACGCCGGCTGGTGACCGTAGCAAAATCATAATCAGCATGCTAAATGCTTCTCTTCCTTTCTTTATCATTGTAAATGTGAAAGAGTCATTGGCAAGTCATGTCAACTAATTATTCAAAGATTAGCAAAAACGTTTTTTGCTTCAACATTAAAAAGATCATTTGACTAAATAGACATTAATTTGGTTTATTTATGTAGAGGATTCTAGAATAATTATGCACTAATCCATTACAAAATGGACTACATTTTTAATTAAGCCTTCTCCTTGAATTCAATGCTTATTACAAATTAATTTCTCTTTCCAATTCTAATATGATGCCGAGAAGAATGTAAGGATTTGATTAGTTAGAACTCAAAGTTGACATGATTTGATGCACAGATTATACTTAGTTAGATATGCAATATGACTAAGGTCCTGAAATTATGCTAGAAATTAACCTTTTAGTCCAACTATGCTCAGATTTGTTCCTCCAAACTCCCAAAAATACGACTTTTAACCCTAACCCTACTCTCACGGCGAGCTTAGTTCCCTAAATTGTTGTAGTCAGTCCTCCTGACCCTTCTTCTGTACTGTACGTACAATCCCACTTAACCAATCAAAACCCTAAATTATTACACATAAACAAATAACTTAACCGTAATTAATTAGTCTTAAACAACCCCTCTATAAAACCCCCTTTCAGTTCTTTACAGCAAACCAGCACAAACAAAAGGTCTCACTTTCTTTAATCCAACTCCCCCACCCACCAAGATTCAATCTTTCCCCCAACCCATTTCAGATTTGCTCCTCCTGAGCAATACCCAGAAACCCGATTTCCGATTCGATAAGGAAAAACGAACCAGACAATGAAGAAGCTGAAAAGCTACTACATGCATCTGAGGCAGCAGCGGCAGCAGCAGGAGCTCAAATGGATCTTCCCTCTCGCAATCGGCTCCATCGTCTCTCTCTTCCTCCTCTTCCTCACCACCCTCACCTCCCCCGACGGCTCCCCTTTGCTCCCCTTCTACCGCTACTCCATTTCCCTCCAAAACTCCATCTTCATCGAATCAAAGCTCCGCCCCTTACCCGTTTCCACGCTCCCTCCTCCGCCGCGGTTCGCGTACTTCATCTCGGGGTCTAACGGCGACGGCAACGTGCTCAAACGGACCTTACAGGCGCTGTACCACCCGCATAATCAGTATGTTGTGCACTTGGACGCTGAGTCACCGCCTGAGGAGCGGTTGGATCTGCAGAATTACGTTTCTAGCCACGAAGTGTTTGCGAGATTCGGGAATGTGAGGATCATCACCAAGGCGAATTTGGTCACTTACAGGGGACCGACTATGGTGGCCAACACACTCCACGCGGCGGCGATTTTGCTTAAAGAAGGCGGCGATTGGGATTGGTTTATTAATCTCAGTGCTTCTGATTATCCACTTGTGACTCAGGACGGTGAGTCAACTAGTGCATTGACTTTTTGTGTCTGTTTTGCTGTGATTGGTTTTTTTCTTACTTGGCTTGGTTTGTGATTTGATTAGATCTACTCCACACGTTTTCGTACCTGCCGAGGGATCTTAATTTTATCGATCATACTAGCAACATTGGATGGAAAGAGTATGTGGAACTTTCTTTTTTGTTTGTAGCCTCCGTATTTGTATGGTGTTTGGTTTTGTGTTTAAGAAATTTTGCTCATTGGCACCGTAATGTTGTGTGATTATAGGTTCCAAAGGGCCAAGCCGCTAATTGTTGATCCTGGGTTGTATATGACTAAGAAGACTGATGTGTTTTGGGTTACGCAGAGGCGGAGTGTGCCAACAGCTTTCAAGCTTTTTACAGGTATAAAACTTGTATGCATTTGTTAACCGAATTGTCTTTTATTGGATAGTTGAGTATATAGGACTAGATTTGAGCACATAATAGCAAAGTTAGAATCTTTGTGTTTCATATCTCTGATGCAATATAAGGTACAGAATAGAGCACATCATAGCAAAGTTAGAATCTTTGTGTTGCATACCTTTAATGCGATGCAAATCATTGTCCTTTTCTGGTTGGAGTGTTTGGTGAAATAAACTTGTTCAGTATATAGATTAAGAATTGGTTTTAATTGGAACAACTTTTTTTTGGCAACAATTGGAACAACTTTGACATACAGATTGTTGCCGGCTGTGTGTTCAAACGCAATGTACGAGGACAATGAGATTTTATCAATTTATGACAGTCTTTATTTTTGGATATTGAATGAAATGGAGGGTCACATAAAAACGTGGATGGATAACTAGTTGGAACTTATATCTATTAAGAAATGTAATTGAAAGAGGTTTTTGGTGCAATTGTTGTAGACCTTCTAGTTTGCAGTCTTAGTTCAACTTTGCTGGCTGCTTAAGCTAGCAGGACATAGGATTACTAGAAGGAAATTAGCGTTGAATTCTCGGCTGCCTTCGGAAAATCAGTTTCAACAGAAAACAATATCCTAATGTAGGAATATGAGACAAAAAAGCATCATATAGAGCAACCGTTCCATTTCTATAACTTTTTATCCATCACTTTCACAGATGCATCTCTGTAAAACCTTATATCTGTTTTTGGGAATTAGATAATTATCTTAGAGAGCAAATAGGTGCATCGTTTAGAACTTTTGGCATGTGATCACTCATTAGAAGGATTATTTCTCTTTCACTGTTCAGAACTTATAATTGATACCTGCATATTGCAGCACTTCCTCACTCACTGTCTTCAAGTGTATTGAGTTACATAATCTGCATCTATGTTGCATGATTATATAATTTTTGTCCTCGACCCATGATATGCCTGTCCTTTCACTACCCATAATATGTTTCTTAGTGTCTAGAATTAGGATATTGTCAGTATGCCTGCCAGTTTTCAATCTGATAGCCTATGAATAACTTGAGGATGACGAAGCATTGTACTCTGTGGTCTTCTGGAAAATTGATCTTATTTTGCTTAAAAACTCACCAACCAATCAGTTGTAGTTCCGATTAGCATAATATTACACCTATGACCTTTTCATTTTAGGTTTTGGAAAATTGAATATGTGTTTAAGTTTAATCTGCCCATGTCCAGTCAGTTCTCCGCTTGTTGCTCCTTTCCGACTGGCCTTGATAAATACTCACAGTTCTTCAATCAAAACCATTTCCTGCATCTTTCTTTTGAGAACATATTGTGTTGCTAAGATTATTAATTTAACCAAATTTTGCTTTCCCTCATAGGTTCTGCTTGGATGGCACTTTCAAAGCCTTTCATAGACTACTGTATATGGGGATGGGACAACCTACCTCGAACTGTTCTGATGTATTATACAAACTTTATATCATCTCCAGAAGGATACTTTCACACTGTCATGTGTAACGCGCAAGAGTTCCGCAACACAACTGTGAATACTGACCTACATTTCATAGCATGGGACAATCCTCCCAAGCAACATCCTCACCACCTCAACCTTGGAGATTTCCCAAGGATGGTTGGCAGCAATGCTCCATTTGCAAGAAAGTTTCTGAAAGACGATCCGGTGCTAGACAAAATTGATTCTGAGCTATTGTTTAAGGGTCCAGGCATGCTTGTTCCTGGTGGTTGGTGCACAGGAAGAAGTGAAAATGGATCTGATCCATGTTCTGTTACTGGTAATACCACAGTTCTGAGGCCTAGTCCTGGAGCAAAAAGGCTTGAACTTTTGATCAGCTCACTAATGTCAAACGAGAATTTCCGACCAAAACAGTGTAAATGACAAGGACTTTACAACTGTTGTTGAAGTGTTCCCCTATCCTACATTTCGTTTATACTTGACAATGGAATACAGCATCTTCAGGGAAATGGTAATTTTATAGTTGGAGGAGATAAAAGTATGCACATAGCTTTTGACATGGTAGGTGGCTCAAAGTATGCACTTCTGATTTCCAGAGCCGGGAATGTGGTGGAATTGTATCAACTACTGAGCTAGATTGCTTCGCGCTATGATGACATGGTATGCACCACTTGGATAGTTTGTAGATCACCATTTCCCTTTTACATTTTTCCCCTCTTTTTCATTGAAAAGTTGATACTGTATTTCACTTGGTCCAGTAGTAAATTGTTTCTTGAGGCTAATGTTGTGGTGTAAGAACAACTGGGAAGATGTATATTTGAAAGAGGAAGATGTATATTTGATAGAGGAAGATCAAAGATTATTTGTCTGATTCAGTCTGTCTCTTAGTCTTTCATATAATGAATTTGTTGATCTCAGTTTTCACCATACGAACTGAATATTTGAATTGCTGCATTTCAAGCTAGCTAGTGATTGACTACATGCACTGCAAGCCTTCAAGACACTCTTTTCTTTTTTCTTTTGCTTCTCCTTTGGTTTGTTTTGAGTTATATCCCATCACCATAAAACATACAGGGATGATATAGCTCTGATCTTTCTATTGCCGAAGACTGTCAAAATTAGACTATGATGATAAAGCTCTGGCTAAAGCAAATATTATCAGATCAGTCATCAGGCGTGAAACTGTGAGACATCGCACCTCTATTTTGCCAAGCCATCCAATCAGTTCAAGCATCCATTCCACTAGTACAAATTTACCGATCACCTTTTTGTGCCTATCTTAATGCCCATCACTTTATCTAAATGACATGTGTATTTTTTCTTAACCATGTCTAACCTTGGTTACATACAAAATTGTAATAAATGAAAAAAAACCTCAACTCTTTTTTCAAATAAAAAATTTAGCTTTTATTCTTCTTCCTCTCCCAATTCAAGCTATTAGCGCACTGATCTCTCTTCTCCAAATCGAGCGTAATTCTTCAGAATCATCTCTTATTCATCAGCTAGAGTGATTTATGCTAACTGATATCTTGTAAATTGATTAATAGATTGATTTGTCCAATTTGTGATTTGTGAATCTCCTAGAGATCAGCTGCAGTGTTTGTATATAAGTGTGTAATCTTTGCAATAGAAAATCAAGAAAAAAACAGTTTTCTACATGGTATCAGCCAAATTAGCTCCTCACTTGTGATTTTTTTTCTTCCTTCCTTCTGTGTTTGTATCTTCTTCGTCCTCCATGGCTTCCTCCTCTTCTGGCAATCCCACCTTTCTCAAACTCACTTTAGATAATTACCCCCTCTAGATTGTCTCTGTTGAATCATATCTCCATAATGCTGAATTGTGGGGCTATGTTGATGGGTCCATCGCAACCCCGACAACAACAATCACCACCCTTGCTACCAACACCACTTTAGAATCTTCCTCTCCTAACCCAGCATACAACAAGTGGTTTATCATCGACCAAAAGATTGTGAGTCTTCTCACCACATCCTTCACAGAACCAGTTGCCCGCATCTGTCTTGGACGCAAAACTTCAAAGGCCATATGATACTGCCTCGCTCAATTCTTAAATCAACGCTCCAATGCCAATGCAATTAACTAGTCTCAAGCTTCAGCTTTATGACCTTCAAAAGGGATCTCAACCAGTTGATGCCTATTTACAACATGTTAAAACTATCGTTGATTTTCTTGCTTCAATCAATCAACCTATTTCTGATGCAGATCTGGTCAATGTCACCCTCCATGGCCTTGGTCTTGATTACATGATGCTCCGCACTACCCTTGCCCAATCTGAAAACCTCCCTAATTTCATCGACTTGCGTGCACGCATCCTCTCTTATGAAGCACAACAACCTTGAGCATCTGACTCTGGCTCCACTACAACTGCCCTCTTCAATCAAGGACCTCACCCTCGTCGTGAGCAGCGTGACTCCCAGCCGCGCTCTAACCGCAATCATGACAGCGGAGGCAGGAATCAAAATCAAAATCGGCACAATTCTGGCCCTCCCAGTCGACCTCCATCCTTTGGTCAGCCCTACGCGCAGCTTGCGCCCTTTTCAACCCCGGCTTGGGCTGCTCGTCCTCCTTGGGCCAATGGCATTTTAGGATATGGTCCACCGTGGTGCTCTAATTGTCATTCAAATCACCATGCCCTTCCGCAGTGTCCCCATCGCTACTCTGGCCCTCCTGCTGTAGCTCCGTTCGCCGGTGCTCATTTTCCTGGTGATCCCAACTAGTATCCTGATACAGGAGCCACGCATCATATGACCTCTCTTCCTCTCCAGAATCCTCAATCTTACAGAGACCCACACAATGTGTATAAGGGTAATGGTGATTTCATGCCAGTATCCCACACCGGTAAGCTTTCACTTTCTCTCGGCCATTTCGCTTTTTCCCTGTCTAATGTTTTTCATATCTCTTTAATTCGTAAAAATCTCCTTTCTGTAGTTCGTTTTACTAAAGATAATCTTGTCTATTTTCTCTTTGCTCCAGATTTTTATCGTATGCATTGCTTACGTACGAGACGTTTATTGTTTCAGGACCCCTGTAAAGATGGTCTTTACCCTCTCAATTCGTCTTCCATCTCTCCAGTCTCACATGCCTTAGCTTTTATCCACTCGACTCTTTGGCACCACCGCCTCGGTCATCCCTCTTCTTTTGTTTTAGCTCGTTTGAGATCAACTCTTGGTTTATTTTTAGGTGAAAGTTATATTAGTACAAGTGATGGGAAAGGAATGAGGTGAGCCGCTATATGATGTGTCTATGTGAATACATTATGCATTCTGGTCTAGAATGGACTGGTGGATGGGTCTCTTTGCTGCTTGTCTCAAGGCCGGCGAAGAGTTTGCTTGCAAAATGGGTTAGTATACCAAGTGCAAACCACTCTGAGTTTATCTGCAGTAAAGCCAAAGTACATTGACATCATATACCAATGATGTCACAATCTTTCCTTACATGCATCATGCACAAGACCTCTTCCTCTTCTCCTTGGTTAAAAGATATCTTCCTGCCCTTATCAAATGAATGTATATGGTTGCAATATTGCATATAATGATCATGGATCATGATGTTACTGCAAGATAACACAATATAATTCTGTCAATTTCGATTCATTCTGATTGAAAGAGTATAATCATTGTATTCATATGTTTTCCTCATTGGCTGCAGGATGAGATTACACACCTAGACAAAATGGATATATAGATGGAGATTGACTATGAACCGGTGAAGGTGATGGCTTTTCTAGATGAGTCCTGGGTTTTGATTCATGGTAAGCTCTCTAGCCTTTAGAGATAGCCCAATCTTGAAAACATAGGCTTTGTGAACCTAAACCTCTACACTGCCAAATAGCATGGCCCTGCCTGCACCTCATAACTTGCTTATTTGTTCAGATTCCCCTTTCAGTCATTCTATATGTGGTCAATATTTGTTGAACTATAGAGCTTTTCAACTGTTACTTCAGCTTTGCATGGTAAGATTATGAAATGATTTTTCGGTTTCAATTGGCATTACAGTAGTTCCAGGAAACATGAACTGCAGAATTTATTTCATCAGAAATCATAAAATTGATCATTAATTGCAAGAAAAAAAAATGCACAATGTAAAAGTAAACCAACTCTTAAAGGATTCTTATTTCACACTACTGTAACTACAGGTTCAAGTTATTTGACTCTCTTGCCACATATTCAATGAACGACTCCGGTTTCTTTCCCATCTTGTTTGGCTGATGTTCCATTACATAATTTACATTTCACTTCATCTTTAGCAGACTCAACCTTCTCCTTGTCTTCTTCCTCTGGCTTCAATTTTGCTTCTTCCTCTTCCTTCAATTTTGCTTCTTTCTCTGCCTTCTCTTTTGCTTCTTCCTCTGCCTTGAGTTTCACTTCTTCCTCGGCCTTCACTCTCGCCTCCTCCTTTGCAGTCTCAAGAGCTTCAATCAAGCTCTTCATACAAGAATCAGCATTCTCTATATCAGATTTAGGCATCAAATTCTCTGCCACATCAGCTGGAGTCATGTTGGTCTCCCCCAACAACCTTTCAATGGTACCAAACAGTTCATGTGACTCCAGATCCAAGTAGTTCCTTGCAAGCACTTTGAATGCTTCATAGCAACAGTAGGACAGTTCAATATGCTTGTCCATCCTTCCTCTTCTTATGAGAGCTGGATCAAGTTTGTCCACATAATTAGTTGTGAACACAATGATTCTTTCACCTCCACAAGCTGACCAGATACCATCAATGAAGTTTAATAGCCCCGATAAAGTAACCTCACTTGCTTTGTTTTCTTCTCCTCCCCTCATTTTCTTGATCGGATCATTTTCTTTATCTTCATCCTCATCCTTCTTCTTCTTCCGCTGCCCCGTGAGATCAAGTGAGCAATCAATGTCCTCAATCACAATAATAGCCTTGTTTGGAGTGTCTATCAGCAGCTTCCTCAGCTCAGTGTTGTTCTTCACCGCGGTCAGCTCAAGATCATAAACATCATAGTTCATGAGGTTAGACATGGCAGCAATCATGGTGGACTTACCAGTGCCTGGTGGCCCGTAGAGAAGATAACCCCTCTTCCAAGCCTTCCCTATTTTTGCATAGTAGTCTTTCCCCTTGCTGAACTTGATGAGGTCATCTACGATTTCCTTTTTCTTTTCTGGCTCCATTCCAATGGTATCAAATGTTGCAGGGTGCTCAAAGACTACAGGGCTCCATTTGGTTGCTTTCCAATCAGACCAATTTCTAGCAGGATTGTTAATGTAAAGCTTTCTTTGCCTGTTGCTAGCCGCTATTGCCTTGCCTTGTTTTCTCACATGTTCAAGATAAGACCCCATTATTATATCACGGTGGCGTCTGTGAAAGGTCAGCTTGTACTGTTCCTTATCATCAGTCTGAGGAAAGAAGGAGAATTGAGATTGTTTCGGTGGGTTTTTCCTGCAAGCCCACCATAGCTTGATACCTTCAAACTCATCTGTGACCTCTTCGCTATCATCCATGGCAAGGACCACAGACTTGCTGTCCTTGACATCTTGAGCTTTCAGCCGTTTCGCTTCTGTAGTGGACTTGGTGCTGAGGTAGCTCTGGATGGTAGTAAAGAGTTCACTGCGCTTGCGCCACTCGCCAGAATATTCATCAAAGGAAATTTGGATGTAAGGGTACACATATCCAAACAGTTTCTGGGTATATTTTTTGATGGGGCTTCTAAGTTCATATGGAAAGTATTGCTGAAACATGGCATATCCGAACATGACACTGGCTATAATTGAACCCAGTTGAGGCCACATCTCTCCCATTGTCAACATCTTTAGGATGTTTGGTCGGATTCTAACTCTGTGTTTAGAATCATGATACTGCTATATATATAGTTGAGAAGAGACTCTTCCTTGGTGATGAAGATAACCCCCACCAGCAGGTCTAGCAGTATTTCTTAATTTATTAAATCATAGTTTCATTTGACTAAAATTAAAAACACAGAAGGAAGGTGTATGATCATTTCCTTGCTCGACAAATGATCGAGTCGCTCTCATGACTGGTATGGAAATTGCTTAGAAGAGAAATAGCAGTACCAACTAGTCTACTACCGACGAAGTAGTGCACTTTTGAAGTCAGTCAGCAAAATATGGTAATGTATTTGGCTAAACTAGTATTTTGGTTTATCACCACTGATCTCATATAGATGACGAACATGGAAAGATTCTACTTTGCTATGGAGTTTGATTTTTTGTGTCCAGTATTCAATAGTTCCTTCTGTGTTTGAAATGAGTAAAATCATGGAGCTCTTTGTCATTCATATAGGGTTGCAATTTTGTGAGGTGAGAAGATAAGATCTATGAATGAAGAGAGTATTCGGTGCACTGAATAAAGATAAAAAAGAAGAAAAAACAAACGTGAACAGTGGATACATCTAACGGTGAGAACGCAATCGGACGGTATGAGATTGGCGGTTCACCTGCACCACCGGTGTACCGAATAATTTTCAATGAATGAGAGAGGTATTTATGGTGAGCTAAACTACCATATATTTTAGTTTTAGTTTTTTTGTTTGACATATTATGGAGAGAACTTGATTGACAACTAAAAATTACAGACTATTTGTGAGTTCTTAAATCTTTAAGAACACAGAGAAACATGATTTTGACGACAAAGAACAAAAGTTGCACACCGCAGTTTATTAGTCAAAATTGTTTGAAATACACATGTATTTGAAAATAACTTGTATTTTTTAGGAGAAAATGTATATTTTATGAATAAGCTTCATTTATAAGAGACTACAGATTACATGAATATTTAATTGTTATGTGGTCCATGGTACCACAATAGAACCAAACTGACTAATATAATTATCCTATAACAATGCATGATATAACTTGTTCAAGGGGTTCACTTCATGTTAAACACCCTTATTTCCTCCTTTCCCTGCCTTCACTTGTTCTGTTTTTTTTCCTGTCATTTTCGACATAGCTGTTCATCCTCAGTTTTCAATTCATATGGCCCAACATGACAAGGTCTCTAGATTTTTCTCATTTTGAGAGACGATGTAATATTGACCCATTTGAGTGATCTCAGCACAGAAAATGAAGTAGCAAGATTCGAATTTGCTGCATGGCTTTTGGCTTGTTCTGTTTGGCTTTCGGAACTAAACGTAGACTCTTTGCATTCGAGACTGGGGGAGCCAAAACAGGCGATTAGAAAATTAAAAAAAATTAGAATCATGAGTGGCAAGATTTCCGGGAAGGAGCCACACAAAAGTTTAGTTGATCAAACAAAAAAATAGCCAGCACTTCCCTTACAAGGTCAGTCCAAGATTAAACTATCAATCCTATGTGAATGGTTCTGTACATTGGCTGGCGGAACCTAACAAGATCGTAGCTCTTGATCTCACAACTGAGAAGTACAACGTTTTTCCATCCCCGATTGTTGTCCATGCCTATCCTGCGAGACTAGTGAACTGAAGTATAAATTTAAACCTTAAATACACATTTTCATCACTCAATCATGGTTGGGCTATCTTTTCATAAGATCTAGTTTGCAATCAAGAAGCCCTCTAGGCCTCTAACCCATTCCAAGCCTCTAACACATTGCAAATAATGTATGCCTCTCATGGCCGGTCCCAAATAGTTAAGGCAGCAACGCCGCTCTACAAGGAAATGGAATATACGCCACCCATCTTGGAGATGCTATAAAAGCACCGTCAACGATACCAGGCCCACCCACCCAACATCTTAAGAATTCCGAAGAGAAATCTCACGTCACATTTTTCAAAACAATTTACCAGACACACAAAGAAAAGAACCAAACTCAATCTGCTCAGACGCTAGGAAGTTTCATTCTCATTGATCTTTTACAATCTCTGAAGTCTGACATGTGAATTTATCCATAATTCATCACCGCAGAAAAAATACACAAACAAAATAAGCAGCAAGAAGCTCACAGCTTTCAAGATGTATCTATTCATATTATAAATCAGAATTGCGTATATGCCTATTAAAGGCAAAAATCACAGAGCAGCAACCACACTAGAGCAAACAAGTCTTCAAAACAAATACACAATAAAGACACAAACTTTGAATCGTGAGATCAGAGTTGGTTAAGGTTTATCGTCAATGTTTATTTCAGAAACACGGACCAATAAGTTCCTCATCACACCCACGAAAAACTATGTGAAAACAAAAGACATAAAATTCAAGAAGAGAATTGAAACCAAGAGATCAGAGTTGGTTACGGTTTATCGGTCACGGTAAAATCAGAAACACGGACCAATAAGTTGCTCATCACGCCCAAAAGGTTTTGAGGTAAAAGAATAAGCTTTCCATCGAAAATCAAAGAAACAAGAACTGAAGCAAAATCTCAGAGACTTAAATACAAGTAAACACAGTATTTGAGATAGCGTTATCTCCATTCATATTGTTGCAGTATTTTTCATATCATAGACTTGACAAGACAGAGTGAGGAGCAGAGAGAGGGAATAGACATTGATGAGTTCATAGTGACTTGCTAAGGATGCTTTGTTAGCTGCAGCCTCACTAACCCACTATGGCCTTCATAAAAAACCATCCAAAAGCCAGTTTCAGCGAGGACAGATCTTAAGGTAGTAGTAGTAGTAGGAGGAGGAGGAGGAGGAGGAAGGAGAGGCTATCAAAGTTTAGATGCGGGTAATATAGTGTTATAGGTGGAAACCCTAAATGGGAACTGTGAAGGTTCGAGAATTGGGCCTTGTTTTCACCTAAGCCTGTGTGAAGGGTCCGAGGTCCAATCGACCCAAGTGAAGATAAGGAACAGTCATATGCCTATAGCCCTAGTCGGGATCTGAAAAACTAGTCGGTCCCTAAGTCAAATCTCAAGCCATATTATATTTAGCTGACAACAAGAATATTTTACAAAAAAAATTAAGCTTACCAAAATCACTCATTATAAAGTAAATTTTAGGCTAAATTAAGAGTATTTTGGCTTAAGAGTAAGCCAAATCCAACGGTAAAGTTTTTTTGTCTTTTGTCATATTTTTTAATTCAATAATTAACCATAAAAAAAAATTATATAAATATATTCGACACGTGACTCATGTGAAAGATCTCTTTGAGATATTCGTGATGGTATAAAATTTTGTTGGTGAAGAATTTTTAATTTAGATGTTAGTGTTTTGTAATAGAACTTGAAGCCCATGTCTATCCTGGAGCCTTAATTGAGATATTAATATTATCAAACGAAAATATAGAGAAGGACATATAGCCTGAACCCCTAGCATTATTACGCATATATTTGAACAGAACATCCTGAATAATAACAGGTGCACATCAATCCGAAAACTATATAAACAACTTCAACTAGCAAGATGGCCTAATCGATGAGCCACACCATTTGATTCTCTATAAATATGGCGTATGGTAAATGAAATAAAAGAACTAGCATACCTTTTACAATCCTCTACCAGTCTGCCAAACTCTGGAAGGTCGTCTCTCTTCAGGGCCGGCCCTGAGCCAAGACAAGGCAGACCCAGATCTAGGACTTCAAATTTGTATGGCCCCTAATATAAGTAATCTGATGTTAAGTATCAATGTGTATAACTTGCTTTAATGGTATGAATTTGTTATAACAACTACAAGAGCAGGGTTTGAGTTCCAGAATTGCTAGTTTTGGTTTTGTTTATTTATTTATTTGTTTAGGTATTAATTATGAGGTATCAATTTATTTTGTTTAATTATTAAATATGGGGTTTCGAAAAAAAAATTGACTGGGGCTTCCGAGCACACAGGGCCGACCCTGTCTCTCTTCCCCGTAAGGGCATGAACTGGTGCAAAATAATCCGACTCACCCTCGATGTCATCCCACCCTTGATGTAGAGCCATTAACAAACCAACTCACAATGTTTCCACCTCTGTTTGCAAAGCTGACATTGTATAAGGCAGAGGCCTAGCCAAAGCGGCTTTACACTCACCATTCTCATCTTGGATCACCACTCCAACCCCATCTTAGCCAAACTCCCCATGAGAGCTACCATCGATGTTGATCTTGAGCCTCCCTCTAGGTGGGCACAACCATTTTTTGTCACCCTTCTCTTCTTCTTTGATCCCTTCGCATGGTACTTCTTCAGGATTGCTCACGCGCGGGAGCCTGATGCGGGACGAAACGACGACAGCCGTCCGATCTTTAATGAATTTATCTTGTCCTTTTATGTCTGTTTTATCTGGTCCATTAGATCAATTCATTAAAGATCGAACGGCTGTCGTAATTTCGTCCCGTATGCGGCTCCCACGCCTGAGCAGTCCATGGTACTTCTTATACTCTTCCAATTGGTTACCAATCCATTTTGCAACGTTCAAAGGTGCAAAAACCCTCCTCTCCACACTAGATTATTTCTTTCCACCCAAATAGCCCATAGGGTTAAAATAAAAACCTCTAGTTGTTCACCTAGTAACAAAGACAATAGGAAATGATCTAAATGATGTGGTTGTATCAGATTGATTTAGCCATTTAGAGCAGCTCTCCAACAAAGGAGTCTAATCTTTCTTAGGAGCTCAACAGCTAGTTTTGACAACCCACTAGGCTCTCCAATAAAATAGCCAAATCCACGACAGGTAGAGCGTTGTCAAACTTGACACAACGTGGGAGAAGAGTCGTTTAATAAAAAATTGTTTATGTCGACCCTTGTCTCTTGTCGCTCTCCCTTCCCATATTGAAACAAGCCTAGAATAAAAACATCATCAACATCTTTTTTGGAAAATTTAAAAAACACTACACTAAATTAATGATAATTAAGCTTCATCAACTTTTTTAAATTACACATCAGTACATCAAGTAAGGAACCAGATATCATATGTGTACATGACGTTAAATTCTCTGTTAAATCATTCATTAAGCACCATATTTTAGGGGCAAACTTGTCAGCCCCGGGGTAGAATTGTATTTTGATCATAACCGTATCTTTTATATATAAGAGGCAGTTGTGGTCATAAATAGTAAGGCGCCACTCTCTTCTATTTCGAGCACAAGTCTTCTGGAGAGACCAAAATCAAAGTAAAGAGAGAAAATCAAATCTGTGTTGTTGATAAAAGAAGATTTGATTTTCGAATCTTTCCTTTTTGGAAGGATGGCAAACCACTGGAGATATTTTAGTAAGACTCGTCATGTACCCCAGGGTTTGTGGGAGGATTTGTGACTCGCTGTGGGTGGAACTCGATGCTAGAGTCAGTGATAGAAGGGGTACCAATGGTGGCTTGGCCGCTTTATGTAGGGCAGCATCTGGACAGGAGTGTTCTGGTGAAGGAAATGAAAATGGGCATTGATGTGGAGCAGAGAGAGGGAGATGGGTACTTGACGGGGGATGAAGTGGAGATAAGAGTTAAGGAGTTGATGGAGTCGGAAAATGAAAGAAAGCTAAGGGAAAGAGAGCTTGAAACTTGGGGAGGTTGCTTTGGGTGCTCTGGGAGAGCTTGGTTCCTCTAGAAGAGCTCTGGCCAACTTTGTTAATGCAGTGTAAGGATTTGTGACTAAACCCACGTAAGACAGAGGCCTGTTGGTCAAGATATTTTCTCAAATCTACTCCTGGGGTTGACAAGTTTGCCCCTAACCTATGGGGATTAACAGATGATTTAACAGAGAATTTAACGTCATGTACACATATGATATCAAGTTTCTAAATTGATGTACTGATGTGTAATTTGAGAAAGTTGAGGAAGCTTAATTATCAAAAGAGTAAATTTGGTGTACTGTTTTTTAAATTTACCCTCGTACTGTTTTTTAAATTTACCCTTTTTGCATCTTCCTTGTTCCTACTTTTTTTTGTTCATCTTTGTGGATTTGTAATTATCCAAGTCTTCATCTGATGCAGTGAATAGATAATTTTGGATCTTGCTAATTCATCAGACGAAGAATTTCTCGTGGGGATATTGAATCTTTGAATCGGAAATTCGATTATGTGGTTATTTTTCGGGAGTGAGTGGGTTTCTGTAGGAAGAAGAAGAGGATGGGTGGGTGGGTAAAGGAAGAAGAAAACCAAAAAAAATAGAGGAATAAGATAAAGTGAGATTTTATAATAATTATGAAAAAAAATAAAACTCTATTTTATTTGACTTGTTCATTGGAATAGAAGTAGTCAAAATTCAAAATGGACACCAGCTTGTAAAGGTGTCAAAATGGAAACAAAAATGTTCTCTCCCTTTTTTGTAAAAAATAAAAGAATAATAAGAAAAAAACATGAAATTGCTAGAGTTTTTCTTAGAATAATGCTTATTTGCACAAAAAATGAATTTATAACCCATTTCAATTAAAATCTTAATCACATGCTCATTTCAATAATTCTTAAGAAAAATACATTATTACCATGTGTAACTAAACCCATCTCCTTCTCCTGCTCTTGTTTTCCTGATCTGGTTCTCTCTCTCCAGCATTATCAATGATGACGTTGCTCAAGAGACGCACCGTCGTGATGATGAGATCCCGTCCTCATTCTTGCCTTTGCATACTGCCTAGGCCTCCTCACCAGCAGATCCAAAGTCGGCCCTAAACACTATCTCACTCACAATTCTACACCTCGATGCCTCCTATGTCGTTGATCCAAAGCCAACGACGCCAGTGAGCCTAGCTCTACCATGCACCACGGCTGCCTACTATCCCCGCTACACATGCTGATCTTCGCCAACGCCTCTGATCTCCGTCAGGCACCACGCCTCTATATATATATATATCATCAGTGATCGGTGATGACGTCAGTCGAGATCGAGGACGCATCTTGGTGCACCACCACTATGGTCGTAGTCAAGCTTGTTCATGATCTTGTGGTCGTCCATGATTTGCACGACGAAGATAGAGACAAGGTCAGTGTACTTGAGAAAGGTGGAGCAATGGAGTCTTAGATGTTCTCTTAGCCTCCATCACAGTACATCTGTGGCTACAAATGGATCCTCCAGGTTAATAATTTTTTACTAAATGTAATAAAGTTCTACTAAGAGTAAGAAATATTTTACTAAAGGTAATAAATTTATGACCTGTGATAGGTACCGCTTTAATTTCTTCCCCTTTATTTTTTTTCTTTTATTTGAGTTAGTTTTTGTAGGATTTTATATTTTAAATTTTTTTATTAGATGTAATAAATTCTTTCTTAAAATTTACTAATCTTAGTAAAAACGTTTGTTATGTATTATATATTGTTTATTACATTGTATACATTATTTTGGGATGTTATGGTGTTATTTCATCTTTATTACCTCTATTCAAGAAGTTTATTCCCCAATAATATTTCAGTAGAAGTTTATTGCCCCAAAATCAGAACCTGTGAAAAGTTACTACCCTTAATAACTTTCATATTTGGGTGCAAAACTGAAAAATCAGTAAATGTGAAAAATTACTACCCCAATCATTTTTATTCTTGGGTGTAGAACGAAAAAAATCCAGTGAAATTCTGACGATCGGTAAGATTCCGGTGACCAGAGACTGGCGGCTAGAGAACAAAGTCTGGCAGGCGACCGGAGTCGGTGAGGTTCCGGCCAAATATTATCTCTCTTTATTTTTTTTTCTCTAACCACGTTTAAGGGGTGAGGGTAAAATGATACTAAAATAATATAGTTTTCTTAGAGTTTTAATAAAGATTTGTTCATTTAGACACAATTAATGGTGCCATATATTGGAATGGACACATTTTTTTTGAAGGAATACACATTTTTAGAATCATTTAAATGGGCTAAGAGGGGGCTAAATTAGTACTAAATGAGCATTTTTTTGAACGGTCTAAGCCAAGTTTCTACTTTCTACTGATCAAGTAAGCCAACAAAGTTGTCTTTTTTTTTGTGGCTAGAACTAGGATTATTGAAAGAGGGGTTCTATTTGAACCTCCAAATTTGTTGTATACACCTGTGAGGGGTTCTTTTGATTAATATTGTGAATAGGACGAATTCAACCTAATGATGGGAGAAATTCGTTTGTGATTCAGACAAAATAGAAATTAAATAGGGCTTGACAACATGAAACATGGTATGAGAGCTAAAAACGCAATGCAGTGAGAGAATTAGGTGTTTTGTTGGGTAAATGATTTATGGAGAATATAAGTTAAGGATGGCTGTTTGGGAAGATGGCTAACTAGGCAAGGCTTGATGATTGAAGGCACGGAGGTTTAGGAGCTTGAGGAATGAAGTTGTTTCTGGTTTTGCTTGGAATTTTGGAGGATGATACTTTATGGCGCTTCTACGGCAGGACTCACCTTTTATAGGTTCTATCGTTAAGGTTTTGATGAACAAAAGCATAAGAATGTCTGGGTAAAATGAAGTAGTCTTCTGGATACATGATTTATGCCTTAAAACTAGGAAAAGAAAGCTTACTTGAGAAGCTTACCTAGCTATGATGACAGCTAGTTGCTGCACTAATAAGGACTCTGATAAGGACTTTATGGCACAAAACATGGAACAAGATGTGAAAGAGATTGAAAAACGTGAGTCAATGAAGACAACTCTTGGTTGATTACAAGGGTGCTCCTAGTAAGATGATATGGTCACTTGGGAGGATTAAGTTTTGGATTGTGCATATGGTTGTTGTGGGAAAAATAATGTGGAAAATGGGTTGCTGTGGGGAACAATATGCAAGGCATGGAAGAAGAAGAAAAAAGGAAGTGAAGTGGTTTTGTGAATTTGAGCTTTAAAGAAAGAATTACCCAATCTCATATCCACTATTTCACTATTGGTTTACGTCATTGAGCTTGAATTTCATGTTCAAGACCGAAATCACCAACGACACTAAAACAATGAATGAACATTTAGCGTTTCTGTAACCTACCACACCATATCCATTTCTGTAAGTTCTAAAAGAGTAATTGTGGCTTGGGTCCACATGCAGACATGATATTTGCTTGGCGATCAAAGATTACAGAAACATAATTTTTTTGCATGAGTTTGTATAATGACGTTTTAAAACGGCATGATTTTTTGGATATCAACAACACATTTATTATTCTTTTACTTTCATTTGACTTTACAAACTAATTCAAAAAGACATAAAATGACAAGTAGATCATGTACTCTTTTATGTTTTTCTTTTTATTTTCAAAGTAAATTACCATTTCAATCTCTATGTTGGATGTGGATCGTACTCTACAGAAAATGTTGAATTATTGTTGTTTTATGAAATTCATGGACGCATCTATCCCATCATAGGGTAAGAGCATATTAAGTAATGACAGCATTTAGGACCAAGCACTTTCCCTGAGGAACGAAATTGATTTGCCTAGCCATTTTAAAAATCCAGAATAATTGGGGAAGCCATAAACATCAATTACACCATCTTCTCTTGAAGTGCAGAACTGATCATGGCCACCAATGGTAGGACTTCGTCCATTTGATTCCCCTTCACCCATAACAAGAAACCCACCCCGCCTGTAGAGACAAATGAATAGCTATGATACATTAGATTGTGTATTATTACCGTCCACCGGTCCTCCTCAAGTCATTCTCCGTTAGAATTCTGTTCGAGTTAAAGTGATTGTGATTTTTTTCTTCATGAACAATGATAGATTCATTACAAATGATGGAGATAGTTGGAGGATAATTTGGTAATTATGAGGAGGTTTATATAGGTTTTTAAGTAGTTAAAAAGTAAATTAGAGGTGTAATAAGTAAGGGATGTACGAATAGCAAATTAGAAGATGTAACTAAAACCTCCTTAATTAAAAATAAAATAAAGTACAACAAAACAGAGAAACAATGTTTCACATAAGAAAATAAAGGATCACATATGCTAAAAACATCATAACAGACAACAGTTGACTAACTTGAGCTTAATTTAAAACACATTTATCACGTTTATAGTCTACGGTTGATTAATCCGTTTAGGGGTTGAATACGATTTGTTTGAGTTTAACTTAAACAATGAATACTATAAATAGATGTTTAAATCCTATCAAATTACCAACTTTTCGTCTAAAATGAATTGAATCTGAATTTCCACATATTAATAAGATTCATATGTATACTGACACAACTTGAAACCGACACAACTCGATTTTACTTGTAACATATGTATCTTTTATGATCACTAGCCTTCACTAGATATGCGCTTCTTTGTATTGAACATTTAGTCACCATATACGAGGCTACTTAAGTTTATATGTTTATACGGAGGTATGCTCATCACCCCAGCCTGAAGGACAAAAAGTGATCACATACTCGTTGGCCTTGCAGTTCACCAATGGTGGTGAATCATAAGCATAACTGTAATAGGAGGGACATGCATCTTTGAATATATTGGAGTACACACTTGGTTTGCATTTTTCTGGAGTTCCATACTGATTTCTGCAACAAAACGAGTCCGTATCAAATGCCAAGCAGGCACTTTTGCAAGCCACAACTTTCCCTGTGCTGTTCAAAACCTGAAGCTCTACCGGACACCTAGATTTCAAGTCTCTCAAGCACCCACTGATACTACAATTTGATGCGACAGGCCTCGACTTGACTGTAATCGGAAGATTGTATCCATCTACCAAGCTCACATCATAGTAATTTGGCAAGCCTTTGTCGGCTTGAAGCGCAATTTGCACCAATGTCACTGGTGGAGTGCCTATTAGTCCATTGCATGCCGGTCTTCCATCACAGTCTCCAGTTTCACAAGCAGGGCTCCTATTAGAGGTAAAGTTGCATCCTGTTCGTCCCCAAATCCTACCGTTCCATGACCATGGTGCAGTAATGCGCTTAGTCTCGCCAGCTGGGAGGGAGAACCCGCCGTCAGCTACCACAGGATGTCCATTGTTGGGAGCAGTTGCAGGCCATATGGGAAAGGGGCACTTGTTGTGTATGTAAAACGTAACTGTGTGTGCTACTCCATGTCCTGCAATTCAGTAGCATATACCAAAGTCAAGAACACTTAAACATTGCAAAAACTATGAAATCTAGCTCAATATAATGTCAATCAAATTTGTTCATTACCAAAGAGCATGCAACTCCATGTTAGAACCAGGGAAAAAGAAGCAACAAACACCAGCAGCTTCATGATTCTGATGCATACCTTCATCCTTTAGATGTTACATATTTTTATACTTGCAAGAATAAATAGTGCTTCTTAGATTGCACTTCAAGATTTGATGTGGACAATCTTTAAGCATTGCCATCTCATAAAAAATGGAACCAACAAACTTGAATTGAAATGTCAGTTGATTTCGGAAATGACATCTGTTAACAAGTATCAGAATCATCACAATGCAAATCACCAGTAGCATGCCACATTGTAAATCATCAGGTGGGCAGTAATTATCAACAGTGTGTGTGTGACTGTGACAATCAAGTCCCAAACTTTAAGCCATCCATCCAATTATAGAAAGAAGGGCATGAGCTTTATGATGATGCAAGACTAGTGCCAGAAAAAAAACCTATTTTCCTTTCCATGATTGAGGTAACACAGTTTCAGATAATCAGAGGCAATTAATGTGGTAATCAAAAAATTGAACACAGTCCCCATGGTCAGAGCTCTTACTTGCAATATTGTTTATTCCTTTTCAGAAATCAGATAATATTTTATAACAAATGCTCTGTATTTCTTTCCCTTTTAATAACAAAATAAATAAAAATTAAATGACTCGCTCATTCTGGTTCATTCAGTTTGTCTCAGAAAATCAATAAAATCAAAGTTTCCTGCTTCTGGCAAAGACAGTTAGACAGATATGGACGAGTTTATTACACCCCTAGGGTGCGTTACCTTATTTCCCCCTTCTTCTGTCAAATTCAGAGGACCCAGAATATCCAAAGGGATCCTCACAGCATCAATTGCTCTTACCAAAACCACTGGGATCATATCTCAGCAAAAAAAACCAAGGCACATTGTAGCTATTTCACCAATGCATCCAACTCATCCTTATTGAAACGTCGAACTCCACGGATGAAATGCCCACCAACCCAAATTCATCAGATTTTAAACCAAAGTAACAGTATTGGGTGAGCCTCTCTTCTTCATTACTCCCCAGAGCCAAAGAGGGTGCTGCTCTTTAAAAACACCAAATAGGCTAGTGTAATGTGTCTTTGGTGATTAGAAAAATCTCAGAGGCTTTTGTCGTCCTCGTAAAGAGGGATTCTTTCTTTCTTTCTCTGTGTTTGGTTTTGTCTTCAAGCTGTAAAATTTTCTGGGACAGAGAGATAGAGAGGAGGGTAAGAAAATGGACTCAAGCCCCAACCCGAGTTTGTACTAGTTACTCCTCATTGGTTCTCTCACTCTCAAAATTTGATGACCATCAGGGCTAGTATCTCTCATTTTTGGGTCCCTATGCTCACCTCCTCTCTTGGCGCCAGCTTCTCTCTTTGACCACCTCGGGTCACCCCCAACACTACCAAACCTTGACCACCAAACCCTCCATTTTTAACCGAAACCCGAACATTTTTCAGTCTTCATTTTCAACTGTCATGGAAAAACAGCCCCAGAAACCTGAAACCAGCAATGACCCCGTCAGCCAAGATCTCAGCAGCTTCAGCATTAGTCTCAGCCTCTGCAGCAGCTCTGACAACACCGCCAGAGTCAGCAGCAGCACCAACGAGTCCTCCGCCGAGACCAAGAAGAGTCTTAACAATGCCGAGTCAGACGAGATGACTAAAGCCTTGGAATCAATGTCAGCAAGACCGGAAGAGGAAATTTTGCGGCGCATTTGCCCGTCGAAGCCGCACAAAGGGAATGACACTCGATGGGATGCGATTCAATCGGTGAAGGCTAAAAAAGGCGAGTTGGGTCTGAATCATTTCAGGCTGCTGAAGAAGCTTGGATGTGGGGATATAGGGAGTGTGTATTTGGCTGAGTTGAGAGGGATTGGGTGCGTTTTCGCCATGAAAGTAATGGACAAGGGAATGTTGGCTGGGAGGAAGAAGCTGATGAGGGCGCAGACTGAGAGAGACATATTGGGGTTGTTAGACCACCCGTTTCTTCCTACTCTGTATTCGAATTTCGAGACGGATAAGTTCTCTTGCTTGTTGACGGAGTTTTGCAGTGGCGGCGATCTTCATACGCTAAGGCAGCGCCATCCCGGGAAGCATTTTACTGAACATGCTGCCAGGTTGGTTTCCCATTCTTTAACATTCAATGCTTTTCTATCTTTCTGTACTTGAAACTGTGAAATCTGTCTACGTATGGTTCTTGAAGTTTCATTTTTAAAGATTGAAACTTTTATGGGTGGAGGTTTTAGAGTTTATCAATTTATATCACTTTCTGAACAATCTGTTTATGGTTTTGTTGATTCCTCAACAGTAAAGAATTTGGTGGCTTACTGTTAATGTTGTTGTTAAATGGTTCTGGACCTCTGGTGATGGATGTACAGTTAGTTTTGGTGTGAATTAACTTGTATTAGTACTATACTGATCGACTGTCAGCAATTTATGAGTCTTTGTTGTCTTGTCTGTTGCAGGTTTTATGCTTCAGAAGTGCTTCTTGCTCTTGAGTATCTGCACATGATGGGAGTGGTGTACAGGGACTTGAAACCCGAAAATGTACTAGTGAGGGAGGATGGACATATCATGCTTACGGATTTTGATTTATCATTGAGATGTAAGGTGTGTCCTACTCTTGTTCAGTCCAGCGTTGAGTCATCTTGTGCAATGCCCACATACTGCATCCAACCTGCTTGCATTGATCCAATTCCAGCCTGCAAACTACCGGTTTGTGTTCAGCCCTCTTGCTTGCAACCTTCTTGCTTTACGCCTCGATTCCTAAGGTCCAAATCAACGAAGGAGAAGACTGAAAGAACGAATTTGGGGAGTTCAGATTCGATGCCTGAACTTATTGCTGAGCCAACTAATGCGCGGTCCATGTCATTTGTTGGAACTCATGAGTATCTAGCTCCTGAGATCATAAGAGGAGATGGTCATGGCAGTGCTGTTGATTGGTGGACTTTCGGAATCTTCTTGTATGAACTGCTTCTTGGGAGGACACCGTTTAAAGGGAATGGAAATCGAGAGACATTGTTCAATGTCGTTGGTCAGTCGCTTAAGTTCCCTGATGGATCCAATGTTAGTTTTGCTGCAAAGGATTTGATCAGGGGACTACTAGTAAAGAACCCTCAAAAGAGACTTGGCTTTAAACGAGGTGCTACGGAGATTAAGCAGCATCCCTTCTTTGCAAGTGTGAATTGGGCTCTCATTCGCGGCACGCAGCCTCCAGAAATCCCAAAACCGCTTGATCTTGCCCTTTTAAACCAGGCATTCAAGTCTGCTGCGCCTCAAAATGACAAGGGAGCTACAGAGACAAATCTGTTACCAGGTCCATATTTAGATTTTGAATTCTTCTGATATGAACTTTGATGGGATAGCAAAAGGGTTGTAGGCAATCATTCTTGTGACAAATTTTGGTTCTTATATCATGCCCCCTGGTGATGATGGCGGAGACTGAGAGAGGGTTGCAGGAAATCATTTTTTCTGTGTTGTCCAGTCCATATTTATGTTCTTCACACAATTAAACCATATGCTGCAGTCTAAATTGGCCCCGGAAAATGTCTGAAGCTTTACCTGAAAATGCACTTTTGAAAAAGGAAATATTGAACTGGACATCACAGAAAAAATGAACCGTGATGTGTCTCCCTGGCACATTGATATCCCTTTAGCTCTTTATTGGTGTGGGATTCTGCTTTTCTTGAATTGTTCCAGGTGGTTCTTTTGCTTCTTTATTCCTGTGCAGCCAGGCTTTTCTTTATGGCTTCCTATAGCCTTATACTTAAATCAATAATCACAGTGTCCTTTTCCTGCTTCTTAAGAAACAAAAGAGAGCATTTTGATTCCCCACCTAGCTAGCTATGAAGAAATGAACAAGAATGACAGGTGAATCCTTGTTTACTGCATTGAGCCAAACAACCCGAGTTCAGCTCTAAAATTAACACCAGAATGAGATCTCCTTATGCCATTGTAGTTGGAAACATTTATTTACTTCATCATCTTCGTCAGTCCATCATCTCCGTGACAGACGAATTGGTGTCATTTACTCATTTAGTCACCTAAACTGAAGTCGAAATGCTAAAAGGTTGTGATACTAACTTCCTATTTATTGTTTGTAAAGCATCATATTTGTAAATCATCACATCTCGTCGAGTTGGGAATAAGTGATCTCCATATGTGCGACCCTCAAACCCTGCTTCCTATCCTGTCAATGTTGATTCAAGTTAAATTTCAATCCACTCTTATTGGTCATGGAGAGGAAGCGTTTTGCCAAGTCACATGACATCCCGATACAAATTAGTCTGTAGACCAAAAAAACCTTTCAAGAAACCGTGTAACCTTTCAAGCAATCGGTTTTCGATCCTTTTGTGAGGAGCAATCGGTTTTCGATTTGGATCAATTTTTAAGGGTATTTGGTATTACACCTAATTTAATAGACTCATTTTAAATTACACTCACATTTAAGATTGTTTTAAAATACACTCAAATTTATTAATTAAGTTTGTTTAAACAAAATAAATCTATTATTTAGGATAAATAATAAAACCTATTTTTTTTCTTCTAGAATTACAGAAGTTGTCATTATCTCTAATCGTTAATGAAATGATATCCCATGAATATATGAACTCTAAACCCTAACCCCTAACCCCTAAACTCTAACCTAAAACCCTATACCAAAAACTCAAAACTTAATTTCTCTATTTGTAACCTAACATAAAGGTTATAAACAAAATGCATTGTTGATACCTACACCATAAGCACAAATTAAAATCAGAATGGCAAAACTGTCAGGAGAAAAATTGTGACAAATTTTAGTTTTAAAAATTAAACTTATAAGTTATGTTAAATTATTTGAATTAGTTGTAAATTAAAATGAAATATGTGAATGAGTTTATCTTAAAAAAGGCTCCATTTTTTGGGGTTTTCTCTAATTTTCTCTAATTTTTATTAGATGATCGTTGATCTGCAACAATGTGCACAAGCATGACACTGAATTATATCCCTAAATCTCCCGAAATTTCCGACATCTTTTGTCATTTTGACTTTGATTGGTAAATGCAAGGAATGCACAATCGAAAATATCATTCATGTCATGCCTTATGGCCTTCCAACAAGTGACAACTCATCATCACAATCACAAACAAATGCCTCAAATGATGATAGTAATGGAGAAAGTCGAGCAATGCATGGTTCAGACTACGAGCTCTAAAATCCTCAACGACCGTCTCCTGACCCATATGGTTGGCATGAAAGTTAATACATGTAGAATTTTACGGGAGAGCAATCATTTAATGAATATTTTTCACAATACGTACATGACTCTGCATATGGAGATGGGGAAAATAGTGTAAATTTAAAACTTCATAGGTCTTTTATGTGGTTCTGAAATATTTATGTAGTTGACTTTATGATGTATGATATGTTAGTAATGTAGCATAATATAAAAAAGATGTGGTGGTCTAGCCCTTCCTTTGAGTTTTTGGTAATGTTTGATCAGTATTTGCTTTTCATACAAGGTAGATAATTGATTAAATGTATTTCATTAAAAGTTTCATTAAAAATTTAAATGTATTTCTATTAGTTTTTGTCGTTTCCATCAAAATTTTGACTCGATATATCTGTCGATATATCCATATTTTAGATGGTCGATATATCCTCGATATCTGATATTTTACTCCTTGGTCATATCTCTCCAATTATGTATAATGCAAATCTTTATTCGGAGAGTATTCAGTACATCATAATGCACTTAAACCAACTTAAATAGATGATTAAATTGTATTTATGACACTATTTAATTTTTTAAATAAAAACTAAGTATAATTATCAATGGTTGAGATTTTCTAATAATTACTTGGTTCACATACATACAAGAATTTTCGATCTTTATTAGGTCATGTGAAAAATGACATTTAATCTTAAATATGTCACTAGCTTTCCCATATGATAATTAAGTTCTGTTATCATGAGCTAGCTTCTATATTATCAATGGCAGATTTCAAAGAGTATCAAGGGGGGGGGGCACTCGTGGTCCGAGCAATATAATAGAGAAGGAAACAACATTCAAGCATCTATAGAACTGAGGCAACGACGATGGAAGAACAAGACGAACAATGGCGGTATAAACGAAGATGTTCCCATCAATTTTGTTTATTATATGCTTTATTAGGATAACCAAATTAACCCCTACTCCCCAAATATGTTCCCCATCAATTCATAAGTGATGTTTATTACCCATTTAAAACCGAAATGTAATTACTTGATAATGAATCGTTGATCACATTACTCAAAATTCACAGAACATATTTGTCTCGTGATCGAAATTTTAACATTTTAATAAAATAAGACGAAGGATATTGTATGCTAATCCGGTAAATCTTAAATACTAATTTGGACAAGCTACATAAATATATATATATATATATATATATATATATAGCATGTGAATTATTTTTTGAAAAATGATTCTAGGCTTGGTTTAAAATTTGTGGCATTAATCTTATATATATATCTTAATATCGTACGTACCGTAAAAAAGAATGATAAGTTAAACCACTTCAAAAAAAAGTGATGAATTAAAATTTTAGAATTGAATAATAGTATAATTATTGACATTTTTACATAAGAATAACATGACACGAATTTTAAAATTGATGATGTGTCTAAGTTTAATGTAATAAATTTTAGGTCTTATTAAGACGATATAGCAATGCCTTCATTTTTAGGCTTATCTTCAAAAATGAACATAAACCAACACATATTTCTAAAACCATTTCAATTTACAAAACTGATGTGGTAAGTTGCTAACTACATGAACATGGTTTTGAGATGATTAATTTCATGATGTAGTGACTAGATCGAGTAGACCGGTACATGTTTGCTTGTTTTTGAACTTGTATTATTGGGCTTACTAGCTAGCTTAATGGCACGGCTTAGATTAATAGATGCATTTGAAGATTACAAACCAAGTACTTTGTATTCATGGTTAGCAACTTAAAGAAGCAAAGTTCATCATTGTCGACTAATTACTAACACTTGAGATTAGTCATGCATGGCTAGCTACTAATACAACATTGTCTTTCTCGTTCCATACACTAACGTATTAGGTACATCGACATCGGCGATTCCAAAGCCTTTGTCACCATTACCAGATTTCATTTCGTAAATCTCGGCGCCACTGTCATTGGTCTCATAAACCAAAACCCTTGTCCCATTCACTCTTACTAATCCTTATATATAAGTGTAGTCACAACTACTTAATATCCAGTTAATTAACCAGGTGCTAATTAACATTTGATTAGAAATCTGGTTAACACACTGCCTAGCCCTCTTTCAACTTCCCCCATGGAAAATGACAACCTCCCTACCTTCCCAACCATCGATAAATGCCCGTCCATCGGTCGGGAGAAACACACCGTTGTCGCGGACATGGACGGGACTCTGCTCCGCGGACGGAGCTCATTTCCCTACTTTGCCCTCGTGGCGTTCGAGGTCGGCGGCATTTTGAGGCTTCTAATTTTGCTCTTGGCCTCGCCGCTCGCCGGCGTCCTCTACTACTTTGTCTCCGAGTCCGCCGGCATACGTGTCCTTGTGTTCGCAACTTTCGCGGGCATGAAAGTCGCGGACATCGAGTCCGTGGCACGCGCCGTGCTGCCGAAGTTCTACTCTTCTGACTTGCACTCCGAAACATGGAGAGTCTTCTCGTCGTGCGGGAAACGCTGCGTTTTGACGGCCAACCCTAGAATCATGGTGGAGGCGTTTTTGAAGGAGTTTTTGGGAGCTGACTTGGTTCTAGGGACAGAGATTTCCACCTACAGAGGTAGAGCTACCGGTTTTGTTCTGAACCCTGGGATTGTCGTCGGAAACAACAAAGCTGACGCGCTCAAGAAAGCGTTTAGTGACGATGCTCCTGATATCGGACTTGGTGACCGGAAAACCGACTATCCATTCATGAAGCTTTGTAAAGAGAGCTACGTTGTTCCGGCAAAGCCGGAAGTCGATCCTGTGAGCCATGACAAGTTGCCTAAGCCGATAGTGTTCCACGACGGCCGGCTGGTGTCGAAACCAACTCCGTTGATGACCTTGCTCACCATTCTTTGGATTCCGGTCGGTTTCGTTTTGGCTTGCTTACGTATTGCTGCCGGTTCATTGCTTCCAATGCCGGTCGTGTACCATGCCTTTTGGGCTTTAGGTGTTAGGGTTTATGTCAAGGGGACCCCACCTCCTCCGGCTAAGAAGTCAACAGGTCAAATCGGAGTTCTCTTCATTTGCTCTCACCGAACCCTACTCGATCCCATCTTCCTCTCCACTGCTCTAGGCCGTCCGATCCCGGCAGTCACATATTCTCTCTCGCGTCTCTCGGAGATAATCTCCCCCATCAAAACCGTCAGGCTAACCCGGGATAGGGTTGCCGACGCCAACATGATCAAGAAGCTTCTAGAACAAGGTGACCTTGTCATATGCCCGGAGGGCACAACATGCCGGGAATCGTTTCTGCTTCGGTTCTCGGCATTGTTTGCTGAACTCACGGACGAGCTCGTTCCGGTGGCAATGGCAAACTGGATGAGCATGTTCCACGGTACGACGGCGAGGGGGTGGAAGGGTATGGACCCGTTCTACTTCTTTATGAACCCTAGCCCTGCTTATGAAGTAACGTTTTTGAATAAGTTGCCTAGCGAGTTAACTTGTGGAGCAGGCAAGTCGAGCCATGAGGTGGCCAACTATATACAGCGGACGATCGCGGCGAGCTTGTCGTACGAGTGCACGACGTTTACGAGGAAGGACAAGTACAGAGCTCTGGCCGGGAATGATGGTACGGTGGCCGAGAAACCAGCTAATGACAAGAAGATTATGGGATGCTAGACATGATTAATTGATGTTATAGATACCAAAATTGTAGTTTTTGTTTGTGATCTTACTTTAAATTTGATTTGTCACAAAGTTAGAATAATATAAAGTAAACTACAAATTAGTTAGTCATCAAATTTCAATTAACAAAATAGTTCATTAAATATACTACATAACAAATATTACTAAACAAATAAGAAGACATTGTTGTCATGTGTCGTTGAGTAATTTACCAAAATACTCATCATTACATATTTGTGTGGACAAAAAATGTACTATTGTATGAGTGTTTGCAGTTTTTTCAAGATGTACAAAAATACTTTCTACTGTCGACCAAATCATACACTAGGTTGCTACTGTCTCTCATATTATACATGAAGCTGCTACTAATATCTCTCAGAAATACATCATGTTGCTACGTTCCCATATCATACATAAGGTTGTTGCTGCCCCACGTATTATACATGAAGCTGCTACTATCTGATCAAAAATTTATTGCTATTGTACATACATGAAGATGCTACTACCAAATGTAAATAAACAGTAGCAGAATTTTTACACATCCAAAACATGATTTTATATAGCAATAGAAAAACCTGATTTGTAACAGTAGCAGCACATAACACCACTCAGTAGCAGCACGAAACACCATGACACATTAGCAGCACGCAACAGTGACAACACCACACAGTAGCAGCACGCAGTAGTAACAACACGTAACTTTTCCTCCCTCACGTTGAGTTTACCCAGACATTTTCAAATTGAATAGGAAACACAAGGGCCAAAATCATCTAATGATTGATGCAACCTCTCCCTCTACTCTGATCGATCAACCATCCTCAACGTCGAGCCCAAACTCCTCTTCACCTCCGTCAAGACCTTCGCCTTCACCACCATCACAAACCTCGGCTCGGATTTTGACTTCCTTGGATGCGCCGTCGACGACCTCAGCGACTTTGACTCCCTCACCGTCGACCTTTAAGTCCACCGCAATGAGATTGACATATTTGAGATCTCTAGAAACTGAGATCGCCGCCATCGACATCATGAAGATGCTCGACATCTGCAACGTCGACATCTCCATCTCTATTCTAGTACTAGCACTACCAGAAAAAAGACTATAGCCGACGAAATATCTAAAAACAGGCCGACGAAATTTTTTTTCGTCGGCTAAAGTCCACTTTACCCGACGAATTTGTTTTCGTCGGCTAAAGTGCTTTTTTCGTCGGCTATAGTTAAATTTTAGCCGACAAAAAAAACTTTCGTCTGCTAAAGTGCTTTTTTCGTCGGCTATAGTATGTGAACTTTAGCCGACGAAATTTGAAAAGTTTAGCCGACGAAATTAGGGTATTTCGTCGGCTAAAGTAACTTTTAGTTATAAAATTGTACTACGGATATTTCAGTGTCCGATTGACTATTGTGATACCAATCTGGAAGCAGAACGGGCCCAGGAGTAAAACTCATCGCTTTGCCATGACATACAGGCTTTTTTGGCCATCCGAGTTCGTTTAAGGCTTCAAAATGATGTTTTTCTAAACGCTTAATACACGAAAATGTCCATATCTACACCTATATGAGGTATTTTGGCTGAACCTTCAACACAACAAACACTCACCATAATGAGACGCAACTGTCTATCTAAAAATTTTGAGACATTTACCCCTCCATGATAGGCCTCCCCGTATAGATAAATAATGGTAAATAGTAGGCATGTTGTGATTCCGGTCATCAAAATTCACAAACAAAAATACGACCGTCAGATATCATCAATATGTTGAAATATATCTCTGGTAAAAATTTCAACTTTATCTGATAAATTTAAGGACTTCATCTAGACGGTCAATCTCGTAAGTCAAACCTTTATATTGTATTGACTGCAACTATCGGCACCGAGACTTTACCGAAATTACGTGATTTTTCAACCGTAGGCGTATTTCACCATTCCGGTCATATCTTATTTCACGACTTTTTTGCGTTTGAAGTTTCTACGTACAGTTTGTTTTAGAAACGAAACATTTACTTAAAGCTTAGTAAACGAGTTATACAACATTAGTACGCATGTTGTGATTCCGATGATCAAAGTTGAGAAACAAAATTCCGACCGTCAGATATGATCATTATGTTGAAATATGTATATAGGAAAAAATTTAACTTAATCTGACAACGTTAATGGCTCGATCCTTACGGTCAATCACGTAAGTCAAACCCCTTAATGCACGGAAACGGTTATTTGACCGTCTAAATTACGTATTTTGCCCGGACCTTCAACTGAAAATAGTTTCAAATCGATGAGACGCAACCAGTGGTATAAAAATTTTATGAAAAATAACTACCGGAGATAGGGCTACCTCTAGGGAGAAAGAATGGAAAATTGAGTTAACCGCAATTATCGGTACCGAGACTTTACCGGAATTACGTGATTTTTCAAGTATAGACGTATTTCACCATTCCGGTCATATCTTATTTCACGACTTTTTTTCGTTTGAAGCTTCTACGTATAGGGTTTAGGGTTTAGGGTTTTAGCCGACGAAATTAGGGTAATTCGTCGGCTAAGGTTAAATTAATAAATAAATAAAATAAATAACTATAGCCGACGAAATTAGGGTATTTCGTCGGCTAAGGTTAAATTAAAAAATAAATAAAATAAATAACTATAGCCGATGAAATTAGGGTATTTCGTCGGCTAAAGTTAATTAAAAATTCAAATTTTTTGGCGGGGATTTTTAAAATTTTAAAATTTTCCGACTAAAATTTTAAACTTTAGCCGACGAAATTTCGTCGGCTAACGTTCAAAATTTTCTATATCTTTCATTTTTCTCCTCCTCCTCATCTTTCCTCCTCCTCTTCATCTTCCTTCCTCCTCCCTCTCCTAACCTTCTCCTCCTTCCTCTCCTCTTCTCTTCTCCTCCTCCTTCCTCTCCTCTTCTCCTCCCTCCTCTCCTCCTCTTCTCCTCTCCTCCTCCTCCTTCCTCTCCTCCTCTCCTCTTCTCCTCCTCCTCCTTCTTCTCCTCCTCTCCTCTTCTCCTTCTCCTCCTCCTCTCCCTCTCCTAACCTTCTCCTCCTCCTCCTCCTCCTCCTCCTTACTCCTTTTTCGGTGTAAAAACGAAAAAGAAGTAAAAATTTTAATCAAAAATACAATAAATTAAAAAAGAAAAAAAATATGAAAAAATTAAAAAAAAAAAGAAAAAAAAACTATAGCCGACGAAATACCCTAAAATTCGTCGGCTAAAGTTTTTTAAAAAAATAATAATTACATAAAAAAATAATAAAATTTAAAAAAAAAAGAAAAAAACTATAGCCGACGAATTTTATTAAAATTCTTCGGCTAAAATTAAAAAAAAGAAAAATTTTTTTAATAAAATAATAATTACATAAAAAAATTATAAAATTATAACTTTAGCCGACGAATTTTAATAAAATTCGTCGGCTAAAGTTAAATAAATAAATAAAAATAATAGCTAAAGCCGACGAAATTTAATAAAATTCGTCGGCTAAAATTAAAAAAAAAAAATAATAATAACTATAGCCGACGAAATACCCTAAAATTCGTCGGCTAAAGTTAAATAAATAAATAAAAATAATAGCTATAGCCGACGAATTTTAATAAATTTCGTCGGCTAAAGTCCAGAAATTAAGCGACGAAAAATTTATTCGTCGGCTAAATAAATGGCTTTAGCCGACGATGAACAGTAATTTCGTCGGCTATAGTGTTGGCCGACGGATTTTGCCCGACGACTTCTTAGCCGACGAAAAAATTTCGTCGGCTAAAATGGTTGTTCTGGTAGTGTAGTACTGCTAGTGCATCAATTGCCAGAGGAGAGAGAGAAGACGAAGAAGATAACATATATTTTTGTTGTTAATTATAAAATAAGGCATTTTGGTCCTTTTAGTTAGATTTGGGTGAGGTTTGTTAGTTTTAGGCCTGAGCTAGTACCCTAAATTGTTCAAAAATTATGAAAAGTGTGTTTTTTTAATGTTTTTAAATTTAGTTGATTCCTTATATATAATTCACGCAATAATAATACTGAGCACATGCTGTATATAAAAGTGCATAAGAATCTAGTAGTACTTAGTTTCTTTCTCTCCAATTTGATCTATCAAGCTATATATCGTCGATTAGATGCATGTATATAGAATTGATCTGGATCATTCAAATCTAGAACATATACGGTAGACCGGAGGTAGTTGATTTTCTTCACGATTATTGTCATAAGACTGTGATGTTGTGAAGAGCAAATTAATTTATAAATTTGGTAAATTGTAGTGTCTCAAGAACCGCACCCTTGTAGTACAATGGCAGGGATCACTACAATTCTATGGGGTTCTTATCACCTACAGTGTCTGAATTCTCAGAGGATTTTAAATATAGTATCTGAACTTACAAAGTGATCAATATGGTACCCATACTTTTCTTTTAGTATCAATGACATACTTGTCAGGGATAAAAGGGTAAAATCAACTTTTTTGGGTATTGTATTTTGGATATTCTACAACCTAAAACAAACTCACCTTTCAGTTTAAGAACTAGCCTTCAACATACCAAAACTTCACCTAACGACTTCTTGTCTAAATAGTTACTATACTGGCGGAATCACTGCTGTCTTAAATTGAAAGATTCATAGATTTTAGTGTGCAAAATATCTTAAATACAAAATTCAAATTAACAACTTAAAGTAAAATAATTCTAAAACAATAATATTTTTGTGACGGAATTATGGACACGCGCTAGAATTTATTTAACATAACATAACTACAAATATAGAACCCAGAGCCTCGCTCTTGGGTAAATAGGTATAAGTTGTTTAGCTACTCATAATTATAATTACAAGCACAAGATACTTACTTGTAATAAAAACACATCACATCGAATGATTATCGACTGAAATCTTCACATAGTACTTAACACTCACACTCTTATACTAGAGACACTGTTTACACACAATATTATTCTGGCTTTCTGACTTCGAGAGGAAGGTTGAGAGTATTGCCAACTTTTATTCTAAGTTTTTCGATGCATTCTCTCGGAAGTTTGAAGCTCCTTTTATAGCACACGGACTCCAAACCAGAATTAAAAACAGCTAAGAGAAAGTGGGGACAAGAGGAATCAAACTTTACTTTAGCAAAAGCAAAGTTCATTGTTTTCATGCGTCGACAGCAAAAAGAAAATTACACTAACTTTAACAAAAGAAAAGTCATTTGTCTTGATGCGTGGGCCACCGCTTATTTTTCATAATGTTTAATGTATTGTAGTATTCTTCATCAGTGCAATCATAATCAGCTAACGAATCTTGGCCCTCTTTTTTTCTGATGCTTTTTCATCTTTTTCTTCACTGTCTAATTCTGAATCATAAGGAAAGGGATAAGGAATCCTATATCCTTTTTCTTTTTCCACTTTTTCAAGCCATTCTGTAGTAGCTATGGTGCAGTCTACTTCAGTCCTCATAATGGTTGAGAAAAGTCACAATTCACAGGTGGAGGATGATTGTAGCAGGAAACCATTATTTTTTCTCCACTTTCTAGAAGGCTTGACTTATAATCTCTTCGCACCATATTTTTGATACATATGATTGTCATGGCCTTCATCCATGAAATGCTCTGATTAGGACTGCCATTTCCGCTCATCCTACTCGCTCCTTTAATCGGACATTGAATTATCCTGACATAATGATAAGGAGAGATATACTTCATTTGCTCTTTCAGCATTATCCGTTCCGGTGGAGTTGATATCAATTCAGGAAATCCCTCTAAATCTTCATTAGATTTTGTCTAAAGATTATGTACAAAACCATTCTCCAGTAACCATAGTTTTTGTTTATGAGGACGTTTAGCTTGGATATTAACCAGATATCTCCAGTAATATGTTTCAGAAACAGCACACAAAGTTAGTGAAAATATCTTTCCATTTCCCAGATGCTCATGGAATTTGAATCATTTGAACTGCTTCATTGTTGTCATAGAGATCTTAACACTTTTTGGATTTTTTAGGTGTACTACCTTAAACTTTTTCTTCTCTTTTGCATGGATTCCATCCAATTCTTCTATAAGTGCTTCAAGGGTTCCAAGCAGATGATCTTTATATTTTTCATATGTTATCTATGATAATCTTTTGCTTGAATGCTAACAATTTTTTTGTCTGAAAAACTAGTTCTTTAAAAATCTTCAAAGACTGACCATGAACGATTTTCTTTCCTGTAACCACATGCAATATGTTTCCCCTAAAATGAGCAATTATGTTTTTGGCAAAGCAGCAGCCATTAATTGACTTGTTATGCCTTTTTCGTCTGCCTTTTGAGACGGGATAGCCGGTATTTTACCTTGAGACCGGTTAGTTGAGGTTGTATCTTTTGAATACAACAAATACTCCTGAGTGAGTTTTTCTTCTTCACCCAATTTTCCGGATCGACTTTCTTGCAAGGAGAGTTCTGAGCTTTTATCCCTATCTGCTGAATTTATTCTGTTATGACCTGTTGCTTGACTTGTTTCAGCTGCTCCATAGAATACAATGAATTGATAACCTGGTCCGACATGGAGAGGACCTACCATCTTTTCACCGCTCTTGTATCTTTCGGAAAGATTTTTCTCTCTTGATTCTGGTTTTTTATTTTTTGGGTTGCGTCCTTCATCCCTGTTATCTCTTTGAAACATTGTCATTTCTCTTGTAAGGGCGTCTGGTAGAAAATTCTTGTTACTTGTGACTATTTCAATATCATATTCATACTAAGATAAAAACATTTGTCATCTTAGCACTCTTCCTCTATCTGCAACATCAGTTAATTTGTAGTTTTTGAAATTTTTATACTCTTTTATTGTCTGTCCTAACTACAAATTTGTTTCCCAAAAAGGCCTCAGTCCCCTTTATACTCTTAACAATGACTTCTTTGTTTCCAGTAGAATAGTTTAACTCTGATGTGTTAAACTTTTCCGAGAGAAATTTACAAATCTTTTCATGATTCGTATCTGGGGCAATAGCCAAGACAACTCCTGCCCAGTAATAATTAATTGCATCAGTCTACAAAATGATCGAATCTCCTTTTTCAGGTAACTGTAAAAGAGGTAGGTTCTTGGTTAGCTCTTTGATTTTTCTGACAGTATTACTGTCATCTTCTGTGAATGACAATTTCTTTTTAGAGCTTGTCTTTGGAGAGAGTAAAGCAATAAAACCACTAACTTGAGAAATAAAATCCCTTGCAAAGTTGACCACTCTTAAAAACTTTGTATGGACTTTGCATCAAGAATATGATCTGGAAACTGACTGATTTTTTGACAATATGATCTTGAAGACGAATCTCTCCATCTTTAACATGAATGCCTAAGAAATCGATTTCTCCTTTGATGAGATGAATCTTCTTTTGTCCAAGGATGATTCCTTTTTGGACAATTAACTTGTATACTTGTTCAAGATGGTTCAAATGTTCGTTCATAATTCGTGAGAAGACAAGAATGTCATCTATATAAACTATACAGAAATCTGAATAAGGTTTGAAAATATTATCCATTTTTTCTTTGGAAAACAGACGGGGCCTGCTTGAGACCAAATGACATGACCAGCCATTCATAATGCTCTTAAGGTGTTTCAAATGCTGTTAAACCAATGAAGTCTGGATGCATCTTGACTTGCCACAATCCTGATTTTGCATCAAATTTAAAAAAGATCTTGGCTACCTTGAGTCGATTGATAAACACTCTTACCTGGGCTATCTGGTAACCGTCTTTGACCATCTTTTTGTTTACATCTCTGTAGTCAATTACCATTCTAGTCTTTCCTCTTACTTGTTCTACATGATTTTTACCAAGAAGGCTGAATCATGATGAGGACTTTTGGAAGGTCTGATCAACTTCTTTTTAAGCAATTCTTGAATTTGACTTTCCATTTCTTTTTGTCATCTTCCCTGTAATGAGGGATTGCTTTAACATGACTAATAGTATTTGCATCTTGCATTTTGAGCTGACAGTATACTGAATCTCTTTCCCAGTATAACTAAGGATTTTCACTGATTACTAGTTTCAACAAGTTTTCTATTTCTTTAATGGTTGACATTCTCTTCTGCTCGATCTGATTAGCATACACCTTTAGGTTATGCTCTCTGATAAATTATTCTTCTCCGTCTGAGCTTTCTTGTTCAGATGAATCTAAGTCAAACTCATTTAAAGGGGATCCATACTCTTCTTCTGACATAGGATCTTCTGAATTCATCCATTTGTTTACCAATATTTTATTGTGACCCTTCAAATGATCTTTTAGCAGCAGAATTAGTTCTAAAACTGGCTTATAATCACCACTCTTCGTTGACTATCTTTGATAATGGTCTGTAAATCTCAGACTTGTAATGCTTACAACGTTAGTAAGACGAGATTCCCAAAAGAATTTGTTATTCTTTTCAAAACCAATCATTTGTGGATTCTGAACTATCGTCTGTTGAAGAAGCAAATCATTTCCAATTAACACATTTGCTCTTTGACTTTCACATTGCCAGATGATTTTTACGACAAAAGTTTCTCCGCCCAAGGAAACTTTATTGTCACGAGCCATAGTATTCATGATTATTTCATTTTCTCCCATGGCTATTCCAGTAACTGATCTTGGAGCATTTTCCTAATATTCTTCAGGTATGACATATCTTTTGGCAAGAGAATACCCTGACCCACTATCTCCAAAGGCATGTAGATGGTACTTCTTATATGTGGGAAATTTCAATCCTATAATGATGTAATTGCTGAATCTGCTCGTCTGGACCTGCTTTACTTTCTCTTTATCTTCTGTTGTTTTTTCAGGCAGTTCAATAAAAGGATTGAATTCTCTTTTATTTGGCTCGTTGATGGGATCAAAAGGTTTAACCTGTTGTATAACAGGTTCTGTGATAAGGTCTTATTCATGTTTTTTTTTGCCGAAATGTTGAATGAATCAAATGACTCCTTTAGTTCTTTGTTCTGGCTTAATGAAATTACTAACTTCATCTTCTTCAAATCTTCTTTCAGGTTATGTCCCTGTTGTTCCTTAGCTTCATAGAGATTTTATAATAGTTCTCAACGGCTAGGATTTATCGAACAAATCCAACGGTCACGATTTAACACCGAATTTAAAATAATAAAAAAATAACATTTTTTGAAAATCATATATTTAAAAATAAAATGGCAAATCAAGTCCGTAAAATAGGACAAAAACACATGGAGTGTCAGAAAAATATTCCGTAAATACTCCTACGCATGTGGCGGCGTTTACTCTAATATAAAAATATTAGAGTACATTCTCGACGTACCGGAAAGAAATCGTAAATAAACCCTAGATGTGTCAGAAAATTAAATAAAAATATCGGGGTCTCACACAAACGGCTGAGAATTAACCGCCACCATTAAAGGATCTGATGACCCAGAATAATTCCCGAAATTCCATTTTTAATAAAATATCTGGATAATACCAACTTTCTATAAATTATTAAAAATAGCTTTGATGTCCGAACGATACTTCGAAAAATCCTACGAACTCGTAACGACGTCTAGTTTAATCCTATAGCTCGATAGAAAAAACTCGACAAAATACAATTTTGAATATTTTTTGAAAGCTACTACAATTTAAAGAATTAAGGAAATTGAAATAATATAACTCAATAAAATATTTTTCATTTAAAAATAGGAAATAGAATTTCCGAGATGTTACAGATCATTTGCTCTTCTATGGTGGGTCATGAGTGTGGTTGTTCTTCGAAAGGCAGCAGACATCGACAACATGGATTTGGCATTCCATCCAGGTCAAAACAGATATTCGGGCTTGATCTTGTGGGCTAGCCTTTTGAGGCCCACTTTGGTATGGTTGGGCTTAGGCTCTTTTGAGTCTAGGCCTTTGATGTTTGTTTTTTGGTTAGTTGTTGTCACACCTCTTTGAGCGAGGGTTTTGGTCTCCATTTGAGAGAGAGTTTAGAGTTAGTAGGTTGGTGTTGTTGGTTGTGTCATAGGAGTTGCCCTGTAATTGAGGGTGAGAAATGGGCTGCAACCAAGTGGCTTCATGTGAGACGCTTCCAAAAGTTCATGCCTAATAATATTACCGCTAATAATCGTAATATTCTAGGACGGCCGTTTGCTAGTCTCGTAACCAACACCGTTGCTAGCTTAAAGGCAGGCAGAGTTAAAATGGACTAATCGTGCCATTGGGATTTCACTACGTAGCAGATATAAGAATTTACCTATAGGACAATGTGATGTAGAAACCCGTGGAAGCTCTTTGATTTGAGCCCTAATTTTCGTTAGGTTTTGCTTGCCTTAATTGTTTTAATGGAATATAGGGTTTTTGGTGTATATGTGGGAGTAGACGAGGGAATGTGAAAGCATTGAACTTTGATTTCTCAGCGTTTAATTGATTTTGTTCTTGGAAGGTTGTTTTTGGAATATATGACTAATATGAGTGATTACGGGGTTACGTTGTTTTGAACTTAGTTTGAGTATGAAAGCACAAGCCAACCTGCAAGCTGGATTCTTAGCCAGAAAGTTTCATGCAAAACGACTTAGATGTTCCAATTTTCAATTTCTGTCAACTTTAAAGTTTTAAACCCATAATTTTTTTTTAAATTAGAACCGGTGCGGTTGCCCTTAAGTCTCGATTAATGAAACAGTTAAATGAGGGATATAGATCCTAAACCTCTGATTATAAAGATATGAAATAATATCAGAAACCTCTACAATACTCATGTACTCAAACAAACACAAATTAGCGAAGAGTACTACTCTAATAGAGACTCTAACACCACAGCCTCCAAAATGAAGCAACTTCCTCAAAAAGAACTGCAAAAAAGACTAAGAAACCAGTCCAAAAATAAACTTCATCAAAAAAACTGTTGACATTTTGCTGCTCATGATGCCTACTTTACGTATAATTTGCACCATGCTTGGATGATGATTTTGATCGATTCTTGGCTTGAGAATGTAGTACAATATATGTACTTGAAGGATTGATGAAGCGAACGGCCAAAGAAACTCAAGAAGATGGCGCAAATGGTCTCCCAAAACAGCTTCATGAAAGCCTCTAAAAATTGGGCAAAATATGTAGTGTAGCCCCTAGTTTAATTGGGTGCAGCGAATGTAGTGAGAGTATGCCGATTAAAATGATCTTGCAAACATCCAGAATAGGCTTCTCTTATAGAACATGATGTAAAGAATTGAGCTGAATATGTAGAGTTGGAACTTACTTCATTGTATGCTTGCACTAATTTGGCTCCATGAATGAGAATTGCAAGCCTTCTTGTGGTGATCAGACACAAATAGACTTGTGTTGTTGCTTTGAACGTCGGACCAAACAATATATATACATGGTCTTCTTGTACTGTGTCAACTCTGTCTTCATTCCTCCAAAAGATATCAGAGCGTCCTCTAAACTCCTTCTGGTGAATGTCAAATTTTACCTTCGTGCCAACTCAAACTCCTCTAGCTCTCTAGCAACAAGTCAAAAGGTTGTTTGTAATTGTCACAGAAATATATGGTTCGTAGCCTGCATCCCTCCAGTATAAGAATTAAAACAATCCAACCTCAGCAAAAAGCCTTCATCTCATATTGTTGCTACTCTCTGCATATCTGATATGCATGAGGCTCCAAAAATACTTGAAAAACTTGAGTAGATATCTGTCATGCCTTCAATTTCAACTTTGATGAGTCATTCCTCTAAGACATACTATATGTTTATATGTGGAACCTAATATTTCTCCTTTATCGGGTTACAATTCAAGAAATAACACCAAGTGTGGTCAATTATTAAATATGCATCCTTTATTATGCTTGAAGTACTGTTTACAGGGCCAAAGGCCAGTCAGACTTGAGAAGCCACACTGGGTCCTTTGTCAGGGCCCAGTTCATTGTAAGTTTGAGGCAAAGTAAGGGAGTTCATTCCCACATTGGAAAAAGACAAAGTGCAGCCTTTAATGCTACTATAAATACCGGTGAGGACCTCCCGGTAAGGGGACGGACAATTCCTTAACTACTCTTGAGTTTTCTGCTTATCTGACAGTGTCTGACTTAAGCATCGGAGTGGCTTCCCTCGGTAAACCCGGGGACGCCCTTTGACGTGTTTGCTCTTTACACAGGAAAACTCGGGAGTACAAGGAAGTTCGCTATTTCTGGAACCGTGCAACCCGCTAAAGGGGCCACGAGCATCCCCGGAAACAATTGGTGCTCTCGTTGAGAGTCGAACTCAAGACCTCCCAAATACGTATTTCGAAGAACGATGGAAATGGCAGGAGAACAAGATCCAACTAGAAGGCTTAATTTCTCAGGGGATGATAACCCAGGGACCTCCGGGACCCAGTTTGGCCAATCAGATTTAGCAGCAGCATTCGAGCTCTTGAAAAAGGACTTTCTCGCTCAAAAGGAGCAATCTACTCGAGAACATGCCGAGTTAATAACGGTAAGGGAGCAGTTAGCGACTATCCAGGCCGAGCATGGGCTTCTTCAAGCAACCTTAACTCAAAGAGCGAATGCCATGGGGGCGTCAGCCAGACTTGCTGATATCATCACCCCAGAAGGGAATCCTCCGGGTTGTGGAAACCCGCGAACTTTTGACGGTGCATACATACCACCCGCTATTCTCCCAAACACTGCCCACCCTAACCCAAATCCACAAATGATCCATCTCTCAAATCCTTTATTTAATCACAATCTTACAGGACCTCCTCCACCCCCAGAGCCGTTGTTAAATCAACCACTTCCCCCAGCAGATGCCCAGACCCAGCTGCTGTTACAGTTGACACAAACTGTGACCCAACTTGAGCAGCGGCTAAACTCGGGTACGGGACCACAACAATATCAACCCTTTATTACCCATGCAAGCCCATTCTCCGCACGGGTTCAAGCAGACAAAAAGCCACCAGAAGCAAAGCCATTTAAGATTAAGAGATATGCCGGAATGGGGTGCCCGTATGCACACCTTGAGTTGTTCCAGTCTCAGTTGGATTCAACCCGGTTCACGGACGCCCAAGCATGCCATGCTTTCCAGGAAACACTCAGTGAGGAGGCATTGAGTTGGTTCCTCAAGTTACCGGCTTTGTCAATAGAGACCTATGGTCAGTTGACACAGAGGTTCCTGTCCCGGTTTATCCTGCTGTCAAGTGCCAACCGAAGCACCACTTCGTTATTCAAAGTCCAGCAAAGGGATGATGAAAGCCTGAAAATTTTTGTAACCCGTTGGCTCTCCACGACTTCCAAGTGTGGGCACTTGGACGAGTCAGTAGCATCAGAGGCGTTCTTACAGGCGCTCAAACCAACCCGCTTTGTGGTGGAGCTCAGGAAGCAGCGGTTCAGGTGCTACGACGATCTAATTAATGAAGTAACTCGGCAAGCTCAAGCCGAGTACGACACCTTCGGGGAACGACGGTCGAACACCGGGTTCACAAGCCAGCGAGCTGATGGATGGAAAAAGGAAGGGCAGCATAAGAGTGGCCAGGGATACTACGGCAAAAGTTCAAACAGACCAAGGGAGAAACCAAGAGAGGCTCCATACCTTCGTCATCCAACCCGGGAGGAAAAGAACACTTACATCCCTCGATATGAAGTGTTAACCAACTTGACTGTCTCCTATGAAGAAATTTGGAACCGCCATAGGAATGAAGTTCCCCCGGCTCCAAAAAGAAAGTTTCCCAAAAGGACAGGGCCGGACAACGGGCAACATTGTGCCTATCACAACGAGTCTGGCCACACAACCGACCGGTGCTTTTCTCTTCGGAACACCATTGAGTACATGATCCAGAACGGCAAGTTACAGCAGTATAAGTCACCCGCCACAGGTGTCAACCTCATTGAAGTATATGGGGAGATAATGACGATTCACGGGGGTGGCACCCAAGGGGTGTCCGGTCACCGGGCCAAAAGACTCTGCCCAAGAGGCCCGGAGTTTGAGATAATGCAGCTTCGTCAGGAATGCCGCAAGGAGCTGGTTCCTTGGGATACCGTGTCATTTTCTCAGTCTGAAGACACGCTGAAAGTGCATCACAATGATCCTTTCATTATCACTCTTCAGATTGACCACTGGAGAACTCGGAGGGTTCTAATAGACACGGGAGCCGCTGTCAGCGTCATGTTCAGCAGTTGCTATAAGGGGTTTAAACGAGGACGAGATAAGCTCTATAGGAACCACGAGCCATTGATCAGTTTTTTAGGAGAGAATACTCAACCGTTGGGGTCTGATCAACTAACGGTTACAGTTGGAACCGGCCACCAGTCCACAAGAATTGTAGTTCCCTTCATAATTGTGGACTGCCCATCCTCCTACAATGCCATACTCGGGAGAGATGCACTCTGGGGCCTACAAAGTTTTATAGCGGGTCACATGCTGCTTATGAAGGTGCCTACACCCGGGGGTTGGGTTACAATTCGCGGAGACCAAGAAGCCGCTGTCAGATGCAACGCGATAGCAACTCAGTCCCAGCACGAGATGTTTTCGGCCGGTTTTTCCTTGTCTCCATTTGACAAACCCGATGACCCCAGGGATGACCCGGATTCTTTGCCCATCAGCAAGACGGCACAAAAGAAGAGCCAGAAGTATCCTGCCAAGTTCCCCCGGCCAGCCCCAATTGAAGCAACAGAATGGATTCATATTTCGGAAGAATACCCGGAGAGGAAGATTTGCATTGGCACAGGCCTTGACCCCGAGGTCAGAAACCGAATGGTTGAGCTGCTAACCCGGAAACAGAAGGTGTTCGCATGGTCATATGCAGACATGCCCGGGATTTCTCCAGACGTTATGACACATTCCCTCAATATTATCCCGGGTGTTAAACCGGTAAGACAGAAGCGTCGTGCATTTTGCGCAGAGAAGTACAAGGCCATTCAAGCAGAAGTTAAACGTCTTAAAGACATCGGGTTCATTGGAGATGCAACATACCCGGATTGGTTGGCCAATGTGGTGATGGTCAAGAAGGCAAACGGAAAGTGGAGGATGTGCGTCGATTACACAGATCTGAATAAGGCTTGCCCGAAGGATAGTTTTCCCCTTCCAAAGATTGATCAACTGGTGGATTCAACCGCGGGCCACCCCCAGTTGAGCTTTATAGATGCATACTCGGGATTTAACCAAGTTCCGATGAATCCCGCGGATCAACAGCACACATCTTTTACAACAGACAAGGGGATGTATTATTACAGAGTGATGCCTTTTGGACTCCGGAATGCAGGAGCCACGTTCCAGCGCCTCGTAGTGGGCATGTTTGCAAACCAACTCGGGGATACTATGGAGGTTTATATAGACGATATGTTGGTCAAAAGCCGGGAAACAAGCAAACACCCGGATGACTTGGAAACCGTCATCGACATTGCCTTGAGCAAGGGGATGAGGTTAAACCCGGAGAAGTGTGTGTTCGGTGTTTCAGGAGGAAAGTTTCTCGGGTTCATGGTCAGCGCTCGGGGAATTGAGGCAAACCCCGACAAAATTCAACCCGTCTTGGCCATGCAACCGCCGAAAACCAGGAATGAAGTTCAGCAACTTACTGGCAGGCTGGTAGCCTTATCCCGGTTTATATCCAGGTTAACAGATAAATGTGCCCCCTTCTTCAAAATTCTCAAGAGTCAACACCGCGAGCGGATTACATGGCAGGAAGAGCACAATCAAGCTTTTGAAAGGTTGAAGGAATACTTGGCGTCAGTCCCTTCTTTATCCAGACCAAACCCTGGGGAAATACTCTATCTGTACCTGGCGGTGTCTCAAACAGCTGTCAGTTGTGCCTTGATAAGAAAGCCAGACTCTGAAGAACTGCCGGTCTACTATACTGGGAAAGGATTCAATGATCCTGAAACTCGTTATCCAGATATTGAAAAACTGGCCCTGGCCTTGGTTGTAGCAGCAAGGAAGTTAAGACCCTATTTTCAAGCACATTCCATCCATGTACTCACCAACCAACCGCTACGGCAGGTTCTGCAAAACCCGGCGACTTCGGGCAGACTGGTCAAATGGGCAATTGAGTTGGGGGAGCATGATTTGCACTTTAAACCGCGAACGGCAATCAAAGGGCAAGCAGCAGCAGACTTCATTGCCGAGTTAATCCCAGCAGATTCAACAGTTGCTGAAACTCTTCCTACACAAGCTGAACCGGAGAGTTGGCAAATATTTGTAGATGGATCAGTCAATCAGAGGCAATGTGGAGCAGGCATTACGTTGGTAGACCCGGAGGGTAATATGTTTGACTATGCCTTACGCTTTAACTTCAAAGCATCAAACAACACGGCTGAGTACGAAGCTCTAATCAAAGGGCTCCAACTCGCTAAAGATATGGGCGCCCGGCATCTCCGCATACTAAGTGATTCACAGCTGGTAGTGCAGCAGGTTAACGGCGGATTTCAGGCAAAGGAAGCACATCTTTCGTCCTATCAAAAGTTAGCGGCTTTCTTGCTGGAGAAATTTGATAGCTTTGAGGTTACTCAGATACCGAGGCAGCAGAATGTGAGAGCAGATACCCTGGCTAGGATTGCAACAGGGGACGATTCCAATACCGAGTTTAAAAGCTTACTGGTCGAGACATTGGAGAAACCAAGCATCTCACTCTCCTTTTCTGAGATTTTCGCGGTAGAGGCAAACCCGCCACCGTCTTGGATGGATGAGTTCATCAACTTCATCCAACATGGAACCCTACCTGAGGACCCGGTAGCGGCCAAACGACTACGGGTTCGAGCGGCTCGGTATAGTATCCGTGATGGGAAACTGTACAGACGAGGACAAACTTTTCCTGATTTGAAGTGTATTACACCCGAGGAAGGAGACCGGGTTTTGCAGTCGCTTCATAGCGGGGTATGTGGAAATCACTTTGGAGCCCGTAACCTGGCTTTCAAAACCCTAAGAATGGGATATTACTGGCCTTCTTTGGAACACGATGCCAGAATTGTCGTAGATTCCTGTCTTCAATGTCACCGATTTGCAAGCTTTCCACGTGCACCATCAGTCCCACTATCAGTAATAATTTCTCCATATCCATTTTGCATGTGGGGGATCGATTTCATCGGGCCGCTACCCACAGCTCCGGGACAGCTCAAACATGCTATTGTCTCAGTGGACTATAATTCCAAGTGGATAGAAGCTCAACCCCTGGCACGGATCACGACCGCAAATGTTAAGAAATTCCTTTGGAACAATGTCTTTTGCCGGTTTGGAATCCCGGAGACGTTTATCACAGATAACGGGACGCAGTTTGACAACGATGAGTTCCGGGAATTCTTACACTCTAATGGGACAAAGGTCCTATATGCCTCCCCTGCACACCCGCAGACTAATGGACAAACTGAAGCCGTTAACAAGCTCATCAAGCAAGTTCTGAAGAAGAAGCTGGAGGACGCAAAGGGTTTATGGGCTGAGAAACTTCCAGAGGTTTTGTGGGCACTAAGGACAACTCCAACAGAAGCCAATGGGGAGAGCCCATTTCTTATAACTTTTGGATCTGAAGCAGTGATCCCGGTAGAGATGGAAGTCCCGAGTGACCGGGTACAACTGTTTGACAGAGAAACCAACGATGAAGGCATCCGCCTTAACATGGACCTCCTGGAGGAACGCCGGGAGCGTGCACATCTCCGAAATATCAACAAGAAGCAAAAGGTGGCTAAACACTACAATTCCCGGGTTATCAACCGCCCACTCAAACTCGGGGATTGGGTAATGAAGGAGGTTATCCCTAAGCCAACGGGGTTTAAAGCTCCATGGGAGGGTCCATATGAAATCGTTGAAGTCTTGGGCCCGGCAACGTTTTACATCCGGGGCACAGATGGAGTTACGCTTCCACGACCATGGAACGCCCAACATCTGCATCTCTTCCCCAAATAGGTACCGAGTTATCTATGAATGTCCAATTTTATTGTTTATGATGTATATAAAGCCTTTCAGGCCCACAATGCATGAATTCCCCTACCGGGTTATGTTTTATTAAAGAGTTTGTTGAAGTGAATGCAGCCTTTAGCGGCCCTACTTGTATGCCTTAATCGCCAAACTCCGATATCTCCGATAATCTCCATGACATGAAATATTGCAAGCCTTTCACGGCCTTATTTCATGGTCAAAACTCGCCAAGCTCCGATAATCTCCGATAATCTCCATGACATGAAATATTGCAAGCCTTTCACGGCCTTATTTCATGGTCAAAACTCGCCAAGCTCCGATATCTCCGATAATCTCCATGACATGAAATATTGCAAGCCTTTCACGGCCTTATTTCATGGTCAAAACTCGCCAAGCTCCGATAATCTCCGATAATCTCCATGACATGAAATATTGCAAGCCTTTCACGGCCTTATTTCGTGGTCAAAACTCGCCAAGCTCCGATAATCTCCGATAATCTCCATGACTTGAAATATTGCAAGCCTATCACGGCCTTGTTTCAGTCTTTGAAAGTCTTAACGAACCCATACAGCCCTAGCGGCATTATTTTTACTTACATGCTAAACCGGCATTATATATGTAAATTATCACACTTGCATATTTTGCATCAGATTATCGTGTTGTTTGGCAAAGACGCCCTTGGAAGTCCTAACGGACCCGTAAAGCCTTACTGGCCCTATTTTCACTTTATAAATGTTAATGTGCCAACCCGGCACTATGTGTGAGTTGTCAACACTTGCAGGTTATGCATCGGGTTGAAAGTCCTTATGAACCCGTAAAGCCCTAGCGGGACTATTTTTGTTTCCCATAAACCGGCATTATATGTGTGAATTTTCTCAACACTTGCAGGTTAAGCATCGGGTTGGAATTCCTAACGGATCCATAAAGCCCTAGAGACCTTTAAAGCCTTAGCGACACTATCTTTATTCACATAGAAAACCGGCGTTATATGTACATTTTTTTTTGTACTTATCAGGTTACCGTGTTTTGGCACAGGAAGGATTGCGAGAAGGAAAAATTTTATTACTTCAAAAAATATCGATTACAAAAAAGTAGCAAACCGCTACAGGTAGACTAATCTTACAGAAATGAAAAACATCCTAAGGCTCCGTTGACGACCCCCTACCCCGGCCAGTGCTAGAACCGCCACGACCTCCCCGGGGCTGTATGATGAACTGACCCCTACGCAGAGGTGGCCGGTTCCTAGGACCACCCACAATCCCACCACGGGAAGCACCTCTCCCGGCTGCTGAAGAACGAACTGGGGGACTCCGAGCCGGGTTCGCAGGAGCCCTAGGGTTCGCAGCCACGGCAGGAGTCGACCGGGAGGTGCCTGCAGCCTCGTCGGGTCTAACATGACCTTGATGACCGTCATAACCCGCCTTGTCCAGCCACCCTTGGCGAATACCAGCGCTAACTATTTCGGCACGAGCCTCGGCCCTGACCGACCGCAGCTTCAGGTCAAACTCCGCGCTCGCCAGAAACTCGGAGACCGCTAAGTCCTTGGCCCGGGAAACTGCCTGGATCAAGTCTCCTTTTTGTTGCTCCAGGGAGGTGACCTGTTGCTGCAGCCCCTGGTTTTGCTCGGTCAGCTGGGCTATCGCGGCGTCTTGAGCACACCGGTCCTCCCGGTGACCTTCGATAACATTCTCCAGTTCAGAGTTTTTGGCCACCAGGTCTGCTATGTGTTCTTCCGCCTCGGCCAATTTCGCACTCGACGCGATCGCTGATGCGCTTGCGAATTCCCGGACCCGAGCCAGGTTTTCTTCGCTTGCCGTCACCTGGTCCCGGGCGGCCCGGAGATCATCCCTGAGGACTCTCTCTCGCTCGGGGATGCCTTCGGTTATGAGCCGGTCAGTCGCCAAGTACGACAACCTGACAGCCTACACAAATAAAACAACGGGTTAGTACAAGGAACCAAAAACAAAAAGATAACGAGTTACAGCAGAAGACTAACTTACCCGCATCAGCTTCTCCTGCGCCCTCCGGGCTACAGTCAACGGGTCCTCGTGCTCCAGGACATAGGAGTCAGCGGCGCAATTCTTCAAATCCGCCACCATCCTTTGGATGGCCGCGTCCGCCATTCCTGCACTCGTCAACTCCTCCATTATTTCAGTGGTGTCCCGCTGCTGCTTTCTCTCCCTCCTCTCCTTCCTCTCCTTCCTTCTCTTCCTCCTCTCGGACCTCCCCGAGCTGGATGCCTCCCGGGTACGCTTGCGAGAAGGCACGGGCTCCACTTCAAGAACCTCGTCACTCCCCTCACTCCCCTCCGGGTTCTCACTACCTATTTCCCTTTCCAACCCTCCAACCTCTTCACCCCCTTCGTCATCCTCCTCGGTAAATTCCTCCTCGCCCGGGAACACAGACGAGGGAACCGCGCTCATCACCGGTTCTTCAGTCTCATCGGCAAACGGTTCTGCAAATACCGGGTTGTCGTCCGCCTCCGAGGGACTCCCTTCAACCTCCTCTCCTTCTGGGTAGATTTCCGGCCCAAGAATCTCAGCCAAGTACGCGGGAACCTCGTTGTAGTAAGAGACGTCAACGTGGAACTGCCGAGTTTCCCCTTGCTCGGCGTCTGGGCGCAGAAAAGCCGCCTTCGATGTCAGGTCGATATCGTACGCCAGCCCCTCCGTGCCTTGCGCCCGGATCCCGGCCCATACAGCCTTGTCCTCGAACCCGTCGTATATTCCCGGGTTCTTTCGCTTCGTGAACTCCATCGGGAGAAGAGCTGCAACAAAAGATAACCTGTTAGACCGGGACATGTAAACAAAAATTGTAAAGGAAACGAGACAAACCTGGAAGCTCCATCAATCGGCAACGGCTGTACACATACAGCCTGCAAAGCCGGTACGAGCTCCGGTCATCTTGACCTCTGAAGGCCCATAGCATCCTCCGGATCCTCTTCTCCATCACCGGCTCCAGAGGAATGTCGGGAACATCTGCAAAACATACAATATAATTATAACCCGGGAAAGATAGAAGAAAGAAAAATACGGGGAGAAAGGACTTACTCATCAGTGGCTGGAAGTCACCCGGTACTTGAAACGCATGTCCCGGGTCTTGAAAGTTTCTTATCAAGAAACTTTTTTCCCTCCAGGTCCGGCTCACGGAGGTAGGCAGGTCCTCCACGATCTTCTTGAAGACCCCTTTGGACTTCAGTTGGATGGTCCCACTAAAACCCGCCTTCCGCGAGTACTCGGCCCGGTACATGGCGTGTAACTCGTGGTAACTCGGCATCTGCTGCTTCAACACCTTGTACATCACGCACAATCCCAGCAGCTGCCTCCACATATTCGGGCCAACTTGCCCGATGGCGAAGTTGCTCGCAGCCAGGAGATACTGCACCTCCACCTTTAGCGGGAGTGACAGACCGCAACGTAGCTGGTACTCGTGGCACAGCGTCCACCCATCCCCAGGAGCGAAGAACTGATCCTCGGGTTCTAAAGTCCGAATTTCAACAGACTCGGGAATCTTCCAATTGCTCCTTAGCTCCACAATCTCCTCCGCGGTCAGCGAGTACTCGGGAGGGTCAAGAGCGGTACCATCAGTGAAGGTAACTGAGGCAAACTCGGGGACATGAGCATCCATTGCGGGGTTTGTCATCTGCTAAACAAGAAACACGGGGACATCGTCAAGAACCCAGATAAACCCGGCGACCACAACGATAAACGCACACACTAACGCAGCAACCCAGTTTGGATCCCAGAAAACAGTACACAATATCGACCCAAAACATTCAAAAAGATCGGAACAGAGAACAGTACCTTACTTGTAAGGGTTTCAAAGGATGTGGGTGTCGATTTGCGTTTGGAAATCCAACAAGCACAGCGACAACAGAGGACGAGAGCAAAAGCACAAAAAAGTTTTCGATTTCGAAGGTACGACAAAACTGTCACCCTCAACCCCTATTTATACAGTTAAGAGACGTACACTGAAGGGACGTTTGAGAGACGTACACAGAAAGGACGTTTCGGTTTTTCGAGAAAATCGACACGTGTCGCGCATGCCGCGTCCCAAAACCGAAAAACTTTTCTGTTTCCCCCACTTTAAAACTGAAAACTTTTCGTTTTCCCCCACTTCAAACCGAAAACTTTTCATATTCCCCCACTACAATACGGAGACGTCATTTTTAGTTCCCATAGTCAACGTGTCTGCGGGGCACCCTTGCGTACGGACTTGGGGGACTGGGTACACCGGGTCTGGATGATACCCTTGTAACCCGGTAAAGAAATGGTTTCAAGTCCCCACCCAAGCGTACCCCTTGACTGAGGACTTGGGGGACTTGTTTATATGTGGAACCTAATATTTCTCCTTTACCGGGTTACAATTCAAGAAATAACACCAAGTGTGGTCAATTATTAAATATGCATCCTTTATTATGCTTGAAGTACTGTTTACAGGGCCAAAGGCCAGTCAGACTTGAGAAGCCACACTGGGTCCTTTGTCAGGGCCCAGTTCATTGTAAGTTTGAGGCAAAGCAAGGGAGTTCATTCCCACATTGGAAAAAGACAAAGTGCAGCCTTTAATGCTACTATAAATACCGGTGAGGACCTCCCGGTAAGGGGACGGACAATTCCTTAACTACTCTTGAGTTTTCTGCTTATCTGACAGTGTCTGACTTAAGCATCGGAGTGGCTTCCCTCGGTAAACCCGGGGACGCCCTTTGACGTGTTTGCTCTTTACACAGGAAAACTCGGGAGTACAAGGAAGTTCGCTATTTCTGGAACCGTGCAACCCGCTAAAGGGGCCACGAGCATCCCCGGAAACACTATATATGCAAACATTATGCCAAAACCTCCATCATATCCAGTTGCTAGATGATTCGAATTTCATCTCCTCATAATCAACTTCACATGCACAGTAACTGACATAAGTAATAAAGAATTAAAGACCACAAAACTTGGTCTTTGAAGTACTAGGCCAATGAGATCTGGTATTATGATAACATCACAAAGCCAATGCGGTACGAGCTATCCAAGAACATGAGATGCATGTCTTGGTTTGTATTAATGCCCTTTTTATAAACAAAAGATTCCACTTGTGCAGATTTAGATTACTCCACCATGGTGTAGAAACTGAATCTTGTGAAGTTGTTTTGCATGATACCATTGGTTGAAGTATAGTGATGCTCTCTTTGAATTTTTAGCCACAGGTGTTGGCTAAATTAAAACACTGCTGGCCAATGCTTCAGATCTGAAGAATTATAATTACACTTCTTCTCAACCTAACCACTATCGACAACGGTTGTGGAGAAAACACACAGTTGTTTTTCAAACTTCTGAGAAAAAAGAGGTCACATATATTGGCATAAGAGAGAACATCAAACCCTTAACAATGTAACACCAAAGGGATTAGTTTTATGAACATCATAACATACTCAAATGTAGTTTTGATCTTGAAATCATCTTCTCCTCTTAACCAGTTCTTATTTTCGTCTATCTCCTTGCAATGAGTATCCTATATATACTAATTTCTGTTTCTATGTGGACCAAGTTTTGGTGTCTGAAATAGAGTGAATAAAAGAGAGCTAAACTTGAAGAGAGCCCCCCAAGTATGTAAGCATGAATAGAGAACATTCTTGTGTGCATTCACCGAGGTATATGTGCCTGCAAGTCCGTTCGCCGTAGTTACAAACACAAGACGCAGATTCTCGAGCATTCTGACCTTTTGGTACTCAAACTACCATAACTCTCTACTGGAATGTCGGAATTATGAACCGTAAACTGCGTTAGAAACTACACATCCATACCTTTCCAACAATATGCAGCTTGCTCACTAATTTATTCGGGATCTTCCCAAGTATATCTGCAAACTTACTGCACAAAAGCTCCCACTGAAATTAGTTGAACTGCAACTGCTTGGTTTTGATGTCCATAATTAGACGAAGGAGGATAGAGAATCTTTAGTGTCAAGTTTTCTAAGCATATAAGAACATGTATACAAGGCACAAGTAAACATTCGCCAGCTAAACAAGACCTTCAATGCCCATTCGCCACGCATATATGCATGCTGTCAATTTTTCGTTCATCTTGACCTTCCTGTCTTCAAACTGCAATAACTTTTTACTGGAACTTCAGAATCACAAGCTGTAAACTCCGTTAGAAACTAGACATTCAGGGATTTCCACACATATGCAGCTTGCAGATTAGTTCGTAGTAAATCATCACCAGTGATTCAACGAAGTTGCTGCATAGTAGTATAGGCTGCTGAAAACGTGCCTTCTGACCTGCCGGGATTCAAGCTGCCATAACTCCTTCTTGGACTGTTGAAACTATAAATCGCAAATTTCGTTGGAAAGTAGACATCCATGGATTTTCGTGCGTATGAAGTTTGCCTTCTAAATATTTCTAGATCTTCTCAGTTTATTTCATGAAGTTACAACACAGAAGCTGTTGCTGTAAATTTGCTGAATTGCAAACTTGCTCTGAATCTTCTGTACTCTGCTGGCAAAATGGTTGTAACTATGAAACACATATATTGTTTCTTGCATCTAAGACCTCAGAAATAGATCTCTAATATTATAAGACATAATTCAAACCTCTGTCAGGTAAAATGAAATTAAAATGGCTAGAAATAAGGTAAAGAGAAAAACTCATCATGAATAGTTAACCTCCGTATAGCCACGGGGGAGGCCAAGAATGCTTCACTCCAAGCCTTGACATTTTGATATTTGCAGCATGAGATTCTCTCCGCGTGAGAAACTCCGAGTATTGAACAATGATGCTTGGTGTCATCAACACGAAAACCCTGAAGTGACTGCTCATATGGTCTGCTGCATATCCCCCATGCATCTTAATTGTTTGATAAAGCATGATCATTAATTGCACATTCACGGATGACTCGGTGTGCAAATCCGCCTTGTCGCCGACTACCATGTCGTGGTGCATGCTGTGTATAGTTACAACCACCAATTGGCTTTCATAATAAACCACTTGCTGATTTATATCTTCGAAAACAAGAAAATCATACAAGTTGAACTCCTTTATATGAAACTTGCTGATACTGGAGCCAAGAATTAATCTATAATCATCATCATATTCATCGTAGGCTGTCTCCATATCAAAATAACAATCACCACATATTGGTGACTTAACTTCTGGCTCAGACAATGACATTTTCTTGCTATAAACATCATTGAGGACCATCTGTAAGGCTTGACATGTGTCATCATAAATAAACTTCTTCTCTATATATTTTGGAGCGCAGCAACTACAAGTCAATACATCAACTTCTTCGTTGTTGGAGCAGCTTAGTTGGATATAGTCTTCATCATTGTGCTCCACATGAGATTCACTACAAATTGACAAATCGATTTTCTCTAACTCGACTAGAGAAAAGATTTCGCCACTAGATTGATCAAAAACTGATTCAACCTCTTTGGCGAGAGTATCTTCGTCATCTTTAGGTTCTACTTCTTGGGATTGTAAAACCTCTTGGTTAGTGTTACAAACATCATGGTTTGCTTCATCTTGCAGCTTTGTTGTCTTCTCATTGACTGCTTTAATTTCTTAGTTATGCTGATCCATGAAAGCATTTATCCGATCCGCGGTTGTATTGATTTTCTCAACTTGCTCAATGATAGCCTTCAATTTCTGCTTCAACTCGTCGTCCATGATCAACTCACTACAACCAGTTGACTGGTAATCATCCGAAACGTGAAATCGTTTCTTCTACAATCCTGACACGTTATGTCCCACTGGGCGTGCCAAATGTTCGGTGTGAAAATGAATTTTCTCAAACAACCAAGCTTAAGGGCGTGCCAGTACCTATGGGTCAGGTACAACCTTGATCTTCGACGCTTGTTCGCCTTTTGACTTCTCTTTAAACAACTGTTGTACAGGTGTTGGTCAGGCCGGTACTTAGGTTCTTCACAGACCTAACTGAAGAGCAACTATGATTTTTCTCCTCCTCTTGTGAAGTGGACGTTCCTACTTAGACCGGTATAGTTGAGCAGAGCTAAAAATCAAGAGTGCAGTGCGTTCGCCAAAAGATCTCTGACAAAGTGTGAATATTTGTTAGAGTTCTCACTCCAACAATGGTTTTTACGGGTATTCGCCTACGGATAGGGCTTTATGAAGTGGTGATGGACTGTTCGCTCACGGATGAGGCTTGGTGAGGTAGAAGCGGGTAGTGCTCACGGATGAGGCTTTGGTGAGGTAGCAGCGAGTAATGCCTACGGTTAGGGCTTTGGTGGATAAAAAGACTTGAGGAATCTTTCTGGTAGAGGTGCTCAGGAGAGGCTTGTTTTGCAGTGTGCAAAAGTTGTGTTGAATCGTTGAGATGTCGATTGATAGATCTTGACCCCTTTATATAGTGAACACTAGGGTTTGTTCTTAGTTGAGGATCAAGGCATATCAAATCTCTTGAAGGCAAATCAATTATCACGTCCACATCCTTCCATAATGCAAGATTCTTTAACATTACTCAAATTTGATTACCAAGCAAGCCACAATTAATCCCAATCCTCAATACTACGATAATTTCCCAGATATGGACCAAAACTCCTTGACCTCCAAGATAGCCTTATATCGTCCTGATCACAGATATTTTGCAAGATACTCAATCAAATCCTCGATGAACCACTAAACTGGTTCGGAACACCGCGAGTCCAAGAAAGTATATTTTACGCCCAAATAGTAACACCCATGCACATCCTAATGTCCAGCTCTAAATAAGTTTTCCAACTATGTTGCCGCCGAAAGATAAATCTAGCGACACTTAGCTTCACTTTGCCACTAGGCGGCAAAGACCATTTGTCGAAGCAATGAACTTGCTGCCTACCTAGAGAAGACAAGGTACATTAAGTGCACATACAAGCACAAAGCCCGACTAATCCTAAACACCAACTGTAGGGATTTGTTACTCACAAAAAACAAATACAAACTAAATAACATAAGCAAAAAACATCAAAATTAATTGACCTTAATAGACCAAGAGGGAAGCCCAACTGTCCCAGATCCAACCCGTAATCTTTAACAAACATAATAATATATTTTGTTTCCTGATCATAGGTTTAACATTTCCAACATTAGTCTCTAAATTTTATTTTCTTGAAAAAATCAAAGAAAAAAACATATCGATCAAAGAGTAGCCTTCACCTGATCAATGATTAACCAAAGAAATTTTGGTCAGTCAATGTTGAATCTAAATCTAAGGGTGGAGAAAATTTCTTTTAAGACCCTTTTATTTTTCACTCTTAAATTTATATTTAATGGTGTCTGACGATGAATTCTTTGATTTATCATTGACTAACGAAACACCACTGGTCGATCAAAATCGACTCATTCCAATTTCTTGAAATCTTGGGTACGTACATAATTTTCGCCAATTTGTTTTCTCTTCGTTGATGCTATATCAACAATTTGACTCAAAGCATATAGTAAGACCTAATAATGTGGACGTATGTAACTATGCATATATTTGTTGTTATATACTATAGATCGACCGCTCTGATTTTCCAAACCCCACACTGTGTCTTGGGAACAGAAAAAAATTCCAGACAATAACAAAATACAAATCTGACACTGTTTCCAGTAGCCAACAGCCCCTAAGATTTCCAGTGGGCGCCCCTAAACTCTCTGACATTTCAAAACAAAACCCCCCACTTTTTTTTCTTCCCAAAAACCCAGTCTTCTTCTTCTTCTTCTTCTTCTTCTTCTTCAGCTCTCTCTATTCCAATCAATTCTCCCCCAAATCAGAAACCCTAGATTTTTCATTTCTCTCTCCCATGGATTCCCGCTTCCTCCTCGCTCTTTCCCTCTGCTTCTTCTTCCTCCTCCCTCACGTCTCCCATTCCAGAGCTCGAGTCAAGAACCTGATCGACCTCAAAGAAGGGTATCTATCTGAATTCATGGTGTTTATTTCATTGAAATCTTGATTCTTTAATGATTTGATGGAATGATTGTGGTGTTTGAAGTGAGGGATCTGTGATCAGAATGAAGAGAGGGCCTTCTTCTTCTTCTTCTTCTACATTTGATCCAACACGCGTCTCTCAGCTCTCATGGAAACCCAGGTCTTGTTTTCTTTCACTCAATTTTGGAGTTTGATTGCTCAGTTCTGATTATTCATAGGCAATTGACCTTGTTTCGTGAACTGCAGGGCATTTTTGTACAAGGGTTTTCTTACTGAGGAGGAGTGTGATCATCTGATCAATCTGGTAACTCGTTTGTGTTTTTTGATGAATGTGGTTTTAGGACAGAGATTTAGGTGTGTTTGCTTGACAATGTGGTTTAAAGTTTGGATTTTGATTTGTGTGGATTTTTGGGGATTAGGCCAAGGACAAGCTGGAGGTTTCCATGGTGGCTGATAATGAGTCTGGTAAGAGTATAAAGAGTGAAGTGCGGACGAGTTCTGGAATGTTCCTTTCGAAAGCTCAGGTGAGTGAGTGAGTTTCTTCGGTTTTTAATTGTTTGCATTTTATAAAGATCGTTTCTTTAGTTGATGCTTTTCATTGGATTTGTTTGATTGTTCAGTGCATTGCCTGAGATGCTATGTAATATGAAAATTTTAGTTGGCCTTTTCATTTGTTGACAATTGATTGAGACCTGCCATGGTACTTATGACTTCACTGTTCTTGTAGGTAGTTTTGTACCTGCTTATTCAGCAGTCTTAAGCTTTTTTCTTGATCTTTTTTTATATGGAATCGGTGGAAATTGAATCAAGTGCATGTAGAAGGGTCTGATTGTACTTGAATAATTATTGTTGCTTATACAAAATGGAAAGGCAAAATTTGTGAAACAGAAGAGTGTTACTATTTAAACCTTGATATAATGTGTAAAGTTTTCAACTGTGGTTTAGCTCCAAGCACATTATGCATTTCCTGTGCTCAGCATGATAACTACATTTCACCATACTTTGTAGCTCATATATGATGCATGCCCAGAAAATTAAATGTTCTTGTAGTATGTTGTCTGCACTTCTGATTTTTGACCTTGCAATACTAATTTTGTGCTATTTGTTCCCCTTGAAGGATGAAGTAGTTACCAACATTGAGAATAAGATTGCTGCATGGACCTTCCTTCCAATTGGTAAATATTTCGTTTATTTCATATAAGAAACTGTCCTGTTATATCTTTATTGATGTTAGGCTCTTTTTTGGGTTCTCTAATCAGAGAATGGGGAGGCAATGCAGATACTGCACTATGAAAACGGTCAAAAGTATGAACCACATTACGACTATTTTCATGACAAAGCTAATCAAGAATTAGGCGGCCACCGTGTTGCCACTGTATTGATGTATCTCTCTAATGTTGAAAAGGGTGGTGAAACAGTCTTTCCCCAAGCACATGTGAATGCTTACTTCCCCGACACTGATATTTTCATGTATGAAAATTCTCCTTCCTTTGGGATTTCAACGGTCTTCTTTTGTTATGCCAACAGGTGAAAACGGTTGAAGCCAAGGATGAGGTCTTGTCTGATTGTGCTATAAATGGCTATTCTGGTACTACATTTTGATAACTGCAGTCTTTGCTTATTATATTTTTATGAAATTTATGCTTGCAGTCTTTTCTCTTAACTCATTCAAGTAGTATTTATCCTTACGCATTTTTATACAAGTTGTTGATAACTAATAGCATCAACCCCACCCACACCCACACCCACACACACACATTTTTGTTTTTTTTCCTGCTTGTGTTGTTGTAGTTCATATAGCCAGCACTATCAAGGTTAAACCCCAAATCAGTTTGAATGAGCAATGTGGGGGTCCCTAGCCAACTTTGTAACTTAATTATGTCAAGACCTTTTTTTCACTGTTATGTTACTTTATGTTATAATATGTTGAACATCATCTCCCATAAATTTTGTGTTCGACTTTAAAAGTACCTCTTTGCTTCCCTGACAGTGAAACCGTTCAAGGGTGATGCGTTGCTGTTCTTCAGTCTTCTTCCTAATGCAACAACCGATCCAAGCAGTTTGCATGGGAGCTGCCCTGTCATTGAGGGAGAGAAATGGTCTGCAACCAAGTGGATTCATGTCAGATCCTTTGAAAAGTCAATAAAGAAGGTACATAGCGGGGAGTGTACGGATGAGAATGCAAACTGCGCCACATGGGCTAAAGCCGGTGAATGTAAGACGAATCCTGTATATATGGTGGGTTCACCATATCTTCCTGGGTTTTGTAGGAAGAGTTGCAAGGTCTGTTCATCTTAGGGAAGTTATGTTCCTAAAATACGGAGAGCGATCGTTACTTAGTTGTATATAACATTGAGCTCTGCCCCAGATGACCTTTCCTAGCACATTCATAATGTTCTTGCACAGCTTACTATTACAAAAAATGAACGTGTAGGTCTCAAAATACCTCAACCCTCTCCAGTGATTCTGTTTTGACACCTCTACTTTTCATTAAATGATTAAATATATCGTTTTTACTGATGACTTTTATATGAAGCAACGATTATGAAATCTACTACGATTATATTTTCCTTTATCCTATTCTAGTAATTCTACGATACTCACAACTGTAATGAAATCTGAATTCTGAGGCATGCCATTCAAAGTGAGGGCCAGTACAGGGTGATCCTGTGTCTGAATCCTCACTTCGACATGAGCTGTTGTCTAGGAAAGGGCTCACTGCATAAGCTTGGTCTTTCTACAGGGAGGTTTAGTTTAGAAAAGTTTCATTGCTCTAGCCTATTTTGTGCGTTAATATATCTACGAGATGAATGCATGATATTGTGAGCTCATGTTAAACCATTTATTAAGAGTCAAGCATGGTCATGCAATTCTGGTTATAGGGGAGCCAATAAAAGTTTGCATCAGTTCTAATTTTCCTTTACAGGAAAAAAGAACAGTCCTTTGTTAAATTTTCAATATCAGTTAATCTTGCTGTGCTGAATTCACCCAATGTGAGCCTGATAGAATAGGCAATTCTGTGTTATCATGTTAAACCGTTTTCTAAGAGATGAAATTGTTCATGCAATTCTGGTTAACTGGGAGCCGAGGGGCGCATGCATTTCTTGCCTCTGATCTCTCTTTGCTAAACAAAACCTTTCCTTTTCTCCATTTTAAATGTACTGGCAAACTTGCATCACCATTACATAATAATAATATTCACCTTGATTCACATCCCCCTCTTTCTGTTTCCCTCTCTGAGAGTCTCTCTCAACATGGGAAGGCCACCTTGCTGTGATAAATCAAATGTGAAGAGGGGCCTCTGGACTGCAGCCGAGGATGCGAAACTTCTTGCTTGTGTATCCAAACATGGAGTTGGAAACTGGACAGTGGTTCCTAAGAAAGCAGGTTGAAAGTTAATTACATGATTAGTTTGATAAATCGATATTATTGACAACATAAATACATGTACATGAATTAACAGTTTCTGTGTTAACATTTGCAGGATTGAACAGATGTGGGAAGAGCTGCAGGCTTAGGTGGACTAATTACCTCAGGCCTGACCTCAAGCATGACACCTTCACTCCTGAAGAGGAAGAGCATATTATCAACCTTCATAAGGCTATAGGAAGCAGGTCACTTTTCTATCACTTTTTCTCCTTTTCAGAAACTTTGCTTCGAGTTGGAGTAGATCTAAGACAGGATATATGTAACACTAGTCAAATTTTCAGACCTTTAAAGACATTAAACCATCTTTATCATTTTTCAGAAATATTAGTATATTACCACTCTTGAGTAGTGCTAGAAACTCTCAAATAGGTCTCCAATCCCTCGAGCGAGGATCTCCTCCAAAATGATTGTTTCCCTCTCAAGTGGTTATATTTTGAGAAGGGACAATCTTGAGCTGTCTTCGCAATTTTTCCAAAGACTAGGTTAACAAAGATTATAGGAAACAAGTGAAATGGAAAGATCTAAAGATGACCTGATGTTGATGATTTTGTATATTTCATGAACTTTCCACAATTTCTGATGTGTAAGAGCTGATGTCACTGTAGGTCCAGAAGTTCATAACAAACACTACTCATACTATAACTGTTTTAACAGCTGTATTCTGTTAGAGGTTTAGAAGTGCATGCATATATAATGACTGTCTCTTTCTCTCTCATAATGTTTAGTTCTTATGATGGTAGTGCAGGTGGTCTCTGATTGCAAAGCAACTACCAGGAAGAACAGATAATGATGTGAAGAACTACTGGAATACCAAGCTGAAAAAGAAGCTTTCCAAGATAGGAATTGACCCTGTAACCCACAAACCTATCTCCCATGTCCTCTCAGACTATGGAAATATCACTTGCCTTCCACACCACATCGGCGACCATCTTGAGCCATCCTCAAACAACAACTTGAACACGAGCCCCACATTTGTGTCTGAATCAGATCCATCTTCAGGGATCACAGGACTTGCATACACCAATATGGTTATGATGAACCCCATTATGGAGTCACATGAACACTCTCCTACTAGTACTCCTCCCTTCGGCTTTCTGTCTCGGTTTAAAGCAATGAATCAAGATGACAATGTGTCATTGCCTCCACACTTTTTGAATGAAGTAACTTCATCTTGCTCATCATCATCTTCTCCTCCTGCAACTGATCTATTGAGCCCGCAATGTCATGCTTCTGCACAAGTTACCACACCGTCTTCTCCCTTTAATTGGAGTGAGTTTGTTCTTCAGGATCCTCTTTCATCCGCAGATCAACCCAAGCAAGAAGAAGTGTGTCATGGACTTCTGTCATCACCAATCAGTCCCACAGTTGGTAATGGAATTCAATCTCAGTTATTTGAAGTTGGATCTTCATCAACCATTAATGGAGGTCCAAGCTTGAACAACAACCAAAATTTGGCTAATGATCACATAGCTTCTTCTTTGAGTTCATTTGTGGATACTATCTTAGGTCAAGATAGTGAGATGAGGGCAGCATTATTCCCTGAACTTTTAGATGGATCGTTTGATTATTGATGATGCTTTGACATCATAGTTAGCAATTTTCCTATAGATTACATACATACCGAAGCAAGTTAATTTTCTTGTCGAATCCAATCATATCTTCCATATCACTTTGATTTCTTAACAAAATCTAAAGCATACTCTCATCTTAACAACCAAATCTTTGGCTTTATAAACATCTACTTCTCTCTCACCATTTTCCTCTAAGCAAACCTTATAGGGTCTATCAAACATATATAATTCGATTGATTAGCATGCTTGCAGGATAGTTGATCATAGGCTAGTGTGTCGCGAAGCACATATACCCGTGATGATCCAAATATTTTGTTATTTTATTTTTCTTAATTGAAACGTAAAAATTAGAATGTGCGATGAATGTAGGGTGAACAACATAACCGGTACGGTTGTAATCCGCGTCGTAATTGTAATGCTGTCCGTATCCAATTAGATCATAATAAGTTATATGTGAGATGAGATAAGTTGAGGACTATTTGGAGATTTTTTGTCTTATTCTATTTTTTGATATATATATCTGCATCTCAACCGTATAACTTGTAGATATATACGAGTAGATCATAATTATAAATTTTCATTTAAATTAAAAATCATTAAGACATTCATAAATGCGTTTCACCGATTATAAACTTAAACGGCTCATGTTTGACATATTTGGATCATCCATTGATTTGATATATTTTATTTTTCATTCCTTAACGATCACCAATTTGGTTAAAAAATTTGTAGAATTGATCTACTTATATAGACCTTTAAATTGAACGGTTGAGATAAAAAAATATGATTGAAAATGGGTATAATAAACCATTAAAGGAAAAATTCATCTAGTCATCAAACAAGAATGTCATCAATAGATCACTTATGGACCCCAAAATCGAGTACGGATTTAATTTTATAGTGTCCAACATTAAAATTCAACTCCACAAGAAAAAGTTTTTTTCAATCAGAAGCTTAAATTCAATTTTTTTCGATCACTAGCTTAAATTCAAATATTTGAGTTTGGTAATCTATGTGGTTTCCTAACGATATTTTTCAAGTTGTCCCTATCCCATTACACCAAGGAATAGGGTTTCGCAAGGCAATGGCCTCTCATCTTTGGAGAGTGGCTCGATCGCAGTTTCAAGGGCGGCAACAAGGGTTTGATGATCTCGATCTGGTAACTCCTGTTCGGTGTGAAAATAGATTTTCTTCGAACAACCAAGCTTGAGGCGTGCCAGTACCTATGGGTCAGGTACAACCTTGATCTTGATGCTTGTTCGCATTCTGAATTCTTCTCAAACAACTGTCATACAAGTGCTGGTCAGGTCGACACTTAGGTTCTTCACAGACCTAGCTGAAGAGCAACTAGGAATTTTCTCCTCCTCTTGCGAAGTGGACGTTTCTTACTCAGATCGGTGTGGTTGAGCAGAGCTATAAACAAGAATCACGGTGCGTTCGTCAAAGGATCCTCTGACAAACGGTGGATATTTGCTAAGGTTATTCACCTTAATAATGGTTTGCGGGTATTCGCCAACAGGTTGGTCTTTATGAGTGGTGGTGAACTGTTTGCTCACGGATGAGGCTTGGTGAGTAGAAACGGGTGGTGGTCATGGATGAGGCTTTGGTGAGTAGCAGCGAGGAATGCCTACGGATAGGGCTTTAGTGAGACAAAAAGATTCGAGGAACCTTTCTGGTAGAGGTGCTCCGGGAAGGCTTGTTTTGCAGTGTGCAAAAGTTGTATTGATTGATTGATTGGAGATATGTTTTTCTTATGCCTTGACCTTTTTAGATAGTGAACATTAGGATTTGTTCTTTCTTGCAGGCCAAGGAATATCAAATCTCTTAAAGATCATGAAAAGAATCCTTAAGAAACTGTAAATCTTTGCCAAGCATGACCTCAAACGAAAAGGAAAAATATTTATAATAATGTAGACCCCAATAATCGGTCTAATGGGTTCTTCTGCAAGACATTCGCCGAAAGATATTATTTTGGCTCAAACATAGCCCTCAAGTCTTGAAGGAGAAGCCATGCGTCTTGACTGAAAAGACCTATAGTCCCCATGAATTATTCGTACTAACAAAAAGCCACTTATTCAATTATTCAAATGAATAAAGTGTTGATTCTGGTGGTGTGATTACTCATTCAAATGAAAACATATTTCTCAAGTCAATTTCAATTATTCTTAACAAGATTACTATTTTACCATAACTTATCTCTTTCCTCTAATTCTCACTCTCAGCCTCTCATTCTCATTCCCCCATATTCTTTCTCTCTCCTCTTGATCTGAATCCTCTCTCTCTCCACCACTTATCTCTCTCACCTCTAGTCGTTTCTCCACTGCCTCTCTCTTTACACCGCCTATCTCTGCCCGTCTGATTTGGTCCGGCTTCGATGCTCCGGCAAGGTAAGGCCTCTCAACCCCTACAAGTTCCAACTGATCTTGTTTCTAAACCACCAACATGATTGAAATCTCCTCCGTCGAGAATCACTTCTCTTCACCTTTATACATGATGGACCGACGGTGGAGGAACTCAACTGACTCGATTTCGATTAAGATGCGTCACAGACGCGTCACACTTGTGCCTTCTAATGAAGCTGTGAGTTTCTTATTATCGTCACAGGGGCTAGATGTTGAAGTTAGAGATCAGAGAAAGAAAAGACGGCCAACGTGCATTGACGAAGACGGTCAGCGATCGAGATCCTTTGGTGAACGCACTGCAATCTTGATTTATAACTATGCTTGACCACACCTACTCAAATAAGATTAGTCCATTCTACAAAGAGTGGAGAAAAATCTTGGTTGCTTCTCGGTTAGGTCTGAGAAGAACTTGAGTGTCGATTTGATCAGCGCTCGTACGTCAATCTTTTTAGGAGGAAGTCAGAAGTGAACAAGCGTGAAGAACAAGGTTACACACCTAACCCAAAGATGTTGACACGCTTCTAAGTTGATTATTCAGAAGAACCCAATTCACCCGGAACCACAATATCTCAATTAATTATGTAACAATCTTTTTGTCCCTAGCTTGTTGAATTTTGGACTAATATCTTAATTTGCTTTAGTCCTCTTTAGGGTTATTCTTCTATTTTCTCTTTACATAATAGAGAATGCATGCTAGGATAGAATTGATCAATGACTGCATTGCAGAGATCATCTACTTCATTTAGGAGGCTAGGCTCATCCGGTCAAATTTGGGACCAGGATCGGTGCAAAGCACTCCGGAAAAAGTCCATTCTGGTCACAATTTCCATCGACCAAAGTGATGACGTAAAGCACACAAATTGTAAAGATAAATTTCAAGGGAGGTCAGCTGATTCACATTCGCTGATAAATAAAGCTTCACTCTCTCATCGTGAACAAGAAGCTTCAAGGTGTTCTTTCCCTAACCTCTTGTGCCCATGTTTGAGGTCTATATAAAGTTCTTGCGTTATAACTAAGCAAGGAGGCAGTTGCTACCTGCCGACTGCAACGAAAATATCGGTCAGCATTCAAATAATCCTACGAAGCTCAAGACAGTTGACACTCATTCTGTACCCATGCAATGTGCATAAACTTTAAGATGGAGAGATAACTTAAGCGGCGATTCCTGCAACCTTGAAAGAGAAAGCAGAAGCAGTCAAGAGTATAAATAAAATATTTACTCCTCTTTATTTCTCTTATAAGCAACTGTACATTGTAAGAAGATATATACAAGTAAATTAGAGATGCTCAGAAGGTCCGACTGTAGACTTCAATGGATGAAGTGTGATCTACAAACCTATAGTATTCAAACATTTCTGGGGACTACGGGTGTTCTTGACTCAAGTCCCTTGCAGTAGAGATTTATCGTCGTGTTCATCCACCATACACAGCATAAAACATTCTCCGGCAATAATTATGCATATTGAAGCACTTGTTGGGATTGCAGAAGATATTTTACTCAAGTTCCTAGATGGTATCGAGTATTGTAGTCAAGTTCATCCAACCGTACACAGCATAATATATGTTCGGGCAATTCTTCTGCCTTGTTCCCCGATTTGGAAATTACAACGTACAACACAGAGCTCATAATCATGAACATACATATTATTTACCTGAATTTTCAGACCAAAATCCAGTATGGATAGCTTCATTCTCTCATGAAATGATTCGATACCCTTTCTGGATAGAAATTTTCTAGGATACCTACATGTTTGTGGTACCTATATTTACCGATATAACAACAAAATTGTTGTTATTTTGGTAAATGTAGTTATTATTTATGTAATATTTGTTCTATTAGAGGTAATTACTCAACTTAAGACAATTTACAAGTTTATATACAATTTGTTGTCATTGTAGTAACTTGGTACAATTATATGTAAATGTATAAAATAAATGTAGTAATTTTGTTGTGAATGCTATAAATTTTGTTGTGAACATTGTAAATTTTACTCATTTAACTACTTATTTTTGTTCAATTAATGGTAAATGGATGTATGATATACATCACAGTACCGTAGACAACCCCTTCTAAATACGTAGCTGAATCTGTGCAAATCATCAAACAAAAAGAAAAGAAAAAAGAGTAACCCTATTTGGGCCTGAATGTGTGGGCCGGGTCATGGCCCAAAGTTACATATACTGTTAATAATACCTGACTAGTCACGTTACTGAGAGCTAGAGGTGGGAGCTCAGGCAAGTAGCAATGTCGCTTTCATTTTACATTGTGTCTGTGCTTATGGATTAATGTTTGTGCTACGAACTCTTGTTAGGCTGCAGGTGGCTGTCCTGCATCGTTAAGGCCTGGCCGTTGGTTGGACTTGTACAGTGGTACTGGATCTGTTGGAATTGAAGCTATTAGCCGAGGATGTTCCGAGGTATGGTTGAAAAAACTATATCCCATCTCTTGCTACTACAAACTCTCATATTTGTACTACCATGTCACATATCTTGTGTGGTTTGGTTAGAGAGCTTATGTATTTATGAAATTCTAGGTACATTTTGTTGAGATGGATCCATGGGTTGTTTCAGATGTTCTACGTTCAAACTTGGAATGGACTGGGTTCCTCGATGTTTCAGTTATACATGCTCTGTGCGTGTTGAAAAATTCATAGAACGTGCTGAGAAACTTGCAGGTATGTGCTGCTAGTCTCTCTTTCTTGCAACTAAATTTCATTATATAGCAGTCTGGTAACCACATTTTGATTTCTTATTGAATCCATTCATTACAAAATGCAATTAAATTGTCTGTAGGTAAAGAACCATTCGATTACATTAGTGTAACCCCTCCATCTACACAAGTTGACTATGCAGTACTGATGGATCAAATTTCAAAGTCAGCATTAGTCGGAGAGAATACCTTTATAGCTACGTTGCATGGACACCTTTATAGCTACGTTGCATGGACACGCACACGGACACGGCGACACGATACGGTGCGACACGACAAAACCTAAAAACTGCATATTCGACACGGCTTCGACACGGAAAATAGAATAATATATTTATATATTTTTAATACATGAAAATATACTAAAATATGAAATAAATCTATTATATTATCAAAATAATGTTCTGAATCCATTTTATTGCATAATCCTAACAAATAACATCAAAGAGAATTAACAAATATGCCCAAAGTTGGGCAGAAACTAGTTTAATTAAGTCCAAATGTGCATAACATATACTTCAATAAAATCATGACTTCACAGTTCACACAATCAAACATTCCTCACAGATTCTAGATTCTGGAACAATAATTATGAAAGAGGATGAGATGAAGTGAATCAAGTGATGAACTTACGGGAAGAGTTTTCACATATCAAAGAATTTTTTGGGGACAGAGCTCAGAGGTTGGAGATTGGCCGCGGGAGCTGGGCGTCAGAGCGCGGAGGTCGAAGGTCTCGCCTGGCCGTCGGAGCTGGGCGTCGGAGTGCGGAGGTCGAAGCTGGGCTTCAGAACTTGCCTCCCTCTTTGCGTTTCTCTATTTGAGTTTTAGGTGAGGTGTGGCGTAGTGGCTTACTGTTAAAGGTCTCGCCTGGCCGTCTCAACTCGAAGATTGGTCGTCGGAGCTGGGCGTCAGAGCGCGGAGGTCGAAGCTGGGCGTCGGAACTCGCCTCCCTCTCTGTGTTTCTCTATTTGTGTTTTAGGTGAGGTGCGGCTTAGTGGCTTACTGCCCTTTGCGATTTAGGTTTTGATTTTTTTTTTGTGAAAATTCTCAAATCGACGATGTGGCGTGTCGGAGAAGTGTCGACAATGACATGACGTGTCGTCAACATGTCAGAGAAGTGTCGAAAAAATCAAATTTTCCCGACACGCCACGTGGCGTGTCGGACACCGTGTCGGGGAGTGTCTGACACTCCGACACTCCTTCAATAGAAGTGTCCATGCTTCAGAGCTTTATAGTAAGTCATGGTTATCTATTTCTTCTGCGTGCTTATGTTTTTGCTTCGTATCCTTCAATCCCCACAATTTTATGATCTAGGTGGTTGGGTATGCAACAAGGACGGACATGCTTGATTCATGTGGATGCCTTGTGAAGGTATTGCAAACTATCAACAATTTGTCTATGAATAAAGCATTACAAAACTTTATTATGTCAGAATCGGTTCATACATATGTATTAATCATACTAAATTATGTCCATGCTGCTACTATATTATTAATTTGCTTGCTTTCCTTAATGGAGTTGATGTAGATGCTATTCAAAGAGGTGTTTGGCTTTATTGCGCCAGGGTACACTCTTGTTTTTATATGTAGTATGTAAGCCACATGTTTATGGGATTTTAATTGCTAACAATCTACCACTACTCTGCAGATAACTGATCGGCGATTTGGCAGGACACACTTGGTTATTTATGGACCTAAGTGGGCCCAGAAGAAGAAAATACTAGAAAAGTCGGCACGAGGAGTAGCAGTATAATTGTAGAAGGATACAATTCTTCAAATAGGAGGGAAACGGAAACTGAAATCTGGAGCTAAGATAGTTATGCAGAGGGGCAATGGCACATTCTCTAATCCTGTGTTGAGAGAATGAAATATTTTATTCCCAGCTACTTTAAGTCTGGTTGAAGGCTTTAGAAGCTCCACTGCAACGTAAATTGCTGTTTCCTGGGTGTTGGATACATTCAATTGTGTGTCACAAGTTCTCATAAGCATGCATACTTATACATCTCCCTGATTTGTGGACCTGTATATTGCAGGTAACCTTCAGAGGCTTCGCTAGTACATTAGAGTTCTGTAGCTGATCAGCAATTGTTAGAAGAGAAGTCAAACTTTTTATGTTAAAGCTGAGTTTTGTCAAAAATGTAAGGTATCTAAAACTGATTTTGTGTACATATATTAATACATTGGTTGAGAGTTAGATTTGCGCTGATGGAATTCCGATGCATTGATATTCTATAAAATAAATTTAGTAATGAGATTCGCCCCAAACTCATGAATATTAGGGTCGCTAAAATTCATGAATTTTTATCAACTTACCATTGAAAGCTGATAAACTTAGTTTGCTTTGTTACTGTTGCTGTTATCATGTTGTAATGGTATTGATTCGTGTTGGTGGGTAGTCTTGTTTCATTTAAGGTTTGGAGTGGGGGTATTAGCATCAAACTGATTGAACCCCCAACTGCTCAATTAGCTCCTGATAAGTGATATTTTAGTTGATACAAATACTTTTGACTAAAATTTTGTTGGTTGTAGCATAGAATTAACACTGGATCCCCTACTAGCACAATGTATGTTCACCTAGCAGAGGTGACAGTATCCAAAAGAACAATTTCATAAAGAGAAAGAGAGATGTATTTTGATCAAGTGGAGGATGTTGAGCCTCTGTAATTAGTATATTGAGTTTTGTAGGCGGAAGTATGTTATTCCGTTATATGCAACTATAAAGATGTTGCACAGGGAGCAGGGAAAGACTGGTAAGAGATTAGAATCAGCTTTGCATTTAGCCAAGACATAACCTTAAGTAGAGTTTTGGAGAGAAATTAGCTTTGACCTTGGTAAAAGCTTCTGTTGGTAAACCAGGGATTGGTGTATTGTTATTCATTGTGACTTCTTAATTTTATGTACAAGTAAATTTAGTTCTGCACACACACACGTTGCACATCACAGAAGCTTTAACATGTTGTGCTTGCATGACCTCGTATATACAAACCCGAGTAGAAGAATCTGGGAGCCAAAGCAGTTGATAATTCTAGGCAATTCAGAGTTGTTTTCTTCCTTTTACATTCTTGCAGTATAATTCCAGTTATTTTAAGTTTGAGATTAAAGATTATATATTTGGTTCTAGGTATTGGGCTATGATGTATTTAGAATTGCATTTTACATTGTTTCGTCGTATCATGAACCGTACGCATTTCGTTCGAGGATGTTCTTTTATAGCTTAATGTATGGGTCATTCTTTTCTCTCTTCTCCCTCTTCTTAGTGAAAGTTGGGACTCCTAGCGTTGATAAAGTAGTCTAGGGTTTAACTTTAAAACCAATTGACAATGGAGAGAGTAGCCCAAACCCTTATAAACCCACAGGCAAGACCTCATTTTCCCGATATGGGATAGATATCTCAACACGCCCCCGCACGTGTGGCGACCCCTCAAGCCTAACACGTGGACAACATTAGGGATGACGTAGAGTGTGTGTGGCCGGTAACGCTAACACACGTGGACGTGGGTAACCCATTCTGATACCATGTGATGTAGAACGAAAGGGGGTCGCTTTCTGACGAAAAATAAAGATTGGAGAACCGTTTGATCGTGACAAATTATTTCCGGACATTCAAGTTCGTTGGGCTTTTAGAAGACTGTTTTAATTATTTTTCGAGTTTTATTTTTATTATTATTTTTGTTTTATTTTAATTAATTTGTTTTAGAATTTATTTTATTTTAATCCATGAGCTTTTAGGTTTCATTGTTAGTTGTCCTAGGGTTTGTTTGCTCCTATATAAGGAGCCTCTATCAGTTGTATTCGATAACCTTGATTTTATAAAAAAAAATCCTTTGAGTTTATCTCAATTCCTGGTGGATTCCAGAACCTCTCGTGGATTCGAGATCAAAAACAGATTGGTGGATTCCAATCTCATATCCTTTTATTTTTCTTACCGAATTACAACGACTTCAGAACAACGTGGAAGAGAGAGAAAAAAAAGGAAAGCTAGCATGGAACGTTGGATATTTACCTTACCGGATTATGACTTCAGAACAACGTGTTTCATCAAAAACAAGGTATGGTCAACAATAATTGATAATGATTTGCATGAGAATTTTGTTGCAAGCAAGGTTGTTCATTCCCTTCAATTACCGACAGTGAAGTTGAGCAATCCATTTTGGATTGATGATCGTGCACATGTGACTGAGGTTTGTAAAGTTCTCATCTCTACAAGAGAATTTTATAATGATGAGATTACTTGCCATGTGATTGATATGGATGATAGTGATGTGTTTTTTGAAAAACCATGACATGAAAGCGTTAACGGTAGTTATTGTAAAGATGGAACGTATTTATTCATGAAAGATTTGAATAAGATTACAACCAAGCCTGCAAAGTCTGAAGTGTGTGAAAAGAATGTTAAAGAAATCACTTTGCAGATTGAAGAAGAATTTGCTCATGCTGACTTGGTTGTCAGAATTGAAGAAACCTCGCTTCAAGTGAATCTTTAGAGCCGGAGCCAAAGATCATTCTAGAATGCAATTTTGAAAATCAAGAAGACTCCTCTCAAACAATTGACGAACTCATCTTTGGTGTTGGATTTATGATTGTACCTTCAGAGTTTGCAGAGTCTTCGACTTCTAAACCACAATTTCAATTATTAGCTTTATTATTGAGTTTGTTTTCTACAAATTATTATTCTTTATTCAAGATGAACTCGAGGACGGGTTCTTTTGAAGTGGAGGAGATTGATGTAGAACGAAGGGGGTCGTTTTCTGACGGAAAATAAAGGTTGGAGAACCATTTGATCGTGGCAAATTATTTCCGGACATTCAAGTTCGTTAGGCTTCTAGAAGACTGTTTTAATTATTTTTAGAGTTTTATTTTTATTATTATTTTTTTTAATTAATTTGTTTTGGACTTTATTTTATTTTAATCCATGGACTTTTAGGTTTCATTGTTAGTCGCCCTAGGGTTTGTTTGCTTCTATATAAGGAGCCTCTATCAGTTGTATTCGTTAACCTTATTTATAAAAAAAAAACCTTTGAGTTTATCTCAATTCCCGATGGATTCCAGAACCTCTCGTGGATTCAAGATCAAAAACAGATTGGTGGATTCCAATCTCTTATCCCTTTATATTCTGTTGCATCACCATGATAAAATAATTTGAGGTTTAACTCCAAAACTAATTAACAATGTAGAAAGTAGTCCAAACCCTTATAAACCCACAAGCAAGACTTCATAATCAGAATATATTTCTCTAACAAGGGTAAATGTTATCAGATGGACCCTGTCAATTGATAGACTCTAGTTTCCAGTTTTCCACTACCTCATGAAAGATTTGGGACAGATTGTGGACTGGTATCTTCCGTAATTGAAAGGAGTGTCCCACGTGTATCATTAAACCATAGATATTTTTGAGGGAGTCATGGGTTAAAGATATAGGATTGTTGTAATTAATATCTCTAACTTTTAAAGTACCAGGGAGTTTGTTTGAAAGCACTGTAGTTTAAAGCTAACTTTAATATACTGATAGGAAATCTGACTATGGACTACCAAGCTAAAATAGATGTCTATTTTAGTTGGATTGCCATGGTGACCATAGTTCTTCAAATACTAGCAAATTTAACTACATATCAGTTTTTATAGACTGACTATGGAGTGGATGTATGTTATCTGTAACTGCCTTAACAGTTTCAAGTTTATACTAGGAACACCTGTAGTTCTTTTCAGGTTTCATTGTCTGATTACAAGAATATTGTCCACTTAGTTCTATGTTTTAGGATTTCTGGAGGGGTCTCCCACATGGATTGCAATGCATCTCCTGTAACTTTCACTCTCAGGGTGAATTCTTGTCATGCTAGGGGTGTTACTGACATTTATGAGTCGGATTTTGTCGGAAAACTCCATGTGATACTCTTCTTTTCGTATGATGAATAAGAAAGTAGATTTAGATTCCTTCTGCTATTTTAGAAGATGTAAAACATCTATTCTTCTAGCCAAGGCATTTGCTAAGTACTGTACTTGTCTTTTGCTTCCCTGTTTGGATATGTTTCTTTCTTCTGCTGTACTGAATTTAGTTTTTTTAGCTCTGTGCACATATGACCTTATTGAACACTTATTCATGTAGAAGTTTTCAAGTTTTGTATATCCATTGCTTATAAACGAAACTACTTCAAAGAGTTACTAGATCATCTTTCCTGAAATAGACATCCATTGCTTTTGTGATGACTGCTTAACTTCATGTGACTGATGTTTTCTAGAGTTGTAGTTACAAATTACTAGGGAACAGAAAAACCTTAGATTGATTGCATCAAATTAAGAACCGACTGCTGTTTTACTTTCTAGTTCTCTTTGAGCATGCATTACCTTCCTTTCTTTTTCCTTTGGCTCCGTAGATGGGACTTTAAATTCCTGTTTTGAAATTTCACATAACTGGGAAGGGCTAATAGGACAGTTTGCTTAATTACAGAGTGGAAGAATTGTTGATGTGAAACTTAGTGCCAAATCTAATGAACTGTTATTAGAAAAGCTGCATTAGACCCTTCTTTTCATTTCTAATGATACTTGATTACCGATGAAGCTTGTAAGGAAAGGAGATCCTTAGTAAGCAAGAAAACCCTGGAACTCTGGATGAAGTTTTAGCCCTGCACCTTTTAGCCTTGTAATATTAAATTACTTGGGTGAGGTCATTTACATTTACAGTGTGAGATGAATTTGAGTGCTTATCTTGTAGTCTGGAACCAAGTATCTGTTATAGGTGGGGAGGGGAACAAGCATCCCAGTAATGAGTAACAGTTGGTTCCTCAGTGCTCATTGTTGCCCTCTTTCTTATATAATAGGGTAGCTCCAGGCTCTATGTCTTTTACAAACTTGGAGTACGTAAGGTTTAGGGTGATAGTGATGTCCCCCATTAGCTGCATGAAAAAGCACAAACCAAAGCAGAGAAAGAGGGCTCAATGGACCCGTTCAACACACCAAAGCACTAGAATAACGAACTTTCTGTTTTGTTAGTCTCGTTTTATTATCTGTCTATCTCTCTCACTCAGATTCACATCTCAAGCAATATCTCCCTGTATGAGCCTTTATACAGAACCAACAACTCTACCCGCCAAGTTAAAGATCACCTAATCATTTGGTTCTCCTTGTGTGCTCTCCTTTTTGTTCTCTCTTCTGCTTGCTTGTCTGAGAGTTCGTCTTTGCCCTCTCGCCACAAGCACTGGTCTTCGATAATTCTTCCTCTCCATCCCTGTTTGAAATGACCAGCCTTATGGCTTGGGTGGAAAGGCAGTAGGTAAAAATTAAGAAGAGGAGGAGGGGGTTAAAGAGATAGATGGAGAATTTAGGAAGAAGTAAGGTTTTAAGGGCTCTGTTTGGCCTTTTTCTGCTTCTGGGTGTCTTCTGGTTCTTTTCTGCAGCAATTCTAGTGAACCACACTACCGAACCAACTGTTACAGTTTCATCCACCAGAGTCTTCAAGCATTGGAAGCTCACTGGAAGAGAGAAGAAGCATGCTGTTGTTTGGGATTCTTCTGCCTTCATTTACGTGAGCAAGAGACGAGTACCGAATGGACCTGATCCCATTCATAACAGGTACATGTCCTTTCCTTCATCCATTTGTAGTAGCATTATTGAATTTTTCTTTAGCCTAGCTGGTGTATACTTGAAGATGCTTGAATTATGATGGGACATGCATCCTGAGACAAAGGCCCAAAAGAATACCAACAAAAACATATAAAGCAGATCACAGTAGTTAGAAAGAGAATATATTGTTTCCATATTCGGTCTCTGGTTTTTAGTGACATGATGTTGAACTTTTTTACAAACAAGTTGCTGTTTTCTTCCTGAAGAATTCGACTTCGTTTTCTGTTTTTGGTTAAAAGGAAATATGCACCTGAGTTTCTGTCTTTGCATTACTGTTATTCATTTTTGATTGGGTAGTGAGTACGAAATAAGAAGATGAAGAATCAACTTGGCTCAGGTTCTCTATTTTTTAATATTAGCTTGAGTTAAAGAGACCATGTCCATGTCCATGTCCATGTCCATGTAGTATTTGAGATATATGGAAATCGATGATTGTCTGCCTCTTTATTAAAGCCTTCTTTATCAAACTTTCTCTTATTTTCACAAGGAACACCTAAAGGCCTTGGAGAAAGAACTAGACAACTTTTGTTATGAAAGGGGACATGTAGAGCAAAGCTCTTCCTTTCCCTTCGATAATTTTGTTAATTCATTGTTTGCTTCATAGAATCCCAAATTGTAATCTGAATTTTCTGTTATCTTCTATATAAGAAAAGATCCACCAACACATTGAATCAGGCTTCTCATCATCTTGTATTTTCCATATTTAACGATCAAGTCACTCTGAAAGCACAAAGAGAAGAAAATTGTGTTTCTGTTTGTTTTGCCTGAGGTGGACGTACTTGTTTATGAAAAATGCCTAATACTTTTCTATATGCAAATTCAGGAGAGCAGTGAAGACCAGACAACCTGCCGGTCGAGCTTAACCATGAAGGGCAGTGTGAAGCATAAGAATTTGAGCAGGAGGCAAACTTGTACAATAAGTTATAATCTGCATTCTTTGATTCGTGCAGTTATTTATGATTTTCGCCTCCCTTAGGAATCAGGATTTGTGGAGTGATTAATTATTGAAAATTTTGGAGAAGTTAGGTTTATTGAAGCTCACTAGTTTGATGTCCAAGTCCCCTGAGCATTCTGTAATGTGATTCGTGATTGTGTTTGAACTCCCAACCTTACTGTAAAGTTGTTCATCGGCATGAAAAGAAACCCATTTAAGCTCAAACACAATATGCACATTTAAGATTACAACTTGGTAAAGATGGGAACTTTCAGTATATTTCACTGTTAAGCTTGCACAGTTGCACCATACTTGAATGTTATGGTGACAAGATGGATAGGATTCTAATTCTGCATTGAAGAAAAAAAGGGGTAAGGCTAGGATGTTTTAATGCATATGAATGATGTGATACATTAACTTTTTTTAGAGCAAATACTAGAGAGTTTCATTAATGGAAAAATAAATTACAACCATGAGAGACATCGGTGGTGGAAATAAATTCCTCACTCTCCTCTACCTACCCGAAAACCCTACGATCACAGTTGACAAGAACCGAATTGGGTTCAACTGTAACCTAACCTAATCCAGAAGTACCGATACATCCTTACAGTCAACCTCAAGACGAACCAACATTTTCAAACACTACATGCCAAAACTACCAGTATATATGCACATGTAACCTCCTCATTACATTGACAACAAGAGCTAACCGACATCAAAATAGTATCTGGAAACGACACCATAACCATGACACCCCATGACGGGACCTACAACACCAAACTACTAAAAAAATACATAAACACTCGCTCAAAGAGGAGGGACAACAAATAATCAACTAAACAAAACCTATAAACCTAAATTCAACCAAAACCACCAAATGACACCAACACCAAAATACAAACACCCTCGCCCAAAATGAGGGACGACAAACTAAACTCATCGAAGCAAAACACACATCAGAAAACCAACCCTGGGCCCAAAAGAGGCCAAGCCACCCAAACCCTATTGGACCTCGAAGAGCACCCACCTTGATACCCGGCCCAAACTGTTGCTGCAGCCTGATCGAAGCTGCGCCGTCTAGCCGCCAACATTGGTTGTCGCCCAAGGAGCTTCATATCCATGTCCCACTTTGTAAAGGCAGCACCCACACATTCAATATTAATACCAAAGCAATTCAGAGACACGACCGAGATCAAAGAATTCAACCCGAGTACGTCAACGCCACAAAGCTTTCCCCATCTCAGCTTTCCACCGCTCTAGCATGCCACCCCACCAAACTGATCTGAGTATTCACTCTTAATCGACGACAAGGTCTAAACGATCCTCTAGAGCACGACCTTGCTACAACACAGGACAACCAAAACAACAACTTAGTCCGCAACCAAGAGAATCCTCCTCCTCTCGTTCCACCACCACCATCCGGCAAGGCAATACCACCAACTGACCATCTCCTAGCGCCCAACTTAAAACTCAATGGACCTCAAAAACAAGCCACCCAGAAGGTCGACCCAGCAGAACACCAGTAGCCACGTCTGAGACGACATGCCATGCCGCCACCATCCTCTGCCACCGTCTGAGCCACGCTTCCGTCTGCACAAGTCACAGGGAGCAGCCCATCATCCCTTCCTTACAGATCTGTAATGAATCACATGCAGCTACATACTCAACCCAGATCGAGAAATCCGATCCAAGTAGATTGAATCTCCCATGATCATAGCGTTGCTGCACAAGACACAACATCGCTCCAAAGCGCCTTCGAGACCAGAACGCTCCTCGTCGACGACGCTGGATGAGAATCGAAACGGCCGCAATCTCAAACTCTTCCATGTTGTTCTCTCATCTTCCCTCCTCCAGCGACCTGTCTCTCTCCTTCCACCATCCACAAACTACCGAGCACCACCGCCTGCATCCATCCTGAAGATCCCATCTGACGACGGTGTCCAAAAACCACGCGCGGCCGGACGGAGAAACAACCAACCAAGAAAAACCCTAGAGACCTCCTGTTTTTATGGAGCCCAACCTCAACACAAGAAGGCTACGCTAGAGCAGTGATACATTAACTTTGTAAAATGAGTCATCAAAATAGTAATATTAGTCTTTAAAGTCGTGATATGAGTCCTTAAAATTATATATAAAAAATTATTTACGACATTAGTCATCATATGTTCTTAAAGTTGTAATATAGTCCTCAAAGTTCTAATTATCACTTTGAGGACTCAATTACCACTTTAAGCACATATTTTACCACTTTAACGACACATGATAACTAATATTGTAACTATAAAAATTTATAACTTTAAAGACTCATATTACAACTTTAAGGACTAATATTACTACTTTAACGACTCATTTAACAAAGTTGAAGCATCACATCATTTACATGCATAACACATACTATAATTTTTAGAAAAGAAGAGACTTAAGTAGAAGAAAATCCAATGTTTTGAAGACATGTTGATAATATAAGAAAATTTAAACACCCAATAAAGGCTCTAATCTAGTCCCACATTGCATACAATCTAGGCTTTTAGCTAATTTGCTACCCTAGCTTTTATTATATTATCAAATTGATACCTTACTTTTTTCTGTCATTTTGCTACCCTAACTTTCATAAATTTACCAAATTGCTACCCAACCGTCATATATGTTTTTTTCTGTTAGGTTCCGTCAATTTTTCTTTTCTTGTTAGGTGTACCTTTCACATGAGAGAATTTTCATAATTTTGAATTCAAATTGGGTTTTTTTAACAATTGAATTTGTCTCTTTAAATTCTGAACTTCATTCAGAAAAAATAAAATAATACAAGGATTCTGATCAAAAAAGAAAAATACATCCATGAGACGAGAAAAACAAAGAACTGGGTAACAATTCAATCCCATGGATGTGTTTTTCTCTTCCTATGTATGTGTTTTTCTTTTTTTGATAGGAATCCATGTATTATTTTATTTTATTTTTCTTGAATGAAGTTCAGAATTTAAAGAGACAAATTCAATTGTTAAAAACCCAATTTGAATTCAAAATTATGAAAATCCTCTCACCTGAAAGGCACACCTAACAAAAAAAATTTGAATTCATGGATGTGTTTTTCTTTTTTGATCGGAATCTATGTATTATTTTATTTTATTTTTCCTGAATGAAGTTCAGAATTTAAAGAGACAAATTCAATTGTTAAAAAAAACAATTTGAAGTCAAAATTATGAAAATTCTTTCACGTGAAAGGCACACCTAATAGGAAAAAAAATTGACGGAACACCTAACAGAAAATGACATATATGACGGTTGTGTTGCAATTTGACAAATTTATGAAAATTAAGATAGCAAAATGACACAAAAAGGTAAGGTAACAATTTAATAAAAGCTAGGATAACAGATTAGTTAAAAAGCCTACAATTTTTGGAGTTGGGTACCTAACTTGTATGATTCACTGGCTTTCTGATAGTTAGGCTTTCTTCATTGTGATTGTGTTCCCCGAGTAAAGCAGTTCCCTTCTCTTCTTGAAACTAAAAGCAATTCTCTTCCAATAACTGAATAAAGGCACCCTAATATCAAAACAATCCTTTGAATGGTGTGCTTAATTTGCTAATACTTTTGCTATTTAAGATATTTCAGTTTCATCATTATCTTCTAAAGATTTTATCCAACATGTACTTTCAAGTTTCAAACATAACCCACCAATGTCAACAAAAATATTTGATTGAATTCATTGGAAAAAAAAAGTGGAAGAGGAAAAAAGAAAAAGTCATTGAATTCAAAGTGAAGAAGATGAATATGCGAAGTGAAAATTGAAGGAGCCAACTCTGTTATTGCTTTATCTTTTGGTTCCCTTACTCGTGCTCATTTTGATTGATTCAAGAGGAAAAAGAGAAGGTCCAAAGTAAGTGAGATTCAAATTTACAGTCCTTTTTTGATGCATATAGGAGACAGATTCCCTCTCGTGCAGTTCCTTTGACTGAGAACCAAAGAGGCAAGAGATCGCATATCTTTTACCCCCCCCCAAACCAACAGCTCGACCAAAAATTACTGAGCAAATGGTTAAAAAAAAGGTGGTACATTTGATCATGTTTTAGCACAGTGGCTTGTTCAGTGGGTTTTGGTATCAAAACTTGAGAGGTACATTTGATCTTGTTCTTCACTTAGATCTTGAAAAACTGTTGTTGCTGCTGATTATAGAAAAATTTAGGTGATATATATTTGGTGTTGTTGCCTTTGATGTAACCTAGCTTCATCTGCTCAATGCATGCAGCGTTATCCTCATAAATGCATGTAGGTTCATCTGTAGTTAGTTCTAGACCACTTGGATCTTCGAATATGTGCAATTATGGCTCTCAACCATATACATTTCGTAACAGCTTCATGTAAAGCAATAATCTCGGCATGATTCGAAGATGTCGCAACGAGAGTCTGTTTTGTAAACCTCCAAGATATCGCGGTGTTTTCCATGGTAAAGACATAACCGGTCTGGGAACGACCTTTGTGCAGGTCAGAAAGATACCCAGCATCTGCAAAACCAACCAACACATCACATGGATTGTTGATGTAGGGACAAGTGGTGGCACTCTCATTGATGGAGTTCTTGCTTCCTGCAATGAACGCATTTCGTCTTGCCTCTTTGTAGGGGTAGAACAAGCCCATATCTATTGTACCCTTTAAGTACCGAAATATTGTCTTTATGCCAGTCCAATGGCGTTGCGTGGGCGCTGAGCTAAATCTAGCTAACAAGTTTATAGCAAATGAGATGTCTGGTCTTGTGCATTGAGCTAAATACAGTAATGCACCTACTACACTTAGGTAAGGCACTTCAGCCCCCAAGACTTCTTCATCCTAATCCTTTGGACGAAATGGATCCCTTTTTGGATCTAGGCTGTGGACGATCATGGGAGTGTTTACATAATGTACTTTGTCCATGTTAAATTTTCTCAACATTTTGTGGACATAAGCTGACTGGTGGATTGATATTCCACTACTACGGTGCTCTAGCTCTAGGCCTAGGCAAAATTGTGTCTTCCTAAGATCTTTGATCTCGAACTCAGATTTTAAATATTTTACAGTGTCCTTTAACTCTTCAAGAGTCCCAATAATGTTCATGTCATCAACATAGACAGCGACAATTGCAATTCCGAATCTTGATTTCTTAATAAACACGCATGGGCATAGTTCATTATTTACATTTCCATTCCCAACCAAGTATTCACTTAGACGATTATACCACATACGTTCGGATTGCTTCAATCCATATAGTGAACGTCTCAACCTTATTGAGAACGCGCTCCGTGGTTTAGAGCTACCTGATTTGGGTAATGAAATTCCATTAGGAACTTTCATATATATATATATATATATATATATATATATATATATATATATATCTCTGAATCCAAATCCACATCCATAAGCTGCATGTCAAGTTTTTCGGAAACTACCAAACTGACAAGGTAGCGGAAGGTTATAACATCCATTACGGGAGAGTATGTCTCCTCATAGTCAATTCCAGGGCATTGTGAGAAACCTTGCACCACAAGGCGGGCTTTATATCTTAATACCTCATTCTTCTCATTTCGCTTTCTAACAAAGACCCATTTATGTCCCACAGGTTTTACACTTAGTGGGGTTAGCACTACCGGGCCAAATACCTGTCTTTTTGTTAATGAATCTAATTCAACCTGGATTGCTTCTCTTCATTTGGGCCAATCTGCTCTCTGTTGACATTCTTCAACAGAGCGAGATTCGATATCATCATGTTCTATGATTTCATGTGCAACTGAGAATGCAAATGTATCATCAAGATCATAGATTCTCTATCTAGTATCTCATGTACGCTAGCATAATTCATTGAGATCTCTTTATTCGTTGTACTTGGATCAACCGTTGGAATTCTCTCTAAATTGGTTGTCTCACGGACATAACTGTAGTCATGAAAAATTTCATGAGTTGGATTTTGAGTGTTGATGATCAATGGATTAGGTTGTGCCAAACTCCCTTTTTTCCTAGGGTGAGTCTCCATCGAACCTACAGGTCTCCCCCTCTTTCTTTGGGGAGCGATGGCCTCAGCCACCACACATCCACCAAGTGTGGTAGTGGTGGTACCTCCTATATTAGGAGCAATGGTCTCACATCTGGGATGTCTATCGTTGCAGGCACATTTGTAGCAGGTATATGTGATCTTGTCACTTTAGCAAGGTCAGTAAACGCATCAGGAATCGAATCTGCTACGTTTCCAAGCTTTATAATTCTCTGAACTTCACTATCAGCTAGTGCAGAGCGGGGATCAAGATGAGACAGAGTGGGGACACACCACGACAATTCATGTCGTTGTTGTGAAACATTGTTGGTCCTTCCTCCCCCTAATGACGGGAAAGTTGTCTCATCAAAGTGACAATCCGCAAATCGTGCGGTAAAGAGATCGTCTGTCAAGGATTCTATATAGCGGATTATAGTTGGAGACACATATCCAACATATACACCTATTTGTCTTTGAGGAACCATTTTTTCTCGTAATGGTGGCGCAATAGGCACATAAACTACACAACCAAAAATGCGTAGATGTGATAGATTCGGCTCATATCCAGTAACCAACTGGTACGCAGAAAATGGTTGTCTAGCAGCAGGTCTGAAACGAATAAGCATTGTTGCATGTAATATCGCATAAGCCCAAGCAAAAGTAGGGAGATTGGTGTGCATGGCCAAATCTCGTCCAACCATTTGAAGTTTTTTAATGGCGGCTTCTGTGAGACCGTTTTGGGTATGTACATGGGGAACTGAATGCTCAACATCAATCTCAATGGACATGCAGTAATCATCAAATGTTTGCGATGTAAACTCCCCTGCATTGTCAAGACGTATTGACTTAATAGGATGATCTGGGTGGTGAGCCCTCAAGCGAATAATTTGTGCCAGAAGTTTAGAATATGCAGCATTTCTTGTGGATAAAAGTGCGACATGTGACCAGCGTGTCGAAGCATCCACCAATACCATGAAATATCTAAATGGCCCGCATGATGGGTGGATAGGTCCACAAATATCACCTTGAATACATTATAAGAATGGAATGTTTTCTTTAGTTTCTTTAGCATAGGACTGTCTCGATCCCAGTTTGGCTAAAGAACAGGCTTTGCAGAATGAGCGATGAGCATCTGATATAACCAATGAGGATGTTGTTTCAAGCTAAAAATCACCATTGACTTGGGAAGCATTATATGGGACTAAAGCGCCACTGTTGGCGTTAAGTCTTTTCCGCTGGGGGATTTTGGCGGTGCCAATATCTAACTGACGATTCTTGCTTCCTTTCATTTAAAAGAAGGGATGTCCATTTGAGTTTTTCAAAATACGGATCATCATATCACGACCTGGATGTCCCAGTCTGTCGTGCCAAAGCCTATATGTGTCAGAATCCCATAAGTCATTTCTTATGACATGGTTAGATTCAACAACTCAAATGGTTGTTATACATAGCCCATTTGGCTGACACATTAATTTTTCTAATATTCGGTTTCTTCCAGAATCATTAGAGGTAATGCATAAGTATTCAATTTCATTCTCACAATGCATATTTGTATGGAGTCTGTTGGCTCGGATGTCTCTACTACTTAAAAGGGTTCTTGGGGCCCTATGAGCATAGAGAGCATCATTGATGGTGAGGATAGTGTCATTTGGCAACATAAATTGGGCTTTACCACGCCCTTGGATCAATTTCGTAGATACTCTCATCATTATGGTTAAAGATATTCGACAAGGCATAAAGTTGATCAAGAGTTGTCTATGATGAAGCATAGTGTGTGTGGTTCCACTATCGACGAGACATTCAAGTTCTCCGGAAAACATACCTACAAAAAGAAAAATTTGGTTTTAGAAAAGTATTTTCTGACCTTTATGCACTCGAACAGGCAAAACTTTGTCTATAAAATAGATATTGATAAATCAGATATAGTTCTGGAAACTAGACATCTGTAGTTTTCCAATCATATAAAATCCATTATCTGATTCATTCTGGTCTGTTGCCAGTAGTTTGTCAAAGTCGACTGATTTACACAGTCAAATTCTGGTTTTGCACTTATTGCGTTTTGTAGTGATTTTCAAGGATTCAATCACTTTGTTGATCCTGAAAACTGTATATGAAGGACTTTGCTAGCATTTATTTCATCTATAATCGTTTGGGTAGCTCTTTTCACTCATAGACAGGTTAGGAGAAATTGATGTAGGTGGGGCATAACCCGTTCAAGTACATTATTATCAAAAGTCTCCCTTTCTAGACATTATGAGCTACTAAGGTGAGCCCTAGTAGAAAATAGATTCATAAATACTACAAATTAATTACTGTAGATATAATATAATCAAGCCTGTTTACAAATAAATGCCTTTATTGATAATGCTAACGAAATATAACAAAGTTGGTAATCCAGAAAGAAATTGACTAAACATTGTCAAACATTAGGCACAAACGCCTTTTATTCTTGAAATTTTAAATAAAAAACTCTAATCAAAATCAGGTGTCTCATCAATTGAATCTCTCCCAATTTTGAAGTTTGTTATGTTGAGATTAGTATCAGGTACATCTCCATCTTCTATTTCATTGTTGTAAGCTTCTAAGTCAAGCTTCTCACGGTATGCTTTATATTGATCAACAAGTCCATTGCTAGCTTTGCAATGCTTGTACCAATGGTTATTTGATCCACATCTATTGCAATTACCGTGTTTTTCTCCCTTGTCTCGAGTTTCATAAGCCTTAGCCTTGCCTTTATTAGCATAGGTGGCTCGGCCATTTTGGTAACTTGGGCCTCTATAGCCTCCTCAGACTCTTTGGCTTCCTCCTCTCCCTCGGCCTCCATGACCTCCACGCGGTGCGTGTTCCTTCTTAAAGTGGTTTTGGGGACCAAGACGTCCTTCCAATCTTGCTTTTCCAGTAAGGTTCCACTCCTTACACTTCCCCTTTGAAGTACTTGCATAGTTTGCTTCAGGAATCTTCTTTGTCCCAATTGGCCTTGAACTATTGTTCACAAGTATGCTATCATGCTTTTCTGCAACGGACATAATCCGAATTAGCTGATTAAAACTTATGATATTACCGGTTCTAACCACATTATGGTACTGATGTTCAAGAATCCTTGCAGGAACCGGGAAGGTGGAGAGGGTTTTCTCGAGCATGTCAGCTTCAGTCACATTCTATTCACAGTACTGAAGCATAGATCGGAGTTTGAGCATTTCAGAGTAGAAATCTGCAACAGTTTTGAAGTTTTGGAACCTAATGTTGTTCCATTTCTCTTTCAGATCTGGGAGCAGGGTGTCTGCAACATTACCAAAGCGATCTTCAAGTGCAAGCCATAAAGCTCTAGGATCCTTGACATTCATATACTACCATTGTAGTGCCAGATCCAAATGGTGTCTCATAATGATGACAGCTTGTGCCTTCATGGTTGATGCTGGTTGATTAATAAGGTCTTCATTGAGTGGTTGGATAGTGGTGATGATAGCCTTAGCGGTCAATGCGTTTTCCACATCTGTCATCCATCGGTGATACTCAATGCCTTGTGGGTCTAATTTCTCAAAATTGAGCTTGGTTTCAGACATCCTGAAATAAAACAGAAGATGTATTAGTTTCGTAGTCTAAAAGATATCCACGACAACTATAAAATTTTCAAGATTAATATATAGATTAGACCTTTGCATATATGGTCTACGAATTCTCTTGGTTCGTTTTTATCGATGCATTTACGAACTATTTTGTCCGAATCGATAGTGAATTCTCTTGATTCACATGGACTTCATTGTCCATTTAGGAACATAGTTCCATAATTCTCAGAATAGTAGAAGGGGGAAGGAATCTCCGAATTCTCTGAGAAAAAAGGAGTAAAAGAGTAGGTTATTTTAAATAAAATTGCATAAAGCATCAACTTTAATAATAAAATTACCTTTTTCTGTTTTTTTTGTAACCGGGTCGGGTCGGGTTGGCGGATCTGGTAGAGTCGGGTCAGGCCTATTTGCTTTCAGGTCGGGTCGGCCTGTTGATTTCCGGGCCGGGTCGGCTTGTTGGTTTTCGGGTCGGGTCTGCTACAAAAACCGAGCGCTACGAGCTGCGACGCGGAGGCGCAGAAAACCGCACTGAGATTCCGATCGTAGGCTCGGAGAAGGCAGAGGAGGAGGCAGAGCACGCTTGACTGTGGAGGTGGAGGCGAAGGCAGGCTGTCGGAGCTGGGTTCGGGTCCGATCAAGAAGGCAGAGTAGGAGCTGTCTCGGGGCTGGACGTAGCACGTTGGGACAGTGCTGGATCGGAGGAGGACCCCTGATGGTACGCCTGGGTTCGTCGCTCCTAGTGGATGAGTTGTGACGCCGGGAGGAGGAGGAGCTGCTGCTACTCGGCTCGGCTGAAAATCTATTTGTAGTTTGTTATCAAAACTCAGAGGAGCAGTGCTGATAACGTGTTTCAGGAAAAATTATGTTGTATTCTATGAGAATGATTGAGCTCCTTTTATAGGAGATTACAGAGAGCTGTTACATGATTTCCTCCTTATTCTGTGGTACAGGCCACCACTGCCAAAACTACGTCTAACTTGACTAAATCTTATAAAGACTGAGTAAACACCTGACTAAGTCTTATAAAGACTGAGTAAACATTTATAATACAGGAACATAATATAATTTATTAATATCATATAACATATTGAATCCAATTATCATATTGTTTGGTTATGTTGATCTGATTTTTTTTTGGCAAATATTGATCTGATTTTGGATCGGCAGTTCCCTTCGGCAACCCATCTGGACCTCTGATTTTACCAATTCAACCCATCTAAATCGTATTTATCCAATCGACCATTATTTCGGAAACAAAATCAATACTACTGAAGGGACAACGAAGCAGACATAAAATTTGGGGTGATCACAGACCATAACATGCAGAGACCTTTGTTGAGTTTGAATATCATCATATGAACGTGTAGTTGCCTTACAAAAGCTTCTCTCCTACTTAACATTAGTGTAGTGTTAATCACTATGCAAGCTACTCAGCCTTAGATAACAACTGTATTCGGCGCCTAAAACTATTTCTTTGCAACTGTGTTTGTGCATTGTGTGATTATAGCTGTTCTACACTTCTACATGAAAATGGTGACCAGGAACAATAACACAGGGTAACACCTGTGTGCCGATTACGGTTAGTATATACAACGAATGTGGGATTACACAATTGTACTGATCAAGTGCGCTAATGAGTATTTAACATGATATTCAAGCCGCCTCATATGGTGTATTGGCGAGGAGGAGTAGCCAATACACCATTTATGTCCCGGCTATAAACTAATCTATCCAAGCAGTTAAAATACTAGTGTAAATACAAATCACTAATCTACAAACCCCCATATTGCTGTCCTCGGTATAGAAAGACTCGGTCTGTATTTTTATTAGTCGAACTCAGTTCAGGAGTATAAGCTACTCATTTGGGCAAGCCCAAACATAAACCGATTATGAACACGGTTAGCTTTCCTATAAAGTGAATAAGAACCTAACCACTACAAGAAAAACAAAGGTATTTCCCTCTATGGAGTATGGTAGGTTCTTATTCACTGATATTACAGGAAGCATAAACAGGAAGCATATTACTGATATTACATTTATCACTGCACCTCAGTTGAGTATTGTTTCATATACATATAAATATAAGAGTAAATTACACGGGCGGTATCCGAACTAATGTGTCCCGATTATAGTGGTACACATATTTTAAAAACTACCAATGTGGTACCTGAACTCTATTTTTGCTACTAACAAAGGGTCCGAAACCAATTTCTATCATGACAAATGATGACATCATCTATTTGCTGACGTGGTTGTGGTGAGACCCAACTAAAAAGTCAAAATAACAAAAACAACCTCCTATGTCTTTCTCGATCTCCATCTCGATCTCTCTCCCCTCTTTCTCTCCTCTTCTCTCTCCTCAAGGTAGAGAAAAAGGGCTTGATCTAGCTCGCCCAAATCATATGCTCCACTGTCTTTGCTGCTTCATCCAATTTATACACATTAAATCTTATGTTTGTCAGTATAGAATAATATAAAAATAAGAAAACAATTAAGTCGACGCTATGGTAATCATGATGATAAAATTACATGAAGTTCACAGATGGGGGATGTTGGAGGATGATGGCTGCATCGTTGCGTATTGAATTTCATGATGATGTTGTTGTTGTTGATGTTGCTGCTGATGATAGTGGTGGTTTTGTATTTGATGATGAATATGATGATGATGCTCTTGTTGTTGTGGGTCGAATTGATTTCCATGAAGACTGGAAGCCATAAAACTAGTAAGCTTTGCTTCCAATCGATGTTGCTCTCATGCTCTTTCTTATGCCTCCTCAAAAGCTCTCAAAAACCCCATCAATGGCGAAACCGCTTTCTGTTACATCCCATTGGCACCATAGCTCTCAACTCCTTCATATAAATCCACATATAGAGTGACAAGGGGACGATGATGTGTTGCTCAAGAGACGAGAGGCTTTGCTAGTTGTTATTTTTGTTGGCGTGAGTCAATCCATGATTAAGATTATGTCTTGTTAGTAATATTTAGTATAATTAGTTGCCTATTAGGATTGATATATGTAATCTTGTATGTATGCTCCAATCTTGGAGGGTGTTAGTATATCGCAGAATTCATAATCCTTTTAGTTTTTGACTATTTTGAGAATTAAAGAGGAAGGAGAGAGAAGAGGAGAGAAAGGGATGAAGACCGAGGTTATTTTTGTTATTTTGTTTTTTAGTTGAGTTTCATCACGGTCATGTCAACAAATACACAATGCCGTGACGAAAATTGGTCTCAGACTCTTTGTTGGTAACGAAAATAGAGTTCAGGTATCACATTGATAGTTTTTAAAGTATGGATATCACTATGACAGAGCATATAAGTTCGGGTACCATCTATATAATTTACTCTAAATATAACAAAGGGCAAAAAAATAATAGGAGGCGCACTGTTCGGGAAGTTTACTGTAGTATACAGCTAAACTACAAAAATAGGGAAACAGCTAAAATGAAGATCACACCATTTACATATGGAGACCTTTGAGAACTTACATCAAGATGAATTTCTTTAACCACATTGGCATCTTTGTTATCCATGTTTCTTCATTGATTCAAGTCTAAACTGAGTCATTCGTGATCTGGCTTGCGAAAAAACAAAGGAAACTCATCATCTTGTTCAGAGAAACTATGGTCTCTGCGCATGCCCTTCAGTGCGTGGTAAACCTGGTAGGTACATAGACCACCTATCCTTGGGTCGAGAAACAACACAATTACATGCAATTTTCAGAAATTGTAGATTTTCATCGTCGTGTCCTTTTCCACTGATATCCTTGTCAACGGCATCCTTGTTTCGACCAGAACTAGAGAGATGATTCACCCAATCCACTACATTACCTTTAAAACCTTCTTCAGGATTTCCCACTTCAAGAGGCTTCTGCCCAGTCATCAATTCCAGGAGTACTACGCCAAGTCTATAAACATCTCATTTCAGTGAAGCTATCATAGTACTTGGATACTCAGGAGCTATATAACCAAGCTCTCCCAAGTCTCCATTAACAAAACTGCTCTCACGAGAATCAGACGTCATAAGTTTTGCCAACCCAGTCCATTATCCTAGCATCAAAATCCTCATCGACGAGAATCACATTGGAGCAGATGTTCTGGTGTATTATTGGAGGCTGGCAACCATGGTGAAGCCCTTGCAGCCCCCAAACCAATCCTATATCTAGTTGACCAATCCAACCCATCACCACTTCCATGTAACAAAGAATACAAAGTCCCATATTCGACAAATACATATAGACCAGAAACTGTTCCTCCTCCACAACACACAGTAACACAAAAGGGGTGCCAAATTCAGATGCCTGAGCTGTCCTAATAGGTTCATCTCCATCCGAAACTGCTTCTCCCTGAGCTTACCAGCAACAATGACGTTGCGGCACCAAACACCCCTGCAGCAATAATAATCGCAAGGCTCTTCTTACTCAACCCTCCACATTTCTTAACTGGCCCTCCACACAGCCCATTATTCCCAGCAAAATCAGAGGAAAAAGGGTGGGAGGAATTGTCAAATTTGCGCGTATGTTGAAAAGGGCCATTGACCTCATTACAAGACTGGTTTTAGGGAAACTGCTGAATTCAAACACTAAATCACGAAAGACAAATTATTGAATTCCAATGCTTTCTTCCTCGTCCTCTCTTTTGACCCCCAATTGGATTCATTCAAAAAGAGCAGGGCATCACCAAGCCAATGCTAAATAGCATTGATCACGAATTTGACATACCAATTGAACCAATTTTCGAAACTGTTTACCCCTTCCGATTTGGAGGTTCCAGTTACTGAACCTCAAATTCTCGAATTAGGGGTTAGTGGAGTTGGAAAGTAAGAAGCTTTATGCTTTTGCAGATCCATAAGGTTTGAGAAAGAGAGATATTGAGAAATAATTCATGATGTTTGTGGAAGTTAATGTTTTTCGATAAAATAAAAAAATTGGAGAAGAAACAATAACTCTAATATATATATATATATATATTGAAATAATGGATAAAATCTATTAATCGAAAAGATTATATACGAGTTCTTTCGTTGAAGTTAAGGGATTTGAAGATTACTTATTACATATTGTTGCTCAGGTGATGGTGCACTGAATGCACATTTGACATGACTCCTAACTACACCTTGAACATAGAAAGTACAAAATTTAACTCATCAATATATCTGCCTAAGACTCTCATGATGTACATCAATACTAGTGTAATTGAGATAAACCATACACCATGCCCGAACTAAAGAACAAGGGAAACATGGTCTAAACCCACTCCACCTCCCGAAAAATGCATTATTAGACACAAACTAAATACAAAAATTGACTGTGTCATAATCAAAGCCTCAGCCCAAGATACCAAGCCCAAAGGCCTAAAGACCCATAAAACCCTAGGTCTAAAACCCTGATCTGCATTGTTGCTCCTCTACCTCATCAAGCTGAGAGATGACATCGCATTGAAGCACCGCCATTACAACCATAGGAAAACGATACCTCTCTACTAAAAAAGACCACACACTTCCCACCCTGTGCCTCCTCCCAACCGTGACAGCATCTGCGTCACCCAGCCGCGGCAGCACCCTTGTCTTCCAGCCACAGCATCACCTCGCATCCGAGCCGTAGCAACTCCCTGCGCCTCCTCGTAGAAGCTTTAAATCAATCCAAGCCAGATCAAAACAAAGTGATTACGAGAATTTCAGGTCCTAGATCAGAGTACTCAAATCATCAATATCCGTCTCGCAACCTCACGTCGACAATGTGGCAAGCCTCACTGATGCTGAGTGTCGCTGGACGAGAAGCTGCACAAGGCTTGTTCGGCTCTACAGAGAGTTTAGGGTTTTTTTATATTGTCACTCTAGCACGATATTTTCTTCCACTTGTTCTATCGTTTATTTCACTCAAATCCTAAATTAGATCTTTGTATTGAAAGTACACTATTAGATCTTTTGTAGATCTTTACTAGGTTATCTTGATCTCTATAAAGGGACAAGAATATACAAATTGTATATTCTGTAAGGATTCCAAAAGTAAGAAATATAGAGGCTGCATAAGATTTGCTTCGAATATTTAACTGAGTTTTCTTCTGCCTCGTTTACTACGACGGATTGATCATTATCATACTTTGTTCAAAATTCTAACATTGTATTAGAGCTATGTTTATCAATATTAACTTGGTTGTACCATATGTTAGATCAAAACAAAAACAAAAAAACAAACACTTTTCTTTAGTTTTCTGCTACTGTGATGGTGACACAAGAAAATGGTTCAGATGTTAGAGTTTATATCCTTTCATGAGAGAACATTGATTTATGAGTTATTAATATGGAGACCATGTTCATATCTCGAGATCTATTGAGTTATATGAACGAAGATTACGCAGTTCCAGCAGCTAAAAGGGATGACAAATGATCAGAGAACTGAGGACAAATATCAAGAAAGATGTGAAAGCTTTTGGTATTTTGCAAACATCAATCGTAAAGGAGTTATTTCCAAAGATTGCAAATGAGAGAACAACCAAAGGAGCTTGAGATGTTCTGAAGATGGAGTTTAAAGACTCAGAAAATGTGAGATCTGTAAAAGTTTAATATTTGAGGAGAGATTTTGAATACATTATAATGAATGAAACTGAGTTGCAAAGTGATTATTGCACTAGATTGACTGATTTAGTAAATCATATGAAAATCTATGCTGAACCCATTCTTGAAAAAAAAGTTATACATAAGATCCTTATGAGCTTAAATATGAAATATGATGTTATAACGAGTATTATAGAGGAGACTAAGGAGTAGGAGCAGGGTGGTGGCGGAACAGTTGTCGACTGATCACAACAATGTGGGTGATGAGCTAGTCAGGAAGGAAGTTGAAGCACTTCATCCGGATCATTCGCATGTGGTGGTGTATACTCGCAGAGTCTGGAGAATTAAGTGCATAATTCATGTACAATGGTGCTCTTGTCAAGATTTATGTAACTCTATTTTGATTGGGATATAGACACTCTTTGTGTGTAGGATTTGATGGGATCACTTGAGGCTTTCAATCAGAGGTTGATGAGTCATGATGATGAACCAATAGAAAACCTTTCAAACACTAAGCCTAAACACTAAAAGTAATGAACCATCTAGTTCAAATTCTAAATATAAAAAACAGGAAAAGTAAAGACAAGAAGTGAGAGGGTAGATTAGATCAGTCAGGAAGAAGAAAAATGAGGGAGGCAACAACACTTCAACCTATTTAAAGTGTTGGTTTAAAGGGAAATTGAAGTGCTCAAATTGCAACAAGTTTGGTCATGTCAAGAAGAATTATGACTACAAGAACAATTAGCTAGCAAACTACAGTGAAGAACAACAAGAAACTAATATGTTATATGTCACTTATGCTATTACGAATGAGATTTTCACATTTGCGAATGAGATTTCTACTGCTACAAAATGTACATACACTCTTAAGTATGCAGCTAAGAGTGCAAGAAGAATGAAGCTGAAGTAAGATCACTGGCTCTGGAATCAAAGGCTTGGACATTTGAATTTTCAAAGTGTGAAGCTGCTGCATCAAAATGAAATAGTTCATAGATTGCCAAAAATCAAAGAAGTAAATAAAGTGTGTGAAGGATGTGCATTGAGAAAACAACACATTATCTCATTTCCTAAAGAGAATGTCAGGAGAGTAAAATCACCACTTAAGTTGGTCCATTATAATGTATGTGGTCCAATGATAACAACTACTGGAGGAGGTAAGAGATATTTTCTTACATTCATTGATGATTGTTTAAAAATGACTTTGGTTTATTTCTTAAGACAAAAGTCAGATGTATTTGTTGTATTCAAGAAGTTTCAAGCTATGGTGGAGAAACAATCTGATCTCAAAATCAAGTAGCTGAGATCATATAAAGATAGCGAATACACTTCAAATGAATTTGGGAAGTTCTGTGCAGATATTGGTTTGGAAAGACAACTGACAGTAAGCTACACACCACAACAAAATGGGACAGCTGAAATGATAAATATAACTATCGTTGAAATGGCGAAGTCCATTCTACATGCCAACAAAATAGCTTTGGAATACTGGGGAGAAGCAGTAAATACTGTAGTGTATTTGATGAACATACATCTAACTACAGCTGTGCCGCGAATGACACCATTTGAAGCATGAAGTGAAGGAAGCCAAGTGTGAATCACTTAAAGGTGTTTGGTTCAATCTATTATGCACACATCCCAAAAGTATTGAGGAAGAAGCTTGATGAATCAAGTGAAATGTGTGTGTTCATGAGATACAGCTCGCACACAAAGGGCTATAGACTCATTAATCTGAAAAAAAAAGTGATTATCTGTAAAGATGTTCTCTTTAGTAAGAATTCATTTTGGGATTGGAAGCAAGTCTCGGTCCAGCAATAATGGGTGCCAGATAACACTGTTCAAGATAAAGATGTTTCAGAAGAGTTGGAACTCAATCCACCACAACAATCCCCCACCTCAAAGTCCAGAGCAACCATCACCAACATCTTCAAATGCTCAATCTACACCAAACTCAACACCAATAAGGATGAGAAACTTGAATAAAGTGTATGAAAGCTACAATGTTTGCTTATTTGAGCCTGAAAGATTTGACGAAGTTGTGAAAGAAGATGAGTGGAGAACGACAATGAAGGAGGAAATAGATGTGATTGCAAAAAATAACACATGAGAGCTTGTGAATAAACCAGACAATAAGGATGTCATAGGTTTGAAGTGGATCTACAAAACTAAGTTGAATGTAAATGGTTATGTGTAAAGAAACAAAGCAAAATTGGTGGCAACAAGGTATTCTCAGATACCTAAAGTTGACTTAATTGAAATTTTGCATCAGTTGCAAGACATGAGATAATAAGAGGTCTTATTTCCATTACAACATAAAAATGTTGGTTCTTGCACTAGTTATGGTTGCTATTAAAGCTATTGAATTAGTTTGGGTTTAGGAATGGAAGCATATTTGGCTTGAGGTTGATTCTTCCCTTGTTCTTAACTTATTCATTTCCCTCATCTTGTTCCATGAAGATTTTGTGTCCCTTGAAATAATTGCATGTATTATATCTGTAATTTTGGTGTTCTCATATATTCAGATAAGGAAATCAGGTAACAGATGCACTGATAAACTTTTGTTTAACTTCTTCAGGCTTGGTTTATTGGGACTCAATCCTCATTCTCTTACAAATATATGTCTTCGACATCAACTCGGTTTATCTTATTTTCATTTTTTTCAGTGAGGTACTTTCAATGTTGATTTATGTTGTAGGTTAAACTATGATATTTGTTTGAAAGGGATCTGTTAAGACCCAATTTCTTTTGTACTTGACATTCTTCTCTTAATAAATGAAGTTCAACTCTTTTAATCAAATAAACAATTGTTTCTTTGAGCTTATTGTGTTCTAATATGACTTAGGATTGGAAAGTTTCAAACAAACATCTTATTTTATTGTGTTCTAGTATGACTTAGGCTTGGAAAGTTTCAAAAAACATCTTATTTCATCTATTGATTGACAGGCAATATGATTAACAACACCGCCATTAGTTATTGCAATCAGATGGTTTGAAGGAGACAACATTTTTATCCAAGTCATATACAACCAAAATATTTTCCGTATACACCAACAATGTCCTCATTGAACATGGGGAAACTGGTGTTCGTCATTCCAAAGCAGATTTGATCATCTCTTTCTTCATCTCGTATAAATATTTGTTGCCCAGTAAACTGTAGTTTGCGGTCACCCTCGAAATGAATAGTCTCATTTAGTTATGGAATTGTATCCTTAATCCAAAAGTAACTAATAGTAACACAATAAGTCGGTGTGGTGATAATGGACGTCTCCAACTTTGGATCAAGTATCTTCCTTAGATGAGTTATTATCTTGTCAAAAAGATCTTAAGGTATAACTAACAGATATGCCTGAGTCGACTATCAACGTACCATTGTCAAGTGATGAACCTTTTAGAACAAACTGAATATATTTATCTCTGATCGTAATTCTTTTTATTATTACACCATATGCATGGTTGAGTTGTTCTATTTCGACCAAAGGTACTGACACCACATTTTCATCTAAAACTTCAATTTTAGGATTAGTGTGAGAAGACACCAAGCAATAAGAGAATCTATTGTCCAACATATGGAGCAATCCGGGAAGCAAATGACAAGAGCCCGCGTTCAAGCCCAATTATTCCCATTAGATTCTCACTATAAGAAGCATTGTTCGTATAGCCCAATTATTCCCATTAGATTCTCACTATTCCCGTTACAACACTACCTGATGTGGTTGTCAACGTTGTTGTTTCTTTAGCTATCTGACGCAGTGTGTTTGATCCATCTACGTACGTGATATTGTAAAGGCAAACTTCAAGAGATATACTGCAATCTTCTTGCAGTGAAATATCGTCGAGCAACCTGCATTCTTTTGCTCAACAAGAAAAGTTCTCATACGTTGATGATTTGTTCAAGTCAAATATGTCATGTTGATATTGGTTGTTGTTGCCACAAAATAGCTAACAAGATGTAATACCAGATTATCAAGGGATGCTCCAGAGATTGGATGTGTGGTTGGAGGTGGATTCTTCCATTATTCTTATTTCTCTCTGTTTTTCTCATTTGGTGTTTTGGCATCTTTGTGTGGAATAGAACAATTGTTTGCATCTTATATCTCAAAGGCATTTCAAATCAAGCCATAATTTACGTGAAGGCAATCAAGTTGTTGATGCTCTTGCTAATCACGTTGCATCTTGTATCGGGTTTACTTGATGGAATTCAGCTCTATAGCTATTTGTGAGACATTGTAATAGAGACTATTTATGACTTCTTAATTTTCGATTGTGTTAGTGTGTTTGTTGTTCATTGAGGATATTTAGCATTTGTTTGTATGTCCTTCAATCAACTCTTGTAAACTTATTTCTTTCAATAAATTTTTGTAGGAAGATAATGAGTTAGTCATCCTGCGCATATAAAAAAATACTTGTTGAAATCACAACACAGCCATAACGTCGAATTTTTTGTGTGATGCTAATAAGAGCACTTTGTGGCAAAATCATGATGGATAAAGTCCGTGAGCTAAGACGTGGAGATATGACCATCACAATATAGGAAGCTTCAAGCATAGAATCACACATATATCCGATCAGAAAGTTACTTCAAGCGAAGAATATGAGTATTCCTCGCCCACCTTCTCTTCAAAGATCTAAATTCTATAAATAAAGTCAATGAGAGAGTTGTGAGACGTGGAGATATGCCTTAAAATGTGTCTAAAATGTAAATTTTCGTAGAAAAGGAAGAATTTTGTACCGTTTGTTTTACTAGGTCCCTTTTTTGCCAATATCTGTTTTGTGAAAGATGAAACAAACATTTTTAATCGAGAAATGTGGCTAGAAGGAATTTGTCAGATTTTGTTCTTAAGTTTGTTTTTACAGGGGTAACCATAGACCCAAGTCCCATGGTCTCTTCCTAATTGATCCTTAGAATGTCGTAGTTTCTTAAAGCACATCCAGATTGAAATTGCGAAATCCAAAAAGCAACCAAGAGAATGAACACTGCGCCTGATGGGTGATGTCTGCTGGTAACGTAGGGTCATTTTCTGATGATGATTCATGAATAGGGAGAGGGTGTTCATAGCAAACACTGAGCACCAACACATCCAACAGCAACAGCACAAGGCGTGCTTTTCAACCTTCACGTCTGATCTCATTGCTCTCTTTTTATGAGGCACCGCTGCCAAAACCGCCCCCCTTTCCAACTGTTCTCTTTCACTTCTTTCTGTTCGAGAAAGGAAGCCATCATTCTGTACGAGATTGCAACTATTCAATTGGTAAGCAATAAAATTAGGAATCTCAATTTCAAATGATTCTAATTTGCCGCTCATCTCACCAGTTACACGGTAATGTGACATGTTCAACTTATAGAATGAGATTGAGAGAAAAGAAACCTCATACGGTAATAGAATGACATGAATCATTTCATAAGTTACTATACTACACAAGAGATTTCTATCTTGACAGTGATGAGCGCTAGCTAGTGGCTTTTGTTTGGCCACCCCGAGTGTTCAAGCTACACACCCAGATGCCAAAATACATGAGCAAACTTCCCTGGCTAAATCCAAAGTTGGAGAAATTATATGGTTTCTGGGTGATGTAGTGATGCAGAGCTAGCAGGCTTTCAGGATTTGTCTGCTTGTCTCCCTTAGCAGCTTCAACCGTACCCGTCAAGTCTTTCTTCTCATCACAGCTGGCTCCTCAAAAGCGGAGCGCACTAGACAAATCCACTCGAAAACCATACCATTTTAGCAAACCGAAACCAAGCATGCACAGGATAAGAGCTCCTTCCCTTTTTAATATAAAAACCTAGCACAAGGATCTCAGTTTTCTCAAGCACACAATGGAGAAAAGAAGAGAGTCGAGTGGGAGAGTAACGAAGCAAAGAGAGGTTCTTCGAGTTCAAGAGTATGTTATGCACATGGTTTTGCTCACCGCCGGAGCATCTGCGTCGGTTTTCATGGTGTTTCTCATGGAGCAGTGGCGGGCGTGGGTGTTCATCGTCCTCAACCTCGTCCTCTTAGCCATTATTTTCACTTCAGTCTCTTCTAACTCAGATGAGCATCAAGAAAGCAAAAATAACGCGGACGAAGCGGATCGAGTTCCGGTCAAGGTTGAAATGAAGGAGACGAGGCAATGTAGGTGGCAACCGGCGCAAGTTGATCAAGAGGTGATTAAAGAATGTGATGAGGAAGAGTGGTTCGAAGTTAAAGACAAGGCGGAGGAGGTTCCCAAGCTGTCCAAGGAGGCTCTGAATGAAAGAGTGGAAGCCTTCATTGTCATGTTTCGGCAGCACTTAGTTTCAGATGCAAGAAACTGACGGTAGAATTAGTGTCAGCTGTTTCATCTATGTATTCAAAATCGGCGTTCAAGTCCATTTTGATACCCAAATATTCAAATTCTTAGTCTGGAAAAACACTTGGTATTTCCATTGTCTCTTGGTTTTGTTTACTACATTCCAAAACTAAACATGATTTGGATAAGATAAACAAATTAGAGATGGTAGCATATTATACAAGTTGGGGAATCAACTTAAAAGCTTAAGAATTCCTGTAAAAGGGGCAAAATCTTATCTTTGTTACACATAAGTTAAAGACTACAGCAATGATCGTCCCACAGGAGTATACATCTCATTATTGTTGAAATGGAAATGTATCTACAAAGGCTCAAATCGCATCTAATGCACTGGTTAGAATGTCTCTACACATGAAAATGATGAAAGCAACCAAATTTAATCATGTATATGTCACTAATACTAGTCACATCGTTACTTTCTTTAAAAATTTAGGCAGGGGTGGGGGTCACGATGTGCATAGTCCATCTACAATTTGACGGGTGCCATTACTGGCTTACTGCTATGAGAGGCCACATTATCCATCGAGACACTTAGGACTGATAGTGAGATGATCTTAAGAGGGTAGCTTATCACATACAACAAAGCTGGAAATTCCAACATACTATGAATTAGACAATTAGCTGCTCCAGGAGTTGAGTCTACTCTACAATACAGGAGGCCTATTCGATCGATGCAAGCCATGGGAATTTTCATATTCGATCATTTGTTGCAGCATGTCCAATCGATCTTGTTATGGGCATGTCTCTAGTTTTGGATTCTGGATAGTTTTCAATGTGTACATACTGAGATAATGGAGGTCTGTGTTGCTCTATTCCTAGGTGTAACCTATGCTAACCTGGATATAAGTTGTTGACTTGGACAAGTAATGGAAATGTCAAGTAGACATCAAAAAGACGAACGTGACAAGCACCAACCTAACGACCCTAATAATTAAGCAAATGATAGGGCCTTGTACATGTGAGGCTAATATCCTCCTTTTGATTCCCACACTTAAACTTGCATATGAATTATGAATCTTCCCAACCATTGTTTTTTTACTTGCACCTAAGGTATGATAGAGGTATATGTTTTTTCCCTCTTGGGTTTGTCGCTAAGAGCTGTTTTCTATGAGCTTCATGTGTTTGTCTCTTTCTGGGTTTCATTTTCTTAGGTACAGGGCGGTTTATACTATGATCTTACAGCTAAATCCACACTTTCCTTGTCTACAGAAAACAGAAGCTATGTCAGGAAGTAACAGCTCTCATCTAAGCAATGCAAAGGCAGTTGCACGAAGCTCATCCATGAGCAATACTCCATCTTTGGTGTAGTAATTGTTTCATCAACGACATAGGGGACACCGGCTTGTTAACCATGGACATTGAGGATCATAAACACAGAAAAGGGTTTCGAAAGTGGTTCAAAAGAAAGCACAAGAAATATGACCCTTATCAACTCAGCCAAGTTTCAGGTTCTTCTATCCATGTTCTCATACTTCCCCACTTTGGAATTATACACTCCTCACAACTCTCATAACTTTAAACTAAACTGAGTTGTGACAAATTTTTCTACAGATGGGGGTGAAGATGAAAGTGGTGATTACTTGGATGAGATTGTCACGCAGTCCATGAAGATGGGTCCCAGAACTTCTACCAATGAGTTGAGGTAAGTTGTTAAAATTTCACCCAAGGGAATAGTTAAACAAAGATGAAATAAACATCGATTTCATATTCGCCTAATAAACATATTCCTGTATGTAGAATCTTTGTGGGAACTTGGAATGTGGCTGGAAGGTCTCCCATAGGGAGCTTAGCAGAAGATTTGGAAGAGTGGCTGAATCTGAAGGATGCAGCAGACTTGTATGTTCTTGGGTATGTCATTAATCAGAATTAGCACTATAATGTTCATAAAACTGAGCTTCTGCATCTAATCAATCTAAGCAAGATTTATGCACAAAATGCTTACAATTTGCTCGCAGGTTTCAAGAGATTGTACCTTTGAAGACAAGAACTGTGATTGGAACAGAAAACCCAACTGAAGCAAGAAATTGGAACTTGTTGATAGGGAAAACTCTCAACAACAAACATGGCATCCCTTGGTTCACACCCATATTGAACCCTACTCCAAGTGAGAACTACCAGCACGTGGACGTGCCTGACCCTGAAAGCAGAATAAGCGTTAGCAACCACACTGGGAGCCCCATTGTGGAGCAATATGAAATGCCAGAGGGTGGCAGTAAGTACAAGCAAATGGCAAGCAAGAAGATGGTGGGAGTGTTCATTAGTGTATGGATAAAAAGTGAATTGCTCAGAAAGTATTGCATTTCAGATGTTAAAGTTTGTTCAGTGGCTTGTGGTATCATGGGTTATTTGGGAAATAAAGGTTCAGTTTCAGTCAGCATGACAATCGAAGGAACTAGTTTTTGCTTTGTTGTTGCCCATTTGGCTTCTGGCGAGAAGAAAGGAGATGAAGGCAGAAGGAATCACCAAGTCTCAGAGATTTTTAGGCGAACCACTTTCCCTCGATCTCCCAGCATCCCTACAGACAATCATACCTCCCACCCTCTCACCATCTTAGGACACGAGTATGTGTTCCTCACACTATAATGTAGAAGCAAAAGTTTTCACTCATTAGCTGTAGTTTTCAACATTCATTTTACCATTATAAGGAAAAAGGTTTAAATATTATCATGCATAGACATACATCTACATACTTTTTCTAATTCAAGTATATAGATAATCTATCAAGTGTCAAACATATGAAAGGACCTAATAAGTATCAAACAGACCTAAGTGACCAAGGCAAGTAAACTATCAACGATTGAAAAGAAACAATTAAAGACAGATCTAACAATTATATTGTTTTATGGTACAGTCAGATATTCTGGTTTGGGGATCTCAACTATAGGCTATACTTGGAGGACAATTCAGCCAGGCAGCTGATAAATAAACTAGACTGGAGAGCATTACAAGAGTTCGATCAGCTTCGAAGGGAACGAGAATATGGTGGGGTATTTCAGGGATGGGAAGAGGGAGCTATAGAGTTTGCACCTACATACAAGTATTCTTCATCAAATTGCAATAGATACTCAGGTGGGCTTCCAAGCAAAGCAGGAGAGAAGCAAAGAACTCCAGCATGGTACGGACTCTAAGAATCACTATTTGATCTTAGAATCAAGTATTATTTTTGCTTTTATATCAACAGGTTCATAGAGTTCCACCTGGTTCTAAGTTATTGGCACACACTAAGGTATCTTTCCCACAGTAGAAGTGTGCCCTTTTCTACAAACATCTTAGAAAGAAAAAAATGGATGAAAAGATAATTTTATTTCTGTCTACATAAATAATATACTTTGATTGATTGCAGGTGCGATAGAATTCTATGGTATGGAAAAGGGGTGACACAGCTCTCCTATTTCCGTAGTGAGAGTAAGTTTTCTGACCACAGGCCAGTCTCTGCCCTATTCTCAATACAGGTAGAAGAAGAGAAGTCAACTAAACCAAGAATGGTTTCACTGCAAACAATTCTTCCCACCATAACATTTCCTAAAAAAACAGTAAGTTGTGTCTAACAGTTTGAGAATATCAGTAAACCATATACCTAAATCCAGTTGAAACTATTTGAAAGATTCAATTCTGGTAGGGATACTAAGAGAAAACACATGTTAATGCAGGAGCAGAGCAAATCTACATTGCAATCGTTCTTGGTAAAGGACACAGAAGCATCACCAACACATAGAGCAAAAGGGTAGAACAAACCAATGACAGTAAGTTCAGCTAGCCTTTGGCATGCTGGGTTGTTTCAGGCAGGCTTCATTAGGCTCCAGAATTTTTTCATTCTTCTTAGACAGTACCGATTTCTCCTTCATTTGTTTTTATATTTTTTTCTGTTCTAAGATTGGGCAACTTGAGCTAAATCTACAACTCCAAGAAGGTAATAGCTTCTAAATGTAATTACATGCATAGAATTACCTTCGATTTAGTGCAGTGAATATTTAAAATATTATGCACGTGACTTATTTTGAATGTTTATGACAGTAAGCAATACTTGGTAAAACGCTTTGAAAATACACAGAAACTATCATATTCATTCTCACAGGGTCCAACATACTCCTATAGTCCTATAAATGTTCTTTCACTTCAAAAGCCAGATGACGTCATGGTTACTGAATAAAAGTGCTTTCCATACCATGATACACTAAATGATCACAGAAAATGAAGTGATATCAAGTAGTATACTTACCAAATGTTTAATACGCTTCATTTGATTGAGTAAGTCCCCCCAGGGCCTCCACATTGTCTAGATGACAACTTGGACATGCACATTTCATCTGCAAGTTCTCACCGAGGGTAGCATAAGTCTGTTCCAATTCAGAAGTCTGCTTGTTTCCAGTCAAAGCCACAACAATGTGGAAGTGAAAATCATATAGTATGGTTCTTCAAGAACAGATAACACAACAAATAGAGCCCTGGATTTCACTCTTTCTTTCTCCTTTGGTCAAAACATTTTTTTTATTTAACACCATGAAAGTTGACAATGTGAACAATTATCCTTGTGGATATTAGGTGCAAACATCTAACTGCATCCTCATATTTGTATTTATTAGATAACTAAATAGGAATCAACTTAGTAAGTAAGCTGGCCAATAAATCTCTACCAACAACCTGTACACTTTCGTATGACAGTTTCAAAATGATGGAAAACTCAAGCAGTCAATAGTTCTGAAGTGCTCTCACTGTCATTAGAGATATGCATGGAACAGTGGAATTAATTCACATATGAATCACTATATTAACATACTTGAACAATGATTTCCTTGGGCTGTGAATTTTCCCGTGTTCTAGAGAAGTAAACAGTGATAAACAATTGAGCAAAGTTTGTAACCAATGCAGTCTTGAAAAGGATATCTAGTCAAATCTTGCAATTCCTTTGTTGTGTTCAATGTCTCCTCCATCAGGAATACCTTCCTTTCAGAATCAATCAACTCCTGCTGCACCTGCAGAAGTACATGTTTCAAACATCTTAATTATTTTCACATTGCTTTCCTGGGAAATCTATTGTACTAATTAGCCATTCACAAATTTTGAGGATCGATTTCTTACCTGCTTTTGAATATTCTGCTCTGATTTGTATTCTTCCTCTACTTTAGCTGACTCAGATACAACACAGGCAAGCATCTCCTCAAGTGCTCTTAAAGATTCCTCAGAAACCTCCTCCCTTGTTGGTTTCTGACATTCTGCAACAACATTGCAATATACAGTTAATCCTAACTGAACTAAATTACCAAATACTTTAGTTCCACCTGAGAGAATATACTATAAGGAAACTAAAAGCGAGATGGAGTTCAGTTCATAACATAAAAATTCAATAATTGCAATTAGATTCAGATGGAATGATACATGTTAAGATATCAAAGGTAGGTTAATCAGAAAGCGTATACAGACCATCACCAGTGTCAATTTCCATATAATTCTCCTCATGAGTTTTCACAGCAATCGACTCTTGGAACTTCCTGGATTTACATTTTTTAGCAAACACAATAGTACTTCAGTAATTACATGGAGGCACTACACACTATTGAAACAGCACTTACAGAAATCAGAGAAACATATATCACACTGCAGCTAGATTCTGTTATTTATTCATTTCAAAATGAACTCTATGCCACATGATCTTCAATATCGAGTAAGGAAAAATACCACTATATGCTGCATAAATGGATCATTCATATAACCCTTTACACAAAGATGAGACCAACCTTATCTTAGAGTTGAGATCAAACATCTGGCTTATGAACTCATCTCTGCAAGCATAATTTTGGCAATTGATTAAACTCCATAGGCTAAAATTTCTTCAAAATTGAAAAGAAAAGGAAATTTTAGAGATCACAAATGACTAAATAACAAGTGAGATAAAGATTCCATACCTTGCAGCAGCTTCTTTGTTCTTTGCAATGCAGAATCGAAAACACCATAAAAATGAGTTTCAGTAAGAAAAATAAGAAACCTAACCATCAAAATCACTCCAATTTCTCAATTCACTAATAAAATTACCTTAAGAGCTTCCAATTCAGATCCAGCTGCAGAAACCCCCTCCTGCGTCAGCGAAATCCTTGACTGAAATGAAAATCAAATCAAAAACCTAGTCACATTACGAAAAGAAATCAAATAGATCACTCAATTTTGTAAAGCACAAAAGCAACACACCTCCAGCGTTTGAATCGTAGCTTCATTCATAGCCAATTCAACTTCGTAGCCTCGAACATCTTGCTCAATCGACTCCTTGGTGCGCTTGGCCTCTTCCAGCTCCGCATTTCTGGCCTCAACCTCCGACGTCAGCTCTTCGATTCGCTTCCTCAGGCCGACCACTCTTCGCTCTGCAAATCTCAAAACCAAAGCGTTTCACACTTCAAATTTCAGTAAATTCCATAAAATCAAAGCTAAATAACGACCGGTTAGGGTTCCGTTAAGGCTCGCCGCCTGAAATTGCGAGTTTCGGTCTACATTTCACTAATCGGAAAACAAATGAAGTCGGAAAACGAGTAGCGAAGTAGCGATAGGACGGTTTTACCTCCCTGAGACTTCTCGGAGGCGAAGTCGTGGATCAAGTTCATGAGGTGCTTCCTTGCGTCGCTTCCCGCCATTACTGACTGACGTCACTGACTGTGTTGCTTCGTGTTCTGAGTGCCGAGTGTGAGAGTGACGACGAGTTTGCTATTTATATAATGGACGCTATTCTAGTCCTAGCATGGGTAGCAGTCCACTTCTCCAATTGGGCCTCAATCACTGTTCATATATTTGTGGCCTGGTTTTATTTAAAAGATAATAATTTTTCAGATAAGATCAGGCGATATAAGGTGACCATTACAACCGAAAACAAAACAGTTTGTTGGGTGACAGAGCATACAATCTACTTCAAATTTGACCATTACAACTAGGAACCCACCTCTCATCCTTTGTGGCCTGGTCTTAACTTGCTAATCAAGTATAAAAATTCTTATATACATAATGGCTGTTTACCTCAAACTCTATCAATTTATTCGTTAAGTTTGAAGAAGATCTCAATCTATAATGAAGAAATGATAGTTTCTCTATGTTTTATAGGGTTTATAATATTTATTCTTAAAGCGTTATCGTTCTTCTTCGCCAGTTATATATATCGACTTGTTTTCATCCAAAACCCTAAACTAAGGGGGCAATCTAGCAGGCGCTTGCATGTCAACATGTAGGAACCAAGATGACTACTAAACACGTTGAGGTGTTGTGGCCTGACTCGAAAGCCAATTTCAAAGACGAGAATCAAAGTAAACCAAAAAGGTAAAGAAAAGAGGATTTGGTTTTCAATAATATTAATGTAGCATTTGTATCAGTATATGGTAAACTACAATTTAGTTATCAACCAAATTACAATTTACAAATACACCATTTAGACAATATCTTACACTTTTAAAGACACAAATTAACAAATTAAGACAGGTTGATTTCCACATGTCATTTGTCACTATGTATTTTACTAAATTACTTTAATGAATTTTTAGGATAAATTGATGTCAACATGTCATCTGTCATTATATATTTTACCAAAATACCCTTCATTACATATTCAATTCTTTGTTAACGTGGCACGTTGCTACTACCGAGTTGAAAGGTGCTACTACCCAAGTTGAAAAGTTCTACTGTCGACGCTATTGTAATTTTTTTCAGACAATCCTTTGATACTGACGTGACACGCTTCTATTGTCAGGTTGGAAGGTTCTACTGCAGGCATTATTTCAATTTTTTTCTAGCAATTCTTTGATGTTGTCGCACTGCTACTGTCCGACTCTACTGCTGGTGCACTGCTACTCCCAAAGCCTAATGCTAGTGCGCTGTTACTGCCAACTCTAATGTTAGCGACTACATATTTTTCTACTGTTACTGTCGACTAAATACATATTATTTTGGTCTACTACTGATGAATGAACAGTAGCAACACTCATTATCACAACCTATTCGATCCAATTTTGAACATGAAAAATATCATTACCAAAAGCCCCACAATCCTAATCTCAATTCAAAAGCCTTAAGATCAAACTACTCAAATTCCCCCAATCACAAAGTCCATTGTCCACATAACTTGAAGATTTACAGCAGTAACAACAAAAATTGAAGATATGCTAATGTTAAAACCTTCTGTAGATCTGCTTCTGTTGAAACCTGCTACAGATCTGCTACTGCTGAAACCTGTTACAGATATGCTATTACTGAAATCTGCTACAAATCTGTTACTGTTGAAACGTACTGCAAATTTGATATTGCTGAATGTACAGTAGTAGCACTTATCATCACTCAAATTTGATTTTATTACCCAAAGATCTGACCCGAAGCTTGAAATGGCACACACAGAGAAAGAGAGAAAGAGCACTCAAGGGATTGAGAAAAGAAAGGAAAACAGATGGGGTGCAATAGCATACTAAATTAAAAGATGTTTTGGTAAATTTAAAATGAAATTTGGAGTAGGGTTTGAAACCGGTGGTTTTGGACCGGGTTGTTGTCAATTTTAGTTTAAACATTATAACAAATGGTTTTTTTGTGTTTTATTATTTGGTTAGAAACTATTTTGTCATTCTCCTATCATTTCATATATAACAATCGTGGAACAAAGCCATTCATGTTACTAAGGAGCCGATTTTCGGCTTGGCTCCAGCCGAGCCAAATCATGTTAAAAGCTATTTTACCCTTGGTTGTAACCCTAGCTATAAAAGACTTAGGGGTTGCTTGCTTTTCAGGTTTTCTCTCTCCCAACTCGATCGAGCTCTCCAAAAGTTGTTAAGCAACTTGGGCTATACGGTGTTAGACAAACTAATCTGGAATGGAGCTCGGGTGCTGCCGAGATTGGCCTCGAAGGTATGTATTTAGATTTTGGGTTCGAAATTTTATCTCATAATTGCAACCTACAATGTGACTGGTTTTTTATCAATTTGGGGTTTCAATCGGCAAGTTTTCAATAATAGGTATATTTTTATCAATTATGGGGTGGTCGTTTTCAACTGATACAATTATAGATCGGATATGATTTGGGAGTTAGGATTCAGCAGGTAGATCCAAATCTAGAATGGAAAGAGGACAACGCTGTAGCTTTTCTATAAGTTCTAGGAAAGTTTGGTCTTTAAAGATTCTATTAGGATTTGAAATAGACTTATGTCTATTAGGTTTAGGAATCCTAAACCATGTTGTATCAGCAGCTCCTATTTAGAATAAATTGGAGCTGCAGGGGGCAACATCTGAAGTAGAGGCATTAGTGTGGTGCATCTGGTACATATGGAACTATTGTGGTGCATCTGGTACATCTGACACTATTGTGGTGCATCTGGTACATCTGTTATTACATCTGAGGCAGAGGAGTTATTTGTACATCTGACACTATTGTGGTGCATCTGGTACATCTGTTATTACATCTGAGGCAGAGGAGTTATCTGGTACATCTGGCACTATTGTGGTGCATCTGGTACATCTGTTATTACATCTGAGGCAGAAGAGTTATTTGTACATCTGACACTATTGTGGTGCATCTGGTACATCTGTTATTTGTGAGAGGATTCAAGTCAATGTGGAGATTTGTTAATATAAGCCTTAAACCAGTCATCCGGGGGTACCAGCTATTCGGGGATCTCGCTGGGTTATGGTTTTCTGTTGGGCTTAGTATATAGGGTTTATGGTTTAGTATATAAACATCCTAAATCTAATTGTATTAAGCATTCGGTGTTTGTTTTTCCTCAAGATAATAAAACTGTTCTCCTCTGGCCGTGAACGTAGCTAACACATTGTTAGTGAACCACGTAAATCTGTGTTCTTTCTTTCATCCGTTACAACAACATCATATATACGCACCATGCAGTAAACCACAGAAGGGTTTAGCTTTGTTTTACTTTAATTAAGTGGATTACTGTTTGGTAATTGCGTATGGATCACTGCATGCATGGTTTAAACTTTTGATTAAGTGCTTGACAAATGGACATGTAGAGGCAGCAACACCTGCACGTAGATCTTCAATGACTCAGAAAAACGCCTCCTTTCTCCTTTATGGCGGGGTTGGTGAATCAAAGGATCTCAGAAAAGTACTAAACGGACGGTGTGGAAGGTGTTTCGTCCAAATTGGGGATCTGAAAAGCAACGGTGGATAGCCACCTTCCGGACGAGAGCTACAATCACCAGCAGGAGTGAGAGGGCTATATATACAATCCACAATGTCTTTCAAGAGCACGGCAATTTGTCGAAGAAGTGACAGGTACTCGTATACACCCTCTAGAAATGTAGACATAACTCATCATGAGGAAATGCATTGATAGTAGTTTGATACTGTGTGACCTTATTGTTGTATATATGCGCTTAACGTTCCATGTGATAGCCTCCAGTATAACAGACTGACTGTCATAAATTTTGCCTGAAACGTAGAAGCTGTGGTGCAGCTGCTGATGGCACTATTGCCACTACGTGTAGCGATCGGTTGTTCATGAGTACTAATCAAACGGAAAGGAGAGACAAAACCAACTTAGGAATAGAGGTTTTGATGAATTGATATTGACTTGTCTAAATTTTCTTTCTTTCATGCAGTTAAGCTACGAAACTGATCGAGGTTGCGCAGCTCTAAATACACATCAGGTCATTCAGTTCTAAAGTCCCTTCCGCGTTGGAACCAAAACTAGACAAGGATGAGAGTGGTCTAATCTTCTGTAATGCTTAGAATACAAACGAGGTGTGTCTCCTATTTGTCTTCAGTCTTCAGCTGTTTGTGAATCTGTTGCAGATAGTTTTCCTTGCGCGGAATTACATGTATCCTCCTCAGTTTCCTAAACATGTAGTTTTCCTTACTCATATAATGTTTGCCTCAAATGTTTTAGTGTCTGCTGGATCCCATTTCCCATAACCTGCAAAAAATGATTTCGTACAAATTTTAACATTTGCAAAATTTTCAATTCATTCCTTTTCTGTTGTATCCCTTCCTTTCGGTTGATTAGCATACCTTAATTAAGCTAATACTATTTATCTCTCTTTTATGGTTAAATGAGTGAAATCTATACGCAATAATTTTCTTGTTATCCTCAAATCACAGAAATCTGTTTCTAATTTTTTGTTGAACAAATATCTTCTAATTTGGACTACTCACCAACCTTAGGATCCTGGTTCCTTGATACATTATGTGCATCTTTACTGATTACCTATATCAATTGATAAATTATTACCATTACTGACGCATATAAATATATGTTACTGTGAAACTAAGCTACTCTACTGTTTCTGTGTTAGGTAAGCAAATCGGTGTGGCAGAGAACAACTTCGTGAGAAAAGTGAGTGGTGCATAATACATATTGGCATCTTTGAATCTTATTCTCTTCAAGTTTTACCTTTCATGATCGAACAGTTTAAATATCGACAAAGTGCAGATGAGTAGCAGTGCAGACAAAAGCAGTACTACTGATATTAAGAAGAAGAAAATTGGGGCACTTGGCTCAATTTTCATGCATGCAGATGCTGTCGATAAGTTCTTGATGACTCTGGGGTTGCTTGGAGCTGTAGGTGATGGACTCTCTACTCGGATGTTGATTGTTTTTAACAGTGGTTTGATGAACAATATGGGAAGCGGTGCAGTGTTTGATGAGGTACGTCTCCTCTTCTAATTTGTCACAGACACAATCAGTGATCTCTCTTGGCTTTCTGATATAGTGTGTAAACATAACTACTACACATGCACTGATGCACAATTAATCATTAATCAGAATTTAATTTTGATGTCAATGACTGCTGCAGAAAAAAATGATTCCCTTCTTCTACTTGGCCCTCGCGTCATTGCTTACTTGTTTCTTAGGTATGAGCGTGGTTTTCTCTTGTTTACTTGGCAAAATTTTACTGATATGTCATGAATGAGTTTTCTCTGATACTTTGTGACCATAGAGGGGTTTTGTTGGACAAGAACTGGGGAGAGACAAGCTACAAGAATGAGAAGAAACTATTTGAAAGCGGTGTTACGCCAAGAGGTAGCTTACTTAGATTTGCATCAAACAAGCGCCTCTGAGGTTGTAATAAGCATGTCAAATGACATTCAGATCATTCAAGATGTTATCAGTGACAAGGTTTCATTCTGTCTTTTGAAATTTACATTATAAATTATTGGAAATAAATTCTGGCAGAGTAAGCACATAATTGTAATCCGCATTTTCAAATTTGATTCAGGTGCCAGATTTTGTAAATAAAGTCTCCCTTTTCGTTACAAGTTACGTGATAGCATTTGTGTTGATGTGGAAACTGGCTTTGGTTGGACTCCCCTTTCTGTTGCTTCTGGTACTTCCTGGTTGGATTTGTGGGAGAAGCTTAACAAGAATAGCAGGGAAGAGAAGACAAGAACACATTAAGACCGGGACGATAGCAGAACAGGCAATATCATCTATTAGGACAGTTTATGCATATGTTGGAGAGAACAAAACTATAACACAATTTTCTGCAGCTCTACATTGGAGTACAAAACTTGGTTTGAAGCAAGGCTTGATTAAGGGGTTGGCAATTGGTAGCACCTATACTGTCTTTGCCATTTGGGCTGTCATGTCTTACTTGGGTAGCAGAATGGTTATATACCATGGTGCTCTAGGAGGGACTGTTTTTGCTGTTGGCGTTTCAATAATAAATGGAGGAATGTAAGCAGTTTAATCATATTATATATAAACGCCTAATTGTCCCTTCATTTTTATTCTTAGCTAACAAAGTTGCTGATGGGATAACTTTCAGGGCAATGGGTTATGCTTTATCAAACTTGAAGTACTTTGCAGATGCATGCTCAGCTGGAGAGAATATAATGAAGGTCATCAATCGAGTTCCTGAAATTGATTCAGAAAACATGGAAGGCACAGTTCTGGACAATGCCTCAGGTGAAGTCCAGTTTGATCATGTCAAGTTTGCATATCCATCACGGCCTGAGACCATTGTTCTGAACAACTTTTCTCTAATCGTACGAGCCGGAAAGACTGTTGCCTTGGTAGGCTCAAGTGGATCAGGAAAATCAACAGCTACCTTACTGCTGCAAAGATTTTATAACCCTCTTGAGGGACATATTCTACTAGATGGGTATGCCATTGACAAGTTACAGCTCAAGTGGTTAAGGTCTATAATGGCATCTGTAAGCCAAGAGCCCTCATTGTTCTCAACCACCATTAAGGAGAATATACTCTTTGGCAAGGAAGATGCCACAATGGAGGAAGTAGTTGAGGCTTCCATAGCTAGCAATGCTCATAATTTCATATCTCAGTTGCCTAATGGATATGACACCCAGGTTTGTCCTTCTCTATAGCTACTAGCTACTCGCAAACTATTTATTCATCAACGCAGTTCATGCATAAAACTTTTTGTGTTGTGTTGTGTTTGTTTATTCTGTGTGAAAAATTCAGAGAATTTGATATTGTTTATTTTTAGCTAACTTCTTATATATCAACTGCCAGGTTGGTGAGAGAGGTGTTCAAGTATCAGGTGGACAGAAGCAAAGAATAGCAATTGCGAGAGCACTTATAAAGAAACCAAAAATCCTTCTCCTTGATGAGGCCACCAGTGCATTAGACTCGGAGTCAGAAGGACTTGTTCAAGAAGCCCTCCATAGAGCAGCCACAGGAAGAACCACCATAGTCATTGCTCACCGCTTGTCCACCATTCAGAAGGCTGAGGTTATTGCTGTTATGCATAATGGTTCTGTCATGGAACTCGGTTCACATGATGAGCTAATTCAACAGACAAATGGAGTTTACGCCTCATTTGTCCGCCTCCAACAAACACCAAAAAAGGAGACACCAGAAGATCAAGGTCCATTATCTTTGGTCAGCTTGAACAATAGTACTAGTACTAGGCAGCTGGACTCAACCTCCCAGCAGCTTGTTGTATTTGATAGTACTAGTACTACTGCTCAAGAATCTAGAAGCAACATTTCCAAGCAGAAGTCTTCATTGTGGAGACTGTTATCTATGAATATTCCAGAATGGAAGCAAGCAGTAGTAGCTTGGTTATGTGCGATTTTTTTTGGAGCTATTGAACCTCTATATGGATTCACCATGGGGACTACATTATCCATATACTTCTTGACAAATCCGGAGGAGATTAAGGCAAAAATGACAATACTCACTTTCTGCTTTTTCGGGTTGTCTGTGATCGCGTTGCTGATTAATCTCCTGGAACACTATAGTTTTGCATACATTGGAGAGCATCTGAGCAACCGGATTAGAGAAATGTTGCTCACCAAGATACTAAGTTTCGAAGTTGGATGGTTTGATGATGATAGGAATTCTAGTGGTGCCATTTGCTCTAAACTCACCAAAGATGCTGAACAGGTAAATCTGTAGTACCTATTGTGGTAATGTGATAGTGGCATTTTCCATAGTCTAACAATAACCATTGTATTGGCAGGTGAGGTCTTTAGTTGGTGACAGGATGTGCCTTCTTATACAAACCATCTCAGCTGTGACTATAGCTTGGACAATGGGCCTAGTAATTGCATGGAGGCTTGCCGTAGTCGTCATTGCGACCCAACCCATAATCATTATGGGCCTCTATACTAGGCGTGTCCTCCTCAGCAGAATATCCAGCAAGGCCATCAAAAGCCAAGAGGAAAGTTGTAAACTTGCAGGTGAAGCTATCTACAACCTCCGGACCATCACTACATTCTCAGCTCAGAGCAAGATTCTCAAAATGCTAGAAAAGGTCCAAGAAGGCCCACATCAAGAAAGCCTGCGACAATCATGGTTCGCCGGTATCGGTCTCGGGTTTTCAATGAGCATTTCAATCCTCATTGTTGGTTTAAGCTATTGGTATGGCAGCAGGCTTGTCTCCCAAGGGTACCTCACACCAAGAGCAGTGTTTGAGACCATCCTCATTTTGATAACCACGGGTCGGGTCATAGCAGATGCCGGAAGCATGACGTCAGACCTGGCCCATGGCTGGGATGCAATTGGGTCAATTTTCGGCATCTTGGACCGGTCCACAAGAATAGAACCCCAAGCTTCAAAAGACTCCGAGGTTGAGAAGCTAACGGGAGAGGTCCATTTTCGTGACGTGTACTTTGCATACCCAACTAGACCCAATGTGATGATCTTCCAAGGCTTCTCGATGAACATTGAAGCAGGGAAGTCCACGGCATTGGTGGGCCAAAGCGGGTCAGGTAAATCAACTGTTATTGGACTGATTGAGAGATTTTATGATCCAATCAGAGGAGTAGTGGAACTAGACGGTCGAGATATAAAGTCTTACAACCTTAGATCATTGAGGCAACATATGGCATTGGTAAGCCAAGAACCTACATTGTTTGCAGGGACCATAAGAGAAAACATTGTGTTTGGAGCCACAGATAACATGGATGAAACCATGGTCATTGAGGCAGCACGGGCAGCCAATGCTCATGAGTTCATTAGTGCGTTAAAGGACGGTTACGACACTTCGTGTGGCGATAGAGGACTGCAACTCTCGGGGGGTCAGAAGCAACGCATTGCTATAGCAAGAGCTATACTGAGAAACCCTACAGTGTTGTTACTCGACGAGGCAACGAGCGCGCTTGATAGTCATTCGGAGAAGGTGGTTCAAGACGCATTGGAGCATGTCATGGTGGGGAGGACCAGTGTGGTAGTGGCGCACAGGTTGAGTACCATACAAAACTGTGACCACATTACTGTGCTTGATAAAGGGAAGGTAGTGGAGAAGGGGTCTCACTCTTCTCTTTTGGCTAAGGGACCTTCAGGAGCTTATTACTCCTTAGTCAATTTCACAAGCAGGAGTACACAATCTTAAGATGCATCTTAAGGTTCAAATCAATCATTGATTAGTATCGTGAATTAGTATAATAATTAGAAATTAAAGTATAGATTATTCTATTTCTTATCTAATTTGGTCAGTTCGTGTAGCTAGCTATATATATTCAGTGTAATATTTCAACTGTCGATCAAACATGGTACCTATTCACAAGCTAATATATATTTCAAGAGGCATAAAAGGATTTCCCCACATTGTTAATTATTGGAGGAACAACCACTAGTAGAAAAAAGTCTTTAAGCGACGGAACCATTGCTTAAGTACTTAAGCGACGAAAGGTCTGTCGTGTAAGAATCGTCATCTAAGGCTAGTTGTTTTTTTGTGTAGCGACAAAAATCAACAATTCGTCGCTTAAGGCATGTACCTATGCGACGGGCACATGCACCTATGCGATCCAATGTGTCCGTCGCCTAAGTAGGCAGATTTAAAAAAAATCACCACCATAACCTATTCTTCTTCATTTTCTTCATCATCAACACCACTATAACCTATTCTTCTTCATTTTCTTCATCATCAACACCACCACGGATACAATGACGAGGACTAACGGCTGAAGCTTACTAAGACCGGTGGCAACAGCGTCGCAAGGCTGCTCCCAATCCGAGCTCTGGGAAGTTCATGACAGTGGCCTGACTCGTTCTCTTCACCTTCTTCCCATTCTTCTCTTCTACCTCCGCCACAACGAGATTCTGACATCTGAGAATTTGTTGCAGGCCTGGTGTTCGCTGCTGGCACAAGTTGAAGAGCTTCTGAAGAGGGTGATGGTGATAGCCGGGGAAGAATCAAAGGAGATCGAGGGTGGTGGTGTTCGAGTAATGAGAATTGGGGCGAATGTATAGAAAATTTTCGTTTGAGCGGGAGTTTGAAATTTTGCTTAAGCGACGAAAACTACTTAGGTATGTTTCAAATTTATGATTTCAAATTTGAGCGTCAATTGGTGAAAATTTGAAGTTTTTCTTAAGCGACGGAAAGTATTTCCGTCAATTAGGTAAGTTTCAAATTTTGAATTGAAATTTTGAGCGTCATTTGGTGAAAATTTTGAAATTTTGCTTAAGCGACAGAAGTTTCTGTCGCTTTAAGTAAATAATAATTTTTGTCGCTCATGTATGTTTGAAGTCTTCACATATGTTGTCATCGGGAGAATGAGACTTGGGCGACATAATTTTTTCCGTCGCTTAATAGAGTTTCGTCACTCAAGAGTTTCTTAAGCGACTGAATTTTTCTGACCTTAAAAAGTTTCGTTGCTTAAGAGGTTTTTCTAGCAGTGAACGGATGTAGTGGTGATCGATCGATATCATCCTTCGATTATGGATCTTGTCTGTGGATAATAAGCTTTTGAGGAAGCAAAATCCACTTTGTAGAACTAAAAAGATATTCCGAGCTTTTTGTGAGTTTGGTAGATTCGACAGGAGGAAGAATGATAGAACACGCATTATGATCGAAATCGAAGCCTAGTCATTCTGATGTAAAATCAAACAGTGTCATATATATATACAAAGGATCTTCAAGTGTTTGATAAACGATGGACAATAGCTAGTCGATCATTCAGTCTGAACTGACTTTGGACATCACACAAGTCGCCAGTGCCTAATCTGCTCTGTAGTGTCAACGAATTAATCAGCTGCTCCTAATGATTTGCTCCATATTGATCTAATCAAGAACCACATATTCTACCACTCTATGCATCTACGTTTGAGTCTATATCTAGACTACCATTTCTGAATTGAGGCAGCACTCGATGCAAAACATTCACTCAAAAGAGTGATTAGGATTTTGGAACAGGAGCTACCACTATATATAGTAGAATGCCTCAATTTGAAGTTGGTTATAGCAGGATCCCAATAGACATATAAGGCCAAAAGACATTGGAGCTTCCAACCATCAACTTCATCAGTTTTCAGATTCCACTATGAAAAGTGCACTGCTTGTATCGGTTAATTTGCAGTTGCAAAAGAACGGATGATATGAGCTAGTTCGAAAAGTTCAGATTCACTGGTTGTGAACAAAGCCACATCTTTCTCAGACTAGTCTTTTGCTTTCCAAATTTAAGCTCCACATCATTATAGAGCTTCAGTTGCATACGCCAACTCCCATGACGGGGAGGACCTCCATTATTGATCGAGTGGTACGTACTATTTCACTTGCGGGAGCAACCACAGGAACAAACGTACTGATTCACTGGATATCATGAACTTTGTTTCTGCTGTATTATTTTCTACTGTGTTTATTTTACTTCAATCAACCTTCGCCTATGCCTCATCGTCTTAAGTCGATCTTAACCAATTTACGAGAGCCTTGTAGGGTTCCATTCGTACTAGATCAGATGACTCTGATCGAGGATCTTAAACAGTTAAGAGAGATCGATATCGAGCAGTGATATCTTGTTATTAGATTTGGAAAGGTGCTTTGTACTGGTAGAGGTGGTTGGATGACTATGGAAACCTAGCCTTTCCCATATACAATGATCTATTAATTCGTTTTTTTTCTTAAATAGAGTGATGAAGCTGCTGTTTCCAATTCGTCATATGTGAACAAAAGGGAGAAATTAAAAGCAATGGTGGCAGTGCTGGAACTTGAAAATAATTTTGGAGGGATTAAAATAATAATTAATTTATATACACAAAAATGCATATATACCTAATATTTTAATATATATATATATATATATATATATTATGTCTTTCTCTTTTCCACGACACTAATTAATAAATAAAATTAATTGATTATTATCATTAATTTGGTCCATTTACCCTTCTAAATAAACCAAAAAAGAGGCTACGTCTTAATTATAGTATATTTTCTTAAAGAATTTTCTACCAATTAGAAGCTTCACATCCAATTTCTAAAAACTTTATGGGGGCCACAGCCCCCTTCCGGTCCTATCTACATTCTGCCATTGAATGGCGGAGAGATCCAATACACTGTGCTCCATTATATTGGTACTCTTTTTGGGTTGCATCAGAGAAAACCCTAGCTAGCTTGTAAGCAAGCAATTCATCTGATGGAGTCATCCTCAACCATCTCATTCACTCTTCTCTATATATTGTAGCAGTTCATATACATATTTTCTTCAAAGCTGAAGTAATTTACTCGATGAAATGCCTCAAACACATTGATCAATATCCACAAGAAAGGGCAATGGTGCTGTCATTGTTGCTTAACATGACTGACGAGGAACACAAAGAACAAGCATTCAACACTACCCAATATCGTATTATTCGTATATCCATATATATGTGATGTATGCCACTGCAGATTGCACAAGCACAACTTATGAAATTGGCACTAGATCGATAGCTGTAGATTACCACTACTATATCTATATCGATCGATTGGCTAACTACATGCGCTTCCGTAACTATGATTGAGAAAGTCTCACGACAACTAATAAAGGATACGTATAAAGCTTGAAGAATAATGTCTTCATTCAGAAATGAAACGTTGGATAATTATATGAGCAAATTCGGAATTTGCGTCTGCGATGCATTCAGCACTTTTATTAGTTATCATTGAGAATCTGATTTCCAATGGCCATGAATGTGATATATACTGCTGTATTCTATGTTCTTCATCATTTCCGTTTGCCAGAACTTATGTGAGTATTATTCCTTTCTGCTGAGAATCGATGTGACATGCATGATATGTCACAGTACGTTCCCATGTACAGAAGTAATTAGGTAAAGGATTCTAATTGAATAGTTCCCTATAGTTTCCAGATACATAACTACACAGTTAATATGAGCAACGCTATAATCCTGAAATGGAAGTATGGAACTATATTGAAATGACACTAAAGCATCAATCCTAGTCGCAGCCCACTAATTAATCGGAAAGATGTGTTTTCTCATCCGACCAAGTACATGACCAATCGCTATTTTCATGATGAAACATTCCTAATTTTTCTAGAAAAAAAAAACAAAATACGAGTAGTACTACTCACTAGTACGTAGACGAAGGTCGATCAATCAAGTTGGCAATAGAATACGACTTTACAGACTTCATATATAAAAGTGCAGAGTGAGCTAGGGCTACGGATTAAACATGCACTAAACCGAAGGGTGTGCTTCGGATGCTACTGCGTTATCTTTTCAATCATGTGCCTGCTATGTCTTGTACTTAAATTACACAAGGCCTTAAGGATCAAAATCAGAAAGCAGCAAGAACACATATATATATATATATATATATATATATATATATATATATATATATATATAACTCTTCCACTAAAGAATCCCTTTTTTGAAATTGAAGTTTACACCAACTTTTTGATCACATATAAATATCTTCACCATTCAATATTTAGGGGGGTATATTCAATTAGGATTTTAATTGATTCTGATGGATTTACTATAATCCATGGATTTTAATTGATTCTGATGGATTTATTAGAATCCACAGATTGTCATGGATTTAAACAGATTTTGATGTATTGTTTTAACAAGATTTGTTTGGATTTGTTTGGATTTCATAAAACCATGAACCCTTGAAAACTATCACACCACCATCTCATTGACAGTTTATAAACCAAAAACCTTGCAAACGCAAATTCTTTGTTTGCTCCTGGAATACAAACATGTACATTCCTAGTTGATCATATCAGCTCACACATTGGAAACTCAATTAATGCTAAACTAGGATTCTAGAAAAATGAGAACAACTGATCTCTACTTCCTCTCATCTCATAATCAAAATTACATTCTTAAAAAGCATGAATAACAAAGTATGAGAAACAAAGTACATTACATTCTTAAGAAACAAAAAAATTAAAAAGCTGCATATTCATCCATTCCAACCTCATTATCGTCATAATCTTCATCTTCATCCACATCTTCATCTTCATCCACATCATCCATATTTTCATTCTCATTGGTGTCCTCTTGACTTCCATTATGCATATTCATCCATTCCAACCAGAAGCCGCAGAGGCGACCCCCTCCCTTTTAATCATCTTTTGGAAGCAATCTGAGGCCTTCTCAAGATGACCAGCTACACAATATCCCACAATCAAGGACGACCATGCCTTGTAACCCGGATCAGTGCCAGCCTCTAGCAGAATATTAATAATGTCATTTGCATCATCCTCTTTACCAGCACTACCAAGCTTGAAAGCAATTCTACCCTTTAAACTATCACTAGCCACAAGCCCACCTTCCTGCATCACTTTGAAAACCTTATTGCAAACTCATAAAATCCCACAGCATCCTCAATCAGTGGTGCCTGCTTCTTCAGAAATCTCACAAAACCCTTAACATACGTCTTTGTCTCCAGTTCATACCCATTGCTCCTCATCTCACCAACTACTTTCCAAAACCTATCCAAACAATCTTTCCGTCCCAATACCCTCGCAACCGCATTATAGGTCTCCTGATCATGCTTGAACAACCCAGCCTCCTCCACCCACCGGAAAAAGATCAACGCTTTTGTCGGCTCTGTTTTAAGATTCTCCATCACCATCTTAACCAAACCACCAGAAAACTCAACATTCAACTCCCGTATCTGCCTCTCAATGTCATCACTCCACACCTCATCTCTTACAATCTTACACACCCTATGACAAACCTTCGCTGCCGAACCATCAGTAGACCCGGATGCAAACACAGCTCTCAACTTCTCACCATCACTCCCCAAACCATCCTCCACAAACTTCTCCAAAACCCTATCATGAACCCATCTCGTCACGTCATACCCTTTCTTCTTCATCACATTAAAGACCTCCCAGAACTCCTCTACAGCCCCATTAATCCCCAACACACACAGCATCTGATTATACGATTTCGACCCCAATCTCTCACCATGATTCACGAAAACCCAATCGAAAACCCTCCTGGCAACATCAGGGCTCGATTCCAAGCTCTTCAACACACTCAATACAACATCATGTGTAAACTCCACATTGTTCAATTCCAATTCTTTCCTAATTTCAACCTCATCCCTAGATCTAGAGAAAATTTCAGCTATAACGGAGTCTTGGGTTTGGATTTCCGGCTCCGACGAGAGGCGTCGGGAAATGGGTATTCTAGGGTTTAGTGGGTGGTTCAAAATTGGGGGTAAAGTTGGAAGCTTAGGGTGGAGAGTGTGAGTGTGGAAAAGCGAAAATGAATGGAGATTGGATTGGGAGATTACCTGGGAGTGAGAAGAAGACTGTGAGAGCACGTGAGGTGATGAACGGAGGTGAGATCGGAGACGAAGCAGACGCTGCCATGGGTGTCTCATCGCTCTGAAATTTGAAATTTTACGTCTTCTTGAGAGAGAAGAGAAAATGAAATACGTCAAATTCTCAGGGGTGGAGGCCTGATTTCTGGGGTGGTTTGGTATTTATACCAAGCACCCTAGAATCCTACAAAATCCCTCACTTACTCAAATCATTCAAAATCCGTGGAATTTTGAATACCACCAGATTTAAAAGGAGTTTTTAAAATCTGTATTGAATACCTCAAGATTTTAAAGGACTTTTAAAAATCTTAATTGAATACCACCGGATTTCAATGGATTCTCGAAATACAAAACAATCCATTAAAATCCTACTTTGAATACACCCCCCTTAGATGCATATATATATATATATATATAGATTATCTCTGTCAAATTTCATCTAATTTGGTGATCGTTAAGGCTTTGAACTAACTGAAATCAATTGACTGATCAAATCTGTCAAACCTGAACCGTTCATGCTTTAACTTTTAATTTGCAGTTTTAAGCACGCACCTTAACGATTACTAATTTAGATGAAATTTTGCAGAAGTGATCTACTTATATAAAACTATATATTGAACGGTGAAGATGTACGTGATTTTGTGATCAAAAAGTTGGTGTAAACCTCGATTCCTCATATATGTCAAAAAATGATCCCTCATTGGAAGGGGCTATATACGATTATATTGACAAAAAACCCCTTAAAATAACCACATGTGCAAGTCACATGTCCATATTTAACCAAAAAGTTAACGGAAGTACTATATGGGATAACTAAGTAATACTTGAGGTACCAAACCAAATTGTCCCCTTTTATACATGAGGTATCATATTATCTAAGTAGTTATACCTCAGGTATCATAGAAGGAATTTACTCGGTTTTATATAGGGATTAAACTAGGGGTTTTGACACAATCAAATGCAACGCATCCTACGTGAAACCTTTTTCTACCCTATGAAAACTTGATATAATTATTATTAAATATATTAACATGGTGCGGTGCGGTTTCTTTCAATCGGTGTACACTCTACAACCACATTCAAACCGTACTGAAACGGTGCGGGTCGGACAATCACACTTTTCCAACTGATTTTCGACCTGTTCGGTCATCGAACCACTTTTTCAGTCCGGTTCAACCAGTTTTCTAAGAAGCGGTCGGTTTTCGCCTACCTCTAATTAGTGCTAGTTTCTTACCACTTTAATCACAAAATTTATAAGGTATAGTTACAAATTGAACGCTAAATCTGAGCTAGTGTCACAAATTATCTTCCTTTTATTTAAGCGTTGTGATGAAATGATGATCAAGTTAGAGGGAGAGAAACTTTTGTTAAGAATATGCAGTGTTTTAGTTGCTAATTAAGCCTAAGTTGTATTAGTAGTTAGTTAATATAGATAAGAGACATGTGTTATACATGTGTGACTTTATCTTCTCATTTATGTACTTGCACTGTACTTCATCTTATTGGTTGAGAACTGAATCAGATTTATCCTTTTTTCTTCATTAATTTTTTACTTCTTCAAGCTTTTTTGGTACTAGAGCACCAGGTTGCGACCTAGGTCGACATCTCTGGCAGCTTTTCAGGTGAATCTTCACTTTGAAGTCTTGGTTTTCTTTTCAAATAAGACTCCTTAGCTTTTTCCTTATGAAAGATCCTTTAATCGTTAGTTTTCAACCTAATTACTATTGAAATTGTGTGTTGCTTCCGCTCTTAGTAATCGAATCCTTGAATTCATATTGTGTTTCTGATTTCAGTTGGTTTGATCAAATTCATGTTGTCTCAGATTCAAATTCTTTCAGTTCAAACCCTAGCTATCTTCTTGTCCTTCAATTCTGTTGATCCTTAGCCTTGCTTTTTCCATCATGAATTTGTTTCCAGATTGTAGCACTTCAAACCCTAGTTCATCGAAATCTGTTAATGTTTTTCTTCCTAATCTCTTACTTGATGAATCAAACTATCCTGATTGGATATACTTCAGGAGTCTTGTCTTGCTGAACTTAAGTTGTTTGGATTTGTGGATGATTCTATATCGTGTCCATCTCAATTTGTGCAATCCTCGGATGGACATGTTGTGCCTAGTCCTGAGTATATAAATTGGAAGGTTCAAAATAAAAGTATTGTGAATATAATCAGACAAACTCTAAGTCATGTAGCTAGAAATTATGTCGTAGGCAGTAAGTCAGTTCATGAGATATTCAACTCAAGGCTAATCTGCAAAGTGTGAAAAAATGTTTTGATGATATTGAGACTTTCCTTGATAAGATTAAAGCTGCAAAAGATGCTTTAGTTACTGTTGGTGTGAATATTCATGATGAGGATGCTGTGTTAGTTGTGCTCAATGGTCTACCATCTGAATATGCTGTTATAAAAACTGTCATTCGTGCTCAGTATACTTGCAGTTCTTTGAGTCAGCTGAAGACTCTTAAAACTACAGAAATAGAGATTAGTGTTGAGACTCTAAGTGTTCAAAGTTTGTTGATAGCCATGTTAGCCAATTGCAATCTTAATTCTTAGTTTTCAAGTCCTTTGCCACAGTTACAAAATGGCACAGGTTTATCTGCTTTAGGTCCTAATGTGTCAACAGTAACCTCTAGTCCCACCATTTCTGGTGGTTCTACCCCTGTGGTGTCTAATGCTTCATCTCAGTCCAAGTCTTCAATTACTTCTACTATCCCACCTAGTTTCTCAGCTTCAAGTTATTCCTCTCATCCAACCACACCTACAATTCTCATTCCAACATTACATCAGAATTATATGTTCCCTCAGAGTTATATCTCTTCTTATATGTCACCCTATCAATTGTCACAACCAACTGCTTATATCTGTATCTCCTCATCTCCATATGATTACCAATTACCATCTAATTCTCAGTCTGCTCCTGTCATTGGAATGTTTGTTGGAAGGGGTGTTGGAAATTTCTCTGCAAGAGGTGCTGGTAATTTTACAGGAAGAGGGGGAACTAGTGGTGGAAGAAGAAACTTTGGTAATTTTGGTGGAATAGGTGCTAGTAATAGGAGTTTTGGAAGAGGTGTTGGTAGTATAAATGGTGGTGGAAGAGGAAACCTGGTAATTTTGGTGGTGCTTCTAGCTCAAGAAGTACTGCTGGGACTCAAATAGTGTGTCAGCTGTGTAACAAGACTGGTCATGGAGCTAAGACCTTCAATTCTGTATCATTTTTTAAGCAAGGTGGTACTGTAACTGATCAGTCTCAGAAAAAATGTCAATACTGCAATGGCTTTGGCCACACTGCTAGTGGTTGTTTCTTCATCATTGGCTTTCCTGGTCAACAAAATCAAGGTGAAGAGCATACAACAATGGTGGCAACAACCAATCTTGCTCCTTAATTTTGGCTTGCAGACACAGGTGCCACAAATCATATGACAAATTATTTACAGCTTCTACATAATGTCACCTTCTATCCTCTTAATGATGCAGTCCAAGTTGAAAATGGTAAACAACTTGACATCACTCATTCTGGTGATGCTAAGCTTGGCTCTCTCAAGCTTGATAAAGTTCTTGTTATACCTGATATGGCTGCTCATCTGCTTTCAATTTACCAACTTTGTAAGCAAAATAACTGTTCAGTTTGGTTTGATGAGTTTATGTTTGTGATACAAGACAAGGTGAAGGGCAAGATTTTATAACAGGAGCTGAGTAAACAAGGCTTATATCCTATTCCGTTTGAGTTACCTCATCACACAATCCAGTTCATATCAATATGGTTTATTCAATGACAGCAAGAATAAAAGTTCAGTTTCATCCTCTCAATTAGCCTTTGCAGCTGATTCAGTTCATGAAAGCAAAGACAAAAGAGCAGTTTCATCTTCACATTCAGCTTTTGTAGGTCAAAAAGTCAAGCAGTCGCTTTGACATAAAAGACTTGGTCATCCAACCAATGAAGAAGTCAAAATTATGCTTTTTAAAGCTCACATTACTATATCAGCAGAAAGTGATTATGTCATCTGTGAGTCTTGTCTTTTAGAAAAATTTCATAAACTACCTCTTGCAAGTTCTCAAACTAGAAGTAGCTCTCATTTTGATCTTGTATATTCAGATGTTTAGGGACTAGCCCCTTATCTTTCTATAGATGGATACAAATACTTTGTGCTCTTCATTGATGATTGTACAAGATTCACATGGATTTACCCAATGAAGAAAAAATATGAAGTATTTTCTTACTTCAAATCTTTGTGTGATATTGTGTCTACTCAATTTAACAAAATTGTTAATACCCTAAAAGTGATGGAGGGGGAGAATATATGAGTCATCAGTTTCAAGATTTTTTTACATGAAAAAGACATTCTACATCAGATTTCTTGTCCCTATACTCCAGAACAAAACAGAGTGTCAGAAAGGAAAAACAGACATATAAGGGAAATTACAGTTACTTCAATGAAAAATGCCTATCTTCCAAATCAGTTTTGGTATCATGCATGTGCTACTGCTGCCTTTCTAATTAATAGGATGCCAACTCCTGTGCTCAGTGAGAAATCTCCCTTTGAAATGTTGCATAATGCAGTTCTAAAGATTGATATGCTCAGAGTTTTTGGATGCACTTGCTTTCCTCTACTTGTTTCCTACAGAACAAATAAGCTTCAACCTAAGACTTTAAAATGTGTCTTTATATGATTTGTTGCAGGGTATAAGGGTTTTATTTTTTACAACCCAACAAACAAAAAATATATTATTTTCAGACATGTTTTCTTTGGTGAATCTTCATTTCCCTATACAGTTGATAAGAAGTCTCTTGATAAGAGAAAACCAGCTCCTGCTTCAGCAGTGTCACACTCTTCCTCCTGTTTACTCTCTCCTCAGTCCCTGGTTGTGCCCTCATCTGTCCTCATTACAACAATTCTCAATTCAGGTAACTCCACAGGTCAGGTTTCTACATCCCTTGATTTACCTTCTGTTACAGTTGAGCCAATAATTGCAGTAAGTCAAGATTCTACTGAAGTTCCTCAAAGTGATTCTCCTGTTGTATGTCAACATTGTGATTTCAGTGACAATGATCCTGATATTCTTCTATCTTCCCTCATTGAGTCACATAATATGAATTCCAATTCTAATTCTCCTATTGCTCCTCATTCTAATACCACAGTTGAATTCCAAGAAAATAATGGCATTTTGTATCTTTCGTCCAATCCTGGAACTGGTGGTGTCTCAGTCATTCTACAATCTGAGAATCCTAGAGCTCTATCTGCACAAATCTCAGAAGCTACTATTCTTCATCCAGTTAATGGTCTCTCTAAAAATAATCATTCTATGCTGACAAGTCAAAGAGAGGTATAGTCAAGAAGAAGTGTTTACACACAGTTCTTGCTCATGTTGATTCAGATTTATATATCTCAGAACCATAAAATTATAAGGAAGCTATTAAAGTTCCTAAATGAAAAGCTGTTATAGAAGAGGAATATGCAGCCTTGATGAAACAAAAAACCTAGACTTTGGTTCCTCTCCCTGATAATAAAATCTTCTTTCTTACAAATGGTTGTTCAAGATTAAAAGAAATGCATATGATACAGTTGCAAGGTATAAAACTAGACTTGTTGCAAGAGGATTTAGTCAAGAATATGGAGTTGACTATGATGAAACATTCTCTCATGTTGTCAGACATACTACAATCAGGCTCATTTTATGCTTAGTTGCTTATCACAATTGGTCATTATATCATATGGATGTTAAAAATGCATTTCTTAATGGATTGCTGAATGAAGAGGTTTTTATGGTTCAACCTGGAGGTTTTGTTGATTATAATCATCCGAATTATGTCTGTAAATTGAACAGATCTCTTTATGGTCTCAAGCAAGCTCCAAAAGCATATAATGAGAGATTCATCGCTTTTTTTACCATTTCTTGGGTTTTTTCTTATACAGATCCTAGTTTAATCATTAAAACCAGCCAAGATGGATATGTGTTTCCACTCTTTTATGTAGATGACATCATTATAACAGGTACAAGCAATTCTCTGATTGATTTAGTGAAGCAACAATTACAGTTGAAATTTGATATGAATGACTTGGGTCAGCTGCATTATTTCCTTGGCCTGGAAATTAAGTAATGTTCAGGTGGACTTTATGTTACACAAAAGAAATATGCTCAAGATTTTCTTTAAAAATCAGGTCTGAAAGACTGTATGCTTGTTCTACTCCATGCAAATCAGGATTGAAACTTCTGAAAGATATTGGAATTCCTCTTCAGTCCAATGAGATTACTCAATTTCGAAGTTTAGTACTTTGCCAGCTTCAGAAGAAGTTCCGAAACAGAGATGTCCTCTGGGGACTAGGGCAACCCCAGCCATTCTGTACAACGAACACATGAGTAAAAATCTTTGGCCTCGGTCATATACATTCAAAGCACAATTTCCACAGTTATTGAATTCGATCAGTTGTTTTCGATATTTAATTTCTCTGATATAAATTTTCAGCCTCGAATTGAGGATTTGGTAAACATTTATGTTTTAACCAGGGTATAATAAGTACTAGCATATATATAATATAGTTCCTTCATTGGAGTAGATCGATATCGATCACAACCGCCAGGAGGAAATGTATGCTAAACGCCTAAACCAGGTTTTCTAATTAATTAGTAAATTATAAATGAGGATTTTAATTGCAGTAGAATACAATCGAAACATGAGCTCAAGAGAAAACGACACTTAATTTTTGTTTAATGGATCAGCGTGTTGCATGTTGAACTCTCCTTATCGAGTTTAAGGGATTCTTCATTTTTGTTTAATGGATTGAGAAAGCTAGCTTAGCTATAAGATTCAGACAGCTTAGTCTTAATGTTCAATATAATTAAGATGATCTCGATCAAAAAGGGTATATTCGTCTCGCTAGCTACAGACAACTACAGTTTGGAAGATTATACTGTACAGCTTATGGTTCTAATATTGAAATGATTTCATGAACATGGCTTAATTAGCTGAATCTGTTATATGTGCATCATTAGTTGACTTTGTTTTTTGGCATTGTCGATCCCACGCAGGAAGATAGAATAGGAAAATATGCGAATAAACTTGCTAATAATAGCTACTGTCTGTATCTAGCAATTTGGAATATAGTAGGTAAAAATGATATATATATATATATATATATATATATATATATATATATAAATAATTGCTCTCTCAAAAATTAATATTATTTACTGTAGTATAGGTAAACAATGTGTTAGTTCATCCAAACTAAATTTTGAGATGTTGATCACCATAATAAATTTGTTGCTAAACATGTCACGCGGCCCTCCTTCACCCATTTTGTAAAGAAGCATATTACACAAGCTATAATCTTGAACACTTCTAATTAATCTACTTAATTTTAGTGTCAACGATCGATCCCATAAGTCCATAACCATTGATGCTTACCCACTTCAATCTTAGGAGAAATTGACCGCCATAATGTAATTGATTCTATTTTATCTCAAAGAAAATTGATTTGTTCCATATTTCCATCTTAAATTATACACACATCATCTTTCGTTTGTAGCAACTAGCTAGCAAGTGATGAAAAGTCCAACATAAATATGACAAATATTCCAAATATCAAAGTAGTTGTAATATTGTGTAACCTAGCTCCTTCGAATAGTACATACAAAAACTCTCTAGTTCAAAGTCGCATGCCAACTCCAAATATCATACCAAGACAAGAAAGCAATGGAGTCAAATCCATTGCATATAAGTCTACTATTTTCTTCTTTTCTAAAGTAGATGGTTCTGTGAAATTGTCTACCTCTAATATCCTAAGAATTAAGAGAAGACACTCTATTAGGAAGTATTTAGGTATCAATAATATTGTTTTTTAGAAAGACTCGCAAAATGCTAAAGGACTTTAAATTAAAGTCTTTAAGAGACTGAGTAGCTGGAAAAGTGCTACTTTTTCGAGAGCAGAAAAAGTTGTTTTACTTAAGACCAATGTTTCTGCGATTCCTAATCATGCTCTTTTTTGTTTTAAATGCACTTCTAAAATTAGTAAGGCCATTGAAAAATAAATGAGAAATTTCTTTTAAGGTGAGAGTGCTAACTCTCATCCTGTTGCTTGAGATCATATTTGTCTTCCCAAAAGTTAGGGTCGACTTGGTCTGAGACCAGTTGCCTTTTTAACAATGCACCTCTCGCTAAGTTGAGATTGAGAGTTTTCGCTAATAAGAATAGCTGGTAGGTTGATATTGTTACTAGAAAATATTTGTGAAAACATAATTTTTTTAGTCTCAAACCACAGACAAATAATTCTTTAGCCTAGAAAGGAGTGTTGGGTTCTAGACAGCTTATCCTTAAAGATCTTCGTTGGATTATAGGTAATGACAAAAGTGTGAAAATCTAGACCTTTAATTGGGTTGTTGACCACCCATTATTGGATACTCTTAATGAGACTGATAAACCTAGACTTGATTTGAATGCTGTGGTGGCAGATTTTATTGACAATAGAAAGTGAAACATTCAAAAGTTAAAAGAACTTATTGATGATCACTTTGTAAATCTGATCTGTGTTGTTAATATCCCTATTGATGACTTTGAGAATGAATTTGTCTGGGGTCTTGCCCCAAATAGTAAATTTTCTGTGAAATCAGCAACTTGGCTACAATGTAATGTGCCTAAACACTCTAAGGCATAAATACTGAACAGGGTTTGGAATTTAAAGGTTCCTCCTAAAGCAAAAATCTTTGCTTAGTTGTTTTTACGGGGCAGACTTAAAACTAAAGACTTCCTTGCTAGATATATGCATGGGATTGATACCTTATGCACCTTCTGTGGTCACCATACTGAGAATATGAAACATCTTTTCCATGGTTGCTCTTTTGTCAAGTCTATTTAGAATAGTGCAAGTCACTTGTCTTCCCAATCTTGTCTCCATCCTTGCAAGTGTGGGTTGATCAGTTAATGAGAAATTAACCTTGTTCTACTATTGAAGACTGCTTAGCTGTTTGCTGGCATGTGTGGAAGGCCTGAAACAACTCCATATTCCAATCTGCATAGCACTCTCCTAACTCAGTTCTCTTTAAGGCAGCCTCATATGGTGTTGCTTATCGTGCTTGCATCAATTCTACTGGTTTTGGTCCTGCTCAAGCTTATCTCTAGTTGAAGTAATCTGGTGGATCCCTCCTGCGCCTAACTGTGTCAAGTTGAATTTTGATGCTTTCGTAAATGACTCTTCCGCTGCTGTCGGTTTTGTCATCAAGAATGAGATGGGACATCCGTTGGTGGTTGGAGCTCGTCGTCTTGTTTCCAACAATGTCCCCTTTACTGAAAGCTATGCTCTTGGAGACAGTCTTCTTGTTACAAAAAGATTCAACTACCATTCTGTCATGGTGAAAGACGACTCTCTCATCACGATCAATTGTATCAAGAAAATTTATGAGACACCTTGGCGCATAAAGTCTATTATCCGGGACATTTTGAGTATTACTAATTGTTTTGCCAACATCTTGTTCAATCATATGTTCCAGAAAGCAAATTTTCTAACCGATGCTGTTACGAATTTGGGCCATATATTCTCTTCACTCTCCCAGATTGTGGGTTGATGCTTTACCTCCACAGCATCTCAGGCTCTTTTGTTAGATTTTTCAAATTTGGGATGACTTAGGCTTCTCCCTCTAGTATGTTTGTAATTTTCTCTTCAAAAAAAAGGAGTCCGACCCTAGTCCCGTATTGCATCCCTTTCATGATTTTCACTCTTTTTTAACCTAATAAGCAAACAGACGCTTAAAATTATCAACTATAATCACTGATCAGCTAGCTGGGGAAGGTTTAGTAAACCTGACCTAGGTCCCACACATCATCTCATCGTCACTAATGACGCTTATTTGCAAAGTTTGTTTTCCCTTTTTTTAGTCAACCCTAGAATCTTGTTTCCCTCCATCAGATGTTCATTGTTTAACAATCTTCATCCAGATTTATCTTAAAGCAATAGACCTGTCCATATGCAATGCCAACAGTTAACACTTAAACACCGGCACACCTATATATACATGGCTCTTCTCTCTTCTCACTTCGTCAGTTAAGGCCAGAGTTCTGGCATAAACAACTAAACAGACGTATACGACGTCGGTCGGTTTGAGAGAGAATCTGACTGTTGTTTGGGTTCCTGAGGGAGAAGAAATTCAGGGGGATAATATGGGAGCTGAGAAAATGGAGAGTAAGATGAAAGGTGGCTCTGCTATAAGCTCCGTTTTCATGCACGCTGATGGTGCTGATAAACTTCTGATGGCTTTGGGGTTGTTCGGAAGCCTCGGCGACGGCTGCACAACGCCTCTGGTATTGCTGATCACTAGCCGCTTGATGAACAACGTCGGCGGCTCCACCTCCAACGCTCAAGATGATTTCACGCATAACATCAATAAGGTATAAATATGATCCATGTTGCTGTTATGGTTTCGATGAGTATGATCCATGTATCTATAGCTTTGGAGTTAATCTTATGGAGTTACCTTCATAATCTTCTTCTTCTCTTTTGCTGTTAAAGTATTTGGGGTATATTATGGTAATACAAGGGTTCAATTCAAGGCAATAAGCTCAAGTATTTAACTTTGGGTTTTGATTTTGTGGTGGACAGAATGCAGTGGCGCTATTGTACTTGGCTTCGGCGTCGTTTGTTTGTTGTTTCCTTGGTGGGTTCTTTTTTCCTTCTTCTTATTTCACCAAGATTATCCCTTTCTGTGGTGCAAGAATCGATCAATATTATCAAATTTTATATAGAAGTTTCGCCTAAATTAATTAATTTTTTTTTGTAGAGGGATATTGTTGGACAAGAACTGGTGAGAGACAAGCAGCTAGAATGAGAGTGAGATATTTGAAAGCAGTGTTAAGGCAAGATGTGGGTTACTTTGATTTGCATGTCACAAGCACCTCAGAGGTTATCACCAGCGTCTCTAGTGACAGCCTCGTGATTCAAGACGTTCTTAGTGAAAAGGTTTAATCTTCATCACCATCATTTTCAGTAGGAAATGTGACTGTTTTTAATGTTTCTAGCTCTAACTATTTGATGATTTGCCACCTGCAGGTGCCAAACTTTGTAATGAACTGCTCTATGTTCCTTGGTAGCTATATCGCGGCGTTCATAATGCTGTGGAAGCTAGCAATCGTCGGTTTTCCCTTTGTGGTGCTTTTAGTGATTCCTGGATTGATATATGGACGGACTTTGATGGGACTGGCTAGGCAGATAAGAGATGAATACAACAAGGCTGGCACAGTAGCAGAACAGGCACTATCATCAATTAGAACAGTGTATGCATTTGTTGGAGAAAATAAGACCATATCTGAGTTCTCCGCGGCTCTTGAAGGATCAGTCAAGTTGGGGTTGAGTCAGGGTTTGGCAAAAGGCTTGGCTATTGGAAGTAATGGTGTAGTTTTCGCGATTTGGTCGTTCATGTCTTACTATGGCAGCAGACAGGTTATGTACCATGGCGCCAAGGGAGGCACTGTTTTCGCTGTTGGTGCTGCTATAGCTATTGGTGGATTGTAAGAACTTGCATACATCTTTCTTAACAAATCAGGCCACGGCTCACTGAAAACTAGAAGTGCTAAGCATGTTCTTTTTTCTTTGGTATACAGGGCATTGGGGGCAGGCTTATCAAACTTGAAGTACTTCTCGGAAGCTTGTTCAGCAGCAGAACGTATAATGGAGGTGATTCGGAGAATCCCCAAGATCGATTCAGACAACATGGAAGGAGAAATACTAGACAATGTTTCAGGAGAAGTTGAATTCAAGCACGTCGAATTCGCCTACCCGTCAAGGCCAGAAAGCATAATCTTCCATGACTTCAACTTAACAGTTCCAGCTGGAAAAACCGTGGCATTGGTGGGTGGCAGTGGCTCGGGAAAATCGACGGTGATTTCATTGTTGCAGAGATTCTATGATCCTCTTGGGGGAGAAATACTCATAGATGGGGTGGCCATAAGCAAGTGTCAGCTCAAGTGGTTGAGGTCACAGATGGGACTGGTGAGCCAAGAGCCTGCGCTGTTTGCAACCAGCATAAAAGAGAACATACTATTTGGGAAAGAAGATGCTACCATTGAAGAGGTTATTGAGGCTGGTAAAGCTTCTAATGCTCACAATTTCATCTCTCAGTTACCTATGGGATATGATACACAGGTATTTCTCACTTCTTGATGCTTTTTCTCAAACGACAAAGTTTTGCTGTGCATTTGGTCTTTGGTTCCCCACCATTTAATCAATGAACAGAAGAGTCCAATGTGCATGCGCATCGCTATTTCCAGTTCTAAAATATCAATTAATTTATCTTGGTCCATCAGACCATGAGCTAATATATATTAACACTATTTTTCCAATTATTCCTTGCCTTCAAATTCGATGTACCACGATTGTTATGGATTATAAATCCTTGATTATTTGGCATGTAAAGCATGTCTTAAGCTAGTAAGCAAGATATAAAATAAGGTTATAGCTGTCGGAATCTGATGTTTAACTACTTTTAGTTATCAACTAGTTTACTACTTTAATTAACAGTGAAGCCTAGGTTTGTCCCTTTAGGAATTCTTTTGATGTTCATTAAAACGTTTAATTTATACACAATTAGGTAGGATGTATAAGTTCTTAATTTGTGGCATCTATAATTATACAATCTTCTTCTAAACACAAGTACACAACTCCGATCCGATCTTGAGAGCAGCCACAAATCCTTAAGTCAAAAAAGGTACGCAACTGGATCTATATATATGCATTTAGTTCTTTTAGACGAATTGTAGCTAATACTAATTAAGCTAATTAGATAGTGCATATAGTTAAGGAATAATGACCATTAATAATTTTACTGTCACTTTCAATTAATTTTAACAAAATTATTTTATTACCCAAACTTAACTTCTTCCCAACCCCCACCCTCCCACTTTTCCCGATCTATTTTCTTCTGCTTTCTGCATATATTCTCTCTCTCTATAAACCTCCACAACATCATCAACGCTGACTTGGTCTCCGACTAAACCTTCACCTCCGCCATACCATCATTGATGGCGGTTCGGCCTCCGACGAACACTCCACCTCCGCCTCTTCTTCGGCTCCAAAGACTACAAAATCGAGCTCTGCCACGCTCATCTAAGCAGTCGACCACGATGACGTCGGTGAGCTGGGCTCGAACCTCTGATCTTGATCTCCAACCTTTGATCTCGATTCCGACCTCTGATATATCTTGATCTCCTAGAAATATCGAGGTGACACGAGCCGAGCTCCGATCTCCAAGCGCATAGCCTCGAGGAGATACGATCCGAACTCTAAGGTCCGTGTTCTAATGACAATCTCTGAATTCTGATTTCATTGTCCGACCTCCAATCTCTGATTTCAGGCTCGCTTGTTCACAAAGCGTCTTCACTCTCCGTCGTAGTCGTCTGCCTTTTCACTGCACAAGCTAGTACAATTTCAAGAACCGATCTGATCTTTGGGTGTCGTCGGAGCACTCTAACCATGATGAGGCTCCGTCACTGTGAGATTTTGACACTGTTAATAACTAGCAACTCCTCATGGCGATTGAATTCTATGAGCTTCCAAGTGGCCTTGAAGCATAAGGAGTAGCCAGCGTGGGCATGACTCAAAGATCTCTTATTCCATATATGTTTATTGTTTAAAGGACTTACAGATCTTTAAATGATTAGACTATGTTGTGAGTTTTGGTTTGAGAATTTTACACTTTTTATGCTTTTCAATTGATTTGTGTTTGTGAAGTTTATTTTCTTAGTTTTGTGATTCTAGTGTTCCACTGAAATTTAAAATTTGTTGTGACAATAAGACACTTAGGTGGTATGGACGAGGAGTTGTACAATGAAAGAAAAGGGAGCGATGGTGATGTTGTATATAATGATATAGTGTCGAAAATGAGTTATTTAGGGTTAGCTACAGAGTTATTAGCTTGTGTAAGACAAATTTGTCAAAGCACATGCCTATATTATGTTGTGAGGTTTGGTCTATTTTCTCTGTTTGTGCTTGTTATGGTATCAGTAATTAAAATATTTAAGTTACTAGGTGTAAGTAACTAAGTTATCAATGGTTATTGAGGGTTAGAAAATGAAATATCTATGTTAATGGGTGTTAGTAACTGATTTATTGATGATTATTAGTAGTCACGAACTGAGTTACGGGGGGTTAGTAACTAGAATATCTGAGTTATTGGGTGTTAGTAACAGATTTAGTTGTGATTATTGGTTGTCTGAAACTCAATTACTAGGGGTCAGTAACTGGAATATCTTTGTTACTGGGTGTTAGTAACCGATTTAGTTATGATTATTGGATGTCTGAAACTCAGTTATTGGGGGTCAGTACCTGAAATGCCCTTGTTACTGGGTGTCAGTAACCGATTTACTGATGGCGGAATCCGACGACTAAAGAAATCTTATCACTGGAGTTCGGCGCTGACAACCGGTTATCGGAGTCCGACAGTGTTCCAGAAAAAAACTTCTCTATTTAGTAAGAGACAAGGGTAAAAATGTTTTGAAACTTATTATTTTAATATGGTTTTAATAAAAATTTGTGTGTTTGGGCACAAATAAGTGTATCTTTCATTCTATTGGGTTTCAAAGTCTTATTTTCATTGGAATGAGATTTGACTTTTATTTTTTTGTGCAAATGGTCATTAGCCCTATAGTTAATAAGGTATTCTAAAACTATATGGAGATGGTCTACTTCTTTACGTCAAGAGCCATATCTATTACTATAAAAACATTAATGTAGTAATACGTTAACTCCATTGTAGACTTCCTCTAATATTCAACACCAATATAAGATGCTTGTTAACATGTTTTTATGCTAAGCATGGATAAATAAATAAATACATATTTTTCCTGATAAAACCCTGCGACAATATATTGGTAAACAACTGCACCAAATCAAGACTCCCTCCCAGCAAGACTCCTTTCATTAACATCTAACAGTCAAACTACTTGATCAATGTTAATCAGTCTTTACTCATATCTCTGTTACATATGTTTAAGAAAACGTTTAAACTGGTGCAGGTTGGAGAGAGAGGTGTTCAAATGTCGGGAGGGCAGAAGCAAAGAATAGCTATAGCACGAGCAATCATCAAGAAACCACGCATCCTTCTTCTAGATGAAGCCACCAGCGCATTAGACTCCGAATCGGAGCGTGTAGTTCAAGAAGCCCTAGACAAAGCAGCGGTGGGACGGACGACGATCATCATCGCTCACCGCCTCTCCACCATCCGAAACGCCGACATCATCGCCGTCGTTCAAAATGGGCAGGTCATGGAACTAGGCTCACACGACGAGCTATTCCAACGTGAGAAGGGTCTCTACACCTCACTCATCCGCTTGCAACAAACAGAGAAGCAACCAGAAGAGCAATTAGGTCATCACGCTTCGTCTTCTGTATACAACATGGACATTCACAACACTAGCAGCCGTAGGTTGTCCATGGTCAGCCGGTCGAGTTCAGCCAGCTCTTTTGCGCAGGGTCGAGCTTCATCGGTGGTTGCCGGGGAAGATGAGATCGTAGAACGGAAGAAGCTACCAGTCCCATCTTTTAAAAGGTTGATAGCTTTGAACCTTCCGGAGTGGAAGCAAGCGCTTCTGGGGTGCTTCAGTGCTATACTATTTGGTGCAGTTCAGCCAGCTTATGCATTTGCTTTGGGATCAATGGTGTCGGTTTATTTTTTGACAGACCATGATGAGATTAAGGAGAAGACGAGGCTATATTCACTTTGCTTTCTAGGGTTGGCCATTTTCTCTTTGCTGATTAACATTTGTCAGCATTACAACTTTGCCTACATGGGAGAGTACTTGACTAAGAGAGTTAGAGAGAGGATGCTTTCCAAGATCCTTACCTTCGAAGTTGGGTGGTTTGATCAAGATGAGAATTCTAGTGGTGCCATTTGCTCTAGACTGGCCAAAGATGCCAATGTGGTACGTATCTTAACTTTAATTTAGTTAATGCAATAGTTAATATAGCTGTCATGTTGATGGCTAAGTGATCAAGCGATTCATACTCGATTATCTTTAGATTGATTAAACATGAATCTCTTATTAATCTGTTAACACTACGTACCGAATTCAAATGTTCGTAATAAAGGTGCACTGATGCTATATATTATGTGTTTTCAAACTCTCGAGATAAATGACCGAACACAAAATCTCAGACTATAGTGGGTGAATATCTAAAGTGATGCTTGTATGTGTTGCTGACTAATATATAAGTACTGTTGTGGTTATTTGCTTGCAGGTAAGATCTTTAGTGGGTGATAGGATGGCTCTACTTGTTCAAACCTTCTCAGCTGTAACAGTAGCCTGCACAATGGGATTGGTCATTGCGTGGAGACTTGCCATAGTTATAATAGCAGTGCAACCCATCGTCATCGTGTGCTTCTACACCAGACGTGTCCTGCTCAAAAGTATGTCCAAGAAAGCCATCAAAGCTCAAGACGAATGCAGCAAGCTAGCTGCAGATGCAGTCTCCAACCTCAGAACCATCACTGCCTTCTCATCTCAGGACCGTCTCTTGAAAATGCTCGAAAAGGCCCAAGAAGGGCCACGTAAGGAGAGCATCCGACAGTCATGGTATGCTGGGATTGGCCTTGGCTGTTCTCAAAGCCTTAGCAGTATAACTTGGGCTTTTGATTTTTGGTACGGAGGCAAGCTCATTACTCAGGGATACGTCACAGCAAAAGAGCTGTTTGAGACTTTCATGATATTGGTGAGCACCGGCAGGGTTATTGCCGACGCCGGAAGTATGACTTCCGATCTTGCCAAAGGGTCGGATGCTGTTGCCTCTGTATTTGCAGTGTTGGATAGGTACACAAATATAGAACCCGAAGACCCGGAAGGTTGCCAGCCCAAAAGAATAACAGGTGAAATAGAACTACGTAACGTACATTTTGCATACCCTGCTAGACCTGATGTGATGATCTTCAAAGGATTCTCTATCAAAATCGAAGCCGGAAAATCAACTGCATTGGTGGGACAAAGCGGGTCTGGAAAGTCGACAATTATCGGATTAATCGAAAGGTTTTATGATCCTTTAAAGGGAGAAGTGATAATTGACGGTCGAGATGTGAAAACGTACCACCTTAGGTCACTGAGGAAACACATAGCACTTGTTAGCCAGGAGCCAACTCTATTTTCAGGCACCATAAGAGAGAACATCATATATGGTCTGTCGGATAAGATTGACGAGTTGGAGATAATTGAAGCAGCAAAGGCAGCGAACGCTCACGAGTTCATCTCGAGCCTAAAGGAGGGATATGACACTTCATGTGGAGACCGAGGAGTGCAACTTTCTGGGGGACAGAAGCAACGCATTGCTATAGCTAGAGCTATACTGAGGAACCCGGTGGTGTTGCTATTAGACGAGGCGACGAGTGCGCTGGATAGTCAGTCCGAGAAGGTGGTGCAGGATGCACTAGAGAGAGTGATGGTGGGGAGGACTAGTGTGGTGGTGGCGCACAGGTTGAGTACCATACAACACTGTGATCTTATCACTGTGCTTGATAAAGGGAGGGTAGTGGAGAAAGGGACTCACCCGTCTCTTTTGGCCAAAGGGCCTAAGGGTTCTTACTACTCTCTGGTCAACCTCCAAAGAACGCCATCCGCATCAGAGCTTACCAAGTTGTCATGAGTAATCCTAGCTTGTGTACGTATAGTAGTGTTTTCTTATACATATATATTGCATCTTTGATGAAGTTTACTGAAGTTTATAACTGCATCACAACATCCATGTTGACCTATATAAATGTATGTCGATCATTCTATCAGTATATGAACTCCATTCTTAGATCAAGTACTGAACACTGCAATGAACCAGGCTTGGTCTAAATTCTGTAACTTAGCTACGTACCGTGAGAATATTCAGTCAACGTACTATATATGACTGATTACTTGGTCTTAGTTACAGACTTACAGACCCCTTTCAAAGATCGATCGAGTACTACTGCAATCACTACAAGAAATCTGAGTTTTTACGGCTTAAAATTTACTGCGTGTATCAATACACGCTGTAAAAAATGATCATTTACAACGTACATTTAGTACGCGTCATAAATGTAATATATCATGCGAACCTATTTACGGCGTATTTATTTTGAACGTCACAATTGTAGTTTCATATAGAACTATTACAACCTGGTGCGTGTCGGTAAATGAGATTAGCCAATTACCGCGTGGTTTGAGTGCTGGCCTTATTTGTATGACGCGCTCATTTTTTTGGCCAAACTTAAACTTCCCACTTGTTTTTATGAAAAAAAAATCACATAGACAACCTCTCTTCAAAATTAAGCTTTCCTCTCTCAGACCAAAAATGGTGCTCCATGTTTCAATCGAGGAGATCGAACAGTCAGACGGCATCCGCGTCAAGCCGAACTACGACACCGACCTCTTCACCGTCCGCGTGGACACCTTGCGGATGTGACGACGGCGACGTTGCCTCTAAGTGGCTCACCGAGGTCCTCCGCTCCAAATCCACCAACACTAGGCCTCCTCTTCATAGGCCTCATCGCCGAGGAACACGAGCCCTCCTCCGGTCCCAAACCCTACGACCAGTCCAACTACACCTTCAACCTCCTCACCCTCTACGTCGGGTCCCACTGCCTCATGTTCCAGCTCGAAGTGTACTGTTGCAACCCTCTTTGGCACTCATCTTACCCAGAGGTCAAAATCGCATTGAGGGTCAACACAATTGCCAAGAAATGGGAACCACCAACGTTTATATCCTCTTTCTTCAATCTTTTTGGATTTATGTAATCTGGGTATTAATTTAAATGGTCACTGGTGATAATTTGTGAATCACAGGTGGTTCCTCGAGCTGATAGAGTGCTTATTCATCTTGAGCAACTTCCAGAGGTAATCCTTAATGGTTTTTAAGTTATATAACAGTAGTGTTTGCAAAGGTTTTGGATTTTGGTATTATAAGAGCTTTTGAAATGTTTAATGTGCCATGAATTTATATTTTGACTAATGTTCGCTGGCAACTTAGCCTTAACACAAGGAATGTGAATTTGAATTCTTTGTTGAGTCTTTCCATCTACAGATTGTCACTCCCTGTAAAACTAAGGTGGTATGACTAGCCATGTATGTTATGTTGTAGATGCTTGTGGTGATGTTCACCATCATTGCTATGATATTGTCTTTCATGGTTGGAGTGCGAGAATGTTTCTGTTTTCAGCTTTAATCAAAATGCAAACGTCCTAGTAGGGTACATCAGTCAAAACTTGGTATCGAGTACAACTTTAGTTGCTTGAACTTAGGGGTGAATGATGGGTTTGTTAATGGAGTAGTATTGCCTAAACGTGGGGGTGAATGATTGGTTTACTCTTGATGAGGGAGATCTATTAATTTGGTTATGTATTTTTGTCGGATTTCTGGTCAAGATTAGTGTAGAACATTGTCTTCACATGGTCACTTGTCTCGGACTGGTTTTATTTGATTAAACTAGTAACACGGACTTGATATACGTCCTTATCCATTGTTCAAGTTCTAGCTAGTCTGTGTATAAATAAGTCCATATCCAAAGAAAAATATTCAAGTTTATTCTACAATTGTGCTTGAATTTAACTGGGAGGTGCCGCTACTGCTATAGAAGATAGCCTAACCAGATAGTTTAGGAAAGATTATTCTGGTAAGGAAGATTATTATGAAATTTCATCTAGTTGTACTCTAATTAGATTTTGTTATGTTCATATCATTGATTCAAGCTAGGATTATGTTATTATTGTTTTTATGTTTTTAGGATCTAATTGTGTTGAGACATTACCAGAACAGAGTGTTTGGGCGATGAAGTATTTTCGTCGCCCTGTTAAAATTTTTTTTCGTCTCCCAAAATCTTAGGGGACGAAGCGTCGTCGCCTAAGATATCGTCGTAAGAAGTCCGTCGTCTAAGATCTTAGACGACGAAAGAAATCCCTGCCGTCGCCTGAGAGTGAGATGTCGTCACCTAATAGTTAAGTTAAGGCGACGCCACACATTTCATTGCCTAAACAACTGTCGTCGCTTAAGAGTCTCGTCTTAGGCGACGAAACTGGAGTCGTCGCCTAAAAGCGACTCTTAAGCGACGAAAAATTGTTCGTCGCTTAAGAGTCTAGATCTTAGGCGACGACGCTAGTTTCGTCGCCTAAGAGTTCTACCTTGGGCGACGATACGTGTATATTTGTCGTCTTATATTTAAAAAAAAATTAAAAATTCTCTTAAGCGATTAAAGTGGTATATTTTGTCGTCTAAGTGATCTTAAGACAACGAAATGGTGCAAAAGTCGTCGCCTAAACCTCTCTTAGGCGACGAAAAATACCATATTTTGTGAGAGCAACTCCTATTTCGGGACATCATGAATTGGGGACTTGGTGTAAGACTGCTGCAAGGAGGTTCTCTAAGAAGATTTATTGTTCAAATGTGAAGAGAGATTTCATGTCTAGGACCACGATGACATGAAACTTGTGCACTGGAATTGATGATGATATTAGCTTGGATAACATGTTTTGTACATTAAAAGCTTGTAACATAGAAGCCTGTAATAATTTTAGCTTCAATAGTGGATGTATTGGCCTGTTTGTAATAGATTGCAATAAGAATTTTGATTTGACTTTAGCTGAATTTGGCTATTAAACTGCATTGTATTCATACTTGGCCACTGCAGTGAAAACTTAAAACATCTGAGAAATACTTAAAACAGTAAACTGAATTTGATGTTGGCTTATGAATTTGTTGCAGTGAGAATTTCTGCTCTAATGGACTGGTGTATGAGCTTGATTTTTGGTGTAAGACTTTCTTTAGGTACACAAGTAAGGTCTTTGTAACTGTCATAAAGGCTTTTGCTAGATTGTACTAGTATTAGTAACGAATTTGGCTATGCCTGTGAATTCTATATGGAAGATTTCTATAAGGTAAATCGTATATATACGTTGAAAAAGGGGTTAAGACAACAATTTGTCAGCCCCCTAGTGTTTGCATCAATTAAGATACATAAATATAAAATTTGTATCTTATGAACAAACATGTCTACACGGCATGAATTGTTGAAGCTACAGGGTGTATAGCGGTAGTAACAATACCGATGCTTTAAAGATTAAGCAGAAGCTTTTACGAGAACAATAATATTTGCTTGATTTCATCAATATAATAGACTCAAGAAGATCATCTTCTAAATCACATGTAGCATGAGTACATTACCGGAATCAGTAGTTTGGCCGACGAAAAATTTTTCGTCGGCCTGTTAGCCAAATTCGTTGGTTAAGATCTTAGCTGACGATAACTCGTCGACTAAGATGTCGTCGGTAAAAACTCGTCGGCTATGACTTTACGCGACGAAATAAAAGTCGTCGTCGGCTATAGTGTCACACTTAGCTGACGACATATTTTTCAATTATTTTTCGGCTAAAGTAAGACTTGAATCGATGAAATAAATTGTGGTCGGTCTCAACCTAAGACTTTGGCCGACGAACTATAAATATTTCGTCGGCCAATTTAAAACACTTTAGCCGACGAAATATACTAATGTACGAAAAAATTAAAAATTAAAATAATATGGCCGACGAAATATAGTACATTTCGACGGGTTAAATAAAACTATAGCCGACGAAATTTACCATAGTTTGTCAGCTAAACGTTGAAAAAATAAAAAATACTATAGCTGACGAATTATGGTAAATTTCGTCGGCTATAGTACTTTTTATATTAAAAAACTACAAAACTTCTAAATTACCATCCAAGCAAATTACACAAACAATTTCATATAACCAACAACATACACCATCAAAAGTAGTCTAAACGTTTTGCATTAAATTATTAATTTATAAATTGTTCATAAACCTATAAAACTAAATAAAATCTATATCATCTAAATCTATATCCGCGCCATGAGGAGGTTGCTGTTAAGGAGGTTGCGGCGGTTGAGGTAAGGGAATAGGCGTAGGCATGGATGGAGGCGGAAGTCCCTGAAGCTGGGCAGCTGAAAAATCTTGCAAGTACTGGAACATCTGCTGCTGCTATGCCTGGTTGGTGGCATATACCGCCGCATTATACTCCTGTAAAGCAGCAGTATAGGCTGTCTGGGCGGCTTGCTGTTCCCGTAACATCTGAACTTCTGCCTCTAGCTGAGTCGTTATGTTGCTGGTCGAGGCTGCTTTTTTTTGAAATCCAGGAGTGGTCTTCAGTACCACTTCTCCCTTCTTTCCCAGACCCCGACAATAGAAGTTATTTTCTCGCGGTGGGAATGTTGTGTCCATGATCCTCGCCCTAACCCTGAGATCCGAAGTGTCGATCCGAGACATGGCTTCAGACATGTCTTCCTCTTACGTGTCTCTCCATGTCTCCCTCACTATAGCAGTCATCACCTCGTCATTAGCCTGCCTCACCCTCGCCTAATTGAATAAGAAAAAATAATTAATTAACATTTTGAAATATATATAAATATAATTTTAAAAAAATTAAAACGTAAAACGACTTACAATATCCTCTTGAGCGTCAGGATATGTCATCTCGTACGTATAGACGTACCGGTTGACTTCTGGATGTTCCCTGGCCGCCTTATCCATCAATGATTCGAACGGTCTAGAACCAGCATGATGGTTCCTTGTGTTGCGTTGCTGGTTCTGAGCGTTCGCCCGGAAAATGGCCTACAAAGGAAAAAAAAATTAGTAAAATATTTTAAAACGTACTAATTAATAACAATATAAGAAATTATTATTTTTATTTACCTGTTTATGAGGGTTGTTGAATTCAGATATCAGAAGCCAACGCCACTCGTATTCCCTGAACTGGAACTCAAGGGGGGTACCAGAACGTTCGTTCCCATGCGTAGTCCAGTGAGTCCGTAACTCGTTCTTCCACTCCTTGTACCTACAGATACGACAAAGAAATTATAAATATTATTAATTATACATAATTTTGTTTTTTCATTAACTTTGCAACGTACCTTCCCCCATGCACAACGTCCGTCCAGGTGTTCCTCAGGTGTTGGGAAACGTCAAACCACACCTGCATTAAAATGTTTATTAGTTTAGTTTTTCATAAATCCACAATGTAATAAATAATTTTAAATGTGAATTTTTATACTTACCGACATTGCGTTGTAGACCATGTCCTTAACCTTCTGTGGAACTCGCCCCAGTCTGACCACAACATAGGGACTCTATCCCTAATGAGCGCTCCCACGCGGCCGGAGTACATCCTCGTCTTCCCGCCCGATACTACGTTCTCATCCCCGTCAGTATCGATGACAATCCTTCCCGAGGTACTCACTATCTTCTCGAGAGCCTTCCCTGTGAAGGGATATCTCTTCTTCCTTGTCGGCTTGGCTCCGACGGTGCCTATCATAAATTGATTATTAATAGATTATTCTTATTATGACATTATAAGAACAAATTATTTATATATCATTACCTGAGGGCGTTGGGGTGAACGCGACGGATTCCGACTCTGTCGCCGATGATGATACCCTCGCAGAAATTAAATCCGTACCAAAAGGCATGAACAAGTACGCCGCTGATGGGGTCACCTGCGGGGGCAGTGGATAAATCGGCCCCCCTGAGTCATCGACTGCCGGTAATGCCGATATCAACCGCGGAAGGTAGAGAAGAGGTGGCGGCATCTGTACCCTATAAGACTCACCCTCCGAAACAGTAGGGCCCGGAGTTGGTGCCTTGTGTATCTCAGGCATACGTGGTGCAGACACCTCCGCCTGAGTCGGAGGCCACATCTGCCTCGAGGGGTGAGGGACGCTCGGCCGGCTCGAGCGAGGGGCATCCGGCTGCCTAGAGGAGCGAGTGGCGTCCGGTTGCCTGGAGGAATGTGTGGCCACGTCTGTCTCTGTGTCGGCTCCAGAAGAGACGCACGTCGGGCTGTTATTGGACCCTGAAACGACGCCCGAGGGTTGCTAGACGTTCCCTCAGACGATTCAGACATTTGGCCCTTTGAACTCTTAGATTTACTAAACAAACATTTCATCATGTTTATTAAATAATTAGAATTTTTAATTTGTACAATTAATAACAATTACTATTTTAATACAAAAATGTACCAAATTATAAAAAAAAAATTAACAACATTTATTAAATATATTAAATATACCAATTAATATTTTAATATACCAAATTTATTAAATATACCAAATTAATAAAAATTAATATTTTTATACTCAAATATACCAAATTATAAAAAATTAACAACATTTATTAAATATACTAATTAATATTTTAATATATCAAATTTATAACAATTAATATTTTTATACTCAAATATACCAAATTAAAAAAATTAAAAATATTATCACAGATATATTAAATATACCAATCAATATTTTAATATACCAAATTTATTAAATATACCAAATTATAAAAAAATTAACAACATTTATACAATATTCACAATTTCAATAACAAATATACCAAATTAACCAAAATTTCATATAATTCAATATATACATCAATAATTGAAAATAATTATATAATTCAATATATACATGGAATCGCATACCTTAATTGCTTGGGAGAGGGCAGTTGTTGTGGGAGGCGGAGAGGGAGAGGAAATAAAAAAATGCAAAGAAAGCGAGAGGAGAGGGAGAAATGGAGTGGAGGCCGAGAGGGAGAGGAGAAACTGCTAGGGTTCTGTCGCTCGGTTTACATATATAGGAAGAATTATAGCCGACGAGATAAAAAATTCGTCGGCTAAAGCTATATGTTTCGTAGGCTATAGTTCCACTTTAGCCGACAAATTAAAAAAAATCGTCGGCTAGTTACAATACTATAGCTGACGATTTACTAATATTTCGTCGGGTATAGTACTTTTTATACTAATTTATTAAATTTATGTCCAATTTTTATGTTTACTTTTGTGAAACTAAAATCTGACCGTCAGATATCATCATTATGTTGAAATATGTGTGTGGGTAAATTTTCAGCTTGATCCGACAAACTAAAGGACTCGATCCGGACGGTCAATCCCGTTAGTCAAACTCCTAAATGTAAAGAAACGGTAATTTGACCGTCTAAATTACGTATTCTATTCGGACTTTCAACTACAAATAGTTTCAAATCGATGAGACGCAACTAGTGGTATAAAAATTACAAGAAAAATAACCATCGGAGATAGGGCTATTTCTAGGGAGAAAGAATGAAAAATGCAGTGACCGCAACTATTGGCACTGAAACTTATCAGAATTACGTGATTTTTCAACCGTAGACATATTTCATCGTTCCGATCATATCTTATTTCACGACTTTTTTCGTTTGAAGCTTCTACGTATAGTTTGTTTTTGAAACGGAACATTTACTTAACACTTGGTAAATTAGTTATACAACATTAGTAGGCATCTTTTGATTGTGACGATCAATCTTGTAAAGCGAAAATCCGACCGTCAGATATCATCATTATGTTGAAACATGTGTGTGGGTAAATTTTCAGCTTGATCCGACAAACTTAAGGACTCGATCCGAACGGTCAATCCCGTTAGTCAAACCCCTAAGCGCAAAGAAACTGTAATTTGACTGTCTAAATTACGTATTTTATCCGGACCTTCAACTACAAATAGTTTCAAATCGATGAGACGCAACCAGTGGTATAAATTATTATTTTATTTATTTAACTTTAGCCAACGAATACCCTAATTTATCTTCGGCTATAGTATAGGGTTTAGGGTTTACAGTTTAACAGACGGAAAATTAGGGTATTCGTCGGCCAAGATAGTTTTAGCCGACGAAATACATCATATTTCGTCGGCTAAGATAGTTTTAGCCTGTTCGTAACTTCTGGTAGTGGTATTAGGCTTGTTCGTAACTTCTGGTAGTGGTATCAGGCTTCTGGTAGTGGTATTAGGCTTGTTCGTAACTTTCTTCAATTTCTAAAAAAACATCTACAGAGAAAACATTTATGGCAGTAGATGATTGAAAAGGGCGACAATGGACATTTAGTGGTCCTTGAGCCTGCACATATAACTAGTTGGCTTTTAATATGAACACTTCTTCTGAATAATACTTGACTACAACACCTATCAATTAATGAAAATGGTCATTTTGACATAAATATACACTGTAATGACTAAAAGTTGAATTAGCCCCCAAGTCTGAATACTGGCAGCTCACTGTGTGTCCCAGCAGACTCACTTCAATTTCATCAAATATGCATGGTTTCATCATCAAACTATTACATAGTAACAATTTCTGGCTCAAGGCTGATAACTTTGGTTACAGTAGTGTAGACTTATGTTTTGCAGGGAAGATTCAAACATAGAAATGAGTCTGGTAACAAGAACACAGCAACAACAGAGAAATGATATCCTTTTGTTACTAGGATCTGCAACATTTGGGAATAGCCAAAGCATGCCCGAAGAGGATGACTAGATCATGAACACACTATCTGAATCACAGCCCAGTCCCAGTGGAGTCACCAAAATATCGGGGTTCTTTTTGAATTAAGCATGACTAGATCGAAATAATCCCAATAATTCGATTAAAGTGAAGATTTTGTATGTGATTCAGAACAAAAGAAGCTTGACAGCATGAAGCATAGTGTGGGAGCTAGAAACATACTATAGTGAATAAAAATTGAGCTGCGGGAAATCTGGCTTATAAAAAAATATGTGAGAATTGAGCTGCGGGGAATCTGTTTTCTGGAAAAGAATGGGAGAATTGAGTTACGGGGAATCTGTTTTCTGAAAAATGATGGGAGAACTGATAGAAATTGGAAAAATGGCTAAGAGAACTTGAAAGGTGGAGGAGCAGGAATTAAGAGCATGACTGTTAGAGTCTGTTGCTTGGAGTGATGAAAGCCTCTTGCTTGTAGGCATGAAAGCATGAGTGTTTAGGAGATTTCTTGGTTGTCGCTTGATCAATAGTGCCTGATAGTTTCTCTAGTTCTAAACGATCCTGCTTTTATAAGTTTAGATTTGAGGTGTTGGGGTTATTCAAGCCTCTCATTATCTGGGCAAAACACTTTCTCTTCTACTCATCCATGATTTGTGCCCTAAATCATGGAAAAGAAAAACTTACTTCGAGGTGATGGTTTTCAGAAGGAGAAGGTTGTTGCGGTGACAGCGACAACACTAGCACCGAACCTGGAACGAGGCATAGAAGGGAGAATGGGAAGTATGAGCTCGTGGTTTGAGGGAGAAAGAGATGCTTCTCGACCGGTTTAAAGGTTTCTCGAGTGAGATGACAATCTTAAACGATTGCATATGGACTGGGTATAAGACTGATGGGGGGAAGGATATAACTGTTGCGGGAGAGGATATAATTGCTACGAGGAAGGAGAAATTGAGAAACTATTGATTAACGATAAGGTGTGATGTTGGGCTTTTAATTAGGCATTGGGATTATATTACTTTATAAAGGAGGGAATGTGAGTAGTTTGGGCCTTAGGTTAAAGAAGAAAAAAAAGGTAGCCCAATTCTAATATTTACCATTGCATTGTCGATTTACGCTGTTGAGCTTGGATTTCGGGCCCAAGACCGCAATCACCAACAACGTTAAATCAACAGATGAGCATTACACGTTTATGTAACCTTCCACATCACACCCACGTCTGCAAGCCCAAAAAATGTGTTGATGTGACTTGGGCTCACATTAATGAGCATGTTTGCTTGCGGATTAAAATCAAGATTTCAACCCAAGACTATAGATTTTTTTTGCATGAATTGCGTAACAAAGTGTGGTAGTAAAGTGCATGATTAAGGAATTCTAAAACTTATTCTTCATTAGAATATCTCTCTCCCCCTAGCAGAGGTTCTTCTAAGACTCACAAACTCTAACAGCGACAGTGGCTTGTTCTCTGAGGACAAGGTTAGGTTTTCCTCCCTTAATGGAAAACCTGCGGGGGCACATGGTGATTATCTATGATCTCTTGTCTTCCTATATACCTTCCTTGGCTTTCTTACTTTGGTCAGAAATTCTTTCGTTGCTATATAATTCAGTTAGAATTTGGCTGTCTCTACTAATGTATTTTTAAAGGTGAGTTTATCGGTGTTTTTTCTTGTAATTTGGACATCTCTTGTTCAGTTGATGTAGAGGATATGGTATTAAGGCTATTGAATTAGATTGTGTTCGAGAATGGAAGCATGTTTGGATGGAGGTTGATTCCACCCTTGTTCTTAACTTCTTCAATTTGATTATTTGTTCTCTTAATAAATGAAGTTTAACAAAAAAAATTATTTTGAACAAAAGTATGATTCGCTAATCAATTCACTGTGGCGAACGAGACAGAAGAAAACTCAGTTGAATATTCGAAGCAAGTCATTGCAGCTTCTGCTATTTCTTACTTCTGAAATTCTTACAGAATACATAACATTCTTACCCATCATATATGGATCAAGATAACCTAGAAAATATCTAAGTAAAAGATCTATAAATGATCTAATATTGTACTTAATTATAAACATCTAAATCATGGTTTGAGTGGAGGTGAACAGTAGAACAAATGAAAGTAAATATCCTCAGTTAGTCATTACTTCTTCTACAGTTTCCTAGTATTCATAGGAAAACATTAACTTTAACACTCCCTCTTAATGCTTTACTTATCCCCTCCTAGTAGGCCTCTGAGGTATTCGATCCTCTCTCTTGACAGAGCTTTGGTGAAGATATCTACAACTTGGCCTTCTGTATTGCTAAACATTAGATCAATCTCATTCTCTTAGCCAACATCTTTGATGTAGTGAAATTTCAAAGCAATATGTTTTTCCTTACTGTGATACACATGATTCTTGCTCATGGAAATTACAGACTTGTTATCACTGAGAATGGTTATTGCAGATCCTTGCTTCTCGTCAAAGTCTTCAATGACTCTTCTCAGCCAAATTGCTTGAGAAATGACTATTAATTTAGATACATACTCTACTTTAGCTATAAACAGTGCTACTGATTTTTCCTTCTTTGAAGCCTAAGAGAACACACCAGTTCCAAGTGTGAAAGTATATCTAGATGTGTTTTTCAAATCATCAACACTTCCTCCTCAATCACTATCATATAACCCAAACAGTTTTGGTTTCATATTCCTCTCATACATTATTCCAAAGTCTATTGTACATTGAATGTATATCAGGATTCTTCTTGTAGATCCATAGTGAATCTTGGTTGGATTGTGCATAAATCTGGACATCATACTTGCACCATACATTATATCAGACCTTGTTACTGTCAAGTATAACAGACTTCCCACTAAACTTCTGTATAAGCTCTCATCAACACTACCACTTCCATCTTCTTTTGAAAATTTTCATTGATAACTAGAGGTGTTGCAACTTTATCGCAACCAAACATCTTGAACTTTTCTAGAATTGTCTTTGCATATTTTTTTTATGTGATGAAGATTCTTTTCACTTCTTGAATAATTTCTATTCTTATAAAATAATGCAGGATTTCCAAATCACTAATATCATAATTCTTCGTCATATCAGACTTGAAATTTGAAATCATTTTTTCACAACTTCCAGTACATACCAAATCATCAACATATAAGGAGACAATAAGTATGCTTGATTTACCTTCAGTTTTGGTGTAGAGAGCAGGTTCATTTTCACTCATTTGAAACCCTCTATCTGTGAAATAGGAATCAATCTCACCATATCAAGCTCTTGGGGCTTGTAACAAACCATAAAAAGCATTCTTCAGTTTATAAACTTTTTTCTCTTTACCCTTGATGATGAAACCTTGTGGTTGCTTTACAAATACTTCTTCGTTCAACACTCCATTCAAAAACGCTGATTTGACATCTAACTGGTGTAAGAACTAGCTTTTTATGCTGCAATGTAAATAAGACCTCTTATTGTCTCATGCCTTGCAACTGATGCAAAAGTCTCATTGAAATCAACTCAAGATATTTGTGAATACCATTTTGCTACCAATCTTGCTTTGTTTCTTTGCACAAAACCATCTGCATTCAGTTTAGTTTTGTAGATCCACTTCAAACCAATGACATCCTTGTTGTCAGGTTTATCAACAAACTCTCATTCATTTATTTCCTTATTCATTTTCGTTCGTCACTCATCTTCTTTCACAGCTTTTCAAATCTTTTCGGCTCAAATAAGCGAACATTGCAGTTTTCATACACTTCATTCAAGATTCTCATTCTTATTGGTGTTGAGTTTGGTGTAGATTGAGCATTTGAAGATGCTAGTGATGGTTGCTCAGGACTTTGAGGTGAGGTTTGTTATGGTGGATTGAGTTCCAACTCTTCTGGAACATCTTCATCTTGAACAGTGTTTTCTGGCACCAATTGTTGCTGGACTGAGTCTTGATTCTAATCCCAAGATGAATTCTCACTGAAGAGAACGTCTTTAAAGATAATCACTTTTTTTCAGATTAAAGAGCCTATAGCCCTTTGTGTGCGAGCTGTATCCTATGAACACACACATTTCACTTGATTTATCAAGCTTCTTCCTCAATACGTTTGGGATGTGTGCATAAAAGATTTAACCAAACACCCTCAAATGATATGCACTTGGCTTTCTTCCACTCTATACTTCAAATGGTGTCATTCGCGGCACAACTGTAGTTAGATGTCTGTTCATCAAATACACTGCAGTATTCACTGCTTCTTCCTAGTTGAAGGGGATTTGTCAAGCCCCAATCCCTTCTGTAATTGATTTTTTTTTCTATTAATAAATGGAGTTTAACTAAAAAAATGTATTTTGAATAAAAGTATGATTCGTTGATCAATTTGATGTGGCGAACGAGACAGAAAAAACTCAGTTAAATATTCGAAACAAATCGTTGCAGCCTCTAATATTTCTTACTTCTGAAATTCTTACAGAATACACAACATTTTTGCCCATTATATAGGGATCAAGATAATCTAAAAAAGATCTAAGTAAAAAAATCTACAAAAGATCTAATATTGTACTTAATTTCAAAAGTTCTAAATCATAGTTTGAGTGTAGGTGAACAATAGAACAAGTGGAAGTAAATATCTGCAGTGAGTTATTGCTTCTTTTGTAGTTTTCTAGTATTCACAAGAAAGCATTAACTTCAACAAATTCATCGATGGCTTTGAGATTGCTGATCAGTGCGGTGTTGGTGTGGTTCCCTTGATCAAGGTTGGTATGTCTCAGATTCTTGTGAAGGTCTTGTTTTGTTTGCTCGGAAGCCGAATCTCAAGGGGATGTTCAAGCGTTTTGATGAGTGGTCGTCGTCGTTTGGATTGGTTGTAGGTGAAGATAGTGGGAACGACAATAAAAACTTTAGGGTCGGATCTTCTGCCGAAGAAAGCTCTGTTGGCGGTGTCTCTCTAGCGGTGGCGACGACGGTCTGCTGCTTGAGGTACCTAGGGTTTACGGATCTTAGTGGGCTTGGGCTTCTTCTGAGTTTTGGGCCTACTAGAATTTCTGACTGGGTCGAATTTCTAATTTTGTTGGGTTGTCACTTTGGTGTGGGCTTGGTTGGACTGAGTCTTTATGACCCAAATTGCGATTTTTTTTTAATTAGAAGCGAAGTCACGTTCCTCTTTAGTTGGTACCATTTAATCATTTATTCTAGCGGGTGAAAGCTAAACACTTGCGTTTTATCTGAAGTGAATGTACTTTTGATTGTTAGAGATGTAGTGTAGCTAGATACAATGTTTAGTAGTCATAAAGAATGAATACAATATGACTTGGTGAATGATATTTATTTGTTTGCTATATTATAAATGGGTTCACTTTCAATTAAAAAAAATTAACAAATTCTGCTTTTAAATTTGCTCAGATACACACAAAAAGAAAAGAAAAGCATCATCCACCGTCCACAGTAATACTGTAAAGTAACAAACACATGTCGATACGACCGAAGAACAAGAAAATGTAAAAATTAATGTAGGAAATAGAAACATGAATGTCAATATATAATGGACCACCGGCTAGACCTCAAAACCAAAATTAATGTTGGGTTTTGTCTGGCAAGGATGGCGGGAATACCAGACGACCATGTTCCCGTTGATTCTGAAACCAAAGGCCCCTCTTCTGCTTCTTCTTCAATTCCTCCCTCGTGAGTCTACTTTTCCTCTGCATGATTTTCTCCTGAATTAAATTCTTGCTTTAATTTTATATTATTGGTAATTTTTTATATCTGCCAATTTGTTCCTGTGAGATTTTGGCTTTGTTCCCATGTTTGTGAGTTCAATTTTTTGTTGGTTTTTTTAGTAATGTCAGCTGTGATTGATTTGATCGGTGATACCTTGTAGATGGAGTGGTTTATTTTGTTGCTGTTTTGTTGGGTTTATGAGTTGAAATGAGGAGTAATTTGGGTTTTAAGGGTTGAATTGAGTGATTATTGTCTTGGTTTGAGTAGATTTGGTGTTGAGAGATGAAATCACCTGAAGCAGTTTGCTTTTTGTTTTAGGGCTTTGCTTGATTTGGTAAAGAGGATGTTGAGGCAGTAGTACGAGAGAAAGTTTTGATCTTTCATCTTCAATTTCTGAAAAGATTTATTTTTCTTCTTTTTGATCACTAAGTTCGGTAAATGTTTATGAGAACACATGGGTGGCAAATTTTAGAAGCTGTATGCTATAGTTTTTGAGGCTCCAGAACTGTAGAGTGCTTGTCTTTTGATTGATTATTGAACTCTTTGCTGTCAGTTTGTTTTGGGCTTCTTAAATTGGTAGACAGAATGCCGTGGAAATAGTATTGGAAGATATTTTAATCTTTCATCTTCGGTTTCTGAAAATTTGTTATCCTTTTCCTTTTTAGATGTCTAGGTTTAGCATATATAGAGGACATCAGTAGCAAATAGAAGTCGTATCTATAGAGTGAATGGGTGATCACATTGTCGTTTGTGAGGTTCCGGAAATTACGGGTGTTTCGTTGATTGAATATTGAATCTTCTCATTTTATTTTTTCTGTGGAGAAATGGGCCACCCCAACTATCTGGAGGAGTAACTGGAAGACGTGTCGCACCAAAAGTAACTGGTAAAGATGCTGTAGCATATCTCAAAGCAGTGAAGGAAGTGTTTTCCGACCAAAGAGTCATATATGAAAGGTTTCTTGAAATCATGAGAGATTTCAAAACTCATAGGTATTCTGTCCCTCTAGTGTCTTTTTTGTCCCCTTGTAATGCACATGGTTTTGTTGAATTTGATGCTGACGGATTTTTTTCGATTATTCATGCCTCTGTCAGAATTTGCAGAGTAGATGTCATTGCAAAAGTAAAGGAACTATTTGCAGGGCATAACAACTTAATTATGGGTTTCAATGCTTTCTTGCCAGAGGGTATTGAGATAACCCTTGATGAAGATGCGCCTCCAAAGAAGCCAGCTGAGTTTGAAGAAGCTATCAATTTTGTAAACAAGATAAAGGTGAATGCTTATTCTTTGGAAGGGAAGTGATTCATCCCACTCCGTGTTTTTACATTTACACTCCTTTTGCTAAACTACTTTTGGTTTCAAATTGCAAAACTACTCTTGTCTTTTGACTTATTATCATATCAACAGGGGAGTGGAAATGTTAGGTAGGACTGCAATTTTCAATCCAATTGTTTAGCTTGTAAAGAATATGATATGCAATATGGAGGTGGATGGGTTTACTGTTTGAGAGAGGGAAAGAGAAGATAAAGTCATCACACGCTTCAGATATTCAATAGACAGGGACAATTAAAGAGATCAAAATGGCGGGGGAGTTGTTGCCTTTCTCAAATGTCATTTTGTACCTGACTTTTTATTCTTGTTATATTTATAGTAGTTAATTTTAGCATTTATTCTTGTTATGATGGAGAACTCTGCTCTTTCTCTCTCTCTCTCATCACCCATTTCCCCTGTGTAGAGTAGTTGTTTGTTCATGTTCTCTCGTCTATGGACACTCTTGTTCTCTTCTCCATCAGATGTATCCTTTTATAGATTTTGGTGTTTTGCCATGCTGCTGGTTTGCTTGTAATTGTACAGTTTCTTTAGAGGTGAAAAAGAAAATAATCATGATACTGTGATTCGGGGCTACTTTTTTTAAAGCATATTATTTGATCATAATAGATGGTTGATATAAGGTTATAATTTATCTTTCTGCAATACGACTGAGCATTTTGGTAAAAGAAAATGAGGGGCAGTATTGGTTATTGACATGATAGAATTCGTTTAAAAGAATCAGTGCTAATAACAGCTGTTCAAATGCAAATTTATAGGTTTGGAGTGTGAATATTGCTTACCTATTATAAAGTTATGTATGTGGTATTACTTGCATTTTGATTAATGGGTTATTTTACAGGAACGTTTTCAAGATGATGACAACCGTGTTTATAAGGCATTCCTAGACATACTAAACAAGTACCGGATGGAGGACAAGCCTATTTCTGAAGTTTACCTTGAAGTAAGTATATTCTATATGTCGCTTGTTGAGTTTGGCGGTTTTTATTAAATGATTCTCATTTAACACTTGTTTGTTATTCTTATTTTCTATAAAATGTTCATATGTTCTGAGTAGTTTACAACTGTTCATCAATCTTCAGGTTGCTGTTTTATTTGATGATCAACCAGATTTACTTGATGAGTTCACTAAGTTTCTACCAGATTCAAATCCTGTACTCTAGTGTGGACAAAAGGTTAATACATTACTCTTTTCGATGTTCTTGTTCCTGTTTTGTTATTGTGTTTTAATGGTCTGCTTGCTTCTTTCTACAGCAATGAGTATGCGGGAGAGGAATACAGCAGGGGTCGAGATATTAGTCTTGATCATCCTAAACCGCATGATGAGGAGTAGAAGCAGAAATTGGGGCAATGGTGAAAGTAGAATAGGGATAGGATAAATTGGGACTGTAATCAGAGTAGAAATATCTCAGTAGGAACTACAGCTTTGCTTGGTGGATTATCATTTCTTACCTCACCCCTTGTGTGCACATCTTTATATTTATCGGAATATACAGTCTTTGGTGATGAAAAATACAGTTAAGGTTTGGTTTGATATGCTTTCCTTCTACTGCCATCTGTTACAATGTCTGTTCTTTCTCATTAAGATTGTCCATGTTTTCAGTCGAAATCTTTGGCTTTTAAGCTACCATTTCATTTCTCACTTGTTTTTCTGGTGCAACCCTTTCCCCTCTATTCTGGATCTTCCTTATTGCTTCAATTAAAGGGCTTTGAAAATGTTTACAGTTTGAATGAGTCTCTGGACGTGTGGCGTAAAACCTTGTATATCTGTGAAACTGTTAAGTGATATTGGTGGGTTCTTATTCCATGTATATGCCGATATGCGTGCACAACATGTAAATCACATAACTTGTGTATTAGTCTCATCATCTCATTTCTCTTCCCCAAGCCTCAGCTCCATATACCTTGAGTAAGTTGGGTACGCTATCACAATACCACTCCCAGAAACAAAGCATATCACCCATCCAAATACCCACGTCAGAACCCTCAACCCAAGGAGGTGTATTGTATTTAGATTTCTATGGTGTTTGAAAGATTTTTATGGATTTTAAGAGTTTGAGGATATTCAATTAGGATTTTTTTTTTAAAAAAAAGATTTTAAATCCGGAAAAGTTTTAGGGTATTCAATTAGGATTTATAAATGAAGATTTTAAATCTATAAAAGTCTGAAGGTATTCAGTAAACACATGAATGGTTAAAGATTTATTAAATGATGAATTTGCACGGATTGTCTAGTGTAAATTGTAAAGAAAAAAATTCAACCCCCTAGACACAAGATTTGTGTGGATTTATAATTTTTTTCTGATTTTACTCCTTCATTCCCTCTCTCCCTGTCTCATATAGATTTTACATATCTCATTTGTTTTTTGACAATAGCTAATTATCTTTTAGATCTCTTAATTTTTATACATTCTCTACGATATCTATATTTCGTAATTATTTCTTTATCTTATATATATAGTTTATTTCTTTTGATTCATACTATTATAACTTTTATATTAAATTGTTTCAACTCTTTTAAGCCTCTTAATTTTATACGTCAGACTATAACTCTTTTATTCCATAATTATGTTTTTATCTTATGTATCGATCTCTCCCTCCCTCACTCATATATATTTACACATCTCTTTTCTTTTTGACATTAGTAAATAATTTTTTTGACCTCTTAAGTTTTATGTGTCCCGCAACAACACTTCTATTCCACAATTATCCATTTATAAATATATAGTTTATTTCGTTTTCTTCATACAATTATAATTCTTATTTTAAAATGTTTCAATTATATCAATAAGTGTAACATAGACGATCCGTCGTTTTGACATGAGGTTTTTCAAAAATGATCTTTTATGGATAAGAATGTTGGAAAAATGATAGAAATAAAAGATTTTTTGTAATCATTTTGATAGTCAAAAGTGAATGAAAATAGTCACCAAAGTAATGCATGTAATGGTTGATCTTTCAACTTCCTTGTCTTTTGGTTTTTGTAACAACATGAATCAATGACATGGTAGTGGGCTAATGAAAGGTTGTAACCTTATTCATGACATTCAAGTTTTCCTCAAATCTCACCAATATAAATAGGTGACTTCATCCCTCATTCCAAACACACCAACTCAAAGCATCTCTCCTTACTTGAGTTCTCTCTCTCCCTCTCTAAGTTGTGTTCTAGTGATAGACGAAGGTACTTCAAGTTCGTTCAGTGTCCTTAGTAGCAGTGCAGCTTCAAGGGACAAGCAGTCGTTGTATCCTGGGAGACAAGTGCCATCAAACTTTTGCACCGAAGAGGAGGTATAATTTGTCTTAAGAAAAGTGTGAGACACACGACTCGACTTCCTTCAACATCCTTCTATCCTTGAATCCGAGTTGGTAACATTGGCGTTCATCATCATGTTTGTATTATGAGTTTAAGTTATAATGATTTATTTAATTATAATGAATTTATGTTATTATATATTTGCAATATTTGACATGAATTTAAGTTATAATGCAACTTAGAAGGATATAGTGATGCAAATTGGATTTCTGACATGAAAGACTCAAAATCCACTAGTGGGTATGTGTTCACATCGAGAGGTGTAGCAGTGTCCTGAAAATCCTCTAAACAGACAATTATAACCAGATCCACGATGGAGTCTGAATTTGTCGCATTAGACAAATGTGGGGAAGAGGCAGAATGGCTACGCCAATTCATAGAGGATATTTCAAGATGGACAAAACCTGTGCATGCAATATGCATATATTATGATAGTCAATCTGCAATTGGCAGGGCACAAAGCACGATGTACAATGGTAAGTCAAGACATATTCGTCGAAGACATAATACCATTAAACAACTACTTTTTATTGGAGTTATCTCTATTGACTATGTGAGGTCAAATGATACTATTGCGGATCTGCTAACCAAAGGGTTAAATAGAGAGCTAGTTGATAAATCAACGAGGGGAATGAGACTAAAGCCCATGGATTAAAAATCTTTGCAGTGGATATCCAACCTAGCTGACTGGAGATCTCAAGATCTAGGTTCAAAATGGACAACCAAACTATAGAGACCATGTTGGATCACTGTGTGGATTTTCCTATGATGAAAACAGTGATGCCCGTAAGGAATGAGGTTAAGTGAAAACTTTTATTGATTCTTATGCGTCGGAGATCCGAGCGGAGTAATGCGGGTCACTCTTAAGAAATCATTTATGTGAGAGAAATGTGGTCGTTTCTAAGGGAATTGTTTAAGGGCTCAATACCTTTCGAACTCTTATAGAACCAGGCGCGTGTCCAGAGCCAAAATGGACACAAAAATGAGAACTGTAATGTCACACCCTGACCTGAAAAAATCGAGATTAAATTATTATTTTTTTAGATTTTCCGGGTGAGAACGTGAGTAGCCTCTACTTGTCAAAGGTAAAAGAACCCTTGACAAGTAGGAGCTATGTGGAAAACTTAGAATCAGAGTGACACGGTGAAGGAGGACTTTGTTCATAAATCTTGTTCTTACAATAAACAACAAGTAAACTTCTACAACTCTTATTACACAAACTTAAATAAAAAACAGTAAGTTATAGGACCACTCCTCTTAGATTTCTGATTCCTTTTAGACATCAAGTCCTATCCCTCGAGTAACATCTGCATAAATTTATAGAGGGGTGAGCCAAAAAACTCAGTAGAGCAAATTTCATGCATATACTTTCAATATGCGAAACATGCATGCACATATAGTTTAAGTTTCAGTTGCTGGTATTATTGTACTATCCTTGGTCGCCAGCGTCTTTTTACTAAGATCATTTTATCAATATCAGATTGAAAGAGCATCTCTCCCTACATGTATACAAAGGCGGACATTGCTGGTCCCTTACAAGTGATAACCTCAACCCCACTTTTCATCCATTCCTTATATTTCGCAAGATCATATGCTAATGACATGATGATTTAAACATAACAACCATCTTTAGCAGCAACATATAAAACTCAAAAACAAGATAAGTTAATAAAATATAACCTGAGATTCCCCATAACTTCCTCTACCTTAAACCTGTTTTACCCAGCCGAAACTTCACCACTAAACTAATGTCCGGTACTTAGAATTATACACTCTCATATCATGATTATACCCTACCGTCTGAATCTTCCTTCTTTGAAATCAACTCACCTAATCCATTATCACACTTCCACAGGTCGGACAGCAAGAAACAACAGCCATATTGATATACATTAACCCACTATGCAATTTCAATAACCCAGGAAACACTGATCATCTTCTTGATCAAAAGTAAGTAACAATAACCAATTAGCACATCCACCATGCTCTGTCCCCTTAACACTGTCGTTGCCATCACCAAGCATTAAACACAGCGACTTGCTTTCTTTTCTCTATCTCTTAATGTTCATCTGAGCACCTTAATTTCTCCCTCATTAAGAAACCTTAAATCCAAATTCTTCAAACTTAACCCAAACTCAATTCTAATTATACAGAAACGTAGAGCTTGATTAATAGATTATCTTTCATACCTCAATTGCCTTCGCCGGTGACCGGAAAACATAGAACGATGACCGGGAAACTCCTTAAACTTCATCAATTCGAATCTCCTTCTCGGCTACTCAACTGGGAAAAAAAAGACCATGGAGAGGACCCTGAAAACCAGACGAATCTATCTGTATTATCCATGATCACCGCCGTGGTCGGGATCCGAAAACCCGATCATGAACCCAGCCACCTTCTCTCCTCCCTTTTCTCTCTCTCCATAGCTCCTCTCTGAAAACGAAGACCACCAAGAGGAATGGGACGACGAGGCGAAGCCGGGGCTATCTCTGGTGTGCCGAGGAGCGGCCTGAGGCGGAGGGAGCGATCGAGCTCCACTGCTGTACTCGAACTGGCTCGAGACCGAGTCGGTCTGAGCTTGAACTCATCCATCTTATATATATACGTCATCCAACGGCTCCAATTAGACCGACTTTAGAAGATCTGACGGCCCAGAACAGCCACCTATAATTCTATTTTTAATTAAATTCTTAGATAATATCAAACTCCAAAAAATCAATTTAAAAATAACTCTGATGTCCGAACGATGCTCTAAAAAATATTCCGACAAACTCGTAACGACGTCCATGTTAATCCTATGGGCTCGAAAGACAAAACTCGACAAACTCAAAATTTAAAATAATTTTCAAATGCCATATTAGGTTTAAAGAATAAGAGAAATCGAAATAAAATAAATTAAATAATATTTTTCTTTTAAAAATATGAAATCGAATTTCTGATACGTTACATGTAAGTACCAGGAAGATTCCTGTGTGAAGTATGTTATCATTTACACAAATGACGAACAGTTCAAAGACATCGTGTCTACTGTCTAGTTCAAAGGGTAAAACCTACCTATCCTAAGCAGGTTTCAACCGTAGATATCTATTACCAAGTCTATCGAGTCTTTGGTGACCTATTTCATTTATGTGGGGAATTTTTGGAAAAAATGATAGAAATAAAAGATTTTTTGTAATCATTTTGATAGTTAAAGGTGAATGAAAATAGTCACCAAAGTAATGCATGTAATGATTGATCTTTCAACTTCCTTGTCTTTTAGTTTTTGTAACAACATGAATCAATGATATGGTAGTAGGCTAATGAAAGTTTGTAACTTTATTCATGACATTCAAATTTTCCTCCAATCCCACCAATATAAATAGGTGACTCTATCCCTCATTCCAAACACACCAACTCAAAGCATCTCTCCTTACTTGAGTTCTCTCTCTCCCTCTCTAAGTTGTGTTCTGGTGATAGACGAAGGTACTTCAAGTTCGTTCAGTGTCCTTAGTAACAGTGCAGCTTCAAGGGACATGCAGTCGTTGTATCTTGAAAGACAAGTGTCATCAAACATTTGCATCGAAGATGAGACATAATTTGTCTTAAGGAAAGTGTGTGAGACATACGACTCGACTTCCTTCAACATCCTCCTATCCTTGAATCCGAGTTGGTAACATTGGCGTTCATCATCATGTTTGTATTATGAGTTTAAGTTATAATTATTTATTTAATTATAATAAATTTATATTATTATATATTTACAATATTTGACATATTTTCTAACAAATAATTCTTTATTCATTTTACATTACATCTCTAAAGATTTAGTACATACATAGAACTTAACTTAAGAGTTTTCATGTTATAATTTTTTTTATCTACTGACAGCTTATAAATTGTTTATTAAATTCTATGAGAATCCACACAAATTTATCATTTATTTTTAAAAATTCTTAAAAATTTAGCTTTTAAATCAATATAAATCTATAAAAATTTTTAAATCTTCATAAATCCAATAACACTTTTTAAATCCATTACTTAAAAAAAGACTTCAAAAATCTAAACATAAAACCCTCCCAAAATAATACACCTGACCCGACCCACGGTTTCTGTGTCCCTACATCATTTCGAATTAAAAACTGCTCACTTCCACGTACTTTTTATTTTTATTTTTTATTTTTTTGTTCAGCTTTGTATTATATATAAAAACGAAAAACTTCTCGTCTACCATCGGCCTCCTCTTACAAAATCATAATTCTCACTTTTTTTTTCTTTTAACGTAATAGAGAGAGAGCGGCATCAAATCCTCTTCTTCTGATTCTCTCTGCTTCTTTCTTCTTCTTCTTCTTCTTCTTCTTCTTCTTCTTCTTCTACATGTGAAGCTGATTAAGAGAAAGAGATCTGCTCGCACAGTAAAAAGTAACTATTTTTTCTCACAATTCATCCCTGCAGAAATGGCTTTCGTCAGTTCATTTTTTTTCTCTGATGTTGATTTTTCGGTTTGTGGTTTTAGGTTAGGGATGAAGAGAATACGAGACGATGTGTACGGCGGTGGTAGTGGCGGCGCCGGCTCCGGCGGTTCTTCTCCATTGAAACGGCCGCTTCCTTCTTCCCGCGGGGACTCGTGAGTCGTCTTCATATGTCTCTATCTGCATGATTTTTCGGTGCTTGAATTGCTTCGATTTCGCGTCGTGTTGAAAATATTTCAGGCTTTGTTGTGTGGTTGATTGATCATTGCGTGTGATTGTTATTTTTGCTAATTAGCTGAGGTGTTTAGGTGTGTTGTGGATTTGATTTGACTGCGGTGGATTGATCGAGCAGGTTGTTTAATTTTAGTTTGATTGAGCGGTTTTTCGGTTTCGGACGCTCCAATTGGAGAGCTTGATGAAAGTTTGATAGGTGTTTTTGTGTTTCGAGCAGATTTGGGTTTCAAGAGAAGAAATTGGAGACTGTATTAGTGTAAGGGTTAGGGCTTAGCTTAATTTGGGCACGGATAAAATGTTATTATGGAAGAAGTTTTTTTCTCTCTTTTTTCTGTCAAATAATCAAGAGCTTGTGGGTAGCATATGCATTAGGAAGAAGGTGTATGTACAGATGTAACTACAGTGATATTCTTGATGTCGCATGTTTGTGGGTGGATGTGTTGTAACTGTGCATGCTGATTGATTGTCAATTTCTGGCAGAAATGGGCCACCCCAAGTGCAAGGAGGAGGAGGTATAGTAGGTGGAGTAGCTGGCGTTGGAGTAGTTAGCGTCGGAGTAGCTGCCTCACAGAAACTGACAACCAATGATGCACTTACATACCTCAAAGAAGTGAAAGACATGTTTCAAGACCAAAGAGAAAAGTATGATATGTTTCTTGAGGTCATGAAGGATTTCAAGGCTCAAAGGTAGCACTAGACCCATACTCTTTTCCCTTATTATGGATGCTTGGTGATTTAGGTGCTGTTGTATCTCTGCTAATATTACCATCTTTCAGAACTGACACGACAGGTGTCATTGCAAGAGTAAAGGAGTTGTTTAAAGGGCATACCAAGTTAATATTGGGGTTTAATACCTTTTTGCCAAAGGGTTATGAGATAACTCTTGAGGAAGTGGAACAAAAAAAGACGGTTGAATTCGAAGAAGCTATCAGTTTTGTAAACAAGATCAAGGTGAATTTATAGTATGGTGGTTTTTTTCCTAAATTACTTGCTAAAGTTTATTACTTGTCGTTTAATGCCAGATATCTGTCGTGCAGAAACGTTTCCAAAATGATGAGCAGGTGTACAAGTCATTTTTAGACATACTGAATTTGTATCGAAAGGAGCACAAGGACATAAATGAGGTTTATCAGGAGGTAAATTTGATTGTTTTATGTATCCGAGTCATTGTCATCATCTGTTTGGCCCTCAGAAAATATTCCTCCCCATGTTCTTAGTAGTTTACATGAACTTTCAGGTTGCTGCTCTATTTGATGACCAACCAGATCTGCTGGATGAGTTCACTAGATTTTTACCACATACGTCAGCAACAACTTCAACTCATCAGGGGCAATATGGCCGCAATCCATATCCCCGTTTTAATGAGCGGAGCTCTGCTACACCTACTCTGCGGCCAATGCCTATTGACAAGGTAATTACATTGAACTTGATCTTATTTTCTGTTTCTGTTTTACTTAGTCATTTTAACGGGCTGGTGGCTTCTTTTTACAGCAACGTAGGCGGGATACAATTATTTCTCATGGTGATCATGATATTAGTGTTGATCGTCCTCAGTTAGATGATAACAAAGGAATGATGAAAGTACTGAAGGAGCAGAGAAAACGGTTTCCTGAGAAGGAGAATAGGGATAGGAAAAATTGTGACCATGAAGATAGAGAAGTAGATACTGATAACAACCGGGACTACAGCTTGCAGCGTTTTCCAGAGAAAAGAAAATCTTCCCGGAAGGTTGATGGTTTTGGAGCGAATGCTAACTTTTCCGTTTATGATGACAGAGACACCTTAAAGAGTGAGTCAGTCATGCTATACAAATGTTTGCAGTTAGTCATTGAAACATTCCCTGCATTTTTTTTCATGTTATTTTTGTTTCTCTTGTTGACATATCATAGGTTACAAGATGTGTGTTGTTGATGATTATTGTACAATGAATGTCTACAAAAGTTAGAAAACCAAATCCACATGGTTAGAATGTGAAACTGATACTTGGTCTGAGAATCTGGTAAGAGGGATGATAAGTTTAAGAATTTGCTCATAAATCAGAAAAAGCTCTTCTTTCCTATTTTGTGTTGGTAAGAGCTGAAAATTTTCAAACCGCAGAGGTTGATGTACCTTCTATGTTTCCTTATGTCAGTGCACCATAGGTGGCAGTTTTTCAAAGTTCTGACAATTTTACCATCTCTTTATGAAGCAACTGTGCTTATGGTGGTCTCTTATTTATGTCAGGCAAGTACAGCCAGGCATTCGGTTTCTTTGAGAAAGTGAAGGAGCGTCTGTGCAGCCAAGATGACTACACGGCATTTTTGAAGTGCCTTCATATTTATAGCAATGGGATTATTAAAAGGAATGATTTACAAAATTTGGTATGTGCTACAATGCTATGCTCGATAGCTCGATGCTTCAAAATTTGCTGATACTTTGATCACACACAATCCTGCATACTATTTCTGATACAGGATTGTGCTTTTACCTAAGAAAGTAGTATCAATGAGGATGATGCTTCGAGGTTAAGTTTAATTTTTTATTTTTTTGGGTTAAACCCCTGCCCATCTTAGGTGACTGATTTATTGGCGAAGCATCCAGATCTTATGGAGGAATTTAATGAGTTCTTGGAGCGGTGTGAGAATATCGGTAGCTGTTAAAACACCATTACTTGTTTTCTTGTTTTTTTGTGGTTTAGGTTGTATCTAACTGGTTATATTTTTTGCAGATGGGTTCCTTGCTGGTGTCGTGAAAAGTACGTATTTTATTTCTTCTCTTACTATAATAATAGTTAAATCTATTTATCTGTTTTTGTTAGAATTATTTCATCATTTAAATGGAATATACTAGTTTCCATAAGATTTATCAGGAAGTTCTTTATAGTCTAAATTATTTGTTGCAGAATCTGTGGGTAGTGATGGCCATTTATCACGATCAGTAAAGTTAGAGGACAAAGACAAGGAGCCAAAGTGTGAAATGGAGGGTGTCAAAGAAAAGGAACGATACAGGGAGAAGTATTGGGCGAAATCTATTCAAGAGCTTGACCTCTCTAACTGTGAAAGTTGTACTCCAAGCTATCGCCTTCTTCCAGAAGATGTATGATTTAGTTGTATTTTCATGTAGGACTATGTATCATATCTTTGGTGGGCAATTCATTGGTGCTTGTCTTTGTCACTTTGCAGTATCCGATACCCTCAGCAAGCCAGAGATCAGAACTTGCTGCTCAGGTCCTGAATGACCATTGGGTATCTGTGACTTCGGGAAGTGAAGATTACTCTTTTAAACATATGCGCAGAAATCAGTATGAAGAAAGTCTCTTCCGCTGTGAAGATGATAGGTAAATTTGCTATATATCTGTTTTTGTTAATTTCTTTGGTTTCACAGTATATTGGGATAATATACAAGGGGATCTGCAACTTTTCACGCTCATCAGTTGGATATTCATTTTCTTGATGACAACTTTTATTACACACCCATATAGATTTGTTTCAGTTTTTTGAATTTTTTTTGATCATGTAGCTCATTTTATGTATCACAAACTTGATAATGGTAATATGTTGTCTCTCGTATGGAGCTTAGTTTGATTTTGATGTATGGATATTTTAGGTTTGAGCTGGATATGTTGTTGGAGTCAGTGAGCTCAACTTGTAAGCGAGCAGAGGAACTGTTGAACAGCATGAATGAAAATAAACTCAGTACGGAAACTCAAATTAATATTGAAGACCACTTTACTGGTATGTTTCTATAAGCTGATCTACAATTCTTTAAATGTTGGGCATTTATTTCTGGTATTCATCTGTGTTGGTTTTTATTTATTTATTTCTGTTTGTTGTAGCTCTGAACAGAAGGTGCATTGAACGATTATATGGTGACCATGGTCTTGATGTGATGGACATACTGCGGAAAAGTCCAACGCTTGCTCTGCCTGTCATATTAACTCGCCTGAAACAGAAACTAGAGGAATGGACAAGGTGTAGAGTGGATTTCAACAAGGTCTGGGCTGATATATATGCCAAAAACCATTACAAATCACTCGATCACCGAAGCTTTTATTTCAAGCAACAAGATTCAAAGAACTTGAGCAGCAAATGTAAGTTCTTTAATTTTGAAGGTTATAATCAGCTGCATGTATAATCTTTTTATCTTTCTTGAGCTCTTGGCCTTTAGTGATTTGTTTATAATTGCTCCTTCATTTAAATTATGCTCCCGTTGATGAATAGATCTGGTGGCTGAGATCAAGGAATTGAAAGAGAAAAAACAGATAGAGGATGATATTCTTCTGGCTGTTGCTGCTGGAAACAGGCAATCTATAATTCCACATCTGGAGTATGAATACCTTGATATCAGCATTCACGAGGACTTGTATAAACTAGTCGAATATTCATCTGAAGAGCTTAGCTCAACTAAGGAGCAGTTGAGTAAGACTATGAGACTTTATGCTACCTTTTTGGAGCCAATGCTGGGTATTCCTTCTCGGCCTCATGGTTCAGAGGATGATGAAGATGTGGACAAAACTAGGAAGGGGGCTATGGCGTGTACCACATCAAGCATTGTAGAAAGCGATGGAAGTTCTGGTGGTGACACTACCACGGTAAATTTTAAGCAGCCTAAATCTGGGGGCAATGAAAATGAAAAAGCTTTAGCAGATGTGGCAACTTCTAGGACTCCTTTGGCTAATGGGGATACCTTAGCAAAAGAAGTCAGTTGTGACGCAGATCATCCCGGTAGGGATGATTCAGTCTGTAATAACATCCGGGTAGAGAAAGAACAGAAGAATATGGACATCTCTGATAAAATGCATGGGCCAAGTAAACCGATTGTCTCCATTGACCGAGTAGGCAATTCCAATGTATCATTTGCAATTGGAGGAGAAAATAACCATGGGAGAATCAACTTGGAAGTGACATCAGGTCTGTATTTTTTACTTCTATCCCTGTTCCTTAAGTTTAGGCATCTTTTGCTTCTGAAGTTCAAATAGTACTGAAGTTCTGAGTTTGTTTTTCATTTAAGGGTGTGTTGCGACTACTTCGAGACCCTACATTTCCATTAGTGAAAATGAGCAATCAAGGAAAACCAATACTGATGCTGCTGTTCCTTCATCGGAGGTATGAATATGAAGTATTGGCATTTGAGGTTCTGAGTTTGGTTGATATCATTAACTGGCTTTGCAGTAGGTACTGATATTCATTTTGGTGCTTCAGGGTGGTGATGCTGCAAAACCTGCTCCATTTGGTAATGGGGTGTTTACAGAAAGCACTAAAGTCAACAGTCGTCATGAAGAGTTTGTTGGGCTCTCTAAAATTGAGAAGGAAGAAGGTGAATTATCACCTATTGGTGATTATGGGGAGGATAACTTTGTTGTATCTGGAGATGTGGTGCAGGCTTTGCCTAAGGGAAACCATGGTGTTGAAAGGCAATATCAATCCGGAAACGGGGAAGAAGTTTTCTCTCAGGATGCTGGGGATAATGATGCAGATGCTGATGATGAGAACAGTGAAAATGTTTCTGAGGCTGGTGAAGATGTCTCCGGCAGTGAGACAGCTGGTGATGAGTGTTCTCGAGAAGAGCATGGAGAGGAGGATGCTGAACATGATGTTGATGGTAAGGCTGAGAGTGAAGGGATGGCTGATGGGCACCTTGTTGGAGATAGCTGTTCCTTGCAATTGCCAGAACGCTTTCTTATGTCTGTGAAGCCTCTTGCAAAGCATGTATCAGAACCTTTAGTTGATGACAAGAAAGACTCTCTTGTTTTTTATGGAAATGACAACTTTTATGTGCTTTATAGGCTTCATCAAGTAAGCATGTTTCTTTTCTTATTTTTAATTGTTTGCATCGAGTATATATATATATTGTTTAAATTATTTGTTAATGGTAGTGGTAGAATATGCTATAGCTGGTATTCTTTGAATTTGCTAGATTCTATATGAGAGGATTTTAGCTGCAAAAACAAATTCGGTAGGAGCAGAAACTAAGTGGAGAACTTCCAAGGACGGCAACCCTCCAGATCTTTATGGCAGGTATTTGCACACCCACTATATCTTGTTTGTAGATTATAATTTTATCTTGCATTTTTATGTTATTTATTGTGTTATTTTTTGTGCAGATTTATGACTGCACTGTACAATTTGCTTGATGGATCTGATGACAATGCAAAATTTGAGGATGAGTGCCAAGCTATTATTGGAAATCAGTCCTACGTCTTATTCACATTGGACAAGTTAATATATAAATTTGTTAAACAGGTAAGCTCGTTAATTTTCTATGGCTGTATAATATCTCTGTTTCTGTGTCTTGTTTCTTCTCTTTTTTTTGTGTGCCAGTAGTCTAAATTGGGTTTCTTTATGCAGCTTCAAGCGGTTGCAACTGATGAGATGGACAATAAGCTTCTTCATTTATATGAATATGAAAAGTCCAGGAAAAAGGGGAAGCTAATTGATTCTGTATATTTTGAAAACACACGTGTTCTTGTTCATGAGGACAACATTTACAGATTGGAATTTGTAAGTCATCTGACACTCGTCTTCCCAACCCCCAAAACCATAAAAAAAATTGTGTCCAATTTGATGATATATATTTTCTTTGGCTTCTATTTGTAGTTCTCCTCACCCTCCCGCTTGTCCATCCAGCTGATGGGCAGTGTTAGTGAAAAGCCTGAGGCATCTGCAGTTTCTATGGAACCTAACTTTTCTTCTTATCTGCACAATGATTTCCTGTCATTTTATCCTGGCAAAAAGGAGCCACATGGAATTACCCTGCAAAGGTGATAATGTGCACTTCAGATTTGCATTGTATTAAATGGTAGCATTAGATGTCTTGGCAATTAGCATCTTATCCATATTTCTGTCTTAATTCTTGGTTTTTTAGTCCATTCTTTACTAGTTTTCATCTTTTACATAGATTGCAGGGCGCTCTCATACATGCTTGAAATTATTGTAACTGATGTAGTTCCTATTTGTTCTCTTGCTGTTACCTAATTTTCTGCTTTACACTTTTCCAGAAACAAGCGTAAATTTGCAGGGCAAGATGAATCCTCTGCCTTTTCCAATGCCATGGAGGGTGTTCAATTAGTCAATGGGTTGGAGTGTAAGATAGCTTGCAACTCATCCAAGGTATCTCATCTCATGCCTAAGCATGCTCATTAATGCACTTGTCACTCTTGTCTTGTTGGCAATGCTTAGAATTGATTGTTGTTTTAAAGGACTTGTAATATGTAAGCATCATTTTATGTTCTATAAATATGGTCATCCAGCCAACCTTTTTTTTCATCTCCTTGTATGTATAGTCAAACTTGAAATGATGAGGAAGTAATAAGGCAACCAGTAGTAATAAGGGACCCCTCTGCCTTCAAGAGTAAATGGAAGAGTAACTGAGAGAAAACCATGAACCTTGTTTTTATATTTTCTTTTCTTTTTGGGGGTGGGGTATAATGTAAGCACATCTGAGGATATAATATCTGTATAATTTACATGCATGCTATGTTCCCACGAAGCTCTATTCATCAAAGTATCATGTGGCAGATCTCTTATGTTCTTGACACAGAAGATTACTTCTTCCGTATGACAAGGAAAAGGAGAAAGTCATCAGAGTCCAGATCACCATCTTGTGATCAGATGAGGGTACAGCGGTTCCACAAATTCTTGTCCGTCTCATAGTAGCTTAGAATTCCTTTGAGAGTGGAAGCTCAAGGTAGACCTGAGAAAAATGTTGTTGAAACTCTGGCAGAGGATGTCTTCATCATCTTTCATTTGCTACATATTGTCAGAGTGATCTCTAATCCTTTTTTTGTCTGTAGAAGCCATAGTCGCACTGAAACCAGAAGGACTTCCTTGAGGTGACATCTTTATTTCTGACAGACCGGAGAAAGAGAATAGCACGGATATGTGGCTTGTTGTGGTAAGAAGAGTGGCTATTGAAACATTCTTGTGTATATAAGGTTGTATGATAATTCCCTAGGAAAGGTACTGTTGTTGATCTTGTCGTAGATAGAACCCTTCATAAGCACACTGAAAGTGTAACAAAATTGGTGAAATAGCAGAAAAGCCCCAGTTTTAACGACCCCAAAGTTATGTACCTCTCGATACAAGTCAGCTTCATACCCAGCAATTTGCAGCCGTTTCTGCATCACTATTCTTTTACATTGCAGATCAGGTTTATTTAAGTTTCAATGTAAAATGGTGTAACATTATTGTATCAGTAGTAGCTCACAAACTCAACTCAGTTCTTGATTTAATATATTGCTCTTTGGAAAAATCTGTGGTTTATGGTAACTTTGATCCTTGGTTTTGATATCAATGTTTTTACTTCCTAGTTTATTTACAGTGATACAGTAATAGATAAATCTGGGTAGACAATAAATCTGTGATGTGCTTCAAACAGGTGGGGGGGCCATGACACGTGTCCTCGTATTTGTTAAGGTGACAAAATCGAAAAAATGAGGAAGCTGCTGGAGATGCTCTAACCATCAACATGACTGACTGTATGTGTATTCGGTATCAGCTCAAACATATCTCCACTCAGATGCTACCTGTGTATTACAATCGATTCACCAAATGGTTTAGCATACGAAATATGGTTGCCGATTAAAGGACATGCACTAGCTTCATATATATATAGAGGTATAAAAAATTATTCTACTGATACGGACCTTGCAAGTTAGGAGCTTGAGATATAACACTGGGCAAATTGAAGTTGATTCCACGGGTACGAGGATACATAGACACTATCCTAGCAATCGCAGTTCCATGATTCCATCGCCACCTCTACATCCATCAGCTCTTTAGCCTCTTCGAAACCTTTGTAAACCTCAAACACCTTATGATCAAATTACAGGTAAGAATTTAGTCCCATTAGAGCATCTCCAATGAGTGACGCAAATTCTTTTGTCAATTTCAAAATTTGACATATAACAATGCAAAAATGACATCTTCTAATTTGACTAATCTCATCTTTAATGGATTAGTCAAATTTTAAATATTTACCATGTATTAAACAATCATTCAAACCAGTAAATAAGTAAAAGCACATACTCTTGAACATATAGAATATCATCTCACATAGTTCTTGATAGATTTATATGTGCTCAAAACACATTTCTTCAACTTACAATAAAGGGGCAGACTACCACTTTCTTGACAAATACCACTAAAAAAGCTGAAAACTTAGCACAAAGGTAGAAGCTTATAACAATAAATGAAAAGGAAAACAATATAGTTACTACAAACTAGAGAAAAATAATGGGAAACACAGGAAACACCAACTGCAACCAAAGAGAGGCTGACCAGTGCAAAACATCATATGTCACCTTGCAAAATTTTCTTTTGGAAAACACAACCCAAGGACAAAAGTAGGGTTCTTCAGATCTACATACCCTTCTCCAAGACTTAAGTTTTATACCTTTCCAACTAGTAATAGGTAGAGGAATCCCTTCATCTTCTTCTGTCTCGGATCCATTCAAACTCCCAAACTCCTCATATGTTTCCACACCATCATCACTGCATGAGTTACCCCTGAATCCCATGTCTTAAAATTCTTTGACGTTTTGGGTATCTATTACATTTTCTTGAAAATACTAGTCATCTTCACCATCATCTAGGTCATAGTCATTGTCCACTGGAAAATCTGAATCATCCGACCCTAAATAATCATCTTCTACCTGATCATATTTCTTGGCTCCTTTGTTTCTGGTGTTGTACTTTGGCTCCTTTTGTTTCACATTCTTTCTAGCCCTAGATGCACTCAATACTCTTACACCCTTGCTCACACTCTGGTGCAATTTCAATAGTAGGTTTAACAGTAAGTTCCTGGTCTTCAATTATTAGTCCAGACCCATCAACACTTGGCCCACACGTTGGTGTTGTTTAAACTGGAACCTCCTCAAAAATAGGCTCATTGTAGAAGCCACTAAATGCCATGCCCTCTTTCAAAAGTTGTAGTAGTCCTATTTTGTCATGCTCACATCACATTCAGAAGTAAACAAGTCAGAAACTAAGTCATTAAGTCCCCTAAAAGTGCCTTTAGTTTGCTGTTGCATACTAGTCCCCACAACCCTCTCATAATATGAATCAAGATTGACAACACCATCCCCACAGTTGGCCCCTCCTCATGCCTAACCGCTCCCATATTTTCGTAACATCTGCACCAACCACATTTAATCTCTTTGAACTACACCTATACTTTTCTCCCTATTTAACTCGGTCTCAAATAGGTTGCTCTCATGTTCCATATTTTACCTCTCTAGTGCAGTCACCCTATTCAAGGGATTCTCAAAATCTGGGTTAGTTGGCCTCAATGCATCATCTTCAGCCTCCTTTTTCCGCCTCCTCCCACCACCAGTAATGTACACAATTATTTGGTTGGTGTTCTTTGAAATCAACTTAACCATCTCCAATGCATCTGCATTATTCTTAATCAGCACCTAACCCTCATTGCAGGAAGTCTTTGGAACCTTGAAGTAGTAGGAAATGGGTTTCTCCCTATACCCAAGATCCCAAACTATAGCCTCGAATTCTGTCCATGAAATCTTATCACGATCTAACCCATCTATAGCCAAATTGTCTCACCATCCTTGTTTAACCTAGCCACCTTATACTTTTTGTACCATCCGACATCTTGTGAAAGTAACTGTCATGGTGTATTCCCATGGTGAATAGTTCATTCGGCACTGAAAATGAAAACCACCATTAATCCACCCATATATGACCTGGGTTGCATATATATATGGAAACTTATATGCCCAGAAATTTGAGAAAATCAGATGCTTTATCAAAACCATAAAATCTCAATATATAATTGGGGATTTTTTTGAAACCTGTAAAAATTGTTGCTGGAAAAATTATTGCTTGGAAAATTAAACAACTCTAATTCCTAACAACTAAATGACAAAGAGAATATTAATTTTCAATACATGGACCGCTCCTACTAAAAATTAAAAATGTTAGCCCCAAATCCCTGAAACCCTTAAATCAATTCGTTGTAATCAAAATACTAATATGGGTTAGCCTAAGATGACGTCCCTTTCATAGATATGGTGATATTAAACTAGTTGAAATCAAATGAGATAAGAACTTACTGTCTTGGCTTCGTTGCCCAGATTCTCTAAAGTAACTCCAAAGCTTAGCCATCGTCAAGTTTTTTCAAAACACAGTAGCACCAAATCGAATCAAATCTGGGTTCAGGAAATTTCTTTCACTTAATATATACACGTTTTCATTTGAGACCAGAACTTTTTCGTCTGAGAGCAGAAGACATTTTCGAGATGATCTATATATGGCGAAGGACTGTTTGTGTTGGGCTGTTGGAGATACGACTACTTGATGGAGTTGTAGGATTATTCAACGTAAAAGTCTATTATGCCTTTCTTCAGTGAATCTCGTGCGTGGCATGTGGTTAAAACCCACGGAGACCTGACGGAAGTTGAAACCAGGTAACACAGTGATACGAAAAATAAAGTCTGGGTATCACTTTGATTACTTTGTAAGTTCGGTATCATAGTGTAAAAAATCCTAATTCCAAAGTATGTTTAGTCAAAGCAACAAGAAAGTTTTTTTTGGCGAAAGAAAGCAACAAGCTAGAAAGCTTGAGGGTTGAGGCTAAAACCTTATGTTTAGTCACCGTTAAAATTAGATCAAGATACTAATAAACGATAACATAGATCACTGATGAAGACCTAATCGAGTACAAGAGTGGCGTGCCCTGTTAGGATAGTACATATTTCCTAGATGAATACGAGATTTGGTAGAGGCTGCTTGGACGGTAAGAAATGTTAAAGACTTATATACACCATGCCCTATAAAAGGGACTTTGCTAGCTAACTCAAGGTCTCAAACAACTCAATCCTAACAAATTAACCTAAACCCTAAAATATTACCGGTGCGGCGGTGCAAACTCGACGAACCAAACATGGCACAGGGCGGCGGGAAGGTGCTGAAGGAGAAGGTTGAGTTTGTGTCGTCGGATGATGTAGAACCTATCACGAGCTTTGATGAGATGAACCTCAAGGAGGAGCTCCTCCGAGGCATCTACAACTACGGCTTCTAGAAGCCCTCCGCCATCCAGCAAAGGGCCATCAGACCCATAATCGAGCGCCACGACGTCATAGCTCAGGCTCAATCTGGCACTGGAAAGACGTCCATGATTGTCCTAGCTTCTTGCCAAATTGTTGACACCTCCTCCAGAGAGTAAGTTCCCTAATTTGTTTCATTGTATTTTAGGGTTTATAAGTTTGCAGGCTTTCTCCCTCGTACATGTTTATGGTGGAGCGTATACAACATTCCTAGACACTATAGGGTTAGGGTATAAGTTTTCAAGCTTATAGAGCATCACGTATATTCTCAAAGCATGATAAAGTTGTCGTAGGGGACTCGTAGCTAGTTTGTTTGATTGGATTGCTAATTCTTTCTATAGTTAGGTTTAGGGTTCGTGTTGTTGTGTGTTTATTTTATTAATGAGTGACATTGTGATATAGGGTTCAGGTACTGATACTTTCTCCAACGAGGGAATTGGCTGCACAGACAGAGAAAGTGATACTGGCAATTGGCAACTACATGAGTATCCAAGCGCATTCCTGCATTGGAGGCAAAAGCGTCGGTGAGGATATCAGAAAGCTAGAGAACGGAGTTCAGGTGGTGTCTGGTACTCTGGTAGAGTCCATGACATGATTCAGAGAGGAAGTCTACGCACTCGACACATTGGAAGTCTTGCAGAGGCTTCAAGAACAAGATTTACGAAGTCTACAGACATCTACGAGAAGACCTGCAAGTTTGTTTGATCTCTGCGACTCTCCCTCATGAAATTTTGGAGATGACCAACAAGTTCATGACTGATCCTGTTAGGATCCTGTTAAACGTGACGAGCTGACTTTGGATGTAAGTACAGTAGATGAATATTATTTGATTAGCCATTTAAAATTTCAAATACAAAATTGTGTACTAATGTGTGTGATCATGGCTGCAGGGAATCAAGCAATTTTTAGTTAAGGTTGAAACAGAAGACTGGAAATTTGATACTCTTTGTGATCTCTATGATACGCTTACTATCACACAAGCTGTTATTTTCTGCAACACAAGACGAAAGGTAGACTGGCTTAGTGAAAAGATGAGGACTAATAACTTTGCTGTTTCTGTAATGCATGGAGACATGCCTCAAAAGGAGAGAGATGCTATTATGAAAGAGTTTCAGAAAGGTCTTTCACGAGTGCTCATCACAACTGATGTTTGGGCTCGTGGCATCGATGTTCAGCAGGTTTCGCTGGTTAGCAATTACGATCTTCCAAACAATCGAGAGCTATACATACATAGGATTGGTCGTTCGGGTCGATTTGGGCGCAAGGGTGTGGCGGTAAACTTTTTGAAGGACGAGGATATGATTGTAAGGGATATTGAACAGTACTATAGTACCCAGATTGACGAGATGCCCATGAATGTGGCTGATTTACTGTGAGCTATAGGTTGGTGGCAGTAGCAAGGCCAGGACCAGATGGTAGCGAAGTTCTATCATTTTCATCTTTTATGTTGACATGAAACGAACGTCTAAATGAGTACATCTGTTTGTTTTGAGTTTTGACAACACCCTTGTGTGCATTTTGAATTTTTAAATGTTGTTGGATAAATTTAAGTTGATTATCGTTGATCATAAGCATGCTAATGATACTGATATTTATTGTTGCTCTAGCTATTTGGATGCTACTAATTTGTATTGAATGAAAAGCAAACCATCATATAATACCCTACTCTAACTAAATGAATTTCTCACTCGATATATATGACCGAGAAAAACCTACCAAAATGAATTTTGGGTCATGAGAAAATATGAGGTGAGCGAGTCTTGGACTATAACGAAGGTCTCCACGCCATATCACGACTTGTCACATTTCGGTTACTCTACAAAATCTCATGAATCCAGTATCAACAAGAAAAAGAAGAAAAAAATAACAGACCTCAAAAATTTCAACCTAGTTGTTTATGAATTTTCATGATTAATGGGTATCCTCCCGGTGATCATTGATCACATGACCGGAAGCGGTCAAACAAGAGGGTCTAAAAATCACTCAAGTCAACAAGTTCAGAACTTAATACAAACTATATGCATCTAAGAATTGAAATAACAAGCCTAAAATTACATCCAAAAAGCATATATGAATAACTAAGAAAGCAAATGAACATGTCCTACCCTAACACCTCAAACTTCCCTTCCTGATTAGAGGCCTCAGACCTCAATGGTGTACTTTTTCATCGATATGAAAGGTAGGATGAAGCAGCTAGGGCACAGACAAGGGTCATTCCAATTCAAGGAAAAGGAGAGGTGACATGGACCAAGGCCCAAGGCCCAATCCATTCTCACCATCCATGCTTCCCTGAATCAAGCCAATTCTTGTCGGAACCCTAAATGCGGCCGCTAGAGCCGGGGCTCTCGACCCTCAGTCTAGTGGCCTTACCGAGTGCGACCCTTCACCAGCCATGCCAGTTTTCAAAGCCTACTCCTCTACGATAGGGGTTTTCTTGATTGACCTGAAGATGGACACCGCCAATACTGGAATTTTGCTCTTAGACGAGGGTAGTAAATCATTGGCTAAGAACAATTTTCTGTCGACTAAGATTAATCGGCTAAGGGGCGTCTGCTAAGTCAATAGCCGACGAAAATTAGAACTTCCGTCGACTAAGACATATCCTACACGACAAATATTGGCACATTGACTAAGAGACGATTAACTTAACCAACATAAATTATTTTGTAGACTAAAATCTTGGTCGATAGAAGTTAAAATTATGAAAATAATTATATTTTTATTTTTTAGCGAGGGAGGTGAGGGAGTTGAAGTGGAGGGTTGGGTTCTGTGGGATGTTGATATAGTTGAGGTTCAGGTGCGGTTGTAAGTGAGGGAGTTGAAGCGGAGGGAGTCACGGCGAAGGCGGAGGTGGAAGAGTTGGGAGGGGGTTTGGTTGGAGGAGAGGGAGGGAGATGAAAATGACGAGGAGAGATGAGGAAGATATAGATATTGGTAGCAAAAAATTCAAAATTGTTTAGCGAAATTTTTCAAAAATTTTGGCCAAAAAAAATTCATTTTTTTTAAATTTTTCGTTGACTAAGTGAACTTTTCTCTCAGCTAAGAAATAACCTAGGCAACAAAATAATTTTTTGTCGCCTAAGTTATTATAAAAAATTATTTATATTTTTATATAAAAATTTCGTTGGTTAGGTAAAATTATTTTGTCGCCTAGGCTATATCTTAACCGACGAAATAATTTTTCGTCACCTAATTTATTATAAATAATCATTGTTATTTATATATAAAAATTTTGTCTGTTACTTAAAATTTTCAGTTGCATAAAATTTACCTAACCGACAAAATAGTTTTTCGTCACCTAAATGCTAACTTAGGTTACGAAAGTTGTTCCATCGACTAAATCTTAGATGATAAAAATATTATTATTGTTCATTGGTTTATTGGTTTCTATTAGCCGAGGAGGAGGCTCGTGAAATTCAACACCCTCCCAGCAATAATTTTCAGTTTTTGTCAGCAAAACTAGGAGTCTTTAAAGATTGCCGGAGTTTAACTAATCATGATGAATTGTGGGTCATGAAAGAATATGGGGTGAGCGAGTCTTGGACTAGCACGAAGATCTCTACGTCATTTTACGATTCGGCACCTTTTGGTTTCTCTACAAAATCTCATGACCTGATGGTGTGTGACTAGTCATTGGTTATGTACAACTTTGAAAAGACAGTGATCGGAACCTCCCAATTCGTGATATTCCTGAAGCTAATTATGTTGAGGGTCTTTTTCCACTAATCGATCGAGAGCATGACGTGAGCCATAGACAAGTCGAACACTCGGTATGACAAATAGGATACGAAATCTTTTTTGTGGGGTTTGTTTTTTTTACAGAGCGGACATTGCGATTATGTTTTTCACCAGAATAGAGATTCTGTTTCCTACCGAAGTAGACAAGCTTATGACATCTTTGGCGTGCTTAGCCTCATCTGCTTGTACTGGTGATGTCTGCAAAATATCAATTCTACTACATACGTCTCTCTGGAATAAGGTAGACTATGCTACATGAAACGGTTATTAAGGTGGTGCTCCTATGACTCTACTCCTCAGCCTTGCATTTCAATTTCATAGTAAAATAGTAATACAGATGGACATGAAAACCAAAAAGGTTCTTATAGATGAACACGAAGAATATACACACCTCATATATCTTTCCTCTCTTTACAACAATCCAACAACACAACTCAAATGTAATCTGTTCTCCAAGCCTCTCAGATGATGACCTAACAACATGCACCTGCGAAACAGTAAGAGGGAAAAATAGTCAACCTCAAGAGTTTGAGTGAAACTAGATCAAATAGTAGGAATGAGAAACTGCACATGGAAACAATGTTGCGCATGTGCCTCGGCCTGTGTCCACATGCACAGTCCAGAACTAATCTTCAAACAGGAAGATTAGTTATGGACTAATCTACTCTAAAAGCCCTCTTTCTTTTAGATTGTCCAACTCTAAGGAGAATGGATTGTAAAATAGGAGTGTGGATTGCAGTCCCCTTTTCTAAAAGGGAAGAACAACAATAACGTTCTTACCACAAAAGAAGCCTTGCTAGGTAATCTCGTGTGGTCCGTACAGTATCACAAAGTTCCCCATCAGAATCTAGAACATTCTCTATATTTGCTTTAACTAAATCTTCCTCACATTCTGAGGATTCTCCATCTTCAAAGATTCTCTGCAATATATTTTGAGCAAGTCGGTGTATAATCTCCTTCACCTCTAATGATGAGGGCCGGGATAGCTCAGCCACCTGTTAAATCGATAACCTAGGTGTCATAAGACTGGAGCTTAAACAAATATCAACTGCAAAGGCAGAAAAACAAAGTGATAATAAATACAAAAAAGAGTTTAGGTATTACCATATTAGAATCCAGGGACCGGAGGTAATCCAACAAATCATTTCTGTGTCCTGTGTCATATTCTAATTGCGTATTTTCCTTCTTTTGAGTTTTCAGTTCCTGAAACACCACAAGAGAACATTAATACGTTTTGCACATAAGTTTACAGAAAGCCAAAGAGTGTTAAATGTATCTCACACAACATTTAACTTGACAAGGCCTTCCTGACGGTAATCAATTAAGGCAGAGTTCAATAACCATTATTTCATACATTTGTGAGGAATCTAGGTCAAATCATAGGTAGTTAATTCACTCGCGCTCCAAATGAAAAGCTCCAACAATGTGCATTGCCTATAAGCGGCTAAGAAAACGTGCATTACAAAACATTAAACGTAACAGACTTAAAAACTAGAATTTGGAAGCTCAGAAAAGAAAGCAAAAGTAGCTTTGATCATGATTTAAAAACTAGAAGTAGAACCAACGAATCATCCAAACTTGAACCCATGAAAAAAAGACCAAAAGGAGCTTAAAAGCTAAAACTTGGAAGCTCAGAAAGACAGCAAACACAACCTTTGATCATGCACTCAAAACTAAAGACAGCTAATTTATGCACAAATTAAAGAAATGAACCAAACAACAAAACAAATTATGTACATTTGAGCGAAAAACGACTCACCTCCTTAACATTACTCAACTCTGATTGCAACCTCTGGATGCAATCCAAAGCCTCCGGGGGCAAATCCCCGAAAACCTGAGGAATGGATGAGTCCAAGTACTGATAACTCCCTCCAAATCCACTCTCACTATCTCTTTCCTCACCATCCACCGACTCCGAGCTCTCATCCAAAGCCACAGAATCCTCCATAGAAATGTCGAAATTCCTCATCAACGATATCCGATACTCCGCGTTCCAAAGCGTGTACCTAAATTCATTTCAATTCACTCAATTTTACACTCAAAAATCTTCGGAAATGAACTTTGAAGGTGAATTTACCCGGTGATTATGGAAGAGGCGAGGAGGCGATCGAGGGGAGCTCTGCGAACCCTAACGTCGACGGAGAATCGATCCGACGGGAGCAGCCCCAGCATAGTAGAGATCGTCTCCTTCATCGAGTCCATAGCGGAATCCGAAACGCCTTTGGAGATGACGGAGCTGTCAAGCGGCTCAATCCGCTTGAGCATGTTGGCGATGACGGAGAATCCACGGTCGAGGCCGGACTTACGAGTGGAGACGAACTCGTCAGAGACGCCGCCGCCGCCGGAGATGAGGCATCGGAGAGTGGAGGAGAGACGACGACGGTGGAGGGAGGGGAGTAAGGGGCGGGAGACCGGAGGGGGTGGGGGTTGGCGGTGGCGGGAGAGGCCGGTGATGCGGGAGAGAGTGAAGGCTCGAGCTGCGGCCGCCATGGAACAACTGGCTGGACTGACCATGTGGCCTCTCTCTCCAAGAATCTTTTATTATCTTTTCTCAAGTTTTAGTTGGGCACTGATTCCCCTCGCATTTCAACACAATTACAGATTCACCCCGAGACGTGAGGTCACTACAAAGTAGTGCAGATTTCGTTGTTTCAAAAAAAAATAGTGCAGATTTCTACATATGAAATGTCTAACAAGCTTTAGACAAATGCAAGTGCAAATCATCTAAACACCAGTAAAGAGTGATTAGATGGTCACTTAGATTTAATAATAGTAGCGAAATTCATTTTTGATTTGGCATCTGATTCCAAACGACCAAGGAGAAATGGGGGAATGAAAATTGAGACTGGAGAACCAAGTATGAAGAATCTGTGGTAGGGTAGGACAACGTGAGAGAGAATGAGGGGAAACAAACAATGGATTTAAATGGAAAAGCTCCATCCGATTCCAAGTTTACAACACCAAACCACAATTTCCGTCCCACATCATAGAAAATGAAAACCTATAGTATTTAAAAATGAAATCTAAGAGAAAACTAATGATATTAAATGAAAATTAAGGAAGAGAAAATCAATGCCTTGTTGCCATTAACGGCAACAAGTGAGCTCACTTCACACCGTTCAAAACCTTGTCCAGCCACTGATCGCCGCACAGTGCAGTGGGTATTGTCGCAGCCACCAGAGACAAGCTTCTGAACAGGTTCAAGCATGCCAGTTCCAACTAAAATATCAAAGAAATGAAAAGTCTAACAATCCAACGGATCCCATTGGTCTTCTCTCACAAGTGTTGACTATCAAGGATCAAACAGAAAACAATTTCCACAGCGGGGCCCTCACTAGCATCACCACCACAGTACACTCAGGAAAAAAAATAGAGATCCCATTTCCTAACCAACACAATGGCCTTCAGCGCTCGCGGCGGAGGCGCGTGGGCCCACTCGCTCCTCCCATCCACCACCGCCTCCTCCAAATCCAAGCACACCCGTAAGCCCCGGCGTCGTCTCCTCCTCCGCGACTTCCTCTTCGCCAACTTCTTCACTATCGGCCTCTCCGTCTCCCTCTTCTTCTTCTTCCTCCTCCTCCTCCGCTACGGCGTCCCGCACCCGATCACCGCCGGCTTCATCTACTCCAAATCCCCGATCCGCTTCTCCAAGCCGCCACGTAAGCCCCTCCCCCGAAAACAAAACGCCGCCGCCGTGGACATCACCACCAAGGAGCTTTACGACAAGATTGAATTCTCCGACGTCGACGGCGGGCCGTGGAAGCAAGGGTGGCGAGTCGGTTACAAAGGCGACGAGTGGGACTCGGAGAAGCTCAAGGTGATTGTGGTGCCGCACTCGCATAACGATCCCGGTTGGAAGCTCACGGTGGATGAGTACTATGAGAGGCAGTCCAGGCATATTCTCGACACCATTGTTGCTACGCTTTCCAAGGTGAGCTTCAGTCAGTTGTGAACTTCGATATGTGTTAGGTTTCGGAATGCATGCCCTAGTTTTCGATAAGCGTTAAGTTTCCGGAGATAAAGGGCTTCGAAATGTATGCACTAATTGGTTTTGGATAAGCAGCTTTTGTTGTAATGTGTCTAAAATGTGGTTGGTTTCGTTGGTTATTCAACTTGTGGAGTGTTGGAAGAGGGAATGGAAAGCATGGTAGAACAATTTTGTGTTTATTATTTGCTGCTTCTGTAGGGGATTCACTATGGTGCATTTTGAATGTGTAGGATACTCGGCGCAAGTTTATATGGGAGGAGATGTCGTATCTGGAAAGGTGGTGGAAAGACTCTGCGGGTGACAAAAGAGAAGTGTTCACTAATCTGGTAAAGAATGGTCAGCTGGAAATTGTTGGAGGTGGTTGGGTGATGAATGATGAGGTAATATTTGTAGATGTTTATATGATTTCAATGCCAAAGGTTCTGTTTATGCTCATTTACATCTAGTTGGAGTTGAACCATGCTTAGACTACTCCTAGTACGTGAAGTGCTTGTGTAACCAAGCAATTCATAATTTTAAAGCTTAATACATCGGTTCCTCTTGTTGATGCAGGCCAATTCACATTACTATGCCATAATTGAACAGGTATGATCAGTTCTTTTTTGTAAATTTACACTGTAGAAATGCATTTGTTCTACTGGTATACATCTTGGATGTCACTGAATTGCTGCTTTGATCTTTGGGTAATGGGTAATCAGATCACAGAAGGAAATTTGTGGTTGAATGAAACGGTAGGTGTTATTCCTAAGAATTCTTGGGCAATAGATCCATTTGGTTACTCATCTACCATGGCATATCTTCTGCGCCGTATGGGTTTTGAAAATATGCTCATTCAAAGGACGCATTATGAGCTTAAAAAAGAACTTGCACTGCACAAGAATTTGGAGTATATTTGGCGTCAGAGCTGGGATGTGGATGAATCTACTGATATTTTTGTCCACATGATGCCCTTTTATTCTTATGATGTTCCACATACTTGTGGGCCAGAGCCAGCTATTTGTTGTCAGTTCGACTTTGCTCGTATCCGTGGCTTTACGTATGAACTTTGTCCTTGGGGAGATAATCCGGTAGAGACCAACCAAGAAAATGTGCAGGAGCGGGCACTTCTACTACTAGATCAATATAAGAAGAAATCAACACTATACAGGACAAATACACTTCTTATTCCTCTTGGAGATGATTTTCGCTACATTAGCATAGAGGAAGCTGAAGCTCAGTTTAGGAATTATCAGTTGTTATTTGATTATATCAATTCTAATCCCAGTTTAAATGCTGAGGCCCATTTTGGAACTTTGGAGGACTACTTTCGAACCCTTCGTGAGGAGGCTGAAAGAATAAATCACACATGTCCTGGGGAAATTGGTTCCAGTCAGGTTGGTGGTTTTCCTTCTCTTTCGGGTGACTTCTTCACTTATGCTGATAGGCAGCAGGACTATTGGAGTGGTTATTACGTATCAAGGCCTTTCTTCAAGGCTGTTGATCGAGTACTAGAGCATACACTTCGTGCGACAGATATGATGATGGCTTTCCTGCTTGGGTACTGTGGGAGAGCACAATGTGAAAAGTTGCCCGTCGGGTTTTCTTACAAGTTAGCAGCTGCTAGAAGGAATTTAGCTCTTTTTCAGCATCATGATGGTGTGACTGGTACCGCTAAAGATCATGTTGTCCTGGATTATGGGACTCGGATGCACACTTCCTTGCAGGACTTGCAGATTTTCATGTCTAAAGCTATTGAGGTGCTGCTTGGAATATGCCATGACAAGTATGATATTAACCCTTCTCAGTTTGAGCCAGAACAGGTGAGATCTAAATATGATGTTCAGCCTTTTCATAGAGCGATCATGGCTCGTGAAGGAACCCGCCAGACAGTAGTTCTTTTCAATCCCTTGGCGCAGATAAGAGAAGAAGTTGTGATGGTTATTGTTAACCGTCTTGATGTTACTGTTCTAGACTTGAACTGGACATGTGTTCCAAGCCAAATATCCCCTGAATTGCAGCATGATAAAAGCAAAATCTTCATTGGAAGGCATCGTGTCTACTGGCAGGCTTCTGTTCCTGCTCTGGGGTTGCAGACGTATTATATAACTAATGGATTTGTTGGATGTGAAAAGGCGAAGCCAGCAAAAATTAGATACTTCTCAAAGTCTAGTTCTTTCTCTTGCCCAACTCCATATCCTTGTTTAAAAGTAGAAGCTGATGTGGCTGAAATCCAGAACAGGCATCAAACACTCACTTTTGATGTCAATCATGGTCTATTGCAGAAAATAAGCTATAAAACTGGGCCCCAAAATGTTGTGGGTGAAGAAATAGCTATGTATTCTAGCTGGGGAAGCGGAGCATATCTTTTTAAACCTGATGGTGATGCGCAGCCTATCATTGCAGCAGGTGGGCAGATGGTGATCTCTGAGGGACCTTTGGTGCAGGAAGTATATTCGTATCCAAGTACACAATGGGAGAAGAGCCCCATTTCTCATAGCACTCGTCTCTACAACGGAGAAAATACTGTGCAGGAGTTTCTCATTGAGAAGGAGTATCATGTTGAGCTTCTCGACCAGCAGTTTAATGACAGGGAGTTGATAGTTAGATACAAAACAGATATTGACAACAAAAGAGTATTCTTTTCTGATTTAAATGGCTTTCAGATGAGCAGGAGAGAAACTTACAATAAAATCCCCCTCCAGGGCAATTACTACCCTATGCCTTCTCTTGCATTCATGCAGGGATCCAATGGTCAGCGGTTTTCTGTTCATTCCCGGCAGTCATTGGGTGTAGCAAGCCTTAAAAATGGATGGTTGGAGATTATGCTTGACCGTCGTTTGGTAAGAGATGACGGGCGTGGTCTTGGACAAGGAGTGATGGACAACCGTGCAATGAATATAGTCTTCCACATCCTTGTAGAGGCCAATATTTCTTCAGTATCAAACCCAGTTTCTAACCCATTGCCTTTAAACCCCTCTCTTCTCTCCCACTGTGTCGGTGCTGACCTGAACTATCCATTGCATGCATTTGTTTCCAAGAAGCCAGAGGATTTGTCAGTGCAACCAACCCCGAGATCATTCTCACCCTTAGCTGCACCCTTACCGTGCGATCTGCATATTGTAAGTTTAAAGGTTCCCCAACCTTTAAAGTTCTCTCAGTCACCACTTGAAGATTCTAGATTTGTCTTAACATTACAGAGACGAAGTTGGGACTCTTCATATTGCCGGAAGGGCAGGTCTAATTGCATTAGGTTTGCTGATGAAACTGTGAATTTGGTCAACATGTTTCGGGAGCTCACTGTATCGAATGCGAGACCAACTTCCTTAAATCTTCTACATGAAGACACAGATATGCTTGGGTATACAGGGCAGGTTGGAGATATTGTTTCAGAAGGACAAGTCCTCATTTCTCCTATGGAAATACAAGCTTACAAGATGGAGTTACAGCCACACCAGTGAGAGTACTAGTGGCGCTTTTCATTATGGCAGTCTTCTGGACAATGCTTCAATGGGGCTCATAGCCAAGAGAGACGTTACAGGCTTAAAAGTTGGAATTACGGCTACCATTGAATGTTGTGATTTGTAGATCCCACTGTTAACATAACCAAAAGTGTGGGATTATATGTTTGCTGCGAAGTCTTGGGGAAAAGACGGTAAATACGAGTGGTGATACATCAACAAATCTACATTCCAGATTTAGCTCCTGCTGAGCAAGATTATTGGGTTACATGAACTTGGAATTCGTTTTGTTGTGAAATAGCTGTTCCAAATTTTGCTTCAGGATACTCGCTTTCGTGTTTAGCAACCAGAGTACTGAGTTTTGTTTCCTAAATGATGTCCTTTTCTTGTTCATCTCTTCAGTAATAGATCAGTAAATGAACATGTATATGAAGTTAATACTCTGTACTGTTGTAGTTTGATCTATGCGCGGTCTGTCGGTCCATAATGCATCCTGTTTTTCACAATTTTGTAGCAATCAGAACAGCTGTGAGTTCCTAAAAAAATATGATCATGGAGATACACTAGTCAGTAACTTGGTATAAATAGTTGTGTTTTGATTCCCCCAGCATCAGACCATTGTTCTTCTTGATCAATTTATTCTGTAACTAAGTTTGTAACAGGATCAAAGAAATTAGAATCCAGTAGGCAAGTACTACCAAGAGATGATCCCTTCATCGATTTATTTTACAAGTGAGGTTACGCTTATTCGTCACAAAAAATGGCCCTCTTTCATTACGGGAGGATTTGTTCAATTATACAATATCATTTGTCCAACAAAAAACAAATTATACAACATAGATGTTAGGCAAAATTATTCAAGAAGTGGATGTAGGGATGAAATCATAACTGGGAGGCATTTGCAATCTCTCTCTCAACCTCTACAAGATGATCTCCTCTTGTACGCTAACATTAAGAGTCTTGTGTGGGAGAACAATGCTGTTAATCACCACAACTTCGTCTTCAACGTTTACTGCTTCTCCTGCCAAAAGAAAAGGAGAGCTCATATGAAGGATCTTCATTAAACTGCACATCATCATAGAAAGTAAGTACAAGAAAAGCCAAGAATGCATACCAAGGATGGTAATTCCAAGCTTTTTGTTGAAGTCTCCTTCGGCCTGAAGCAATCAAATTAGTTAGCAACAACAATCAGGAGTTATCGAGAACTCATAAGTTAATTACTCAAGAAAAACAGTAAGCTACTAATCTCATTAAATAAGCTTTACTTATTTTATATTTTAATTATCTAATTCATGACTGGCTGCAGCTTTTATGCCCTGGAAATTAGTTTATTTACCAGGTCAAAATTTTAGTTTTGGTTATCTGGGATTTCTCTTTTCAAGATGTTTCCTTGGCATATAATTAAGAGATGATCTCACTTAAGTTTGACATCTAACCAACTTTTATTATGCCACAATGCAACTACTTGACTGGACTTGCCTGCACACGAGACCATTTCCCAATAGATGACTTCCAGCCAACAATAGAATGTATAACAACTGCATTTTCCTGTCATAAAAAAGAACCTTTTTAGTTTTAAATATTGAATGAAACACCAACATCAAATTGTGAAGTTCTAAAATATCACAGGGCACAGCTTCAATACCTTAATTTCCACATCATCCAAGACGATGCAACTTATAAGTCTTACTCCTGCACCTATCCGAACATTTGCTGAAAGAGATACATTGGGACCGATCTGTGCACAAAAGCGAATCACACTTCAGAAAGACTTGTTGAGAATTAAATTGGTACTATCAGTAATAAGTTGCTGTATGCATCTGCCCAGTCCTACTTTATCTAACATGTGCCTGTGCGACTGTAAACAAGGACAGCCCAAAATTCGGTATGCCATAAACACAATACAAAATACATGACACGGAAGTGGCACTACCTTAGCACTAGGATGCACTTTTGCCGATGGATGAATATAAACATCACCAACAATTGTCGCATTCTTGATTCCATCTCCACTAGCTAAAAGATGTGAAGAGGCGAATCGAAATTGATAAAGATACAAAGACGAACACTTCAATGCCATCCTGTAATGTAAAACAACAATTATTATGAACTAATGGTAATAAGTTATACAAAGGAACAGCAATCAAGTCATAAGGTAACAGGCTCTACCCTGGAGTCTTGATCTGTTCCCAGAAATCCATGGTCTCATAAGTATATAACTGCTTCTTTCCAGCAAGAGGTGACAAGATATCTTGATCCAATCTGACAAAATCTGTAGGAAGATTCCTGTTGAAGAAAATGTATATTAAGATCCAAACTGACACAAGGAAAGACCATTGATAATCAAATGATATGGAAAGTCAAAATACAGTAAAAATACCATATCATTGTGATTATTTTGTGAGTGTGCATCACTATATGTCCATATCATGAAGATACACTCGTTGCAGTGACAACATTCAACAATGAAAATATGTTATAATGCTTTCATTACACAAGAGTTGAAATTCCAGGTGATTAGAAAGAGGTAGTTAATTACGGAAACTTCATCGAAAAGATGTCAACTCATAAAAAGGTTGTTAATTAGACACTATCTGGGAACCATGTTTTGCACCGCACAACAGGGAAACAGTTCTTCTATTGTATCCCATATGAGAAAAGGTGTAAGTTTGACATGTAAACTCAATATGTAAGAAACCTGGAGAACTAGGCAAACCTTGTAGCAGACTGAAGGGCTTCAAAGCTGGAAATACGGCGTAAATTGGCTGAAACAGACAAAATAAAGTCAGTCTGAAAGGTGGAGACAGTTTATTTTATATGGAAGACTGAATTAAACAATCAGATGTGAAACAAAGTCAATGATTGCAAGCACTATCCAAATTCATTAGACCAGGTAGATCTTATATGACATATGACGCAGACAAAGCAAAATTGCATCTTACCAAATAGATTAACTTATCAAAGCTACAAACAACTTGTATCAGTCGTGGCTACTACTTATCAAAATTGCATCTTACTGAATAGATTAACAGGTCTGCTGATATGCTACTACCTATTGAAGTATTTCATAGAATACCAAAGATAAATGCAAAGAAAACACCAAGAACAAGTATTTCATATAATAGTAGTAGTGACTCAGTTCGATGGATGCAATACAGGGTGAGGCCAAGATTGTTCCTAGTCATCACAAACAAACAAAAATTAAGATTACTTGAGCTGGAGTTTATTTCAAGGTAAAAATTAGCCAACAGCCAAATTGCACATGTACCCAAAAAGACCAACCTCTGCCTTCCAGGTGACTGGAGACATCTTCAATGGCATTAAAGACTTCAGGGGTGAATACATAAACACCACAATTTATCAAATCACTCACCTGCAAATCCAAAAATAGTCAAGGCTTAGAAATAGTGGCGGGGGACAAGCAACTATAATAAGATCATCAGAGCACCAATAAATTGAACAGTATCAGAAAAATAACTGAACTATGTACATACAAACGTCTCTGGTTTCTCGGTGTAATGCAACAGTTCTTTGGTGATCGGATCAGCAACCAACTCACCAAACTCGTTGGCAGATTCAGCAGAAACCTGCAGACACAGCCCACAAAAAAGAGGAAAGAATAACATCACCAAAGGCAAAGTAGAAAGAAAATCAGTAGGGATAGAAACCAGCTTGTCAAGACACCAACCTTGATCACTAGCATTGTACCCATTCCACCATATCTTATATGCGCCTCTACAAAATCAAACATCCACAAGCATTATCATCAATTACTCCTTCGAAGTCATCTTTCATAACTTTAACCAACAACAATACCATTTTAACCAACCATAATAGTGCAAACAAAACATACCAAGCATATCCGCAAGCGGAAAGCTGCAGCATACATCACAATTCAGCAAAAAGATATGCGACTGTTAAACAATTAAAAACACAATTTACATGTAAGTACAACATTATCACAGATTCAAGTCTACTATCCAAGAGGATTCAAGCAGAGAAGCGATACCGGGCTGTCTTCCATGATCAAATCTCTGAAGTAGTAAATCCCACCAGCTGAGCCATGCGGTTTATCCTCTTTCAAGTACCTCACCGGCACTTTAAGCTCATTCGAAATCGAAGAAACATAGAGTGCAAACTCACGCTCCTCATAAAACCCAATCAGAAAAATCTGAGCCAAATTGGGTATCTGCAACACAACACCAAACATTCCAACAATTCACACCCTTATACCAATAATGCTTGCAAAATCAAAATCCCAATAAGAAAAAAAACCAACCTTTTTACAAGCTGAGATTGGATGATGAACCATGGCTTGCCCGGCCAACGGGAAAAGCGGCTTCGGCGTGTTGAACGATAGTGGCCGGAATCTAGTACCTGACCGGAAAATCAATAAAGCTCAGAAAAGATTGAAACTTTGATGAAATTGGAGGAAATTGAGATTGACCCAGGTACCTTTAGTGGGGCCTCCGACCATGATTACGGCGACGACCTTCTCTCCGGAGCTGTCCATGTCGGAAATGGGAACCCTAGATCTTGAGCTTAGGAGATGAGAGCGGAAGTGAAGTGGGATTGGGATGGAAGCAAAGTTGAGTTGAAGGTGGAGACTTGGAACAGAAGTGAGCTGGTGAGTTTTGAGTTTGTCCAAACTCGGAGGAGGTTTAAATATCTGTTTGAGTTGAGTACGGACTTCGATGCAGGGGGATCCCAGAGAATATTATTTGAACACCAGAAGCTGGTGACCAAAACGACGTCGGAAGGGTCAGGTCGTTAAATTGAAAAGTTGATTTTTTATTTTCCTTGGAGATAAATTTAGTTTAATCAAGAAATAATTTCACTCAGTGAAGAAAGAGAAGCAATTATAAGAGGCAGTCTCAATAATGACTCTTGTGATATTGATAGTTATGAGAAATTAAGAAATTAAGATATTTTTAACTGAGAAGTTATCAATTATGAGAAAATGATCAAACTACAAGTTATGAGAAATTGAAAAATTTTCATATATGAGAAATTGAAAAATTTTCATATATGAGAAATTAAAAAACAGTCGATTAAGTGAAAATGAAAAATTGAGATTGCCAAAGTTTGTTTAGAAGATATATTGCCAAAGTTGAGAAATTGAGAAATGACTGGTTATGATAAAATGATGATGTCAATTATGAGAAATTGTAAGTTATGAGAAAGTGAGAAATTGCTAGTTATAAGAAAATTAAGAAATTGCTCGTTATTAGAAATTGTAAGTTATAAGAAAATGATGTCAGTTATAAGAAATTGACAGATATGAGAAATTGACAGATATCAAGTTACGAGAAAATAAGAAATTGAGAAATTTATGAATATAAGAAATTGAGAAATTTATGAATATAAGAAATTACGAAAATAAGAAATTAAAAATTGCTAGTTATGAGAAAATTAGAAATCGAGAAATTGAGAAATATGTGAATCGAAATAGGGAAATTGTCATATTTGAGAAATTGAAAAATTACTAAATATGAAAAATTGAGATATTGTCAGTTCTGAGAGAATGAGAAATTATTTGTTATGAGAAAATGAGAAATTAAGAATTGTCTGGTATGAGAAATTGAGAAATTAAGAAATTACCAATTATGAGAGAATGAAAATTGTGTGTTATGAGAAAATGAGAAATTGAAAATTGCCATGTATGAGAAAAAAAAATTCTGATATGAGAAATTAAGAAATGACCAGATATGAAAAATTGTATGAGAAAATAAAAAAAATTAACAGTTATGAGAAATTGCCACAAATTGAATAAACTTTTCCTATGTTTTATCAAGTTGTACATTGCTTGCAACTAGTTAGATAACAAAAAAAACTTTGCAATCTACATAGCCAATAAGAGTAAACCGACTCTAAGGACATCAACCATATAGGCACTGGTATATTGATTGCAACTTTGCAAGTAGTTACAGAGCCAATAAGATTATCACCCCTTAAAAGTTTCTTCATGTTTCTTTACACGTCAGCAAAATTACATACAACAAGGAAATATGCATTGCTGATGTTCAGGGAGAAAAATATTTGTGCCATAAGCCTGACAAGTATGTTTGACAAAATCTATCTCGTTCTGTTGAGCCCTCTTATGAGTGTATCCCAAGAAATTAAAGGACACTGTTATAAGCACTCCAGAACCCAGCAGTAACTGCCAACAGGCTACTTTAAGCAGTTTATCAACCAAATTTCAGTGTTCTCTTTGAGCACACAATAAACAGTTGTGATAGTGATCAGAAGTTATAGTGCTATCATTCAACACATTCCAACTGCACTGTTAAATCCTTGATTCCAGCATCATGTAATAAGTGTGATACCTGAGATTTTGCAGAACCTTTGTCAATTTCCGTAGAAGCATGAAGATGGAGTGTACCCACTACATCTGAGTTTGTGAAACTCCATACATGCAAGTTCCGGATACCAGAAACCCTTCTTATCTTCCTAACATCGTTAAGAGCTTTTCTCAAATCCTTCTCATGTGCCCTGGGAATTCTTTGGAGCAAGACTTCTGCAGAGTTTCTGAGCAATGGGATAACTGAAGATATAATCAAGACAGAAATGAATATTGAGCAGGCAGGATCAGCAACAAGCCATCCCTTGTACTTAATCAAGAGCGTCGATATAACAACTCCGACACTTCCCAAAGTGTCGGCCAAAACATGCAGACATATTCCTTCCATATTGTGGTCAATGTGATGATGCTGATGGTTGGTTGATTTTTCTCCACCAGTTGGCGCTATTTTCAGCTCAAAACCATCATGCTGGTGGCCGTGGCTGCAGTGATCATCATGCTGGTGACTGTGGCCATGGTGATCAACATGCTGGTGGTCGTGCTGGTGGCTTTGAGCATGGTGGTCGTGATGGTGGCTGTGGTCACGGTGGTCATGTTGGTGGCTATGGTCTTGGTGGTCATGTTGGTGGCTGTGGTCGTGGTGGTCATGCTGGTGGCTGTGGTCGTGGTGGTAATGCTGGTGGTTATGCTGGTGGCTGTGGTTGTGGTGGTCGTGCAGATGTTCTTTGCAGCCTACAGAAGTGCCATGTTGGTGATGGCTGGCACACGATTCTTCAGGGCATTCATGAGAAATGGCTATACACTCCTCAAGTTTTTCATGAACTTCGTGATTATGTGCAACTGACTTATGTGAATGTTGGTGATTGTGGGAGTGGGAGCATGATCCAGATCCACCATGAGCATGACGATGCTCCTCATGAAGGAAGATCAAACCAACCACATTGACAAGAAGTCCTCCAATCGAAAAAACTAATAAACTGCTAGTTGACATCTCCTGAGGGTCCATAATTAAACCTCCCACGGCCATAATTAAACTGATTATTTGCAGGCAAACGCGAAATATACGAAGCATATAGCCCAATTGCCAGAGCAGCACAATCAAACAACATGTGACAGGCATCTGATATCAGCCCTAGACTATTGCTCATGAACGCAGCAATGAACTCCACAAACATGTATGGAGTATTAATCAAAAGGAAAAGCGCAATCTTCCGAGACTTCCTCTCACTCAAAAAATGCCTAATAGGCTTCATAACAGATGCACTAAATGGCTCGGACGACTCCATTCCCAGTTCAAGATAACTCCTATCAAAAGGATCCAGCTCCCTAACAGCAATGTAAAGCAACATACCACAAAGCAGCAATCCCCAAAGTGACAACTCCGCAAAATATAACAGCTCCAATACAACAGTACCAAATACCCCAAGAATCCACACAAAAAAGGAAGCAGCATTGGCCAAAACCTCAAGCAATCCACCACACTCCCAATCTCGCCACAAACTTAACCGAAAACGGGAAGCATTCAATCCGATCCCAGCTCATACACAACAAGAATAGCCCGGTAATCAAAGCAAGTGGAAGAGGGAGAAAGCTAGGGTTAGGAGGAAGGAGAGGAGAGACGAGGAAGGAGAAGGGGAAGAGGGAGAAGGAAGGGGAGGAGGGAGTAGAGGGAGCGGAGGGAGAGGAGGAGGAGGATTTCCGCCGGAGAGGGGTTTGGGGTTGAGAGAAGAGAGGCGGTGTTTGGAGGGTGTGGGGGCGGCGGTCATCGGGGAGGTTTGAGAGCTACGGACTTGTTCGAAAAGCTATGTTGGATATCAGGGTAAGCTACCATTCATTCTAGTGGGGATGTAATTGACAGTAGGACAAGGAGAATAAAATCAAAGGTTGTATCATGTTTTAGATCAACTAGTACAAGGTTGGCAATCTAATTAAGGGTTAGTGCGCACTATTTCAAATTTGGGTTAATGTGGTCATTCAATTTGTCAATTATGGTACTCTTGATTAATCAAGCTGAGTTCTATAGCAAAAATATATTAAATTAGAACTCTAAAATTTGGTCATTGGGAAGTGACGTCTTAGTCATGGAATGACAAGGAATGAAGTTATAATCATGTTGACATCATTTAGGTTTGTTTTCAGGATAAAATTGGTCAGTGGGATTGATCAAGAAATATATGTTATTTGACAATGAGTAAACAGACTATTGATCCTCCGAAATAATTTCGCATAAGGATCAGTTAGTAATATTCGTTGTTGGGCTAGGATCCAAGTTACCCGAAATGTGGAAACGTGGAATTGGTGGTGTTGGCCTAGGGAAAGCAAATGGAAATCAAGCAGCATTTCACGTAAGGGATTCTAGACTTGTCTCAGTTAGTGATTTTATGCATGTAATATCAAAATAAAATGATTTATGCATGAAAAATATATTCGTCCATTCCTTGTGAATTATTACTTGATGGCTTGAAAGTGAGCAGAGCATAGCGACTTTCTTAGGTTTCGATCCTCTAAACCTCTGAATTTGTACCAGCATTTTCACAACTTAATCTCCTAGTTTTATAATATGGACTTTTAATTGTTTGATTCTTGTTTCATCTTGTGGTCTGTTCTTACATTTTGAGGCTCTTGTTTGTTATTATCACCGCTTTGAGACGTGTCATTATTTGAGAGATTTTTGTGCCTTTGTTTTCCTTTCTTGAGCTGGAACTCCCCTGTTCATTGACCGTCAGGTTGTTGTAACCTATTTTATTCAGACTAGTGTTGTATTAAAGTTTGTTAATGCCAAGAGATTCTTTGTTGTTTTGCTCTCCCTTCTTAAATCGGACTTGACTTTGATTGTTCGAGTCCCTTGGACTGTTTGTCTTATAATGAGGCCTGAGTAAATTTGTTCAACCCTTACGAGCGTCATTCACGCATCGTAGTGTTTTCTTAACTTGGGATCCTCACTCATGTTTGATTCTTGTTTCAGGTGTCAAATGACCCTTGTATCACTTTTTGTGTTAGCAAACCCTTTGGTATCTAATCACGTTCTTGACTATTGCAGCTCTTTTGACTTTCTCTTGAGTAGTCGGGAAATTTCTTGTGACTAGTTCATTCGGTTGTTACAACCGTGAATGAAAGAAGTGGTGTGGTATCTATTACCAAAAGTGTTGCGCGACTTCCTCTTATGTGGACGACCAGAAGTTCTTACTCGATAGTGTATCTTGAGCGATGAGACGATTTGATGACGCGACATTTTAGCTTTCGAGAAGACAGAAGTGACGTGCCATGAGCGCGTGGAGGACTTACTTTGCCACATGTTCATCGATGAGTTGAAGACAATGGAGGCAAGCATAGCCAGGTAAAGTGGTGCTAGAAGATATTAGCGACTCACCGTTCAACAAAGTTCAAAACTAGTAAGAGAAAGTTTACTTACAGATGTCGTCGCGAGTTCGAGGTTAGACACAGGTGACGACAACAGTTATTCGACAGAATGCTTCTAAATATGATTGAGTAGCAGTATGGAAGACCTGCGTCTTTACGACTCAACGTTACGAGTACGTGAAGCTTTTCCATCGGAGAAGTGGAACATGTGATGCTGTGTTATGAAAGTTGACGTAGTGGATGAGGTAACATGTCATCTTTTGAAGCACCTTGAGGCTACCTCGCCATCGACGTTCTAGTTGTTTCGACGAGAGTGTGAGCGTCTTCTTCACGAACCATGCATCCACATTGAGGAGCGCTGACCCTTTTGTGTCAAGTCGATGTGGACCTTACTTGCAGGAGCATGCAGCTTTTCTTGACTCCAGTTTCATTGACGACGTGTGATCTCATCCTTGCGATTCCATATCATTTGGATTGAATCTTATGATCATACGAGTTTTTGCCGTTTCGGCTTGGCGACGAGTTAGACTTGTGGATCTAATTGCTAAATTGATTCTTCTTGAAGATCGACTCATACCCTTGTTATCTTTAGCTACGAGTACCTGAGGAGTACTCCAAGAAGATAAATCTCGATTGTTGTTTTGACACTTCGAGTTCGTCATGCTACTTTCCAGATTTTTGAGCAAGCCCATGACATGTTTGATTTGGTGGGCCATGAGTTTCAGACTGTAAGGGACCAGTCTGTGATTGTCTCTTTCAATGACCTACTTGCTCGAAGATTCGAAAGGATGTACGTCAGATATGTTTCCTCGACTGTACGAGGATGTGATAGTCCCAACACGTGGACTACTGGAGATTTTAGTGTCCGACTTTGACACTTGTTTCACATTCGTTTGTGGAGGAAAAGTCCAAGCAGAGTTTGAGCAACTGTGTTTGATTCCTACGTGGATCGTTTGTCCTGATGTGTACAAGAAACTTTGAAAATAAATTATGGTGATGTAAGAGAGGCTGAGTATAGCCTGTAAATGGCAGAATTCACGTGCATAGTTATTTTGGTAACCCCTTGAGTTTGATGTGGTCGACCCCTTGATTATTTGAGAGGTAGTCTCTGTTTAGAGATTATGTGTTATGTGGTTACAGTTTTTATTAGCTAACACCACTGAGCTGCATATTTTATTGACTTTACAAGTCAGAGTTGAGGCGCGTAGATTTCATTACAGCTATAGTTAGAGCATTACACAATAAATGTCACGGTTAGCCACTAGAGGCTGCATGTTGAGCATCCCCTCAGGAAACGTCGTGTGGATGCACCTTAAGAGACGTAAAAGTCAAAGTTGACTTTTTGACCGTTGACTTTACTAGTAAAAGTCAAAGTTCAACTGATAAATAGTAAAAGTCAACTAGTAAATAGTAAAAGTCAACCAATAGATAGTAACTCAGGTAAAACTGTAAAACCGTTAAAGTTAAACAATAAAAATTAAAAATGACAGGTTGTAATATTGAAAGCTACTATTCACCAGGTTGACTTTTTGACCGTTGACTTTACTATTCATAGTTGGCCGTTGACTTTTACTATTTATGGTTGACAATTTTTACATTTTTACCGTTACGGTTAATAGTTTAAAGGTTTTATAAATTAAATAGGCGACAGAAAGACATAAGTACCGAATGAGTAATAATCCTGATTCTCGCCCGGTTCAAGAATCGAGACATCAAATAATTAGATTCTAGTGTATGAGAAAGTAAACAGAAAGTTGATCGAGTTTATTGAGTTTTGGTCAACTTTGACCAACTCAGTAGACTTGGTCAATCTAGGAATGACTTGGTCAACCCTAAAGTCAACCTTTGACATTTCCTGGTCAAACTAAGAAAGTGGGTAGTTGACCATAGAATGACCGTTACGTTTATACTTTCGACTTGTTTAGTCGTTGATTTGTCTTTTGACGGATTCAGGATTTCGCCTACACTCAAAGCTTGAGGATTGAGGCTTGGAGCACGAGGATTTCGGTTTTGTCATATTAGGTAGGGTGAACCGCCCGCTAGAGTGAACCGTAACTTCCGGGTTAGTGGCATTTTAAAATTTGTATAGTGCTCTACTATATGAAAGTTATATGATGTTTGTTTGTGCATTGTCGATGTCTCGCGATATATGTTTTCTTACTTTATCGCTTTATTAAATGTTTAGAAAACCGAGACTAGACATACATGTGATGATTTGGATCGAAAAGTAATACCGTTGTCCTGATTTCCGGTGCTTGGCCTGAGAGTGACGGGACCTAGTGTTTAGACTGTTTTCCCACGGTGTCGATGACCGTGAACCTCCGGAGGGGCAATGCCCTGTTTATTTTATTTTTCTGCTTACGCTCGTCTCGCACAAAGTTATACGAGTCGTAAGTACGGTGTGTTGTCATGAGTGATCTGTTGGGTATTAGCTGTAAATGGACACTTTCGCTACTACATGTCTCTAAGCGCATAGGTAGTTGGCCCCGGTTTGTTGTGAAGACAAACCCTAGATTCGGCCGCCCAGATCCGTGAAGCCCTGCAGACTATTATGTTACTTTGAGCGCTCAGTCATTTTGATATTAGCATTGGCACATGGAAAAAGAATTTATTTTATAAATCTGCCTATGAAAAGCAAATACAGTTTTTGACGGTTGCATGTTTTACGAATTGTTTAATAACCGGTGAAAGCTATATGTAGTATCTATCTATGAGAACTACACCTTTGTTTTCAAACCCTATCTTATTTGGGTTCGGCCCCTTTTGGGTTAGTGAGGACGAGTTCTCACCCTTACTTTGTAGGTACCCGGTAGACTTGCTTTAGAAGAGATGAATTGGTGACTAGGGGCTTGACAGTGTGTGCTGTTCAGCATCCGTATTTCGGGATCACCCTGGAGTAGCTATTCATCCTTCATGGTACTTCAGCTTTTCGATCTCCGTAATTGTTGATGTAGACGCATTTGGCGCACTCTGACCTATCGAGCTTTTATCCACTTGTACTTTGCTCATTGACCCATATTGTATATTCACTGACTTAGACTTTCTTCATGTATCTTATAGTCTAAGTCTTGTATGTTACCTTCCGCACTTGTATACATATTTATTTATTTATTTATTCATTCATTCATTCATCTGCTCCTCACACTTATGTCATTTTATTTAAATTAGCCTTGTGGTTTCGGCCTAGTGGGTAGTCAATACGTCAGATGACGTATTGGTTATCCATTAGTCCGGAATTACGACGGTTACTGTCGTGTTCTAGGACCGGAAATAGTCCCGGGATGCGACACCAACAATTCAGCGCATATCTTTAGAGATAAGTTCTCTTGTATCCAATACTCCATTTCAAGCTGTGGTTTCTTGCTGGTCTTATCCCTAACCCTCCTGTAGACTTGGGTTGACAGACTTGGTTCCAAGCAACATGGAATTTGAACCTTTAGAGGAAATGCAAGACACGAAGGGGCAAATGACACAGGCAAAAGAATAGGTTTTGCCTCCTACTTGTTAACTTTGCATCTCCTTTACGCTTTTCTCATCCACCGTAAAAGACATGACTTTTTTATTAAAAAAAGACATGATTTTTATTTCAGATTTGACCATAGTTATTGGTTCTTTTTAGTTGCTTTTGCTTTTGTTTCTTTTTGTCGATCTTTTTCTCTCTGTTTTTCTCTTCTTTCAATCTTTCTCCTCTTGTGAAGCAAACCCAGACCTTGATCAACCTCGATCAACCTCGAACAACGGTGCACCACAATTTTGGCAGATCAAGAGGCTAGACCATAGGTCTTGCCTCCTGCGTTGCACTTGCTCTTAGACGAGGTTGGTGTCATCCTCATTCACATGCTTGAAGAAATCAGGTTAAGGACACTCCGAGAAACAGAATATCTGAATGCATACGATTTGAAGCATTCGAGGCTGCAAAGGAGGGGACGTCGAGGATGAAGCGAATGTGAAGGCTGAAATGAAATGTAAGCCATAGAAGATGGGGAACGAAAACACAAACACACATCGATCTCAGTTCTTTCTGGTACGTGTTTTTGTTGGGATTGTTGGATAACTTGCATACCAAGTTTTCCGTTGAGTCTGTTAGGTTGTTAGTTTCTCGTTTGAATAAATCCTAGTCTCTAGGGAATAGGATATCTGTTGATTGTTTCTCCTGTGAATCAGCCATGATCATGGCTCCATGATTCTCTCCTTTCAGTTGTAATGGATCTATAAAAGCCAGTGTTTTTCATCGAATGAATAAGCTTGACAGCTAAAGCTTTCTACTGATCTTAGTTCCTCAGCTAAAGTGTCCTACTGATCTTAGTTCTATCAGTGGTATCAGAGCCCTTATCGAGGGCCTGATTTTTGAAAGATAAAGATTGAGAAAGACGAAGAGAAAGAGAGTTTGAGTGAAACACAGAGAGAACACAAACAAGAGAACAGTGAGATGGCGAATGGAAACAGCTTTCTGAGCATTCCTAAGTTTGATGGGGACTATGATCATTGGTCCATGCTTATGGAGAATCTGCTACGTTCCAAAGAGTACTGGTGCATGGTGGAGAATGGATACGAAGAGCCCGAAAACCAAGAAGCTCTCACAGCAGCACAGCGTAGAGTTTTTGAAGAACAAAAGCTGAAGGATTTGCGAGCCAAGAATTATTTGTTCTAGTCAATTGACAAGAACATCTTGAAGACAATCACACAAAAAGGCACCTCCAAAGCTCTGTGGGATTCAATGAAGAGAAAATACCAAGGAAACATCCGGGTGCAGCGAGCTCAACTTCAGAGATTAAGAAGAGACTTCGAGATTCTAGAGATGAAATCTGGTGACTGTGTGAATGATTATTTCTCTAGAGTCATGATGGTTGTCAATGACATGAGAGGTGCAGGAGAAGAAGTGGAGGATGCAAAGATTGTTGAAAAAATCCTTCGCACACTGTCAGAGAAATACAACTATATAGTGTGTTCCATAGAAGAATCCAAGGACATCAACAATATGTCTGTGAATGAGTTGCAAAGTTCACTGCTAGTCCATGAGCAAAAGCTCAAACGAAAGGATGTTGAAGAACAAGCCTTGAAGGTTACAGGAAGAGATAGACGTGACACGAGAGAAGAAGAAAGAGTTGGTGGTAGAGGAAGGGGACGCAGTGGATTTAACGGAGGATTCAGAGGAAGAGGAAGAGGTAGAGGAAGAACATTTAACAAAGCTGTAGTCGAGTGCTATCGATGTCACAAATTAGGACATTTTCAGTGGGAATGTCCAAGTTTTGCTCATTACGCTGAACACACAGAACTAGATGAAGGGGAAGAGATGCTACTCATGTCCTATGTGAACATGGAAGGAACTACTCGGGAGGAAGTGTGGTTCTTGGATTCCGGATGCAGTAATCATATGAGTGGGGATATAAGATGGTTCTCAGAGTTTGATCAGTCCTTCAGGCAGAGTGTGAAGCTGGAAAACAATTCGAAGTTGGCCGTCATAGGCAAAGGCAATGTTAGAATGAAAGTAGGAGGAAATAAAGCTCATGGTCATCACTGAGGTATTCTACATTCCTGATCTCAAAAATAACCTGGTCAGTATCAGACAACTTCAAGAAAAGAACCTAGCTATTCTGATTCAGCATGGTTGTATTCGTGTTTATCATGATGAGAAGGGTTTACTTATGCAAAGTGACATGACTGCCAATCTCATGTTTGTTCTCTTAGCTTCTATCCCTACTAATTCCACAAGTTCAGCGTGTTTTAAAGCAAGCACTGATGATACTACAAACCTATGACATCAGAAGTTTGGTCATCTCAATATAAAGGGACTACGAACCTTGTTTTATAGAAAGATGGTAAAAGGGTTACCTATGCCAAAGAACAGTTCAAAACTGTGCAATGATTGTGTATTAGGGAAGCAGCATCGGGATTCTTTTCCAAAGAAGAGTACATGGAGAGCATCCAGACCCTTACAAGTAGTTCATTCAGACATATGTGGACCAATCACTCCTGAATCCATCTCTCATAAGAGGTATCTCATTACTTTTTTTGATGAATATAGTAGAAGAATGTGGATTTATTTCTTGCATGCTAAGTCAGAAGCTCTAGAGGTGTTTAAAAGATTCAAAATCTTAGTAGAAAAGGAGATAGGAGGTTATGTTAGTTGTCTGCGAACCGACAGAGGTGGAGAGTTCACCTCTTCTGAGTTCAACAACTATTGTAGCTCGAATGGGATCAGTCGTCAACTCACTGCAGCTTACTCTCCTCAACAAAATGGAGTTGTAGAGAGAAGAAACCGAACTCTAATGAACATGGTGAGATGTATGCTTGCAACAAGAGATGTACCTAAAGAGTTCTGGCCAGAAGCAGCCAGTTGGGCTACTCATATGCTCAATCGATGTCCTACATCTGCTATACAAGACAAGACACCCGAAGAAGCTTGGAGTAGAACAAAACCCTCAGTGGAGTACTTCAAGGTCTTTGGTTGTATAGGGCATGTCCACATTCCTGATGCCAAGAGGAAAAAGCTGGATGAGAAGAGTTTCAGGTGTGTTTTCTTGGGAGTCAGTGAGGAGTCTAAAGCTTTTCGAATGTATGATCCTGTGAATGAAAAAATCATTATCAGTCGAGATGTAGTATTTGAAGAAAATGAGAAGTGGATTTGGAAACAAACAAGAGAAACACATGCCATCAAGGAGCTATTATGGAATGAGGAAAAGGATGAAGCAATTGACTCAACTGAAGAAGATGAAGAAGAAGAGAGTAGAGAAGACAATGTGACTGAAGATGCAATACCTCCAGTCCAAGGGAGAAGAAGAAAAGAACCAGTGTGGATGAAAGACTATGTTTCTAGAGAAGGGCTATCTGAAGAAGAAGAACAAGGAATTGAAGAACTCACTATGGAGATGCAAGGACTTGCAATGTTTGCAAGCAATGACCCTAACACATTCAAGGAAGCAGTTAAGAGTCCTGTTTGGAGAGAAGCAATGAATCGTGAGATTCAAGCAATTGAAACGGCTGGGACATGTGAATTGACAGAACTACCGAAAGGAGCAAAGAAGATAGGTGTGAAATGGGTCTACAAAACCAAGATGAATGAGAAAGGTGAAATTGAGAGGTTCAAGGCTCGACTTGTGGCAAAAGGATACACACAACAAGCTGGAATTGATTACACTGAAGTGTTTACACCTGTGGCACGCTGGGACACTGTTCGCTTAACTCTAGCACTTGCAGCCAGTCGAGGTTGGAAAGTGTACCAACTCGATATCAAGAGTGTTTTTCTGCATGGTGAGATTCAGGAGAAGGTGTTTGTGGAGCAACCAAGAGGGTATGAGGTAAAGGGTGAGGCATGCAAAGTTTATAAACTTAAGAAGGCACTCTATGGACTCAAGCAAGCACCTCGAGCATGGTTTAGCAAAATTGAGTCATACTTTGTAGAAGAGGGTTTCGAGAAGAATCTCAATGATCATACCTTGTTTGTAAAAAGGAGTGAAGAAGGGGGAGTTCTTATAGTGAATTTGTATGTTGATGAATTGATATTCACTGGAAATAATGAGAAGATGTTTCATGAGTTCAAAAGTTGATGAAGGAAAAGTTTGAAATGACTGATTTGGGATGCATGAAGTTCTTTCTTGGGGTGGAGGTAACACAGAGTTCAAAAGGGATCTTCATTTGTCATAAGAAGTTTGCCACTGAGATATTGGAAAGGTTTGGTATGCAGCACTGCAAACCAGTAAAAAATCTCATTGTTCCAGGAACTAGACTGTCCACAAATACAGAAGGGGAAAAGGTGGATGGAACTGCATATAAGCAAATGGTGGGAAGTCTTATGTATTTGACAGTCACTAGACCTGATCTTATGTATGTAGTAAGCCTGATAGCTCGATTCATGGAAGCACCAACAGAAGTGCATAGACAAGCAGTGAAAAGGGTACTGCGTTATCTAAAGGGTACCACAGAGTTGGGACTGTTTTACAAAAGGGGAGGAAGAGAAGATCTGGGGGCTTTTCTGACAGTGATTATACAGGGGATCTTGATGACCGCAAGAGTACCTCTGGTTACTTTTTCAAGTTGAATGATGGTGTTGTTGCTTGGAGTTCTAAGAAGCAAGCAGTGGTATCACTCTCCACCACAGAAGCTGAATTTATAGCTGCTGCAGCATGTGCATGCCAAAGCATATGGATGATGCGAATCCTTGAAAGACTTGGAGTTCAACAAAGTAAGTGCATCATCCATTGTGATAACAGTTCGACTATAAAACTTTCGAAAAATCCTGTCTTGCATGGTAAAAGTAAGCATATACACATTCGTTTCCATTTTCTTCGAGAGCTGGTAAATGAAGGAACTGTTGAGTTAGTGTATTGTGACACAAAGAATCAACTGGCTGACATTATGACTAAACCATTGAAGTTGGAGGTGTTCTTGAAGTTGAGAGATGAGCTTGGTGTGTGCATCTTCAAAGCAGTAAACTGAGTGTTCCAACACAGCTTAGTTTAAGGGAGAGTTTGTTGGAATTGTTGGATAACTTGCATACCAAGTTTTCCGTTGAGTCTGTTAGGTTGTTAGTTTCTCGTTTGAATAAATCCTAGTCTCTAGGGAATAGGATATCTGTTGATTGTTTCTTCTGTGAATCAGTCATGATCATGGCTCCATGATTCTCTCCTTTCAGTTGTAATGGCTCTATAAAAGCCAGTCTTTTTCATCGAATGAATAAGCTTGACAGCTAAAGCTTTCTACTGATCTTAGTTCCTCAGCTAAAGTGTCTTGACGTACGTAAAGTCGTAAAAGAAAAATAAAATGTCGACATGCATATATCTTTCGATTGGCGTAAGGGATACGTAGAGCAATTTAAAAGATATGTGATCAAAAGTTGGTCTTTCCTTTTTATTTGGCATCAAAAGCTAGTTGATCATGATAGAAAGCAAGGCAGTGAAGGCACTCTAATCGCTATTATTGTATATATATCGCAACTGGACGTAACTTTAATTATCTTGAGGAATGGAAATTACACAAAGTTTGTTAACGTTTGTAAAAGGAAATAAATCAGACAAAGCAAATGTACTTCCATCTAAAATATATAATGTCAATCCTCCTTTCCTTCATATATCATCTGCGTTCTTGCAAGATCTTTGACACAAAAAAGTAATATAATTAAGCAGGCCGGAAAGCTAACCATAATTCTTCAGGCCGGCTGTGCTCGGTCCAGAACCATCGACTGACCACTCGATCGAGTTCTAAAATTTCAAGAAATCATCACGGAAATTGACGCACGCCTCAACCATCGGTTTTGACAAAGCAAAATGACTAGAGAATTAGAGAAGTGAAGTTAGAAATGTTGCTAAAGAATATCCAAGATGGATTAGAAAAGTTCATTAGCATGAACTTCCTAAAGAATATCCAAGCAACTGTGCGCACTCATGTCTCCCGATATTGCTTGCATACATGTGTCAACTTAACAATATAAATCAACACACAGAACTATATATAGTGATTAATTCTAATTGGGTGACTTCTGGGTACCAGAGACCCCCGCTAGCAGACCCCAACTCGATCTGCAATTAATTTCAAGATTAAGATTCCACAAATGGGTGTTCTATAATGCTCTGAATCGCTCCAATTAATGAAGAACAATTAATAAAAGTAGAACAATAGTAACAATCACTAGTTCATGTCTGCCTAAATTATGATGAAGAACTCGTGCACTACTACTCGATAACTATCGAGTATCGAGGCCCTAGAGATCTTTCATATGTCGTTTACTGTTAACATGCAGATCAACCTAGCTCCCTAAAGTTCTTTCACTTCACTACTACAAATCACTAAATGTTAATCTATAACCATAAAGAAACCAAGTGCTATCCATCACAGGAAACAACTCACCGTTATCACCACATATATGTTCCATTAACTCCTAGACTGAATATACAGACCCCCACTTATCCTCGTCACTCAGCACTGCAACTCTTTCCCAGTTTTTTCTCCATCTAGCTTTGCCCTAATTTACCATGTGCTCCACTAGAGCTAGCTGTGTGCTAACTGTGTGTGAGGATGATGTCGGCTGTGTGCAGCTGTGTGCCCTATGCATTCTTTGCCCTCATCACTTAGTCTGCTGCTGATATTGGATCTCTGTCACTTAGCTCAATTACCACTGCCCCTTAACGTTACGCCTCAAACCGCATTCGATCACGTTTAGTTTGCCAGAAAAGAGAAGAAAACAAACAGCTGTAACAAACTAGATAAGAGATCTCATGCATGATGCTTGGTTGAGCAAATTTCCAGTGAAGAGAAGGAAAAGCATGTTAAAATAACGGTTAATTAAAAGCTGGTCATGATTCTGGGTGAAAAAAGTAGATAGAAAAAGTACGCATGCTTTACCCAGTTAGGGTAATTTAAGCAATATGAAGCTCCGGTTGGACCATCAGACAGAAGTGGAAATGTTGCGTAGGATGAAAGATGATGCATTGCTTTTAATCAATAATGTTACAAAAGATGAATTCCTGGTGTTTTTGCAGATTTGTGGAGCAAGCAGGAGCATACGTGTCGAAGGATAACTCCACGTGAACCATTAAGTGGCACATCCAGGTGATTCAGTTCCTTCAACAGTGAATTTGCATGACCATATTCTTCTTTTGTTTCGTCCATCAGACATTATTTTTAGCTGGCTATAGGTTACGTGGCCACAACAGATCGATTCATGCCTTAACTGATCACCAGCTTTCCATCTTATAAATAGTGCGCATTTGGAGGGGAACTTAGCAATCTTAGTGGATTTGCCTTGTGTGTCCATTAGTTGCAGATGTGATGACAAAAGCTCTGAAGCTTTCTAGAAACTCAGAAAGAAGATGGGAATGTGTGATGTTACTGATATAAACTACCTGCATTCTGCAGTTAGTTTAAGGGAAGGATTGAAAGGGTTTTTGTTTGTTAAAGTTAGTTGCTTGAAGTTAGGAGTGTTCGGTGTTCTGTTTTCAATAAGTCCTAGTCTCTAGGAAAACTAGTTGTTTTTGACTTATTCCAGTTTAGTTGGTTCACTTAGCATAGCAGTAGCTAACGTGAGCTATTCTCATGCATTCTGTTACTTTGTAAAAGGCTATTTAAAACCTAGTTTGAGTTTCAATAAGGATCAGGCAAGTACATTCAGTTTGAGAAGAATTAGACTTCTATTATCTACAAACTGGTATCAAAGCCCCCACCGGGCCTGATTGGAGAGCTAAACAGCAGCTTAGATAAGAAAAGAGAAAAGAGAGAAACACGAGACATGAGTGAGGAGAAGCTTTCTACAAAAATTCCTCATTTTGATGGTCTTCACTATGACCATTGGAGTGAGTTGATGGAGAATCTTCTTCGTGCAAAAGGCTTGTGGAGTTTGATTTAGAATGGATTTGAGGAGCCTCCGCAGGGGACACTGCTGACAGATGCACAATAGGAGCAATTGCAGAATGCTAGAATGAAGGATCACAAGGTGAAACACTACATTTTCAGAGCCATTGATCGGGTTGTGTTCGAACAAGTGTTGGACAGACGCACGTCCAAAATTGTGTGGGATTCATTGAAGAGGAAGTTTGGAGGGAATGATCGAGTAAAGAAGCATCTCCTCAACATTCTAAGAAGAGAATTTGAGGTGCTGAAGATGAGAGAAGGTGAGACGATCACTGAGTATTTTGCAAGAGTCATGGTGGTGGCAAACCAGATGAGAAGTAACGGAGATGCAATGCTTGATTCACAGATAGTGCAGAAGGTCCTTCGAACCCTAACAGACAAATTTACCTACGTGGTTGTGTCTATAAAGGAATCGAAGGACACAGATATAATGTCAGTTGATGAACTTCAAAGCTCCCTTGTGATTCATGAACAGAAGTTCAAGAAGTTTGATAGAGACGATGGTGATCAAGCTCTCAAAGTAGAAAGCAGCAAAGGTAGAGGTAGAGGTAGAGGAGTCTATCGTGGTAGGGGAAGAGGAAGAGGACGTCAACAGTTCTCAAGGGCCACAGTAGAATGCTTTAAATGTCATAATTTGGGGCATTTTCAATATGAATGTCCTAAATGGAATAAGGAAGCTAACTATGCAGAGTTGGAGGAGGAAGAAGAACTGCTCTTAATGGCATACGTGGAAGAGAATGATTCCAAAAGAAGTGATGCGTGGTTCTTGGATTCAGGCTGCTCGAACCACATGTGTGGTAATAAAGGTATGTTTTTGAATATGGTAGATGGTGGCAAGCATTCTGTTAAATGTGGAAACAACTCTAGAATGACTGTAGCTGGACGAGGCAGTGTTAAGTTGGTGTTTAATGGTGTCGACTTTCATGTTTGAGATGTATACTATGTTCCAGAGCTTAGACAAAATTTATTGAGTGTGGGGAAGATGCAAGAGAAAGGTCTAGCTATTATCATATGTAATGGAGCATGCAATATCTATCATCCTAGCAGGGGTTTGGTTTTGCATACCACCATGAATGCAAATCGAATGTTCATATTGCTAAATGAAAGCTTAAACACCACAGCTCCCATTGTCAAAGAATGCCTACACACCACTTCTGACCTCAAATATCTGTGGCATCAAAGGTATGGTCACTTGAGCTACAAGGGGCTGAAGACTCTACAGACAAAGAGGATGGTGCATGGACTACCTCAGTTGGAGAAGTCTGGCATCACTTGCACTAATTGTTTCACTGGCAAGCAACATCGGAGTGCAATCCCTAAGAAGAGTGAGTGGCGCGCAAGCAAAGTCCTGGAGCTCATACATGCTGACATTTGCGGTCCTATAGAGCCTATCTCTAACAGTGGGAAGAGGTATCTTTTATGTTTTATTGACGATTTTAGTCGCAAAGCTTGGCCATATTTGCTAGTTAAAAAGTCAGAAGCTCTAGAGTGTTTTAAGACTTTCAAAAGGTTGGTGGAAAAGGAAACAGAAGTTTTCATTAAATGCTTACGGACGGACAGAGGAGGAGAATTCACTTCTCTTAACTTCAAGAGATTCTGTGAAGAGGAAGGGATTAAGAGACAACTTACCACAACATATACACCACATCAGAACGGGGTTGCAGAGCGGAAAAATAGAACAGTCATGAACATGGTACGATGCATGCTCACTGCTAAAAAAGTTCCCAAACCTTTCTGGACTGAGGCTGTGAACTGGACTTTCTATGTGTTGAATCGATGTCCCACACTGGCAGTGAAGAACATCACTCCACAAGAAGCCTGGAGCGGAGTCAAGCCTTCGGTAGATCATTTCAGAGTCTGGGGCTGTGTGGCATATGTGCATATCCCGAAGGCAAAGCGAGGTAAACTTTATGATAAGAGCTTTCCTTGTGTTTTTCTAGGTGTGAGTGATGAATCAAAGGGTTATCGATTGTTTGATCCTAAAACTAAGAGAGTTGTGGTGAGTAAAGATGTTGTGTTTGAGGAAGAGAAGAGTTGGGATTGGGGCACTAATTTCAGAGAAGAAATAGAGGCAGAGTTAGTCTGGGGGTGATGATGACTTTAGTGAATATGAGAGTGAGGGAGAGCACAGAAGTAAGGATAATGGTGATAGGGTAGAAGAGGATATGGAATTCGATAGTGGAGAAGAAAATGGTGAAAACAGTTTAGAAAGGGAAAATAGTGAAGTTAGAAATGGTGAGGGGATTAGTGAAGTTAGGAATGGAGAAGGGACTGGCAACACTGCTGGTGGGAGAGAAAGAAGAATGCCAACATGGATGGGAAATTATGTAAGCGGAGAAGTCTTAAGTGAAGAAGAAGAAGAGGAAACAGCTTATATGGTGGTAGGTGATTTCGAAGATCCTGTGGCTTTCGAAGATGCAGTCAAAGAAGGAAAATGGAGGCAGACCATGGATAATGAAATAAAATCCATCGAAAAGAACCAGACTTGGAAGCTCATGGATCTCCCTGCTGGAGCAAAGACCATTGGTGTTAAATGGATCTTTAAGACAAAGCTGAACGAGCATGGTGAAGTTGACAAATATAAAGCTCGACTGGTGGCAAAGAGATACTCTCAGCAGCAGGGCATTGATTTTACTGAAGTTTTTGCTCCAGTAGCTCGAATGGACACTGTAAGAATGATTGTAGCACTTGCAGCATGTAGAGGGTGGAACATTTATCAATTAGACGTCAAGTCTGCATTTCTCCATGGTGAACTCAGCCAGGATGTATACATTGAGCAACCGAAGGGCTATGTAAAGAAGGGAAGTGAACACAGTGTACAAACTGCATAAGGCCCTTTACGGCTTGAAACAGGCTCCTAGAGCTTGGTTTAGTCGAATTAAGTCTCATTTCATTACAGAAGGTTTCGAAAGGTGTCCGAATGAACAAACTTTGTTCACTAAGAGAAATAATGAAGGTAAAGTGCTGATTGTTAGCATATACGTGGATGGTTTGATTTACACCGGAGAAGATGAAGGCATGATGATTGATTTCAAGAATTCCATGTTGAGAGTTTTTGATATGACTGACTTGGGGAAAATGAGGTTCTTCCTAGGCATTGAGGTGGTGCAAAAAACAGATGGGATTTTCATGTGTCAGAAGAAGTATGCTACTGATGTGTTGCAGCGGTTTGAAATGTCAGAAAGGAAGCCTGTAAGTAGTCCAATTGTGCCAGGTTTTAAAGTAAGTAGGGATGCTAATGGAGTTAATGTGGATGACACCTACTACAAGCAGATTGTTGGAAGCCTAATGTACCTTACAGCTACACGTCCAGACATCATGTTTAGCGTGAGCTTGATTAGCAGGTACATGTCAAAACCTACTGAATTACATTTGCAAGCTGCTAAAAGGATTCTCCGTTATTTGAAAGGCACTATTAGTTATGGTATTTTATACAAAAAGGGAGGGGAAGAAGATTTGCTTGCTTTCACAGACTCAGATTATGCAGGAGATGTTGAAGATTCCAAGAGCACATCAAGTTATGTCTTTGTATTAAGTTCAGGTGCTGTTTCTTGGATGTCAAAAAAACAGCCAGTTGTTACACTTTCAACCACCGAAGCAGAGTTTGTGGCAGCTGTTGCCAGCGCATGTCAGGCTATGTGGATGAGACAAGTATTAAGGAATTTGAGTCATGTCCAAGAAGGAAGCACCACCATCATGTGTGACAATAGTTCAACAATTAAGCTCTCAAAGAATCCAGTTTTACATGGGAGAAGCAAACACATCAGGATGCGTTTTCATTTCTTAAGAGAGCTTGCAGAAGATGGTGAAATTGAGTTAGTTCATTGTGGAACTAAAGAACAAGTTGCAGATGTGATGACAAAAGCTCTGAAGCTCGAAGCTTTCCAGAAACTCAAAAAGAAGATGGGAATGTGTGATGTTACTGATATAAACTACCTGTATTTTGCAGCTAGTTTAAGGGAAGGATTGAAAGGGTCTTTGTTTGTTAAAGTTAGTTGCTTGAAGTTAGGAGTGTTCGGTGTTCTGTTTTCAGTAAGTCCTAGTCTTTAGGAAAGCTAGTTGTTTTTGACTTATTCCAGTTTAGTTGGTTCACTTAGCATAGCAGTAGCTGACGTGAGCTATTCTCATACATTCTGTTACTTTGTGAAAGGCTATTTAAAGGTTAGTTTGAGTTTCAATAAGGATCAGGCAAGTGAGAAGAATTAGACTTCTATTCTCTACACTAACTATAGCTAGCTTTGGTGGCATACAGAGATATCATTTCCTTCTTCTTCATATCTCTGAATCTCGTCACCTTCATTCTTTTTCATTCCCATGGCTGCCTCAACAAGAAAGACACTCGGCAACTCATGCATTCTTCTCATAAGTATTCATCATATACCCTCCCGTTTCATCTCTCCCTCTAAAACTTCTATTTTCAACAATTCTAATATGTGAATCAGTGAATGGTTCTTTGATATTGATTAAATGATCACTCTTTGGTAGTTTGTGGTTTATGTGTCTGTTTGTTTGATGACAGTGATTTCTGGTATGGAAAGATTCGCATACAAAGGAGTGGCATCCAATCTGATAACTTATCTGACGGATGTAGTAAAGATGAGCAACTCTTCTGCGGCGAAGACGGTGAACAGTTGGTGCGGATTCACATCCTTGGTTCCACTCTTGATTGCACCGTTTGCTGATTCGTACTGGGATAGATATTACACCATTGTAGCCTCTTCTATTATCTATGTTGCTGTAAGTAGTACTAATCAGCTCCCCTTTCTTTCTTTCTTTCTTTCTTTCTGTTTTTTGGCTGTAAAGTATTATTTCTGGTCAGTAAATTTTGTCTGCTAAGTGCTCAATCATTAGTAGAAATACGATTAGGAAAACCATTATTAAGATATATGGATCATGAGTCATGAGTCATCTTTATATAGTGGATTGACGAGTCAAGATTAATGCATTTCACTGTGCATATAAGAAGAGCTACAATTTGATTGATCCTTTTAAAGATGATTTAGCTAAGGGGTTGATCGAGATTGATATACATTATGTGGATAATGGAGTTCTCTACGGTACTGTGACGTATACAATACATCTATTTATCATTAATTGAACAAAAATAAGTAGTTAAATGAGTAAAATTTACAATATTCATAACAAAATTTACAACATTTACAACAAAAGTACTACATTTATTTTATACATTTACATATAATTGTACCAAGTTACTACAATGACAACAAATTGTATATAAATTTGTAAATTGTCTTAACTTGAGTAATCACCTCTAATAGAACAAATATTACCTAATAATAACTATATTTACCAAAATAACAAAATATTTGTTGTTATAACGGTAAATGTAGTAGATACCGCAAACATGTAGATACTTTAGAAAATTACTGTGGATAATATGAGTTTGGTGGCGTAATGGTTGTCTAACATAGTATGAAAGTGTTGTTTGTTAATTGAAGCTCCATTAGAAACAACGGCATGATCCTGAGACGAATTGGACTAATTGATAGTCCCTTGTTCTGGTTTTAGGGGCTTGTGGCATTGACATCAACAGCATTATTTTCCCGGGCATCCTCCGATCAAGCAAACAAAGCACGTTCATCTTCGTTTCTGTTTTGGTCATTGTATTTGATTTCTCTTGGTCAAGGTGGGTATAATCCATCTTTACAAGCTTTTGGAGCAGATCAACTTGACAGTGAAGAGGAAGAGTTGCCTACTAGCAAAGATGAGAAAAAACCCAACAAAAAGAGTTTGTTCTTCCAATGGTGGTACTTTGGTGTTTGTAGTGGCACTGTCTTGGGTATCAGTGTTATGTCCTATATTCAAGATAATTTTGGTTGGATACTAGGCTTTGCCATCCCCATGATTTCGATGATCACATCAGTCGTAGTTTTCACTTGTGGAAGCCCCATTTATACATATAAACAGCGGAATGAGGTCGTGGATGATAAGCCTGTTGTGAGCATGCTTCAAGTTATTAAGGCAGCAGCATTGAGATTACTGAATTGCAGAGTCAAGTTGCCCAATGAAAATAAAGTTACTGAACTAGAGTAAGTTCTTTTCTTCAACTCAAGTGTTGTTAAGATTATGGTACTTGAATATTGATCTCATGTTATACAATTTGCTCAGGCTTCAAGGGAAACCGCTCTGTCATCGGAACTTTAGCAGCAATGAGGGCTTGATGAACGATGAGCTTCCCAAAAGCAGCATCTACATGTTCGAAAATGCAAAAGTTATACTTAGGCTTTTGCCCATTTGGCTAATGATGTTAATGTTTGCAGTGATTTTCCAGCAACCGTCAACATTCTTCACCAAACAAGGCATGACAATGAAGAGGAACATCGGAAGCAATTTTCTGATTCCACCGGCAACACTGCAGAGTGCTATTGCACTTTCTATAGTCCTATTGATGCCTCTTTATGACAAAGTTTTGATCCCAATTACTAAGGTCCTGACTTGTAACGAAAAGGGTATCACTGTTATGCAAAGAATGGGGATTGGGATGTTCACTTCAGTCATAGCACTGGTCTTCGCAGCAGTTGTGGAGACAAGAAGGCTCCATATCAGCAGAAAGATGGAAATGCTAGGATCTCAATCTGAGACAGTTCCACTTAGCATATTCTGGTTGCTGCCACAATACATTCTTCTGGGAATTTCAGACATTTTCACTGTGGTTGGGATGCAAGAGTTCTTCTACTCTGAGTTTCCCATTAGAATGAGAACAATGGCCTTTGCACTATACACCAGTGTTTTTGGGGTTGGGAGCTACTTGAGTGCCTTTTTGATATCCACAGTTGAAGCAATCACAAGTTCAAATGGAAGTAAGAGCTGGTTCTGTGATGATATGACTAAAGCTAGGTTAGACAAGTACTATTGGTTTTTAGCAGCATCAAGTGCACTGAGCTTTCTCTTTTTTGTGATTATTTCATCATGCTACACACGTAAAAGGGATTTGGACTTGGACAGTAATGAAAGTTGTAAATAAGCTATTTGTTTTGAGTTCATGAGTTACTTTCTTTAATGTACAAAGAGCATTTTGTTATTCAAAGATTCAAAGTTCAAACAAATTTGAGCTCTAACTTATTATATCAATATATGATTTATATTCATACTATGCCTTCGATTTTTCTGGATATTCAATTTATTTACTGCATGAATTCTTACTCTTAAGTTTTAGCGTTGTTGAATGTTTGTTGGAAACTATTCAAATCGAAATTTATGAACATGCATGTCCTTCTCACTGGTGCTAGCTTGGTTTCATTCCATGATCTTCAGGATAGAAGTTGTCTAGGGTTTCTAGGTAGTTTTGCATGGTTTGGCTTCTTACATTGAGAAACTAGAATCCGTACATGACTTTTATTTCATGTTGTACACATACAGATACATTATCTTTTTGGTTTGAGAAGCAGATATATTATTTGATAACTAGAAAACTGACCAACTCAAAAAGTAGTCTGGGTTCAACTCTAAAACCAATTGATTATGAAGAGAGTAGTTCAAACCCTTATAAACTCATCAACACGCCCCCGCACGTGCGGCGAATCTTTAAACCTAACACGTAGATAACAACTTGAGTGGTCGTGGAGTTCGTGTGACCTTTAGGCTTCGCACGTATACGTAGGTAACCCGCTCTGATACCATATAAAGTAGCCTGAGGTTTAACTCTAAAACCAATTGGTCACGAAGAGAGTAGTCCAAACCCTTATAATTCCACAAGTAAAATCTCATATTCCTGATGTAGGATATATATATATCTCAACAGTAACATACCTAATCGGGAGTAAAGGTTATGCATGCAAATGCTTTGAAGCATCTGATATCAACGAGCAGTACTACTCCTCAACGTTTGTATAAAGCTTTTAATCCTGCATGTCGACCGCATGCAAACCTCTTACAGTTTTACCTGCGGGAGTCTAGGGGCTATGGCAGCTCCACTCGCTCACTGAGCTATGTGCGAGTCCCAGGAGGTGCCCTGCTTCATGCAAAGCAAC